>JASWHV010000001.1:23787927-26187927 GCA_030760725.1 Neostapfia colusana | reverse complement strand
CAATTCGGTGCATATCAGGTTTTGCATTTAGCATGGCCTAAATCAGGTTGAAATGGAAACTGGTCAGGGCTGTCATGATTGGACAGCAGATCAGCAGTCAAATTTGTTTAAATTTGAACTATGTTTCCAAATTTTATGAGTTCAATGACATGTATTATGTTATAAATCAATGGTTTACTGTTAAAATAAATATTTGACATTTCTCAAATATGTTCTTACAGATGACAGCGGATAAACAGTTAGAGAACGGGTGGATGGTGTCCCACTGTTCTCACCGCAGCGGCTATCCGGAGACGTTGAGGCAAATGCTTCAATCTTATGGATACAGAAAGATGCTGCAGTACTTCGCCAAGGAAGAAGGCAAGGAGGGGAACAAGACGTGGACGATCCATGTCGAAGTTCCTGCAGGACCTACGCCGCCCGGTTGGGCGCCGTTCACCGTCACGGTGAGAGGTAGACAACCGGAGGGGATGTAGCAAGTGGCAGCCCGCGACACCATGTCGCGTTTCTGCCAACTACACGTGAGAGCTATGGAAGGCACTCCATACGCGCTCGTTCGGATGGAGGGACGGGCTCATCATGTGTGGAAAGGGAGGTACAGCGAGGCAATCAATCCGGGTTGCCAAAGGTACAGCCCCGCGGAGGCAAACCTCAGCCTCCAGATGAGGGCGGGAAAGGCCGTGATGGACAGCCAAGCTGTTCATACGGCGTGTCCCACCACAAAGCTCAAGGAGAGCACAAGCCGTGGAGACCATTTTGAGAGTTCTCACAGCGCACTCCGCAATGTGCCTCTTCCGACGATTAAGCGACTGAACGAACAGCATAATCAGTTGCATCGTCTGAAGAAGGCAAAGAAGAAAAGCCGTGTTGACATCGTGGCGTTGCAAGAACAGGTGCAGGCTCTGACCCAGCAGAATGAGGAACTTACTCAAGAGCGGGACGACGCTATTGAGGAAGGGCAAGGCTGGGAAGAAGATTATAACCAGGCTATGGACGAGGTGCATGCTTTGCAGGACCTCATACCTCCGGTATTGGGCATACCGGTGGTCTTGGGTCTTCCGGCAATGGGAGAAGCCGAGATGGGAGAGGGGGTTGTAGATCCGGAGCCACCAGCAGAGGTACCGGAGGAGGACGACCCACAGGAGGTCGAGTTCTACTCTGAGTAGGAGGTTACCGTTGCCAAGTAGGGCAACCAGAGAAGTGTAACCCAAACTTTCGTAACCAGTGACATGTCGTGTAGGCAGTAGCGTATGTATAGGTAGTGACGACATGAGCACGACTTCTCGGAGACCCGAGAATAATGTATCTTGTATAAAGTCTATGCTTTATCAATATATGTGAATGTTGTGCGAATTATTCATGCGTCACTTCAAATACCTACTGTTTCATATGGAATTTCTAAGTATGACATGTGCTGATCGCTGATGTTTTGAATTCCAGAATGACTCGTACTCATGCCAACTCGGACGTTGAGGGTTCTAGTCAAGGGGGAGAAACCTCCCAATAGCCTCCAGAGGACTCCTCAGGACAGCAACAGCAGCAGCAACAACAACAAACACCGCCACCGCCAACGGTTACACTGGCCGACATCATTGCGGCAATGGCGGGTTCTCATCAGCAGCACTCGGAGTTGCTGCAGACCCTTATTGCAAATATGTCTCGACCAGAGAGGCGTCATGATCGTGAGGAGCATCAACAGAGCTCCTACTCTGAATTTCTAGCGACTCATCCCCCAGTATTCTATAGGGCGGATGAACCCCTCGATGCGGACAACTGGCTCCGCACGATGGAGATGAAGTTCGGGCTGCTCCAAGTGAGTGAGCAGTGCAAGACTCAATTCGCGGTCCAACAGCTCCAGGGATCCACGAGCGTGTGGTGGGCGAACTACTGTTCTTCACAGCCCACCGATCGAGTTATGACCTGGGCGGAGTTCCGGACGGCCTTCAGGGCCTATCACATACCGCCGGGTCTCATGAAGAGGAAGACGCAGGAGTTCTTACGCCTGCAACAAGGGAGCAGGAACGCGCTGGAATACTCCAGGGCGTTCAACGATCTCGCGCTTTACGCGTCGTATCACGCAGATACCGACGAGAAGCGACGGGATCACTTCTACCAGGGGCTTAATCCGCTCCTGAAGGACAAACTGGCGATGTTCAATCGCGGCAGCCTCAGCGACATAATTGATGCTGCGATTGTCCAGGAGGACTCCGGCAAGGAGTTAGCGGTGGTGGAAAGGAAGTGAAACGCGCCGCAAAGCAGCGGAGAAGGAAGTGGTCCTTCTCAGAAATATCGGATGGTGAATTGCCCACCATCAGGTCCACGCTGGCAGCCACCACAGAGGCCGATGCCATTCCGCAGTCGGCCATATTCTTCACCAGCATTCAGGCCGGCACTGCCAGAACCACCTCCGCAACAACAACAGCAGCAGCGGGTGATGCCGCGTGCATATGCACCTCAGCAGCGCATGCTGGGCTTTCGTCCCCCAAGCACCGGACAAGCAGCGGCCACATGCTATAAATGTGGTCGGCCAAGACACTTCGCCAGCAGTTGTCCGGAGAGGCAAGGCGGCGGAGTTGCACCACAACTTCCGGGGAGGAATCAGCCCCGGAACCCTACTAATGCGCGGCGGGCAAACCCTAGGCCCGGCACCATCCACCAACTTGCTATAGAGGATGTGCCGGAGGGAGAGCCAATCCTTGCGGGTATGTTCCAACTCCACCAGCATCCCGCCATAGTATTGTTTGATTCAGGCGCCACGCATAGCTTTATTAGCCAAGCTTTCATTGCTAGATATAGCTTGCAAATACTACCCACCGATAGTCCATACTTGATTTGTTCACCAGGTGGGAAGATTTCAGCAAGCATGATGGTCCCAAAAGCGCCATTATGCTTAGAGGGTAGAGTGTACCCTACGTCTCTCATAATTTTGGAGGGACAGAAGGTCGATGTCATCTTAGGGATGTCGTGGTTAACCCGCCACGGCGCTGTTATAGATACCGTCCTCCAAATTGTGCACTTGAACTCAGAAGTGCACGAATCTCATTCCTTATTTCTGGACAGTCCAGAAATAAGACTTCCAAGCGTCTACCAATCCACAACCATCATATTGGAAGAAATTCCAGTGGTCCGAGAGTTCCCTGACGTGTTTCCGGATGATTTACCGGGGATGCCGCCTGATAGAGAGGTGGAGTTCAAAATTGAACTTGCACCGGGAACCATGCCAATATCCCGAAGGCCGTACAAGATGGCACCCAAGGAGTTGGCTGAACTGAAGACTCAGCTGACGGACCTCCTGGAGAAGGGTTTTATTAGGCCGAGCTCCTCGCCATGGGGCTGTTCGGCATTATTCGTGAAGAGGAAGGATGAGACGTTGCGGCTTTGCGTGGACTATCGTCCACTAAACGCCGTAACCATCAAGAACAAGTACCTGTTACCACGGATCGACATGTTGTTTGATAAGTTGGTCGAAGCAAAGATCTTTTCCAAGATGGACTTAAGATCCGGGTACCATCGGATTAAGATACGGGCTGAGGATATTCCGAAGACGGCTTTCTCGACGAGGTACGGGCTTTATGAGTACCTAGTCATGTCCTTCGGCCTCACCAATGCTCCAGCTCACTTCATGTATTTGATGAACTCGGTATTCATGCCGGAGCTGGACAAGTTTGTCGTGGTCTTCATCGATGACATACAGGTATATTCCAAGTCGGAGGAAGATCACAAGAAGCATCTATGTATAGTCTTGCAACGGCTGCGGGATCAAAAGCTATACGCGAAATTCAGCAAGCGCGAGTTCTGGATATCGCAAGTGCCTTTTCTCGGGCATATCATCTCAGCGGAGGGCATCGCTGTAGACCCGAGTAAAATCACACAAGTGCTGAATTGGAAATCCCCGAGAACTGTTCACGAGGTACGGAGTTTCCTCGGACTCGCGGGATATTATCGGAGGTTCATTCCAAACTTCTCGAAGATTGCCAAGCCTATGACGGAGCTGCTGAAGAAGGCTACCAAATATGTTTGGAGTCCAGCATGTGAAACAGCATTCAAGGCTTTAGTCAAGCACCTAACATCAGCACCGGTTTTGGCGCAGCCAGACACAACAAAACCGTTCGATGTGTACTGCGATGCATCCGGCATTAGGCTCGGATGTGTGCTGATGCAAGACCAAAGAGTGGTCGCGTATGGGTCATGGCAGCTTAGAAACCATGAGCAGAATTATCCAACTCACGACTTGGAGCTCGCTGCCGTGGTACTCGCACTAAAAATGTGGAGGCACTACCTACTCGGTAAAATCGTACATTTATGTACCGACCACAAAAGCCTCAAGTACATACTAAGAAGGAGCTGAACATGAGGCAGCGAAGATGGTTAGAATTGATAAAGGATCACGAAATAGAGATCCATTATCACCCGGGCAAGGCAAACGTAGTGGCGGATGCGCTGAGCCGCAAGTCACACGTCAATAATCTGACCATCACACCGTTGGAAGAGAGCGAACCACCACTGCATGTGATTCCACATGGGGCTCTCTACAACTTAGCTTTAATCCCCACCATCCGTGAAGAGATAGCGGCAGCTCAGAAACATGACAAGGGCATGTCGCATTTGCGGAGACGTATAGATAGTGGGGAGTTGAAATGCTTCCGGAAAGACGGAGATGGCGTCCTATGGTTCAAGGACCGGATCGTCGTGCCCCGTAACCCGGAATTACGGAAGAAAATCTTTGATGAGGCTCACTTGTCAAAGTTTTCTATTCACCCCGGCAGCAAGAAAATGTATCAAGAACTCAGAAGCAAGTTTTGGTGGACACGGAAGAAGCGGGAGATCGCAAAGTACGTGTCCGAGTGTGATACATGTCGAAGGGTGAAGGCAGATCATATGCGGAAACCGGGACTGCTACAACCACTGGGGGTTCCTGTCTGGAAGTGGGAATATGTGAGCATGGACTTCATCGTCTGTTTACCCACCACCTTTCAGAAACATGATTCTGTGTGGGTGATCGTCGACCGGCTTACCAAAGTTGCCCATTTCATCCCGGTCAACACCAACTACAACGCCAAGAAGTATGCTGAACTTTACATCTCACGATCATATGCTTGTACGGCGTACCTCGTACCATCATATCGGATCGGGGCACTTTATTTGTGTCCCGTTTTTGGGAGCAGCTACACACTGCATTGGGGACGAAGCTGATCCGTAGTTCAGCATACCACCCGCAAACGGATGGACAAACTGAGCGGGTAAACCAAATCCTAGAAGATATGCTACGAGCTTGCACTATCAACCACGGCAAGAATTGGGATGATCACTTGCCGTTGGCCGAGTTCTCGTACAACAATGGGTACCAAGCCAGCATCAAGATGGCGCCTTACGAGGCGCTATACGGGAGAAAATGCCGCACACCACTGAATTTTGTGTGAGTCTGGCGAAAGGGTTACCTTCGGGATTGATCTTGTCAACAACGTGGAGGAAAAGGTTCGGCTAATTCAAGCAAACCTAAAAGCTGCTCAATCCCGACAGAAGCAATATGCGGACCGGAGAAGGCGCCCACTACAATTCGAAATCGGGGATCACGTATACCTACGTGTGTCTCCAATGAAGGGCGTGAACAGATTTGGGGTGAGAGGAAAGTTGGCACCCCGATTCATCGGTCCATTTCAGATTATAGAAAGATGTGGATCGTAGCATACCGACTGAAATTACCAGAAGCACTTTCCGGTGTGCACAACGTATTTCATATTTCCCAGCTGAGGAAGTGTCTTAAGCTATCAACTACCATTCAGCTGGAGGACATAGAAGAACTGAAACCGGATCTTACGTATCGAGAGGAACTGGTTCAAGTTATTGATGAAAAGGTCTGAACCACACGCAACCGTACGTTGTGGTTCTACAAAGTTCTGTGGAGTAATCACTCCATGGATGAAGCGACATGGGAGAGTGAAGGATTTCTTCACGCTAACTACCCCGACTTCTTCACGTCGCATGTCCGGTGATTTTTCCACCGTCCTCTCTCTCTCATTTTCACCTTATAATATCGGGACGAGATTCTTTTAAGGGGGGAGCAATGTAAGGGCCTAAGTTTTTGGCACATACTCAAAGTGCTCATCACACACCACACACACACACTTCATTTGAAGAAAGTTGATGAACACATTTGAAGAGCAAATAACCACCATCAACATGATCATTAGAGAACCAACTCACACAATGCAGAAGTGGCATTTCCCACATGCATCGTCTAAGGGCTGGGCATATGAAAACTCCTACACCTTGCTAGGAATGTCCATGCCAAGTTTCACCCAAATTCAAAACCTTTTTGAAGCCCTTTTGGGTACAGCTAGAAAGAGGGTGGTTTGAACTCAAATTCAAATTCAAACTACTTCCATCCCATGAATTCAAAACTGGGAGGCATATTCTTACTCAGCACATTTTTGTGAGCTCACACACCAATTTTCACTCCATTTGGAGTTGATCTTAACATGAGCTAAGTTTAGCATATTCAAACTTTATTTGAATTTCAAACTGAATATGTGCTGAAATCTAGTCAAACCAAACCCAATTTGAATTCTAACCAATTCAAATGGCTCAGGGGTAGATAGTTCAAATCACCATGGGTATAAGAGGGATTACTGTTTACAACAGTAAGAGGTAGTTAAGTTCAGAGGTTAAAAGGGAGATGGGACCCACATGTCAGCCACTGGAGAGAATTCAAGCGACTGAAGACTGATCTCGGTTTCTTGCGCCCGACCGAGCTGCCACCACGGCGAGGAAACGGCGAGGACAGCAGCTGCTTGCCGCCCTCGGCCGCTGAACCGCCTCTCGGGGCCTTTATCTACGCGCCCGAGCGGTCTCCGGTGCTTCTCACCGCTGTCCCGACGCGTTCCCACCCAGAAAACTGAAACTCCTCGCCGCTCGGTTGAACCCTCGGTCCTTCATCGCCCGGCCGATCCTGTGGCTTCCACGGCGATCTGAGACCAGCACCAGGTGCGCCAAGTCTTCCTTGATGCCCTCGCGCCGGTTCCAGGCCCTGAGCAGTCCTTCCCGAGCTCCACCGCGACGATCTTTCTTTTCCCGGTTGAGCTCGAGCCGCCATCGCGGGAACGATCCATCCGGCCACCACAGCCTGCCGTTTACCGAGCTGTGAACAGCAAAAAGGTTCACATTCAGACCCTCTTTCATTACCGCAAGCTCCGGCGGCATGACATAGACTGCTCACGCCGGAATTTCATGATTCCGCGATAGTGTGCAAAAGGGGAGCCTGAACCGATTCGCAAATTCATAGTCCACACCGCACCACTCATCCTCTCATGGGGGGAAGCACTTCTTGGTGCCCGTGCAAGTCCATAGGAGCAGGAACCACGAAGAACCGTTGAGGGAAGCCACTGTTCTTCGAGTTTTAGGAGAATTTCCATTTTCCGGCCTAGGTCGCACAGTGACAGCCTAGTACAGTCATCTCCGGGCTCCGTGGAGCTCATGTCGATCCTTCCCAGGGTCCACTGGTGCTCGACGACCTTTTGTTCGATCGGATGAGGTGCTAGGAAGGCCGGCCGACACGGTCGAAGTTCTTCCGAAGCTACCGCTCGTCGCCGACCGTGTGCCGGCCATTTTCATGACAAGCTAAGCCCAGAATCATGTTCCCCGAGTGGATTTAGGCAGGGCGGCCAGAATCATGAAGTTTGGAGCACCACAGAGGCCGCCGGCGAGCTCTCCAGCGAGGTGCCGCGGTGGCAGAGCGCGGGAGGCGAGAGGAAGACGAAGGGGGTGGGTCCCGGCTGTCAGCGGCAGATATTTTAAAAACCGGATCTGCTGTGGCACGGATCGGGTGTGGCTGCGCGTGAAAGAATCTGTAGCCGCGTGTGTCATCCGATGAGGGGCCGACACGTAGCCCGGGTCCCACGCGCAGTGATTTGAACTTTTCCTGATTTTCAGATTCCATTCAAACTTCCAATCCTCATAACTTTGGTTAGGTACATCCAAATTGAGTGAACCAAATTTTGTTAGATTCAGCTCTCTGAGTACTTTCCTACAAATCAAGTTTCACGTCATGAAAGTCCTTAGTTCTCCAGAATTAATTTTTCAAAGTTTAGACTGTTTAGAATTTTAACTGGAGAACCCTTTGGAGGAAAATTCTGAAACTTTGGTGGGATGTTCACCAAAATATCCTTGAGCTACCACAAAAATATCAGATCCATTCGAGCTCATTTGATCCACCTAATGGTGTGATTAATCAAACTGTTCCAGAGAAAATAGAAAATGTCCAGAAACATTTTCAGAATTTCTCTGAAATTGTTTAGCTCATATCTCTAGCTAGGAACCTTCAAATTAAGTGAGACCAACTCCATTAGAACTCTCTAAAAATCTAGTTTCAGAAAGTCAGGGCTTGCTCCATGAAAATCCCTAGAACACCATAAGAGCTCCAATTAATGTCAAGTACATAATTATTTGTGGAGAGCTCAAATGAGCTCTGCTGCAAATGAAACTTGGCCAATTCTCTGTTTAGGTTGTACCCAAACCACAGTAAAAATTTCAGGGTCATTGAGTCTGTCTAGTGAGGCTTATAATTTTCACAAGTTTAAATTCAATTGAAATGCATACGGATTGATGCATATTTATATTTCTCATATGTAGTCGCTAAGGTCGAGGAGGAACCTGAAGTCTTAGACTTCGTTACTCCGGAAGAGAAGCTAGCCTACGACCAAGAGCAGCAAGGCAAGCTCCGGTTTGCATTAACCTTTTTATAAATTTTATTGTTTTGAGAACTTACTTTGAGTACTATTTCTTCATGCATTAGAGTCTTGTTTGAAAACCCAAATTCATAGCCAAGAAAACCATGGGTTGGGATTAGGATTGAAACCCCGTTTAGCTACTGCAATGCTAAGATAGTGTAGGATTCAGTACAAGTCGAGTAGTTGGAACTACTCGCGAGGATAGGCTAGGGGCACTCAACTCGGGTAGAGATAGCAAATGAAACACATGGCAAGAAAATGAGACCGAGCGGAGAGTAAGGGAAGCAGGACTTTGGGGCCTGGATGCTATAGCTACGCTTGTGTCGATTGAGGACCGAGCCGTGTGCGGGCCTGTTGAACAAGCTAGAACAGTACCGAAGACCTACCGGCTATATGGGAACCGGGAAACCGATGTAACTCAGGTAGCTGGATGTTGAGGCATAGCTGGTCATTCAGAGGGTAGGTTGAGAGCTCTTGGTGTAAATCGGCTGGCGGCACTGAGATGTGCATGCAGAGACCTCTTGCTCGGGACGATTGGACCGGTTCAACATTTGGCTGACGGGTGAAAGGTGGTTGCTTACGACGTCCGTGATGGTTGCTGTAGGCAACATCGAGTACGGGCGTACGTGACGGGTTGTTCGGGTAACCCTGCAGGTGTAAATCGATTATAATCGCCGTCCCTCGCGGTCAGTGAGTACCACTTTTTCACTGTACCGTGACGTAGAAAGAACAGACTAGATACATGTTAAAATGTTGCTGATTGAAAGATGGACTTTGATTGTTAATGATTTGCTGTAGCCTAGAGCTAACTAAAGTTCTTTTCAACTTTGGGCAAAGTACATGAGAGAAATGTGTTTCTTGTTTGATTGCGGCTCTCTCATGTGCCTTAGCGTAAAGTCTCCAGAACCTGTTGCTAAAACTTGAAAGTAAGGTTCCACTAATTAGGCGAGTCCTTTGCAACTTATTTTACCTCATGTAACCTATCATCCATCATGTAGAAGTTCCATGTATAGGACAGACGGATCAGTCTTGCTGAGCCTTCGTGCTCACTGCTTGTGTTTGAAGCTTTTGCAGGGTTCTATGAGGAAGGGACTCCCGATGAGGAGACGGAACCCCAGGAGGGGAACCCCGTCAAGTGGGAGTCATGCACGCCGCCGTGTTAGTGTGTGTGCGTGCTAGTGGGGACAGGTTCACGGGCTGAACGTGAACTCAATGCATAGTCTACGCCCGTGAGTGTAGACTGAACATATTTTGTTGTACAAATGTTCAAAAACCTTTTTATGTAATAAAATGTTGCTTCCGCTTTGTACCTTTGATGTGTGTTATCCGGTGCTGTGCAACGCAGCACCCCTCAGCGTGATCCTGGCTCGACAAGACCGTGTGGTCGTGTCAGCATTCTAGAACCAAACACATTGATGTGAAAGCCCAAGAAAAGGGACTTGCAAAAACTTTTTATCACCACACAACACCACAGTTTTGTGGTGGATAGATTGTGAAAAAGTGTGAAGAGCAAGTAACCTCCATCAAAAGAGTGATTAGAGGGGAAGCCTACATTTTCACAAAGTGGGAATTTTACTCATGAACATGAGAGGTTGAGCTCACCCCTAGAACTTTAAAAGTCTTGGGAAGGTTCAGTCCAAGTTTCATGCAAATCCAAACATTTTTAGGCACCTTTGGCGGTATTTGAAAAAGAAGCCAATTTGAATGTAAATTCAAATTGCAGCAACTTTCATCACCCAAATTCAAAAGTTAGCTTCATATTCAAACTCAGCACATTTTTCTGAGTAAGCCCACCAATTTTCATCCTCATTGGAGTTCATCTTGTCAAGAGCTAAATTTGCAAGAATTCAAAACTGAATTTGAATTTCAGTTTAAACACGCAGCAAATTTAGTCAAACACAGTTCAAATTAGAGAATTCAAATTTAAACCAAGACTTGGTGACTAAGTCTCCCATTAAATTGTGAGTAGCTGGTGGGATAATTAGCAAAAACAGAAAAGAATTACTATAGAAAAAGGAGTAAAGGGGAGGCCCACAGGTCAGTTGCACACACGGGGGTGCAGTCGGTTGCTGCAGCCGACCTCGGCTTCACGCGCAAGGCAAGGGAGCGGCGGCGAGCCACTGAGGCAGCAAACGGCCACCTCACGGTGCCAAAACCGCGGCTCAAAGGCCAGTGCACAGCCCACGCCACCCTTCCTCCTGTTTCCCAAACAAGAACCACCCCCGACCGAGCTTCTTTCTCGGTTCCGCGCGAGCACAGAAACGCTGACCTCACTGATCGCCGGCGTCCGTCCAGCGCAGGCGCTCTCGTGCCCGGCGAGCAACACAAGAAAGAACCGCCTCGAGGTACTGATCACAACCGTACTGACCTCGCCCTCTCTCTCGCACGATCGGCAAAGTATTTGGGGAATTAGTGTGTCGGGGTGTCTAGAGCCGAACCGTGAGGAATCCAGAAATTCGGAGCAAGTAAGCCACCACTCCTCAGGCCGAGCTAAAGACATGATCTAGAATCGCCCACGCGTCTCTGGGATCAGAAATCATCGAGTTTCATCGAGTAGGGGCGATGTTCTTCGAGCTTTTTGCATCGGCGCCGATTTCCGGTCTAGGTCACCGGTGAGGTCGTAGTTGCAGCTGTTTTCACAGAGATCGGTGCCCATATCCGGGATCAGCGGGTGTCAGCGGAGCTCTCCGAGCAAACCGCATCGAAAAAGGTGTAGGGGACGCCGAGTTCGACGTCGCCGGTGAGCTCCCGGCCGCTGTTGCCGTCGGGAGCCCTGTTCCGGCCGTTGTCAAGCTCCGGGGAGGGCACCACCGTGTTCCCCAGACCGGAATAGACACAGGCGGCGAGAATCAGCAAGCTCCGAAGGTCGGAACCCCTCTCCGGCGAGAGCTCCGGCGAGCTCGGCGGCGGGGTTGCGCGGGTGGCCGGAGGAAGAAGAAGGGGGGAGGCCCCACGCGTCAGCGGCTGGAGGTAGCGTGCGGGATTCTCTGTGGTCCAGGATCCAGTGCGGCCATGCGGGAAGGAGTCTGTGGCCCCATGTGGCTCGGCTCCAGCGGTCGACACGTGTGCGGTGGACCCACCTGCAGGATTTAAACATTTTTGGAATTTCCAGTTTTAGTTCAAACTTCAAATGCATAGAACTTTGGCTAGGAAACTCCAAACTCGATGAACCAAATTTTGTTGAACTCAGAATTCTGAGTACTTTCTAGCAATACCAAATTCAGCTCATGAAAGTAAATAGTTTTCCAGAATTAAATCCCTAAATTTAAACTGTTGGGAATTTTATCTGGGGAACTACTTTATGAAAAATTCTGAAATTTGGCTGAGAGGTTCCTTGGAAAATCCCTGAATCCCAGTAAAATTGTCAGACTCATCCAAGTTCAGTTAGTTACCCTAATGGGGTGATTAAGAGAACTGCCCAGAAAAAAATAGAAAAATGTACAGAAACATTTTTCAGATTTTCTCAAATCTTAATTAGGGCATAACTTTCTGTAGAATTCTTCAAATTACATGAAACCAACTCCATTAGAACCATCTTAAAGTCTAGTTTTCAGAAAGTAATGGTTGGAGCCATGAAAACCCCTGGAATTATTCAGAGGCTCAAATATTGACCAAATGGGCTTTTATTTGTACAAGGTTCAAATGAACTTTGTTTCAAATGAAACATGGTCAAGACTCTGGTTAGGACCCTACCAAGCCACCACAAAAATTTCAGAACCAAAGGGGAGGGCTAGCTAGAGTTATTAGTAATTAAGTAGTCAAGTTTACACATTGCATTTAAATTTACATGTCGTATTTCATTAAACGTGTAGTCGCTGAAGAAGAGACTGCGGGAGTGCTGGACTTCCTTCTTCCGGAAGAAGAGCTAACTACTGACCAGCAGCAACAAGGCAAGCCCCGGTTTGTATTAACCTTTTTATAAGTTTTACTTTGTTTACATGTGTCATATGAAGTATGATTGTGCATTCGGTATAGGATGGATGGAACCCCACTTGCATAACCAGAATTTTTCCCTAAGAGTGAGGGTAGTGTCTAAGACCTCGAGTAGACATGCTATGCTTAAATGTTTCATAGGACTTCGGTACAAGTCGAGTAGTTGGAATCTACTTGCGAGATAGGCTTGGGACACACGGGTTCGGTTGAGTGACGTGAGATCACTTTAGTAAAGAAAGTGAGACTAGGCAGGGGCTAGGGCGCAGCAAGAGGGAGTCTTGTGTGCGCAGCCCTGTCCGTGTCGATTGAGGACCGATCCGTGTGCGGCCCACGCTGATCAAGTTTGAACGTACCGAAGGCATATCGGATATATGGGCCCCGATAAACCGATGTAGCCTAAACCTCCGGGCGTTGAGGCATAACGCACCGATTTATAGGTGTTGGCTGAGGGCAGTAAGGTGGAAATCTGCCAACGGGCATAGAGAGATGCTCCGTGTGGGGAACCTCCTGCTCGTTTCGGTGCGACCGGTTCGACGTTTAGGCTGTTGGGTGAAAGGTTGTCCCGTACGACATCGAGTGAGCGTGCTGTGCAGCTCCACGGGTGGGCGTACGTGACGTGCTCTTTGGGTTTCCCTGCAGGTGTATATCGAGTCGATTCGCCGTCCCTCGCGGTGAAGAGTACCACTTGGTCACTGAGTCGTGACGTAGACTAATGTATGAAATATGGTGATTCAATACTGCTGATATGATATAACATTGTATTGCTACATGTTTGCCACCAAATATTGCTTACTAAATTTCAGCTTCCTGAACTGTTAACTTGTTGCTAAAAGTTGAACTAAGGATGAACTTGTAGGCGAGTCCATTTGTTGCAATATGACTATCCTATGTCATGGTACACCTCATGTAGAGTTTCATGCTTAGGTGAGTCGGTTAAGCCTTGCTGAGCCTTTGTGCTCACGGTTGCTGCTTAAGTGTTTTTCAGGTGAGGAGCCACCCACGGACTCGGAGTACGAGTCCACCGGCGAGGGTTACCCTCTGTCGGGGACCACGGCTGAGTGGGAGCCGTACACGCCGCGCTGAGCTGAGACGTGCAGCTAGTGTGGGTTGCCCTAGGGCTGGGCAACCGACTTTTGCTAGATAGGCGGCGTGAGTTGTACAAAAGAAACTTCCGCTGTGTAATAAAGACCCTAGTTTGTAACTAAAAAGTGTACTACTTTGTACATTCAGTTTGTTTTCCCATGTAATATAATGTGTTCTTATGACGTGTGCTGTCGGGTGTCGCATCACGCGGCACCACCCTCTGCGATCCTGGATGAGCGGATTCCGGTCCGCCACAATTGACATCCGGCACCATTTCTTGAGAGGCCACTCTATCAAAGCAGACATTGTAATTTCACATGTTAGACCTGAAAATCAGCTAGCCGGTATTTTCACCAAGCCATTAGATAAAAGGTTTTGTGATCTTAGGAATGAATTGAATACCCTCGATTCTCGAAATGTGGCTTGAAACATTACATATCTTATTGATACTTATCTAGAACTTCAAAATATCAGCAAGATTGCAAAAAATTATCTCCTACCTCCTTTTAACTCTTAAACTCTTTCAAATATTAACTTTTGGTGAATTATGGTTATAGTTTGAATGTTGATTGCTTACTGATCACATTGACCAAGAATACTTTTCAAAATTTATATATGTCCAAATGATCGACATGGTTAAAATCCCTTATATACAAGGATGCTAGGAAATATTTTTATCATACCACAAACAAGTCCGTTGTAAAACAGGACTAGTCCGTGCCACTGCTTAGTCCGGTCGTAGTCCGCAGCACCGGACTAGTCCGGTATATACACCGGACAAGTCTAGTATCTGTGGACTTAACCGTTTGACTCAGCCCGATAGCCTCTTCTTCCTCTCACTTTCCGCACATCGTTCTCTCTCCTCACTCAACCTCTCACGGCGCTGCGCCCCTCCACCAAAACTTCTATTTTTTGAAGAGGAAGGCTTGGAAGCCTGAAGGGAAGTTCACCCCCGACTTCTCCGTATCTGGGATCCGTTCTAGTCCGTGATTTGATATCCTCTTGGTAAACCCTTGTCCTAACCCTAATCTTCTAATTTTTCTAGGGTTAGCCAAAATCCCTCGTGCTCTAGGGTTTCAATACCACTTAGTGTGCTCTACATTATCATTCCCCTGCACGATAAACCTTGTCCCCTACACTTAGTCTATTTTGCTTTTTCCCTTTTTGGTGCTTTGATGCCAAAGGGGGAGAGATCAAGGGGGAGTTTCTAGTCGTTATCCTAGTCTTTTATTGGTCATGGACTATTTTAAAAACTTGTAACGTATTTATGATTAAGACTATGTAATGATGTTTCATGTAAGACTATGTAAGGCACTATATTATCTCTTGTTGCAAAACTTGGTTATTCATATTCTTTTCATAATGTGGTACTCTCATGTTTACACTCACATCGCTAGGCACCCCACCATAAAGAATACACATAAGAGAATTCATTTATGAATAATGCATATCACTACTCATATGTGTATACTTTATCAAAACTGGATTCATTTACTCTCAAATATTTAAACTTTGCTTGGTTGTCATCAATCACCAAAAGGGGGAGATTGTAAGTGGATATAGGCATCCTCGTGTGGGTTTTGTATGATTGATGACAAACAAGTGAAGAGCTAATTAAACTTGCTAAGTGAGAGCAGGTCACATGAAGAAAAATGAGAATAATACATAAAGGAATAAAGGGTGGCCTTGATGAGAAAAGGAAGAATCATGAATGAAAAGATCCAAGTAAAGGAGAAAAAATTAGGCTCATAGTTTAAGTATAGAGTGTGTGTCAGAGACACCTCTAAGAGCTCAATGGTAATCTCAAGTTAATGCGGAAAGGGTGAGTGAGAAAAACACATAGTTCAAAACAACAGACTAGTCCGGTCCGGAACGGAATAGTCTGGTGCACGTGGACATGTCCGATATGCCACGGAGAAGACCTCTCTGTGTGACATAGGACTAGTCCGCGTCATAATGGACTAGTACGGTATGGCCAGACTTGTCCGATTTGCAACAACCTACCCTTCTCTGTGTGAAACCGGACTAGTCCGTATTAAAATGGACAAGCACCCTCTGTGTGACATCCGACTTGTCTGATGTCATACGGAATAATTTGTATGATTAGGGTTTAACTCATTTAAACCCAACTAGCGGTTGAAAACAACTTGAAAGAGAACACCGGATGCACTAGTCCGGACTCCTCAGATCCTAACGGATACATATCAGGACCTCTATAAAAAGGGACCCCCGACTCATTTTCAAAGAGACACGAACCCAAGCGCCGCCACAGCATCCAAGAGCACAAAAACACCCCTCTCCACACATTCTACAGCCCTAAGGATCGAGTTCTTGGGATTTGGGATATTGGAAAAGGGGGAGAGAAGAATTTATCTTCATTGAGCTCTTGGTTTGATTTCTCTCACACACTCCTCTTGATTATTGTATAATTTCCGAGTGTGTTGTTCTTCATTCATTTGTAAACTTGTGGGAGCTCTCAACTTGTGAGGAAGCCGCATAAACTTGGTGATTACCTTGGTAGATAGTGGAGATCAAGTCGGCCTTGATGGTGACTTGACGAGGAAAGGGTTGGTTAAGATCTAGCTCTGTGTGAGCTCCTCAACGAGGACGTAGATCCCTTGTGTGGGATTGAACCTCGATAAAAAACACTTGTCTCGTGTACTTTTAATTCACAGCATCACTAGTTAGGGTTTAATTTTGTGATTTTAGTTATTCTTGTGATCCATGTGATATTAAGGACTTGTAATCACTAGTTAAATTTACTAAAGCAATTGCATATTTTCTTCTGTGAGAAATCCAAAGAAAAACACAAAAGGTTTTGTTGAATCACGGACTAGTCCGCAGTGACACCGGACTAGTCCGGACTCTGGAATTTAACATCTTTTGTATTAAGCGTTTCAGGAGTTCAAAAAGCCTATTCACCCCCTCCCCCCTCTAGGCACATTCAGGTTCCACTCAATAAAATGGCAAAATCTGATTCTCATTTCCCTCATGAAAATTTGAATTGTGATTTTTCTCTTATGAACCATTGATTTTATTTATACCGGTGCATAAACACAATAATAATCCAGAAAATTCTATTGTGGACTACTATTTTGGACACTTTCATGTAATGATTTTTTTACTTCATGTGACTCGGACATAGAACTTCATTTTTTTGTTTCCCTTAGAATTTGAACCATATCCACATATATAGTTTAGATTTGACTCTGTTTGTGATTACACAGAAATCCCAATTAAGAATGTGAATTTTTACACTGAGCATGGTCACCTTGCCTGAAAGCACCATACAGCTGCTCTGCCGCGACCTCTGCCCTCCGGTGCACCACCTACCTCCTCGCCCGCGCATCGCCACGTGAGGATTTTGCCAAAGAGATGTCGGATCTCAAGGGACGAGAGGAAGAACGACGTCATTAGGAAAAGCCATCCATGATTTTATTGATTTGGACACGCACGTCAGAGAAGGCAACGACTAGAATACAAAAATGACTTTGGTGCAAAATGTAAAAAATGATCCTGAAGCATTAGATCACCATCCTGTGGTTGATGTTTATTTTTTAATTACCCCCTCCACCTAGGTGCGTAGATTAACAAAAAAAACACATGCTTGTATAACATATGCCCCAAGCCCATGGCTGCCACTCGCCATTGATTCAGACGAATTGCAAGTAGAATACGAACGACGCCGTTTTCGACAGCGCCACGCCGGGCGTCCATGGTGGTGGTCTAGTCTGGAAGACCGAACAGTGGTTACACCGTTCAATTGACGAAGACATGAGACAAGAAGGTGGCCGCCGGCCGGACCCCTCTTTCCATTTGAAATCAGCCACGGACTTTGATCCTATTACCATGAATAGTGAAATCACCGGACAATCAGTTCGCAAGGACGTGACAGGGCCATGACGGCAGCGACGACCAATCAAGGCCATCTGCAGCGCACGCCCTGCACACACGTATGACAAGCCGGCCCGTGCATATACTCTTCTCTCCTGCTGGCGCCGAGTCAGGCATTTAGGCTGCAACAATGAATTCGAACGGGCCGGTGCATATACTCGACAAAGGATCGGCTTCGTGTGAGCGATGGTTTGGGGCATATGTTATACAGGCAGGTGTTTTTTTTGTTAATTTATGTACCTAAGTGGAGGGGTAATTGAAAAATAAGCATCAACCATAGGGTGATGATCTAATACTTCAAAAGATCATTTTTTATATTTTTGCACAAAACTCAGTTTTGCATTGGCTGCCGACATAGGAAGGCTCCACGACGGACGGACTCTCGCGGGGTGACCTTTTCCCACGACATGTACGCCCCCACCCTCTGGTCACCACCATCTCCATTGTCGGGCAAGGTGCTACAGGTTTGGTCGTTGGCGTGCCAGGCGAGGCTGGGGTCATGACCTCGTCGTTCCTCGCCCCTCTGGCAAAGTCCACCTCAGGCAGCCCGCTCACAAGTTGAGATCTAGATCCGGGCCTTTCGCCGGACAAGCCCCGCTCCTTCAGTACCGCTGGCTTGTCCACGGACGAGGTCACCGAGATCGACCCCAACTACCTCTACTTCCTCCGCCATGTCCGCCCCTAAGGCCGCGCCTACGAGCTAGAGATCCCATCCAAAGACGGCTCCTCCCCTCCTAGAGTTGTCAGGTATGAGAAAACCCTTGTCGCTTCCAGTGCCGAGCCCCCCGATGCCAGCTCCGTAGGCGGGACCCGAGGCGCCTCTTTCCCCATGAAGCAGGACTCGTCGACCGCGATTGAGGCCCTATCCGGAGCCGCTTCCCCTCCCGCCAGCCTCGCCAGCTTGGCCCGAGGCGGCGCGGGTCCAGTGGAAGGGGATGGCTCGCTGGTGCCCAAGGCGGAGCCCGCGTGGTACGATTCCGTGTCCAACATATACAAGGACTACCGCTTCTTCCTCCAGCACCGTCGCGTGGTTAATGATTCCCAGTCGGTGTTCTGAGATGGGGAACTTCTCCATGACTCTCAGGGAAGTGCCATCCGTGGGCAATCCCGAGGATGATGACCCGAGGATGATGATGAATAAGAGGACGACGGAAATGAGGATGGAGTGGAGGAGGTGGAGGCAGTTTCCGCATCAGAAGACAACAGTGTTACCACATAGGAGGAGAACGATGTGGGGGAGGAGAAGCCGGTTGTAAAGGTTTTGGAGTTAGATACAAAGGTAGCGGGCACACAATTTCTCCTCATGTACTTCGTCTATTTCTATTTTCCATGCCTGGGCAAAGGTAGAATCTAAATAGTGGGGTGCACACATCATGTAGCTTTGGGCTAAATGGGTTAAACTCATGGTCAAAATAGAGGCATTACTAGTAAAACATTGATTTACCATGGTGTATGTGCGGCATCCTAGCTAGCTTTGCCTCGTATTGCCTCCGGCGCACCTGATCTGGTGATCCCATCCATACCTTTCCTCTTTTGTGACTTCAGTAAATAGTAGTACTTCTGGGTTATGAGGTGAAGGAAAGAGCTCGAGGACTCCGTTAAGGACGAGGAGGAAGACAATAAGGGGAGCGATACGAATGAGGGGATGGACACTTCTGGATCAGATTTACAACTGGTGAATTTTATGGAATTTGAGGTAACACTTTCGGTTTCCATCTCTTTTGAAATGTTGCCATGTGTAACACGCTAATGTTTTACTGTTCCTAACTTCACTGATCCATTATCATATTGTATTGCTTCTGACTTATAAGATGAAGGTGGACGAAATAGAAGAGTGTTCGTTGAATGTGCCGATTATGGGAACACCAGAGGCCGAGGCCTTCAAACAGGGAAGCAAGCTCAAGAGAGGGACATCCTGCAATACCTTCTAATGCTTCGGTGAGGATTTCCTTCACATGTTTTTTTTTGAGAAAGGGGAGATTTTATTCACCCTGACCTTTGAAGAGGCCAAAAGAGTACAAGCTTGGAGTTAAGTTAAAAACAGAAAAGAAGACCACACAGTGAACTCCTTTACATGTGTGTGCTGTTAATTAAATGAGTGAATTATCCGGTTCTTGATGATTATATGTGCACTTTCTTGTTAAGAGGGGGAAAATATGGCCGTGACACACGGAAGGTGCACATGAAGCCAATAGTTCCCTGCCATCTTTGGCTTTTGATATTCTTGTCATTAGTTGCTTTGTTGGGTTTAGTTACACTTTGTTACTATTCCAGCTTACTGTTACAACTTAATCAGCTTAGTTGCAGGGGGCAACTATTGCAAGTGACTAAGTGAGGAAAGCTTAGAGTAGCCCAAAACTGCCTTCATTTATTGTCACTGCATAAAACACTTTCCGTCGCTGAAACGCCTACGATTGTTGATTTCTTCTTCGTTTTCTTAGTGACTACCCTCGTACCCAAGCTCATATCATGGACTTGAATGTCAAATAATACAACAACAACAACAACAATGATGATGACAACAAAACAATGATGGAAATGAATATTCAATTGAACTTTTCCATCGTAAGAATAGATTGGTCATATTTAAGCTTTAGATGGGTACTTGTTGGATCTGCAAGCTACAAACTTCAGTCAAGATTCCTACTTGCCGGCCACTGTCACGTGTCCAGCATCGCGCAGGACGTCGCCATCGCTGCCACGCAGGCCACCGCTGCCGTGCAAGACATCGCCGCCGTCGTCGCACAGGACGTCGCAGCCACCGCCGCTAGAGACTAGTGAGAAGAGAGAAAATCGGTTAGGGTTAGGTTAGGTTGAAGTGGAAAATTTTATATACCCCCAGTGAAATGAGGACCGTCGGATCTCATCCAATGGTTTACATCCACTGGACTTCTTCCACGGCCCGACCCAGCCCAACACCAATCCGTCTTCGACACTAGCCTTTGTTGCTGTCCAACTTCCTCCATCGTCAACTCCACCGCCACCTGGCGCCTCCAGCTTCCACTGCTTTCAGGCTCCGTCTTCTATCCTCCGTTGTTGCACGCCCCCGCCCTCCTCCGCCTCGCTTGACTGACCATCAGGCCCTTGTGCGCCGCCTCTAGCGCCCATGACTGCCCGCTGCGGGCTGCTGTCTGGTCCCCTATGTGCCGCCTTAGCCTCCACCACCGGGCTGTTGCCTGGTCCCCCATGTGCCACCCCACTATGTCATCACTACAACATACTAGAGGACGACTGAAGGACGACTAGACATCGAATAGGGGCAATTAGTCGCCCTAATTGACGAATAATCGTCCTGGTCGATCTAGTTGCCCCTTAAGCGACTAGGGTCGACTAGGTGATTTGAAAACATTGACAAGAAGTAGCATGATGAGCATACTGTGGATTGGGCGAGTGAGAGTGTATGGGGGAACAGGCTCGGCATTATCTAGTGATATATGATTTATTTTGATATGGATGCATAGACCTAAACTAACTAATTTCTGACATCCAGGTTCAATCTAATCAGACAGACTTACCATACCCTTTATACTTTTGAATCATCTAGGTGTATTTTTCTTGAACCCAATCAAACTTAGTACAAACAGTTTGTGTGAAGTTCAATAAAATAAGCATGTTACATTATGAGAAAATTGGTTTGGCAAGTTAGTGTATCCAAGTCTGATCAGAGAAAAATTAAGTTGTATGCCACAATAATGCAAAGGCACAGAGTCTACTGAAACAAGTTAATATTCATCTTCCTTTGATATAAAAAAAGTGCCCAATCATTTCACAGGTACATTTTAGTGCAGCTAACACGGCGTTTTCCATTTCAAATCTTGCTCTTTACTTATCAATAGGAGACCAGTGCTGCGTGACATGATGCAGCTTTCTTCTTCTGCAAATGCTTTCTCACAGGAATTAGGTGTTATATGGCCTGCACATATTATTGGGAGGCCAGAGTCAGACTTCAAACAAAAGCTGATGAAGCTTCTTATCAAACCCTTTAACCGGGAAGAGTATGATGACTTGTTTGCCATGGCTACTGATCGCACTCCAGTTATCAAGGAACGAAGGACACGTCGTCATGTGATCTACTACCCCTGGAAACATGAGATGGGCCAGTCATACTTTGATAGTTACCCAGGTATGCTTGTGTATCGTGGACACATATTCTTGCCCCCCTTCAAAACCATTTGTTCTTTGACTCTTTGGTTATGTATAACAGCAGTGTTATTTTCTTTGTGTAGGATCGAAGTACACGTGTAAAGCTACCAGAGGGGGGTGAATGGTAGATAAAAACTTTTCAGCGGAAGCAACAAAACACCCCTCAGCAGAAAACCGATCTATTAAAGAAACTGTGTGTGCGACTAATCTAAACGTGTTCAACTGTGACAAAACTAGAAAAGATTTTATAGAATCAAGTCATGCAGACGTCACAACAAGAATCATGAAAATCCGTTGAGAGGAACTCAAGTTATGATCGATGGATCGAACAAAGGTCAATCTGTCCAACGCGAGAAAACATTTCTGGATACTGCAAAGAAACACGTGTAGATCAGAAACCACAAATTCAATGACCGTGAAATTTTAATAGATGATAGATAATCAAGTTGTGAAGACAACCCAAAAAGAATAACATCAATTGGATCTGTAAAACTCGAGTTATGATAAAACCACCGAAGCAAGGTAGTGCTGAACAGAAACTCGACGAGAAAAACTTGTCTGAAACAAGTCGGACGAACAAGGCACAAAAGTTCCTTTAGAATACGAATTTTATTTATCAAAACACAAGAGGAACAGCCCCAAAGTCGTGTATCCATGAGCCTTGGCCTCCCTTGCTTATATAACCAGCCCTAAGGCCAACCCAATTCAAACTAGGACTCCTACTCCTACTTGGATTCAAACTGTGACTTTCCAATACTGCTCAAGACTCTTCTACACGCAGATAGAAGCAATCTTAAGACTTCCAAACACCTTAGGAATGTCCCAAACATTCCTAAAACAACTCAAATTCGTGACCCACACGAAATCCTATCATAACCAACTCAAAACTTTCCATATTTGAGTCAAACACGACTCAGCCGCAGCCTGAGTCCATAACCTAGTCGGTTGGACCTTTCCGACCAATTCTTTACGTCCACATCTCTTCATCACGCCTTGGAACCATGCAGCCACGTCCATGCACTACTTGCACACGTGCAAATATCTTCCAACGACGTCCAAGATACCTTCATATGCATTGTTCTTGATTCAAACATACTGCGCAACCTCCCGATCAACTCAACCACAATTCCTCCCGAACTTGGTTGTTGAACCTCATCTTCTCCATAAGACTAGTTCAATGGATCCCGTCACCAGCCATGCCTTGAACTCAAGCAACACCTGCACATGAATAAACAACCAATACTTCCGAGCACAAGTCCTCGACCTGACTCTCGTTAGTTCCGAAACTACAACATCTTACGTGAGCACCTCACATAAGCATGTTGTAAACTATAGCAAAATGATATCAGCCATAACCACCAAAACACACTAAAAACTTAGTAAAATAATACTAAGCAAATTTTCCATAAGAGTAAAGCAAGTTCGAAACATTGCAAGTTAAAAGCAGAACCATTGCAATCAAGCTCCGAACCTTACCAAAGCTAACCGGACCTTGAACTAGAGCTTACCAAAGCTAGTTGGACCTAGCGCCGGAGCTTACTAAAGCTTAGTCGGACCTAGCACGGAACTTACCAAAGCTAGTCGGACCTAGCACCGGAGCTAGCAAAAACAAGTCGGACCTAGCCAAAATAAATCAGACCTAGACAAAGCAAGTCAAACCTTACGTCGGACCTTGCAGGATCTCGGACCTAGAGTCGGACCTTGTTAAAAAGGTGTTTTGGTAGTATTCAAAACTTTTATCATCAAAGCCAATGTATTCATCACACATAGGTCTCACAATCTCCCCCTTGATGAATGCATTGGCAACACCACTTAAAATCCGAACATTGGCTTATTCACATGAAAAGTTTTGAAAACAATTTCTCCCCCTTTGTAAATCAGAAATAAAATGAGAAGAAAACAAAAAATACCAAAAATTCTCCCCCTGAGAAGAATTGTGCCTAAACACTTGTGAATGTGTGCAATGTGTGATCAATTTCTCCCCCTTTGACAATGTATTCAGCAAGGTACAAAAGAGAAATTTTAATTTGTTATGAGCATATTATAACATATACATATAAAACAAAGCTCATCCAAATCATACTATCAAGTAACTTACACTATCACATCAATGAGATACATAAAGTAGTGTAAGCTATGCTAGAGATCAAGTGTAATTTTCAATTTAATCAAGTCATGATCTCACAAACCTAACTATTTCAAGACCTGAAAGCATGACACTTGTTGCTGCATTTTATTTATCATTTAAAGCACAAATTTTGATCTTATGACATTTGCAAGAGATTATATGCAGCATCAGCCTTATTCTAACCAACCAAGCCAAGCCTATGTCGTTTGACAGTCAGAAGTTTAAGGACATGGTTTTAGTCATACACAACTCTTTTCAAGTTCATATATAATTGCAATGATAAGCCATCTCAAAAGAAGAAGTGCGATGCATGCATATTCTCTTGATCTTTTCTGTTTCTTATTTGAACATAAAAACTCAACATGTGAGTTGATTACTTGATTAATTCTTTATGATTAAAAGCACTTGTGAGCATGCAACAAGTTCAAAACAGCAAGAAAGTTCGACTATGACCAGATTTAGTGTAAGTAATTATTCTAATTACTAGACATGGTAAAAACTACAAAATGTATAACACGAATAATGTAGTAAGAACTTTCAGCATGAAAAGGAATCACAAAGTCATATATGTATGAAATACTATGCTCATATTATTTTAATTTCAGATTCACACATAGACTTCCCAAGTTTCAAATTTCTCCCTCAATTTAAGCCATGAGGATGCATAACCCCTATTTCACTACGAATGTAACAAAAACGAGTGAAATCCAAAGGTTTTATAAAAATGTCAGCCAATTGTTGTTTGGTATCTACATGGTGAAGCACAATGTTTCCTTTTTTCAACATTATCACGGAGAAAGTGATACCTAATGTCAATGTGCTTAGTTCTCGAATGTTGCACGGGGTTTTTAGCAATGCAAATGGCACTAGTGTTATCACAAAACAGTGGAACACTATCTAGATCAACCCCATAGTCCTTAAGTGTTTGAACAATCCAAAGAATTTGTGAGCAAGCACTAGCAGCAGCTACATATTCAGATTCGGCTGTGGATTGTGCAACTGAACTTTGTTTTCTAGAGGACCAGGCAACAAGTGAATTACCAAGAAAATGACAAGCACCAGAAGTACTTTTCCTATCAGTCCTACAACCCCCAAAATCAGCATCGGAAAAAGCTTTCAAAGTAACGGTTGAGGAAGAAGGAAGAAAAATGCCAAATTCTTGAGTTCCATGTAAGTACCTGAGAATCCTTTTGACGGCTTGACGATGTGAAGCATGTGGGGAGGCTTGAAACCGTGCACAAAGACATACGCTGAATTGTATGTCCGGTCTTGATGCCGTGAGATACAAAAGTGATCCGATCATGCTTCTATATTCTTTTTTATCAACGGGATCACAATCTTCATCAAGTTCAAGTGTTGTTGCTGTTCTCAATGGGGTCCGAAGAGGCTTGCTTTTGTCCATGTTGAAGCGCCTTAGGAGATCTTTTGTATACTTTGTTTGATGCACAAAGGTACCCTCCTTGGTTTACCTGATTTGCAGCCCCAAAAAGTACGTGAGTTCTCCCATCATACTCATCTCAAATTCTGAACTCATCATAGCTGAAAACTTGGACACAAGATCATGAGAAGCACAACCAAAGATAATATTATCCACATACACTTGAACGAATAATGAGTCATTGCCATACTTAAGCACAAAAAGAGTTTTATCAACCTTTCCCATGGTAAACCCCTTTTCAAGTAAGAATGTTTTTAACCTATCATACCATGCTCTAGGGTATTTTTTGAGATCGTACAAGGTTTTGGACAGTTTGTAAACATGATTAGGAAAATTTAGATTTTCAAAACCAGGTGGTTGTTTGACATAAACCTCCTCATCTATGTAGCCATTAAGAAAAGCACTTTTAACATCCATTTGATATAGCTTAAAACCTTTATATGCAGCAAAAACTAACAAAATTCTTATGGCTTCTAATCTAGCAACAGGAGCAAAAGTTTCATCAAAATCTAGACCTTCAACTTGTGTGAAACCTTGAGCAACCAACCTAGCCTTATTCCTAACCACAACCCCATCCTCACTTTGTTTATTTTTAAACACCCATTTAGTTCCAATTAAAGTGTGACCTTGAGGTGGAGGTACAAGTTTCCAACCATTATTTCTTTCAAAATTTTCTAACTCTTCTTGCATGGCAATAATCCAAGATTCATTAGTGAGTGTGTGTGATATATCTTTGGGTTCAAAAGAAGCAACAAAAGCAGAATGAGCATGAGAATTGGGGTCGAAAAACCTGGATCTTGTAACTCATTCATGCAAGCTTCCAATAATTTGTTGTGGTGGATGACTTTTGAGAATCCGTAGGGGAGTGGACACTTCACAAGCTTCTTCTTCTTCATGTTCATCACAAATAGATGAGCTTGTGACATGAGGAGGATCTGGACCAGCAATGGTGGTCGTCGGTGCTGGCTGTGAATCAAGATCAGGAGCTGGAACAATGTCATTAGCTGCTGAATTTTGAGGCAGCAGCACCACTTCTTCCTCTTCTTGAACGAAAATACTCTCCCCCTGCGGATATGGATCCGGGCCTGCAATATTTGAACTAGTACCTGGGCTAGCTTCATCAAAAGAAACCTCACAAGTCTCCACAATTTTGTTAGTATCAAGTAAAAGTACACGGTAGCCTCTAGTATGAGATGGATAACCAAGAAACATGCCATCAACAGATCTAGCTTCAAATTTATCAAGATTACCATGTTCCTTAACAAAGCATTTGCAACCAAATACCCTAAAGTGTGTGACACTAAGCCTATGTCCAAACCTGAGCTCATATGGTGTTTTACCTAGCTTAGCACGCAAGAAAACACGATTTGAGACATAACAAGCGGTTGCAATTGCATCAGCCCAAAACTTTCTTGGAGTTTGATATTCATCAAGCATAGTCCTAGCCATCTCAACTAAGGTTCTGTTCTTTCTCTCTACAACACCATTTTGCTGAGATACATATGGTGAAGAAAATTGATGATCTATTGCATTTTCAGCACAAAAGTGATCAAACGATTGATTTTTAAATTCGGTTTCATTATCACTTCTAATTGCTCTTAAAGATCCTGGGTGATCAATTGATAATCTAAGAAATAAAGTTCTAAAGTGACTAAAAGATTCATTCTTAGATGCCATAAAGTAAACCCAAGAGTATCTAGAATAGTCATCAACAATCACAAGAACATACCATTTACCTCCGAAGTATTGAACACGTGAAGGTCCTATGGTGTCAAGGTGTAAAAGTTGACCCGGTTCAGTTGTCATGGTCATTGTGAGAGAAGCATGTGAACCTGCAACCATCTTAGCATGTCTACAAGAAGAGCACACAATTTCTTTGTCCCCTTTAAGCTTAGGCAGCCCACGTATGCGATCAAGAGCACTAACACACGTGAGATGATCAAAGCCTACGTGACCAAGTCTACGATGCCAAAAATATAAATCTTTGGAATCATTTGCAACTACACATCTATGCTTAGAGGAAGACATATCAAAATCAGCTTTAAAAACTCTTCCAAACCGAGACATGTTAAAGATAAGCTCACTATTTGAACCTACAACTTTGCAGCAGTTTTTATTGAAAATAATTTCCAGATTTTCATCTAGCAATTGTGAAACAGAAAGCAAGTTGTATTTCAAATTTTTGACAAGTGTCACATCCTTCAAAGTGTAATGATCATTTACTCTAACCGAACCCTTAGCAATTATAGGAGTTGAAGAATTATCGGCAAAAGTAACATTCTCTACACGTGACACAAAAGAGAGAGAGGATAACCATTATTTGTTACCGGTCATGTGGCGTGAGCAACCTGAATTCACAATCCAAATGTTCTCCTCCCTCAAGCGTGTAACCTACATAGAAGCACAATACGTCGATGACTCAATACTGGGGTTAGTTAAAAGGCATTTAGGAATCCAGTACTGAGTCACACGACGTCCAGCAGGAATAACATGCGAAAGCTGAGATAAAACAGCAGGTTTATGAGTCATAGTTTGAGATTTTTTGTTCTTAACTACTGACCTATGAGGTGTACTTGTGTAGCACGAAAATCAGTAGGTCCGGAGACAAAAACTGAAGCTCCGGAGGCAAAAACTGAAGCTTTGGAGGTAAACTTTGAATATTTCTGACTCATAACAGAAGGTTGCATGTTCCTGACATTCGGTTTAGTATGTGCAGCAAATTTTGCATGAGAGTTATAAGATCTAGCTTGCATTCTTTCCTTTTTATGTTGTTTAGCTAGTCTATAACAAAAATCTATGACATGACCATCTCTACCACAATAGGTATAATAAAATTTAACTTTGTGTTCATGTCTAGATGAGCATGCAGTATGCTTATTTGAACCCGAATGTGACAACACTCCTGCAGATTTAAAAACCACTTCTTTTTGTTGAATCAAACCACTTCCTAATGATTTTACAATTTTAGGTGGATGTTCCTTAGCATGAGCATGTGAATCAAAAACTAAACCAGTTTTATCATTGCAAGACTTGGAAGAATTCAGCAGCAAGTTTAGGTTCTTATTCCCATTACAAAACCGATCTAATGTCCTATGCATGTTATCAAGTTTATTTGATAGATCAAGGCAATTTTCACATGAGTTTTTCCTTTTAATTTGCAATTGGAACAATATTTAACTTAATGAGAACGTAAAGCATTGTTCAATATAGAAATTTCTTTCATAGCATTTTGTAGTTTCTTATCAAGATCATCGCAAGTAGAACAATGCAAATCAATTGTAGAACAACAAGCATCTTTCAAGTTTTTATCATTAAGTGCAGCAAGCTTTTTGTTCTTTTCAATTTCAAGTTCAAGTTTATCAAGTGTGGAGGTGTGTGCACTTCTTAGAGAGGACAATTGTTCATATATTAAATCACATGAGGAACAAGAATCATCACTAGGAATCATCACTAGGAACAAGATTCTAGTGACTCAATTTTAACAGCATTGTCCCGAAGCTTTTTGTCCTTTTTCTTAACAATAATAGTGGCACGAGAAATAGCATCACACATTTCTTCGCAAGTAGGACATACCTCTTCGTTGTCACTGTTGTGTTCTGCATCCTCCATACTTGATTTTGATTTACCCGCCATGAAGCACAAGTTTACCAGATCATCTTCATCTTCATCACTTCCAATATCTACATCACTCGAGACAAGTTCTTGAAGTGCGGTGATGAAACTGTTTATCAGTTTGCGTCCTGTAAAAACCTTCTTTTTCTTGTTGGTGTTGCCAAAAGAGGACTTGACTTATTCTGCTTTTCATCATGGTTAGAAGGACCTGAAAGGTTAGGGCAATCTGTACGAAAGTGTACTGTCTTACCACATTCAAAGCATTGTTGAGGTCCGGAGCTTCCTCTCCTTCTAGTTCTCACATTTTGCAATGCTTTTGAGAACCTAGTAGAAAGAAGTATTAGCTCCTCCTCTGGAAACTCCTCAATCTGTTCCAGGGTTAGTGAAGACAGCCAAGCAAGTGTATTGCTAGATGATTGGCCGGAGCCAGGCATATCACGTTGCGAGACAAATGCAAGTGTCTTATTTGGGTTCTTGCGTGATATAATATCAATTTCATGTGTTTTTAGCTTATAATAAAGCACATCTAATGTAAGAGTACTCATGACAGTGGATTCACGTATGGATGTTACTTTCATCTCCCAAATTGACATGTCTAATGCACTTAGTAATTGCCTAGCATTTTCAGCATCTGAAATTAACATTGACGCTATGCAAGTTGCTGAGAATTTTATTAAAGCGAGCAAAGAGGTCATCAATGGACTCACCGGGTTGCATCTCAAAGCGCATGTATTCTTTCTTGAACATATCATGTCTTACCTCCTTGATCGTGTTGAATCCTTCGTGATAGTCACAAAGTGCTCTCCACACATCGTACGCCAATCGGAGGTGTGCAACACGGTCGAAGTCGCTCTGATTTAGTCCTTGTATGATCAAGTTCCGAGCCTTGTTGTTGTTGTTGACATCTCTCATGTTTGTAGTCATGACTTGATCGTTTGAACATCGTATGGCTTGTACACCTTTTCCCATATTGCAAAGCCTTGCGCCTGGATGAAAGCTTCCATGCGTGCCTTCCAAACCTGAAAATCAATACCACTAAACACACAAGGTTTGGCGGAGTATTTCTCCATGATGATTAGTCAAAACATGTGCAAATCACAAAGATTAGAGCAACCTGGCTCTGTTGCCAATTTTAGGATCAAAGTACACGTGTAAAGCTACCAGAGGGGGGGTGAATGGTAGATAAAAACTTTTCAGCGGAAGCAACGAAACACCCCTCAGCAGAAAACCGATCTGTTAAAGAAACCGTGTGTGCGACTAATCTAAACGTGTTCAACTATGAAAAAACTAGTATATATTATAGAGAATCAAGTCACGAATACGTCACAACAAGAATCATGAAAATCCGTTGAGAGAAACTCAAGTTACGATCGAAAGATCGAACAAAGGTCAATCTGTCCTACGCGAGAAAAACAGTTCTGGAATACTGGAAAGAAACTCGTGTAGATCCGAAACCACAAATTCAATGACCGTGAAATTTTCACAAATGATATATATTCAAGTTGTGAAGACAACCCAAAAAGAATCACATCAATTGGATCTGTAAAACTCGAGTTATGATAAAACCACCGAAGCAAGGTAGTGCTGAACAGAAACTCGACGAGAAAAACTTGTATGAAACAGGTCGGACGAACAAGGCACAAAAGTTCCTTTAGAATACGAATTTTATTTATCAAAACACAAGAGGAACAGCCCCAATGTCGTGTATCCACGATCCTTGGCCTCCCTTGCTTATATAACCAGCCCTAAGGTCAACCCAATTCAAACTAGGACTCCTACTCCTACTTGGATTCAAACTGTAACTTTCCAATACTGCTCAGGACTCTTCTACACGCAGATAGAAGCAATCTTAAGACTTCCAAACACCTTAGGAACGTCCCAAACATTCCTAAAATAACTCAAATTCGTGACCCACACGAAATCCTATCATAACCAACTCAAAACTTTCCATATTTCAGTCAAACACGACTCAGCCGCAGCCTGAGTCCATAACCTAGTCGGTTGGACCTTTCCGACCAATTCTTTACGTCCACATCTCTTCATCACACCTTGGAACCATGCAGCCACGTCCATGCACTCCTTGCACACGTGCAAACATCTTCCAACGGCGTCCAAGATACCTTCATATGCATTGTTCTTGGTTCAAACATACTGCTGTAACACCCCAAAACCTGTTAAAGAGGGGAATTTAAAATTTTTGGACGTAGTGCATGTGGTGAAACAATTCAAACTCAAACTGGAGTTTAAATTTGAATCAAAACAGAAAAGAAAAGGAAAAATAAAAAGAAAAAACAGCCAGTGGGCCGAAACCTACCTCAGCCGGCCCAACAGCCCGCGGCTACTTTCCCCCACTCCCTCTCTCTCTGACGCGCGGGGCCCGCATGTCATCTTCTCCCCCCCCCTCCCCCGCGCACCCCCAACCGCCCCGATCTTCCCACGCCGATCGCTGCTGCTCCAACCAATTTCCACTCCCGATCTTCGGCAAGGCGCTACTGCACATCTAAACCGACCCCCTGCCTCCCCTCCTCGTGCATTTAAACGAAAGAAAACTCGCCGGTTTCCCCGTACCCGCTCCATCTTTCTCTCCGGTGAGAACCGAGGCATCCTCGGCCGTTTTCTTTCGATTCTCATACGGTTTCTCTGATCTAACGGGCTGGTCGTGTTCCACCGCCGCCAGGAGCCCTGCAGGTGAAGGAAGTGACGAGTCTTGTGCCCTAGCATCGGTTTCGACAAGCACCGAGGAGAAGCTCCAACCACCGTCGTCGCAGAGCCAAATTCCGGCCTCTCCAAGCCCGAGAAACCTCTAGGTGAGCTTCCCCTACCCCTCCGCAGTCGATCCGTGTGAAAAACTGCAAGTTTTAGCGTGTAGCGCCAAGTAACCGAAGCTGCGCCGGCGAGATCACCGCCCCCGCCGCCGCGCGCTGCCGCGCGCGCGGGCTGCTTCCGGCCATGGCGACGTGGCCCCCTGAGGCCCGTCCATTTTAAATCGTGCAGCCCCGAATAGATCTAACCCGTACCGCTTCACGATCTAATCTCTGCCCTCTGTTTTAAATCCAACGGCCCACATCAGCCCCGCATATTAAACCCCAGGAAACTTACGCGCTACCCCCTAGGGTTATGAGGAAAACGGATCTAGCCCCAGAAAACTTTTGATCTAGCCCCTGGACCCTCGGGAATTTATGCAAACCCGTTTAAACATCAGTTTTAGCCCCTGGATTTAATAAAAATTAGGAAAAACCTCTCTGTCTTGTGTAATTAGGCCCCTAGAAATTTAGGAAATGGTAAATTAGACCCTGCAGTAGGGTGGATTTGTCCTTCAGACCCTATAGGATATTAAATTCGGAAATTTAAACATATGAGTAGAATTTAAATTTAAATGGTGATGTAAACACATGTGCAAATACAAATGTAAATTTTCCTAGCACTTGGAAAACATTTAGAATGAGTTGAGAACTGATTTTAGGCTGAAATGAAATCTGACTAAGTGCTGTTTGCTTTTATTATTGCGGAAATTCACTTTTAGGCATAGAAAATAAATCTGAAAATATAGGAAAATAGGTATGCATAATTAGAAAATGTTAAATGAGGTCTCCAAATCCAAAAACTTCAAATTAAGATTTTGTAGAAGATCTGAAAACCTATTTGGAGTAGTAAATTATCTTTCATGCAAATTTTGTGGCTAAGAAGTGTATTAATTAAATATAGAGAATTTGTTCAAATTGGAAACTCATATATAGTGTGCACTTAGAAATCTGAATACAAAAGTTAAAAATAATATATATGTTTAAAGGTGCATGTAGGCCTAAAATCAACACATCTAGGTTAACCACAACACTTAAAAATGTGAATGACTTTCATATGTATGTATGTGTGGTTTGCATGAGTGGAAGTGTGGACTATGGTTTATGGAATGTTGTTTTCTTTTGCTATGTGTGTATTGGCATGAGTAGAACCAGCCCCAGAGCAGGTTCTCACCTTTCAAGATCAAGACTTTCCATTCCCAGAGCAGCAGGAAGAAGGCAAGTGTCCTTGACCACTTTGATCCTATACTAGGATGTGTAGTTAGAATTTAATTAATTGCATTGTCAATTTGGAATATGGTACCCAAGCTAGGAAGTTTCCCTAGATTTTCATTATCTTACTTCCTTGTAGCCTGGGTTGGGATTTATTTTATTATGTCATTCATTCATATTACTTATGCTTAGCCATGCTTAGAATGGGATAAGTGGGATATGAGATCATCAACTTGTTTACCTTACTCTTGAATGAGATATTATGAATTATGTAGAGGTAGGGATCGAGAAAAGTTGGATGATTTGGTTGGTGCTGTGTGCACGAGACTCGGGTTTGTGTTTAGTGCTTGCCTGGATCCTAAGGACCGGTTCATGGAGCATGTGACCTGGCTTTACCGTGCCAACCACATGCTGAGATGGGGCAGCTTGGCCAATTAATTAGGTGTATCTCCAGCGTAGTATGGGTGTTTGGATGGTGCGGGAAATAGGTGTCAGCTGGACTACCATATGAACCGCAATGCTCAAGAGGGGGCCACTGCAGCGGGGTTGAGCCTCTTGTATGCTGTTAGGGGTGAAACCTCAGTGGGCCCACACTCGTCAGCAATCCCTTTGTAAAGGTCTCGTAGTGATCTCCTGGCTACACACCTCGGAAGTGTGAACGTGGTTCGCGGCTACTGGCATAATGGAGGTTCTTTTAGTCCACCTGGCGACGAGGGATGAAATCACTACATGTGGGTACAGTGGTGCAAACTCTGCAGAGTCAAAACTGTCATGACAGTCGTGCTCACGGTCAAGGGCGGCTTGGACTTATTCATGATTAGAGGATGATGAATTTGGGAGTTGAGGATGTTAAGCGGGGAGCTTAACATTGGAAATGTTGTTATGGTTACTTGATTTTGATGATGGGTTGGGAGATTGGGACCATTTCACCTATGTAGTAATGTAGGTGCTTTATAAGCTAAGGTGATAGGTATTAATTGCGTAGTGCTTTAACCATGAGTTCAACCTCTCCTTACTCTAGCCATGCATGACATAAATTTTCCCACACTTGCTGAGTACCAACGATACTCAAGCTTACTTTTCTGTTGGTTTAAATTGTTGCTCAGGCCCAGGGAATGATGTGGTGTTCAATGACCAAGACTTCGGACCCGAAGAAGGATTCTAGATTCACGGAGTCCCCCGGGCAATGCCTGTGATGAAGCTCACAAGATTTATCTTCCGCTGCTGTTTTGTTTACATGTTATGAACATATTATCGTCCATCGAGATGTTATGCTGTGTAAGACTTATTTATATTCGAATACTTGGCTTGTAATATAATGATGCTTCACTATTTGTCGTCACATGTATGAGAAAATGATCCTGGCATACATGTGGTATTCACTCGGTTGATCTTTGGACAAACCGGGTGTGACAGAAGTGGTATCAGAGCCAAGATTGCCCGTAGGAACGTGGACCTAGGTAGAAATGGACATATTTAAGGACCCTATTTTCTTAAAAAATATTTTACAAAAGGTGTGGGTTGAAAGTGTTATTTAATGGGGTCACTTTATTTGTTCATTTCGCCCCAACTTTTATTCAAAATACAATCTTTATTTAATTCTTATCTAACTGGATTTTAAATGCTTTATGTTTTAGATGGTTCGCATGGTCCACACCGCCCGCAAGTCCACCGGAGGGAGAGTTCCTGTAGCTGCCCTTGTCTTGAGAGAGGAGAACCGCCCGGTGACGTACCACTCCTATGGGTTGGCAGTAGGAGGCTTGTTGCGCCATCTTCGGCGTATGCTCCACGCTGCCGGCAATGTTGGCAAGCTGATCATACACTACAGCTCCACCAGGACCATCCGTGAGAAGCGTGAAGAATGGAGCTCAGAGATGAGGATTATCCATGAAAACCAGCTGCTCAAGATCCACCTCTCTCCAGCTTGTCGGGCGACTCAGGACGATGCTGAGAAGGATGTCACCTGGGAGGCCATAACCTGCCAGAGTTACATAAACCGTCGCCACCTGGACATGACTGAGTACATGTATGTCCTCCAGCGTCAGAGTGATCGCGGAGTACAAATACCCGCCGGTGCAGCAGGGGACTTCACATGAGCACATGGACCTGTGCCTGGAGGATGCAGCTATGCTTAGCACTCGATTGTAGGAGTGCCAGCAGGAGCTTCAGGATGTTCGTGACACCCTGAAGGAGACTGAGGCGTTGCTTCGCGCCAGCTTGAGGGCGAGAGAAAGAGGATATGGGAATGAACTGTGTGTCACCGTTAATGACACGTGGACTCCTGACTCCCCAGACCGCCGGGCGAGCAAGCGTCGCCGCACTTCTCCACCAGCAGCTTCCCCACCTAAAGCGGAATCAGAGGGCAGCCGCAATGATGAGGAAGACCCCGACGAGCCAGCTCAGTGATACGAGTTGTTAGAATTATTTCCCTTATTTCCGCATGATTATCGAGTAGTCGAGTCAATAACCCGTCTGTTTGCTTGTTAGTGTTGGTGTGTGACGTGAGTTGTGGAAGCCATAGGCACTTGTCCACAACCTCGTCTTTAAGTTGCTTTGCTTTGGTGTGTGAACCCCTATGAATCAATAGTGCATTTATTTTCGCGTGAGACGTGACGCCCAAAGATCTGTGTGAAATCTTCAGAAATTGTCTAGATATTAAGGCCTCAAAAGTTTAAGTTTAAATAAGCAATTTGGGAAGTTAATGCGTAATGATTAAAGTTAACATTTGGTTGATCATGATAGATGGCTGGAAGAGGAAAAGGTCGTGGTGCCAACCCCAACAACAACAACGATGAGGCCGCCGATCCTCACCTTCCTGGAGGGCAAGACAGGGGTGATCGCCGTGAAGGAGCTGATCCTATCTACCAAATGATTGAAAATCAGAATCAGCTCATCCAGAGTTTAACTCAAGTGGTGGCCAACTTACACCAAGCTCCACCCCCACAAGCTGCACCACGTCAACCAAGGTTGAGTGAGTTTCTGGGAACTCAACCCCCAAAGTTTGCAAGTGCTGCTGAACCTATGGAGGCAGATGATTGGCTAAAGACCATTGAGAGCAAGATGAGAATCATACAATGCCAAGGGTAAGAGAGGGTGCTGTTTGCCTCTCACCAATTGCATGGACCCGTTGCTGATTGGTGGACCGCTTATGTGGCAGCCCATCACAATCCCGAGAACATCACTTGGGAAGAGTTCAAGCGCAGTTCCCGCAACCACTACATACCAAGGGGTGAACTCGAGAACAAGAGAAAGGAGTTCTTGGGACTGCAGCAAGGCAACATGACTGTGAGGAAATACCTCACCAAGTTCACCCAACTATCCCGTTATGCACCACGGGACATCGAAACTGATGAGCAGAAACAGGACTGTTTTATGGAAGGACTTACCATGGAAATGCAATGTGCAATATCCTCCAACGAATATGAAAGTTTCCAAAAGATGTTAGACAGAGCATTTGTCGTGGAGAGGAAGCTAAAGGACTTGGAGAATGAAAACAAGAGGAAGATGCGATGGTCACACCAAGCATCAAGCAGCAACACACGTCCACGTCTGATACAGCAACCTGCAGGGCAGACGAGCCGTGCTGTGGTACCCTACCCGACACCGAGAGGGTACAACCTGAACTTCAGGCCTCCATCAGCACTAGTACAGCCGCAGTGTCAGTTTATGCAGCAGCCACGCCCCACTTATCAACCTCGACCAGCAGGACAAGGGCCACAGAACCAACCCCAAGATAACAAAGGCCAGGCACCTAAATTCGGGGTGCAATGCTTCAACTGTGGTGAAGTGGGGCACTATGCTCATAAGTGCCCAAAGAAGAAGCCTATGCAGCCACAGCAGCAGAATGTGATGCGAGGACGGGTGAACCACGTGACCATGGAGGAAGCGCAAGAGGCACCTGACGTGGTAATTGGTAAATTCTCTGCAAATTTACACATTGCAACCCTATTGTTCGATTCTGGTGCTACCCACTCGTTCATTGCTCAAGGATTTGTTAAGAAGCATGATCTAGCAACAACACAAATGAATCATATGTTAGCAGTGAACTCTCCGGGTGGAGAAATAAGAACAAGACAAGTGTGTCCCAAGGTGAATCTAGACATTAATGGGGTAGTATTTACTGCAAACCTCATAGTGATAGACTCACAAGGAATAGATATTATTTTGGGTATGGATTGGTTGACCAAACATAAAGGTATCATCCATTGTTCGACTCGAACGGTGGAACTAACTCACACTAGTGGCACAAAAGTGAAGTTCATAGTCGTACAAGAACCTAGGAGGGACATTAAACTCAATCAAGTTGAGGTGGAAGTGGAAGAGATAAGGGTTATCAGGGAATATCTAGACGTCTTTTCGGAGGAATTGTCAGGTATGCCTCCAGATCTTGAAGTGGAATTCGCGATTGAACTAGTACCTGGAACAGCCCCGATATACAAGAGGCCTTATCGGATGGACTCCAAACAGCTGGAAGATCTCAAAGAACATATAAGGGAATTGACAGAGAAGGGGTATATTCGTCCTAGTTCCTCGCCATGGGGAGCTCCTGTAATATTTGTGCCTAAGAAGGACGGAACCCAGAGGCTATGCGTAGACTACCGTGCATTGAATGAGGTAACCATCAAGAATAAGTATCCGTTACCACGCATTGAAGACTTATTTGATCAGTTGAGAGGGGCTTGTGTATTCTCAAAAATTAATCTCAGGTCGGGATATCACCAACTGAAGATAAGGCCAACCGACATTCCAAAGATAGCTTTCGTATCTCGGTACGGGCTGTATGAATACACCGTCATGCCGTTCGGGCTAACTAATGCCCCGGCGTATTTCATGTATCTCATGAACAAGGTGTTCATAGAATATCTGGAAAATTTTGTAGTGGTTTTCATTGATGACATTCTCGTCTTCTCCAAAGATGAAGAAGAACATGAAGGACATTTAAGACTGGTGTTGCAAAAGTTGAGAGAACACCAACTATATGCCAAGTTGAGCAAGTGTGAGTTTTGGCTGAAGAGAGTTCCTTTCTTAGGACACATAATCTCGGAGGGTGGAATCTCCGTTGATCCCACCAAGATCGAGGATGTGCAGAAGTGGAAGACCCCTGAAAATGTCGGGGAAATTCGAAGCTTCTTAGGATTGGCTGGGTATTATCGACGGTTCATTGAGGGTTTCTCCAAGATCTCGAGACCCCTCACCAAATTGTTAGAGAAGGGAATCACATTCACATGGACACCGGAGTGTGAGACGAGTTTCCAAGAGCTGAAGAAAAGATTGACAACAGCCCCAGTGCTAGTTATGCCAGATATGCAGAAGAATTTTTCGGTGTATTGCGATGCATCTGGACACGGGTTGGGATGTGTTCTCATGCAGGAGAGGCATGCCGTTGCCTATGCGTCCCGACAGCTCCGAAAACACGAGAAAAACTACCCTACGCATTATCTAGAACTAGCCGCAGTGGTCCACGCATTGAAGATTTGGCGGCATTACTTGATAGGAAAGAGGACATAGATATATACAGATCATAAGAGCTTAAAGTACATTTTCACACAGCCAGATCTCAACCTCAGACAAAGGAGATGGTTAGAGCTAATCAATGACTTTGATGTGGGCATCAACTATCATCCTGGGAAAGCGAACGTCGTGGCAGATGCTTTAAGCCGGAAGGTGCACGTCAACATGTTGAGCTTAAATGACACGCCTACGGAGTTGAAGGAAGAGATCGCAAAACTCAATCTATGCCTGGTGAATAGTGGTGAGGCCATTGCCATGGAGGTGGACTCCACATTGGAGTAGAACATACGCAACGGTCAGAAGAATGATGAGAAGATACAAGAAATCAGAGAACTTATCAAAGAGAATAAAGCTCCTGGGTTCAGAGAGGATGAACAAGGTACGGTGTTGCATGGGAAAAGAATCTGTGTGCTTGAGGTGAAGGAGATCCGTGAACTGATTTTGAAGGAGGCTCATGATCCCGACTATTCCATTCATCCTGGAAGTATGAAGATATATCATGACCTCAAGAGCAGATATTGGTGGATGGCATGAAGCGAGATGTCGTGGAACATGTTGCCCTATGTGACACATGTCAGTTGGTGAAAGCGGAACATCAACGACCCGTGGGACTATTGCAACCACTCAAAGTGACTGAATGGAAATGGGAAGAAATCGGTATGGATTTCATAGTGGGACTGCCTAGGACCCAATCGGGATATGATTCGATATGGGTCATCATCGACAGGCTAACTAAGGTAGCTCATTTCATACCCGTGAAAGAAAGCTACAACGGATCCAAATTGGCATAATTGTACATGTCAAGAATCGTGTGTTTTCATGGAGTGCCAAAGAAGATAGTGTCAGATCGAGGGACACAGTTCACCTCAACGATCTAGCAGAAGTTACATGAAACCTAGGAACTCATCTGAACTTTAGTTCTGCCTATCACCCCCAGACTGACGGGCAGACGGAAAGAACCAATCAAATCCTTGAGGATATGCTGAGAGCTTGTGCACTCAAGAACAATAGGAGTTCGGATAAGAACTTACAGTATGCAGAGTTCTCCTACAATAACAGCTATCGGGCTAGTATGAAGATGTCACCATTTGAGGCATTGTATGGGACGTGGCGACGTGGCCCCTGAGGCCCGTCCATTTTAAATCGTGCAGTCCCGAATAGATCTAACCCGTACCGCTTCGCGATCTAATCTCCGCCCTCCGTTTTAAATCCAATGGCCCACATCAGCCCCGCATATTAAACCTCGGGAAACTTACGCGCTACCCCCTAAGGTTATGAGGAAAACGGATCTAGCCCCGGAAAACTTCTGATCTAGCCCCTGGACCCTCGGGAATTTATGCAAACCCGTTTAAACATTAGTTTTAGCCCCTGGATTTAATAAAAATTAGGGAAAACCTCTTTGTCTTGTGTAATTAGGCCCCTAGAAATTTAGAAAATGGTAAATTAGACCCTGCAGTAGGGTGGATTTGCCCTTCAGACCCTATAGGATATTAAATTCAGAAATTTAAACATATGAGTAGAATTTAAATTCAAATTGTGATGTAAACACACGTGCAAATACAAATGTAAATTTTCCTAGCACTTGGAAAACATTTAGAATGAGTTGAGAACTGATTTTAGGCTGAAATGAAATCTGACTAAGTGCTGTTTACTTTTATTATTGCTGGAAATTCACTTTTCGGCATAGAAAATAAATCTGAAAATATAGGAAAATAGGTATGCATAATTAGAAAATGTTAAATGAGGTCTCCAAATCCAAAAACTTCAAATTAAGATTTTGTAGAAGATCTGAAAACCTATTTGGAGTAGTAAATTATCTTTCATGCAAATTTTGTGGCTAAGAAGTGTATTAATTAAATATAAAGAATTTGTTCAAATTGGAAATTCATATATAGTGTGCACTTAGAAATTTTAATACAAAAGTTAGAAATAATATATATGTTTAAAAGTGCATGTAGGCCTAAAATCAACACATCTAGAGTAACCACAACACTTAAAAATGTGAATGACTTTCATATGTATCTATGTGGGGTTTGCATGAGTGGAAGTGTGGACTATGGCTTATGGAATGTTGTTTTCTTTTGCTATGTGTGTATTGGCATGAGTAGAACTAGCCCCAGAGCAGGTTCTCACCTTTCGAGATCAAGACTTTCAATTCCCAGAGCAGCAGGAAGAAGGCAAGTGTCCTTGACCACTTTGATCCTATACTAGGATGTGTAGTTAGAATTTAATTAATTGCATTGTCAATTTGGAATATGGTACCCAAGCTGGGAAGTTTCCCTAGATTTTCATTATCTTACTTCCTTGTAGCCTGGGTTGGGATTTATTTTATTATGTCATTCATTCATATTACATATGCTTAGCCATGCTTAGAATGGGATAAGTGGGATATGAGATCATCAACTTGTTTACCTTACTCTTGAATGAGATATTATGAATTATGTAGAGGTAGGGATCGAGACAAGTTGGATGATTTGGTTGGTGCTGTGTGCACGAGACTCGGGTTTGTGTTTAGTGATTGCCTGGATCCTAAGGACCGGTTTATAGAGCATGTAACCTGGCTTTACCGTGCCGACCACATGCTGAGATGGGGCAGCTTGGCCAATTAATTAGGTGTATCTCCGGCGTAGTATGGGTGTTTGGATGGTGCGTGGAATAGGTGTCAGCTGGACTACCATATGAACCGCAAGGCTCAAGAGGGGGCCACTGCAGCGGGGTTGGAGCCTCTTGTATGCTGTTAGGGGTGAAACCTCAGTGGGCCCACACTCCTCAAGAATCCCTTTGTAAAGGCCTCGTAGTGATCTCCTGTCTACACAGCTCGGAAGTGTGAACGTGGTTCGCGGCCACTGGCATAATGGAGGTTCTTTTAGTCCACCCGGCGACGGGGGATGAAATCACTACATGTGGGTACAGTGGTGCAAACTCTACAGAGTCAAAACTGTCATGACAACCGTGCTCATGGTCAAGAGCGGCTTGGACTTATTCATGATTAGAGGATGATGAATTTGGAAGTTGAGGATGTTAAGCGGGGAGCTTAACATTGGAAATGCTGTTATGGTTACTTGATTTTAATGATGGGTTGGGAGATTGGGACCATTTCACCTATGTAGTAATGTAGGTGCTTTATAAGCTAAGGTGATAGGTATTAATTGCGTAGTGCTTTAACCATGAGTTCAACCTCTCCTTGCTCTAGCCATGCATGACATAAATTTTCCGACACTTGCTGAGTACCAACGGTACTCAAGCTTGCTTTTCTGTTGGTTTAAATTGCTGCTCAGACCGAGGGAATGACGTGGTGTTCAATGACCAAGACTTCAGACCCGAAGAAAGATTCTAGGTTCACGGAGTCCCCCGGGCAATGCCTGTGATAAAGCTCATAAGATTTATCTTCCGCTGTTGTTTTGTTTACATGTTATGAACATATTATCGTCCATCGAGACGTTATGCTATGTAAGACTTATTTATATTTGAATACTTGTCTTGTAATATAATGATGCTTCACTATTTGTCGTCACATGTATGAGAAAATGATCCTGACATACATGTGATATTCACTCGGTTGATCTTTGGACAAACCGGGTGTGACAACTGTGCAACCTCCCGATCAACTCAACCACAATTCCTCTCGAACTTGGTTGTTGAACCTCATCTTCTCCCTAATTCTAGTTCAATGGATCCCGTCACCAGCCATGTCTTGAACTCAAGCAACACCTGCACATGAATAAACAACCAATACTTCCAAGCAGAAGTCCTCGACTTGACTCACGTTAGTTCTGAAACTACAACATCTTACGTGAGCACCTCACATAAGCATGTTGTAAACCATAGCAAAATGATATCAGCCATAACCACCAAAACACACCAAAAACTTAGTAAAATAATACTAAGCAAACTTTTCATAAGAGTAAAGCAAGTTCGAAACATTACAAGTTAAAAGCAGAACCATTGCAATCAAGCTCCGAACCTTACCAAAGCTAACCGGACCTTGAACCGGAGCTTACCAAAGCTAGTCGGACCTAGCGCCGGAGCTTACTAAAGCTTAGTTGGACCTAGCACGGAACTTACCAAAGCTAGTCGGACCTAGCACCGGAGCTAGCAAAAACAAGTCGGACCTAGCCAAAATAAGTCAGACCTAGACAAAGCAAGTCGGACCTTACGCCGGACCTATCGTCGGACCTTGCAGGAGCTCGGACCTAGAGTCGGACCTTGTTAAAAAGGTGTTTTGGTAGTATTCAAAACTTTTATCGTCAAAGCCAATGTATTCAGCACACATAGGTCTCACACTTTGGACAAATTCTTTTTGTAATGGCTATGCAAATCCCCTGGCCGAAGCAAGTTCCTTGTATGATGTGTTATGTGTGTGACTGAATAGTTTTGACTTATCCATCTTGAAATAGTTTTTATTTATCACTACTTGTTACTAGTACATCAATCCCGTGCATCTACACAGGCTAGCACTATATTGTAGAGAATGCATGAAAAATTATATCTTAACATATAAAAAATGCAACTACTAATTTAATCAATTTCTAGTCTAGAATCTAGATTCTAGTTCATATTTTACATACGCTAAGTGATGAATTTTAAATATTTATCGGCTTCAATTGTTATGGACTCCTTTATATAGGTATTTTACCTTAAGATTCAAAAATATTATTATTTATTTTTTTACTTTAATTCTGAACTTTACATATTTATGCTTGAGTTTGATGTGGACTCCAATAGTTTCATATTTTTTATTCTTAATTTTGATATTTTTGTTTTGCATTTGACATGGAATTTTTATAATGACATTATGAGTAATTTCGAAATAGATATTAGGGGTGTTTCCATCTAATGTTTTTATAATGACATGTGGGTAATTTAAATCATATTGATCCAACACTGTTGTTTGTCTAGTCTAGCATCCGATTTAACGGCAGATGTTTTGCTTTTTTGAGATTTTCTAGGATTTTCATCCGATTAATGTGGAGGCCTCAAAAGGAGGCTCCAGTTAGTAAATATGAGATTGTTATTTTCATCGTGAACCTTGGTGTGTTGTTTCATTATTTTTATTAGGGGTGTTTTGGTCTAATATTGTTATAATGATAGAGGTGGATAATTTAGATAATTCTAGATCCAATGACTTGTTTTTCTTGTATCAGATTTGACGGCTGTTTTGCTTTTTATGAGAGTTTTTAGGATTTTCTATGATTAATGTGGCTTTTGTTTTTCTTGCATCGGGTTTGACAGTTAAATGTTTTGTTTTTTATATGAAAGTTTCTAGGATTTTCCTCCGATTAATGTGGAGGCGTTGAAAGGAGCCTCTAATTAGTAAATATGTGATCCTATTTTGTTCAAGTTTTTATTTTCTTTTGATATGTTGTATCTGCATCAAGGAGGTGGGTATATCTTTATTTTTTATCTCTATGATATTACTTCTGTGTTTCAAAAAAAATTATGAATATGAGGAAGGATGCCATTCTTCTCCATCCGAAGGGCAATTATATTACTAATTCACATCTTTTTCTTTATTATAAATTCCAGATCTTGCCGACCAAGTAGAAGGCGAGAACAGCCATCCCAATCGCTTGGCTCTTTTGCGTGGTTTCTTCTTCTGGTTGGAGGTAACAAAAAACTCTTTTTAGCAATAATCTGTGCAAAGTTGTTGTTGCCACACATTTAAACTACAATGCTACTGGCAACAGGGTAGCATGATAAGAAATTTTCTAATTCAAATGTTTGCTATATATCCACTTTTGTAGAATATTGGGCATGACGAACAATTCAGACCATGGAGAACTGACTACAAAATGTATCGGGTTTTTTTACAGTATATGACGGGAGCTGATTGCCCATACTAACTAGCCCCTCTCGGCTGATCAAGAAAGCTGTTTCTTGTTATAGTTGGTAACATCTAATCGGAGTACCCTAGAGAAGTGCATTCTAGACGAGTATGCTATTACTTTGCCGGCCTCTCATTTTATGTGGATATAAGTGCGTAATGTTTGTGAAATGTTGTCGAGAGAAAATGTATGGTCTTACCTCTGTGTAATCTATATTCTGGATCGCACTGACTCATTTGGAGCAGCGAACCGTACATATTGCTTATTGGTATTCTATTTTTCTTCCGGAATCTGGCTGCTTTTGAAATTGAGGTTTTGGGTCTTCATGTTGTACTTGATCACCCCCATTGTAGAGCACTTGCGGACGCGCAGTGCTCGAGACTAGACCCAATCAGCCGAAGCGTGAACTCTGACAGCGGAGCCCCCTGCCTGATTCAGTCAGAACAGAAATGAATCAAGGTTAGTACTTGCTCCTACACCCTTACTGCAATTGTACTTTAACGAGCAATGATAATATGACACATGATGAAAATATTCTCAGGCTGCTGCGGCTGCATATAAGGAACGGCGGTGAGAGGCGTTACCTCTAGTGATCGACGAGGTCCTGAAACTCAGGATGAGCGTCAGGTCCTCGTAGACGAACTGGCAGGTCTCGTCGGTCCAGACGTACTAGTCCTGCTGGTCGAGCGAGGATGAGCGTCAGCTTGTCCATCTGCGTCTAGACGTCGAAGGCGTTGTTGGTCCGCACGATCGGACGTGTCCCATGCCCTGTCCTGCCCTGGCGATCGATTAAAAAAACAACGCTGCGCCCGCGTTCCGCTCCGGTCCAAGCGGTGGAAAAAACGCATGGCTCTCACTGACGCCCGTGCCGGATCACTCGTGAAGCGTCCATGCATGCTCCGGTCCATGCGTGCAGTTTGTTATGGAGTTCTTTTCTCGTAGAACTGAAGCTTATGACTCGGACTGCATTGCAGTCACGGGCCGTGTTTCTTTGAAAGAGACTGAAGATTTTCATGGACCCTGTAATGCCCGCTTTCTAGAGCTCCACAACCTGATTGTTCTGGATTCAATTCTAATTCTCTAGTGGAGTGATTCTTCTTATTTTCCTAATGAATCAGAATCTGTTTGTAAAAATCGTTTGGTAAGATAACTAAATTCATCATTAGATGAAACAATTTGGAGTTTCAATAGCATTTGCGGGTAAATAGATAGCAAGTATAAGGGGAGTTTTGTATTTGTTTGGTTGAGAAGCTGTTTTGAACTTGGAGAAGCAGGTTTTTTTTGGATTCACAGTTCCTTCACAAAAACGAAGAATCGATTCATCTGATTCTAACGTGAATCAGGTACGTAAATCACCCATTTGGCAGAGCTCCTCTGATTCTCGTCAAGAGTGGGAGCGCTGCCAAACGGAGTAACAGTACACTCGACATAAACAACTAGCCAACCGTCCTGATGAACCGCGCCTGGACTGGAACGGAGGATGACAACTCGCCACCCCGGCCCGCCGAGGTAACATCATCGAGATCGAGTGAGCTTGTTGCTCAATCTGCAAGACACAGGAGAAATGAGTGACGCTCTCATCCACATTATCGACTAGTAAAACCCAAGTAACAATAGCGCAATAGGATCCGACAATGTAACACCCTACAAAAAAAGATTTTAAAAATTCTTCAAATGAACTGAAACCTAGTGTTTAAATGCAAGATTTAAAGGAAACAAAGGAACAATTGAAAACAGAAAAAATTGAAGATAACAAATTTGGGCCCGCAGCCCATCTCCCCTTTTTCCTTCAAACAGCCGGCCCAGCCACGCCTCTGCCTTTTCTTTTCTTTTTCCCCTGGCTCATGGGCCCCACTGGTCAGCCCCTTTTTCAAAACAATCGTTGCCTCCTTCTTCTTCCTTTCCCCGCGGACCCCTCCTCCTCCTCCCCTTTTCCGCCCCGGTCGCCGACCACACTGGAGCCAGCGCCAGAGGATTCCAACAGAAAGCAAAGCTTGTCCCCTCCCCGATCCCCTCGGATCCTCCGCCCTCGTCGCCAACTAAAGCCCCCCCCCCCCCCGAAAACCCTCGCTCGTTTGCTTCCCCTCCCCGCAGCGTACGGAGCCGAGCGGGCTCTCCGGTCTACCCTTGGTGAGCTGCGGTACCGCCGGCTCTTCCCTCCTTTTCCGACCACCGACGAGCTAACCGAGTCAGCCGTCTTTGTAGTGCATCGGCGACTCCTCCTCGGACCCCTCTGACACCAGACCGGCGTCGAGCTACCCCTCCGGGCTCCGGTGAGTTTATCCCTCGTCTACCTCGTCCACCCTTTGTTCCTCATCGATCCTTCGGTAGCTAACCCTGTTCCCGACATCTTCCGCCCCAGTGCACGCCGAGGTCGAGGGAAACGCAAGAAACCCCACTTCACCGCCGGTCTCGACGGGAGCCGGAGGACCCTACGCGTCTACACGTAGCCTGATCCACCCCGCGACACCACGAGCCCCGGAAGACCCCTACGTAAGATCCCCGACCTGCTCCTCTTCGATCCCGTCGATTAGCTAGGGCTAGGAAGCCCGGAGACGCTAGAGCCGGCGAGCACCGACCCCGCCCATGGCGCGCCGCCGTATGCCAAGGCCACAGGCGACCGGAAAAACCCCGACGAGCCTCGGTCGTCTGATCTTGCGCCAACGCGCACGATTAGATCGGCGTACCGGTTCGCCGATTTTAAAACGGAGCCGCTCGATCTCCAGCCGACAGTTAGGATTAAAAGCCAATACCGATTCGTTAAAATTAAATCTAGGCCATCCCCTCTTGATCCAACGGCTAGGGATGAACCCCCTTATTCCCGCGAGGAAAGTCACACCTAACCCCCTGAGGTTTTAGAGTTAGCGTAAATCAGCCCCTGCCAACTACAAGCTACCCCCTGAGCTCTTGAGTAATTAGGAAAACCGCTGTATTTTCTCATTTTAAGCCCCTGTACCCCCCTGATTTATCATATCTGCCCCTAGCTTGTTAGGAAACTTTCCAAATGACCCCTGGATCTCTTGCACATGTGAATTTGGCCCCTGGAATTTAGTGTAAACCCCCTGGTTACTCTGTTTATGCATTTTAGACCCTTTACTTGCTCTGTATTCATCACTAAGTCCCTGTACAATGTGGCATATAGCAAAAACACCCCTGTAGGTGTAGGGAAATCATGAAATGGCCCTAAATGACTTGCTGGTTATTATTCTAAGACCCCTACAGCCCACCTAGTAGCATTTTTAGGCCCCTTTAATTACTGTTTTTGCAGCTAGGTCCCTGCCATGTTCTGAATTTACCCCTCCACCACTAGAACACGCTGGAAATTTGCCAAAATACCCCTGTATGTTCTGTTATGATATGTGGGCCCCTAAAATGAATCTGTTTTCACTTTTGAACCCATGTGCCATTCTAAAAATTTCAGCTAAACCCTTGCACCAATTTGTATGTTCACGAAACACCCCCCAGGTCCTGTTTTGCAATCTTGACCCTTAAAAACAAATCTGTCTTAATATGCTAGTCCCCATAATTGCTGCCATTTAGCACATAAGCCCCTGCATGGGTTGAAAATTTACCTTTTGGTAGGGTTATAGTGCTGAAAATTAATTAAACACCCTAGAACATGTAATAGGGATACTATAACTTAAATACCCTGCTGTATTTTCTTTAGGAAAGCCCCTGGACAGCTCTGAAAACATACTTTACCCCATGTACATTTGCTGAGAATTTACAAAGACACCGTCCCACTTGCTAAAAATCACACCTAGGGCCCAAATAAACCCCTAACATTTACAAAACCACCCTCCCATGAATATATACACATGATGGTGCGGGAATTACGTTTTACTTTAGTACTTTGATGATTAACATGTCAGAATGTTATGTAGCTTTGCTTACTTACTCTCTGTTACATTCTTTTCCCCTGCTATGTCATGGACCCAATCAGCCCCCGAGCCGACGCTGGACCTGCAAGCCCAAGACTTCGACAACCCCGAGCCGCATCACTTCTCGAGAGGCAAGTGCCCTTGACCATATTTCTCCGTTTTTAGGATTTTAGTTAGAAATGCATGCTTAGGTCTTAAATTGAATCCCATGTGTTGGTTGTTTACTAGAATTTCCAAAACTTGCCTTGTAGCCGGGATGGGTAGTATAGGGTTTACATTTACGTCATTATTTTCATGCTTAGCCCTGCTTAGATGTCGGGTTGGGAGTTACTACATTTAAATTCAATATATCATGATGATTGTGATAATGTGGTGATGTATGTGGTGTTTGAGGAGGGTAGAATAGGGATCTAGCAGGCTGGTGTGTTACGGTGGGTGCCGAGTGCACGAGACTCGGGTTTGCTGTTAGTTAGCCTGTGTAGATCCTAAGGACCAGTTCGTGAGACCTGTCAACTGGCTTATACAGTGCCACCACAAGAACTGTTATGGGACAGTGTGGCCAATTAAGTTGTTCCTATCTTTCCTTGTGTACACCAGAGAGATGTGTGAGTGACGCAAGAAGGGGCTTCTACGGCAGAGGTTTCAGAGTGCCGCAGCGGTGAAACCTTAGAGGTGTGCACGGGTTGGATAGTGCAATATAAAGGCCTTGTCGTGTACTCCTGGCCACACACCATAGGGAGTGTGAGATGGCGGAAAGGAGTTTCTTGAGTCACCGGCGGGCGATGAAAACACGACTTGTGGGTAAAGGGTACAAACTCTGCAGAGTCAAAACTGTCTAGACAGTCGTGCTCACGGTCAGGAGCGGGTTGGTAACTCTCTCATGATTAACATGGGTCGGTTTGGTATGGTTTGGGAATGGTGTCTTGGATTGAGATTACAGTGATAGTGAAAATCACTTGGAGATATGTTTGGGTTGGGCGAGAATTTCACTAAATAAATAGGATGCCTAATAAGACTAAGGATAGGTTGCTTAGTGCTTAACCCGTGTCTAGCCTTTCTTGTTAAATGCATGCATGTCATCTACTTTCCACACTTGCTGAGTACTCTATGTACTCAGGCGTTTGTCTTTTTCCTTTATTATAAATGTTGCTTAGACTAAAGAAGATCAAATGAAGATGATGCGAAGAAGGTCACTTTACTGCCAGTCGATTCGCATGTGGACGCTCTAGAAGCTTCTCCTCTTCCGTTGCTACTCGAGACTCAATTAAGGTATAAATGCGTTTATTTTTGATATATAACTGTTTATCACTATATGTCCTACGTGTATGAACTAAACCGATCCTGGCATACACGTAGATTGTGGCCGATTTTGCTCTTTGTAAAACCGGGCGTGACAGAGTGGTATCAGAGCTGTATATCGACTCTAGGCACGTGACCTTAGTTAGAATCGACTCGTAAGACTCCTTTCTAACCCCACTTATGAAGACGAAGACTCAGACTCAACCAACAGGAGCTTCAGGATCAAACGTGTGAAGATAACTCGAATCGCGAGAAAGATTGGTTGAAATTTGCATATGACACCCGCTTAGGCTCTAGAATTGTCCGACGAGTGAAGACCATGCTTTTGCTCATCAGGAATTGGAAACACGTTGTTTGAAAATAAAAAAACCCAATAATAATAACACTTTTCTATTTAAGGGAGGTAGCACGTTACATTACAACATCTGCGTTACAATTAGATTCGATAAACACCAGGTCGACAAAGTCAGTGAAGAAGAAAGAATTATCAAAAAGATGCTCGACCAACGAAACAACAAGCTTGAAGACTTTCATGGAGCCAACGACTTTGTATAGGGTGCATTCTAGGTTATTGGAATCTAAATCCCCTTGATCATCTCTAAATCGTCGGTTGATTTGCCAATTATCATAGAAATGTACAACCACGTAGAAGACTTCTTCCAGATAAAACATGTCCCTCTATATTGCCAATCGCAAGGAAGAACTTCTCCCGTCAACGAAGCTACCGAAGCCTAGCTCCCTAGAATCTCGGGGCGAGATTCCATTTAAGAGGAGTAGTGTTGTAACACCCTAAAAAAAGATTTTAAAAATTCTTCAAATAAACTGAAACCTAGTGTTTAAATGCAAGATTTAAAGGAAACAAGGAACAATTGAAAACAGAAAAAAATTGAAGATAAAAAATTTGGGCCCGCAGACCATCTCCCCTTTTTCCTTCAAACACTCGGCCCAGTCGCGCCTCTGCCTTTTCTTTTCTTTTTCCCCTGGCGCGTGGGCCTGTAAGAAGCCTTGGCCGCCGAACATAGCGGCGTGGAGGCTAGTTGGCGCCCGTAGCGGTACCGCTACGCACACATGAGAAGTAGCGGCTGCCACAGGCAGCCGCTACATGTGAAGCTGCCTTGTAGCGCCTATACACAAAGAGAGAGGAGAGAGGAAAAAAGAAAGAAGAGAAGGAAAAAGGAAAAAAGGAAAGGAAAAAATAGAAAGGAGGAAAAGGGAGAAAAGAAAGGAAAAAGAGTTAAAGGGAAAAGCAAAAATAAGAAGAAAAGAGAGGAAAAAATAAGTGAAAAATAATTTGCTGATTTTTATAAGTTTTAAATATAATATTATGTATATAAGTCGTTATATAAAATATTTTAAAATATGATATAGTTATGTTATCTAATATAAAATAGATGATAGTTGATATAAAGTCTGATTTAGAGGTGAACGAGTGTAGATAATTAAACTGTAAAGATATGAATTTTTTAGAGTTAATTGTAAAAAACTGATAATATTCTTTTATAGATCCACTATAGAGATCGACGACTGCGAGCAGCCTAATGCAGATTCGTGGCCATTTGAACCCACCGCGTCAAATTATCCATTCCACTAGCAGGCACCTGCAAGACTGGCAATCAACACTACACTCTAGAGCAGCATCGGTAGTGGCAATGGCAAAAGGCGGCTGGCGACATGATCAAGTTCGCAGGAAATCCATCCACGGGAAAAAGCCGCTCGCGCACTGGACTCCCCCACGCTTTCCATCCACGGTAGGGATGGCAACGGGTGCCCATTACCCGTTTACCCGCGGATATCCGACCCGATGGGTACGGATTCGGGTATAAGTTCAGATCCACGGGTACGGGTTCGGGTAACGGGTTGAATCCAACGGGTATTTCTTATCGGGTAAAAAAAATCCATACCCATATCCGTATACCCGAACCCGTTCTGACATGTGGGTCAATACACCATTATATAATAGTTCTAGCTTCTAGGGTTTGGTTTTCTTTTCTTTCCAACTCCCTTGCTCGGCTGCTCGGTGTTAAACTGTTCGATAAATCTATATGCAATGTATTTTTTATTAAAGGTTTTCGGATAACGGATATACCCGCGGATAAAAAATATCCGCGGGTAACGGATACGGATAATGTTTTATACCCGCTGCGGGTAACGGGTACGGGTTCGGGTACGGATTTTATCCAGCGGGTACGGGTAACCCAGAGTGATATCCGCGGGTTTTTTACCCGTTGCCATCCCTAATCCACGGTGCACAGGCTCCCCAAATCTCTTGCCCGAGATAAAAACACGAGCACTCGCCGCCATGGCTGCCGCCGAGCTCAGCCCCAGCGCGGCTGCTGAGCCATCTCGGCCACCGGGTCCACATCTACTAGAATCGGTAAATCCCCCGCCTTTACCTGGTTTCCGGTCGTTGCTGCTTGAACATTACTGTTTTGCCGTGGTGATGTGATTTACTAGCAGGCTTGGGTGATGACTGATGACTGGCGACAGTTATGAGGCGCGGGTAAATTAACGGCAGCCGTAGGGGCTTGTCTTGTTATCTGATCCTAGTGAGAGTTGTTGGCAGTGCGATTAAGATTGCACATAATCTTATTGAGCACTCTAGTACCAAACACATTGATATTTGATATTATTTTTTGACAGACCACTCAATAAAAGGAGACATAGCCATTTCCCATGTTAAAACCGAGAAACAACTAGCCGATATATTCACCAAATCATTTGATGAAAAACGCTTTTGTGAACTTAGGAATGAATTAAATATACTTGACTTTCGGAACGTGGGTTGAAACATTGCATACCTGCTTGAATCCTCAAAATATTACTTACTTTGTGAAAAACTATCCCTTATCGTGATTTTCTCTTGAAAACTATTTAAATTAATGAATCTTGATAAATTATGACCATTGCTTAATTGTTGATTGCTTACTGGGTATCAAGATTATTTATGAAAATTATGTCCTTAGATCACCATTAAATCAAATTCCCAATACTTCCCTAATTTCTACTCTAATCTGTCCAGTTGATCCGGACTAGTCCAGTATCAACACCTGACCAGTCTGCTCCCTCAGACTAGTCCGGACAGATCTGGCATACCGCACTTGTCCGGTCCTCCCACCGGACTAGTCCGTATGTCCGAGTTTAAAAGTCTATAGACGCGCCAACCTCAGCCCTCTTCACCTCAAAACACTCCTTTGCCTCTCACTCCTCAAACCCTAGCCCTCAAAAGTGATTTTCGATTTTAGCCAACGAAGTCGAAGTTCTCTCCACGGGAAAGCTTATCCTCGACGCGTGGTCTCCTCTCCTCCGGACTAATCCGGATCATACCTCACACTTCGACTCAAATTCTCATTTTTCGGTAAAATTTCTGTCTACTCAAGTTCTCATCTTTTCAATACTTTAGCTCAATCTTTTCTGATCCCTAGGGCATACACTACCTTTCTAGATGAATTCCTAGTGTATCCCTGCATACTTTGCACAAATTTACGGTAGATCTGTTGAAAATACGAAGTTAGGGTTCTTCAGCAGATCCGGACTAGTCCAGTCTCTGGTGCGGACTAGTCCGATATTCCAGACAAGTCCGCACTCGGAAAACGGACAAGTCCGATTACCTGTCAATTGAACATTTAACTTCTTATCTTCACATAATCTACAATACATTGTGTCAATGAATCTATAGTTTTCCTGTCAGGCACGATGTCGCCCCACTCCGAACCCATGAAGAAGAAGCATGACAACGTTGCCCAACCGTATTCTCCCGATGACTCTCTTCCTAAAAGGAGGAGAGTGGTTGGTAAGACGGCACAGAGCAAAGACATTGTTGGAAGCTCTGCGGTCCCTAGGAGAAATGTCGGGAAGGGCAAAAGACTTGTTAGTGGTCCTATTGGTCCGTTGAAGAAGAAAGCCCCATTCACCGCAACAGGCAGCCATCAAGTGATGACTTTGTTGGAAAGGGGAGTGAGCTGACCGACAACCTCAGGAAAGTTCAAGTCTATGGGCAGCCAAAGCAATGTGCAAACCCTAGATTCTGGAGCGACTTCCATGCTGACTACTATGAGCATGTCTACATGAAGATGAAGAATCTTGTGGTCGAGAGTCAGTGGCTCAACATTGACTACCTGAAGTCCAAGAAATGCCAAACCTATCATGAGGTACTAGAGGCATTAGAGAGGCATGGGTTGAAGGACCTCCTTTCTTTTCAGTACGACTGGAACAATGAGGTAATCACCCAGTTCTACTCTACTCTCTACTTTGCCCGTGATGATGGGGATGAGATGATCTGGATGACACAAGGATCCAGATACAGTGTCACCTATGAAGAATTTGCAAAGATTCTTCATCTTGAACAAACCCTGGACAATGAGCTTGTCATTCACAACCTGAAGCCCTTGGAAAAGAATGAGCTGGAATTCTTATATGATACAAGAATGCCATATGTACCCCCCCCCCCCCCCGCCACCAAATACTTGAAGTCGTTCTTTGTCGTACTCAATACGATCTTGAGAAAGACCATAGCTCCAATGGATGGTGATACAGGGACAATCCAAGAGACTCTGAGGACATTGATGAATGTGATAAGCAAGAAGAGGACTTTCAATGTCTTTGAGTACATCTACAATGAAATTGTGAATATCTCCATCACTCCAAACAGGTCCTGTGGCTATGCACCCTATGTCATGTATATGATTGAGAAGGTAACAGGACTGGAGTTTGTCAAAGATGTCTCTCACACTGGCCTCAAGCCCCAGAAGCCTACAGTCTACACTGTGCCCTCTGCTCATGAAGGCTCAAGGGCGTCGGAGCCTACACCTACTCCTATCCCTCCACCTGCTAGAGAGTCCTCCAGTGGTATGGTCAAAATGCTCTCTTCTATTTTTGGCTGTTGTCGCAAAATTGAAGTTAGGTAACACGAGGAGAGTTTGGCTAGAAAAAGACATCAAAGATACATGAAGGCCACATCAAAGCCATATGTGAGAAGCTGGAGATTGAGCCATTTAGATCACCACAGATCTATGAGGACTCTGAAGAAGACTTCACAGAAACGGATCCACTCACCGAACAAGAATTTAGGTCTTTTGGACTTGCAGGTGTCTCCGCTCCTCCTCCTCAGCATGATCATGAAGATGACGATGAAGATAGGACCGAGAGTGAGGAAGAGAGCGGCAATGAGTGATTGCACTCAATTTTTCCCTTTTTTGGTGCCTTGATGCCAAAGGGGGAGAGATTGAGATTTATGTTAAGTTATCTTATTGTAAAACCTTAAGGATGTGTGATGTACATGGACATGTATTTTGAAGTTTCATGTAATTTTTATTTTGAGGTCTCATGAATGTGTGATGCCTATTCAATATTGATGTGATGATTTTTATTTTTGAAGTCTCATGGATGTCACATTCTGTTTCACACACTTTTAGGCATCCCACCATAAAGGGTGCATATATGTGAGAGATTCTTGTTACTTATTTGTCATTCTCACATATGCACACTTTATGAAAATCAAATTTTATCATTAATAATGCAATCTCAGTTGATTGTCATCAATCACCAAAAAGGGCGAGATTGAAAGTGCATCTAGGCATTCCCTTGTAGGTTTTGGACGATTGATGACAAATGAATTGAGATCCTAATGAACTTGTTGAGATGAATGCAGATTAACTCGTGTAAGGTAGATGTGGTGCACTCAAAAAGGTGAAAAATCAAGTGATGAAGAAAAAAGGAAAACAAATTCATGAGCCAAGAAAATTGTATACATACTTGTATAGGATGTGTGTGAGAGACACATCTCAAGAGCTCAATATCCTTGCGTAGGGGTAAGAGATTAAAACATATCCCAATCACTCACAACACGTGCACCAGACTAGTCGGCCCAGAAACCGGACTAGTCCGTTAAACTTTCTGTTGCCTCACAACACGTGCACCGGACTAGTCGGCTCAGAAACCGGACTAGTCCGATCAACTCTCTGGAACCAACATTCACCTTGCACTGGACTAGTCCGCTCAGAAACCAGACTAGTCCATTCAACTCTCTGGAACCAACATTCACCTTGCACTGGACTAGTTCGCTTAGAAACCGGACTATTCCGTTTAACTCTCTGGAATCGGCATTCTCTTTACATCGGACTAGTCCGCTCTTGGACCGGACTAGTCCTTTCAACTTTCTGTAAACACATCAAATTATGGTTTCCAGTGCCGCATGCAACACGAAAATTGTACACGGCACACCGGACTAGTCCGGTGAACATAGCGGACTAGTCCGGCCGCCAGGATTTTTGGAAACCTTATATAAATAGAGGTGCACGGCTAAACAAACAGATGACATGATTCCTAGCGCCGCCACACGCCCCAAGAGCACAAAAACTGCCTCTCTCCACTCATTCTAACCCGAGAAAGGTTAAGTCTTTGAGGATTAGAGATTGGATCAAGGAGAGAGTCGTTCTTCTTGACATTGAGCTCTTGGTTTGTCTTCTCTCACACATTAGCTGATCGTTGTTCTTTGTTTGTGTGTGTGGGAGGAAGAATCATTCGTTGTAATCTTGTGGGAGCTCTCAGACTGTGAGAATCGCCCCACGTACAATTGTTTACCCCTGTGTGTGGATAGTGGAATTGAATCGGACTTTGTGGCGATTCAACGAGGGAAGGGTTGGTGAAGACCCGGTCCTTGGTGGACTCCTCAACGGGGACGTAGATTCCTGGGTGGAATCGAACCTCGAGATAAAGCCTTGTCTTGTGTATTCTTGATCGTCCTTCAATTGCTAATTAAGGGTATTAGTCATCATTTGGTTTACATCAACACCTAGCTTTAAAATTGAGAGTTATTGTATCTTACTCCACTATACTTAAATAAGCATTTATTTTCCGCTGCACAAATACCTGAAGTAGGAACAAGTCTCACTTTGATCTATTAATTACGATCATACCGGACTAGTCCGCACCATACCGGACTAGTATGGCCCACCTGGAATTAGTCAGTCTGCTAAGTGTTTCAGGAAACCGCCTAAAAATTCAAAGAGCCTATTCACCCCCCTCTAGGCTACATTCAAGTCTCCCTCGCCGTCTTGTGTCTACTCAGCGTTGAGAGCATCTCCGATGGCACCGATCGGTAGATCATCTCTAACGCACCACGATCGTTGCGGTAGCTTACCTCGTCGTTGAGATCTTCAACTTCGATGACCGCGCATGACCGCGAGCCGCAGGCCTCTCGCCTACATCCCGACCTCCATGAGAAGACTCCACTCGGCGTAGTTTGTCCACGTCAATGTCGGCAAGCCGGACAGCCCTGACATGACCGGCGCAAACTGCCGCACCATCGCCAGCTCCTGCGATCCGCTTCTGGCCATCGTCGAACCAATTGTACGTCTGGGCTCTGATGCCACTTGTTGGCCGGAACCCGAAGATTGTTGGCTGGAACACGAAGATCCCTCTCTCCCTCACTGGAGTTGAGAAAACAAGAAGCTGGAGGTTTTGTTTCTGGTACAGCTGCTGTATTCTGTAGCGTTTCTGTTTTATTTATGGATCAAAGACGACTAACAAACTTGAGAGGATAACATGCATGTCCGGAACGTGGCTGTGGCCAAGTTTCTCGTCCGTTCGTTACCCGACTGAATCACGGCGGCAGTTGCTCACGATCGACCCGATCTACCAACTAACAAACGTGACCGAGTCGCAGCTCGGCTTATTGCATGCATGAATTAACGAGTAAACAGCAGTTGTTAACCAACAGGCTGTGGTGGCACATTCGGCCATCTCATGTTGTTCCCTGGACTACTTAGTGTGATTATGATGTAGCGGACAACGCTCTAACCACCATCCTAATCGTCTGCTGCCGTGCTGCGCCTGGGCCCCGCGATAAATGCTTGCCTCCTCCTCCACCAACTAGAGCGACTACTATTCTAGACACAGTCGATAGCGACCGCCCCCGCCTAGATCACTAGAGTAGGATGGGGTCCTTGAATTCCCCTTAATCGCTTTTCCTTGGTCTTGTTTCTTTAGCATATGTAGCATGTGGGAATGTGTGCGCTTTCCTGTGGCTTATAATGTTGTGATCTTTGCAGATGGTGTAGGGTAAAGGGGGGGGGGAGTGAGAGAGGAGCACCAGAATGGGGGCGATTGGACTATTGGAGGAGACGACCCGGTGCATTGTGGCAAGGTGGATGAGACTGATATGACTAATGGTGGTGGAGGTGGTGCAGGGAAGCTGGAGAAGATACTTGTCTCTGTGAGGCTGAGACCGCTGAGTGACAAGGAGGTTGCAAGGGGAGACCCAGCAGAGTGGGAGTGCATTAACAACACTACCGTCGGAGTGTGAGCTTCGACACTCCTCCCGGTCTGCTCGGAAGCAGGCCGCGAGGTTCTTATTTTCGGAGGGGGCTTGGCGCCCTACGTGACCTAGGCTCGAGAGAGCGAATGAACACTGAGATTTACGTGGTTCGGGCCGCCGGAGCATGATACCCTACGTCCACGGGAGTGCTTGTTCTATTGCTTGAGCGTGAGTGCTTGTGCGTTGTGGGATCTGGAATGCAAAAAGGGGAACCCTCTGCAGGGTGGTCACCCCGGTCCTCTTATAGTTCAAGGCCGGGGTGGTTACAATGAAGCTTGGGGCCCGACAGGTGGCCCAAGAGCTAAGTGAACCCTATATATGATCTAAGGCTTCGTCCTCTGAGTAGAGTGGCCGGCGGGAGAGTTAAGTCCCACCGTCCGGCGCACTGAGCGTCCCTGACCGCGTGTTAAGTGATGATGAAGACGTCATCTTGTCGCCGCGTCTTCTCGCCCTGCTTGGGCGGCTTCGTGCCATTGGGCGGCACTGTACTCCTGTCACGCCTTACCGTCCTGTCTTGTCACCGTAATAGCGAATGGACAGAGGACGGAGGCATGCGCAGTGTGCCATGCTTCCGGGAAGGTGCGAGCCTTGAATGCGAAGCCTGACAGCGCACTTCTTTCTTGACTTCGACGACCCACGACAGATCATGGGGCACGTGGCGGCTCTGGAGCTATTATCGACGGGCTTGGTGCCAGGGGACACGTGGCAACTTCGGACCTCACCTCAGCGGGGAGGCTCGGACCGGAGCCCAAGGCATGTGTCTGCACCGGAGCCGTCCTCAGCGGGGAGGCGGCTTGGAACAAGGGGACACGCTGCAGCTCCAAACCTCACCTCAGCGGGGAGGCTCGGACCGGAGCCCAGGGCACGTGTCAGCACCGGAGTCGTCCGCAACGGGGAGGCGGCTCGGAACCACAGGACATGTGGCATCTCCGGATCTACCTCAGCGGGGAGGCTTAGGCCAGAGCCTAGGGCACATGTCAGCCCCGATGTTGTCCTCTGCGGGGAGGCGGCTCGGAGCCAGGGAACACGTGGCAGCTTCGGACCATACCTCGGAGGGGAGGCTCGGACCGGAGCCTAGGGCACGTGTCAGCTCCGGAGCTCAAGCACACGTGGCAGCCCCAGGGATGACCATGGGGCCAATAGCACGTGACTTACGTTGGGGCCCGCCTCAGCAGGGAGGCGGGGCTCAGGCTGTCTTTTACCCACTATACGGGGGTACCCGGTCTGTAGGATATGGACAGTGGCCCCTAGGCCCATCTCGGGGGAGGCATTGAGCTCACAGGTGGGGCCCCCGTCTCTCCTGTGTGGTGGTTTTGAACCTATGCTTTGGAAACCGAAGCGGTGGCGAGGTTTTCGCATAGTGGACGAGTGGTTGTACCTTGGAGACGAAAAGGCTACGCGTCCTTGGCATAGTGGGCGTATTTGTCAGTCAAAGCGGCAGTGGGTTGTCGTGTTCACTCTTGATTGATGAGCCACGACGACGCACTCGAGGGATTGCCTCGTGGTAGGCCTGTGACCCATTCCTCGGGAACCGCCGGACATTCCCAAGACGTTACTCGCCTGACCCCCAGTGTCTGACCGGTAGGCCTGGGCCCTACTCGTCGTGGGGGGCGAGTGTCGAGGCCATGTGCTCAAGGGATTGCCTTGGGGCACATACCGCGGCAACCAACGGGTTGATTGCCACAACTCCACCACACTGCACTTCTTGGGAACCGCGGACGTTCCCAGGATGTTACTTGCCTCGCCCCTAGAGTCTGACAAGTGGACCTGGGTCCTTCCCATCGAAGGGGGAGGTGAGTGGCGCCATGCCCGAGGGGTTGCCTCGGGTCACTTACTGCGGCAACCAACGGGTTGGTTGCACCGCTCCCCTCGAGAACCGCCAGACGTTTCCGGGGGTTATCTGCCCAACCGCCAATGCCTGACGGGTGGACCTGGGTCCAACCTATCGTTGGGGAAGCGAATAACCCGCGGCATGCAGAGGTGGAAGCCCAATCGTCGCCCCTGTTTCCCTGCCAAGGGTCGCGGATGTGTGTAAAAGGAGGCCTTCCGATGTTGGATGGCACCGTCCCTCACCATGTGGACATTGCTCTCCTCTTGCGTGTTGGAAGCCTCCACTCCTCAGCACTCTCTCCCACCAGATGCTCTCACACCAGTAGCCGTCTTCGTCCACTTTTGTGAGATGTTCATGTGTGTGCAGCCTTCAGTGCGACCCTCTAAGGCATCCCTCTCCTTGACGGTCCCGGATAGAAGCACAAGCCATCCTGATGGCATGCCAATGGAAAGGGAGGCCATCGGGGACAAGACCCTCAACTCGCAGGGAGTCCCTACGCCAGTGTTGTGTAGGACATGTCCTCTAGGCGCCTTGCCGAAGAAGGGCTACCTTCCGGCACCGGAGGAATGTTAAGTCCAGAGTGATGAAGCCTTCCTTCATGTACTGATGTGGACAACCAAATCCGCCATATATGGTGTTTGGCCCACGCGACACTGGATGTCACCATTGCCTTAGTCCAACATGAGTTGTTGCCGTCCTTGGTCTTATAGCAGGTGATCGTCTCTCTGCGTAGAGATTGGCTTGGGGGACAACCAAGTATGCCACGGAGCAGGAGATTGCTCGACTTGTAGCTGCTGAGTTCCTTAGTCGTCTTGTATCCCCTTTTGTATGCCAGAACTCTATCATTAATGAAAGCTTCCTTGTTTCAAGTCTTTCTTTGTCTTGTATTGTTGATGTAGACTTCAGGCCCTTAACAGCACAAGGGTCCAGAATGACTTTGCCGGCGTGGATAGTTTTCCACCGATGTCAGCTTGATCTCCTAGGGAGACACATGGCAGCTCCGGACTTTTCCTCAGAGGGGAGACCTAGTCTGGAGCCCAGTGCATGTGTCGGCTCCGAAGCTTCTTCCTAGCTTGGTGAGGGCTCTAGAGCCCGGTGACACATGTCAGCTCTGGACCTCACTTGAGCAGGGAGGCTTCGGACCGGAGCCCAGGGCACATGTGAGTCCTAGAGCTTTCCTCGGCGGGGAGGAGGCTCTGAGCCAGGCGATACGTAGTGGCTCCGGGTTCCACCTCAATAGAGAGGCTTCGGACCGGAGCCCAGGGCATGCATTGGCTCCGGAACTCAAGCGCACGTGGCAGCCCTAGGGCTGACCTCAGGTCCAAGGGCACGCGGCTTGCCTGTTTAAGTCCATATGCTTGAGGAAGCACAAACCGTAAAGGGTGAGTGCACAGGACAAGGCAGGACTTTCTCACTTCAGGCTCTTTCTCATATGAGGAAACATGCCGTACTAGAAGGCAGCAACCCATCCCAGATGTTGAGAGTGGCAGGACTCCTCCGGGACTTAGCTGTTCTAAGCGTTATTCCTAGACACTATGACACCCTTTCAGAGAGAGTAAAACCCTACCGCTGCGCTATGGATAGAAATTACAGAGGTGTTCTATGTTCCATGGATTGGGTAAAGGTACCCCATCCTCTGTGGCTAGGCGCACACACCCGGGGCGGCATACTTGCATTACTCGAAAGGGGCCCTCCCAGCTGGGAAAGAGTTTGTTCCCTTAGTATTCGTTGTAGCACCAGGTCGCACACCTCGAGCTGTCTACTCCACACAAACCACTGCTGATAACGCCGGAGCGCTTTACGGTATCGCATGTTTCAGACAGCTACTTGCCACCTTCGCTCAACGACAAGGTCAATATTTTCACGCTGGAGCTGGTCCTGCGTGGCTTCGTCATACGCTCGGACACGGGATGAGCCCATGGTGATTTCCGGGGGGAGGACGGCCTCAGCCCCATACACCAGGAAGAAGGGTGTTTCCCCTGTCGAGCAAATGAGGGACGTCCGACTAGCCCACAGTGTACACGGAAGCTCTTCAACCCAATTGGCACTATGCTTCTTCAAGCTGTTGTAGGTGTGTGTCTTGAATCTCCTGAGAATCTCAGTGTTTGCTCTTTCAGCTTGACCGTTACTCTCTGGGTGAGCAACAGAAGGATAGAAAACTTGGATGCCAAGGTCTTGACAGAAGTTTTGGAATATTGCACTGGTGAACTAGGTCCCATTATCGGTGATGATTCTGTTCGGGACCCCGAACTGGCAGACGATTGACTTGATGAACTTTACTGCTGACTACTTGTTGATAGTCACTACAGGGGTAGCTTCCGATCACTTGGTGAACTTGTCTACGACGACGTAGAGGTACCGGTACCCTTTGACGGATCTGAGGAATGGTCCCAGGATGTCCAGCCCCCACACAGCGAAGGGCCATGAGGACGGGATCATCTGTAGTGTCTACGCTGGTGTGTGGATCTGCTTAGCGTGGAACTGGCACGCTTTGCATCTCTTAACCAGGTCGACGACATCCTAGAGAGCTGTCGGCCAGTAAAAGCCATGCCGGAAGGCTTTACCGACCAGCGTGTGGGAACATGCATGGTTCCCACACTCGCCTCCATGGATCTCTGCGAGCAGATCGCATCCCTCCTCCCGGGTTATACACCGCAATAGGATGCCATTAGCACCACGCCGGTAGAGATCCCCTTCTACCAATGTGTATCTCTTAGCTAACTGAGTGATCCGTTCAGCGAATACACGTTCATCAAGAAGGAAATTGTCTTTCAAGTAGTCCCGGATCTCCGTGATCCATGCATCAGGACCTACTTGAGCACTTGGATCTTTAGCGCCGGGTTGCATGGAGTCCCCAGTGATGCTTACGATCCTTGGCGGGCGCCATGGTAACATGGCCGCCGGGACCGCTAGTTTCAAGGTGATGGCTCCGCCCCCTTCGCTTGGTTTGACCGGCCAGATGGTAGGTCGCAGCAACTTCCTTTCAAAGACCCACTCAGGCACCGGAGCCCAAGTGGAAGCCTTTGTTGACATGTCATCTGCTGTTGTGTTATGGGCGCGGGGAACATGGCACAAGTCCAAGGATAAGAAGTCCTTCTCCAACTTCTGTACTTGAACGAGGTAAGCTGCAAGCCATGGGTCGTTACAGCTACACTCTCCCTTGACTTGCTTGATGATCAGCTGAGAATCACCCTTGACAAACAATTTCTGGATGCCGAGGGACAACGCGGTTTTTAACCCGAAGATGAGAGCCTCGTACTCCGCCATGTTGTTGGTTGACTTGAAGTCAAGTCACACCGTGTATTTGAACTGCTCTCCGGTTGGTGTAATGAGCAGAACCCCCCACTCCGGCACCTTGCTTTCGCGAGGAGCCGTCGAAGAAGAGAGTCCAGTAGGGCCCAGTGAAGACCGGAGCTCTGGGCTCTGGTTCACCGATGTCCTGGCCCCCTGGTTGGCATGGTGGTGGAGTCCACTCTGCCACGGAGTCAGCTAACGTCTGGCTTTTCATGGCATGGCACGGTAAGAAGTCAAACTCGAACTCCGCTGATTCCGCAACCCATTTAGCCACATTTCCAGTGGCGTTGGGACTGTGGAGGATGGTTCTCAGCGGGTATGAGGTGACCACCGAGATCTTGTGAGCTTGGAAGTAATGGCGCAACTTCCTTGATACAACGAGGACTGCATAGAGCAGTTTGTGCCCCTCTAGATATCTTGTCTTGGCATCGTGAAGGACCTCGCTGATGAAGTAGACCGGACGCTGGATGGTTCGGACCCTCCCGGAGGGGTCCGAAGCGTCTTCTTGTAGAGGTCCGGAACTCGGGGGCCCCCGACCCCTAAGTCCGGGACTGCACTCTGGGAGCTCGGACCCAGGTGCACACCAGTTGTCACGTCTAGGCGACTGAGGCCCAACCAGTTCTTCTTGGTGAGGTATGGACTCAGGGGGCCCTGCCCCCTGGTCTAGGACTGCACTTTGGGAGCTTGGACCCAATTGCACGCCTGTTGCTGGGTCTAGATGGTTGAGACCCGACTGGTTCTTGTTGGGGAGGTCCAGGACCCGAGGGGCCCTAGCCCCTGGTCTGGGACTGCACTCTGGGACCTCGGACCCAGATGCACGCCTGTCGTCGGGTCTAGATGGCTGAGACCCGACTGGTTTGTCTTGGGGAGGTCCGAAACTCGGGGCCCCTGGGTCTGGGACTGCATTCCGGGAGCTCGGACCCATATATGCATTGATCATCAGGTCCACCTATTTGGTTCATGATTACTTTCCCATCCCAGGGATTTCTTGCAGAGTCTAAGCCCTGGGGCTTTAGACCAACGGCAGCAGGAGGTTCTTCTAGGACTTGAGGGCGACGGAATTCTGGTCGCTCCGCGTCTAGAACCATGCTCACGACCTCGGTTGTGGCAGTGATGTAGAGGAGCAGTGGCTCGCCTTGTTTAGGGGCCACCATGACTGGTAGCGTTGTGAGGAACTTCTTCACCTCCTGGAACGTCTCATCTACCTCCTCGATACAAATGGACCAGACTTGCGTAGAAGCTTGAAGAATGGAAGAGCCCGCTCGACCAGTCTAGAGATAAACTGACTGAGCGCAGACAAGCATCCGGTAACCTTCTGCACATCCTTGATGCGGGCAGGGGGCCGCATCAGTTCTATCACCTTCATCTTCTCTGGGTTAGCTTCGATCCTTCGGTGTGAGACCAAGAAACCGAGCAACTTCCCGGCAGAGACCTCGAAGAAACATTTGCCCGGGTTAAACTTCGTACGTGTGGAACACAGTCTGTTGAAGACTAGGGCTAGATTGTCGAGCAGAGATGCTTGCGACTTAACCTTTACTACAATGCCATCGACATAAACCTCGACCAGGTCCCGAATGAGATTCCCGAACGTCTTGTGCATTGCACGCACAAAAGTGGGAAGGGCATTCTTAAGACCATAAGGCATGGACACATAGCAGTATGGACCATCTACTGTGATGAAGTCGGTATGTTCTTCATCTTCCCTAGACATAGGTATCTGGTGGAAACTTGAGTATGCGTCTAGGAAACACAGTAGATCACACCCGGATGTGGAATCGGCTATTTGGTCTATACGAGGGAGAGGGAACGGATCCTTCAGACATGCCTTATTGAGGGTGGTGTAGTCGATGCACATGCGTGGCTTCCCTTCAGCCTTGGGGACGACAACAGGGTTGGCCAACCATCGTGGATGATGGACCTCTCGGATGAAGCCAGCATCGAGCAGCTTCTTGATTTCTTCACGGATGAAGTCTTGCCGCTCGATGGATTGCTTCCGAGGATTCTGTTGGACCGGCCGGGCGTTGCGGTGGATCTTTAGTTGATGCTCAATCACCTCCCTGGGGATCCCGGGCATTTCCGACGGTTGCCAGGAAAACACATCGACTTTGGCCCAGAGGAAGGTGACGAGCGCATCTTCCTATTTGCCTCCCATCCCCTCGGCGATTCGGGTGGTCTAGGCGACATTGGGACCGACTTGGACAACCTTGACTGGTACGTCCTCGCCATCTGAGGGCTGCACACGGGGTGCAGATGTCACCCCTCGGTGATGCATGCTTGGAAGCGGTCGACTAGCTTCAGCGTGACAGGATGCGGCCTCCTGCACTGCTGCCAGCGCTTGGAGCTTTTCCAGCGCCGAGACAGCCGCGGTGCGGTCACTGCGGATCTTGAGGACGCCACTTGGGGTTGGCATCTTCAGAACTAAGTAGTCGTAATGGGCTACTGCCATGAACCGTTACAGAGCTGGTATGCCGATTATGGCGTTGAAGGGGAGCTGATCTCTGTACGTCAAAGACGACGCTCTCCGTACGGTAGTTTTTAGGCATCCCGAATGTCACTGGGAGGGAGATGCTACCGCACGAGAAGATTGGGTCCCGACCTACCCCCGAGAATGGTCTTGACAGGTAAGCTGGGACATAGGGATTTACAGCTTCTTGAAAGCTGCAAGACTGATAACACTGAGGGCCGCCCCGCCATCGATCAACACGTGGTAGAGCTTCACGTTGGAGATGGTCGGGGCGACGAGGAGGGGAAGCTGCCCGGCGCCTGCCATGTTCTCGGGGCAGTCGGAGGCGTCAAAACTGATTGGCGTCTCCATCCATTTGCGATGCGGCGCCGGCCCCGGTGCCGGGGCGAGCAGCCACTGCTCGACGAAGGGTCTTGACGGCTCGTCTGGACGATATATCAGAAGAACCCCCATACATCACACAGAGTGTGCCAACTGCTTGGCTGCCAGCTTGGCTAGACCTGCCTGCTCTTGAGCGGGAGGTAGCCTCATCGTCTCCCGCCTGGAGACGACGAGCTGGGCGAGAAGGCTCGCCATGAGAAGTGATGTTCACCATGGTCGCGTGGAGAGCGCGGAAAGCCCCACTACCTGGCGCGCCAAATGTCGGAGTGTGAGCTGCGACACTCCTCCCGGCCTGCTCGGAAGCAGCCCGCGAGGTTCTTTTTCTGGAGGTGGCTTGGCGCCCTACGCGACCTGTGCTCGAGAGAGTGGATGAACACTGAGATTTACGTGGTTCGGGTCGCCGGAGCGTAATACCTACGTCCACGGGAGTGCTTGTTATATTGCTTGAGCGTGAGTGCTTGTGCGTTGTGGGATCTGGAATGCGAAAACAGTAACCCTTTGCAGAGTGGTCATCCCGATTCTTTTATAGTTCAAGGCCAGGGTGGTTACAATGAGGCTTGAGGCCCGACAGGTGGCCCCAGATCTAAGTGAACCTTATACACGATCTAGGGCTTCGTCCTCTGAGTAGAGTGGCCGGCGGGAGAGTTAAGTCCCGCCGTACGGCGCGCTGAGCGCCCCTGACCGCGTGTCAGGTGATGATGAAAACGTCGTCTTATCGTCGCGTCTTCTCGCCCTGCTTGGGCAGCTTCGTGTTGTTGGGCGGCACTGTACTGCTGTCACGCCTTACCGTCCTGTCTTGTCACCGTAATGGTGAACGGGCAGAGGACGGAGGTGTGCGTAGTGCGCCATGCTTCTGGGGAAGGCGCGAGCCTTGAATGCAAAGCCTGATAGCGTACTTCCTTCTTGACTTTGTCGACCCATGGCCCACGACGGATCGTGGGGCACGTGGCGGCTCTGGAGCTCTTATCGAGGGGCTTGGTGCCAGGGGACACGTGGCAGCTCCGGACCTCAACTCAGCGGGGAGGCTCGGACCGGAGCCCAGGGCACGTGTCTGCACTGGAGCCGTCCTCAGCGGGGAGGCGGCTCGGAACAAGGGGACACGTGGCAGCTCCGGACCTCACCTCAGCGGGGAGGCTCGGACTGGAGCCCAGGGCACGTGTCAGCACCGTAGCCGTCCTCAGCGGGTAGGCGGCTCGGAACCAGGGGACACGTGGTAGCTCCGAACCTCACCTCAACGGGGAGGCTTAGGACGGAGCCCAGTGCACGTGTCAACCCGGGTGCTGTCCTCTGCAGGAAGGCGGCTCGGAGCCAGGGGACACGTGTCAGCCCCGGACGTTACCTCAGTGAGGAGGCTCGGACCGAAGCCAAGGGCACGTGTCAGCTCCGGAGCTCAAGCGCACATGGCAGCCCCAGGGCTGACAATGGGGCCAAGGGCACGCGACTTACGTTGGGGCCCGCCTCAGCGGGGAGGCGAGGCCTAGGCTGTCTTTTACCCACTACGCGGGGTACCCGATCTACAGGATACCGACAACTACCATCATCTCCCGGAGCACCTTCCCGGACGGGCCTTACTGCGCCAACTGCATATTCGTTCAGTTAGCGCATCGCAAAACCAGTATTTTTTTTGTTACAACATTTGTTTATGCTGCTCATTGTTTGGTCTTCTTGCATGCACAATTCATGGCATCTGCAACTTCTGTTCAAAACTTGGCTATCTAACTAGTACATTCTTATTCAGAGTATTATGGTCAGTTGCGTTTCAAACTTTATACCTGGTCCTTTGACATTGCTCCGAATTTTGGTTATCTGTTTAAGCCCCAATCGGCATCATCAGTTATACTTATCACTATCTATGGATATCCCATCGCCTGTTACCGGCAGTTAAGACATCTTGGCTAAAATGATTATAGAGTAATGATCTGGCATGATCATCTTGGAGACTCTTTCAGTGTAGCCAACATAGTCCCCAAAGAAGCTATTTTATCACTAAAGAAACTCTCCTGAAATTAAACTGTGTTCAGGCACTCACTCAAGAGCAGCTTCATCGCAAGAACACGACGAGCTCTCACAGAACAGGTGATGCCACTCAGGAACACGCACAAGGAGAATACAAGTCTGAATATTGTGAACCAGTGATACTTTCATTCAGTAAATAGATCTATTTATACACTGCGTGTACAACGGTAATTTGACTGAGATCTAACGATCACAACCCGGTCTTTATGCATCTAAAACAAACTACGACGATCCTGGTTTAACGCTTCAACAGGTTTGCCCGTTACAACATTGGAACAGGTTGTCTGACTAAACTGAAGAAACGCAGACTCTGTTCGAAGACAGAGCAATAGACTTATTCAGTTATGCAACAAGATTAACCGACAAATACTCATTCAAGAGAAGCTTCGTCGTAAGAACACGACGAGCTCTCACAAAACAGGTGATGCCACTCAGGAACACGCACAAGGAGAATACAAGTCTGAATATTGTGAACCAGCGATACTTTCATTCAGTAAATGGACCTATTTATACACTGCGTGTACGACGGTAATTTGACTGAGATCTAACGATCAAAACCCGGTATTTATGCATCTAAAACAATCTACGACGATCCCGGTTTAATGCTTCAACAGGTTTGGCCGTTACAACATTGGAACAGGTCGTCTGACTAAACTGAAGAAACGCAAACTCTGTTCGAAGACAGAGCAATAGACTTATTCAGTCATGCAACGAGATTAACTGACAAATACTCACTCAAGAGCAGCTTCGTCACAAGAACATGACGAGCTCTCACACAACAGATGATGCCACTCAAGAACACGCACAAGGAGAATACAAGTCTGAATATTGTGAACCAGTGATACTTTCATTCAGTAAATGGACCGTGTACAACGGTAATTTGACTGAGATCTAACGATCACAACCCGGTCTTTATGCATCTAAAACAAACTACGACGATCCTAGTTTAACGCTTCAACAGGTTTGGCCGTTATAACATTGGAACAGGTCGTCTGACTAAACTGAAGAAACGCAGACTCTGTTCGAAGACAGAGCAATAGACTTATTCAGTCATGCAACGAGATTAACTGACAAATCACCCCCTAATCTTGTTGCATCTTCATAATTCCCATTTGTTGACGATTGTCAACTAGCTTCACCCTTGGTAGAGCCTTTGTAAGTATGTCAGCAAGTTGGTGGCCTGTACTGACATAATCTAACTCCATTTCTTCTCTTCAATACTTTCTCTGATGAAATGAAACCGGGTGTCAATATGTTTAACTCTGTCATGATATTTGGGATTTTTGTTCAATTCAATGGCAGCTTTGTTGTCCACAAAGAGCTTGAACTTGAGAGGATGTTCACCCAATATCTCTCCCAGTAGTCTTCCAAGCCAAATACCATGACACATTGCAGTAGAAGCAGCAATGTATTCAGCTTCACAAGAGGGTAATGCCACCACCCTTTGCTTCTGAGAATTCCAGGTGGTCAAGTTGGGTCCAAGAAAGAAAGCCACCCCTGTTGTGCTTTTCCTATCATCCATGTCACCTGCCAGATAACTGTCACTATATCCAGTTAAATTAAGTGAAATTCCTTCTTTGTATATGCAGCCATAACCAAGGGTCCCAGCTACATATCTTAGTATTCCTTAACAGCTCCCCAATGACTGAGAGATGGAGCTTGCATAAACCTGCTGACCAGTCCAACAGAGAAAGACAGATCTGGTCGTGTGTTTACCAGGTACCTCAAGCATCCTATGATGCTTCTATAGCTACTGACATCCACTGCTTCCTTTTCTTCAGTCTTGCACAAATTCAGTCTTTGTTCCATAGGAGTTTCACTGGGATTGCACTGGCTCATTCCTGCAAGCTTCAGTATCTTCAGTATTGATCTTTGACAGAGAAAAACACCCCCTTTTCCCTTAGTAACTTCAATGCCCAAGTAGTAGCTGAGCTGGCCCAGATCAGTCATCATAAAACTCGTCTTCATCTCAGATTTGAATAAGAGAATTTGATCTTTGTTAGGGCCACAAATGACTAAGTCATCAACATACACTCCAATCAGGAGCAATTATGAACCTTTCCCTCTTCTATAAAGCACATGATCATCTTCTGTCCTTATGAACCCAAGTTTGATTACTTCCTTGTCAAGTCTTTCATTCCAGGCCCTAGGAGCCTGCTTAAGCCCATATAGAGCTTTTCTCAGTTTGAAAACTTTCTCTGAATTTTCCTTGTCAATGAACCCGGGTGGTTGCATTACAGAAATTTCTTCTTGAAGCTCACCATTCAAAAATGGTGATTTTACATCCATGTGATGTGTTTCCCATTTCTCATGAGCAGCCAAAGCCAGAAGGACTCTTATAGTTTCCAACCTTGCAACAGGGGCGAAAACTTCATCAAAGTCTACTCCATGTTCACTACAAGTATTGCCTTGTGTCTTAAAATCTGTCCTGCAGGATTCTTCTTCATTTTGATGATCCATTTTAAACCAATAGCTTTTCTTCCTGGAGGCAAATCAGTCAGAGACCAGGTCTGGTTTTCTTGTATAGCCTGTAATTCTTCGAACATAGCTCTTCTCCAATTTGAATCTCTGATGGCTTCCTCAATATCACTAGGTTCTTCTGCAGAGAGAAGACGGTCCAGACTATTCAAACCATTTCAGAAAGTTCAGAGTTTTCTAGCAGGTCTGTCATTTTTCTTAATCTCTGAGCATTTCCTTCGCTGTCGAATTCCTGACCTGTAGGAGGTGTAGCCCACTGAATGTGCTTGGAAGGAGTTCATTCAGAGTCACTACCTGGAGTCAGGGGTGACTCAGGTATCTGCAAGTGCTCTTCTTCAGTTCTGTTGTCAGTATTTTCAGTTGTTGTCCACTGAACCCTGAAATAAGACACATGCTACTTTTCAACTGAATGTTCTTCATCCCACTGCCAAGACTTCTTTTCATCAAACTTGATGTCTCTGGAGATTATCATCTTCTTGTGTAAAGGGTCATACACTCTGTAAGCCTTTGAGAATGATTCATAGCCAAGAAACACTCCAACTGTTACAATTTAGAAATGCCAAGACCTGCATTTCTGGCATAGGCCGTGCAACCAAACACTTTGAAATACTTGACAGAGGGTTTTTTACCTGTACAAGCTTCATATGGAGTTTTACCCTGAAGACATTTTGTGGGAGACATGTTTAAGACATAAACAGCTGTCTTAACAGCTTCTCCCCAGAACCTTGCAGGAACACCCACCCCTTTTAGCATGCATCTTGCCATTTCCATTATTATCTGATTTCTTCTTTCAACTACTCCATTCTGTTGAGGAGAGTAAGGAGCAGTGGTATAGTGTTTAATACCTGCTTCACCAAGATATGCACTGAAGAGGTTTGAATTAAATTCTCCTCTCCTGTCAGTTCTGAACCCTTTGAGTTTTCTGCCTAGTTCAGTCTCTGCTTGATTTTGATGATCTTGAAATAGTGAAATGCTTCACTCTTTTCTGCCAACAACTCTAGCCACATAAATCTACTAAAGTCATCTACTATTAGTAGAAAATACCTCTTGTTTCCTGGTGTAGGAGGTTCAATGTGGCCATATAGATCACCATGAAACAATTCAAGCCCTTTATTTGATCTGTATTCAGAGGACTGGGGAAAGGGTCTTCTATGATGTTTGCCTAAGACACATCCATCACTGCTCCTGGTGTTCAACAACAGGAATTCCATGAACCATATTTTTCTTCCCCAGATCTCTAAGAGCTCTGAAATTTAGATGACCATAACGAGCATGCCATAACCAAGCATCATCATTCACACGGGATAACAAACAGACAGGCTTGACTACTGATAAAGTGTTGTAAAATACACATGGCATGCAATTAATTTGATGAAACAGAACAGAGAAATAGCAAGAACAAATATACTAGCAGTCAACATGAACAGTACTAGTATTACACAAAAATAAATTAAAACATATATGAATAGATCGCTCATCAGAAATATTGAATTAGTCATGGATTGAGTAATTACTTACAAAGAATCCTGCTAAGAAGTGGAGGATCAGATCTTAACGGAGAAGTTGAGGACGAAGGAAGTGCTGCGAGCGGCCGTGCAAGCGCACTTCCCAGAAACCTGATCGCCGACACCCGTGCAGGTCTTCAGATCACCGGTCGTCGGTTCAAAGACACCGCTCTCCCTCGATCCGCTGCACGACGGACGGAGGGACGGCAAGGCGAAAAACGGCGGCGCAGAGCAGTTTTCAAGAAAGGTGAGTTCCTGTGTCTCTTCTCCAGTACCCAAGACGTATCCTCTATACTCGAGCCTGCCAACCTCCTCAGATTCGATCTGCCATAATTTCAGTAAACCGCCCCTTGAAATCCTTCAACGTGCAACTAATGGAGCAGTTATGGCCATTACGCACATTAAACGTATGCCTGCATTTACGCGGTATTACGCACATTAAACGTGTGTTCTCATTTAGCGGCATTACACACATTAAATGTGTGTCTGCAGTTACGCCATAATTACTCTTCAAGTTGACCTGGCAGTCTAGGTGTTGATGAGATATTCCAAATTATACAGGTGGCAGAAAATAAAGGCTCAGTTGAACACAACTCGTCACGACGCAAACGCGCAATGTCGCAAGTCACAACTCACGCGATAAATACACGTAAAATCGTGAAATACGCACGCGTGCGTGTGTGTGTGTTTGTGTCCATAGCAGCAGCCTTCATCTCCCTCATTATTCTCATGTTGAGAAACACTCCAAGGGCCACTATATATATTGGGAAACATCTATCTAGGTGAGCAATGTAGGACTAAACATCCAGGTCACCTCTCCACACCACACCTTGGCTTTATACCAATGGATTTGGCTCAAATAATTCAGCCCAATAACTGGGGTGCTGCTCATGTAGGCCAAATTCCAACATTCCCAACCAAAAGCCAAGGTCTACAAGTAATATTTATGCGCTTTCATATATCAGCTTTCCGGTGGAGACCCATAATGGATTGAGCTGCACCTAGCATTCCATGATTCACATACTCACAACTTTGCAATGGACACAACCTTGAATTGCTAGTTTTGTGTAAGTAAGTTTCAAATGAAAGCATCGCTGATACTAGGCCGCCTAAAGTCATGCCTATGATTAGAGCATTACGGTCTTGCTCTCGTATCTGTTCATGAGTTTATTTGAGATTACCCACATCTTATAGACTGTGACCTCACAATCAAACTCACATAGGTGTGTTCTTACAAGTATACCCTGCAGGATAGTATCTTGCCAAAATAGGCCTCAGGACACATTAAGACATTAAAGTCAACTTTCTATGCAGTACTGAGAGTATGCATTTGCTAACAGAAATGAGTAATAAATAGTACTCTCTAGTTATCTATACAACTTGTTTTTCCCAAGATCTATTTCACGGGATCTCCGATCAAATAGTTTAAGTTACTATTGTATGGTAACATGACGTGGGTTTCAAACCCATTTCTCTTGATGCTTCATCAATTACAGCACGTGCTAATCACTTAGTAAAAGGGTCTGTAAGATTTCTTTTGGTATTAATATACTTAATGGCAATCTCTCTCGTATCTCTCAAATGTCTCACGGATTTGATTCGCCGTTTCACATGTCTTGAGGACTTTAAATTTTCTTATACATTGCCAACGGTTGTGATCATATTTTGATTATCACAATGCAAAAGAATGGCTGGCACAGGTTTATCGACCAAAGGCAAGTCCATCAAGAGCTGTTTTAGCCACTCCGCCTCACATGTGGCTGTCTCAAGTGCTACAAGTTCTGCCTCCATAGTAGACTTTGTCAATATAGTCTGCTTACGAGACCTTCATGAAACTGCAGCACCACCAATAGTGAATATGTATCCACCAGTGGCTTTAATCTCATCAGCATATGATATCCAATTTGAGTCACTATACTCTTCTAGTACAGCTGGGTACCCCGTATAGTGAAGTCCATATGTTGAAGTACCTCTCAAGTATCTCAGTACACGTTCTAGTGCACACCAGTGATCTCTTCTAGAATTGGTAGTAAATCTACTCAATTTACGTACTGCAAATGAGATGTCAGGTCTGGTTGTACCAGAAAGATACATGAGAGAACCAATAATCTGGAAATATCTGAAATGATTAATCCCTTGTCCTCTGTTCTTGCAATATTTTAGACTGAAATTATATGGCGTTGGAGAAGTTTTAGAATATGAGTATCCAAATCGACTCAAAATATTGCCCACGTAATGAGATTGCTTTAAAGTATCTCATTCTCGCACTTAATTAGTTTGATGTTTAGAATAACATCAGCCTCTCCTAAATCCTTCATATCAAAATTTTGGGACAAGAATGATTTTACATCATTTATCACAATAATACTAGTCCCAAAAATTAATATGTCATCAACATATAAGCACAATATTACTCCTTTACCCCACCAAACCGATAGTACACACATGTGTCAACGTCATTTACCACAAAACCTGCTGAGGTCATAGTTCTATCGAACTTCTCATGCCACTGCTTTGGTGCCTGCTTGAGGTCATACAAGGATTTTCGTAACTTACACACTTTATTCTTTTGCCCAGGCACCATAAAACTATCAGGCTGCTTCATATATATCTCCTCATCGAGCTCGCCATTTAGGAAAACTGTCTTCACATCCATTTGATGGATGAGGAGATCATTACATGCAGTAAGTGCAACAAGCACACAAATTGTGGTTAACCTAGCAACAGGTGAATAAGTATCGAAAAAATCCTCGCCTTCCTTTTGGGTAAATCACTTGACTACAAGTCTAGCCTTATATTTATCGACTGTACCATCTGTTTGAGTTTCTTTTTAAATATCCACTTACACCCAACAGGTTTACACCCAACTGGATAGTCACATATTTCCCAAGTTCCATTTGTTAAAATGGACTCCATTTCAATAAGTACTGCCTCCTTCCAGCTCTCTGCATCTGGCGATGCATATGCTTCTGAAAGTATTTTGGGTGTATCATCAATAAGGTAGACAGTAAAATCATCACCAAAGGATTTTTCAATCCTTTGTCTCTTGCTCCTTCAAGGAGCAATATTTGTACTGTCATCCTCAATAGGTTTTTCAGTGTAAGAACAAGGTATGAATAATAGAGAAGGATCGGGAGTAAAACTAATAGATGCCTCGCTACGACCTGCAACTCTATCCTTCATTGGAAAAATATTCTCGAAAAATGTGGCATCGGCATCAAGAGATTCAGTCACGGTGTTAACGTGCACATCAAAAATCTCAGATTTAATCACTAAAATTCTATAGGTTGCAATATGTTGTGCGTATCCTAAAAACACACAGTCCACAGTTTTGTCCTAATTTTCGTTTCTTACACGCAAGCACATTAACTTTGGCCAAACAGCCCCATGCACGTAAGAAATCTAGAGCAGACTTTCTTCCTTTCCATCCTTCATATGGGGTTATTTCACTCTTGGATGATGGAACTCGATTCAGCACAAAACATGCGGTCAAAATGGCTTCCCCCACCATGAGTTGGATAAACCCGAACTGTCCAGCATGGCATTAACCAAGTCCATAATTGTTCAATTTTTCCTCTCAGCCTAGATTGGGGTGAGTAGGGAGTTGTTGTCTCATGGATAATTCCATGTTCCAGGCAATATTCGCCGAAATCATTAGAAAGATACTCTCCTCCTCTATCGGATCTAACTCGTTTGATTTTCCTTTCTAGTTGGTTTTCTACCTCAGCCTTATAGATTTTAAAACGATCTAGTGCCTCATCTTTTATTTTATAAGATAGAGTTGACAATATCTTATAGTGTCATCAATAAAAGATATAAAATATTTCTTCCCTGCTCTAGTCAAAATTCAATTCATTCTACACAAATCTAAGTGAATAAGATCTAGTGGTGACAAGTTCTTCTCTTCCACGCTTTTAAAGGGTTTATGTGGCTGCTTAGCTTGCACACACGCATGACACTTAGATCTTCTTTCAACAGGAATTTTTGGAATCAAATTAAATTTGGACAATCTAATAATGCAATCATAATTAGTGTGACAAAGCGAGAGTGCCAAACAGTAGCCTCTCTTCCATTGCATTCAGAACTAGAACAAGCAACTGAGTTCACAAGATTATTACAATCTTCAACAACTGAAAGGCGGAATAGACCTTCGCTATCATAGCCTTTTCTGATAAAAAAACCAAAATTTGAAACAATAAATTTGTTCGACTCAAACACTAACTTATAACTATTAAGACATAAAAAAGAATCACTAATCAGGTTCCTATTTATTCCAGAGACGTGCTGCACATTCTTCAAAGAGAGTCTTTCCGGAGGTCAACTTCAGATTGGCTTCCAATTTCATGCACATCAGTCCTAGACCCATTGCCCATCAAGACGAAGTAATTGTCTGTAGCCTAATAAGAAGAAAATAAATTATAGTCAGAACACACATGCACATTAGCTCGTGTGTCTAACCACCAATCGGTAGAATGACATGGTAGAAAAATGTATCGAACATACCCTGCTCCAGACGTTCCTCCAGCCTCGCTAATACTGACATTCACAGATTTCCGACAATCACCTTTCTTGCTTTTTCTATTGCGGCATTTCCTGGCTATGTGACCAAGCTCGCCGCACACAAAACAAGTCAAGTCTTCTTTCTTCTTCTTCTTAAAGCTAGTGTTTTGTTTGACCTTTCCTTTCTAGTTCTTGTTGTTCTTATTGGCACCACCCAATTTATTTTCAACCACATTGGCATTAGAGGGAGTTCCTCCTCGCATAACATAACGAGGCATATCCTTGGATCTTCTACTTTTCCTCAACATAAAGAGTTGAGATCAGATTTTCAACCGTCATAACCTCTTTTTGTGTTTAAGACTCGTAGAAAAACTTCTACAAGATGGAGGTAGTTTAGAAATAATTCCACCAACCACGAATTTGCCAGGCAAGATAGTATTAAAATGTGCAAGTTCCCTCACCAGAAGCTGGATCTCATGAGCCTGTTCCACGATGATTAGACGGAAGTGACAACAAGCAGCCAAGACAAGTTGAATTGTCCAGTTCATAGTCACGGTTCTGCTATTCAGTGAGAGTAAGAACTGAGAAAATCACTCATCAGATCTTCATCGACATGAGCCAGAACTTGACCCGTGTATGCCATCTCTTAAAATTGTCTCCCCCGGCAAATCGTTCATGTTTTAGCGCATCAGTATGTCCAGCCATGTTAATTCTATTAATTTTCTGGATTGTTGTAAAATACACATGACATGCAATTAATTTGATAAACCAGAACAGAGAAATAGCAAGAACAAATATACTAGCAATCAACATGAACAGTACTAGTATTACACAAAAATAAATTGAAACATATACGAATAGATTGCTCATCAAAAATGTTGATTTAGTCATGGATCGAGTAATTACTTACAAAGAATCTTGCTAAGAAGTCGAGCATCAGATCTCGACGTAGAAGTTGAGGATGAAGGAAGAGCTGCGAGCGCGAGCGCACTTCCCAAAAACATGATCGCCAGCACCCATGTAGGTTTTCAGATCACCGTTCGTCGGTTCGGAGACACCGCTCTCCCTCGATCTGCTGCACGACGGACGGAGGGACGGCAAGGCAAAAAACGGCGGCGCAGAGCAGTTTTCGAGAGAGGTGAGTTTCTGTGTCTATTCTCCAGTACCCAGGACGTCTCCTATATACTCGAGTCTGCCAACCTCCTCAGATTCGATCTGCCATAATTTCAGTAAAGCGCCCTCTGAAATCCTTCAACGTGCAACTAATGGAGCAGTTATGGCCATTACGCACATTAAACGTGTGTCAGCATTTACGTGGCATTACGCATATTAAACGTGTGTCCGCATTTACGCAGCATTACACACATTAAATATGTGTCTACAGTTACGCCACAATTACTCTTCAAGTTGACCTGGCAGTCTAGGTGTTGATGAGATATTCCAAATTATATAAGTGGCAGAAAATAAAGGCTCAGTTGAACACGTCTCGCGCGCAACGTCGCAAGTTACAAGTCACGCGATAAATACGTGTAAAATCACGAAACACGCGTGCGTGCGTGTGTGTTTGTGTCCATAGCAACAGCTTTCATCTCCCTCATTATTCTCATGTTGAGAAACGCTCCAAGAGCCACTATATATATTAGGAAACATCCATCTAGGTGAGCAATGTAGGACTAAACATCCCAGCCACCTCTCCACACCACATCTTGGCTTTATACCAATAGATTTGGCCCAAATAATTCAGCCCAGTAACGGGGGTGCTCCTCATGTAGGCCAAATTCTAACATAAAGTAGCTATATACAGTCTGTTAAGGGAGGAGCATGCCTTGATCATGAGAACATTATCAGTGCTGAAGATACTGAGATAATTTCCTTCCATTAGCACCTTGCACCCCCTTCAACAAGCTGACCAAGACTGATAATATTTGTTTTAAGCTTGGGAATATAAAACACATCGGTCAATACCTTGTGTTCTTGTTGGCGCCCTCTAAGATGACTGAACCTAGGCCACCGATCTTGACTGAAGATCCATCTCCGAAACTGACAGCCCCACCAATGGACTCATCTAGTGAAGTGAGAAGAGATCTTGCCCCAGTCATGTGGTTGCTTGCACCTGAGTCCAAGTACCACCTTGCATTACCTCCATCTTCAGAATTGTCCTCAGTTTCAGACACCATCAAATGATGACTGACAGAGCTTTTACACTGAACTGAACCTGAAGCTAATAACAGCGTAGGTTGATCAGTCTCTGTTTGAGAGAGATGAGCCTCTTATTTGCGCTCCTTACGAGGTTTCCGGCACTCCTTAGCCCAGTGTCCCCAAATACCACAATTGTGGTACTTGCCTTTCCTCTTTGGAGTCCCTTCCGAGGTAAGCTTGGTGCCATCTTTCTTTCCTTCATTCTTCCCTTTCTGAGAAGAACTTGTCTTGTAGTTGTTTGAAGAGCCTTCAGGAGCCAATCGATGCTTATACTTGGCAAGCCATTCCTCCTCTGCCATGAGGAGTTTGCCACCCTTCTCTGCAGAAGATTCACTTGTCACCCCAAGACGATCTTCAGCAGCTCGAAGACGCCCTACCAACTCTTCAACAGATAGTTTGTTGAGATCCAGGAGGGTCTCAATTGACAGGGCTATCTGAGCAAGAAGCAATAGCACTACCCTGAGGAACTTCTTCACTATTCGGGCTTCTACGACAGTTTTGCCAATAGTCTGAAGTCCACTGGCAAGTCAAGTGATCCTCATGGCAAACTCTTCCACAGTTTCCCCTTCCTTAAACTCAATATTCTCAAATTCTTTCAACAGTTGTTGAGCATTTGCCTCCCGGACCCGATCATCCCCAACTCGCATGCTTTTCACCGCCTCCCATGCCTGCTTCGTTGTTGGTTTTGCAGCCAACAATATGTGCATGTCATAGGGCACGCCTCTGAGAATCGCTGCCAAGGCAAGCCGATCATCACGGCGTTCAACCTTGTCAGACACCACGGCATGCCACAGTTCTCGCGCTTCTAGGTTGACTTGCATCACCAAAGCCTACTGGCTGTAGTTGGATTGAGAAAGCATCGGATAGATGAGTGGGGCACTTGATTCACGTACCACTCTCTCACTGGCAAACGGGTCGACATGATCTTCTCCCTTGCGCCGGCTCTGATTCCACGTGTAGGAACAGGAACTCACTCAAGAGCAGCTTCGTCGCAAGAACACGACGAGCTCTCACAGAACAGGTGATGCCACTCAGGAACACGCACAAGGAGAATACAAGTCTGAATATTGTGAACCAGTGATACTTTCATTCAGTAAATGGACCTATTTATACACTGCGTGTACAACAGTAATTTGACTGAGATCTAACGATCACAACCTGGTCTTTATGCATCTAAAGCAAACTACGACGATCCTGGTTTAACGCTTGAACAGGTCTGGCCGTTACAACATTGGAACAGGTCGTCTGACTAAACTGAAGAAATGCAGGCTCTGTTCGAAGACAGAGCAATAGACTTATTCAGTCATGCAACGAGATTAACTGACACAAGTTACAAATTTTTCAGAATTTTACTGCAGTGGGCAGATTTTATTTTGGTAGAGTACAGATGATAAATTGCCTTTAGTTTACTCTTTCCTCAGCATGCACAACCAATTTCTGTTCCTTTCCAGCTGTGTTCATTTGTGCATCTTCTTTGACACGATTCTATTCAAGTTGCAGATAGGGTATTCCATTCTGACTGCAATACCTAAGAGGTATACGAGAAAGGGACGAAGGCAGTTTCTCTCTCTGTAGTTAGTGGCATTAATTGTTAAGTTCAAACCTCTCCCTATATTTTTCCATTTATTTTGAACCAAAGTATTTCACAAACTTACTAAATTGTCTTTTCTCCTTTTCCTGCCTGTAATAGCAAGTATTTTTGCATATGGTCAAACAAGTTGTGGGAAGACATATACCATGACTGGAATAACAGAGTATACGGTAGCAGATATCTATGATTACATTGCCAAGGTAATAAAGAGTCTTTTGTCAGGTTTTAGCTCATAACTGTCTTGAAAATGTTACTATTTTGGATTGTCAGTTTATAAGCATTTTTTTGCAGCATGAGGAAAGAGCATTTGAAGGGGCGGACCTGGCCAGCAGTGGTAGTGTGTCTCCACTAGTGTCCTGAGGTCTTGCGTTCGAACCAACCTACTGCAAAAGCAGGGGTAAGGCTGTCTAGAAATAACCCTTCCCAGACCCCACATGTGTAAAGTGCATTTGTACTGAAATTCTCGGCGATCAGAATATACAATGAAGTTGTAAGAGATCTTCTTAGTGCAGAAAACACGTCTCTTAGACTTTGGGATGATGCAGAGGTGAGAGCAGCAATTATTTTTTGTATATCTAACAAACGGAATGAAAAGAAAAAAAGTACCCTGCTGCATGCCTGCATTGCTAATGGTTTGGTGTTTTTTATTCTACAGAAGGGAACATAAGTAGAGAACCTTACTGAGGTGATCTTGAGGGACTCAGACCACCTTAAGGAACTCATTTCTGTGTGTGAAGGTATGGTTTGTCCATAATTTAAAAGTTTTTATTTAGTGATTCCTGTCATGTCGTGTACTTTGATGCTCTTGTACCAGCTCAAAGGAGAACTGGGGAGACTTGCTTAAATGAAAAAGCTCCAGATCACATCAAATACTTAAGCTGGTTTGTATATTATTTGGTTACAGGGCTTAGCTAGATTTGTATAAAATAATTATGCATATGTTTATTTTTTTGAGGGAAAATATGTTCATGTTTTATGACATGTTTAACTATTCTTTCAGACAATTAAAAGTTCTGCTCGTGAGTTCTTGGGTAAGGACCAGTCAACAACACTTGTGGCCTGTGTGGTAAGATCTAATAAGTTGCTTGTATTTCTATGTTGCATGGAACTGGAGAAGTGTAAAGCACATTTTCTGTACCCTGTAGAACTTTGTTGATTTGGCTGGAAGTGAACGTGCATCTCAGGCATTATCAGCTGGTTCTAGGCTGAAGGAAGGTTGCCACATTAATAGAAGTCTACTTACCTTGGGAACTGTCATTCGAAAACTAAGGTTGCAACCTTAGCTGATTGTTACACATAATATTGAGTTCCAGTTCCAGATTAGTATCCTACTCGTTAGATAAAAGTCTTGCTTATTTTTGGAACATCAGTTCAATTACATTGGTTATTTATTTTTACCTATGCAGCAAAGTAAGAAACGGCCAAATACCATATCGAGATTCAAAGCTCACACGAATATTACAACCTTCTCTGGGAGGTAATGCAAAAACAGCAATTATTTGTACGATGAGCCCGGACAGAAGCCATATGGAACAATCAAGAAACACACTGTTGTTCACAAGTTGTGCAAAGGAAGTGATTACAAATGCCCAGGTAAATGTGGTGATGTCTGATAAAGCGCTAGTGAAGCAATTACAAAAGGGACTTGCTAGGTTGGAGAGTGAACTGCGATGCCCAGCTTCGTATTATTCCAATCTCGAAGCATTAGTGAAGGAAAAAGATAACCAAATCAGGAAGGTAAATGTTACATCTGACCGTTGCTTTGCTTCCGGTGTGCCATCCGAATTGACATATAATGACCGTAGTTAGCAGGCAATGGCCAATGTTAGTGCATCTCGAACTAGTGGGTCACTATATCTAAACTATGTAATACAACTATTGAATGCGCTGGCATGCTTGGCCTTCTTGTCGCCTTCCTTTGTTCCTCTTCCTTCTGCGTGCGTAGATACTGTGTATTCTGTTGTGAATAGCCCATATATTATTATGGGGTAGGAGGCCCGAATATATAGAGGTACAGAAGATTACAAATATGCACAAAGCCCCTCATACAATGGGAAAAACACAATAAACTCCTATATCTCTAACACCCCCTCAAACTCATGGTGCATCACGAACACTAAGTTTGGAGAGATAAAATCTGTGCTAAAACCGGGTTTGTTTCTTCGTGAATAAATCGGCCTGCTGAAGCTCCGAATGCACATACTAAAGATCAACAACACGATCTTGTATCTGTGCTCGTGTATAAGAAGCATCAACACCAATATGCTTGGTAAGATCATGCTTGACCGCATCACCAGCGATGCTGATAGCACCTGTACTGTCAGACAAAAGAGGAGTCGACATAGAAACAAAAACATCAAAATCCTCAAGCAACCACTGTAATTAAGTAACCTCTACAGTCACAAGAGCCATAGCACACAACTCAGCCTCTGCACTCCTACCTTCTTCTTAGTCTTCCAAGCAATGAGGGAACCACCAAGAAAAACACAATAACCAAAAAGAGATCAACGGTCAGAGGAATCACTAGCCCAAATGGCATCACAATATGTCTGAAGCTGTAATGAGCTAGAACGTGGAAAGAACAAGCGTCTAGAGATAGTCCCACGAAGATAACGCAAGACACGAAGCAAGTGTCTGTAGTGGATCTGAGTCGAGGCCAAAACAAACTGACTCAAAATATGAACGGAGTACGAGATGTCAAGACGAGTGACACCGAGATAAACTAGACTCCCTACAATATGACGATAACGAGTAGGATCATCGAGCAGCTCACCATCAGTGGGTCGAATGTGAACGTTGAGCTTCATAGGAGTCTCAACAGTGCGATGATCAAGTAACAGAAGCCCGATCAAGAAGATCCTGAATGTACTTTTCTTTAGACAAATGGATTCTCTCAGAGGTAGAGGAAACCTCAATCCCAAGAAAGCAACGAAGAGGACCAAGATCTGACATAAGAAACTGATAAGTAAGACGAGCCTTCACGAAGGCTATGTACTCAGGGTCATCTCTAGTAATGATCATATCACCAACATAAAGAAGAAGAGTACAACCACGAGACGAGATATACACAAAGAGTGCAGGATAATGAGTATTGGCGGAAAAACCAGCAGCAGTAATCACTGACGCAAACCACTAAGCCAAGCACGAGGAGCTTGCTTGAGGCCATAAAGGGAGTGACGAAGGCGACAAACATACCCGTCAGGAACGGAATACCCATGCGGTGGCTACATGTAAACCTCCTCACGCAACTCACCATTAAGAAAGGTATTCTTCACATCAAGCTGAGAGATAGACCACTCACGAATGAAGGCCACAGAAAGAAGAGTGCGAACAGTGGTCATGTGAGCAACACGAGCGAAAGTCTCATCAAGTCACGACCATGTGTCCCGCTGGAAACCACGGCTGACTAAGCGAGCTTTATATCGCTCAAGGGAACCATTAGAGTGGGTCTTAACCTTATAAACCCACTTACTGGTAATAAGACGGACACGTGGAGGATAGAGCACAAGCTCCCATGTGCTAATGCGCTCAAGAGTAGCAATCTCCTCAGTCATCGCATGTTGTAATTCTAGATGAAGAATGGCATCACGATACTAGACGACTTAGAAAGAACGGTAGCGGCAAAACTAGAAGGAGAATACCGCTCAAGAGGTCGACAAGTGCGATGACCACATCCAAGAGTCTACTCAGGAGAAGAATCATCTGAAGGAGATGACTCCTCAGTAGAATAGGGTACACCAGGTGAAGCAGACTCAACTGGAGAACATGGGTCGTCAGAAGAAGATGACTCAACTGGAGTAAATGGCTCATCAGAGGAAGATGACTCAACAACTCGTCGAGTATAAACCTGTGTCACGGGAAACTTTATAGTAAAATCAGGAACCAGAGAAGGCTCCGAAGGAGACACCATGGAAAGACGGACTGAGCGTGAAGGAGGTATACTAGCATCGGAGGTATCAGAGAAAAATAAGAATAAAATAGGATCGACAACAGAAACAGAAGAGGTACTTGCAGAAGGACAAGGGTAGAAAGGATGTGTCTCATCAAAGACAACATCTCGTGAAGTTCTCATCCGTCGTCCAACCGGATCCCAACAACGATACCCCTTATGCTTGGCGTTGTACGCTAGAAAAACACACTCAACCGATTGAGCAGGGAGCTTAGTGCGCTCACGAGATGCAAGCAACACATAGCACAAACAACCAAAAAGACGAAGGCTGGCATAGTGAGGTGTCTTTCCAGTGAGACGATGAAAAGGAACCCCCCCACTAAATAGTAGTTGAGGGTTGAATGTTAATCAAATAAGTGGCAGTAGAAACAGGATCAGCCCAAAATGAGGAGGAACACAAGAAGCGAGTAGAAGAGCACGAGCAGTCTCAAGCAGATAACGATGCTTGCACTTAGCAACGTCATTCTGAGCATGAGCTCGAGGACAAGAAAATTGAGCAAGAGTACCTTGCTCAGAAAGAACCTGACGAAAGGCATCAGAAAGATACTCACCAGTAGAATCAGCACAAAAAACACGAATAGACGTGTCAAACTAAGTGTGAATCATAGTCGGGAAAGTTTTATAGATAGATAAAGCCTCACTACGATGTTTCATAAAATAAATCTATGTGTGGAGAGAAAGATCATCTATAAAAATGAAATAATATCGATGTACTCCTTTGAAAACAAAAGGAGCAGGACCAATACATCTTAGTGAACAAGGTCAAAAGGACACTGAGACACTGACTCACTGGAATGATAAGGGAGTTGAATCTGCTTTCTTAATCAACAACACTAACACTGGGACAAAGATTCAGAATCTGAGACCGATCCTAAAAGATCTAAATGAACTAAGACAAATAGACGAGAGCCACAAAGATGACCTAAATGATGATACCACTGAGCAAAAGACAAAGTGGATGCAGCAGCAAGAGCGAAGCCGTCTAGACTGGAAGACGCAGCAGAAGGAAGACGAAGCCAGTCAAGTTTACAGAGACGCTGGGAATCACGACGACGAGTGCCACTACCAACCAGGCAATCCGTGCGATGATCCTGAACATAGCAAAGATCAGAATCAAGAATCCCTCGACAGTAATGATCAATGACCTGGCCAACGGATATAAGCTGCATGGTTAGACCAAGAACATAGGAAACATCGGGAACATCATAGGAGTGAGATAAAAGAGTTCCCTGTCCAATAACAGAAAGAGGGGAACCATCGGGAGTATGAATAGTGAGAGAACAAGAGGAAGAACTCAAAGAAGACAAACTGGTACGATAAAGAGTCATATGGAACGATGCACCAGAATCAAGAACCCATGGACAAATGCTTGGAGCAGAAGTGAAAGGTGGTCCCTCAATGGAAGATTGAGAAGCAGCAATACTCGAAGGTGCAGTAGTCTGAGTCACATAACCAGCAGTTACTGAAGGTGTAGAGGCAACAAGGCGACAAAGAAGAACAGCGAGCCCGAGCTTTCCTCTTCCTAAAGCAATACGTCTCCACATGCCCAACTTTACCATAGTAGGTACAGTGAAGACTGACACGCCCTCCTGAAGAAGATTACATCGGTGGAGGGGCAATGTGTCGAGAGGTCGAACAACGAGCAACCAAAACTGAGGAGGAGTCTAACAAACCAGCAACATAAAGACGAATCTCCTCATTATGAACACTAGCCAGAGCCTCCATCAGAGAGACAAGGGAGCAAGGAGTTGGGCACGAAGAGGCTCAAACTCATCAAAAAGCCGAGTCAGAAAATCATAAGTACGTCGAAACTTGAATGCATCCCTCTGGCTCTGACAAGACTGACAAGTGTCTGGTGATAGCTGAGGACCAAGAGTGTAATGCTGATGCCAAATAGCAGACAACTGAGTAGAGAACTCATCAACTGTAACATCTCCCTTCGTAATAGCTGCTCCTAACGAATAACAGCAAGATAAGTGGACTGACCAATAGGCTCATATCAATGACGTAGAAAATCCCACATCTGATGTGCATACTCAAACTCAACTATGTCAGCAGCTAGACGATCCTCCATACTAGCTGCAAGAATAGCACCAGCGCGAGCATCCTCATCCAACATGTCCTGTACATACCGAACTCGGACTCGTAACCAGACAAACGAGCCTCATAATCTGCAAGTAATTTCTGCTTCTCATCATCATGGTCTTGTTTCGAATGACAGGCTAAGTAGGAGCAGTAGGACAAGGCGGGCATTTGAGATCACCCGTGAAAAAATACCAGAGACGCAGACCACGCATATGTAGATGCATGCGTGAAATCCAGTCGTGGTATGGTGCCATTGAAAAGCACCAGACACCGCAGAACTGGAACACCACCCGAAGAAGTCATCCTGACAACAGGCGACGGTTAGAGCACAAAAATAAGCGGCAACAGGCGACATGATAGCACAAAACTGAAAGCTGCGCAATCTGCAAAATATATTTTTCTTTCTTTTCTGTTTTGATGTGTAACCTAGTCCGGTTCATAGTGTGTGTGTGTGTGTGATAAAGTTGTCTCCAAACGGTCTTGCCACGCTGCATCGTTGGAAGACCCGAACGGGAGAATGTGTGCGTAGAAGGTGGCTGATTGAGCGTGCGTGAAATGGACGTGCATGCACTGCATGCACGCGCTACGTGCGGATCAGCAGACGTGGTGCGAGACCACGGCGTGTGCTGACATGTCCGTGAAGGTAATGCACAGAGACTTCGGCGCAAGTTCAACAACATTTCCTTCAATGAAAGGAGAGTTCGTAGATGATTTCTACATGCGCATCTCAATCCTTGTCAACAACCTTCATCTTCTTGGTGATACATTAGAGGAGACAGAAGTGGTGCGCAAGATGTTGCAAGTTGTACCGGAACGCTACAAACATGTTGCCATTTCCATTGAAACACTGCTTGACATCGGGACGATGTCTGTTGAGGAAGTAACCGGTCGCCTGCGTGCTGTCGAGCAGAGGTATGAAGCAGGAAACTGTCTTCGGAGTTGGGTACACGACTGCTTCTAACCACCAAGGAAGAAGAGCTGATACGTCGCACTCGGCGACGTGACAAGGAGGGACAATACTCTGGGTGGAGCAACTCAGGCGATGGAAAACCAAGAGGAGGAGCGAATAACATGTGCCCTGGTTCTTCAAAGCCGAGCCGAGGACGTGGTGGATCACGCAAGGCCTCAAAGGGAGATCAGTGTCGCTATTGTAAGAAGTTAGGACACTGGGAACGAGACTGTTACAAGAAGAAACGTGAAGAGGAGGTGAACATGATGCAGTCACATGAGGATGGGCCTGATGAACCAGCATTGTTGATGGCACAAGTGCTGTCCCTCTCGTCGAAGCTGGATGTTGATGAAGTGCCAGAAGGGAACCGAGTACATCTGATCGAGGAACAAGCTGCGGTCCAGTTAGGAGCCACTGGCGAATTTGAAAGGACTCAAGCTGAGTGGTATTTGGACACTAGTGCATCAAATCACATGACAGGTAATCGTGAAGTCTTCTCCGAACTTGATCATGGTATTGCGGGTATGGTGAAGTTTGGGGATGGGTCCCTTGTGGACATTGCTGGATGTGATTCGATCATTTTCTCGGGGCGTGGAGGGGGACATCGGGTGATGACCGATGTATATTACATACCACGTCTTCGCAGCAATATAATTAGCTTGGGTCAGCTTGATCAGGTTGGTTGCCAAGTGCTGATCAATCAAGGAGTCCTACGAGTCCGTGATTCTCAAAAGGATTTACTGATGAAGGTTGCTCGATCACAGAATCATCTATATGTGATCAATCTGACCGTTGCTCAACCGGTTACACTTCTTTCACGTATTGATGATGATGCTTGGTGATGGCATGATCGGTTTGGGCATCTCAGCTTCGATGCACTTCAGAGACTAGGGCGTGGTGAGATGGTACGTGGAATGCCGAAGCTGGAGCATGTTGATCAGTTGTGTGAAGCATGTCTAGCAGGCAAGCAGCGTAGAACTTCATTTCCACGAGAGGCTCAGTACCGTGCATCAGAACGACTTGACCTCGTGCATGGAGACCTCTGTGGTCCGGTTCATCCAGCAACCCATGTAGGGTGTAAGTACTTCTTACTTCTGGTTGATGATGCTACACGTTATATGTGGTTAGTGTTACTATCAGGAAAGGATGAAGCAGCTGACGCCATAAAAAGATTCCAAACAAGTGTTGAAGTGGAAACTGGGCGTAAGTTGCGTACACTCCGAACTGATCGGGGTGGTGAGTTCACTTCGGTCACGTTCGGGCAGTATTATGCTGAGAAAGGTGTCCAGAGGCATCTCACGGCGCCATACTCACCCCAGCAGAATGGAGTTGTTGAGCGCAGAAATCAGACCGTGTTGGCAATGGCACGCTGTCTTCTTAAGGCAAGAAGAGTTCCAAGTACATTTTGGGGAGAGGCAGTACATACTGCTGTTTTCATTTTGAATAGATCACCTACGAAGGCGCTGCGAGGTGTAACCCCGTATGAAGCGTGGCATGGGGTGAAACCTGCAGTTCATTTCATGCGCACGTTTGGATGCGTGGTACAAGTGAAAGTGACTCGTCCACATGCTAATAAACCTGATGATCAAAGTGTGAAGATGGTGTTTGTTGGATACGAACCGGGCACAAAAGGATATCGGGTTTATGACCCTCTGAGTGGCCGAGTTCAAGTGACAAGGGATGTGGTATTCGATGAAGTAAGGCTTGGGACTGGCCTGTAGATGGAGAGGCAATACCTGAAACTTTTCTTGTGGATTACACCATAAGCACTCATGTGGTTGAAGGTAACCCACTGCCACCTGAGTCACGAAGCTCCGGCCTTCCGGTTGCATCAGGTGGTGAGAGTCAGAATACTCCAACACCAGCAGGACAAGTGGAACAGCCCAGAAAAGTGGAGTTTGTGTCACCACCAATAAACATTTCTTCTGACTTGGATGATATCTCAGGGCCAAGAAGATATCGCACCGTAGAGGACTGCATCAACACATCTGAACCGTGTGAGCTAAACTCAGAGAATCTGATGTTTGTGGCATCCGAGGAACCAAGTTCATTTGAGGAAGCAAACAAAGATTTAGCATGGAGAGCTGCGATGAAAGAAGAGATGACTGCGATCACAGAGAATGGAATATGGTCATTGGCTGATCTTCCTGCAGGTCATCGCCCCATTGGGTTGAAATGGGTGTTCAAACTAAAGAAGGATGCAAGTGGAGAAGTGATTCAACACAAAGCACGTCTTGTGGCCAAAGGGTATGTGCAACGGCCTGGAGTTGATTATGAATAAGCATTTGCTCCGGTGGCCAGATTGGACTCAGTGCGAGCACTAATGGGAATTGTAGCACATGAGGGATGGAAAGTTCATCATCTCAACGTCAAGTCGGCCTTCTTGAATGGAGAACTTGTGGAAGAGGTATACGTTGCACAACCACCAGGTTTTGTTGTGGCAGGTCATGAGCAACAAGTATTGAAACTGAGGAAGGCACTCTATGGACTCCACGTGCATGGAACATGAAACTTGATAGTACATTGGTGCGGCTTGGTTTTTGCAGGTGTGTGGAGGAACATGGAGTATACACACGAGGTGACAATACAAAGTGCAAACTTCTAGGAGTGTATGTGGACGATCTTGTTTTCACAGGAGCCGACCAAGATGAGATCAAGGTGTTCAAGGAAGAGATGAACTCATTCAAGATGAGTGACCTCGTGTACCTCAGTTACTATCTTGGTATTGAAGTCAAGCAGACACCGGGGAAGATTTCATTGTCCCAAGTAGCTTATGCAGCAAAACTGTTGGAAAAGACCGGGATGACAGAGTGCAATCCTGTCCAAGCTCCAATGGAAAATCGTCTAAAACTGAGTAAGAAAAGTTCTAGCCCAGTTATTGATTCTACTTACTACAGAAGTATTGTGGGTAGCCTAAGACACTTGACTCATACCCGACCTGATATTGGGTTTTCGGTTGGGTATGTTAGTAGATTCATGGAATGCCCAACAACGGAGCACCTTGCAGCGGTTAAACATATTCTCAGGTATGTAGCTGGCACACTGCATCATGGAATATATTACAAAAGGGGCCAAGGTGAAATAGAACTCATTGGTTATAGTGATGCTGATATGGCTGGTGATGTGGATGATTGCAAGAGTACCACATGCATTTTATTTTGTTTTGGAGATGCACCTGTGACGTGGCAGTCTCAAAAACAATCTGTGGTTGCTCTATCATCGTGTGAGGCTGAATACATTGCAGCCTCAACTGCAGCATGTCAAGGACTTTGGCTTGGAAATCTGCTTGGAAATTTGTATGGGAAAGCAGCAATGGCCACGATTAATATTGACAACCAATCAGCAATCCAATTGTGGCGGACAGGAATCCGCTCATCCAGGATCACAGAGGGTGGTACCGCACGATGCGACACCCGACAGCACACATCATAAGGACACATTGTATTACATAGAAAACCAACTGAAATGTACAAAGTCGTACCATACTCCAGTTACAAAGTAGTGTTTATATTACACAGTAGAAACTAAATTTGTACAACTCACGTCCGTCTATCTAGCAAAAGTCGGTTGCCCAGCTCTAGGGCAACCCACACTAGCTGCACTCCTCAGCTTAGCGCGGCGTGTACGGCTCCCACTCAGCCGTGGTCCTCGACGGAGGGTAACCCTCGCCAGTGGACTCGTAACCCGAGTCCATGGGTGGCTCCTCACCTGAAAAACACTTAAGCAGCAACCATGAGCACGATGGCTCAACAAGACTTAACCGACTCACCTAGGCATGAAACTCTACATGCAGTTTACACGAACATGGGATAGTAATTTCAGCAAATGGACACGCCTACAAGTTCATCCTTAGTTCATCTTTTAGCCACAAGTTAACAGTTCCTGAATAAGAAATTTAGTAAGCCATATTTGGTGGCATACATGTAGCAATACAATTATACATATCAGTAGAATTGAATCATAACATTCCATGATTTATCTACATTACGACGCAGTGAACAAGCGGTACTCGTCACCGCGAGGGACGGCGAATCGACTCGATATACACCTGCAGGGAGACCCAAAGAGCACGTCATGTACGCCCACCCGTGGAGCTGCACAGCACGCTCACTCGATGTCGTACGGGGCAACCTTTCACCCAACAACCCAAACGTCGAACTGGTCGCACCGAAACGAGCAGGAGGTTCCCTACACGGAGCATCTCTGTATGCCCGTTAGCAGATTTCTACCTTGCTGCCCTCAGCCTACACCTATAAATCGGTGTGTTATGCCTCGACGCCCGGAGGTTTAGGTTACATCGGTTTATCGGGGCCCATATATCCGATATGCCTTCGGTACGTTCAATATTTGTTCATCAGGGCTGCACACGGATCGGTCCTCAATCGACACGGACAGGGCTGCACACACAAGACTTCCTCTTGCTGCACCATAGCCCCTGTCTAGTCTCATTTTCATTACTAAAGTGATCTCACATCACTCGAACCAATCCCGTGTGTCCCAAGCCTAACTCGCGAGTAGATTCCAACTACTCGACTTGTACCGAAGTCCTAAGAATTATTAAGCCTAGCCTGTCTATTCGAGGACTTAGACACTACCCTCACTCTTATGGGAAACATCTGGTTATGCATTTGCGGTTTCATCCAACCTACACCTAATGAACATATACATACCTCATATTAAGTATGTAAACAAAGCAAAACTTTGTAAAACGGTTTAATGACAACCGGGGCTTGCCTTGTTCCTGCTGGTCAGTTGTTAGGGCCTTGTCCGGAAGAAGGAAGTCGAGTACTTCCGGAGTTTCCTCGCCTTCAGCGACTACACGTACACAATATACTATATGTCAATTTAAATGTAATGTTTAGAATTGAATAAGTAATTACCATAACTCTAGTTATCCCTCCCCTTTGGTTCTGAAATTTCTATGGTGGCTTAGTAGGGTCCTAACCAGAGTCTTGACCAAGTTTCATTTGAGCCTTGTACAAATAAAAGCCTATTTGGACCATATTAGAGCTTCTAAGGAATTCAAGGGGTTTTCATGGTTCCAACCATTACTTTTTGGAAACTAGAATCTGAGATGGTTCTAATGGAATTGGTTTCATATCATTTGAAGAATTCTAGAGGAAGTTATGCCCTAAACAAGATTTGAGAAAATCTGAAAAATGTTTCTGTACATTTTTTCTATTTTCTCAGGGCAGTTCACTTAATCACACCATTAGGGGGACTAAATGAACTTGTATGAGTATTAAAATTGTACTGTGGCTCAAGGATTTTCCAATGAACCTACCAGCCAAATTTCAGAATTTTTCATAAAGTAGTTCTCCTGATAAAATTCCTAACAGTTTAAATTTTAGGGAATTAATTCTGGAAAACTATTAAGTTCATGAGCTGAAATTGGTGCTGCTGGAAAGTACTCAAAAAGCTGAGTTCAGCAAAATTTAGTTCACTGAATTTGGAGCTTCCTAGCAAAAGTTCTATTCATTTGAAGTTTGAACTAAACTGGAAAAATCCCAAAATGTTTAAACTCTGCGGGTGGGGTCCACTCTTTAAACCGGCCCACTGAAAACGCGGCCACACCGCAGCCCACGGGGTTTTACCCGAGCTGCAGCATCGGATCTCAGTCGCAAAGTGGATCCCTGCGAGAAAACAGAGGCTGACCAGTGGACCCGGCCCCCCTTTCGTCTACCTCGCGACCTCCCGCGACTCCTGCGGCGGTGCTTCACTGGAGCTCTCGCCGCCGGCCATTTCGCTGCACCACCTCCGACGGCTTTTGCTGCCTGTGCCTAACTTGGCTCATAGAACACGCTGGTGCCCTCACCGAAGCTCGGCGATGGCCGGAACCATGCCCGTGACGGTGACAACGGCTATCTCTACTCCGGCGATGTCGCTCGAGCTACTCAGGGTTTCGGCACGGTTTGCTCCTACAGCTCTGCAGTGGCATGATGAGCATGAAAATGAGCTCGGTTTGCCATGGAAACGGCCGGAGCTATGCGCTCACCGTCGACCTAGGCCCGACATCGGCTGTGACCTGAAAAACTCGATAACCCAAGTCCATATTCGACGTTTCTTGGTACTTTTTGATCCTAGATGGCCGTGGCAAGGTGTAGATCATGTGTGTAGCTCGTTATACCCGGTGATGATCTAATACCCACGAACTTTTGGATTTGGGATGGCTCGGTCCTAAGAACACCGAAGCTTTCCCGGGGAAATTCTCCCCTGACAGTGCATGAAACGATGAACGGTTTGGACTAGCAGGACAAGCACCTTAGGGCGGTGGTTTCTTGTATTGATCGTTGGGCACGAGGAGGCCTGTGTCGCCCGGACGCCGGCGACCAGAGGGAGGCAAACTCGGAGCGAGTTGCAGCGGTGGTTTGCAGGCAGAACAGAGACCGCGCGAGGAGAGAAATGAAGCACGGCAGGAGCACACGGTTCATCCCTTCGGCCTGTGATCTTTTCTCCTCCCCTCACCGAGCAGGAGCTGGCCTGTCGGAGGCGGTCGGGCGCCGACGCCGTGGCTGGCTGGCGCGCGCTCTCGGCCGAGAGAAAAATCACCCGAAGACTTCAGTGTGAAGGCTACTGACAGGTGGGTCCCTCCCCTCTAATCCTCTTCTACTTTTTCACCTCTGTTTTTGCTGAAAATATCCCCAGCTACTCACAATTGAATGTGAGACTTAACCTCCAAGTCCTTGTTTGAATTTGATTTCTAAAATTTGAAACTGATTTGGCTAAATTTGCTGCATGTTTGAACTGAAATTCAAATTCAGTTTTTGAATAATGCAAATTTAGCTCCCGACAAGATGAAGTCCAATGGGGATGAAAATTGGTGGGCTAACTCAGAAAAATATGCTGAGTTTGAATATGAAGCCAACTTTTGAACTTAAGTGATGAAAGTTGGTGCAATTTGAATTTACATTCAAATTGGCCTCTTTTTTCAATTGCCTCCAAAAGTGTCTCAAAGAGTATTGGATTTGCATGAACTTTGGCGTGAGTCTTCCCAAGACTATTTAAGGTCTAGGGGTGAGCTCAACCTTGCATGTTCATGTGTAGAAATCCTACTTTTTGGAAGTTAGGGCTTTCCCCTCTAATCACCCTTTTGATGGTGGTTACTTGTTCTTCACAAGTGTTCATGAGATATCCATCACAAGAGTTGTGGTGTTGTGAGGTGATGAGCAATTTTTGCAAGTCACTTTCTTGGGCTTTTACACCAATTGTGCAAGAACCCAGTGTTTCATGGCCGAAGCAAACACATTAAGACGAGATATCATTTTATTAGAGAATGTGTTGAAGAAGGTGGAGTGATTATCAAGAAAATACACACTGATGATCAGCTGACAGATATTCTTACTAAACTACTTGGTCGTACCAGGTTTGTGAACCTTCGGTCCAAGGTTGGAATTGTCAATGTTTTTGAGGACTAGATTAGGGGGGGAATTGTTGCGCAATCTAGTCCGGTTCATAGTGCGTGTGATAAAGTTGTCTCTAAACGGTCTTGCCATGCTGCGGCGTTGGAAGACCCGAACGGGAGAATGTGTGCGTAGAAGGTGGCTGATTGAGCGTACGTGAAATGGACGTGCATGCGCTGCATGCACGCGCTACGTGCGGATCAGCAGACGTGATGCGGGATCTCGGCGTGTGCTGCACGTTCGGAATGGCCGGATCACGAAGTTAGTTTCTTGTATCTATATCAGCTGGCGAGGAAATAACGGGAGCAGTTGCATGCCGCCAGAAGAACGCGTGTTTGTTGTTCATCTCCACATCGCCTGAGATCCGATCCGCGAGTGTGAGCGATAAACAGAGAAGATTTGCCAACATTTTTTATACCCTAGTCAAACAGCCACAGACACTAGCGAGCTCTTGCGCTCGGGGCGACGGTGCCGCGCAGACAGCGCCGATCGATCGGGCGGCGCGCACAGAGCTATGAGCAGTGGGCGCGGCAAGAGCAGGACCGACTCGGGCGCACCCGTGGTCACCGGTGGAGTACTGCTCGCTGATCAAGGTGATGCAGAAGAAAACGTTGCAGCAGCCGATGAGGGTCCAGCCGGGAGCGCCTTTTTGGGCACGAAGATCGGAGCAGCCTGTCAGGCGGCACCGCGCCTTGTATGTGGGCGGCAGAAGAAGCAGCCGAGCAGGTGGACGCCGTTGGAGCAGCAGTGGCAGCGCGCAGGCGCGGTGACAGGCGCGCAGACCAGAGCGGGACGAAGAAAAAAATTCCCGGCGGCGCTGAAGCGAAGAAAAAAATTCTGGCAGCGCCGGAAAAAAGTGCAAGGTGTAGGTTAGAATGAAATCCTTATTATTCGAGTAGGAGGGCCCAAATATATAGAGTTACAAGAGATTACAAATATGCATAAAGTCTCTCATACAATAGAAAAATATAATAAATTCATATATCTCTGACAGTCACTACTCCTTGGTATTTTAGCTACAGCTTATTACGTCGTCTCTCTACCGTGCATACGTGCACTACTGCACCTATCGCGGGAGTAGCAAGGCATGCAGTGCGGCTGAGTCGCTTCTCTATCACGCACACACCTAACCAACCATCGGAGATCGATGCGAGTGGATGGAGTGGTCGTCTTACGTCTGCAAGGTCAGGGGGATTAGGGCATGCACCACTTCAATTAATCAGTGGGGAGATCGATAGCAATAATCTGTCCGCGTCGAAGAATCGAGGTCGGCCTGTCGATCGACTGGCATGTGGCATCTCGATCTTCCTGCCTAAACGCGGAGAGCATGCATCGTCAGAGGATATAGCCATAATCGAGGCCTCCAGGTTACTAATCAGTTGTTTAAGTTTCTGTAAATGTTGTCAATTAGGAACTGATAGAGGATCTTGTAAATCTAGCCATAATGGCCAATGCTCACCTGGTTAGCGGAAAAAGGTGATGATGGCGCATACGAAACAAACGGGAAGGGTCGCGTTAGGGTTGTTAAGACGATGGTGACTCCATACGTTTTCAACACTACTACAAAAACCATGATCACAGGCGCCTCGTTTTTCAGTCTCAGGCGGTTCGTAAAAAAATACGCCTGTGATGTTGAATGAATTAATAGCCGCATGTGATGAATGAACATCACAGACGGCTCGCAACGGCAAACCGCCTCTTTAAATATATCAATTTTCATAGACGGACCGTGGAGTAGGAGCCGCCTGCAATATTAGCCATTAATACTGGCGGATGAAGTGACCGGGAGTAGAATCTGCCTGTAATATTGACTATTAATACCAAGGGGAACGCGCCTTTGAATTCAATTCGAAGCCGCATTAATACAGGCGGCTGAAGTGACCGGGAGTAGGAGGCACCTGCATCATTGGCCATTAATACCGAAGGGAACACACCTTTGACACCAATTCGAAGCCACCAAACGTCACGGCCCAGTATACATCAACCACATTTAGCATCAAATAAAAAGACAACAAACAATTCCATAATCGATAACAAACATTCATCATCAAACATGCATTCATTAAAAAATAAATTTTTACAAACAACAAAAGAAAACAACAAACGATCGCCTAGTCCTCCGGTGGTGGAGGAACCCCACACTTGTCGGCGATCGCCTCCACCAACTTCCTACTACCTTCCACCCCAAGCACCTCACCGACCGTCTCCCGCATCGCGTCAAGACGACCGGCCACTGCGTTTAACCCGAAGAGGTAGTGGGCTATGGTGCCCATTACGGTACATTTTGGAAGGCGACCAGGACCCAGAAGAACTATGACATCAAATGTACTGTTAAATACATCCTTCGCCATCTACCGGTGCAACGGTGATAGGTCGTCGTCCGTCTGTACCCTGAGGGCAACCAAACTCTGCTCTAGGAAAGCGACTTTCCTAAGCAGGTGCACTCTCTCTTCCGCCCTAGAAGGCGACGGAGGTGTGGTTGGAGTCAGGGACAGAGGCACGGTTGGAGCCGGGGACAGAGTTGTGGTTGGAGCCAGGGACGGAGGCACGACGAGTGGAGAGCATGGTCTAGAGCGCTTCGTCGATGGTTCTATTGAGACTAGGGCTACGGTGCGGCGAGAAAGGCGAAGACTAGAGGGAATAGGAAGACTATGATGGTGGTGCAGACTGCAGAGAATGGGAAGGTGCAAGTTACAATAGTGCGAAGAAGGAGAGGTCGGATCGCTTCGAATTCTACACGTGAATGGCAACGACCGCACGATATAGGCAGACCGTGGAATAGCAGCCGCTTGCAATATTGGCCATTAATACAACGGCTGAAGCGACCGGTCGTGCGTGCCTTACCTTTTTGGTTACCACGCACGCGAGGGTAATGCGCGCAGTACATGCGTCCTTAGAGTTAGACGGGTGGATAATCTTATGTTACAAACTGTCTATGATAAACATTATTCACAGGCGAACAGCCGTAGGTAAAGATCCGCCTGCGATAATAGAGTTATCACAGGCGGATACTCTTTATGTTACAAACCGCCTATAATAAAAATTCTTCACAGGCGGCTAGTCGTAGGTATAGAACCGCCTGCGAAAATTGTAGCATGCACCATTCCACAAAACTTCTAGCAACAAAATATGTCTCACATGGTAACATGCATTACAAGGCCCCAAAATATCAAGTTGCGCAAATGCAGCGTCTCCTGCACAACTTGTCTTCTCTCCAAAAGCTCTAGTATCCATCAGTCGGTTTCATAGATCGGCTCCGAGCATCTATTTCTGGCTGGTTGATGTACGTGGAGCTTGATGGAGGAAGTGACACATCCCTGGCTTGAGCCTCTAGAGCCCCTCCAACCAGCAGCTCGGTGATGACAGGTCTTTACTTGAAGAAAAAATAAAGGAAAATTATATACGCACACGAACAGGGGAAAAATAGTGCTCACACGTACACATAGAGATGAAGCAGCACTCAGCCAGCCATGGCTTCAAGCGCAGTGTATTTCATTGTTGAAGTCTACGGTCAACTCAAAGGTAATATTTCACTGTATGAATTTTGTTAATTTTGTAAAGCATTCCAACATGTCAAAATTCAAATATTAAAAGAGAAAAATTTTGTCAAATTAAAATATTAAAGCTTCATTATGATATTACAAATATCTAAAATATATGGCATACATTTTTTCAGCAGTGACATCTTCTCGCATATAAGGTTTGGAATCTTTTTTAATGCTTCTTTCTACGTGCTTGATGTTGTCTGGATCGGTAAAAAGGTACATATATTCATATTGATTATATTTCTCTTCATTATCTCCCACATTCTCAATCCCAACGATATTTTTCTTTCCAGAAACAACTATGTGCATGTCAAAGCGTCTGCGGTCGACACTTCCCCCGGGCCTGCTCTGGGCAGCCCGTGGAGGTTTTTTTTCGGAGGGGCTAGTCCTCTCGCGAGGGTCTCGCCGGAGTTGACGAAGGAAGGAGATGGTTGACACCAGGATTTACGTGGTTCGGGCCGCCGGAGCGTAAAACCCTACATCCATGGGAGTGCTCGAAGCACTAGTTTTCTTGAGTATGTGGATGACCTAGAGGGAGCTGAACTCAGCCGAGTTTGAACCCCTTGTAACGTTGCCTACCCGAGCCTTTTATAGTCCAAGGCTCGGGCGACTTACAAGGTGGGCCCCGGGACCCGACAGGTGGCCCCGGGGTGATTTCCTACCAGCTACATAGTCTTGGCGCTGGCTTCGAGGTGGTCGTCGTGCCACCCTGCCCATGCCGCAGGCTAGGTGTAGCCGTTGGTGATGGCAGGGGCGGCAGGGCACGTCTTGTCCATGTCTTGTCGCTGCCTTCAATGGTCTGCAGCTTCTGACACTGTGTGCCTGTATTGACTATGACTGGTCACAGTGCCTCCTGACAGGCGTGCGCCGCGCCTCCGCGCGTTGGGAAGGCGTGGGTCTTGAATGCCTTGCACGGTAAAGGCATGGCACGCCTTTACTCCTGCTGCCTACCGCGCCAGGGTGGGCAGCGCTGCACGTGGCCATGTGGCAGGCCCGGAGCTATCCTCTGATGAGAGGGGAGCTCCGGCCCCGCTGGACACGTGGCGCCCCGGAGCTCGCCCCTGCGCGAGGGAGGGGGGGCGAGGTCCGGCCTTCTGGGCCACGTGGCAGGCCCGGAGCTATCCTCCGAGTGGAGGGGAGCTCCGACCCTACTGGACACGTGGCTCCTTCGGAGCTCGCCCCTACGGAGGGTGCGAGGTCCGGCCTTCCGGGTCACATGGCAGGTCCGGAGCTATCCTCTGAGGAGAAGGGAACTCCGGCCCTGCTGGACACGTGGCGCCTTCAGAGCTCGCCCCTGCGGAGGGGGCGAGGTCCAGCCTTCTGGGCCACGTGGCAGGACCGGAGCTATCCTCTGAGGAGAGGGGAGCTCCGGCCCTACTGGACGCGTGGAACCTTTGGAGCTCACCCCCGCGGAGGGGGGAGGTACGGCTCTGCTAGCCACATGGCGGGCCCGGAGCTCTCCTCTGAGGAGAGGGGGAGCTCCCCCCGCTGGACACGTGGAGCCTTCGGAGCTCACCCCGCGTGGAGGGGGGAGGTCCGGCTCTGCCAGCCACGTGGCGGGCCCGAAGCTCACCTCTGAGGAGAGGGGAGGTCCGGTCCCACTGGACACATGGCGCCCTCGAAGCTCACCCCTGCGGAGGGGGCGAGGTCCTTAGGCGGTTTTGTCCTGTGCGCGGGGTACCCGGTATTGAGGGTACCGACAGTGGCCCCCGGGCCCACTTCGGGGGAGGTAACGATCCCGAGGTAGGGCCTTCTTCTTCCCGCGCACTTTCTTGTCTTGAGTACTCCCTGGGCCGGTAGAGTCTCGACGGCTTTGGTGCTCAGCCTCTGAGGAGAGGGTGATACCTGGCATCGGAGCTCAGCCCTTGTGAAAGGGAGAGGTCCGGCTTTAGAGCTCGCCTCTGAGGAGATGTAGAGGTCCGGCTTCGGTGTTCACATCTGTGGAGGGGGTGAAGACCGGCATCAGAGGTCACCCCTCCTAAGGGGGTGAGGTCTGGCATCGCAGCTCAGTCCTGTGGAAGGGGGAGGTCCGGAAGTCATCGGAGCACAGGTCAGCGGAGGGCGTGAGGTCCAGAGGTCATCAGAGCTCAGGCCAGCGGTGGGCGTGAGGTCCGGAGGTCATCGGAGCTCAGGCCAATGGTGGGCATGAGGTTCGGAGGTCATCGGAGCTCAGGCCAGTAGAGGGCGTGAGGTCCGGCATCAGGGCTCGCCTCTGAGACGAGGGCGAGGGCTGGCATCGGAGCTCGGCCCTGCTGTGGGGGTGGAGGTCCGGAAGTCATCGGAGCTCAGGCCAGTGGTAGGCGTGAGGTCCGGAGGTCATTGGAGCTCAGTCCAGCGGTGGGCGTGAGGTCCGGAGGTCATCGTAGCTCAGGCCAGCGAAGGGCGTGAGGTCCGGAGGTCATCGGAGCTCAGGCCAGCGGAGGGCATGAGGTCTGAAGGTCATCGGAGCTTGGCTCTGAGAAGAGGGAGACGAGGTCTGGCATCAGGGCTCGCCTCTAGGAAGAGGGCGAGGGCTGGCATCGGAGCTCAGGCGTAAGGGGCGCGTGAGGTCCGGCATCGGAGCTCGCCTCTGAGGAGGGGGAGACGAGGTCCGGCTTCAGAGCTCACCCCTGCTAAGGGGGTGAGGTCCGGCACTGCTCAGAGGTCCTCCTTTCCTTGTCTCTTAATCTTATTTGGCTTACAGTCCTGGGCCGGTATACGGAGCTTAGGCCATCCAGTGCACTTGGTCCCGGAGATCCGGCTCCCGCCGTAGTCAGGGTGTAACCGTGCGGCCCCTAATACTCAGACCGTAGCTCTGGGGAGGCAGAGTGCGCATGCTTTGGGTGCAGGACCTGGCAAAGTAAGGCTCCTGGACCTCCCGCTCTGGCTTAGGTCTTTTACTGGAGGAGACCGACTTGCGTCACAGTACCCTAACTAGGGGAGGTCCAAGAGGCCCCCGGGCCTTTGGCAGGTACCTCAAGCACAACCACACTCGACAGGATAGCAAATGCCGACTAGTTGAGAGTGAGAAAGGAGGGCCGAGTGTATGACGGGCGCACTATCTAGAGCGCGGGGAGGTGATCATATAAATTAATGCGTAATTTAAATGAACAGCTGAGTAAGTGTGGTAGGACTTACAGAGGTAGGGCCAGAGCGCCTGCCTCGAGCTCCCATACACGGACCTGTGGTGGTAGCGCTGGAGCTCTTGCCGGTACCGTGCGATCCGGAGCGTTGCTTGCCATGTTGCCTCGTCGACGAGGTAGATGTTCTCATGCAGAGCGGGTCTTGCGTGGCTTCGTCGTACGCTCGGACACGGGGGGGGGGGGGGGGGGGCATGGCGACCTCGGGGGGAAGCATGGCTTCGGCCCCACATACCATGTAGAAGGGTAATTCCTGCGACCCAGCTCGGGAATGTCCGGCTGGCCCCCGACATAGAGGAGCCGGTATCCTTCGGCGGTTCTGGGTGCAGCGTCTGCACCGGTTGTGTGGGTCTGCTCGGCATGGACCTGGCATGTCTTGCATATCCTAACCGGCTTGACAACGTCCAGGTGGCTCTCAGTCAGTAGGAGCCATGCCGGATGGCTTAACCGACCAGCGTGCAGGATGATGAGCGTTCCCAGCACTCGCCTTCGTGGATTACTGCGAGCTGGTCACAGCCTTCCTCCTGGGTTATGCACCGCAATAGGATGCCGTGGCGCCACGCCAGTAAAGATATCAGCGCGTAGCACTTAGCCATCCGCACAATCCGTTCAGCGAGAGCACGTTCATCAGGAAGGATGTATTTCAAGAAGTCCCGGACCTCCGTGGTCCATGCATCGGGATTACTTGAGCTTCTGGATATTGGGCGCTGGGTAGCACGGAGCCCTTAAGGTGCATAAGATCCTTTGGCTGGCACCATGGCTGCATGGCCGCCGGGACCGCCAGCTTCGAGGTGCTGGTCACGCCCCCTTCGCCCGGTTCGGCACTCCGGGCTGTGAGTCGCGGCAACGTCCCTTCGAAGGCTCCTTGGGGCTCCGGGGCTCCAGTGGAGACCTTCGCTGTCAGGTTGTTGGCGACGGTGTCGTCGGTGCGCGGTACATGGCACAGGTCCAAGGTACCCAAACCGCTCCCCCGTTGGCATGAGGAGTAGCACGCCGTCGAGGTAGAACGTCCAGTGAGGCTCGGTGAGGGCCGATGCTCGGGGCTCCGGTTCTCCACCTTTGGCCCCCCCTGGGATGCTTGGTGGTGGTGACCACGTGACCACGAAGTCAGTCGGTGCTTGGCTCTTGTCGAAGTGTGCGGTCGACACTTCCCCTGGACCTGCACTGGGCAGCCCGCGGAGGTTCTTTTTCGGAGGGGCTAGTCACTTGCGGAGAGCTTAAGTGTATGGACGAGTTAAGGAAAAGCTTGACACGGCGGGTTTTACGTGGTTCGGGCCGCCGGAGCGTAAAACCCTACGTCCACGGTGAGCTGAGGAGCTCGCTGTATTGCTTGCGGCTCAGAACCGGAGTCCTGAGCTTGGGGATGATTTATGTCTAGCGTATGAGTTGCTGGAGTGCGAACCCTTGCTAACGTCGCCTACCCGAGCCTTTTATAGTCCAAGGTTCGGGTGGCTTACAAGGGGGGCCCGGGACCCGATAGGTGGTCCGAGGGAGATTGCCTGCAGACTATCGTATCCGCAGTTATGTCGGTAGTTGTCTCTGGCGAAGGCTTCTGAGCCTTCGTCTTGCCGCCCTGCCCATGCCGCATGCTAGTCGTAGTGGTTGATGATGGCGGGAGCGGCATGGGATGTCTTGTCGCTGCATTTATTGGCTGGCAGGCTCTGACACCGCGCGCCAGTCTGTGATGTGACTGGGCGCAACGGCACCTGACAGAGGCGTGCTCTGCGTCTCCGCGTCTTGGGAAGGCGCGGGCCTTGAATACCTTGTACGGGCAAGGTATGGGGCGTCTTTACGCCCGCTGCCTACTGCTCGGGGGCGGGCAGCGCTGTTCTGCTGGCCACGTGGCGGGCCCGGAGCCCTCCTCAGAGGAGGGGGGTCCGGCTCCGCAAGACACGTGGAGCCTTCGGACCTCTCCCCGCGGAGGGGGAGGTCCGGCTTCTGTCGGCCATGTGGCGGGCCCGGAGCTCTCCTCTGAGGAGAGGGAGGTCCGACCCGCTGGACACGTGGCGCCTTCGGACCTCTCCCCCGCGGAGGGGGGAGGTCCGGCTTCTGCATGCCACGTGGCGAGCCCGGAGCTCCCCTCTGAGGAGAGGGAGGTCCGGCCCCGCCGGACGCGTGGCGCCTTCGGAGCTCTCCCTACGGAGAAGGGCGAGTTCCTTAGGCATTTTCCCCTGTGCGCGGGGGTACCCCATATCGCGGGTACCGACAGTGGCCCCCAGGCCCATCTCGAGGGAGATAGCGAGCCTGAGGTGGGACCTCCGTCTCTTCTGATCCGCGCACTTTTTCTAAGTCCCGCATTGACCGCTGTCGGAGCACAAACAGTCGCGGGGTCGTGGGAGCGTACGCCCACTTGATGGTTTCCTTTACTGCGGCGGTTCCCAAGACTGCCACTTCTGCACATTGCGGCGCTTTCTTTGGGAACCGCCGGAGTAGCCTGGCTGAGCCCTTAGCTCCGCAAGGTGCTCAGAGGTCTTCACCAATCTCGACGCTCTGCTCCGGCGCCTTCCCCGGGTCCTTACTGTATTAAGGGCCCCGGAGGTCTCCGGGGCCCACCTCATGAGGATGGGGAGGCCCAGATCTGCCGGCCACGTGGCGGGCCTGGAGCTCTTCTCTAAGGAGAGGGAGGTCCGGTCCCACTGGACACGTGGGTCCTTCGGTCTTACCTTGGAGTTCCGGTCTTGCGCAATCCCGTAGTGGCCCCCTGGTAGGGGCATACTCCTGCAGGGAGTTAAGGCCGAGAGGTCCTGCACACAAGTAAGGGAAACGTAATTCTCCTTGGGTGCTTGGGGACTATAGTGCGCGAAGTGCCGGGGGCCCGGAGCCCCTTTGAACATCGGCAGGTACCTCCAACGCTACCACCTCTGGTAGGGCAGCAAATGCCGACTAGGGGTGAGAATGAGAAGAGGGAGCTGGGTGCATGGCAGGCATACGCCGGAAGTGTAATCATAAGAAATTTAATACATAATTTTAAATGAGTACGAGGAAAGAGCAAAGTAGAACAGGTTTCTTTTCATATAATTTTCCACAGGAGGAAGGCAGGCTAAACATGGAGGCCATGACCCGCCCCATTAAGAAGGGAAGCAAGACTCTACGCGCTTGGAGTCGGAACCAGGCAAAGCTGAACGTAGTCCTGTACCGTCCCCTGGGGCTTAGCTGCTCCGAGCGCTGTTCCTGGACTCTATAGAATTTATTATGAAAAGAAGAGACTGTCCTATCTTTGCTCTAAGGGTAGAACTTACGGAGGTGTTCTATATTCCAAGGGTTTGGGAGCAGGTCCCCATCCTCGGTGGAAAGGCGTACACACCCGGGGCGGCACACTTTTGCGACTCGAAAGGGACCTTCCCAACTAGGGGAGAGTTTGTGGGTCCCTTCACGAGAGAGTATGCGCCGCAGCACCAGGTCGCCTTCCTGCAGCTCCCGGGCACGCACAGACCTCTGGTGGTAGCGATGGAGTGCTTGTCTGTACCGTGCGTTACAGAGAGATGCATGCAATCGGACCTCGTCGACAAGGTCAATTTCTCCACGCCGGAGGTTGTCCTGCGCGGCTTCGTCGTAAGCCCGGACACGGTGAGACTTCATGGTGATCTCTGGGGGAAGTACAACTTCGGCCCCATACACCATGAAGAAGGGTGTCTCTCCTGTGGCCCGGCTCTGGGATGTCCGATTAGCCCATAGTGTGCTCGGAAGCTCATCCACCCAATTGGCACCATGTTTCTTCAGACTGGCATAGGTGTGGGTCTTAGGGCCCCGGAGAATCTCCGTGTTGTCCCTCTCGACTTGCCCATTGCTCTTTGGGTGAGCAACGGAGGCATAACACACCTGAATGCCGAGGTCTTCGCAGTAGTCTTGGAAGGCTGCGCTGGTGAACTGGGTCCCGTTGTCGGTGATGATTCTGTTCGGGACCCCGAACCGGCAGACAATCGACTTGATGAACTTCACTGCAGATTGCTTGTTGATGGTGATAACTGGTGTGGCTTCCGGCCACTTGGTGAACTTGTCGATGGCGACATAGAGGTACCAGAATCCCCCGATGGTTCTGGGGAATGGTCCCAGGATGTCCAGTCCCCATACGGCGAACGGCCATGAGGGCGGGATCATCTGTACCGCCTGAGCCGGTGTATGGATCTGCTTGGCGTGGAACTGGCACGTCTTGCAGCTCTCGACCAGCCTGACGGCATCCTGGAGTGCTGTCGGCCAGTAGAAGCCATGCCGGAAGGCTTTACCGACAAGCGTGCGTGAGGAAGAGTGACTCCCACATTTGCCTCCATGAATCTCAGCGAGCAAGTCGCAGCCTTCCTCCTGGGTTATGCACCGCAATAGGACATGGTTGGTGCCACGCCGGTAGAGATCCCCTTCTACCAGCGCTTATCTCTTAGCCATACGCACGATCCGTTCAGCGGTTGCATGTTCATCAGGGAGGATATTGTCTTTCAAGTAGTCCCGGATCTCCGTGATCCATGCATCGGGTCTGACTTGAGCTTCTGGATCTTGAGCGCTGGGTTGCACGGAGTCCCCAGTGACGCTTACGATCCTTGGCGGCATCCATGGCAGCAGGGCCGCTGGGACCGCCAGCTTCGAGGTGCTGGTCAAGCCCCCTTCGCCCGGCTCGGCGGGCCGGGCTGTGGGCCGCAGCAACGTCCTCTCGAAGACCCCTTCGGGCACGGGAGCTCTGGTGGAAGCCTTCGTTGAGAGGTCGTCAGCTGCGGCATTGCCAGCGCGCGGTACATGGCGCAGGTCCAAGCGAGGAAGTCTTTCTCCAACATCTGCACGTGAAGCAGATAAGCAGCTAGTTGTGGGTCATTGCAGGAGCATTCGCCCTTGACTTGCTTGATAACCAGCTGGGAGTCGGCCTGTGCCAACAACTACAAGCGAGCGCCTAGAGAGGGCTGTCTGTAGGCCAAAGATGAGTGCTTCATACTCTGCCATGTTGTTGGTTTCCTTGAAATTGAGACGCACCATGTACCCAAACTGCTCCCCCGATGGCATGAGGAGCAGTACGCCGGCACCGGCCCCCTGCTTTCGTGAGGAGCCGTCGAAGAAGAGCGTCCAGTGGGGCTCGGTGAAGACCGGAGCTTGGTGCTCTGGTTCACCGTCTTCGTGGCCCCCTGGGTCAGTCTTCGTTGGTGTCCACTCTGCCACAAAGTCGGCCAGTGCTTGGCTTTTGATAGCATGGCGAGGAAGGAGGTCCAGCTCGAACTCTGCCAGCTCCGCTGCCCATTTAGCAACGTTTCCGGTCACATGGGGGCTGTGAAGGATCATCTTCAGCGGATAGGAGGTGACTACCGAGACCCGGTGGGCCTGAAAGTAGTGGCGGAGCTTCCTGGACGCCACGAGCACTGCATACAGCAGCTTGTGGACTTCTAGGTACCTTGTCTTGGCATCGTGAAGTACTTCACTGATGTAGTAGACAGGTCTCTGGATGGTTCGAACCCTCCCTCTTAGGTCTGGAAGGTCTTCATCCATCGGCCCTGGCCCGCTGGAGATGAGTGGATCCAAGGGGGCCTCCGGGAGTTGGAACCCGGAGGCCTTTAAGCTATCTTGGCCCTCCGGGGGGCCCCGCTGGTTCTCCGGGAGCTCCGGAGGGTCTTGCGGGATCTTCGGGAGGTCCCGTTGGGCCCACGGGGGGTCCCACAGGACCCCCGGGGCTTATCTTGGGGGTCCGGGAGACCGCCCTGGACCTCCGGGAGGCCGCCCTGGACCTCCGGGAGGTTGCCTTGGAGGTCCGAGAGACCGTCTTGGTCCTGCGGGGCCTCCTGGCGTCTGTCTTCTGCTGCCGGAGCAGGTCGTGAAGGTGAGAGGTCTGGCCGCTCTGCGACGAGGACCATACTCACCACCTCGGTTGTTGCCGCGATGTAGAGCAACAGGTGCTCTCCGGGCTCTGGGGCTACCATGATAGGTAGGGTCGTCAGGAGCTGCTTCAACTCCTAGAAAGCCTCTTCTGCTTCGTCAGTCCAGGCAAATGGGCCGGACTTGCGCAGGAGCTTAAAGAAAGGGAGTGCCCGCTCTGCTAGCCTTGGTATAAACCGACTAAGCGCGGCTAGGCATCCCGTGAGTTTTTGGACATCCTTGACGCGGGCAGGAGGCCGCATCAAGTCGATGGCCTTGATCTTCTCTGTGTTGGCCTCAATCCCCCGGTGCGAGACTAGGAATCCTAAGAGCTTCCCAGAGGATACAGCGAACACACATTTGTCGGGGTTCAGCTATGTGCGCGTAGAGCGCAATTTGTCAAAAACTAAGGCTAGGTTATCTAACAAAGATGAACCCTGCTTGACCTTGCGTACACCTCAACTAAGTCTCTTATTAACTCTCCAAAGGTTTTGTGCATTGCTCGCACAAAGGTGGGGAGAGCATTCTTTAGGCCGTAAGGCATAGAGACATAACGATAAAGGCCATCTACTGTGATGAAGGAGGTGTGCTCTTCATCCTCCCTAGACATGGGGATCTGATGGAAACCCGAGTAGGCGTCTAGGAAGCACAACATATCACAGCCTGATGTTGAGTCTCCTATTTGATCTATTCTAGGGAGAGGGAATGGATCTTTGGGACATGCCTTATTGAGACTGGTGTAGTCGATGCACATCCGGAGCTTCCCGCCGGCCTTCGGGACAACGACGGGGTTCGCCAACCACCGGGGGTGGTGGACTTCCCGTATGAAGCCAGCGTCTAGCAGCTTCTTGATTTCTTCACGAATGAAGTTTTGCCGCTCGATGGAATGCTTGCGGGGCTTCTGTTGAACTGGCCGGGCGTCGGGGAAGACTTTTAAGTGGTGCTCGATCACCTCCCTAGGGATCCCCGGCATCTGTGACGGCTGCCGTGCAAACACGTCAACGTTGTGCCGGAGGAAGGTGACGAGCGCGCCTTCCTATTTGCTATCCAGGCCCCCGGCTACCCGGGTGGTCTGGGTGGCTTTGGCGCCGACTTGGACGACCTTTAAGGGGACGCCGCCCTCGTCGAGGGGTTGCATCCGGGGTGCTGTGGCGGAGGCACGGTGGCGTGCACTCGGGTGGAGCTGGTCTGGCTCTGCACTGCCAGGGGCTGGTGCCCCAGCTGTTGCGAGCGCTTGGAGTTTCTCTAAGGCCGACACTGCAGCAGTGCGGTCTCCACGAATCCTGAGGACACCCGTTGGTGAAGGCATCTTCAGGACGAGGTAGCCGTAGTGGGCTACTGCCATGAATCGGTACAGGGCTGGCCTGCCAATTATGGCGTTGAAGGGGAGGTCGATCTCCGCTACGTCGAACAGAATGTATTCTGTCCGATAGCTGTCTGGAGCTCCGAAGGTCACCGGGAGGCTGATGTTGCCGTAGGGAACGACCTGTCCCGGCCCTACCCCTGAGAACGGGCTCGACGGGGTGAGCTTGGCCATCAGGATCTGCAGCTTCTGGAAAGCTGCACGGCTGATGAGGTTCAGCCCGGCTCCACCATCTACCAAAATGTGGTACATCCTCACGTTGGCGATGGTAGGAGCTACCAAGAGCGGTAGTTGGCCGGCCCCAGCCATGTTCCTGGGGCAGTCGGTGGCGTCAAAGCTGATGGGGGTTCCCATCCACTTGAGGTGCGGTGCGGCACTTGGGAGTGGAGCCACCGACGCTACCGCTCGGCGCAGAGTCTTGACTGCGCTTCGAGACGAGGGGTCGGCGGACCCGCCGTATATGAAGTAGAGCTTCTTTCGATGCTCATCGTCGCTGGAGCTGGAGTCCTCATGGTTGCGTACCGCCTTCACGGCGCGCTGAGGCTCCTGGAACTCCACTTGGTGGTCGATGCTGTCCGGGACGTCGACCTTCTGCTTGCCCTCCCTTTGGCGGAAGGGTGGGGCATCAGTCCGCTGCTGCTTCCCTTTGCGGAAGCGCTCTGCGAGCTTCCGGATCTCCCGGCACTCGGCAGTAGTGTGGCGACAGCTGCCGTGCACGGGGCATAGCTTGTCTTGGTCACCTTCTGGGGCTGGTGACTGTCGCTGCCTCTTGTCGGGGCGTGGCCCCCGAGCCCCGCTGGGTGCCGCTGCTGCGGCGATAGGAGCTGCGGTCGGTGATTCTATCTTGCCTCTGCCTCGGTTCTTGGCCTTCTTGCTGCCTCCATAGGAAATAGGGCCAGATCCGGGCTGTCCTCCTGACTCGGAGGTTGGCAGTGAGTGCCAGTTTCGCCCTTCGGCTGCTCTGGCGCACTTGTCTGCCAGGCTGAAGAGCTTGGAGACATCGCGGACCTCTCTGGTCGCGAGCTTCTCGAGCATCTTCTTGTCCCGGACGCCTTGCCGGAATGCCACCACCACAGAAGCGTTTTGGATGTGTGGGATAGTGTTCCGCACCTGGGAGAACCGCTGGATGAAGGAGCGCAGCGACTCCCCAGGTTGTTGCTGGATGGCGTGGAGGTCGAGCTCCGTGCCAGGCCGGGTGTAGGAACTGCCGAAGTTGGCGATGAACTGCCGGCAGAGCTCTCCCCAGGAAGTTATGGAACCCTGAGGGAGGTTCATTAGCCAAGACCGGGCTGGGCCGGTCAATGCAACGGGGAAGTAGTTGGCCATGACGGCCTCGTCCCCTCCTGTGGCCAGTACGGCGGTGGAGCAGATCTGGAGGAACTCCGCCGGGTTGACGCTGCAGTCGTACTTCTCGGGCAGGTGCGGCCGAAACTTGCGCGGCCACCTCGCGAAGCGAAGGCGGGGCGCCAAGGTGGCACATCCTGCCCCTGTTGCTGCAGGGACTGGTGCCGCGAACACTTGGTTCGCTGCTGGCACAGTGTACCCCGGCATGGGCAAGGCTGCGCCATAGGCCAGGGGCGCCGTTTGCAGGACATATGACTGTGGCATATTCTGCGCGGCGTAAGCCTGGGGCAGAAATCGCGTGGCGAAAGTCTGCTCTTCAGGCTGGGTCGAGGCCGACGTCACGCTGTCGCCAGCCTCCTGGTTGCGACGCCTTTCTCGACGTCGCTCGAGGTATACCCGGGCATCCTGGCCCAAGTGACACCGTTCCAGCTCTGTCCTCAGGTCCGTCGACTGGAGCCTGGTGGAGCTGGAATCCGCCGTCTGCTCGTCAACCGTTGGCGTGCGCGTTAGCGACACAGCCGGTTGGCCGGAGCGTCGTCCCCGCCGAAGTCGAGGGTTTGCGGCGGCGACGACGAGACGGTCTACCTTGCAAATCCACTGCTGGGTCGCTGCCTGAGGCGCGTCCCCAGCTGGCGGATTGTGCAGTAGTGCTCTTGCTGCAGCTAGCGCACCCCCGCGGGGTACGCCCAGCGCTGCTGAAGATCTGACGCTGGCTGGAGCCTGCATTGCCGGAGTCGGCGTTGCCGGAGTCGGTTGCTGGCACCCAGCTTGCGCCGACACACTCCGTCCTGAGTGTGTCGACATGTACTCCCCCTGGTCACGGTTCGCCGCGAACGCGGGGGAGGAGACTTTGCCGCTGAGGGAAGCTTGGTCATCTTCGTCGGCGGAAACTCGTCGCGCAAGGGAAAAGCCCCCTACCTGGCGCGCCAAATGTCGAAGTGTGCGGTCGACACTTCCCCCGGACCTGCACTGGGCAGCCCGCGGAGGTTCTTTTTCGGAGGGGCTAGTCACTTGCGAAGAGCTTAAGCGTATGGACGAGTTAAGGAAAAGCTTGATACGGCGGGTTTTACGTGGTTCGGGCCGCCGGAGCGTAAAACCCTACGTCCACGGTGAGCTGAGGAGCTCGCTGTATTGCTTGCGGCTCAGAACCGGAGTCCTGAGCTTGGGGATGACTGATGTCTACCGTATGAGTTGCTGGAGTGCGAACCCTTGCTAACGTCGCCTACCCGAGCCTTTTATAGTCCAAGGTTCGGGTGGCTTACAAGGGGGGCCCGAGACCCGACAGGTGGTCCCGGGGAGATTGCCTGCAGACTATCGTATCCGCAGTTATGTCGGTAGTTGTCTCTGGCGAAGGCTTCTGAGTCTTCGTCTTGCCGCCCTGCCCATGCCGCAGGCTAGTCGTAGTGGTTGATGACGGCGGGAGCGGCATGGGATGTCTTGTCGCTGCGTTTATTGGCTGGCAGGCTCGGACACCGCGCGCCAGCCTGTGATGTGACTGGGCGCAACGGCACCTGACAGAGGCGTGTTCCGCGTCTCCGCGTCTTGGGAAGGCGCGGGCCTTGAATACCTTGTACAGGCAAGGTATGGGGCGTCTTTACGCCCGCTGATTACAGCTCGGGGGCGGGCAGCGCTGTTCTGCTGGCCACGTGGTGGGCCCAGAGTCCTCCTCAGAGGAGGGGGGTCCGGCCCCGCAGGACACGTGGAGCCTTCGGACCTCTCCCTGCGGAGGGGGAGGTCCGGCTTCTGTCGACCACGTGGCGGGCCCGGAGCTCTCCTCTGAGGAGAGGGAGGTCCGGCCCCGCTGGACACGTGGCGCCTTCGGACCTCTCCCCCGTGGAGGGGGGAGGTCCGGCTTCTGCAGGCCACGTGGCGAGCCCGGAGCTCTCCTCTGAGGAGAGGGAGGTCTGGCCCCGCCGGACGCGTGGCGCCTTCGGAGCTCTCCCTGCGGAGAAGGGCGAGTTCCTTAGGCATTTTCCCCTGTGCGCGGGGGTACCCCATATCGCGGGTACCGACAGCTCTTGACTGTCTGACGTGATTGGGAGTTCAGCTTGAGCTCCGCCATCTTTGGGCTGTCTTCCGGCTTCGGAGGCTGGCTGTGAATGCCAGTGACGCCCTTCCTCTGCTCTGGCACACTTGTCTGCCAGGCTGAAGGGCTCCGAGATGTCTTGCACCTCCCTGGTGGCCAACTTCTCGAGCATCTTCTTGTCCCTCACACCCTGTCGGAATGCGACCACCACCGATGCATCCAGGGTGTGGGGATGGTGTTGCGTACTTGGGAGAACCGCTGGATGAAGGAGTGCAGTGATTCTCCTGGTTTTTGTTGTATGGCGTGGAGGTCTAGTTCTGTGTCGGAATGCATGTAGGAGCTGCTGAAGTTTGCCATGAACTGTCTGCATAGCTCCGCCCAGATGGTTATGGAACCCTGGGGCAGGTTCATGAACCATGACCTCGCCAGGCCGGTCAAGGCGATGGGGAAGTAGTTGGCCATGACCGCTTCATCCCCTCCTGCTGCTAGGATGGCAGTGGAGTAGACCTGCAGGAACTCTGCCGGGTTGACGCTTCTGTCGTACTTCTTCGGCAGGTGTGGACGGAACTTGCGTGGCCACCTTGCGAAGCGAAGGTGGGGCGCCAGGGGCCGCACACCCGGTCGCTGCTGCTGTAGGTCTTGGGGCCGCGAACCCTTGGACAACTGCTGGCACGGTGTACCCGTGGCATGGGCATTGGTGGACTATATACCGGGCGCCGTCCGCAGGGCATATGGTTGCTGCATATACTGCACGGCGTACGCCTGGGGCAGAGGTTGCGTGGCGAACATATGTGGCCCAGGTTGAGTTGAGGCAGTCGGCGTGCTGTAGCCGGCCTCTTGGATGCGACGCCTTTGCCGCTGTCGCTCGATGGTGACGCGAGCGTCTTCTCCCGAGCGACGTCGCTCCAGCTCTATCCTCAGGTCTGCCGTTGAGAGCCTGGCAGAACTGGAGTCTGCCGTCTGCCTGTCAACGGTTGGTGTGCATGACAGCGACACAGCTGGTTGACATGGGCGTCGTCCCCGACGTAGCGGAGGGTTGCCAGCAGTAGCGACGAGGTAGTTGACGTCGCGGATCCACTGCTAGGTGGCCCCCTAGGGAGCGTCTTCAGCAGGTGGATTGTCCAGGGGCGCTTCTGCGGTGGCTAGTGCACTTGCTTGAGTGGCACTCCGCGCCGCGGCAGATCTTGAGGTTGATGGAGTTCGCCGGGAACGACGGCGCGAAGAGCTTGCCTCTGAAGGAAGCTTGGACATCTTCGTCGGCGTCGACTCATTGCAAGAGGGAAAAGCCCCCTTACTGGCGCGCCAAATGTCGAAGCGTCTGCGGTCGACACTTCCCCCGGGCCTGCATTGGGCAGCCCGCGGAGGTTCTTTTTTGGAGGGGCTAGTCCTCTCGCGAGGGTCTCGCCGGAGCTGACGAAGGAAGGAGATGGTTGACACCGGGATTTATGTGGTTCAGGCCGACGGAGCGTAAAACCCTACGTCCACGGGAGTGCTCGGAGCACTGGTTTCCTTGAGTATACGGACGACCTATAGGGAGCTGAACTCTGCCGAGTTTGAACCCCTTGTAACATTGCCTACCCGAGCCTTTTATAGTCCAAGGCTCGGGAGGCTTATAAGGTGGGCCCCGGGACCCGACAGGTGGCCCCGGGGTGATTTCCTACCAGCTACATAGTCTTGGCGCTAGCTTCGAGGTGGTCATCCTGCCACCCTGCCCATGCCGCAGGCTAGGTGTAGCCGTTGGTGATGGCAGGGGCGGCAGGGCACGTCTTGTCCATGTCTTGTCGCTGCCTTCAATGGTATGCAGCTTCCGACACTGTGCGCCTGTCTTGACTGTGACTGGTCACAGTGCCTCCTGACAGGCGTGCACCGCGCCTCCGCGCCTTGGGAAGGCACGGGTCTTGATTGCCTTGTACGGTAAAGGCATGGCGCACCTTTACTCCTGCTGCCTACAGCGCCAGGGCGGTCAGCGCTGCACGTGGCCACGTGGCAGGCCCGGAGCTATCCTGTGAGGAGAGGGGAGATCCGGCCCCGCTGGACACGTGGCGCCCCCGGAGCTCGCCCCTGTGGGGGGGCGAGGTCCGGCCTTCTAGGCCACGTGGCAGGCCCGGAGCTATCCTCCGAGGGGAGGGGAGCTCCGGCCCTACTGGACACGTGGCTCCTTCGGATCTCGCCCCCGCGGAGGGGGCGATGTCCGGCCTTCTGGGCCACGTGGCAGGTCCGGAGCTATCCTCTGAGGGGAAGGGAGCTCCGGCCCTGCTGGACACGTGGCATCTTCGGAGCTTGCCCTTGCGGAGGGGGCGAGGTCCAGCCTTCTGGGCCACGTGGCAGGCCCGGAGCTATCCTCTGAGGAGAGGGGAGCTCCAGCCCTACTGGACACGTGGAACCTTCGGAGCTCACCCCCGCGGAGGGGGGAGGTCCAGCTCTGCTGGCCACGTGGCGGGCCCGAAGCTCTCCTCTGAGGAGAGGGGGAGCTTCGGCCCCGCTGGACACGTGGAGCCTTCGGAGCTCACCCCGCAAAGGGGGGGCGTTCCGGCTCTACCAGCCACGTAGCGGGCCCGGAGCTCACCTCTGAGGAGAGGGGAGCTCCGGTCCCGCTGGACACGTGGCACCCTCGGAGCTCACCTCTGCGGAGGGGGCGAGGTCCTTAGGCGGTTTTGTCTTGTGCGCGGGGGTATCCGGTATTGAGGGTACCGACAGTGCATCTTCTTAGTTCCTGAATCCTGTACATAAGAAACGTGTGCAACACGATAGCCGAGAATCCACGAGTCATCTTTATAACCCACTTTGTTCAAGTCTACCAGTATCAGCCCATAGTTGTCCACTTTCACACCATCAGGATGTTTGACTCATTGGCACTTAAACACGAGCATTTGCATTCTTTCGCCATAATCGAGTTCCCATATTTCCTCTATGAACCCAAAGTATGTTGTATTCTGCCCTTGTGGATCATAAGCCTTTATATGAACACCACTATTTTGTGCAACACTCTTACCGTGTTTTTCCTTAGTGCAAAATGTGTAACCATTGATGTCATATGCTTGCCATGATGTCACCAAAGCAGATGGGCTAGAAGATAACTGTCGAAGTGTGTAGCCGACACTTCCCCCGAGCCTGCTCTGGGCAGCCCGCGAAGGTTCTTTTTCGGTGGGGCTAGTCACTCACGGAGAGCTTCAGCGTTAGGGACGATTGAGGAAGAAGCTTGACACGGGGATTTTTATGTGGTTCAGGCCGCCGGAGCGTAAAACCCTACGTCCATGGTGAGCAGAGTTGCTCGGTGTATTGCTTGCTGCTCAGAACCGGAGTCCTGAGCTTGAGGGTGTAAGATGTCGAATGGCTAGAGTGCGAGGGTGCGTAAGAGGCGAACCCTTGCTAACGTTGCCTACCCGAGACTTTTATAGTCCAAGGCTCGAGCGGCTTACAAGGTGGGCCCGGGACCCGACAGGGAGTCCCGGGGAGATTGCCTGCCATCTACCGTATCTGCAGTTACGCTAGTACTTGTCTCTAGCGAAGGCTTCCGAGTCTTCGTTCTGCCGCCCTGCCCCATGCCGCAAGCTAGTCGTAGTGGTTGATGATGGCATGGGCGACAGGGGATGTCTTGTCGCTGTGTTTATTGGCGGGCAGACTCTGACACGGCGCACCAGTCTGCAATGTGACTGCGCACAACGGCACCTGACAGAGGCGTTCTCCGCGTCTCCGCGCCTTGGGAAGGCGCGGGTCTTGAATACCTTGTACGGGCAAGGTATGGCGCATCTTTAGTCTTGCTGCCTACCGCGCGGGGGCAGGCAGCGCTGCTCTGCTGGCCACGTGGCGGGCCCGGAGCTCTCCTCTGAGGAGAGGGAGGTCTGGCCCTGCGGGACACGTGGAGCTTTCGAAGCTCTCCCCGTGTAGGGGGGAGGTCTGGCTTCTACTGGCCACGTGGTGGGCCCGGAGCTCTCCTCTGAGGAGAGGGAGGTCCGGCCCCGCAGGACACGTGGAGCCTCCAGAGCTCTCCCTATGGAGGGGGGAGGTCCGGCTCAGTTGGCCACGTGGCGGGTCTGGAGCTCTCCTCTGAGGAGAGGGAGGTCCGGCCCCGCTGGACACGTGGCGCCTTTGGAGCTCTCCCTGCGGAGAAGGGCGAGGTCTTTAGGCCTTTTCCCCTGTGCGCGGGGGTACCCCGTATTGAGGGTACCGACAGTGGCCCCCGGGCCCATCTCGGGGGAGATAGCGAGCCCGAAGTCGGGCCTCCGTCTCTTCCATTCTGCGCACCTTCTCTTAGTCCCGCATTGACCGTTGCCGGAGCACGAACAGTCGCGGGATCGTGGGAGCGTGTGCCCCACTTGATGGCTGCTTTTACTGCGGCGGTTCCCAAGGCTGCCACTTCTGCACGTCGCAGCGCTTTTTCGGGAACCGCCGAAGCGTCTTGCCGGCTCGTCTCCTTGGCAGACTGACTTCTTGGCCCACCGCTTCAGCTGGACGGCTTGGGTCCACTTGTCATCGATGTTTGGTTTTGGAGCCAAAGCGGTTGCCCAAGCGGCGTATTCGAAGAGTTTCAAATCGCTTTAATCGCACTTGGGAAGTTTAAAAGGGGATCTTACCCGCATCGCGGCTTCCCTTCGCACTTCCCAGCGCTTGCATCTTCCTTGAGTTCTTGCGCCCTTGTCTTCCCTGCCCTTGAGCTTTATCCTGCCATGGCTTCCAACCTGCCTCCGTCGCGTCTCGCTCGTTCGGCCGAGCTCGGATCAGTGCGCAGGCTGCTGGGCTGGCATGCGGAGGAGTAGAAGAGCCGGCTCCGCCAGGGAACTCTCCCCCTGCTCCTGGAAAAGGGGAAATGGTCTTCTTCACTGTGTACGCCATGGCGGGGTTTGTCCCTCCAATTTCTTCCTTCTTCGTCACGCTGCTGGAGACGTACAGTCTCCAGCTCCACCACCTTTCCCCCAACTCTTTCGCGATGGCCACCGTCTTCGTCCATTTCTGCCAGATGTTCATGGGGGTGCACGCTTCAGTGACGCTCTTCCGCTACTTCTTCGTGTTGCGGACGACCGGGCGCAGTTCGAAGGCCCAGCTGGGGGCGTACTACTTCCAGCAATGCTGCAAGTATCCGAAGGCCTCTGGGTATCTTCTACTTTTCGGTGCGTCGAGGTGGGAAAACTGGAGGGAGAACTGGGTGATCATGCAGACCGACGAGCACGATCGCCTGCAGCTCTCAACTGCCGGCCCAACCACCGAGCGTCGCTTCTGGGAGGAGATCCCGGAGCTGGAGCAGGAGTAAGCACCGGTCTTGGAGCGGATCCAGTTCCTGGTCAATGAGGGGCTGACGTCCCTGATGGTGCTGGTGGATTTCTTGTCGCGCCGTATTGCGCCCTTGCAGCAACGCATCCGCCCGGCGTGGTACTACACCGGTGAGCTTGACTGCACCAGGTTGGAGAGGGGTCTCGGCTCCGATCCTTCTGATGAAGAGCTGTACGAGATGGTGGCCAAGGTGAACAGCGACTACGTCACCGGCGGCGACCTCGCCTTCCCGGCCTCTGGCACTCCCCTCTTCTTGGAGCCGCAGAGGAGGGCGGAGCTGCTGCCGAAGATGCCGAATCTCGACGACATTGGGATCGCCGTTCGTCAGGCTGGGGATGCCCTCCGGGGGATCTCGATTCCCGGGATCAAGCGCTCCGGGACGGAGCGCGAGGTGTCTGTCACTGTCCAACTCGCACCGAGGGCCGGCGGGGCTCAGACCGCCGACAAGGGGAAGGGAAAGGAGCCGGCCCCCGGGCAGCCAGAGAAGAAACATGCCCGGTCTCCTCCGAGGGCGTCGCTTGCGCCGAGCCAAAGGGCCGGGGTACCCTTGCGCCCATCTCCCGGAGGCGCTGGTTCATCGAGTGGTGACCCAAAGAGACCCCGGGTCTCCCACTCCGGCGGGTCCCTTCTCGGACAGTGGCGGTCCAAGGAGCCCCAGGCGTCCCGCCACCCTTCCTCAGGCGGGGAGGATTCCAGGAAGGACGCCGGTGGGGCGATGCCCGGGAGTGTGCTTGGAGCTCAGACGCCACAGCCAGCGAGCGTTCCGGCTGCAGGTCCTGGCGGTTCTGCCCCGGCCCCAAGCCCGTTGGAGCGCTCACGCCGCCCAGTAAGTGTTGCTCTCTTTGGCTTGTAGAAGTAGTGTTCCTTTCTCCTCTCTTAGCCTCAGAGCTTCCTTTGTCTGCAGGGACTCACCGGCTGCCGGGGGAGAGCCTATTCCCCGACCATCTCCAGTCAGCGGAGGCTCTGTGCCGCAGCATCCGGGAACTGCGGTGGTTCCGACGGCCCCCAAGTCGGCGGGGGCTTCTTCTGTGCCGGCGGGTTCGCCCCCTGCGGTGGCGGCAGCAGCACCTGCTCGTCCTCCTTCGCCAGCCCGGAAGTCCGGTGCTGAGGCTGGAGGGGCTGCTGCGGGCGCAGCTGCGGGCCCCCTGGCTCCCCCGGGTCAGCGTCTTGCCTCAGCTGCCGAGGCACCAGCACCTTCACCGGTCGTGGACGCGACGGGGGAGGTCAGGGGCACGGCTCCTGCCCCCGCTGCCCATATGGGATGCCTTGGGGCGTGCTCAGGCTGGCGTCCGACAGGTCCAGGCCACGTTTGAGCGGGAGCGGGGGGTGCTGGCTGGAGAGAGGGAGTGCCTCCTTAGCTGGGAGCATCTTCTGCAGCAGCGTACCCAGGAGGCTAAGGCAGAGCTCGACTCGTGGCAGTCGAGGCTTGACGCCAAGGGGGCTCTGCTCGACGCTCAGAAGAGGGCCGTCGACCGCCTGGGCTTAGAGACCCGGCGGCTCCGCGCTACTTTCCACGAAGCTCAGGCCAAGGCCGAAGCGCGCTCCACTGCCGTGGAGGAGTTGCGGCTACAGGTAGCTCGCGGAGAGTGTGTCGTCGCAGATCGGGAGCGTGCCGTGGCGGCCGAGGAGGAGAAGGTCACCGCACGGCTGGAGGCCAGAGAGGGCGAGCTGAGGGATCGGGCCGAGGAGCTGGAGCTCCACGAGTCGGCTGCTGCCGCGAGGGAGGAGCAATCCTCCCAGGAGCGCCAGGCGGCCTGGCGCTGGATCGCGAGCTGGCGGCCCGCCAAGAGTTGGAGAAGCTCCAGGCTTCACGGTCTGTCGAGGCCCGGGTGGTCTGGAGCTTTGTTACTGAGGCGGGGTCCGCCTTGGTTCCCCTCGGTTTCAGCCCGGTGCGGACGGAGGCTCCAGCGCAGGAGGTGTCTGGGGCAATCCCGGTGCTTGAGTCCATTGGTGCCAAGCTGGGCAGGCTCGAAGCGGTGATCGCCGACGAGCTTGAGGTGGAGGGACGAGGCCTGGCGAAGGAGGTCGCCACGCATGTGCTAGCGTGCTTCCGGAGCCAAGACCCTTCCTTCTCTCTGGAGCCAGTGCGACTAGGCCCCGCCGTCGAGCGGGAGGAAGCTGCCAGGGCCGAGGTCGGGGACATGGCTGCCCTCGTGGCCTCTAGGTTCCAGCGGGAGTCCGGGGACTCTTAGGCAGCCGCCCCTGTGGCCAAAAGGCCCTGTATCTCTTCTCTCCCTTTTTTACTTGTGTTGAGTCTGTAGTCCAGCTCATGGAGCTTTGAATGAATAGACTCTTGTTATTTTCCGTGTCTGTATATTTTTATCTTCTTCTTGGCTTGGCCTGGCCGAGTCCTTATCTCCGCAAGGTACTCAGAGTTTTCACCAACCTTGAAGTCTTGTACAAACACCTTCCTCGGGTCCTTATTATATTAAGGGCCCAAGGGATCTTCGGAGCTCGCCCTGTGAGAACGGGGAGGTCCATACCCGCCAACCACGTGGCGGGCCTGGAGCTCTCCTCTGAGAAGATGGAGGTCCGAACCCGCAGGACACGTGGGGCCTTCGGAGCTCACCCCTGCGGAGGGGGCGAGGTCCGGCTCTGCCGGCCACGTGGCGGCCCCGGAGCCACCTTCTGAGGAGAGGAGGCTCCGGCCCCGCCGGACAAGTGGGGCCTCCGGAGCCCGCCCCTGCGGAGGGGGCGAGGTCCGGATCCTTCGGTCTTGCGTTGGAGCTCCGGTCTTGCGTGGTCCCGTAGTGGCCCCCTGGTAGGTGTGGCCAATTGTTTGGGCGCTCCTACCATACTCCCGCGGAGAGCTAAGGCCGGGAGGTCCTGCACACAAGTAAGAGAAACTTAATTCTCCTTGGGGCTCCCCCTTCCCTATCTCATAGTCTTATTTGGCTTACAATCCTGATACGGTGTACGGGGCTTGGGAACTTCAGTGCACGAAGTGCCGGGGGCTCGAGGCCCCCTGGCCATCGGCAGGTACCTCAAACGCGACCGTCTTCAGTAGGATAGCAAATGCCGACTAGAGGTGAGAATGGAAAAAGGAAGATGAGTGCATGGTGAGCATACACAGGAAGTGCGGTCAGAAAAATTAAAACGTAATTTAAATGAGCACAAGGGAAGAGCAAAGTAGGACAAGTTTCTTTCCATATAAATTTCCATAGGAGGAAGGCAGGCTAAACATGGAGGCAACGACCCGCCCCATTAAGAAGGGAAGCAAGACTCTACGCGCTTAGGGTCGGAACCAGGCCAAGCTGAACGTAGTACTGGACCGTCCCCTGAGACTTAGCTGCTCCGAGCGCTGTTCTTGGACTCTATGGAATCTATTACAGAAAGAAGAGACTGTCCTATTATTGCTCTAGGGGTAGAACTTACGGAGGTGTTCTATGTTCCAAGGGTTCGGGAGCGGATCCCCATCCTCGGTGGAAAGGCGTACGCACCCGGGGCGGCAAACTTTCGTGACTCGGAAGGGACCTTCCCAGCTGGGGGAGAGTTTGTCGGTCCCTTTGCGAGAAAGTATACGCTGCAACACCAGGTCTCCTTCCTGCAGCTCCCGGACATGCACAAACCTTTGGTGGTAGCGCCGGAGCGCTTGTCAGTACCGTGCATTGCGGAGTGCTGCATGTAATCGAGCCTCGTCGACAAGGTCGATGTCTTCACGCCGGAGATTGTCCTGTGCCGCTTCGTCGTAAGCTCGGACACGGAGGGACCCCATGGTGATATCTGGGAGAAGCACAACCTCGGCCCCATACACCATGAAGAAGGGTGTCTCTCCGGTGGCCCGGCTCTGGGATGTCCGGTTTGCTTATAGTGTGCTCGGAAGCTCGTCCACCCACTTGGCGCCATGTTTCTTCAAGCCGGCATAGGTGTGAGTCTTGAGGCCCCGAAGAATCTCGACGTTGGCCCTCTCAACTTGCCCATTGCTCTTTGGGTGAGCAACGGAGGCATAGCACACCTGGATGCCGAGGTCTTCGTAGTATTCTTGGAACGCTGCGCTGGTGAACTAGGTCCCATTGTCAGTGATGATTCTGTTCAGGACCCCAAACCAGCAGACGATCGACTTGATGAACTTTACTGCAGATTTCTTGTTGATGGTGACGACGTGTGTGGCTTCTGGTCACTTGGTGAACTTGTCGATGGCGACGTATAGGTACCAGAATCCCCCGACGGCCCTGGGGAATGGTCCCAGGATGTCCAACCCCCATACGGCGAACGGCTACGAGGGCGGGATCATCTGAACCGCCTGAGCCGGTGTGTGGATCTGCTTGGCGTGGAACTGGCACACCTTGCAGCTCTTGACCAGCTTGACGGCATCCTGGAGTGCTGTCGGGCAGTAGAAGCCATGTCGGATGGCTTTACCGACGAGCGTGCGTGAGGAAGAGTGACTCCCACATTTGCCTCCATGGATCTCAGCGAGCAAGTCGCAGCCTTCCCCCTGGGTTATGCACCGCAGTAGGACGTGTTTGGCGCCACGCCGGTAGAGATCCCCTTCTACCAGCGCGTACCTCTTAGCCATGCGCACGATCCGTTCAGCGGATACACGTTCATCAGGGAGGATGTTGTCTATCAAGTAGTCCCGGATCTCCGTGATCCATGAATCGGGTCTGACCTGAGCTTCTGGATCTTGAGCGCTGGGTTGCACGGAGTCCCCAGTGACGCTTACGATCCTTGGCGGCGTCCATGGCTGCAGGGCCGCCGGAACCGCCAGCTTTGAGGTGCTGGTCCAGCCCCCTTCGCCCGGCTCGGCAGGTCGGTCTGTGGGCCGCAGCAACGTCCTCTCGAAGACTCCTTCGGGCACAGGGGCTTCGGTGGAGGCCTTCGTTGAGAGGTCGTCAGCTGCGGCATTGCCAGCGCGCGGTACATGGTGCAGGTCCAAGGCGAGGAAGTCTTTCTCCAACATCTGCACGTGGAGGAGATAAGCAGATAGTTGTGGGTCATTGCAGAAGCATTCACCCTTAACTTGCTTGATGACTAGCTGGGAGTCACCCTGTGCCAACATTTGGCGAGCGCCCAGAGACAGGGCTGTCTTTAGGCCAAAGATGAGTGCTTCATACTCTGCCATGTTGTTGGTTGCCTTGAAATTGAGACGCACCATGTACCCAAACTGCTCCCCCGATGGCATGAGAAGCAGTACGCCAGCACCGGCCCCCTACTTTCACGAGGAGCCGTCGAAGAAGAGCGTCCAGTGAGGCCCGGTGAAGACCGGAGCTTGGGGCTTCGTTTCATCGTCTTCGTGGCCCCCTGGGTTAGCCTTTGTTGGCGTCCACTCGGCCACGAAGTCAGCCAGTGCTTGGCTCTTGACTGCATAGCGAGGAAAGAAGTCCAGCTCAAACTCCGCCAGTTCCTCTGCCCATTTAGCAACATTGCCGGTCGCGTGGGGGCTGTGAAGGATTGCCTTCAGCGGGTAGGAGGTGACCACCGAGATCCGGTGGGCTTGAAAGTAGTGGCGGAGCTTCCTGGATGCCACGAGCACTGCATACAGCAGCTTGTGGACCTCCAGGTACCTTGTCTTGGCGTCGTGGAGGACTTCGCTGATGTAGTAGACAGGCCTCTGGATGGTTCGGACCCTCCCTCCCGGGCCTGAGATGTCCTCATCCATTGGCTCAGGCCGACCGGAGGTAGGTGGGTCCGGGGGAGCCTCCGGGAGCTGAGACTCGAAGACTCCTAGGCCATCTTGGACCTTCGGGAGATCCGGCTGGTTTCCCAGGTGGTCATCTTGGACCCTCGGGAGGTCGTATTGTCCTCCTGGGAGATTCTTTTTGGTCTCCGGGGGGTTACCCCGGAGCTCCGGGAGGTCCCGTTGGACCTCCGGGAGGTTGTCTTGGAGCTCCAGGAGGTCCCATTGGACCTCCGGGAGGTTGTCTCGGAGGTCCGGGAGGTCGTCTTGGACCTCCGGGGTGTCCTGGTGCTTGTGTTCTGCTATCGGAGCAGGCTGTGGTGACGAGAGGTCCGGCCGCTCTGCGACGAGGACCATGCTCACCACTTCAGTTGTTGCCGCGATGTAGAGCAACAAATGCTCTTCGGGCTCGGAGGCTACCATGATGGGTAGGGTCGTCAGGAGTTGCTTCAACTCCTGGAAATCTTCTTCTGCTTCGTCGGTCCAAGTAAATGGACTGGATTTGCGCAGGACCTTAAAGAAGGGGAGCGCTCGCTCTGCTAGCCTCGGTATGAACCGACTCAGCGCGGCTAGCCATCCCGTGAGTTTATGGACTTCTTTGATGTGGGCGGGGGGCCGCATCAGGTCGATGGCCTTGATCTTCTCTGGGTTGTCCTCAATTCCTCGATGTGAAACCAGGAATCCTAGGAGCTTCCGAGAGGATACGCCGAACACACACTTGTCGGGGTTCAGCTTGGTGCGCGTGGAGCGCAGTTTGTCAAAGACTAGGGCCAGGTTATCTAACAAGGATGAACTCTGCCTGACCTTGACAATGATGTCATCGACATACACCTCGACTAAGTCTCTTATTAGCTCTCCAAAGGTTTTGTGCATTGCACGTACAAAGGTAGGAAGAGCATTCTTTAAGCCATAAGGCATAGAGACATAACAATACAGGCTGTCTACTGTGATGAAGGAAGTGTGCTCTTCATCTTCTCTAGACATAGGGATCTGATGGAAACCCGAGTAGGCGTCTAGGAAGCATAGCATATCACAGTCTGATGTCGAGTCTACTATTTGATCTATTCTAGGGAGAGGGAATGGATCTTTGGGACATGCCTTATTGAGACTGGTGTAGTCGATGCACATCCGGAGCTTCCCGCCGGCCTTCGGGATGACGACGGGGTTCGCCAACCACCGGGGGTGGTGGACTTCCCGTATGAAGCCAGAGTCCAGCAGCTTCTTGATTTCCTCTCGGATGAAGTTCTGCCGCTCGATGGACTGCTTGTGAGGCTTCTGTTGGACTGGCCGGGCGTCAGGGAAGATCTTCAGGTGGTGCTCAATCACCTCCCTAGGGATCCCCAGCATCTGCGATGGCTGCCATGCAAACAAGTCGACATTGTAGGATCGAAGAGCACGTGAAAAGCTACCAGAGGGGGGTTAATGGTAGATTAAAACTTTTCGCAGCGGAAACAACAAAAACCCCTTAGCAAAAAATCAATCGGTTAAAGAAACCGTGTGTGCAAGTGTTTTCAAACGTGTTCAACCGTGACAAATCAAGTAGAGTGGTATAGAATCAAGTCACGGATCTAATGCAACAAGAATCACTTGAAAACACGAAGTAAAACTTGAGATACGATCAAAACATTAAACGAAAATCAATCTGTTCTACCCGATATAAAACAGATCTGCAATGCTGCAAAGAAACTCGTGTATCTCAAAAACTACAGATCCGAAGCTCGTGAAAATTTCACATATGATAGATAATTGAGTTGTGAAGACAACTCAAAAAGAATCACGTCAATCGGATCTGTAAAACTCGTGTTATGAACGAAACATCGAAGCAACATCGGTCTGTCCAGAAACTCGGCGAGAAAGACTTGACGAAAAATAAGTCGGACGAACAAGGCACAAAAGCTCCTCGAAACTATGAACTTTATTCAATAGAAACACAAGAGGAACAGCCCAAAGTTCTCTACCCACGAGAGCTCTGGCCTCCCTTGCTTTTATAGCCAGCACTCAGGCTAAATATTCTAATCTAGGACTCCTACTCCTAATTGGACTCGTATCCTAACTTACCATAACTGCTCAGGACTCTCCCATTCGCAGATAGAAGCAATCGTGAGACTTCCAAACACCTTAGGAACGTCCTAAACATTACTAAAACAACTCAACTTCGTGCCTAGCATGAAATCCTATCATAACCAACTCAAATCTTCCATATTTGAGCCATATCCGACTCAGCCTCAGCCTGAGTACGCAATCCAGCCGGTTGGACCTTTCCGACCAATTCTTTACGTCCACTTCTCTTCATCACCCTTGGAACAATGTTGCCACGTCCATGCACTCCTTGCACACGTGCAAACACCTTCCAACGACGTACACGCAACCTTCATATGCACTGCCCTTGATTCAAACATGCTGCGCGACCTCCCGATCAACTCAACCACAGCTCCTCCCGAACTTGGTTGTTGGAACCTCATCTCCTCCCTGAGACTAGTCCAAGGATCCCGTCACCAGCCATGTCTTGAACTCAAGCAACACCTGCACATGAATAAACAACCAATTCTTCCGAGCACAAGTCCTCGACTTGACTCACGTTAGTTCGAAAACCACAACACCTTACATGAGCACGTCACATAAGCATGTTGCAAACCATATCAAATGATAACAGCCATAACCACCAAAACACACCAAAAACTTAGCAAATTAATACTAAGGAAACCTTCCCATAAAGCAAGTTTGAAACATTGCAAGTTAAAAGCAAAAACAAGACGCTGCAGTTCTACGAGTTGAACTTCACGGGAGCTCCCTAAAAACAAGCTCCGGACCTCACAGAAGCTCTCCGGACCTTGCAGGAGCTCTCCGGACCTTGCGTCGGACCTTGCCAACACTTGGCGGACCTAACAAAGAACTTGTCGGACCTTGCCACAGAGGAATGTTTTGGCAATATTCAAAACTTTGAATGTTAATGCTAACTTTTATCCTAATTGCCAATGTATTCAGCACACATAGGTCTCACAATCTCCCCCTTGATGAATGCATTGGCAACACCAATTAAAATCCGAACATTGGCTTATGAAAAGCTTTGAAAACTCATTTCTCCCCCTTTATTAATTTCTCCCTATTTTTTAAAATCAGAGAAGGAAGAAAGTGTATAACATATGCAAAGTGTAAAAAATCTCTCCTTATACATATTTCTCCCCCTTTGACAATGTATTCAGCAAGGTTCAAAAGAGAAATTTTTAAATGTTATGAGCATATTATAACATATACATACAAAACAAAGCTCATCCAAGTCATACTATCAGGTTACTTACACTATCACATCAATGAGATACATAAAGTAGTGTAAGCCATGCTAGAGATCAAATGTATTTTTCAGTTTAAGCAAGTCATGATCTCTCTTACTCAACTATTTCAAAACCTGAAAACATGACACTTGTTGCTGCATTTTTATTATTCATAATCATTTAAGGCACAAAGTTGATCATATGATATTTGCAAGAGATTATATGCTGCATCAGCCTTATTCTAACCAACCAAGCCAAGCCTATGTCATTTGACAATCAGAAGCTTAAGGACATGGTTTTAGTCATACACAATTCCTTCCAAGTTCATATCTTAGTGCAATGATAAGCAATCTCAAAAGAAGAAGTGCGATGCATGCATATTCTCTTGATCTTTTCTCAAATTTTTATTTGAAAACTCAACATGTGAGCTGATCACTTGATTAATTTTTTATGATTAAAAGCACTTGTGAGCACGCAACAAGTTCAAAACAGCAAGAAAGTTCGATCATGACCAGATTTAGTGTAAGTAATTATTCCAATTATTAGTCATGGCAAAAACTACAAAATGTATAACATGAGTAATGTAGTAAGAACTTTCAGCCTGTAAAAGGAATCACAAAGTCATATATGTATGAAATACTATGCTCATATTATTTTAGTTTCAGATTCACACATAGACTTTGTGAGCAAGCGCTAGCCGCAGCTACATATTCAGATTCGGTCGTGGATTGTGCAACTGAACTTTGTTTTCTAGAGGACCAAGCAACAAGTGAATTACCAAGAAAATGACAAGCACCCGAAGTACTTTTCCTATCAATCCTACAACCCCCAAAATCAGCATCCGAAAAAGCTTTCAAAGAAACGGTTGAGGAAGAAGGAAGAAAAATGCCAAATTCTTGAGTTCCATGTAGGTACCTGAGAGTCCTTTTGATGGCTTGGCGATGTGAAGCACGTGGAGAAGCTTGAAAACGTGCACAAAGACATACGCTGAATTGTATGTCCGGTCTTGACGCCGTGAGATACAAAAGTGATCCAATCATACTTCTGTATTCCTTTTTATCGACTGGGTCACCATCTTCGTCAAGTTCAAGTGTTGTTGCTGTTCCCATTGGTGTCCGAAGAGGCTTGCATTTGTCCATATTGAAGCGCTTAAGAAGGTCCTTTGTATACTTAGTTTGATGCACAAAAGTTTCTTCTTTTGTTTGCTTGATTTGCAGCCCCAAAAAGTATGTGAGTTCTCCCATCATACTCATCTCAAATTCTGAACTCATCATAGTTGAAAACTTGGACACGAGATCATGAGAAGCACAACCAAACATAATAACATCCACATACACTTGAACGAATAATGAGTCATTGCCATGCTTAAGTACAAAAAGAGTTTTATCAACCTTGCCCATGGTAAACCCCTTTTCAAGTAAGAATGTTTTTAACCTATCATACCATGCTCTAGGGGCTTGTTTTAGACCGTACAAGGCTTTGGACAGTTTGTAAACATGATTAGGAAAATTTGGATTTTCAAAACCCGGTGGCTGCTTAACATAAACCTCCTCCTCTATGTAGCCATTAAGAAAAGCACTTTTAACATCCATTTGATATAACTTGAAACCTTTAGATGAGCAAATGCTAATAAAATTCTTATAGCTTCTAATCTAGCAACAGGAGCAAATGTTTCATCAAAATCTAGACCTTCAATTTGAGTGAAACCTTGAGCAACCAACCTAGCTTTATTCCTAACCACAACCCCATCCTCACTTTGCTTATTTTTAAATACCCATTTAGTTCCAAATAATGTGTGACCTTGAGGTGGAGGTACAAGTTTCCAAACATTATTTCATTCAAAATTTTCTAACTCTTCTTGCATGGCATTAATCCAAGATTCATTAGTGAGTGCGTGTGATATATCCTTGGGTTCAAAAGAAGCAACAAAAGCAGAATGAGCATGAGAGTTTGGATCGCAAAACCTGGACCGAGTGACTCATTCATGCAAGCTTCCAATGATTTGTTGTGGAGGATGACTTTTGAGTACTCGGAGGGGAGTAGACACTTCACAAGCACCTTCTTCTTCATGTTCGGACCTTTGATTAGGAGAGCTTGTTGATTGAGGAAGGTCCGAACCAGCAGTAGTGACTGTTGGTGCTGGTTGTGGTGCAAAATCAGCAGCTTGATCGTTATTTACTTCCGAGTTTTCGGGCAGCAGCACCACTTCTTCATCTTCTTCAATAAAAATACTCTCCCCCTGCGGATATGGATCCGGACCTGCAATATCGGATCTAGTACTTGGGCTAGCTTCATCAAAAGAAACCTCGCAAGTCTCCACAATTTTGTTAGTGTCAAGTAAAAGCATACGGTAGCCTCTAGTATGAGATGGATAACCAAGAAATATGCCATCAACAGATCTAGCTTCAAATTTATCAAGATTACCATGTTTCTTAACAAAGCATTTGCAACCAAAAACCCTAAAGTGTGTAACACTAGGCCTATGTCCAAACCGGAGCTCATATGGGGTTTTTCCAAGCTTAGCACGCAAGAAAACACGATTTGAGACATAACAAGCGGTTGCAATTGCATCAGCCCAAAATTTCCTAGGAGTTTGATATTCATCAAGCATAGTCCTAGCCATCTCAACTAAGGTCCTGTTCTTTCTTTCTACGACACCATTTTGTTGTGGTACATAGGGTGAAGAGTATTGATGATCTATTCCATTTTCAGCACAAAAGTGATCAAAGGATTGGTTTTTAAATTCAGTTCCGTTATCACTTCTAATTGCTTTTAATGATCCTGGGTGATCAATAGATAATCTAAGAAATAAAGTTCTAAAATGACTAAAAGCTTCATTCTTAGATGCCATAAAATAAACCCAAGAATATCTAGAATAATCATCAACAATCACAAGCACATACCATTTACCTCCGAAGGATTGAACACGTGCCGGACCTACTGTGTCAAGATGTAAAAGTTGTCCCGGTTCAGCTGTCATGGTCATTGTGAGAGGAGCATGTGAACCTGCAACAAACTTAGCATGTCTACAAGAAGAGCACACAATATCATTGTCCTTTTTAAGCTTCGGCAGCCCACGTATGCGATCGAGAGCACTAACACGAGTGAGATGATCAAAGCCTATGTGACCAAGTCTACGATGCCAAAAATATAGATCCTTTATATCATTAGCAACTAGACACCGATGCTTAGAAGTTGACAAATCAAAATCAGCTTTAAAAACTCTTCCAAACCTAGACATGTTAAACAAAAGCTCACCTTTTGAATCTACAACCTTGCAGCAATTTTTAGCAAAGCTAACCTCTAGATTTTCATCTAGTAATTGTGAAACCGAAAGCAAGTTGTATTTCAAATTTTTAACAAGTGCCACATCTTTCAAAGTGTAGAGATTGTTTACTCTAACCAAACCTTTAGCAATTATGGGAGTAGAAGAGTTATCGGCGAAAGTAACATTTTCTACACGTGACACAAAAGAGAGAGAGGAGAACCATTCTTTGTTACCGGTCATGTGGCGTGAGCAACCTGAATCCACAATCCAAATGTTCTCCTTCCTCAAACGTGAAACCTACACAGCAGCACAATACGTCGATGACTCAATACTGAGGTTAGTTAAAAGACTTTTAGGAATCCAGTACTGAGTCACACGACGTCCAGCAGGAATAACACGCGAAAGCTGAGAAGGTACAGCAGGTTTATGAGCCAAACATCGAAATTTTTTGTTCCCAACTACTGACTTAGAAGATGTGTTATATGTAGCACAAAAAACAGTAGGTCCGGGAGCAAGTTTTTGACTCATTACAGCAGGTTGCAAGCTCCGAACATTCGGTCTAGCAGATTTTGCTTGGTTGTTATGTGATCTAGCAAGTATTCTTTGTTTCTTATCGTGTTTAGCTAGTCTATAACAAAAATCCATGACATGACCATCTCTACCACAGTAGGTACAATGAAAAATAACCTTATTATCATGTCTAGATGAGCAAGCAACACATTTATTAGAACCCGAACGGGACAGTACTCCTGCAGATTTGAAAATCACCTCTTTTTGTCTAGGAGCTGTTTGAATCAAACCACTTCCTAATGACTTTACAACTTTAGGTGGGTGTGCCTTAGCATGAGCATGAGAATTAAAACCTAAACCAGTTTTATCATTACAAGACTTGGAAGAATTCAGCAGCAAGTTTAGGTTCTTATTTGCATTAGAAAACCGATCTAGTGTCCTATGCATGTCATCAAGTTTATTGGACAGATCAAAGCAGTTTTCACATGAAGTTTTTCCTTTTAGTTTGCAACTTGAACAATATTTAACTTCATGCACATGTAAAGCATTGTTCAAAATAGAAATCTCATTCACACCATCATTTAGTTTCTTATTCAGATCATCACATGAAGAACAATGCAAATCAATTGTAGAACAACAAGCATCTTTCAAATTTTTATGATTAAGTGCAGCAAGCTCTTTGTTCTTTTCAATTTCAAGTTCAAGTTTATCAAGTGTAGATGCGTGTGCACTTCTTAAAGAGGATAATTGTTCATAAATCAAATCACATGAGGAACAAGAATCATCACTAGGAATCAAAGTTTTTAAATGATTAATGTCAGATTCTAGTGATTCAATTTTAACAGCATTGTTCCTAAGTTTTTTATCCTTTTTCTTTAATATAACAGTGGCACGAGAAATAGCATCACACATTTCTTCGCAAGTGGGACATACCTCTTCATTGTCGCTGTTGTGTTCTGCCTCCTCGGAGCTTGAACTTGACTTGCTCGTCATGCAGCACATATTTGCCATAGCTTCTTCATCTTCATCACTACCGGTGTCCACATCACTTGAGCCGAAATCTTAAAGTGCAGAGATCATACTATGCACTATGTTGCGCATTGATAAATCTTTCTTCTTCTTATTCTTTGCAAACGATTTCTTCGGCCTTGTTTGCTTTTCTTCACGTGAAGTTGGACCTGAAAGGTTAGGGCACTCCGTACGAAAATGTCCTGTCTTACCACATTCAAAACATCGTTGAGGTCCGGAGCTTCCTCTCCTTCTAGTTCTCACATTTTGCAATGCTTTTGAGAACCGAGTAGAGATGAGTGCAAGCTCCTCCTCTGGAAACTCTTCAATCTGTTCAAGGGTTAGAGAGGACAGCAAAGAGAGTGCACCACTAGATGATGATTGACTAGAACTAGACATGTCACGTTGCGAAACAAATGCAATAGACTTGTTGGGGTTTTTACGTGAGATGATATCAATTTCATGAGTTTTCAATTTAGAATAAAGCACGTCTAAAGTAAGAGAACTCATGACAGTAGATTCACGAATAGATGTAACTTTCATCTCCCAAATTGACATATCTAATGCTCCTAACAATTGTCTAGCATTTTCAGCATCTGAAAAGTTAACATTGACACTACGCAAGTTGCTGAAAATTTTATTAAAGCGAGCAAAAAGGTCGTCAATTGACTCACCGGGTTGCATCTCAAAACACATGTATTCTTTCTTGAACATACCTTGCCTTACCTCCTTGATCGTATTGGATCCTTCATGGTAGTCACAAAGAGCTTTCCAAACATCATATGCAGATCGGAGGTGTGCAACACGGTCGAAGTCGCTTTGAGTCAATCCTTGGATGATCAAGTTGCGAGCCTTGTTGTTGTTGTCAACATATCTCATGTTCGCAGCCGTAACTTGATCGTTGGGTGGTACATCGAAGTTCCGGTAGACCTTTTCCCATATGGCGAAGCCTTGCGCCTGTATGTAGGCCTCCATCCGCGCCTTCCAAACCTGAAAATCGATGCCATTGAACACACAAGGTTTTGCGGAGTACTTCTCCATGATGGTTAGTCAAAACACGTGCAAATCACAAAGATTAGAGCACCTTGGATCTGATACCAATTGTAGGATCGAAGAGCACGTGAAAAGCTACCAGAGGGGGGTGAATGGTAGATTAAAACTTTTCGTAGCGGAAACAACAAAAACCCCTCAGCAAAAAATCAATCGGTTAAAGAAACCGTGTGTGCAAGTGTTTTCAAACGTGTTCAACCGTGACAAATCAAGTAGAGAGGTAGAGAATCAAGTCATGGATCTAATGCAACAAGAATCACTTGAAAACACGAAGTAAAACTTGAGATACGATCAAAACATTAAACAAAGATCAATCTGTTCTACCCAATATAAAACAGATCTGCAATGCTGCAAAGAAACTCGTGTATCTGAAAAACTACAGATCCGAAGCTCGTGAAAATTTCACAGATGATATATAATTGAGTTGTGAAGACAACCCAAAAAGAATCACGTCAATCGGATCTGTAAAACTCGAGTTATGAACGAAACACCGAAGCAACGTCGGTCTGTCCAGAAACTCGGCGAGAAAGACTTGACGAAAAACAAGTCGGACGAACAAGGCACAAAAGCTCCTAGAAACTATGAACTTTATTCAATAGAAACACAAGAGGAACAGCCCAAAGTTCTCTACCCACGAGAGCTCTGGCCTCCCTTGCTTTTATAGCCAGCCCACAGGCTAAACATTCCAATCTAGGACTCCTACTCCTAATTGGACTCGTATCCTAACTTATCATAACTGCTCAGGACTCTCCTATTCGCAGATAGAAGCAATCGTGAGACTTCCAAACACCTTAGGAACGTTCTGAACATTCCTAAAACAACTCAACTTCGTGCCTAGCATGAAATCCTATCATAACCAACTCAAATCTTCCATATTTGAGCCATATCCGACTCAACCTCAGCCTGAGTACGCAATCCAGCCGGTTGGACCTTTCCGACCAATTCTTTACGTCCACTTCTCTTCATCACGCCTTGGAACAATGTTGCCACGTCCATGCACTCCTTGCACACGTGCAAACACCTTCCAACGACGTACACGCAACCTTCATATGCACTGCCCTTGATCCAAACATGCTGCGCGACCTCCCGATCAACTCAACCACAGCTCCTCCCGAACTTGGTTGTTGGAACCTCATCTCCTCCCTGAGACTAGTCTAAGGATCCCGTCACCAGCCATGTCTTGAACTCAAGCAACACCTGCACATGAATAAACAACCAATTCTTCCGAGCACAAGTCCTCGACTTGACTCACGTTAGTTCGAAAACCACAACACCTTACATGAGCACGTCACATAAGCATGTTGCAAACCATATCAAATGATAACAGCCATAACCACCAAAACACACCAAAAACTTAGCAAATTAATACTAAGCAAACCTTCCCATAAAGCAAGTTTGAAACATTGCGAGTTAAAAGCAAAAACAAGATGTTGCAGTTCTACGAGTTGAACTTCACGGGAGCTCCCTAAAAACAAGCTCCGGACCTCACAGAAGCTCTCCGGACGTTGCAGGAGCTCTCCGGACCTTGCGTCGGACCTTGCCAACACTTGGCGGACCTAACAAAGAACTTGTCGGACCTTGCCACAGAGGAATGTTTTGGCAATATTCAAAACTTTGAATGTTAATTCTAACTTTTATCCTAATTGCCAATGTATTCAGCACACATAGGTCTCACAGACGTTGTGCCGGAGGAAGGTGATGAGCGCGCCTTCCTATTTGCTGTCCAGGCCCCCGGCTACCCTGGTGGTCTGGGCAGCATCGGCGCCGACTTGGACGACCTTCAGGGGGACGTCGCCCTCGTCGAGGGGTTGCACGCGGGGTGCTGCGGTAGAGGCACGGTGGCGTGCACTTGGGTGGAGCCGGTCCGGTTCTGCACTGCCAGGGGCTGGTGCTCGAGCTGTTGCAAGTGCCTGGAGCTTCTCCAAGGCTGACACTGCAGCAGTGCGGTCTCCACAAATCTTGAGGACGCCTGTTGGTGTAGGCATCTTCAAGACAAGGTAGCCGTAGTGGGCTACTGCCATGAATCGATACAGGGCTGGCCTGCCGATTATGGCGTTGAAGGGGAGGTCAATCTCTCTACGTCGAACAGAATGTACTCTGTTCGATAGCTGTCCGGTGCCCCAAAGGTCACCGGAAGGCTGATGTCGCCGTAGGGAACGACTTGTCCCGGCTCTACCCCTGAGAACGGGCTCGATGGGGTGAGCTTGGCCATCGGGATCTGTAGCTTCTGGAAAGCTGCGCGGCTGATGAGGTTCAGCCCAGCCCCACCATCTACCAGAACGTGGTACATCCTCACGTTGGCGATGGTGGGTGCTACCATGAGCAGTAGTTGGCCGGCCCCAGCCATGTTCCTGGGGCAGTCGGTGGCATCAAAGCTGATGGGGGGTTCCCATCCACTTGAGGTGCGGCGCGGCACTTGGGAGAGGAGCCACCGACGCTACCGCTCGGCGCAGAGTCTTAACCGCGCTTCGGGACGAGGGGTCAGCGGACCCGCCGTAGATAACGTAGAGCATCTTCCGGCGCCCGTCTTTGCTGGAGCTGGAGTCCTCGTGGTTGCGCACCGCCTTCACAGCGCGCTGAGGCTCCTGGAACTCCACTTGGTGGTCGGCGTTGTCTTGGGCGTCGACCTTCTGCTTGCCCTCCCTTTGACGAAAGGGAGGGGCGTCGGCTCGCAGTTGCTTCCCCTTGCGGAAGCGCTCCGCGAGCTTCTTAATCTCCCGGCACTCAGCAGCAGTATGGTAACTGGTGTCGTGCACGGGGCATGGCTTGCCTTGGTCACCATCTGGAGCTGGTGACTGACGCTGCCTCTTGTCGGGGCGTGGCCCCCGAGCTCCACTGGGTGCTGCTGCAGCAGCAATGGGAGCCGCGGTCGGTGGCTTCATCTTGCCACCGCCCCGGTTCTTGATCTTCTTGATGCTTCCAAGGGAAGCAGCGCCGGATCCGAGCTGTCCTCCTGACTCGGAGGCTAGCAGTGAGTGCCAGTTCCGCCCTTCTGCTGCCCTGGCGCACTTGTCCGCTAGGCTGAAGAGCTCTGAGACGTCGTGAACCTCTCTGGTCGTGAGCTTCTCAAGCATCTTCTTGTCCCGTACACCCTGCCAGAACGCCACCACCACAGAAGCATTTTGAATATGCGGGATGGTGTTCCGCACCTGGGAGAACCGCTGGATGAAGGAGCGCAGCATCTCTCCAGGCTGTTGCTGGATGGCGTGGAGGTCAAGCTCCGTGCCAGGCCGGGTGTAGGAGCTGCCGAAGTTAGCAGTGAACTGCCGGCAGAGCTCTCCCCAAGAGGTTATGGAACCCTGGGGGAGGTTCATGAGCCAAGACCGGGCTGGGCCGGTCAAGGCGACGGGGAAGTAGTTGGCCATGATGGCCTCGTCCCCTCCTGCAGCAAGGATGGCGGTGGAGTAGATCTGGAGAAACTCCGCCGGGTTGACGCTGCCATCGTACTTATCGGGCAGGTGCGGCCGGAACTTGCACGGCCACTTCGCGAAGCGAAGGTGTGGCGCCAGGGCCGCACATCCTGCTCCTGTTGCTGCAGGCGTTGGTGCCGCGAACGCTCGGTTTGCTGCTGGCACTGTGTACCCCGGTACGGGCAAGGCTGCGCCATAAACCGGGGGCACCATTTGCAGGGCATATGACTGGGGCATATGCTGCGTGGCGTATGCCTGGGGCAGAGATCGCGTGGCGAACGTCTGCGCCTCAGGCTGCGTCGAGGCGGTTGACATGCTGTCGCCGGCCTCCTGGTTGCGACGCCTTTCTCGTCGTCGCTCAATGAACACTCGGGCATCTTTGCCCAAGTGGCATCGTTCCAGCTCCGACCTCAGGTCCGCCGATGGGAGCCTGGTGGAGCGGGAATCTGCCGTCTGCCCATCAACCGTTGGCGTGCGCGTCAGCGACACAGCCGGTTGGCCGGGACGTCGTCCCCGCCGAAGTCGAGGGTTTGCGGCGGCAACGACGAGACGATCTACGTCGCGAATCCACTGCTGGGTCGCTGACTGAGGCGCGTCCCCAGCAGGTGGATTGCGCAGTAGCGCTCTTGCTGCAGCTAGTGCGCCCCCGTTGGAGACGCTCAGTGCTGCAAAGGATCTCACGCTTGCTGGAGCCTGCGCTGCCGGAGTTGGCTGCTGGCTCCCAGCTTGCGCCGACACACTTTGTCCAGAGTGTGTTGAGACGTAGTCCCCGCTAATCACCGTTCGTCGCGAACGCGGGCGGGGAGAGCTTGTCGCTGAAGGAAGCTTCGTCATCTTCGTCGGCAGAAGCTCGTCGCGCAAGGGAAAAGCCCCCTACCTGGCGTGCCAAATGTCGAAGTGTGTAGCTGACACTTCCCCCAGGCCTGCTCTGGGCAGCCCGCGGAGGTTCTTTTTTGGTGGGGCTAGTCACTCACGGAGAGCTTCAGCGTTAGGGACGATTGAGGGAGAAGCTTGACACGGGGATTTTTACGTGGTTGAGGCCGCCGGAGCATAAAACCCTACGTCCACGGTGAGCAGAGTTGCTCGCTGTATTGCTTGCTGCTTAGAACCGGATTCCTGAGCTTGAGGGTGTAAGATGTCGAATGGCTAGAGTGCGAGGGTGCGTAAGAGGCAAACCCTTGCTAACGTTGCCTACCCGAGCCTTTTATAGTCCAAGGCTCGAGCGACATACAAGGTGGGCCCGGGACCCGACAGGTGGTCCCGGGACCCGACAGGTGGTCCCGGGGAGATTGCCTGCCATCTACCGTATCTGCAGTTACGCCGGTAGTTGTCTCTGGCGAAGGCTTCCGAGTCTTGGTTCTGCCGCCCTGCCCATGCCGCAAGCTAGTCATAGTGGTTGATGATGGCATGGGCGGCAGGGGATGTCTTGTCGCTGTGTTTATTGGCGGGCAGGCTCTGACACGGCACACCAATCTGCGATGTGACTGGGCGCAATGGCACCTGACAGAGGGGTGCTCCGCGTCTCCGCGCCTTGGGAAGGCGCGGGTCTTGAATACCTTGTATGGGCAAGGTATGGCGCGTCTTTACTCTTGCTGCCTACCGCGCGGGGGCAGGCAGCGCTGCTCTGCTGGCCACGTGGCGGGCCCGGAGCTCTCCTCTGAGGAGAGGGAGGTCTGGCCCCGCGGGACACGTGGTGCCTTCGGAGCTCTCCCCACGTAGGGGGGAGGTCCGGCTTCTGCTGGCCACGTGGCGGGCCCAGAGCTCTCCTCTGAGGAGAGGGAGATCCGGCCCCGCAGGACACGTGGAGCCTCCGAAGCTCTCCCCGCGGAGGGGGGGGTCCGGCTCAGTTGGCCACGTGGCGGGTCCGGAGCTCTCCTTTGAGGAGAGGGAGGTCCGGCCCCGCTGGACACATGGCGCCTTCGGAGCTCTCCCTGCGGAGAAGGGCGAGGTCTTTATGCATTTTCCCATGTGCGCGGGGGTACCCGTATTGAGGGTACCGACAATAACTTCTTCATTGTTGCTTCTTCATTAGAGTCTTTGTATGGTATATTTTTGTCTATTAACCATTCAGTGAAACATCTTCTGTGCTCTTTAATGATCTAGTCCTCTGTGCGGCCTCGGTGTTTCTACGAAGCTCAATTCATATTCCTCGATGTACGACTCAGCTATTGTGAGTTGTTATAGTACACCAAAATGTGCACAGTGTACTAACTTGTAATCCTGAACAATAAAAATTTTCTTACCCACTTTGCCTCTCCCACATAGTTTACTCTCGTGTACTGGTATAGGCACACCTATCGGCTTTCCATATTTGATGTAATCAGCGCAACTCTCAATCACTTCTTCAGTAGTGGACTAAAGGCGTCATTACCCCGGTCACAGCATAGTGATCCTGCATTTCTACGTCGAAGGAAGCAGTATAGTGATGTAATGCCTGTGTCGTAACCGGAAGGGGGGAAAGTTACCGTATAGGGAAATGAACATTTTGCCTGGGTTGATTCTCCAATTAGTTCAGCTCATTGCATGCGCGTCGCCATCTGCATCATGCACTGTTGCGCTAAGCGAAAGACGCTAGGGTAGTTGTACATGCATATCAACGACGAAACGGGGCAGGTTGCACGACAAGTGGGCCCTGGACACGTTGGCCGTGCCAGATGGCACATCACCCCACGTGGAATGATTGGTGCTTATCATTCTCCCTGCAAAATGAAACAACCCTAAGCCTTACCTTCGACCCAAGTTTCTTTTCTTTGTTTTCGCCTCTTTTATTTAAGACATAAGATTGGAACACGCTGCCGCTGACCGAACGGACCAAGCTTGTTCATCTCTGCCGCCCATCCCTGCTTTGTTCATCTCTGCTTTTGTGCTCGATGTACCGGATTTTAGCCCATCTCAAGTTTCAGCTCACACGAAAAGACAAATTTACGATGACCAAAGTTATTAACGACAGTACCATCGTTAATTAAAATGTTCACGACGGTGTCCAACGACCGTCGTAAATAAGCACATTATTCACGACAGTTAACCTAGACCGTCATAAATAAGCACATTATTTACGATGGTAAGCCTTGACCATTGTGAATAAGGAACACTTATTCATGACAGGGCCAGTTCCCGTCGTAAATTACACCTTATTTACGACGGCCAAGGACCTGGCCATCGTAAATAAGGGGTATATACCCGCCCGGACCGAGGTCGGCGCGGGCATTCACGCCCACGCCAACCCCGACAGTTCCGTCGCCGCCTCTCATGCCACCGCCGCCGCCGCCCTCTCGCGTCGCCGCCGCCGCCGCCCTCTCGCGTCTCCGCCGCCGCCCTCGCTCGCCGCCGCCAACGCCCTCACGCGCCGCCACCGCCGCCCCATCCTCCCCAGCCCGCGTGCCCCTGGCCCTGCGCGCCCCGGCCCGTCCCAGCGCGCCCCCGGTCCCCCGCGCCCCGGCTGGCCACCCGCCGCTGGCTCTGCCCCGACCTGGCGCCGCACCGCCCCTGCGCGCCCCGGCCGGCCACCCGCCGCCAGCTCCGGCCTGATCTGGCGTTGCCCCGCCCCGACCCGGTCGGCCCCGACAGCCCCGCCGCAGACCCGGCGTCGCCCCGCCCCGACCCAAGGTTTTTTTAATTAGTTTTGATTAATTAGCTTATCTTAGTTTAGTTTACTAGTTGTAATTAGGTTATTTTAATTAGTTTAGTTGATTTTATAATTAGTTTAGTTTAGTTTGTAATCATGCTTTAATTAGTTTAGTTTACTTACTTTAAATTAGTTTAGTTTAGCTTATTCAACCCACCCGGGTCGGGGTCAGCACGGGCATTCACGTCCGCGCCGTCCCCGACCGGTTCCGCCGCCGCCACCGCCCACCCCGGCCTGCCCGCGCGCCTTTGCTGCCGCCGCCCCGGCCGGCCCTCCCGCCCCTGACTGCCCCGCCCCGACAAGGTCGACTCCGACCGCCCCGTCGTAGACCCAGCCCCGCCCTGACCCGCCGCCGTCCCGACCCGGCCCATTGAGGTTTTTTAATTAGTTTTAATTAATTAAATTATTTTTTAATTAGTTTTAATTATTTAGCTCCCTAGCCGCCGGGTCCCTGCCCTGCCCGCCCCGCCCGCCGGGTCCTTCCCATGCCCGCCAGCTTACTATTGTTTAAATTATTTAATTGTTTATTTTGTTTCGAATTCTCAATTAGATTATAATTTGTTAATTGATTGATTACGAGTCTGTACTATTTATACGCATATTAACGGGTTTCGAGGCGGTCTGACCCGGCATGGCCCGACCCAGCAAGGCCCAATCCGGCCCGACCCGACACGACCCAACTCGGCCCGAACCGGCAAGGCCCAATCCGGCGCGACTCGGCATGACCCAATCGCACCCTGACCCGGCACGGCCCAACCTGGCCTGAATTGGCAAGGCCCAATCTGGCCCGACCTGGCACGGCCCAATCTCGCCCCGACCCGTCATGGCCCAGATGGTTTTAGTCTCAACTTATGTGTTGAGACGAGCACGAAGGCGAACGGCGACAATTACTTGTAACTTTCAACGGTTAGGTGTCACCCCTTTGAACTTTCAACTCTGACTAACTTACCCCCTCTTTCTCGTTCTTTCCAATCTTGTAATTGACTGAAAAATAAAAATGAGTAACATAACCTATAGAAATCTATTATCTGTTTTGAATCTGTACGTCTCACATGCGATAGGCATGTGAGGCGTGCAGGTTCTCAATTGTCCCTTTTTGGACAGCCTGAGAGTGACCGAGGACATGCTTTTGACGAGTTAGGTACGAGGTCTGGATCTGGATGTGATTTCGACAGCATAACCCTAATGTTCTCTGCTGCACCATTTTTGGGCGTGCAGTTGGAGAACAACGGGGTTATGCTGCCAAAATTTTGTTTAGATTCAGACACCGTGTCTCGTCATAAGCACGTTACCTCGGTCACTCTTAGATGGGTTTAGGACCTATCTGCCTAGTTGTAGTGGTCGGGACAAGACATAAAAATGAACTAATAATGATTTATCCGCTTTGAAGGTATAACCTCAGCATGGCTGAAGACCGAACTTGGATATATTCTGGTTGGAAGATGAAGTGGTGGATGATAGCATGGGAGTCGATAGGATGGACGAGATGCATGAATCCATAGATCCTGAGTTGACGGAGGATGCTCCTACAACAGAGGTTCAAACGTTCATGGAGCTTCTCAAAGCTTCAGAAGAGCCGCTGCATGAACACACAAAAGTGACTCTTCTTAATTTCATGACCAAACTTATGGCAATTAAGTCTAAGTATTTCTTCTCCAACAACTGTTACAACAATCTCATCAATCAGCATATCCTTCCTCAACCGCATAAAGTGCCAAAAGATATGTACCAGTCCAAGAAATTGATTTCTGGTCTTGGTATGAAATATGAGAAGATTGATGTCTGCCCAGACAACTATATGCTTTTTTGGAAAGAGCACGCCAACGAGAAGAAGTACTTACAATGTGGCAAATCGAGGTTTGTCGAGGTTGATAATGATGAAGGAGAGCGTGTACAGACTGAAGTCGCATATAAGCAGCTTCGTTACTTGCATGTCACACCTCGGTTGAAGCGTTTGTTTCCCTCGAAAAGAACTGCTAGACATATGAGATGGCACAAAGAAGGTGTACGTGGGAACCTCGGAGTCATGGTGCACCCGTCCGACGGTGAGACATGGAATGCTTTGGACTTCTTCGATCCAGATTTCGCCAACGATGCAAGAAATGTTCGCATCGGGTTAGTGACAGATGGCTTCTCGCCGTTCAGTACAATCCCACACCATACTCATGTTGGCCCGTGTTCGCTATTTCGTACAACTTACCGCCATCTCTTTGTATGAAGTATGAATTCATGCTCCTTTGCCTCATCGTTCCTGGACCAGATCATCCTGGTACAGGACTCAACGTGATGTTGAAGCCGTTGATTGAAGAGTTGAAATTGTTATGGGCAGGAATCAAAGCGTACGATTGTCACAAAAAGCAGAAATTCAATCTTCGAGCTGCATACTTGTGGTTTGTTCATGATTTTCCAGCATACGACATGTTTTCCGGCTGGAGTATTCATGGTCGTTCGACATGTCCGATATGTGCTGCGTACACGGAATGTTTGTCTTAGTCATGGTAGCAAGATATGTTACTTCGATTGTCATCGACGTTGGCTACCTCCAAAACACATGTTCAGACAACACAGGAATGCCTTTAGAAAGAACACCGTTGCCACAAAAGGACCACCTCAATGTTTGAATGGGTCAGTGATATTATCCATGTTGGACAAGCTAGTGCCAGATGAAAATTGTCCTCGATATTTTGTTGGTTACGGAGAGGACCACATTTAGACTCATGTATGTGTATTATGGGAACTACCGTATATGAAGTCCTTAATTCTAATGCATAAAATTGATGTCATGCACCAGGAGCGTAATATGAGTGAATGCATCATAAGCACATGCTTGGATGTGATGGGCAAAACAGAATACAATATTAAGGCTCGAAAAGATTTGGCAGAGGTTTGTAACCATCCAAGTCTTGAGCTCTCAGAAACTGGTGGCAAACCCCGCGCTACTTTTTGTCTTAGACCTAAAGAAAAGAAAGAAGTGTTGCAGTGGTTGGAAAAATTGAAATTCCCTGATGGTTATGCTGCTAGCCTGAGATGAGCTGTGAATGTTAAGACGGGAAAGCTCACTAGGTTGAAAAGTCATGATTATCACATAATCATGGAAAGACTTTTGCCGGTTATGTTTCGGGGCTATCTTGACGATGCAATGTGGAGGGTGTTAGCCGAGCTGAGCTATTTTTATAGACAGCTTTGTGCTAAAGAAATTACAAAGGAGATGATGGAGAAGTTGGAAGATGAGATACCAGATTTGGTATGTGTCGGTACCCTCGATATGGGGTACCCCCGTGCACAGGGGAAAATGCCTAAGAATCTCGCCCTTCTCCGCAGGGAGAGCTCCGAAGGCGCCACGTGTCCAGTGGAGCTGGACCTCCCTCTCCTCACAGGAGAGCTCCGGGCCCGCCACGTGGCCAATAGCAGCCAGACCACCCCTCCGTGGGGAGGGCTCTGAAGGCGTCGCGTGTCCCACAGGGCCGGACCTCTTCCCTCCTCAGAGGGGAGCTCCGGGCCTGCCACGTGGCCGACAGAAGCCGGACCTCCCCCCTCTGTGGGGATAGGTCCGAAGGCTCCACGTGTCCTACGGGGCCGGACCTCCCTCTGCTCAGAGGAGAGCTCCGGGCCCGCCACGTGTCCGGCAGAACAGCGCTACCTGCCCTCGACGGGTGTAAAGACGCACCATACCTTGCCCGTACAAGGTATTCAAGGCCCGCGCCTTCCCAAGACGCGGAGACGCGGAGCACGCCTCTGTCAGGTGCTGTTGCGCCCAGTCGCATCACAGACTGGCGCGCGGTTCAGAACCTGCCAGCCAATTAACACAGTGACAAGACATCCCCTGCCGCCCCCGCCGTCATCAACCATTACGACTAGCATGCGGCATGGGCACGGCGGCAAGACGAAGACTCGGAAGCCTTCGCCAGAGACAACTACCGACATAGCTGTGGATACGATAGTCGGCATGCAATCTCCCCGGGACCACCTATCGGGTCCCGGGCCCCCCTTGTAAGCCACACGAGTCTTGGACTATAAAAGGCTCAGGTAGGCAACGTTAGCGAGGGTTCGCACTCCAGCAACTCACACCCTAGGCATAACTCATCCTCAAGCTCAGAACTCCGGTTCTGGGCAACAAGCAATACAGCGAGCACCTCTGCTCACCGTGGACGTAGGGTTTTACGCTCCGGCGGCCCGAACCACGTAAAACTCGCCGTGTCAAGCTCCTCCCTCACTCGTCCCTACGCTTAAGCTCTCCGCAAGCGACTAGCCCCTCCGAAAAAGAACCTCCGCGGGCTGCCCAGAGCAGGTCCGGGGGAAGTGTCGACCACACACTTCGACATTTGGCGCACCAGGTAGGGGGCTTTTCCCTTGCGCGACGAGTTTCTGCCGACGAAGATGACGAATCTACCTTCAGCGGCAAGCTCTCCTCCCCCGCGTTCACGACGGACCGTGACTAGCGGGGAATACGTGTCGACACACTCAGGACGGAGTGTGTCGGCGCAAGCTGGATGCCAGCAGCCGACTCCGGCAACGCCGACTCCGGCAATGCAGGCTCCAACTAGCGTGAGATCTTCTGCAGCGCTGAGTGTTCCCCACGGGGATGCGCTAGCTGCAGCAAGAGCGCTACTGCGCAATCCGCCTGCTGGGGACGCGCCTCAGGCAGCGACCCAGCAGTGGATTCGCGAGGTAGACCGTCTCGTCATCGCTGCCGCAAACCATCGACTTCGGCGGGACGACGCTCCGGCCAACCGGCTGTGTCGCTGACGCGCACGCCAACGGTTGACGGGCAGACGGCGGCTTCCAGCTCCACCAGGCTCCAGTCGACGGACCTGAGGACAGAGCTGGAACGGTGCCACTTGGGCCAGGATGCCCGGGTGTACCTCGAGCGACGTCGAGAAAGGCGTCGCAACCAAGAGGCTGGCGACAGCATGACGTCAGCCTCGACCCAACCTGAGGAGCAGACCTTCGCCACGCGATCTCTGCCCCAGGCATACGCCATGCAGCATATGCTACAGCCATATTCCCGGCAAACGGCGCCCCCGGTCTATGGCGCAGCCTTGCCAATACCGGGGTACACTGTGCCAGCGGCGAACCAAGCGTTCGCGGCACCAACACCTGCAGCAACAGGAGCAGGATGTGCGGCCCTGGCGCACCACCTTCGCTTCGCGAGGTGGCCGCGCAAGTTTCGGCCACACCTGCCCGAGAAGTACGACGGCAGCGTCATCCCGGCGGAGTTCCTCCAGATCTACTCCACCGCCATACTTGCTGCAGGAGGGGATGAGGCCGTCATGGCCAACTACTTCCTCGTCGCCTTGACCGGCCCAGCCCGGTCTTGGCTCATGAACCTCCCCCAGGGTTCCACAACTTCCTGGGGAGAGCTCTGCCGGCAGTTCACTGCCAACTTCGGCAGTTCTTACACCCGGCCTGGCACGGAGCTCGACCTCCACGCCATCCAGCAACAACCTGGGGAGTCGCTGCGCTCCTTCATCCAGCGGTTCTCCCAGGTACGCAACACCATCCCGCACATTCAATGTGCTTCTGTGGTGGTGGCGTTCCGGCAGGGTGTCCGGGACGAGAAGATGCTTGAGAAGCTCGCGACCAGAGAGGTCCGCGATGTCTCCGAGCTCTTCAGCCTGGCGGACAAGTGCGCCAGAGCAGCCGAAGGGCGGAACTGGCACTCACAGCCAGCCTCCGAGTCAGGAGGTCAGCTCGGGTCTGGCGCTGCTTCCTATGGAGGCAGCAAGAAGGCCAAGAACCGGGGCAGTGGCAAGATGAAGTCACCGGCCGCGGTTCCCGTTGCCGCAGCAGCGGCACCCAGCGGAGCTCGGGGGCCGCGCCCCGACAAGAGGCAGCGACAGTCACCAGCCCCAGAAGGTGACCAAGACAAGCTATGCCCCGTGCACGGCAGCTGTCACCATACTACTGCCGAGTGCCGGGAGATTCAGAACCTCGTGGAGCGCTTCGGCAAAGGAAGCAGCAGCGGACTGATGCTCCACCCTTCCGCCAAAGGGAGGGCAAGCAGAAGGTCGATGCCCCAGACAGCGTCGACCACCAAGTGGGGTTCCAGGAGCCTCAGCGTGCCGTGAAGGCGGTGCGCAACCATGAGGACTCCAGCTCCAGTGATGATGAGCGTCGAAAGAAGCTCTACGTCATATATGGCGGGTCCGCCGACCCCTCGTCCCGAAGCACAGTTAAGACTCTGCGCCGAGCGGTAGTGTCGGTGGCTCCACTCCCAGGTGCCGCACCGCACCTCAAGTGGATGGGAACCCCCATCAGCTTTGATGCCACCGACTGCCCCAGTAACATGGCTGGGGCCGGCCAACTACCGCTCTTGGTAGCGCCCACCATCGCCAACGTGAGGATGTATCACGTTTTGGTAGATGGCGGAGCTGGGCTGAACCTCATCAGCCGTGCAGCTTTCCATAAGCTGCAGATCCCGATGGCCAAGCTCACCCCGTCGAGCCCGTTCTCAGGGGTAGGGCCGGGACAGGTCGTTCCCTACGGCAACATCAGCCTCCCGGTGACCTTTGGAGCTCCGGACAGCTATCGGACAGAATACATTCTGTTCGACGTGGCGGAGATCGACCTCCCCTTCAATGCCATAATTGGCAGGCCAGCCCTGTACCGATTCATGGCAGTAGCCCACTACGGCTACCTCGTCTTGAAGATGCCTACACCAACAGGCGTCCTCAGGATTCGTGGAGACCGCACTGCTGCAGTGTCGGCCTTGGAAAAGCTCCAAGCGCTTGCAACAGCTAGAGCACCAGCCCCTGGCAGTGCAGAACCAGACCAGCTCCACCCAAGTGCATGCCACCGTGCCTCCACCGCAGCACCCCGTGTGCAACCCTTCGACGAGGGCGACGTCCACTTAAAGATCATCCAAATCGGCGCTGATGCCACCCAGACCACTCGGGTAGCCGGGGGTCTGGATAGCAAATAGGAAGGCGCGCTCGTCACCTTCCTCCGGCACAACGTCGACGTGTTTGCATGGCAGCCGTCGCAGATGCCGGGGATCCCTAGGGAGGTGATCAAGCACCACTTAAAGGTCTTCCCCGACGCCCGGCCAGTTCAACAGAAGCCCCGCAAGCAGTCCATCGAGCGGCAAAACTTCATCCGCGAAGAAATCAAGAAGCTGCTGGACGCTGGCTTCATACGGGAAGTCCACCACCCCCGGTGGTTGGCGAACCCCGTCGTTGTCCCGAAGGCCGGTGGGAAGCTCCGGATGTGCATCGACTACACCAGTCTCAATAAGGCATGTCCCAAAGATCCATTCCCTCTCCCTAGAATAGATCAAATAGTAGACTCGACATCAGGCTGCTTTATGCTGTGCTTCCTAGACGCCTACTCGGGTTTCCATCAGATCCCCATGTCTAGAGAAGATGAAGAGCACACCTCCTTCATCACAGTAGATGGCCTGTATTGTTATGTCTCTATGCCTTATGGCCTAAAGAATGCTCTCCCCACCTTTGTACGTGCAATGCACAAAACCTTTGTAGAGTAAATAAGAGACTTAGTTGAGGTGTACGTTGATGACATCGTTGTCAAGGTCAGGCAGAGTTCATCTTTGTTAGATAACCTAGCCTTAGTTTTTGACAAATTGCGCTCCACGCGCACCAAGCTGAACCCCGACAAATGTGTGTTCGGTGTATCCTCCGGGAAACTCTTAGGATTCCTGGTCTCGCACTAGGGAATTGAGGCCAACCCAGAGAAGATCAAGGCCATCGACTTGATGCGGCCTCCTGCCCGCATCAAAGAAGTCCAGAAGCTCACGGGATGCCTAGCCGCGCTGAGTCGGTTTATACCGAGACTAGCAGAGCGGGCGCTCCCCTTCTTTAAGCTTCTGTGCAGATCCGGTCCATTTGCCTGGAGTGACGAAGCAGAAGAAGCTTTCCAGGAGTTGAAGCGACTCCTGATGACCCTACCTATCATGGTAGCCCCCGAGCCCGGAGAGCATCTGTTGCTCTACATCGCGGCGACAACTGAAGTGGTGAGTATGGTCCTCGTCGCAAAGCGGCCGGACCTCTCGTCTTCACAGCCTCCTCCGGCAGCACAAGACAGACGCCAGGAAACCTCGCAGGTCCAAGACGGCCTCCCGGACCTCCAAGACAACCTCCCGGAGGTCCAGGGCGGCCTCCCGGACCCCCAAGACAACCTCTCGGGGGTCCAGTGGGACCCCCCGGGGGCCCAACGGGACCTCCTGGAGATCCAGCAGGACCTCCCGGAGCCCCCGGAGAACCAGCGGGGCCCCCCAGAGGGCCAAGATGGCTTAAGAACTTTTGAGTTCCAACTCCCAGAAGCCCCCCTAGACCCACTCACCTCCAGCGGACCAGGGCCAATGGATGAAGACCTCTCAGACCTAAGAGAGAGGGTTCAAACCATCCAGAGGCCTGTCTACTACATCGGCGAAGTCCTTCACGATGCCAAGACAAGGTACCTAGAAGTCCACAAGCTGCTGTATGCAGTGCTCGTGGCGTCCAGGAAGCTCCGCCACTACTTTCAGGCCCACCGGGTCTCAGTAGTCACCTCCTATCCGCTGAAGACGATCCTTCACAGCCCCCATGCGACTGGCAACGTCGCTAAATGGGCAGCGGAGCTGGTGGAGTTCGAGCTGGACTTCCTTCCTCGCCATGCAGTCAAAAGCCAAGCGCTGGCTGACTTCGTGGCAGAGTGGACACCAAGGAAGGCTGACCCAGTGGGGCCACGAAGACGGTGAACCAGAGCACCGAGTTCCGGTCTTCACCGAGCCCCACTGGACGCTCTTCTTCGACGGCTCCTCGCGAAAGCAGAGGGCTGGTGCCGGCGTACTGTTTCTCATGCCATCGGGGGAGCAGTTTGGGTACATGGTGCGTCTCAATTTCAAGGCAACCAACAACATGGCAGAGTATGAAGCACTCATCTTTGGCCTACAGACAGCCCTATCTCTGGGCGCTCGCCAGTTGTTGGCACAGGGCGACTCACAGCTGGTTATCAAGCAAGTTAAGGGCGAATGCTCCTGCAATGACCCACAGCTAGCTGCTTATCTGCTTCACGTGCAGATGTTGGAGAAAGACTTCCTCGCCTTGGACCTGCGCCACGTACCGCGCGCTGGCAATGCCGCAGCTGACGACCTTTCAACGAAGGCTTCCACCGGAGCCCCTGTGCCCGAAGGAGTCTTCGAGAGGACGTTGTTGCGGCCCACAGCCCGGCCCGCCGAGCCGGGTGAAGGGGGCTGGACCAGCACTTCGAAGCTGGCGGTCCCGGCGGCCCTACAGCCATGGATGCCGCCAAGGATCGTAAGCGTCACTGGGGACTCCGTGCAACCCAGCGCTCAAGATCCATAAGCTCAAGTCAGACCCGATGCATGGATCACGGAGATCCGGGACTACTTGAAAGACAACATCCTCCCTGATGAACATGCAACCGCTGAACGGATCATGCGTATGGCTAAGAGATACGCGCTGGTAGAAGGGGATCTTTACCGGCGTGGCGCCAACCACGTCCTATTGCGGTGCATAACCCAGGGGAAGGCTGCGACTTGCTCGCTGAGATCCATGGAGGTGAATGTGGGAGTCACTCTTCCTCACGCACGCTTGTCGGTAAAGCCTTCCGGCATGGCTTCTACTGGCCGACAGCACTCCAGGATGCCGTCAAGCTGGTCGAGAGCTGCAAGGCGTGCCAGTTCCATGCCAAGCAGATCCATACACCGGCTCAGGCGGTACAGATGATCCCACCCTCATGGCCATTTGCCGTATGGGGGTTGGACATCCTGGGACCATTCCCCAGAACCGTCGGGGGATTCCGGTACCTCTATGTCGCCATCAACAAGTTCACCAAGTGGCCGGAAGCCACACCAGTTGTCACCATCAACAAGAAATCCGCAGTAAAGTTCATCAAGTCGATTGTCTGCCGGTTCGGGGTCCCGAACAGAATCATCACCGACAACGGGACCCAGTTCACCAGCGCAGCCTTCCAAGACTACTGCGAAGACCTCGGCATCCAGGTGTGCTATGCCTCTGTTGCTCACCCAAAGAGCAATGGGCAAGTCAAGAGGGCCAACGCCGAGATTCTCCGGGGTCTCAAGACCCGCACCTATGCCAGCCTGAAGAAACATGGTGCCAATTGGGTGGATGAGCTTCCGAGCACACTATGGGCTAACCGGACATCCCAGAGTCGAGCCACCGGAGAGACACCCTTCTTCATGGTGTATGGGGCCGAAGTTGTGCTTCCCCCAGAGATCACCATGAATTCTCACCGCGTCCGAGCTTATGACGAAGCCACGCAGGACAACCTCCGGTACGGAGACATCAACCTTGTCGACGAGGTCCGATTGCATGCAGCACTCCGTAACGCACGGTACAGACAAGCGCTCCACCGCTACCACCAGAGGTCTGTGCGTGCCTGGGAGCTGCAGGAAGGTGACCTGGTGCTGCGGCGCATACTTTCTCGTGAAGGGACCCACAAACTCTCCCCTGGTTGGGAAGGTCCCTTCCGAGTCACAAAAGTTTGCCGCCCCGGGTGCGTACGCCTTTCCACCAAGGATGGGGATCCGCTCCCGAACCCCTGGAACATCGAACACCTCCGTAAGTTCTACCCCTAGAACAGTAGCAGGACAGTTTCTTCTTTCTAATAGATTCCATAGTCCCGGAACAGCGCTCGGAGCAGCTAAGTCTCAAGGGACGGTCCAGGACTACGTTCAGCTTTGCCTGGTTCCGACTCCAAGCGCGTAGAGTCTTGCTTCCCTTTTTAATGGGACGGGTCGTGGCCTCCATGTTTGGCCTGTTTTCCACCTATGGAAATTTATAGGGAAAGAACCTGTCCTGCTTTGCTCTTCCTTTATGCTCATTCAAATTATGTATTAATTTTTATGACCTCACTTCCTGGGTATGTTCACCATACACCCAGTCCCCTTTTTCCCATTCTCAACTCTAGTCGGCATTTGCTATCCTGCCTGGGGCGGTCGCGCTTGGGGGACCTGCCGATGGCCAGGGGGGCCCGAGCCCCCGGCACGCCGTGCACCAAAATTCCCAAGCACCGTGCACCGAATCGGGATTGTAAGCCAAATAAGACTATGAGATCAGAAAGGGGGAGCCCCAAGGAGAATTACGTTTCCCTTGTTTGTGTGCAGGACCCTCCGGCCTTGGCTTCCCGCAGGAGTATGGTTGGAGTACCCAAACAGTTGGCCACGCCTACCAGGGGGCCGCTACGGACCACGCAGAACCGGGAGATCCGGACCCCGCCCCCTCAGTAGGGGCGGGCCCCAGAGGCCCCACGTGTCCAGCGGGGCCGGGGCTCCTGCCTCCTCAGGAGGGGCTCCGGACCCGCCATGTGGCGGGCAGAAGCCGGGTCTCCCCCTCCGCGGGGAGAGGTCCAAAGGCTCCACGTGTCCTGCGGGGCCGGACCTCCCTCTCCTCAGAGGAGAGCTCCGGGCCCGCCACGTGTCCAGCAGATCCGGACCTCCCCGTCCTCATGGGGCGGGCTCCGGAGACCTCCGGGGCCCTTAATACAGTAAGGACCCGGGGAAGGTGTCTGTGCAGACCTTCGAGATTGGTGAAGGCCTATGAGTACCTTACGGAGCTAAGGGCTCGGCCAGGCGAAACCAAGAAGAAGACAAGTGCATCACAGGCACGAGGGGTCATAAGAGTCTATGTATTCGTGGCTCCATGAGCTGGACTACAGACTCGATAAAAAAGAAAGAAACAAGCCCTAGGGTTCCCCTGGCACGTCCAGAACCTAGAAGTTGCGAGAACGGCCACGACCCCAACTTCAGCCCTGGGGGCGTTCTCCCGCTCCATGACCCGAGCACAGGGATCATCTCGGCCATCACTAGCGCAAGGGCCAGTGTCGTCAAGGATGCTTCTGAAGCCCCCTCCACCGCTTCAGCAGTTTCCTTGGAGACTCTGCCGCCTGGAGTCCTCCTCGGCGTGTCAGCAGTTTCTTTGGAGACTCCACCGCCTGAGGAGAGAGGACGCAGCTTCCCTGAAGACTCCTCCGACCCGAGCACAGGGATCATCTTGGCCATCACCAGCGCAAGGGCTGGTGTCATCAAGGATGCTTCTGAAGCCCCCTCCGCCGCTTGAGCAGTTTCCTTGGAGACTCTGCCGCCTAGAGTCCTCCTTGGTGCTTCAACAGCTTCCTTGGAGACTCCTCCGCCTGAAGCCTCCTCGACGTGTCAGCAGTTTCTTTGGAGACTCCACCACTTGAGGAGAAAGGACGCAACGCCTGGGAACCCTCAGCCAGTCGTCGCTCAAGAAGAGTCCAGTCGGGATGATAAACCCGGGGCCTCTTGGAGGCGTCACCTCCAGAGGCAAGGCATGCAGGCTCCCTGGATCCCTGACTTGGTGCAGAAGCCGCCGCCGGAGGAAATCGAGAGCGATCCTCCTCCGAAGGCGGGTTAGAAGCCATGGGAGAAGACAAGGTCACAGAAACTCAACGAAGGTGCAAGTGCTGGAAGCCTTATAAAGGGAACCAACCCACGTTGTGGCTTCGTTTCACACTTCCCAGGTGTGATTCCAAGCGATTTGAAACTCTTCGAATACACTGCATCGGCAACCGCATCGGCTCCAAGACCGAGCGCTGATGACAGGTGGGCCCAGGCCGCCCAACTGAAGCGGTGGGTCAAGGAGTCAGTGTCCCAAGAAGACGAGCCGGCAAGGCACTTCGGCGGTTCCCAAAGAAAGCGCCGCAACGTGTAGAAGTGGCAACCTTGGGAACCGCCGCAGTAAAAGCAACCATCAAGTGGGCGCATGCTCCCACGATCCCGCGACAATTCGTGCTCCGGCAGCGGTCAATGCGGGACTTAGAGAAAGTGCGCAGAACAGAAGAGACGGAGGCCCCACCTCGGGCTCGCTATCTCCCCCGAGATGGGCCCGGGGGCCACTGTCGGTACCCGTGATATGGGGTACCCCCGCGCACAGGGGAAAATGCCTAAGGATCTCGCCCTTCTCCGTAGGGAGAGCTCCGAAGGCGCCACGTGTCTAGTGGGGCCGGACCTCCCTCTCCTCAGAGGAGAGCTCCGGGCCCGCCACGTGGCCAACAGCAGCCAGACCTCCCCTCCGTGGGGAGGGCTCTGAAGGCGCCGCATGTCCCGCAGGGCCGGACCTCCCCCTCCTCAGAGGGGAGCTCCGGGCCCGCCACGTGGCCGACAGAAGCCGGACCTCCCCCCTCCGCGGGGAGAGGTCCGAAGGCTCCACGTGTGCTGCAGGGCCGGACCTCCCTCTGCTTAGAGGAGACCTCCGGGCCCGCCACGTGTCCAGCAGAACAGCGCTGCCTGCCCCCGAGCGGTAGGCAGCGGGCGTAAAGACGCACCATACCTTGCCCGTAGAAGGTATTCAAGGCCCGCGCCTTCCCAAGACGCGGAGACGCGGAGCACGCCTCTGTCAGGTGCCGTTGCGCAGTCGCATCACAGATTGGCGCGCGGTGTCAGAACCTGCCAGCCAATAAACACAGTGACAAGACATCCCCTACGGCCCCCGCCGTCATCAACCACTACGACTAGCATGCGGCATGGGCAGGGCGGCAAGACGAAGACTCGGAAGCCTTCGCCAGAGACAACTACCGACATAACTGCGGATACGATAGTCGGCAGGCAATCTCCCCGGGACCACCTGTCGGGTCCCGGGCCCCCTTGTAAGCCACACGAGTCTTGGACTATAAAAGGCTCGGGTAGGCAACGTTAGCGAGGGTTCACACTCCAGGAACTCACACCCTAGGCATAACTCATCCTCAAGCTCAGGACTCCGGTTCTGGGCAACAAGCAATACAGCGAGCACCTCTACTCACCGTGGACGTAGGGTTTTACGCTCTGGCGGCCCGAACCACGTAAAACTCGTCGTGTCAAGCTCCTCCCTCACTCGTCCCTACGCTTAAGCTCTCCGCAAGCGACTAGCCCCTCCGAAAAAGAACCTCCGCGGGCTGCCCAGAGCAGGTCTGGGGGAAGTGTCGACCACACACTTTGACAGTATGTAAGATGGAAAAAGTTTTCCCTCCAGAGTTCTTCAACCCAATGCAGGCGGCCCTGTTCAATATAGTTGGATGTACCACATTGAAAGAGCACTCAGGTGTCTTAAACCAATGGTTCGCAATAGAGCAAGGGTTGAAGGATGCATCGTGGAAGCATTTACATTTCAGAAGATAGGCTACTTCTCAAGTATTTACTTTGCAGAAGAACATAATGTTAATGCTCCTACGTTGCGATACAATGTCGATGATGCATCCCCTTGTAGCGACCTCTCCATATTTCAAACGAGGGGCACTACCGTTGGTAGTAGCATGATCTACGATGCCAAAACAAAAGAAAAGACGGCTGCTTTGCTCTATATGTACGCTAATATAGACGGGATAGACAAATATTCCAAGTAAGTGTTTGTTCACCAACTATACTAATTGGTACAATTTGCCATACATATATTGTAATTGTTATTTTTTATTATATATGTAGTGAATTTGATCGCCAAAATTGGAAATCTAAGCATCAACCTACGAGCAAGCAAGTAGAAACGATGCGACATTATGGACTAAATGGAGGGCCCAACTTTCAATCTTGGTTTAGAGATCATGTAACATTTTCTTGTTTTTATTCTAATATGATGAGTATTGCTCGATATAGTCTTCTAACGTCTATATTTTGGACAGTGCAAAAAAGATGTCGGTGTTCATGAGGACTTGCGTCAGCTGTCCTATGGATCCATTAAAGTAGAAGCTATGGTCGATACGACGTCAATGGTTTTTGATTCTGTTCAACTGAATTTGAAGTTGTTCGTCCACTTGCGGCAACTTGTAATACCGGTGTTGTGACTATGGCTGTTGACGCCGAAGGACAGAAAACTAATTATTATGGGATCATTAAAAATATCCTTGAATTCAGTTTTGCCAGGAAAAAGGAGATTAAAGTAGTCTTCTTTGACTGTGAATGGTTTGACAATAATAACGAAACTCGACATAACCAATTTGGCATGATAGAGGTCAAACACAACGAACGACTACGAGGCCACGACACCTTTGTCCTTGCTTATCAAGTCCAGATAGTGTATTATTTACACAAGGTGAATCCTCGTGAGCAGTTATATACACCAAATGATGTTGGATACCAAGATAGTTTGTTGAACGTTGAGATTGATGAGGTTTACCAAGAACAAGAGTTGTCGGACTCTTTTGTCATTGAACCTGGTGTAGGTCTCGATGAGTTAGTTGGAGATGCTCAAGATTTAGAGACTCGTGAAATGTAAAAACGAAAACGAAAAACAATCACGACAGAAGATCGGTTGTCCGAAATAAGGAGTAGATTTCATGGTCATGATACTGATGAATTTTGAAAAAGATTTCGAGTAATGTCTTATATATTTTCAAGTAACATCTTATATCTTTTCTTTCGTCTTATATATTTTTCTTTACATTCATTAAGAATTTTTTATTCAATAGGATGTTGTCGAGCAATGGTAGAGGAAAGGGAAAGGCGAGGAGCCTAGCTAGAGGTTTCTTGCGTAGGGCAGCTGACATCTTTCAGGGCAGTACGTCTAGCGGATTTCTGCTAGACGGGTTGCTTTGATGAGTCAGCTACTGGAGCTGAGAGGCGCAGCAGTCACCTTACAGCGGTCAGACGAGGTAAATAACATTTCGTGAATCTTATAATGTCAATAATTACTTCATTCATCTACATCATGATTCTTTTAAATTATCCAGGAGGACTCTAGGTCCGAGGACTCATATACGAGAGGTCCTCTACAACCAGCATAGGATGACCACCCTTCGGGGTCGGGTAACCAGCCTGTGGACCCGTCTGTGGACTCTTCCTGTGACCACTCCTCTGGGTCACCTGATGTCAAGACACATCAGAGGCGTCGGACTAGGAGGGGTCACTATGTGGCTCCTCCTCCGCCTCCTGCAAACCCAGATGGCCGGATAGTTATTCGTCCGGTTGGCGATATGTAAGTAAATCTCTAGCTCTTCAATTTAGATTATTTTATCGTTCTAGATGTATTGATTTATCATTCTTTATCAGGTCTTGGTACGATGACTCATTCACGGGTCAAGGACGCCACAAGCAAGTGAACAGTGTCCTCAGGCGGCTTATCTGTTTGCACTACCCGGTTGTAGTGAACGATGTCCCCGCCACATCGTGAGACGATTACGCCACCGCCCAGCATGTTGCTCACGGCAACTACCAGGAGGCTGTGTGGTCCGACTTTATGGTAAGCATGAATTATATATTTCTGTAATACAAGTCTATAATATGGTTAATACCAATGATGTATAAATATGTTTTTATGCACGATGACGTTTGGAGGACGAGGCCGAGGTGGACTACGCCTGATCCGTGTTCCAGAAGAACGTTCAGAAGTTCGTTACGCAGTCGATATCGAAAGCAAGAATTCAAGCGACGAGAGCGTACATGAAGCTGCATCCGGAAGAGGGCGAGCTGGGGGCATTCAGAAACGTGGCTTCCAGGTACTTGACGGTGGAGCAGTACGCAGAGGTAAATTGTAAATTATTTATTTTAAAATGTGGAAGAATCACAAAGGGTAAATAGTCTATAACCTAATAATAAATGTATGCAGGTTGGTGTAGTGTGGTTAGACAGCCGTCCGGAGGACTACCGTTCCATGTGTGCTCTGTGGGCAAGTCAGGGGTTCCAGGAAGTTTCTAGGACCCATCGACAGAGCAGAGGGACGGATGGGAAGCATACGTTTGGTGCGGATGGCTACTTACGTCTGGCTAAACGCATGGTAAGTGTGATTACTATTGTTTTGAAATATGTTAAAATTATTCATTGAACTAACACATATACATAGGAGTGCGAGAGCGGTCAGGAGCCGACTCTGATTTAAGTCTAGAAGAGGGGTCACAGGGGAACTGACCCGTCACAGCCTTACCAACTGTGTTCTTAGGCGGCGTCGGACGCACTGGTGAGTTGTTTTGTATTTGTATTGAGTTTTCTAAAATAGTTTTGATAATATTATATTTCCGTCTTTGTAGGCAAGGTATGGGCAGGAGGCGGAGCGGCTTCACGATGAAGGCTTCTATTGGCAGAGCGCGCCAATTATCCTGGAAGCTGCGTATGCAACCGGAGGCGGGAAACTCACGGACGGTAAGTTCTCTTTTTTATTATTTAATGTTAATGAATTTGAGATTCAAAAATTTAATAATCTTTCTTTTTTCGTAGGTTCTCCATCTTCGATGGAGTTGTCGACTCGAGGGAGGCACGCCCTTCCTCGAGTGGCTCTTCATCGCGGCAGGCGGGATCGAGACAGCCGAGCTCCCTGGAGCTCCAGAGTGTTCGGGACGAGCTCTGCAGGACACAAGAGGAGCTCCAGCTAGAAAGGGAGCAGCTCCGCCAAGAGAGGGAGCGTCAAGCCGCGGCAAGCAGGGCTCGGGACAAGTATCAAGCCTCGTTCATGCTACAGATGTAAACGGCAATGCAGGTATCTAACGGTCATTTTAATTAATATTTCTAACATATCAATGATGGTTGTATGATAATGTTTTCTGTTCACAGGCTATGGCGGCAGGGCAGTGGGTCATCTTTTGTGATGCCCTCAATTCTGTGGAAAACCACGGAACCGAGAACTAATGCATATGTGTGTCCAGGATGTTCATCACACATACACATATGTTCCACAAACTGAATTCAGAATATATATAACCACGAATAACGGAGTTTATTACAATGTTGCATGAGTCTTGGACTCATGCTCACAGCGGAAGTCTTATTTCTACGCAGCGGAAGTCTTTATTCTAATGCGGAAGCAAAACTAATGCGGAAGCAAAACTAAGCAGAAGTGGCTCCATCTCTACTCCCTCCACATGCAAGGTCGAGAATAGATCACACGTCTTACTGCTCCACTTGGCCTTCATAGTAGGCTTCTCCTGCTGCTGATGATAAAATAATAATGCAAGTTTGAGTACAATGATGTACTCAGCAAGTGCGGGAAACACATGATATGCAGCTCATAACAAGGTAGGTATAAAAAGGCTTATTTGCAGAAAAGCAAATTTATAAAATCATGATAAAACAACAACTTAACTTTAAATGAATGTAATCCCAGCATGAATTAAATTACCAACATACATTCATCCCTTTCCGTGTTCCATCCGAACATTAACCAACCTTTATTCATACTCACAAATACCTCCTCGTATTCGCTACCATCTCACGAATACCTTCCCATATTCGCTACCATCTCATCTCATAAAACAACTTCATGTCGCACCGAGACCAATCTCATGTCATGACTCAACAGTCATGCAACCATCTCATCACCCGGACTCAACAGTCCCAACAACCAGACCATAACCACGATCAATAACCATAACCAAGAACCTTCCCAATATCCATCCCAACTAATCATGGCAGTTTAGCCAGGTGCTCGTGACCGTAAGCTCAGCTATCATGATAGTTTTAATAACTCTGCAGAGTGTGTACCTCTTTACCCACAAGTTTGTGATTTCATCACCCGTCGGCGACTGCAGAACCTCCATTATACCAGTACACAACCATCGGTGTATGGCCAAGAGATCACAAAATAGCCTTTACAAAGGGGTTACTAGATGTATGGACTCACTAAGGTTTCACCGGCAGGCTAGAATCTCAAATTCTTCCACCCACGGGCCCCCTCTTGTGCCATGCAGTTCCCAGGGCAGTCCTCACTCGACTCCCATTCCCCGCGCCTTCCACAGTCCATAACACTCTAGCAACTTACCTAATTACTCAGCTAAGCCGCACCCATACTTGGCCTTGTGGTGGCACTGTTATCCTGGCATGTGCATGCATGAACCGGTCCTTAGATCTACCGCAAGTACACCACCGTCTCATGCTACCTCATTCACAAACCCAGTCTTGCCTAGATCTCCCTCCGATCCATGTTCATTAACAACATCAATTTCTTATTATCATTACGAGTGCATTTAGCTAGACACATCTATCTCGCTTCCCAATCTCGTGGACTCAGCGAAGCATAAAGCAAAACCATACCTGACTCGTAAACTTCCCTGGCGACAAGGGTGGTTTAATCAAAACTAGTAAACTCCTATAAAAGGGTTTCGCATCATGTTTGACTCAGCACACACACCTTTTCGCAAACAAAACAGTTTTACCCAAAACATAGGATCAATATGGTCAAGGAGCACTTGCCTTGTTCTTGCAGTTCCGGGGGTTCTTGGATCTCAAAACCTTGTTGCTGCAGCTCGTCGTAGACAGCTCCCTGAGCTCGTCCTGCTAGGTCAGATCACGTGCATACAAGATTCACAGCAATCAATATCATGCACAAACCTTAGACTAGATGCAATGATGCACTTGCATGCTATCCTATGATTAGTTTTTATTAGATTGGTTGTTCGTGTTCTTGCATGGCTTTGTTTGGACAGAGGTGTTTGGATCAAAGGTGGACGTGGCGATGATCTTGTCTTTAGATCAACCTGATCATCAAGTGATCTATCCACGAGAAGGCTTCTATTCGGAAGGAATCAAAGAACAGATGCAAAGAGAATACAACGATGTCGTAAGGTGGTGTCTGTGACGCCCTCAATTCTCTGGGAAAACCACGGAACCGAGAACTAATGCATATGTGTGCCCAGGATGTTCATCACACATACACATACGTTCCACAAACTGAATTCAGATTATATATTACCACGAATAACAGAGTTTATTACAATACCTCATGAGTCTTGGACTCATGCTCACAGCGGAAGTCTTTATTCTAAAGCGGAAGCAATTTAGCTAATGCGGAAGCAAATCTAAGCAGAAGTGGCTCCATCTCTAATCCCTCCACAGGCAAGGTTGAGAACAGATCACACGCCGTAATGCTCCACTTGGTCTTCATAGTAGGCTTCTCCCGCTGCTGCTGATGAAAATAATAATGCAAGTTTGAGTACAATGATGTACTCAGAAAGTGCGGGAAAACACATGATATGCAGCTCATAAACAAGGTAGGTATAAAAAGGCTTATTTGCAGAAAAGCAGATTTATAAAACCATGATAAAACAGCAACTTAACTTTAGATGAATGCAATCCCAGCATGTATTTAAATTACCAACATACCTCCATCGCTTTCCATGTTCCACCCGAACATTAACCAACCTCATTCTTACTCACGAATACCTCCTCGTATTCACTACCATCTCACGAATACCTTCATGTATTCGCTACCATCTTATCTCATAAACAACTTTGTCTCACACCGAGACCAGTTTCGCTGCCATGACTCAACAGTCACGCAACCATCTTATCACCTGGACTCCACAGTCCCAACAACCAAACCATAACAAACTCATTAACCATAACCAAGAACCTTCCCAATAACCATCCCAACTAATAATGGCAGTTTAGCCAGGCGCTCGTGACCGTAAGCTCGGCTATCATGATAGTTTTAGACTCTGCAGAGTTTGCACCTCTTTACCCACAAGTTTGTGATTTCGTCACTCGTCGGCGACTGCAGAACCTCCATTATACCAGTACACAACCGTCAGTGTATGGTCAAGAGATCACAAAATAGCCTTTACAAAGGGGTTACTAGATGTATGGACTCACTAAGGTTTCACCGGCAGGCTAGAATCTCCAATTCTCCCACCCACGGGCCTCCTCTTGTGCCATGCAGTTCCTAGGGCAGTCCTCACTCGACTCCCATTCCTCACGCCTTCCACAGTCCATAACACTCTAGCAACTTACCTAATTACTCAGCTAAGCCGCACCCATACTTGGCCTTGTGGTGGCACTGTTATCCTGACATGTGCATGCATGAACCGGTCCTTAGATCTACGGCAAGTAAAATCACCATCTCATGCTACCTCATTCACAAACCCAGGCTTGCCTAGATCTCCCTCCGATCCATGTTCATTAACCTCATCAGTTACTTATTATCAGTACGAGTGCAGTTAGCTAGACACATCTATCTCGCTTCCCAATCGCATAGACTCAGCGAAGCATAAAAAACCATACCCGACTCATAAACTTCCTAGGCGACAAGGGTGGTTTAATCAAAACTAGTAAACTCCTATAAAAGGGTTTCCCATCATGTTTGACTCAGTACGCACACCTTTTCACAAACAAACAGTTTTTCCCAAAATATAGGATCAATATGGTCAAGGAGCACTTGCCTTGTACTTGCGGTTCCGGTTGTTCTTGATTATCAAAACCTTGTTGCTGCAGCTCGTCGTAGACAGCTCCCTTAACCTGTCCTGCTATGTAGGATTCACGTGCATACAAGATTCACAGCAATCAATATCATGCGCAAACCTTAAACTAGATGTGATGATGCACATGCATGCTATCCTATGATTTTTATTAGATTGGTGTGCTCTTGCATGGCTTGCATGGGCAGAGGTGTTCGGATCAAAGGTGGACGTGGCGATAATCTTGTCTTTGGATCAAGCTGATCATCGAGTGATCTGCCCACGAGAAGGCTTCTGTTCGAAAGGAATTGAAGAAAAGATGCAAGAGATGAACACAATGATGTCGTAAGGTGGTATTGAAGTCCTACCTCACGCTCTTCTTGTCTTCGAGGTCCTCCTCAGACCGCTTGGTTCTTCTCCGATGATCTCCCTTGTTGCGCTTCGGCGATGTTTTGCTCGGCGAGTTAGGGCTAGGGCTCTAAGTCGTCGGCTCAGGAGTTGAAAGAGAAGTTTGTGGTTTCGGCCACAGGTTTTGGGTTCTATTTATAATCAGGAAGAGAAGAGTCCTAATCTGATTGGATCCCAAATAAGAGTCTTATTCAGATCTTTGTTGGATCCTAAAGTCTTCTCTTTAGTAACATCGTGGAAATTTAGATCGGTTTCTGTTGTGTACCGGTATCTTTACGCGTAAAAACCGCTCCAGACTCGTTACCTTCGTGGTGACGAGCTACGGAGGCTCCACGTGTCCTTCCGGGGCCTGGTATCTACTTCTCCGCAGAGACGAGCTCGGTTGTGCCTCGTGTCAATCGACCGAGACCTCCCCCTTTTTTGGAGGTGAGCTCCGTGCACGCCACATGTTGGCGCCGGTCTTCCCTCTCTTCCTTCCTCAGGAACATGCCCCGAGGTCGACACGTGTCTAGCAACGAAAGACCTCCCGAAGATAAGCTCCGGTGGCGACACGTGTTCGATAGATCCGGATTCCTCTGAGATGAGCTCCGAGATCGACACGTATCCCGCACGACGGGTCCTCTGATTTCCGCGAGGACTAGCTCCGAGGATGACATGTGTCCTACGAAAATTGCCTTTGCTTCTTCCGCAGAGGCTAGCTCCGGGGGCAACACGTGTCCCACAGGGTCGAACCTTTTTCCAATTGCGGAGGTGACCCCCGAGCCTTCCACGTAGCCAGTTTAGCGGCGAACCTCTCTTCACCTCGCAGGGACGAGCTCCGAACACGCCACGTGGCCTACTGGCCACGGAAGTTGCCTTCGACGCACTCTAAGGGCTTTATTGGCTATTCTTTTGATGATTCTCTCTGTTCCTATTTTTCATTAAAATGTTTTCTTCTTCACAGAACATGAACATATGCTGACACCCGAGGCAAGGGTGTCACAAATCTACCCCCCTTAAATTGAATCTCGCCCTCGAGATTCGTTAGTAGGAAATAGATGGGGGAATTCTGCCTTAATATCCTCTTCACGCTCCCATGTGGCTTCAGCTTCAGTGTGATGGCTCCATTGTACCTTGCACCATCGAATCATCTTGTTTCGGGTGACCCTTTCCTTTACGTCCAAGATTCGGACAGGGTGTTCTGCGTAAGTCAGGTCCCCTTGAAGTTCAAGTTCTCCCAGTGACACTTGTTCCTCTGGTACTCTCAAACACTTCTTGAGCTGGGATACATGAAACACGTCATGTACGTCGGAGAGGTGGTTTGGGAGCTCTAGTTGATAGGCTACTTCTCCTCGCTTATCCAAAATCTTAAAGGGTCCGATGTAGCGAGGTGCTAGCTTGCCTTTGACGTTGAAACATCGTGGGCCTCGGATAGGCGATACCTTAAGGTATACGAAGTCTCCTACTTCAAAGGTCAACTTCCTACGCCTATTGTCCGCATAGCCTTTCTGTCGTGAGTGAGCAGCCTTTAAGTTCTCCAGTATTGTTTGGACCTGCTTTTCAGCTTCTTGTAGTACTTCGGATCCAAACACCTGGTTCTCTCCAGTCTCGTTCCAGAACAGTGGCGTTCTACACCGTCTACCATATAAGGCTTCGAAAGGCGACATCTCCAAGCTAGCTTGATAGCTGTTGTTATAGGAGAACTCGGCATACGGTAAACTCCTATCCCAACTACGCCCACGTTTCAAGGCGCAAGCTCTCAACATGTCCTCCAAAATTTGGTTCGTCCTTTCGGTTTGTCCATCTGTTTGTGGGTGATAGGCGGAGCTAAAATCCAGTCGTGTACCCATGGCTTTCTGCAGCTTCCTCCAGAATCTAGAGGTAAACTGAGAACCTCGATCTGTGACTATCCTCTTCGGAACTCCGTGATGGCACACGATCTGCTCCATGTACAACTCTGCCAATTGTGCAACGTTGTAACTGGTCTTTACCGGAAGAAAATGGGCGGTTTTCGTCAACCGGTCCACAATGACCCAGATGAGTCGTATCCTGACTGAGTACGTGGTAATCCGACGATGAAGTCCATACTAATGTCCTCCCATTTCCATTCGGGTATTCTCAAAGGTTGCAGCAATCCAGCGGGTTTTTGATGTTCGGCTTTTACCCGTTGGCATGTGTCGCATAGGGCAACGTATTCGGCTATATCCCTCTTCATACCATCCCACCAATAGCAAGTTTTCAAATCCTTGTACATTTTGGTGCTCCCTGGATGTATGGAATAGGGTGAATCATGTGCCTCCTTCGATATCATGTCGCGAAGGTGTCTTATGTTTGGCACACAAATCCTTTTTCCTAGCCAAAGCGTACCCTTTTCATCCTCCTTGAAATCCTTCTCTATCCCTTGTCAGATTCTTTCCTTGATCTCCTTGATCCCCGCGTTCGTTGCTTGGGCCTTTCTTATTTCTTGCTCCAATGGGGAGTGGATCTCTATTATCTCCACGTTATTCAAGAATCCGAGGTGTAACCGTTCGAACTCCTTACGTAGTTCGGGTGGTAGCTCCTGAACCGTGAGTTGGTGGCATGCTCCCTTTCTGCTCAATGCGTCAGCTACTACATTGGCCTTCCCGGGGTGGTAGTTGATTCCCACATCATAATCCTTGATGAGTTCTAACCATCGACGTTGCCTCAAATTCAAGTTCGTTTGTGTAAATATGTACTTGAGGCTTTTATGATCCGTATAGATCTCACATCGATGACCAAGGATATAATGTCTCCAAATCTTCAATGCATGCACCACTGCTGCTAACTCCAAATCATGCGTAGGATAGTTAAGCTCATGCTTCTTTAATTGTCGTGAGGCATAGGCTACCACTTGTCCCTCCTGCATGAGTACACATCCGATCCCTTGTTTGGATGCGTCACAATATATGTCAAATCTCTTGCTTACGTCTGGCAATACCAGAACTAGTGCTGTGGTTAGCCTTTTCTTGAGTTCCTCAAAACTTTCTTGGCAGGCTTGTGTCCATTGAAAGACTTTTCCCTTCATTAGCAACTCTGTCATAGGTTTTGCTATCTTAGAGAAGTCTTTAATGAAGCGCCGATAGTATCCTGCCATCCCAAGGAAACTTCGAATATCCCTCACGCTCTTCGGTTGGTCCCACTTCAGAACATCTCTCACCTTTCCAGGATCAACCGATACCCCTTCCTTGGAGATGATGTGGCCTAGGAAAGATATTTCCTTTAGCCAAAATTGACACTTGTTGAGCTTGGCATACAACTGATGCTCGTGCAACTTCTGCAAGGTCAATCTCAGATGTTCTTCATGCTCCTCCTTACTTTTTGAATACACCATAATGTCATCGATGAAAACTACGACGAACTTGTCCAAGTATTCCATGAAAACCTTGTTCATAAGGTACATGAAGTAGGCGGGTGCATTTGTTAACCCAAAAGACATGACGGTATATTCATACGATCCATACCGTGTCCGAAAGGCTGTCTTAGGTATATCGGAAGGCTTAATCTTCAGCTGGAAGTATCCCGACCGGAGATCAATCTTGGAAAATACTCGGGCTCCTTTCATTTGATCGAACAGGTCCTCTATACGGGGCAAAGGGTATTTATTCTTGATTTTCACCTCGTTGAGAGACCTGTAGTCCACGCACATTCTTTGGGTTCCATCCTTCTTGTCCACGAAGAGTACCGGAGCTCCCCACGGCGACGAGCTTGGACGGATAAAACCCTTCTCCAACTGTTCTTGAATTTGCCTTTTGAGTTCAACTAGCTCGTTGACGGGCATCCTATATGGTCTCTTAGCTATAGGTGCAGTTCCGGGTACTAAATCTATGGCAAACTCGATGTCCCGGTCAGGTGACATTCCTGGAAGTTCTTCCGGGAACACGTCCGAAAATTCCTGAACCACTGGAATGCTGTCCAATGTTGTTCCTTCGACATGGTTCAAATCTGTCCGTTCGGTTGTTTGCTGGGCTGACTCAAACTCGACACGAATACCGTGTTCGTTTGTCAACTACACGCTTCTTTCAGCACATTGGATTACTCCTTTGTGCTTGCTTAACCAATGCATTCCGAGTATGATGTCAATCCCGTGGGAGTCCAAAACAATAAGGTTGGCAAGGAAGTCTACCTCCCTTATTTTAAGGCTTACTTTAGGGCATACTACATTAGTCCTCATTTCTCCTCTGGGAGAATTAACTAACATAGCACATTCTAAGTGGGATACGGGTAGATGATGTTTGGTAACATATTTGGATGATATGAAGGAATGTGATGCTCCAGAATCAAATAAAATGGTGGCTGGGTTGGAGTTGGCAAGGAACATACCAATTGCGACGTCCTCAGCCTGTTGTGCTTCCTCAGCAGTGACATGGTTTACGTGGCCACGAGCATAGTTCTGCGGTCCACGGTTCCCTTGGTTGTCCCCTCCGTTTGGTCGCTGGTTCTGCTTGGGCACGTTACCTTGCCGTCCAGGGCCTCTCCTCGGGCACTGGTTAGCGAAATGGCCTACTTCCCCGCATGCAAAGCATGCCCTGTTGCCAATAGCAGCAGGTACGTTGGGGCGGGGGTTTTGAACAGGGGCGCCATTGTTAGGCCGGGGCACAGGAGGCATGGGCACACGAGGTGCCGGTGCAACGAATCGTTGCTGTGGTGGCTGACCAGGGCGGTACGCAGGAGTGGTCGGTCCATACTGCGGTGCAGGGGGCATGTACCTAGGTCGTACGTTGCTCCCTTGGGGCTGGTATGGCATCTTCCTTTTGCACTCTCGCTCGATCTCTCGGATCTTGTTTTCCACCACAATAGCCTTATCAACTAGCTTCTGGAAGCTTACGTAGTCATTGTTGAGGAGCTGAACTTGGATCTCATTGTTCAACCCTCTCATGAACAGGTACTGCTTCCTCTGATCTGAGTTGACATCTTCGGGGGCGTACCGGGACAGTTGTATGAACTTGTTGAGATATTCATTCACACTTTTCTGTCCTTGGCGGAGACCTTCAAACTCCTGCCTCTTGAGCATCATTACACCAACAGGGATGTAGTGGGAGCGGAAACTTTCCTTGAACTCAGTCCAAGTGATTGTCTACGGGTTGGCATGGGCGTTGCTCAAGGCATCCCACCAGTCAGCAGCGGCTCCCGTAAGTTGGTGTGATGCGAAGAGAACCTTCTCTTGGTCGTTGCACTGAACAATGGCGAGCTTTTTCTCTATGGATTTCAACCAATCATCGGCCTCCATGGGGTCACTAGCTTGAGCAACGGTGGGTGGTCGAGTCCTCATGAACTCTCCCAACCTGTTATGAGCCGGCGGTAGTGGTGGCGGTGGTGCCGGAACGGGGTTTTGGTTGGCCTGCAACTGACCCAAAGTTTGGATCATGGTTTGCATAAGCTGGTTTTGCATGGCCAGCAGCCATTCCAGGTGATTTTCACCAGCTCCGGGGTTAGCAGGAACTTCCTCATGGTCATCCTCCTGGACCTTCCTTCGGCTGGCATTTCCTCTCACCATCTGTGAGAGAGAACGAAATAGAATAGAAGGTTAGAAGGTTAGGTAGGTCCTTTCAACTATATGCGTCAAGGTGAGTTGGACTATATATATTAGCCCTTATGAGGATGTGATCAAGTGCCGAAGCATTTCACACCTCTTTCTTCTTACGTATAGATATGGACAACGTTTTTGAGACGTCCCACAACTCACACTAAGCACATATTCACAAATAATCATCACAAGGGCCCACACAACTCCTATTCAAGAATGGTTTCCTATGTCAAGGTGGTTTTAAATGCCAATCTAAGCTATTCACCCTAGGACGCTTGTGACTCCTATTTAGGGGTGTAACCTGTAGCTCTATTATCTATCTAAGGCTTTCTATCTAGGCGTGTAACCTACTGTCAACCCGTGGCTCTGATACCAATCTGTGACGCCCTCAATTCTGTGGGAAAACCACGGAACTGAGAACTAATGCATATGTGTGCCCAGGATGTTCATCACACATACACATACGTTCCACAAACTGAATTCAGATTATATATTACCACGAATAACAGAGTTTATTACAATACCTCATGAGTCTTGGACTCATGCTCACAGCGGAAGTCTTTATTCTAAAGCGGAATCAATTTAGCTAATACGGAAGCAAATCTAAGCAGAAGTGGCTCCATCTCTAATCTCTCCACAGGCAAGGTTGAGAACAGATCACACGCTGTAATGCTCCACTTGGTCTTCATAGTAGGCTTCTCCCGGTGCTGATGATGAAAATAATAATGCAAGTTTGAGTACAATGATGTACTCAGAAAGTGCGGGAAAACACATGATATCCAGCTCATAAACAAGGTAGGTATAAAAAGGCTTATTTGCAGAAAAGCAGATTTATAAAACCATGATAAAACAGCAACTTAACTTTAGATGAATGCAATCCTAGCATGTATTTAAATTACCAACATACCTCCATCGCTTTCCATGTTCCACCCGAACATTAACCAACCTCATTCTTACTCATGAATACCTCCTCGTATTCGCTACCATCTCACGAATACCTTCACGTATTCGCTACCATCTTATCTCATAAACAACTTTGTCTCACATCGAGACCAGTTTCGCTGCCATGACTCAACAGTTACGCAACCATCTTATCACCTGGACTCCACAGTCCCAACAACCAAACCATAACAAACTCATTAACCATAACCAAGAACCTTCCCAATAACCATCCCAACTAATCATGGCAGTTTAGCCAGGCGCTCGTGACCGTAAGCTCGGCTATCATGATAGTTTTAGACTCTGCAGAGTTTGCACCTCTTTACCCACAAGTTTGTGATTTCGTCACCCGTCGACGACTGCAGAACCTCCATTATACCAGTACACAACCGTCGGTGTATGGTCAAGAGATCACAAAATAGCCTTTACAAAGGGGTTACTAGATGTATGGACTCACTAAGGTTTCACCGGCAGGCTAGAATCTCCAATTCTCCCACCCACGGGCCCCCTCTTGTGCCATGCAGTTCCCAGGGCAGTCCTCACTCGACTCCCATTCCCCGCGCCTTCCACAGTCCATAACACTCTAGCAACTTACCTAATTACTCAGCTAAGCCGCACCCATACTTGGCCTTGTGGTGGCACTGTTGTCCTGGCATGTGCATGCATGAACCGGTCCTTAGATCTACGGCAAGTAAAACCACCATCTCATGCTACCTCATTCACAAACCCAGGCTTGTCTAGATCTCCCTCCGATCCATGTCCATTAACCTCATCAGTTACTTATTATCAGTACGAGTGCAATTAGCTAGACACATCTATCTCGCTTCCCAATCTCATAGACTCAGCGAAGCATAAAAAAAACCATACCCGACTCATAAACTTCCCAGGCGACAAGGGTGGTTTAATCAAAACTAGTAAACTCCTATAAAAGGGTTTCCCATCATGTTTGACTCAGTACGCACACCTTTTCGCAAACAAACAGTTTTTCCCAAAATATAGGATCAATATGGTCAAGGAGCACTTGCCTTGTACTTGCGGTTCCGGTTGTTCTTGATTCTCAAAACCTTGTTGCTGCAGCTCGTCGTAGACAGCTCCCTGAACCTGTCCTGCTATGTAGGATTCACGTGCATACAAGATTCATAGCAATCAATATCATGCGCAAACCTTAAACTAGATGCGATGATGCACATGCATGCTATCCTATGATTTTTATTAGATTGGTGTGCTCTTGCATGGCTTGCATGGGCAGAGGTGTTCAGATCAAAGGTGGACGTGGCGATGATCTTGTCTTTAGATCAAGCTGATCATCGAGTGATCTGCCCACGAGAAGGCTTCTGTTCGAAAGGAATTGAAGAACAGATGCAAGAGATGAACACAATGATGTCGTAAGGTGGTATTGAAGTCCTACCTCACGCTCTTCTTGTCTTCGAGGTCCTCCTCAGACCGCTTGGTTCTTCTTCGATGATCTCCCTTGTTGCGCTTTGGCGATGTTTTGCTCGGCGAGTTAGGGCTAGGGCTCTAAGTCATCGGCTCAGGAGTTGAAAGAGAAGTTTGTGGTTTCGGCCAGAGGTTTTGGGTTCTATTTATAATCGGGAAGAGAAGAGTCCTAATCTGATTGGATCCCGAATAAGAGTCTTATTCAGATCTTTGTTGGATCCTAACGTCTTTTCTTTAGTAACATCGTGGAAATTTAGATCGGTTTCTGTTGCGTACCGGTATCTTTACGCGTAAAAACCGCTCCAGACTCGTTACCTTCGTGGTGATGAGCTCCGGAGGCTCCACGTGTCCTTCCAGGGCCTGGTATCTACTTCTCCGCAGAGACGAGCTCCGGTTGTGCCTCGTGTCAATCGACCGAGACCTCCCCCTTTTTTTGGAGGTGAGCTCCGCGCACGCCACGTGTTGGCGCCGGTCTTCCCTCTCTTCCTTCCTCAGGAACATGCCCCGAGGTCGACACGTGTCTAGCAACGAAAGACCTCCCGAAGATAAGCTCCGGTGGCTACACGTGTTCGATAGATCCGGATTCCTCTGAGATGAGCTCCGAGATCGACACGTATCCCGCGCGATGGGTCCTCTGATTTCCGCGAGGACTAGCTCCGAGGATGACATGTGTCCTACGAAAAATGCCTTTGCTTCTTCCGCAGAGGCTAGCTCCGGGGGCAACACGTGTCCCACACAGGGTCGAACCTTTTTCCAATTGCGGAGGTGACCCCCGAGCCTTCCACGTAGCCAGTTTAGCGGCGAACCTCTCTTCACCTCGCAGGGACGAGCTCCGAACACGCCACGTGGCTGCTGGCCGCGGAAGTTGCCTTCGACGCACTCTAAGGGCTTTATTGGCTATTCTTTTGATGATTCTCTCTGTTCCTATTTTTCATTAAAATGTTTTCTTCTTCACGGAACATGAACATATGCTCACACCCGAGGCGAGGGCGTCACAGTGTCGGAGTCCTACCTTACGTTCTTCTTGGTTTTCGAGGTCCTCCTCAGACCGCTCGGCTCTCCTCCAGCGATCTCCCTTGCAGTGCTTTGGCGATGGTTTACTTGGCGAGTTAGGGCTAGGGCTCTAAGTCGTCGGCTCAGGAGTTGGAAAAGAAGTTTGTAGTTTCGGCCAGAGGTTCTGGGTTCTATTTATAATCGGGAAGAGAAGAGTCCTAATCTGATTGTATCCCGAATATGAGTCCTATTCAGATTTTTGTTGGATCCTAACGTCTTATCTTTTGTAACATCGTGGAATTCAGGTCGGTTTCCTTTGCGTACCAGTATCCTTACGCGTAAAAACCGCTCCAGAACTCGTTACCTCCGCGGTGATGAGCTCCGGAAGCTCCACGTGTCCTCCGGGGCCTGGTATCTCCTTTTCCGCAGAGACGAGCTCCGGTTGTGCCGCGTGTCAAGTGAGCAAGACTTCCCTCTTCTTCGGAGGTGAGCTTCGCGTACGCCACGTGTTGGCGCCGGTCTTTCCTCTCTTCTTTCCTCAGGGACGTTGTCGGTACCTCAGATATGGGGTACCCCCGCGCACAGGGTAAAATGCCTAAGGAACTCGCCCTTCTCCGCAGGGAGAGCTCCGAAGGCGCCACGCGTCCGGCGGGGCCGGACCTCCCTCTCCTCAGAGGAGAGCTCCGGGCCCGCCACGTGGCATACAGAAGCCGGACCTCCCCCTCCGTGGGAGAGAGGTCCGAAGGCGCCGCGTGTCCAGCGGGGCCGGACCTCCCTCTCCTCAGAGGAGAGCTCCGGGCCCGCCACGTGGCCAACAGAAGCCGAGCCTCTCCCTCCGCGGGGAGAGGTCCGGAGGCTCCACGTGCCCCGCGGGACTGACCCTTCTCTCCTCTGAGAAGGGCTCCGGGCCCGCCACGTAGCAGCAGAACGACGCTGCCTGCCCCGAGCGATAGGCAGCGGGCGTAAAGACGCCCCATACCTTGCCCGTACAAGGTATTCAAGGCCCGCGTCTTCCCAAGACGCGGAGACGCGGAGCACGCTTCTGTCAGGTGCCGTTGCGCCCAGTCGCATCACAGACTGGCGCGCAGTGTCAGAACCTGCCAGCCAATAAACACCACGACAAGACATCCCATGCCGCCTGCGCCGTCATCAACCACTACGACTAGCATGCGGCATGGGCAGGGCGGCAAGATGAAGACTCAGAAGCCTTCGACCAGAGGCAACTACCGGCATAACTGCAGATACGGTAGATGATAGACAATCTTCCCGGGACCACCTGTCGGGTCCTGGCCCCCCTTGTAAGCTGCCCGAGCCTTGGACTACAAAAGGCTCGGGTAGGCGTCGATAGCAAGGGTTTGCACTTTGCAACTCATACGCTAGCCATACACCCTCAAGCTGTAACTCACCCCCGAGCTCAGGCCTCCGGTCCTGAGCAGCAAGCAATACAGCGAGCTCCATAGCTCGCCGTGGACGTAGGGTTTTACGCTCCGGTGGCCTGAACCACGTAAAACTCGCCGTGTCAAGCTCTTACTAACTCGTCCATCTGCGCAAGCTCTCCGCTAGAGACTAGCCCCACCGAAAAAAGAACCTCCGCGGGCTGCCCAGTGCAGGCCCGGGGGAAGTGTCGACTGAACACTTCGACATTTGGCGCGCCAGGTAGGGGGGCTTTTCTCCTAGCGCGACGAGTTTCCGCCGACGAAGATGACCAAGCTTCCTTCAGCGGCAAACTCTCCCCCTCCACGTTCACGGCGAACCGTGACCACTGGGGAGTACATGTCGACACACTCAGGACGGAGTGTGTCGGCACAAGCTGGTAGCTAGCAGCCGACTCCGGCAACGCCGACTCCGGCTATGCAGGCCCCGACCAGTGTGAGATCTTCTGCAGCGCTGAGCGTACACCATGGAGGTGCGCTAGCTGCAGCAAGAGCGCTGCTGCGCAACCCACCTGCGGGGGATGCGCCCCATTCAGCGACCCAGCAATGGGTCCGCGAGGTGGACCGCCTCGTCGTCGCCGCCGCGAACCCTCGGTTTCAGCGAGGACGGCGCCCAGGACAACCGGCTGTGTCGCTGACGTGCACACCCATGGTTGACGGGCTAACGGCGGATTCCAGCTCCTCCAGGCCCCTGTCGACGGACCTGCAAAGGGAACTGGAACGGTGCCACTTGGGCCAGGACGCCCGGGTGTACCTCGAGCGACGCCGAGAAAGGCGTCGCAACCATGAGGCTGGCGACAGCATGTCGTCGGCCTCGACACAACCTGAAGGGCAGGTCTTCGCCGCGCGAGCCCTGCCTCAGGCATATGCTGCACAGCATATGCCACAACCATATGCGCCGCAAGCAGCGGCCCCGGTCTATGGTGCAGCCTTGCCCATGCCGGGATACGCGGTGCCAAGTGCGAACCAAGCGTTCGCAGCGCCAGTACCTGCAGCAGCAGGTGCAGGATGTGCGGCCCTTGCACCCCACCTTCGCTTCGCGAGGTGGCCGCGCAAGTTCCGGCCGCACCTGCCCGAAAAGTACGACGGTAGCGTCAACCTGGTGGAGTTCCTCCAGATCTACTCCACCGCCGTACTTGCCGCAGGAGGGGACGAGGCTGTCATGGCCAACTACTTCCCCATCGCCTTGACCGGCCCAGCTCGGTCTTGGCTCATGAATCTACCTCAGGGGTCCATAACCTCCTGGGGAGAGCTCTGCTGGCAGTTCGTCGCCAACTTCGGCAGCTCCTACACCCATCCCGGCACGGAGCTTGACCTCCACGCCGTCAAGCAACAACCTGGGGAGTCGCTGCGCTCTTTCATCCAGCGGTTCTCTCAGGTACGCAACACCATCCCACATATCCAAAGTGCCTCTGTGGTGGTGGCGTTCCGACAGGGTGTCCGGGACGAGAAAGTGCTTGAGAAGCTCGCGACCAGAGAGGTCCGCGACGTCTCGGAGCTCTTCAGCCTGGCGGACAAGTGCGCCAGAGCAGCTGAAGGGCGGAACTGGCACGCTCTGCCGACCTCCGAGTCAGGAGGACAGCCCGGGTCCGGTGCTGCTGCCTATGGGGGTGGCAAGAAGGCCAAGAACCGGGGGAGTGGCAAGATGAAGTCACCATTCACGGCCCCCGTCGCCGCAGCTGCGACGACTAGTGGGGCTCGGGGGCCACACCCCGACAAAAAGCAGCGGCAATCACCGGTCCCAGACAGTAACCAGGGCGGGCTATGCCCCGTGCATGGCACCGGAAACCATACTGCTGCCGAATGCTGGGAGATCCAGAGGCTTGCAGAGCGCTTCCGCAAAGGAAGACAGCAGAGGGCTGAAGCACCGCCCTACCCTCAGAGGGATGGCAAACAGAAGGTCGATGCCCCAGTCACCGCTGCCCATCAGGTGGGGTTCCAGGAGCCTCAGCGTGTCATAAAGACAGTGCATGACGGTGAGGACTCCAGTTCCGACGGTGACGGGCCAGGGCGTTAGCCAACTGCGGCGCGCCTCCGTGCCTCGAACATACCTCTCGGGAGCCACCTAAGGTCTGTCAACCCCTTGAAGGCCTCGCCAGAAGGGGAAGACGCCTTAGGTCATCCATGACGAGCCCGGGCCTACCTACCCCTTGAAGGCCTTAGCCAGCAGGGGAGAACTCCCCGGGGGCCCCCAGGAGAAGCCGCGCAGGACCTGATCCAGCGCGAAGATAACAACCTCGTCGACAAGACTCGGCTGCAGGGAACACCCCACAACGCGTGGTCTCGGCTAATGCTCTAAGCACTACCGCCAAAGAACCAAACGCGTCGGGGGCCTGCAGGAGGGCAACCTGGTGTAGCGGCACGCTCTATTCCAAGAAGGACCCATAAACTCTCCCCCAGCAGGGAAGGTCCCTTCCGAATCATGAAAGCTGCCGCCCCAAGTACACATGCCTTTCAACCGAGAGTGGGATCCATTCCCAAAAAACCTTGCCATGAAGCAACACTGTAAGTCCTACTTCCTGAGCATCAGTAGAACAGGGTTATTCCCTTCTGTAATGGATCCCATAGAATTTAGGAACAGAGCTTGGGGCAGCTAAGTCTCAAGGGACGGTACAGGACTATGTCCAGTTTAGCCTGGTTCCGACCCTAAGCGCGTAGAGTCTTGCTTCCCTTGTAGACGAGGCGAAACATTGCCTCCATGTACAGCCAGAATTCCATCTATGGGCACGAATACAGAGACCTGTTCTACTTAGCTCTCTCTCATGCGCTCATTTAAATTATGCATTAATTTTTATGATCGCACTATCTCTGTATGTTCATCGTACATCTAGCTCCCCCTCTCCTGCGCTCATCCATAGTCGGCATTCGCTATCCTACCGAAGGCGGCTGCGCTTGAGGCACCTGCCGATGGCCGAGTGAGTCTCTCGGGCCTCCCCCAGTCAGGTGTTGCGGTGCCAGTTGGTTACCTCCAGGAAAGGCCTGCGTTGTGCATGGGGGGTCCAGGGTGCGTATCCAGCTTAGCCGGCCATGAGCCCAAAGCATGCGCATCCTGCCCTCTGGAGGTACAGGGGAGTACAACCGCTTTGCCTGGTCATGAACCCAAAGCACGTGCACTCTGCTTCCCCAGCGCATGGCCCAGTACTAGGGATCGGACGGCCGTACCCGGGCCTCGGAGGGAGCCGGAGCTCCGGCGCCTCGTGCACAGAATTGCCCAAGCCCCGTATAGCGAATCAGGATCGTAAGACGGATAAGACTAGGAGACGGGAGGGGAGGACCCCCCGAGGAGAATTACGTTTCCTCTGCCTGTGTGCAGGACCTCCAGGTTACGGCAACAGGGACTGCATGAAGCAGGGGGAAAGGAGCTACCAACTACTCCGGCCTAGGACTGGAAGGACCGGGACCTGCCCCTCCAGCAGGGGCGGGACCCGAGGGCCCCACATGTCCAGCAGGCCCGGAACTCTCACCTCCCTTGAGGAGGGCTCCGGGCTCGCCACGTGGCGGGCAGAGACCGAACCTCCCCCCCCCCCCCGGTGGGAGGGCTCTGAAAGCTCTACGTGTCCGGCATGGCCGGAGCTCCAGCCTCTTAAGGAGGGGCTCCGGACCCGCCACGTGGCAGACAGACTTGGAGCTCCCTATGGGGCGAGATCCGGAGATCCCCGGGGGCCCCTAACACGGTTAGGACCCGGGGAAGGTGTCTATGCGGAGCTCCGAGATTGGAGATGGCCTCTGAGTACCTTGCGGAGCTAAGGACTCAGTCAGGCAAAGCCAAGAAGGAGAGAAAAAGCATCACAGACACAGATATCTAAAAGAGTCGAACTAAGCGAGGCTCCATGAGCTGGACTACAGACTCGATAAAAAGGGAGAAACAAGTCCTAAGGACCTCCCGGCTCCTGCCGGAACCTTGCGGCTAAAGGGCGGCCACATCCTCGACTTCTGCCCTGGCAGCTTGCTCCCACTCTGCGGCTGGGCCCTCTCTCGCTGGTTCTAGCGAAAAAGAGGGGTCGCGGCTCTTAAAGCATGCCAGCACATGTGAGGCGACCTCTAAGGCTAGGCCGCGCCCCTCGGCCTCAAGCTCGTTGGCGACCACCGAGTCTAGCCTGTCCAGCTTGGCGCCGATCGACTCCAGCGCGGGGATCACCTCCAACGCAGGGGTCGCGGCCCTCACCGGACTGAAGCCAAGAGGGATCAGGGCGGACCCCGCTTGATCCACGAAACTCGAGACCGCAAGAGCCTCGGAGGACCGCAAGGCCGAAAGCTCCTCCACCTCACGGCGGGCCGCCTGCAGAGCCTCCAGGTTCCTCTCGGAGAATTCCTTCTCCTTGGCCGCCAGGGAGCTCTCCCGGAGGTGGAGAGTCTTGGCGAGCCGCTCCAACTCAGCGGCCTTGAAGTCGGCGGTCAACTCCTGGTCCAAGACCGCCCGGCGATCACGGGAGACCTGTTCCTCCCTCAAGTCGAGGTCTGCCTTCAGGATCTCCAGCTCCTCGATCCGAGCTCGAAGGTCATCCTCGCCCGCCGCCAGCTGCGCGGCGACCCTCTCCGCCTCAGCTGCCATGGAACGCTCCCGTTCCTCAACGGCGAGTTCACGGCGCTCCAACCGCTGCCGTATCTCCACAGCAGCAGAGAGGCTCTCTTCGGCCCGGGCGTGTGCCTCCAGAGCCTCCCTGTTGATCCGCCGTGATTGGGTGTCCATGCGGTCGACAGCCCGCTTCATCCGGTCGAGGAGCACTTCCCTGAAGTCGAGCAGCTCCCGCCTGGAGTCGAGCTCGCTCTTAACCTTCACGGTCCTCTCCCGCAAAAGGTTCCCCCAGGCGAGGAAGTGATCTCGTTCAGCCGTATACTCCTCCCGCTCGCGACCTAGTGCAGCCAAGACCTGCCGAATGCTTGTCTCGGCAAGTGCGAAGGCATCCGCCAGGGGCAATGGAGCGACAGAGGCCGGGGCAGTCCCCCCGACCTCCTCCATTACCTCATCCTCAAGAGGAGTCGACGCACCAGCAACCGAGACGAGATGCCGATCAGGAGAAATTGGCTCCGAGGCCCCGGCAGCCGGGCCAGCCGGGCTCTCTTCAGCTTCTGGCTCCTTGATCTAAGGAGAAGGGCGAGCCGGGGAAGGCGGTGCTGGAGAAAAGGCTGGGCCGCCTAGTGCAGGGTCGACCTGCGCTGGCTTGGGGGCCGCGGTGGCAGTCTCGACAGGAAGAGACGACGCAGCCGCGGAGTCCGGGCACGCCGGAACAGGAGAAGTTCGCGCTGGCCTAGGGGCCGCGGCAGTTGACCCTGGCTCCGAGCGCAGCGGCACAGATTCCCCGCAAGTCGGGGATGGCCGGGAAGCGGGACACTCCAGCGGGCACTGAACCCCGACTTCCGAGCCGGGGTAGGACTCCCAAAGCCCGCTACCGTCACTGACGGCCGCTCCGCGGTCGCTTGAACTGGCGGAACAGGGGACGCCCCAGAAGCTCCCCCCAGCGCATTAGCCCGGGGCCTCTTCGAGTTGCCACCGGAGGGAGTGTCAGGCACCCCAGAATCCCGACTTGGCATAGACGCCGCTGCTGGAGGAGATCGAGGGCGCTTCTTCTCGGGTGGCGGGTTGAAAGCCATGGCGAGGGAGAACTCAAGGGCAAGAGAACAAAAGCACAAGAGTCTGAGAAGAAACGCAGAGAAGTGCAAAGGGAAGCTGCAATGTGGGTAAGACACCCTCTAAAAACTTCCCGGGTGCAATTCCAAGCGATTCGGAACTCTTCGAATACCCCGCATCGGCAACCGCTTTGGTTCCTAGACCGAGTGCCGATGACGGGTGGACCCAAGCCGCCTAACTGAAGCGGTGGGGTCAAGGAGTCAGTCTCCTGAGAAGGTGAGCCGGCAAGGCACTTCGGCGGTTCCTGAAGAAAGTGCCGCAACGTGCAGAAGTGGCAGTCTTGGGAACCGCCGCAGTAAAAGCAACCATCAAGTGAGCGCACGCTCCCATGACCCCCCGGCCGTTCGTGCTCCGACAGCGGTCAATTCGGGACTTAGAGAAAGTGCGCGGATCGAAAGAGACAGAGGTCCCACCTCGGGCTCGCTGCCTCCCCCGAGATGGGCCCGGGGGCCACTGTCGGTACCTCAGATATGGGGTACCCCCGCGCACAGGGTAAAATGCCTAAGGAACTCGCCCTTCTCCGCAGGGAGAGCTCCGAAGGCGCCACGCGTCCGGCGGGGCCGGACCTCCCTCTCCTCAGAGGAGAGCTCCGGGCCCGCCACGTGGCATACAGAAGCCGGACCTCCCCCTTCGTGGGAGAGAGGTCCGAAGGCGCCGCGTGTCCAGCGGGGCCGGACCTCCCTCTCCTTAGAGGAGAGCTCCGGGCCCGCCACATGGCCAACAGAAGCCGAGCCTCTCCCTCCGCGGGGAGAGGTCCGGAGGCTCCACGTGCCCCGCGGGACTGACCCTTCTCTCCTCTGAGAAGGGCTCCGGGCCCGCCACGTAGCAGCAGAACGACGCTGCCTGCCCCGAGCGATAGGCAGCGGGCGTAAAGACGCCCCATACCTTGCCCGTACAAGGTATTCAAGGCCACGTCTTCCCAAGACGCGGAGACGCGGAGCACGCTTCTGTCAGGTGTCGTTGCGCCCAGTCGCATCACAGACTGGCGCGCGGTGTCAGAACCTGCCAGCCAATAAACACCACAACAAGACATCCCATGCCGCCTGCGTCGTCATCAACCACTACGACTAGCATGCGGCATGGGCAGGGCGGCAAGATGAAGACTCAGAAGCCTTCGACCAGAGGCAACTACCGGCATAACTGCAGATACGGTAGATGATAGACAATCTTCCCGGGACCACCTGTCGGGTCCCGGCCCCCCTTGTAAGCTGCCCGAGCCTTGGACTACAAAAGGCTCGGGTAGGCGTCGATAGCAAGGGTTCATACTTTGCAACTCATACGCTAGCCATACACCCTCAAGCTGTAACTCACCCACGAGCTCAGGCCTCCGGTCCTGAGCAGCAAGCAATACAGCGAGCTCCATAGCTCGTCGTGGACGTAGGGTTTTACGCTCCGGCGGCCTGAACCACGTAAAACTCGCCGTGTCAAGCTCTTACTAACTCATCCATCTGCGCAAGCTCTCCGCTAGAGACTAGCCCCACCGAAAAAAGAACCTTCGTGGGCTGCCCAGTGCAGGCCTAGGGGAAGTGTCGACTGAACACTTCGACAGACGTGCTCCAAGGTTGACACGTGTCCAGCAGCGACGGACCTCCTGGAGATAAGCTCCGGTGGCGCCACGTGTTCGATAGAGTCGGACCTCCCGGAGATGACCTCCGAGATTGGCACGTACCCCGTGCGACTGGTCCTCTGATTTCCGTGGCGACTAGCTCCGAAGATGACATGTGTCCTATGAAAAATGCCTTTGCTTCTTCCGCAGAGGCTAGCTCCGTGGGTGACACGTGTCCCACAGGGTCGGACCTCTCTCCAATTGCGGAGATGAGCCCCGAGCCTGCCACGTAGCCAGTTTAGCGGCGGACCTCTCCCCACTTCGCAGGGATGAGCTCCGGACACGCCACGTGGCCTGCGGGCCGCGGAAGTTGTTTTTGGTGCTCTATGAGAGCTGAATTCGGCTCTTTTGGCTATCCTTTTGATAATTTTCTCTGTTCCTATTTTTCTTAAAATGCTTTCTCTTCGTAAATCATGAATATGTGTTGACATCAGATACGAGGGTGTCACAAATCTACCCCCCTTAAATTGAATCTCATCCTCGAGATTCGTTAGTAGAAAATAGATGGGGAAATTCTGCCTTGATATCCTCTTCACGTTCCCATGTGGCTTCAGCTTCGGTGTGATGGCTCCATTGCACCTTGCACCATCGAATCACCTTGTTCCGGGTGACCCTTTCCTTTACGTCCAAGATTCGGACAGGGTGTTCCGCATAAGTCAGGTCCTCTTGAAGTTCAAGCTCCTCTATCGGTATTTGCTCCTCTGGTACTCTCAAGCATTTCTTGAGCTAGGATACATGAAACACGTCATGTACATCGGAGAGGTGGGTTGGGAGCTCTAGTTGATAGGCTACTTCTCCTCGCTTGTCCAAAATCTTAAATGGCCCGATATAGCGAGGTGCTAGCTTGCCTTTGACGTTGAAACGTCGTTGGCCTCGGATAGGAGATACCTTAAGGTATACGAAGTCTCCTACTTTGAAAGTCAACTTCCTTCGCCTATTGTCCGCATAGCCTTTCTGTCGTGACTGAGCAGCCTTTAAGTTCTCCCGTATCGTTTGGACTTCCTTTTCAGCCTCTTGCAGCACTTCGGGTCCAAACACCTGGTTCTCTCCGGTTTCGTTCCAAAACAGTGGTGTTCTACACCGCCTACCGTATAATGCTTCGAAAGGCGACATCTTCAATCTAGCTTGGTAGCTGTTGTTATAGGAGAATTCGGCATACGGTAAACTCCTATCCCAACTAAGCCCTCATTTCAAAGCACAAGCTCTCAACATGTCTTCAAAAATTTGGTTTGTCCTTTCGGTTTGTCCGTCAGTTTGTGGATGATAGGCGGAGCTAAAGTCCAGTCGTGTACCCATGGCTTTCTGCGGCTTCTTCCAGAATCTAGAGGTAAACTGAGAACCTCGATCTGAGACTATCCTTTTCGGTACTCCATGACGGCACACGATCCGTTCCATGTACAACTCGGCTAATTTTGCAACGTTGTAACTGGCCTTTACAGGGAGAAAATGGGCGGTTTTCGTCAATCGGTCCACAATAACCCAGATGGATTCATAACCCGACTGAGTATGTGGCAATCCGACGATGAAATCCATACTGATGTCTTCCCACTTCCATTCGGGTACCTTCAAAGGTTGCAACAATCCAGCGGGTTTTTGTTGTTCGGCCTTCACCCGTTGGCATGTGTCGCATAGGGCAACATATTCGGCTATATCCCTCTTCATACAATCCCACCAATAACAAGTTTTCAAATCCTTGTACATTTTGGTACTTCTGGGATGTATAGAATAGGGGGAATCATGTGCCTCCTTCAATATCATGTCGCGGAGGTGTTTTATGTTAGGTACACAAATCCTTTTTCCTAGCCAAAGCGTACCCGTCTCATCTTCTTTGAAATCCTTCTCTATTCATTGTCGGATTCTTTCCATGATCTCCTTGATCTCCTCATCCGTTACTTGGCCATCTCTTATTTCTTGCTCCAATGAAGAGTGGATCTCCATTATTTCCATGTTGTTCAAGAATCCAAGGTGTAACCGTTCGAATTCCTTACGTAGTTCGGGTGGTAGCTCCCGAACCGTGAGTTGGTGACATGCTCCCTTTCTGCTCAATGCATTAGCTACCACATTGGCCTTCCTAGGGTGATAGTTGATTCCAACATCGTAATCCTTGATAAGCTCTAACCATCGACGTTGCCTCAAATTCAAATCCGTTTGGGTAAATATGTACTTGAGGCTTTTATGATTCGTATAGATCTCACATTGATGACCAAGGATATAATGTCTCCAAATCTTCAACGCATACACTACTGCTGCTAACTCCAAGTCATGTGTAGGATAATTAAGCTCGTGCTTCTTTAGTTGCCATGAGGCATAGGCTACCACTTGTCCTTCTTGCATGAGCACACATCCGAGCCCCTGTCTGGATGCGTCACAATATATGTCAAAGCTCTTGCTTACGTTTGGTAATACCAGAACCGATGCTGTGGTTAGCCTTTTCTTGAGCTCCTCAAAACTTCCTTGGCAGTCTGGTGTCCATTGAAAGACCTTTCCCTTCATTAGCAACTCCATCATAGGCTTTGCTATTTTAGAGAAGTCTTTAATGAAGCGTCAATAGTATCCAACCATCCCAAGAAAACTCCGAATATCCCTCACACTCTGCGGTTGGTCCCACTTCAGAACATCTCTTACTTTTCCGGGATCAACCGATACCCCTTCCTTGGAGATAATGTGGCCTAGGAAAGATATTTTCTTTAGCCAAAATTGACACTTGTTGAGCTTGGCATACAATTGATGCTCACGCAGTTTCTGCAAGGTCAATTTCAAATGTTCTTCATGCTCCTCCTCACTTTTTGAATACACCATAATGTCGTCGATGAAAAACACGACGAACTTGTCCAAGTACTCCATGAAAACCTTGTTCATAAGGTACATGAAGTATGCGGGTGTATTTGTCAACCGAAAAGACATGACGGTATATTCATATGAACCATACCGTGTCCGAAAGGCTGTCTTGGGTATATCGGAGGGCCTAATCTTCAGCTGGAAGTATCCCGACCGAAGATCAATCTTGGAGAACACCCGGGCTCCTTTCATCAGGTCAAATAGGTCCTCTATACGGGGCAGAGGGTATTTGTTCTTGATTGTCACCTGGTTGAGGGACCTGTAGTTCACGCACATTCTTTGGGTTCCATCCTTCTTGTCTACGAAGAGCACCGGAGCTCCCCATGGTGACGAGCTTAGACGTATAAAACCCTTCTCCAACTGCTCTTGAATTTGCTTCTTGAGTTCTACTAGCTCGTTGACGGGCATCCTGTAGGGTCTCTTGGCTATGGGTGCAGTTCCGGGTACCAAATCTATGGCAAACTCAATGTCCCGGTCAGGTGGCATACCTGGAAGCTCTTCCGGGAACACGTCCAAAAATTCCTGAACCACTGGGATGTGGTCCACGGTTGGTCCTTCGACGTGGTTCAGAATTGCTCGTTCGGTTGTTTACTGGGCTGACTCAAACTCGACACGAATACCGTGCTCGTTTGTCAACTGCACGCTCCTCTCAGCACATTGGATTACTCCGTTGTGCTTGCTTAACCAATCCATCCCGAGTATGATGTCGATCCCTTGGGAGTCCAAGACAATAAGGTTGGCAAGGAAGTCTACCCCCCTTATTTTAAGGCTTACATTCGGACATACTATATTAGTCCTCATCTCTCCACCAGGAGAATTAACTAACATAGCACATTCTAAGTGGGATACGGGTAGATGATGTTTGGCAACATATTTGGATGATATGAAGGAATGTGATGCTCTAGAATCAAACAAGATGGTGGCTGGGTTGGAGTTGGCAAGGAACATACCAATTGCGACGTCCTCAGTCTGTTGTGCTTCCTCGGAAGTGACATGGTTCACGTGGCCACGAGCATAGTTTTGTTGTCCATGATTTCCTTGATTGTCCCCTCCGTTCGGTTGCTGGTTCTGCTTGGGCACGTTATCTTGCTGTCCAGGGCCCCTCCTCGGGCACTGGCTCGCGAAGTGGCCTACTTCCCCGCATGCAAAGCATGCCTTGTTGCCTACGGCAGCAGGTACATTAGGGCGGGGGTTTTGAACAGAAGCGCCATGGTTAGGTCGGGGCGCAGGAGGCATGGGCATGCGAGGTGCTAGAGCAGCGAGTTGTTGCTATGGTGGCTGACCAGGGCGGTATGCAGGAGTGGCCGATCCATACTGCGGAGCTGCCGGGGGCATGTACCGAGGTTGTACATTGCTCCCTTGGGGATGGTATGGCATCTTCCTCTTGCACTCTCGCTCGGTCTCTCGGATCTTGTTTTAAACCACTATAGCCTTGTCGACCAGCTTCTGAAAGCTCACATAGTCATTGTTGAGGAGCTGAACCTGGATCTCATTGTTCAACCCTCTCATGAACAGGTATTGCTTCCTCTGGTCTGAGTTGACATCTTCGAGGGCATACCGGGACAGTTGTATGAACTTGTTGAGATACTCATTCACACTCTGTTGTCCTTGGCGGAGACCTTCAAACTCCTGCCTCTTGAGCATCATTACACCAACAGGGATGTAATGAGAGCGGAAACTTTCCTTGAACTCAGTCCAAGTGATTGTCTCCGGGTCGGCATGAGCATTGCTCAGGGAATCCCACCAGTCAGCAGCGGCTCCCATAAGTTGGTGCGACGCGAAGAGAACCTTCTCTCGGTCATTGCACTGAACAATGGCAAGCTTTTTCTCCATGGATTTTAACCAATCATCGGCCTCCATGGGATCATTAGCTTGAGCAAAGGTGGGTGGTCGAGTCCTCATGAACTTTCCCAACCTGTTATGAGCCGGCGGTGGTGGTGGTGGTGGTGCCGAAACGGGGTTTTGGTTGGCCTGCAACTGACCCAAAGTTTGGATCATGGTTTGCATAAGCTGGTTTTGCATGGCCAGCAGCCGTTCCAGGTGACTTTCACCAGCTCCAGGGTTAGCAGGAACTTCCTCGTGGTCATCCTCCTGGACGTTCCTTCGACCGGCGTTTCCTCTCACCATCTGTGAGAGAGAACGAAATAGAATAGAAGGTTAGAAGGATAGGTAGGTCCCTTCAACTATATATATATCAGCCCATATGAGGATGTGAACAAGTGCCGAAGCATCTCACACCTTTTTCTACTTACGTGTGGATATGGACAGCGTTTTGAGACGTCCCACAACTCACACTAAGCACATAATCACAAACAATCATTGCAAGGGCTCATACAACTCCTATTCAAGGATGGTTTCCTATGTCAAGGTGGGTTTAAAGCCAATCTAAGCGTCCTAGGATGCTTCCTTTGGTCAGCATGGCTTAGCTACCAATCTGTGCCCAATCTGTGACTCCTATTTAAGGGTGTAACCTACTGTTAACCCGTGGCTCTAATGTCAATCTAAGGTTCCTATCTAGGCGTGTGACCTACTGTCAACCCGTGGCTCTGATACCGATCTGTGACGCCCTCAATTCTGTGGAAAACCACGGAACCGAGAACTAATGCATATGTGTGCCCTGGATGTTCATCACACATACACATATGTTCCACAAACTGAATTCAGAATATATATAACCACGAATAACAGAGTTTACTACAATATCGCATGAGTCTTGGACTCATGCTCACAGCAGAAGTCTTATTTCTACGCAGCGGAAGTCTTTATTCTAATGCGGAAGCAAAACTAATGCGGAAGCAAAACTAATGCGGAAGCAAAACTAAGCAGAAGTGGCTTCATCTCTACTCCCTCCACAGGCAAGGTCGAGAATAGATCACACGTCTTACTGCTCCACTTGGCCTTCATAGTAGGCTTCTCCTACTGCTGATGATGAAATAATAATGCAAGTTTGAGTACAATGATGTACTCAGCAAGTGCGGGAAACACATGATATACAGCTCATAACAAGGTAGGTATAAAAAGGCCTATTTGCAGAAAAGCAAATTTATAAAATCATGATAAAACAACAACTTAACTTTAAATGAATGTAATCCCAGCATGAATTAAATTACCAACATACCTTCATCCCTTTCCATGTTCCATCCGAACATTAACCAACCTTTATTCATACTCACGAATACCTCCTCGTATTCGCTACCATCTCACGAATACCTTCCCGTATTCGCTACCATCTCATCTCATAAAACAACTTCGTCTCGCACCGAGACCAATCTCATGTCATGACTCAACAGTCATGCAACCATCTCATCACCCGGACTCAACAGTCCCAACAACCAAACCATAACCACGATCAATAACCACAACCAAGAACCTTCCCAATATCCATCCCAACTAATCATGGCAGTTTAGCCAGGTGCTCGTGACCGTAAGCTCGGCTATCATGATAGTTTTAATAACTCTGCAGAGTGTGTACCTCTTTACCCACAAGTTTGTGATTTCGTCACCCGTCGGCGACTGTAGAACCTCCATTATACCAGTACACAACCGTCGGTGTATGGCCAAGAGATCACAAAATAGCCTTTACAAAGGGGTTACTAGATGTATGGACTCACTAAGGTTTCACCGGCAGACTAGAATCTCCAATTCTCCCACCCATGAGCCCTCTTGTGTCGTGCAGTTCCCAAGACAGTCCTCACTCGACTCCCATTCCCCGCGCCTTCCACAGTCCATAACACTCTAGTAACTTACCTAATTACTCAGCTAAGCCGCACCCATACTTGGCCTTGTGGTGGCACTGTTATCCTGGCATGTGCATGCATGAATCGGTCCTTAGATCTACGGCAAGTACACCACCGTCTCATGCTACCTCATTCACAAACCCAGTCTTGCCTAGATCTCCCTTCGATCCATGTTCATTAACAACATCAGTTTCTTATTATCATTACGAGTACAGTTAGCTAGACACATCTATCTCGCTTCCCAATCCCGTGAACTCAGCGAAGCATAAAGCAAAACCATACCCGACTCGTAAACTTCCCTGGCGACAAGGGTGGTTTAATCAAAACTAGTAAACTCCTATAAAAGAGTTTCCCATCATGTTTGACTCAGCACACACACCTTTTCGCAAACAAAACAATTTTACCCAAAACATAGGATCAATATGGTCAAGGAGCACTTGTTCTTGCAGTTCCGGGGGTTCTTGGATCTCAAAACCTTGTTGTTGCAGCTCGTCGTAGACAGCTCCCTGAGCTCGTCCTGCTAGGTTGGATCACGTGCATACAAGATTCACAGCAATCAATATCATGCACAAACCTTAGACTAGATGCAATGATGCACATGCATGCTATCCTATAATTAGTTTTTATTAGATTGGTTGTTCGTGTTCTTGCATGGCTTTGTTTGGATAGAGGTGTTCGGATCAAAGGTGGACGTGGCGATGATCTTGTCTTTAGATCAACCTGATCAACAAGTGATCTATCCACGAGAAGGCTTCTGTTTCGGAAGGAATCAAAGAACAGATGCAAAGAGAATACAACGATGTCGTAAGGTGGTGTCGGAGTTCTACCTTACGTTCTTCTTGGTTTTCGAGGTCCTCCTCAGACTGCTCGGCTCTCCTCCGGTGATCTCCCTTGCTGTGCTTCGGCGATGGTTTACTCGGCGAGTTAGGGCTAGGGCTCTAAGTCGTCGGCTCAGGAGTTGGAAAAGAAGTTTGTAGTTTCGACCAGAGGTTCTGGGTTCTATTTATAATCGGGAAGAGAAGAGTCCTAATCTGATTGTATCCCGAATATGAGTTCTATGTTGGATCCTAACGTCTTATCTTTTGTAACATCGTGGAATTCAGGTCGGTTTCCTTTGCGTACTAGTATCCTTACGCGTAAAAACTGCTCCAGAACTCATTACCTCCGCGGTGATGAGTTCCGTAAGCTCCACATGTCCTCTAGGGCCTGGTATCTTCTTTTCCGCAGAGACGAGCTCCGGTTGTGCCGCGTGTCAAGCGAGCAAGACTTCCCTCTTCTTTGGAGGTGAGCTCCGCATACGCCACGTGTTAGCGCCGGTCTTTCCTCTCTTCTTTCCTTAGGGACGTGCTCCAAGGTTGACACGTGTCCAGCAGCGACGGACCTCCCGGAGATAAGCTCTAGTGGCGACACGTGTTCGATAGAACCGGACCTCCCGGAGATGAGCTCCGAGATCGGCACGTACCCCGTGCGACTGGTCCTCTGATTTCCGTGGCGACTAGCTCCGAAGATGACATGTGTCCTACAAAAAATGCCTTTGCTTCTTCCGCAGAGGCTAGCTCCGTGGGCTACACGTGTCCCACAGGGTCGAACCTCTCTCCAATTGCGGAGATGAGCCCCGAGCCTGCCACGTAGCCAGTTTAGCGGCGGACCTCTCCCCACTTCGCAGGGATGAGCTCCGGACACGCCACGTGGCCTGCGGGCCACGGAAGTTGTTTTTGGTGCTCTTTGAGAGCTGAATTCGGCTCTTATTGGCTATCCTTTTGATATTTTTCTCTGTTCCTATTTTTCTTAAAATGCTTTCTCTTCGTAAATCATGAATATGTGTTGACACCAGAGACGAGGGTGTCACATCTTTCCACAGTGGCAGCTCCCACTGGAGCCACAAGCCCCGTTTACAGGAGCAGAGGTACAAACATAGCCATATTTGATGAAATTTAGCCAAATTTATTAGAATATCACCAAACTTAGTCAAACATAGCCAAAGCTAGTTGAACTTGATCAATTCTAAGTTATAATAATCTCACTTATGCAAATATGCATTTTAAAACTTATAACTTGTCTAACTACACTTATATATAGTAGGGCTCCACGACTGAGTCTCACACGCCATCGCCGCAGCTACCAGGAGGACGAAGGCTGGAGGACGAGTTCCCAGGTTCTAGAGGTAGCGCACGTGGTAGTGTGTAGTGTGGTGTGTGTGTCTAGCTAGTGTAGATGTTTATAATATTTTTACTGTATATTGTTGTTGTTATTGTTGACTGCCTGTGTGAGCTGGCCATCGAGGCAAGGGTGGTCTCGAAGCCAGGGCATTATTTTTCTAATTTTGAAAAAAAATTACCAAACTTATTTACGACGGTTTCCTGGTGCTGGCCGTCGTAAATAAGCCACTACTATTTAAGACGGCCAAGATCAGTCATCATAAATAAGCCACTAGTATTTACGACGGCTCGCGCCGACCGTCGTAAATAATGGGTCTATTCACGACGGTCAAGATCAGCCCGTCGTGAATAAATCCCCTAGCCACGTGGCAGTCGAGGGAGCTTATTCGCAACAGGATTATTTAGCCGTCATAAATAATCTTATTTACGACGGGGCCGTCGTTAACAACCTTATTTATGACTATTTATTGGTGACGGCTGAAAACCGTCGTGAATAAGGCTTCCCCGTCATGAATACTTATTTACGATGGTTTTCCCTTTGATTAACGACGGTCTCCAGCCGTAGTTAATTGTTCATATTCCTGTAGTTATTAGAATACCAGCCCTTCTTAGCCCATCACTACGGCCCTGTTTGGCACAGCTTCTGAACCAGCTTTTTTATAAAAATAAGCTGTGGGTGTACCAAACAGTCAGCTTCTCCAGCAGCTTATTAGTTCAGCTGCTTCTCAGAATGAACTAAAAGCAGAATATAAGTTTAAGCTGCTGTTCATCAGCTTTTCACACAAACTGCTTTTTTAACAAGTTTAAGCCGTACCAAACAGGACCTACATAGGCCAACATGAAAATCCAATTGTGCTCCATACTCCATAATTGGTGGGGCCTGTCTCGCGGGGCACATAATACATCCTCAACATGGGCCGCCCTCGCCACCCGCCTGCCGTATCGCGCGCGTGGACAACCCAATTCTGCCGCCGCCACCGCCTCCATTCCTCAACATGGGCGCAGAATGACTGCTTTTGTCTTCCGATTTTCCATTGCATGTTTGCTAGTGACTACTTCCAGGTTACTCTTCAGCCAGAAGATTTATTAGGTCTGACGAGGGGAACCAGATTCCATTCAATCCCCGACATCGGTTAGATCCACGGGCAAAATGGGCCTGTAGGTTCTATTTCCATCCATGTGCTACAACACACGCACATACACAAAAGGCAAGCTCTAGACTGAGACTGAGAGTCATCTGGAGGACTTTACGGCGGGGCATGAGGTACTCGAAGCACAACCCTCCAATGTGGTTGTCCATTCACCGGAGACCAGGTCGAGTCTACGGCAAGCAAAATGCCAAAGTTGTTAAAGACAGTCAGCCTTTACAAAAAAAAGTAAGGTATATACTTTCTCTTGTCCTGTTTGGTCTGTAAACTTTATGTTGTATCGGTACCGAAATTCTTTCAGCCAACCACAGTGATATATAGAGATACCAGGAGTTGGGTGTCCACCAACCGTATACAGAGAGATCATATATGAATCACAATCGATTAGAAGCGTATGAATAGTTGAAATTTATGTGTAAAATTAATAGGTGCTAACCCCTCTAGTTCTCTCCTCTAGACAATATGACATGGAATCCAGCCATGTTTTCTAGGACCTCCCAAAATGTTATCAAGCACCACCACTTGTATATAAACGTTATATTATCATACAATATGAAAGTACTCTCTTTGTTTTGAAATATTTGATGCTGTTTAGTTCAAAGTTTGAACTAACCAACGTCAAATATTTCGAAATGGAGGGAGTACATATAAAAATGCCACTTTAGGTTATGCATTAATTGCAATCACCAGGCGGAAACAATGAAATTCATCAAATTCGGACAAAACTTTAGATATTTTGGTCAAGGTTTTGCTCAGATTTCAGACAACAACCACAATTTGACCAAGAATAATTTGGATAGGGACAGTTGTGCTCCTGACCCCCATTTTAAACTTCATTTGTATTTTGACCCCTTTTTTAGAGTTTGCATATTTAACACTGGTTTTTGAAATTGAAATCGCCGTTTGATCCTGTTTCTAACTTCTGTTAACTCCATCTAATTTTAGATTTTTAAAAGAAATAAGAAAATCACATGAATATTACAAAGAGACCAAAATACCCCCGTTTACAGGAATGGTTACCTAGCGAGCAGCTGCTTGTGTTCCATATCCAGTGAGCGACAGAAGAAAACCTATGGGCGCCTGCGACGGGCGGCGCGACACGAGCAACGGAGGCAGCAGCCCGGGCGCCCGCGACGGAAGCGGCGACGGACGGCAACAGGCGGCTGCGCGGCGGTTGTCGGCGGCGCGCGCGATAATCGCAGCAGCGAGCGCGACGGCGGCGGCTGTAAGCGCGGGAGACGGCAGGTGCACTGAAGGCACTGCAGGGGCTGGTGAAGCGGTAGGCGCTGGTCCGCGGCAACATTGTGCGGCGGCAGGCGGCAGAGACGCTGCGGTGCATGCATGCGCTTGTCCGTGTCTAGGCGTGCGCGTGCCTGCCGCGCAATTCGCTCGCAGCATTTCGTGTTGCACCCGGTATGTGAAGATCTTGCTTGCTAGCTCCACTTGCCAAATTCACTCTGGACGTATCCTTACGGTTGTTGGATGAACAGGTAGCTAACGATGGGGCGCCCAGGCACGGCCGCTCAGGTTCTCTAAAGGTGAGGCTCTGTTTTGTGGTTTCATTGTAGATCGTGATTGTTTTGGCATCTGACAATTGCGAAGCGATCTATGCGGCGGTCTCTTCGAAGACACCGGGCGTTGAGAGGTTGGGCAGGGAGATATCAGAATCTTGTGAAAGGAACTGGCTGGACCGGTGGGTGGAGGAGAGGTAAATGGATGACGAGAAGAATGCCAAGATTTTTGAAGTGGGATCTTTTTTCCCACTTTTGCGGCAGCAGGCGCGGGCCTCGCGCGATGTGCAGCGGTGGACGAGGTCGCGCTGGGCGCAAGCCTCTCGTAAAGGGCATTGACGGGTGCTGGAGCCAGCGTTCGTCCAAAGCAAAAAAACGCTGAAACCACAAATGAATGGAAAAACTATAGTATTCTGCGTATGAAGAATAGTTAAAATATAGTGAAACCGCTGACAAAATTCTCTAAATCCAAATTTATTACAATTTACAAATTTTATCACAGTCAGATTATTGATAAAACATTTTTAAAATGTTTATGAAATTTTGCTATAATAATATTAGTAGTTCTGAAATTTTAATGTATAAGTAGGGTCATACATGAACATTACACTAAAAAGTGGTATCAATGGCGCAAGAGTTAAAGTGTTTTTTTGTCATAAACTTAACACCGTTAAATAGACTAAACGGAACAGGGTCAATCTATTTGTTCAATTTAAAAAAACAGGGTGGTATGCATAAACCCTAAAAAAGAGGGTCAAATATGTAATTAAGGTTCAAAAGAGGGTCAGTTTCACAAATACCATTCGGATATGTATTTGCATACACGCAAATTCACCCCAAGTGGATTTTTGTTCCCTTGAGGTCCCAAAATGGAGGAATTTCTGTTGGAACTGGAAACTTGGAACCGGGTGTCCGGGTACTATAAAGTTATAGAAATAAAAACCCCAAGAAAAAAAAACGCGCGCGCCGAATAAAGCTTCCAACTTCCATCCCGGCAGTAGGCGAACAACCGAACGCGGGTCGCCGTGGTCCATGGCCCTCGTTCAAACATTCAATGGTCAAACGTTCAAAGCCCCCGCCCCCGGCAAACAATTCCTCTCCACGGCGCGGCGCACGAGTCCACGCCACCCGCAACCTATTACCTATACATACCATCTCCTAGCCATTTCCGATCACACCGGCTCTCTCCTCAACAGTCAGCTCAGAGACTTCCGTCTAGCTGTTCGACGTTCTCGTCGACCATCCTCCGGCTTCGCCGCACACGGTTCGTTTCTAACGGCAGCGGTGATGGTTCTGCCGATGTCACGCGCGACGAGGCCTGTGTCCAGACTGGTACCGGAGATACCGCTGCTGCGGCGGAGTAGCAGGCAGGTGGCGCCGTCCAGCGAGGAGGTGGCTGTGCCGGCGCACTTCCTGTGCCCAATCTCGCTGGACCTGATGCGGGACCCGGTGACGGCGCCCACGGGGATCACCTACGACCGGGAGAGCGTGGAAGGCTGGCTCGCGCGCGGGAACGCCGCCTGTCCCGTCACCGGCCGCCCCGTCCGGCTCGCCGACCTCGTGCCCAACCATGCCACGCGCCGGATAATCCAGGACTGGTGCGTCGCCCACCGCGCGCGCGGGGTGGAGCGGGTGCCCACGCCGTGGGTGCCTCTCGGGGACGCCGAAGCCGCCGAGGCGGTGGCCGCCGTCTCGGGGGCGGCCAGGCGCCGTGACGCGGCGGCGTGCGGGGCGGCCGCCACGAGGGCGAGGGCGCTCGGGAAGGAGAGCGACCGCGACCGGCGGTGCCTCGCGGCAGCCGGCGCGGCGCGCGCGCTGTGCACGGCGTTCGGCCGCCTCGCCGGCGAGCGCGCGGAGGGGCCTGGCGTGGTCTCTGCCGCGCTGGGGGAGATCCTGGCAGCGCTGACCGTGTTCTTCCCGCTCGACGGTGAGGCCCGCCGCTGCATCGCCTCCCCGGCCTCTCTCAAGTCCCTAGTCTCCGTGACGTCCCACGGCGAGCTCGCCGTGTGGACTAGCGCCGCCATCGTGCTCCGTGAGCTCGTCTCCTCCGCAGACCAGGGCACCGTCGAGACCGTGTCGAAAACTCCAGGCTTGTGCGACGCGATCGTCAACCTCCTCCGGCACCCGGTCTCCCCGCAGGCCACCAAGGCCGCGCTCGTCAAGGCCTACTACCTCGTCTCCGCCTCCGACCGCGAGGCCGCCCAACTCGCCGAGCTCGGCTCGGTGCCCATCGTCGTGGAGCTCCTCGTCGATGCCGACAAGGGCACGAGCGAGAAGGCGCTCGCGGTGCTCGACGGCATCCTGTGCGTCGGTGCCGGACGCGAGGCCGCTGCCGCGCACGCGCTGGCCGTGCCCGTGCTCGTGAAGAATATGTTCCGCGTGTCTGACATGGCCACGGAATTCGCCGTCTCTGCGGTCTGGCGCCTCTGCCGCGCGGACAACGCCACTTGCCGCGCCGAGGCGCTGCGCGTGGGTGCGTTCCAGAAGCTTCTGCTGCTGCTCCAGGTCGGCTGTAGCGGCGTCACCAAGGAGCGTGCTAGTGTTGTGGATGCATTTGTGGACCGCCAATATGGTCGGCGTGGGCCCACAAAGCCCACAACTAGGCTGGCCAGGTCCTGCAGCCACATCAAGAAAATATTTAGAAGAATTAATTAGATAATGTTTAGAAATAAAAGGGAGTTATAGATTGAATCAGTTTAGATAGAAAAAAATAGACTAGAAAAAGGAAGAAAAGAATCCTAGTCAGTTTAGGGGATTTTCCCCAGACAGACTAGGAGTAGGCTGCGGCCAAAGGGGGGTCCTGTCCCCCCTTTATAAGCAGCCCCCCTCCCTCATGTTTGGAGCATCCAGGAAAAAATAAGAATCCCCGTTGAGGGCTGTTCTTCTCCTTGGATCACGGTGGCTTCGAACCCTAACCCTAGCCGCCGTGACCAGCTACTTTGTCCCCCACGTTACGTACTGCGCAGCTGCCCCCACGCCTCCTCGCTGCTGGTTTCTCCCCTGCGCAGCCCTAAGCGCAGCCAAGGGGTCTCCCCCCTCCCTGTTTCTCAGCATTTGGTATCAAGAGACTCCGGGGCAGCGACCATGTCCGGCCCCGTGTACGATTCTGGGACTTTCACCCTCCAAGATCTCGACAACATGATGAGCAAGATGATGGGGCAGATAGACACCATCAACAAGCGCTTGGACCGCCACGATATGCGCCTTGCGCGCTTTGAGAAGGCACCGGAGCGGGAGCTCTCCGGTGGCAAGGACTTGCAACAAAACTCACCGCAGGGCAGCAACCTTCCCCGCAGCTGCGGCAGCGGCAAGGGCGGCGGCGGTGGCAGCGGCGGCCATGGCGGCAACGACGACCACTACAGTACTAGGCGCCCACCGGGACGGCCGACCTTCGACGACAGCGGGCTGCGTCGTCACAAGGTCAATTTCCCCAAGTTCGACGGAGAAACAGATCCGCTGCCCTGGCTCACCAAGTGTGAGACATACTTCCGAGGGACACGTACGATGCCAGAAGAAAAGGTGTGGCTCGCGTATCTCCACCTGGAGGGTGTCGCGGCCGAGTGGTACACTGCTCTAGAACGTGACTGTGGCATCGTGTCCTGGGAGCGGTTCGCGGACTTCGTCAACATGCGCTTCGGGCCTCCGCTCCGCTCCAACGACCTGGCGGAAATTAAAGATCTCCGTCGTACTGGCACGGTTGAGGAATATCAGCGTCAATTCCTGGTCCTTCTTTGTCGTTGCGAGGACCTCAGCCAGCGCCAGCAGATCAACCTCTTCACAGCTGGCCTCGGCGAGCCACTTAGAACGGATGTGGAGCTGCAGTTTCCCACTAATCTACAAACCGCTATGAGTCTGGCCAGAGCCTTTGAACGTCGACTTGCGGCAATAACAGATAGCGGAATACAGAAGGGCGCTGCCTCTCAACGCTCCACGCGCTCTTCTATTGTGTCCCGCGCCTCTACTACGGCCTCAAGTGGCAGTTCTACAGCACCCGCCCCGACATCGTCAACAACGGCATCTTCTCGCCCACGCTTCAAACGCCTTACACCCGATGAGATGGCTGCTAAGCGGGCAAGCGGCGAGTGCTATCACTGCCCTGAGCGATACACACCGGACCATAAGTGTGCCGGCAAAGGAATCTTCCTTCTGGAGCTTGACGACGATGATGACGTTGACGCGACCGTAGCTGATATGGGCATCTCCTTACACGCCCTGACCGGCATCGACTTCGCCAACACAATGAAGCTCCAGGTCTACGTCCACGACAACCTACTGACAGCATTGGTCGACACAGGGTCCACTCACACCTTCATCACGGAACCACTCATCAAGGAGCTCGGCCTGATGATGTTGCCACGATCAGGCGTCGGCGTCCGAGTCGCCAACGGCGACTCTATCTCCTGTACAGGCATCTGTCCACGTGTACCCTTGATGATTGCAGGGGATCGCTTCGACGTCACATGCTACGCACTCCCACTAGACGGCTTCGACTTTGTTCTAGGAGTCCAGTGGCTGCGATCTTTGGGACCCATTCTCTGGAACCTTGAGGACCTCACAATGAAATTGTGGCGCGGGGACCGTGAGGTGATCTGGACGGGGCTGCGAAGTTCAGCTCCGGTATGTGCCTCTCTAGCACCACCTACTGATATGATGGGCGCCCTCCTGGATGGCTTCCAAGACCTCTTCGACGAGCCACGCGGGCTTCCTCCTGCACGACGCCACGACCACCAAATCAGGCTCCTGCCGGGCACAACTCCAGTAGTTGTCCGGCCGTACCGCTACCCCCAGCTTCTTAAAGACGAGATTGAGAAGCAATGCGCCGAGATGCTTCGCCAAGGCATCATCCGAGAATGCACATCTGCATTTTCCTCGCCAGTACTGTTGGCCCGAAAAGCCGACGGCACGTGGCGCTTCTACATCGACTACCGCGAGCTCAACGCCAGAACTTTGAAAGACAAGTTCCCGATCCCGGTGGTTGACGAGCTACTGGACGAGCTTCGCGGCGCAAGGTTCTTCACCAAGCTTGACCTCCGCAGCGGCTACTTTCAAGTGCGCATGCACTCGGACGACATTGAAAAGACAGCATTCCGAACTCATCGAGGCCACTATGAGTTCTTGGTGATGCCATTCGGTCTCACCAATGCGCCGTCCACGTTCCAGTCGTTGATGAACGACGTCCTCGACCCCTACATCAGAAAATTTGTGCTTGTCTTCTTTGATGACATATTGGTGTATAGCAGGTCCTGGGTCGAACACCTTCAGCACGTCAAGCAGGTGTTCCAGACACTACGGACAAACAAGTTGTTCCTGAAGAAATCTAAGTGCTTCTTCGGCCAGGAGACTGTGTCCTACTTAGGACACATCATATCCGCTCACGGCGTGGCAATGGATCCGACCAAGGTGGAGGCCGTGGAACGTTGGCCTACACCTCGGTCCTTACGAGCCTTGCGAGGTTTCCTCGGGCTCACCGGCTACTACCGCAAGTTCATTGCGGGGTATGGTGCGGTGGCCGCACCCCTCACCGCCCTACTAAAGCGGGAAGCATTCCGCTGGACTGATGATGCGCAGGACGCTTTCTCCCAACTCAAACAGGCGTTGATGACAGCGCCTCTACTTCAAATGCCGGATTTCGACAAGCGCTTCATCGTCGACTGCGACGCGTTCGGCGCCGGCTTTGGGGCGGTTCTACACCAGGGCGACGGCGCCATAGCATTCTTCAGTCGCGCTGTAGCGACTCACCATCATAAGCTACCGGCATACGAGCGTGAGCTAATCGGTCTTGTGAAGGCCGTACGTCATTGGTGGCCTTACTTGTGGGGTCGTCCCTTCACTGTTCGGACTGATCACTTTAGCCTGAAATATATCCTGGATCAGCGACTCACGACGATTCCCCAACATGCTTGGGTGAGCAAACTTTTTGGTTATGATCTGCAGGTTGAGTACCGACCAGGGCGCTTGAATGGGGCAGCTGACGCCCTGTCCCACCGCGACGAGGAAGACATAGCTATTCACGCCATATCCGTGCCAGTCTTTCCACTCTTCGACTCGCTCCGCGCGGAGATCGCTACAGACCAGCAGGCGCAACAGCTATGTGCCCAACTCCGGGAGGGAGTCGCACCTGCTGACTGGGCCAAACGCGACGGCCTTCTACTTCACAAGGGGAAGCTCTTCGTTCCCGACAAGTCCTCCTTGTGGCCCTCTCTCCTAGCCGAGGCGCATGATGGGGGCCACGAAGGCATCCAGAAGACAGTGCATCGGCTACGCCTCTCCTTCTACAACCCGTCCTTGCTACGGCGGGTGCGTGAGTATGTCCGCGGGTGTGCTACGTGCCAACGCAACAAGACTGATCATCTTCATCCAGCCGGCCTGCTACAACCGCTGCCTATACCGTCGGAAGTCTGGAGTGATATCTCCATGGACTTCATTGAAGGTTTTCCGAAAGTTGGTGGGAAATCAGTGATCTTGACAGTGGTAGATCGCTTCTCCAAGTATGCCCACTTCATTCCCCTAAGCCACCCTTACAGTGCTGCATCAGTGGCGCGGGCATTCTTCGACGACATTGTACGACTACACGGCTTTCCCTGCTCCATCGTCAGTGATCGTGATACCGTCTTCACCAGCCTCTTCTGGTCAGATTTGTTCCGGCTAGCCGGTGTCCAACTTCAGCTCAGCTCGGCCTTCCACCCGCAATCTGACGGCCAATCTGAGGTCGTCAACAAGATCATCACTGTGTACCTTCGCTGCTTGGCTGGTGACCGACCAAAGACTTGGTTGCAGTGGCTTCCTTGGGCTGAGTATTGCTACAACACTTCCTACCAGACGGCCCTCAAATGCTCGCCCTTCAGAGTGGTCTATGGCAGGGACCCTCCGGCTCTTGTTGGTTACCAACCGGGCGTATCTAGAGTAGCAGCAGTGGATAAACAGCTAAAGGATAGAGATGAATTCTTAGCTAAAATCAAGAACAGGCTGGTACAAGCACAAGTCACCATGAAAAGCTATGAAGATAAGTTCCGCCGAGAGGTGGAATTTCAGATCGGTGATTGGGTTTGGCTGCGGCTTTATCAGAGGACAGCTGTGGGAGTAATGACGACGCCTTCTTCAAAGATTGGACCAAAATATTTTGGACCATATCAGATCATTCAACGCATTGGGACTGTATCATATAAACTTCAGCTGCCTCCTCAAGCAAGGATACATGATGTCTTCCATGTGTCCCTGTTAAAGAAATTTGAAGGTCCTACTCCCATACAGGTGGTGCCTTTACCACCACTTCTACATGGACGTGTTGTACCTACGCCTGAAAAAGTACAAAGGGCGCGTTTGAACAGAGGTGTCTGGGAGATACTCGTCAAATGGGCAGGACATTCTGAAGCTGATTCATCATGGGAGCAACTAGAAGATTTCAGGATGAAGCACCCCTCCTTTAAGCTCGAGGACGAGCTCTTTGTCGGGAAGGGGGGAAATGTTGTGGATGCATTTGTGGGCCGCCAATATGGTCGGCGTGGGGCCCACAAAGCCCACAACTAGGCCGGCCAGGCCCTGCAGCCGCACCAGGAAAATATTTAGAAGAATTAATTAGATAATGTTTAGGAATAAAAGGGAGTTATAGATTGAATCAGTTTAGATAGAAAGAAATAGACTAAAAAAAGGGAAGAAAAGAATCCTAGTCAGTTTGGGGGATTATCCCCAGACAGACTAGGAGTAGTCTGCGGCCAAAGGGGGGGGGTCCTGTCCCCCCTTTATAAGCAGCCCCCTCCCTCATGTTTGGAGCATCCAGGAAAAAATAAGAATCCCCGTTGAGGGCTGTTCTTCTTCTTGGATCACGGTGGCTTCGAACCCTAACCCTAGCCGCCGTGACCAGCTACTTTGTCCCCCACGTTACGTACTGCGCAGCTGCCCCCACGCCTCCTCGCTGCTGGTTTCTCCCCTGCGCAGCCCTAAGCGCAGCCAAGGGGTCTCCCCCCTCCCTGTTTCTCAGCAGCTAGCGACCTGCTCAAGCTGCTCAACGGCTCCAGAGGCAGCGTCGAGTGCATCGAAACCGTCGACTTCAAAAGGCTCAAGAGGCCATTTTGATGGGCCTGGCTAGGGACATAAATCAAGAATTTTTTCTTCGTTTTGGGAAGATTGATTTGAGATCTTAGATCAGATATTCAGATGTGGATAAAAAGATACAAATAGGATGACTTGGTTTAGGAAATTTGTTTTTGATAATACTGTAATTGCACATTTATACAGAAATACAACCCACAGGACAATTGAACATTTTTCTTGTCTGTACATTCTTGTGCATTTTGATTGCGCTTTGCGATTTAGCTGAAACTAAACCCCAGGAACCAATGCTCCACAAGCGAAACCAAGTTATATTTAGCTATCAACTCCCAGTTGCCATCCTACATGGCTACATCGGTTGCTGCGGTTCAGTGTTCAGACAGTTCACACTTCAATTCATTTGATGGCGAGATTAGGTCCAGGTTCGTGAATAAAGAAGACACCAAGCATGCACACTTTGTTTTCTTGATAAACGAGATGAAAGAAACGATTCAACCACGTCGGTCTTGTTTGTTTCTTATATCCTTAGGTTCTTAACTTAGGTGTTGTCTAACCGGTTCCTTAAACACAAACAACATCAATTGTGTGTTCAATCAATCAATGATAGCATAGTCACCTAGAGTTCTTGTTATGACCGTCAAGGGCTAGGCATAGGACATATCTTAGTTGGCGTGAGTGCAGGATGACATCGCCTCGATGAAGAAGCTCGATGCAGTGCAGTGACGACCGGTGATGAAGATCGGTGACCGTGGCGAAGACCTTCCCCTCACAGCGTGCCTCCTTAGGATCGGTAGTTCCAGAGTGTTAAGGGGGTCGGACGTGGGCGACAAAGTTGCTCCACGTCCCGGCTGCCCCTTAGTTAATATAGCGCGTGCGAGAGGGGGCCTAAACCGAAACAGAATTCGGTTACACCCCCCCCGATCAGGGCACATAGAGGGAGTCGGACCCGGTATGGTCGTTATCCATACCGGGCCGAGATCAATATGTCTAATATCTCCCCCTTGATCACGGAACAAAACTTACCAACTTAGATACTTAATTACTGAACTTAGTGTTTATCTCCTCATGCTTGACATAAAGGGCATGACGCATCAAAACAACCAGTCACGTACTGCTTGACTCGACGATCACGGTACATCGTACATTCAAAAACAACCTTACACTCATTTGGCCCCTTAGTATATAGGATAGTTCACAGGCTTTCCCCTAACCCTATGTTGGCTACGTGTTCACTGAACACACTGGAAGGAAGGCCTTTTGTTGACGGATCCGTAAGCATTCACTTGGTACTTATATGCTCGAGATTGATTGTGTGATCCTAGATTTTATCTTTCCCAACATAGAACTTAATGTCGATGTGTTTGGCAGCACCACTCGACTTGTTGTTGTGAGAGTATAATACTACTGGCTCATTGTCGCGGTATAACTTAAGTGGTTTATGAATGTTGTCGACCACTCTAACATCGGGTAACAATTTCTTAAACCATAGTGCCTGTCCGTTGGCCTCATAACAAGCAACAAACTCGACATGCATTATGGACGATGCAGTGACGCTTTGTTTAGAGCTCTTCCACGAAATAGCTTCATTAGCGAGGGTGAATATGTAACCTAAGGTGGATTTCTTAGTATCCACACAACCCGCAAAGTCTGAATCTAAGTAACGCACCACTTCAAGTGAGTCCGTCTTACTATATGTTAACATGAGGCCTTTTGTGCCTTGCACATAGCTTAATGCTTTCTTAACTGCCTTCCAGAGATCCTAGATTGGCCTGATATCTATCAAGCATCCCGGTTATGAATGCTAAGTCAGGGCGAGTACATACTTGAGCATACATTAGACTTCCGACAGCAGAAGCATATGAAACCGATTTCATTTGATCGATTTCATATCAGTTCCTAGGACACTGAAAGTTCACAAACTTATCGCCCTTGACTATCAGAGCAGACGATGGTTTACTCGCATACATGTCGTACTTCTTGAGTACGCCTTCTAAGTATGCTTTCTGGGATAATCCCAAAACCCCCTTTCCACGATATCGGTGAATCTCGATCCCCAACACATAGGATGCTTCACCTAGATCCTTCATATCGAAGTTAGAGGATAATAACTTCTTAGTTTCTAATAGTAGATTGACATCGCTACTCGCAAGTAGTATGTCATCCACATAGAGAACAAGGAAAATGAATTTCCTCCTCTTCCTCTCTCTCTTACTGATATATGGACCCCACATGTTAGTTGTTTCTTCTCCAAAGCAAATGCCGCCCTCTTCTCTCTTCTATTATCACATGTGAGCAAAAACATTCATCCATGTGCGAAATCTCACACCCCTTCATCAACTGACACATCCTAAACCGCCGCCTTTCCCCCTCTATAAAACCTAACCATAACCGGCTGAGTTTCCCAACAAAATCGCACTCAATTCCTCTCGGTGAGCATTTTCGCCATCAACATCAATTCTTCAAAATTACTCCAATTCTTTCGGTTCTAACCGTTCCTAAACCATCACATGGCCGAAAGGAAGCCTTTGCGACAAGAAGCATCGAAGAACCGTGCCTGGAGAACGTTCCCGACGAAGATCGCCGAAGTCCGCCACTTCTCACCGCCGCCGACGCCTTTCCGATCACTTCGGGTCCAAAGGATCGCTCTAGGTGAGTTCCCCGTGGCCTCCTCTACGTTTTGGAGTAAAGAAAATAAGAAATGGTGAAGAAAAATTGGAAACCGAAAGGTTTCTGGTGAACCGCCGCTGCTCGCCAGCGAGCGCGCCGTCGCCCATGGGGAAGAAAGGGATAGGGGGCGACGTGGCCGCATTATGGACGTTCGTTTCCCGTGGACGGCTAAGATTAGAAGGGGGATACCCCTTCGGTTATTTTAAATCCGAGCCGTCCCAATTAAATTTGACGGCCCAAATTCAAACAGGTCGTGGCCACTGGAAATTTAGTAGATAACCCCCTGAAGATTTAAATTAATCTGAATTATGCTCTGCGCTTTACTGATTTAACCCTAGACTTTATAGAAATTAGAAAAACTGTTATAAAATAACTATTTAGCCCCTGTTTTCTCTGTAATTTAGGAAAATGGCTCTAGAACCTCAATTTAACCCCTCAAAAAGTTGAATATAATATATTGCAGCCCAAAATAATTTATAACTTCATTTTTAATTCTGCAAATAGCCAAAATGATATAAGAAAATTCTGGAAAATTATAAAAATGCATGAAAATGTTCTGTTCTCACATTTTAACACGTATATAGATTCTGAAATTAAAAAGAATTATTTTTATAGGATGAAAATGCATTCTAAGTGATAAATTAATGCTAAAATTCAAATAAAAATGATATATACTTCAAAAAAATCATTGAAATTATCTAAAATCCATATATAAGTTCTGAAAATACAATAATAGCAATATATACTCTAGGAACAGTTATAATAAAAATTTTAGAGCAAAAATTAAGTCTGAAATTATAACAAACATTAGTATATATATGCAATATACACTCTAAAAACTATTATAAACTGTCATAAAATTAGAAATAAATGTGTTGCTAATATAAGAACTGAATATAAGAGATATATACCATGTTATTACTCATTTTTCTCACATAACAAGTGTAGAATAAGGTATAATCATATGTTGATAAGAAAATACATAGAAACAAATGGTAAATGAATATAATTCTAAATATATATAAGTTTTATGCGAATTGCTATGTTCTTATTGCATGTTTGCATTGTTTTGTGTCCATATACATGGGTACAACCGTCACAAGAGTCACTTCTTAATCTTCAAGAGCAAGATTTCGAAATAATTGAGCAGCAATTTAAAGGCAAGTGTTCCTTGACCACTTTGCTCCTAATCTAGAATGATTAGTTAGAATATTTCACTACAGGAATCGCAACAATAGACGACGACCAAAATTATTGACGACGGGGCCGTCGTCAATAAACTTATTGACAACGGGTGGAAAACACCATCGTCAATTAATCACTAATTGACGATGGTTAACCTTGTACTGTCGTCTATAAGTTCTCGGGACTTATAGATGACGGTACACCGTCGACAATAAAGGCCCGGGCCTTATAGACAACGGTGTAAGCGCACCGTCGTCTTTAAGGCCAGATATACTCAGCGCCGCCACTCTCTCTCACTCACGTCGCCGCCGCCGCAGCCGACCGCTGTCCGCCTTCGCCGCCGGTCGCCGACCTCAGGTACGCTGCCTCCCTCCCCCCTCCCCTCCTCCACCCCTGCGCGAGTAGCGCCGGCCGCCGCCGCCCCTGCGCCCTCATCGGCCCCGCCGCCACTGCACCATGGCCGGCCACCGCCGGCCCTTCCCCCCCGACCGCCCCTGCGCCCCCACCGCCACCCTGCGCCCTCGCCAGACGTCGCTGGCCCTTGCCCCCCGGGCGCCCCTGCGCCCTCGCTGGCCCTTGCGCCCCCACCGACCGTAGCCGCCCCTGCGCCCCCGCCGCCGCTGCGCCCCCCGCCGGCAAGCCCCTGCTATCCACCGCCGCCCCTGCGCCCAACCGGCCGCCGATGCCCCTGCGCCCCACCGGCTACCGCTGCCCCTGCGAGCCCTTCCGTCGGCAGCATCCCTGCCGGCCGCGCCCCCGCTGGCCGATGCCGCCCCTGCGTGCCGTGTCACCGGCCGCTGCCCAATGTTTTGAAGTCGTCACAACACCATGGCTGCCCCACCCCAACCGTGTCCGCCCCCACCCCACCTTGGCTGCCTCCCCCCCCCCCCCCGCGTGTCCTCCCCCACCCCACCGTGGCTGCCCCCCCTCCCCCCACCGTGCCAGCTCCATCCCCGCCGTGGCCTAACACTTTGATTAGCAATGTTTATTAGAGAATAATGTTTGATTAGAAATGTTTATAAGAGTTTATTAGCAATTTTATTAGCATCATTTTTGCTTTATTCATGTTCTATAGTTGATGAGGACCATTTTTGCTTTATTAGCACTTTGATTAGCCATTTTTGCTCTATAGTTGATTTTTGCATGTATGAGGAACAATGGGATTAATTAGGCATTATGATATATATGAGATTTACATTTTTGCTTTGTCATTATTGTTTAATATTTATAATTGTTTATTAGTTAGTTATTTTATTAATATGTAAAAAATGGGTTTTGGGTCGGCCAGACCCGACACGACACGCAATAAATGTGTTCATGACGTATAGACGGTTGTAGTCGTAACGTATGCGTCGAGACGACACGGAAGCGAACGGCGATGGTGAGGACGTCAATCACCCGCGATTGCGTGGACGGTGGATTCGAACGTGGAATTGTCAGTTAAGACCAACTTTCCTTATTCTCTTTCTCTTGTTCTTTCCTTTCTCGTAAATGACTTAAAAATGAAAATGAGTAACATAACCTATAGCAATGTGTCACCCGTTTCGGATCGGCACGTCTCACATGCTATTGGCATGTGAGACATGAAGGTTCATAATTGTCATTTTTTGGACAGCCTGAGAGTGACCGAGGGGGGCGGGTGACTTGTGAAGAGACGCGAGTCTGGATCTGGACGAAATTTCGATGGCATAATCCTGTTGTTCTCTGCTGCACCATTTTCGGCGTGCAGTGGAGAACAATGGGGTTATGCTGCCGAAATTTCGTCCGGATCCGGTTCACGCGTCTTGTCATGAGCACGCTCCGCTCGATCACTCTTGAGTGGGTTTAGGACCTATATGCCTAGTTGTAGAACCGTGACATGACATAACAATGAAACTAATAATAATTTATCTGCTTTGAAGATATACCCTCAAACATGGATGAAGATCGCACTTGGATGTATACTAGTTGGAAAAAGGATGGGAGGCACTCAGAGGAGTGGTTCACCAACATGAATGCTTTCATAGAACGAGCTTTCTCGTTGTCAAACAACAGCAAGGTACGGTGCCCATGTATCAAATGTCAGAATGCGAAGTGTTTCGATAAAGTGACGTTGACGTATCACTTATGTGGAAACGGTTTCATGCAACGTTATGAGTTGTGGACATTTCACGGCGAGACACCTTCCCAAGTCGTAGAAGATCGAGATGAGGATGAAAACACTGGGGTCGATAGGATGAGCGAGATGCTTGAAGACATACATCCTGAATTGACGGAGGATCCTCCTACAACGGAGGTTAAAACGTTCTTCAAGCTTGTCAAAGCTTCTGAACAGCCATTGCATGAACACACCAAAGTGTCGATCCTCAGTTTCATGACTAGATTTATGGCAATTAAGTCTAAGTATTCCTTCTCTAGTAACTGCTACAATGATCTCGTCAAATTGATCAGCGATGTCCTTCCACAGGCTTATAAATTGCCTAAAGATATGTATCAGTGTAAGAAAATGATTTCTGGGCTTGGTATGGACTATGAGAAGATTGATATGTGCCCACACAACTGCATGATTTTCTATAAAGAGCATGCAAACAAGAACAAATGTTTAACATGTGATAAAGCGAGATTTGTCGAAGTTGTTAATGACGATGGTACAAAAGTAACGACCGAAGTCGCACAGAAGCAGCTTCGCTACTTGCCTGTCACACCTAGTTTGAAGCGCCTGTTTCTTAAAAAAAGCAGCCAGCCACATGAGGTGGCACAAAGAAGGTCTACGTGAGAACAACGGAATGATGGTGCACCCGTTCGACGGTGAGGCATGGAAAGCGCTTGACCGCTTCAATCCAAATTTTGCCAATGACGCGAGAAATATTCGCATCAGGTTAGCGACAGATGGCTTCTCACCGTTCAGTACAAACGCAACACCGTACTCTTGTTGGCCCGTGTTTGCTATTCTGTACAACTTACCACCATCTCTTTGTATGAAGTACGAGTTCATGTTCCTTTACGTTATTGTACGTGGACTGGATCATCCTGGTTCATGATTGAACATGATGTTGAAGCCGTTGATTGAAGAATTGAAAATGTTATAGACAGGAATCGAAGTATACGACTGTTACAAAGAACAGAAATTCAACCTTTGAGCTGCATACTTGTGGTCTGTCCATGATTTCCTAGCTTACGGCATGGTTTCTAGCTAGAGCACTCATGGTCGTTTGACATGTCCAATATGTGCTTCGGACACGGAATGTTTTCGTTTAAATCATGGTGGCAAGATTTGCTACTTTGATTGCCACAGACGTTGGTTACCACCTAAACATGTATTTAGGCAACAGAAAAATGCCTTCAGGAAGGACACCATTGTCAATAAAGGACCACCACAACGTCTCAACGGGTCAGAGATTGCTGAACAGTTGGACAACTTAGTGGTAGGTGATGGTCGTCCTGAATATTTTGTTGGTTACGGAGAAGATCACAATTGGACTCATATATGTGCAATATGGGAGCTACCGTATGTGAAGTTCTTAATCCTAATGCATAACATTGATGTCATGCACCAGGAACGTAACATGGGCGAAAGCATCATAAGCACATGCTTCGATCTGACGGGCAGAACAAAAGACAATATAAAGGCTCGTAAGGATTTGGCAGAGGTTTGTAAACGTCCAACTCTTGAGCTAACTGAAGCTTGTAGCAAACCGCATGCTTCTTTCTGTCTTTGACCAAAATAAAAGAAAGAAGTCTTCGAATGGTTGAAAACATTGAAATTCCCAAATGGTTATGCTGCTATCCTGGGACGAGCCGTAAATGTTAAGACCGGAAATCTCACAGGGTTGAAAAGTCATGATTATCACATAATCATGGAAATACTTATGTCGGTTATGTTTCGGGGCTACCTTGATGGTGCGTTGTGGAAAGTGTTAGGCGAGCTTAGCTACTTTTATAGACAACTTTGTGCTAAAGAAATCACACCCGAGATGATGGAGAAGTTGGAAAGGGAGATACCGGTGCTTTTATGTAAGATGGAAAAAGTTTTCCCTCTAGGTTCTTCAATCCAATGCAACATCTCCTAATCCATCTTCCATATGAAGCTAAAGTCGGCGGCTCTGTGCAATATAGGTAGATGTATCACGTTGAAAGAGCACTCAGGTGTCTTAAACCAATGGTTCGCAATCGAGCAAGGGTTGAAGGGTGCATCGCTGAAGCATACGCCATTCAGGAGATAGGATACTTTTCAAGCGTCTAATTTGCAGAAGAACTTAATGTTAATGTTTCCACGTTGCAGTACAATATGGATGAAGCACCCCCTTGTAGCAGTCGCTCTATTTTTCAAGCGAGAGGTACCACTTTTGATAGTGGCACAAGCTACGATGCTGAAACAGATAAAAAGACGACTACTTTGATGCACATGTACGCTAGTATAGAGGGGATGCATGAATATTTTCTGTAAGTGTTTGTTCAACATCTATAATAATTAGCGTGTTATGTTATACATCTATGGTAATCATTTTGTTTTTCCTTATTTAGTGAGTTTGATCAACAAAATTGGAAATCTAAGCAACAACCTACGAGCAGACAAATACAATCAATGCAATATTATGGAGTAAATGGAGGGCCTAACTTCCTATCCTGGTTTCATGCACATGTAACATGTTCATGTCTTGTTTCTCTTAGTAATTACATGTATACCATAAAATAGTCTTCTAACTTCATATGTTGAATAGTGTAAAAATCAAGGCGGTGTACACGAAAAATTGCGACAACTGTCCTACGGATCCATTAAAATTAAAAGCTACGGTCAATACGATGTCAATGGGTTTCTATTTCGTTCAACAGAATTTTAAGCTCAACGTCCTTTCAGAGCAACATGTAACACTGGAGTTGTGAATAGGGCAGTTGACGCCTAAGGACGTGAAAGTAATTATTACAGGATCATTAAAAAATCCTTGAATTCAGTTTTGCGGGAAATAAGGTCCTTAATGTAGTCTTCTTTGACTACAATTGGTTTGATCCTAACAATGGAACTCGACAAAACCAATTTGAAATGGTAGAAGTCAAACACAAGGACCGGCTACGAGGCTGCGACACCAAGTCGAGTAAGTGTATTATCTACATTATCCATGCAAAAAGCTTAAAGCTTGATGGGTTGTACATAAGGTGAATCCTCGTGTGGTTATATACACCAGACAATGCTGGATACCTTGATGATGAGGTTGATGTTGTTTACCAAGAACAAAATTTGTCAGACTCTTTTGTCGTCGAGCCTGATTTAGGACTTGATGACTTAGTTGGATATGCAGAAGACATAGAGACTAGTGAGATGCGAAAACGAAAACGGCCAACTACTATGACAGAAGATCGATGGTCCGGTTTACGTAGTAGAGTACATAGTGATGCTGATGGATTTTAAAATTGAGTACAAGTAACGTTTCTTTCATCTCTTCTTTTCTTTTCTATACTTTCCATTTAATTCTTTAGCAAATTTTCCTTTAAACGGGATGTCGTCAAGAAGCAGCAGACGATGACGGGCAGGGGCGCGGAGCTTTGTTTCACCGACAGCCATAAGAGGAGACGAGGTCTTCCATGGCACTCAGCATAGTGGGGGTATACGGGCTCAGTTGCTGAGCCATCTACCTGTACAACGGTCACGACAAGTAAAGAACATTTGATTACATAAATGATATAAGTAATTCTTTATTCTATAATATGAATCTTTAAAACTATGAGGACGACTCTACATTCAAGGACACAGAGGCTAGGGTGCCTGGTTCAAAGCCTCTTTCTTCGGAGCCTTCTTTGGAGCCGGTTCCACAGCGGCGGACTAGGAGCTTCCTCCTCCGACTCCTGCAAACCCAAACGATCAGATCGTTATTCGTCCGATTGGCGATAGGTAAGTAAATATCTAATAATTCAATTTAGTATATATATATATATATACTAATTGAGAATCATGTATCAGGACTTGGGAGGATGCTTCGTTCACGGGCCAGGGACACCACTCGCTGGTGAACGATGTCCTGGGCCGTCTAGTCCGTTTGCACAACCCCGGTGTAGTGAACGGGCGCGCTGCCACATCTTGGGACGACTACTTTACAGTCGAGGACGTTCTTCACGGCAACCACCAGGAGGTTGTTTGGCATGACTTCATGGTAAGTATGAACAATACTTGTGTAATACAAATTTATTATAAGTTACATACATTTAGTTGTATATTTTTTTTCAGGCACGATACCGTTTGGAGAATGAGGCCCAGCAGACGGATCACGCTCGTCTCGTCTTCCATAACTGCGCCAGGAAGATCGTGACGCAGTCACTATGGTTGGCTCGCATTCAAGCTACGAACGCGTACTTCAAGTTACATCTAGACAAGGGTGAGCCGGGGAAGGAATCGGGTGACACATAATTGACGGAGGCGCAGTACGTAGAGGTAAAGTTTTTAGTATCTTTGCTTCATTATCTGATCATGATCAATGTTTTCATTCAATAATAAATGTGTGCAGGTCGGCGTAGCGTGGCTTGATAGCCGTCTGGATATGTACCTTGTCCTATGTGCTCTTTGGGCGAGCGAGGGCTTCCAGGCAGTTTCTAAAACCCATCGAGAGAGTAGAGGGACGGGCGGCAAACATCATTTGGGTGGGGACGGCTACATACGCCTCGCTAAACGGATGTAAGTGCTACACGCATTCTATTAAGTAATTTTATAATCTTTATTGTGCTAACATGTATCGATAGGAGCACGAGAGCGGTCAGCAGCTGGCACCTATCGAGGTGTGGAGGTGGGGTCACTTGGGAAGTGACCCATCGCAACCTGACCAGCTGTCTTCTCAGACGACGGTAGAGACTTTGGTGAGTTATTTTATCAACTTAATTGAATTCTCTTTAATAGTTCTTGACGTTATTTTTCTGTATTTTCAGGCATAGTACGGGGTGGAGCTGCGGAGGATTCGAGGCGAAGAGTTCGATTGGCAGAGCATACCAATAGTCCCCAAAGCCGCGTATGCAAGCGGTGGTGGGAAACCTCATGGACGGTAAGCTTTGTTATTTTTAATTTACTGTTACGAACTTTGAGATATAAAATTTTAATAATCTTACTTTGTTGTGCAGGTTAGCCATCTTCGATGGAGTGGTCGACTCGAGGCAGGCGCGGGCTTCCTCGAGAGCCTCTTCATCGCGTCAGGGCGGGTCCAGCAGCAGCTGTGCGAGCCGAGATTTGGAGCTCCAGAGTCTTTGAGAGGAGCTCCAGAGGACGCAAGAAGCGCCCAGGGCTGGGGACGAGATGCGGGCAGCAGAGATCAGGGCTAGGGACGAGGTGCAGAGGGCTAGGGATGAGTATCAAAACCCGTTCATGCTACAGATGCAAGCTGCCATGCAGGTAAATTCTAGATGATGTACTTAATATTTTTAATATATAAATGACATGTATAATGATTTGCTTTGTGTTTGCAGGCTATTAGTGCAGGACAGCCGGCTGTCTTTCCACGATGGGTGCCGCCAGCTATAGAGCTACCACCAGTGCCGACAACAGCAGCCCAGGTACAAAATTATTCAAAATTGCTTAAACTAGTTAAACTTCAAATTTAGTAAAATATACATTTTTTACTTGTAACATGTCTAACCACACTTGCACATCACAGGGATCGGGAACGGACGCTCAAACTCCGTCGCCTCAGTTTCCAGCGCTTGGATGACTGCGGAAGGACGACTTCCCGAACTCCGGTGGCAGCGGACAGGGTAGCGTCTCATAGTCACGAACTCGCAAAGTGTGTAGTGGCGTGTGTATAGTGTTTTGAACTGCTTATTGTGACATATATGCCTGTGTGATGTCTATTTTTATATGTCTGTGTGATCTGGCCATCGAGCCAGGGCTGGCCTTGAAGCAAGGGCATCATTTTCAGTTTTTTTAAAAAAACTGCAAAACCTTATCGATGACGGTTCTCTGGTGGCCGTCGTTGATTCTGGACTGTTATCGTCGATTCTGGACACCGTCACCGAAAACAGTCCAGTATCGACGACGGTACCCTATAAACCGTTACCGATAAGTTCCACCCGCTGCCACGTGGAAGGGGTCACTTATTGACGACAGCTAAATCTGGCCATCGTCGATTAATTTATAGACAACGGTAACCGTCGTCAATAAGCTTATAGATGACAAAAAAAGTAGACGGCCGGAAACCGTCGTCTATAAGCGTATTCCGTCGTCTATAAGCTATAGACAACGGTTTGGTCTTTATAGACGATGATTTATGGTCGTCGTCTGTTAGTGTCGCATGATGTATACAATATGAAAACCAGCTTAGGATGTCTCATTAGTTTTATTCCTTATCATTTCTTATAAAACCATGGAAGGATTTAGTTAGGATATGTTAGTTGTCATTTTATGTGCTAAGACACATGCTTTGAACATAGAAAATAAATGAAACATAGTTTGTAGGATCGAAGAGCATGTGAAAAGCTACCAGAGGAGGGTGAATGGTAGATTTAAACTTTTTAGCCGAAGCAACAAAAACCCCCTCGGCAAAAAATTGATCTGTTAAAGAAACTGTGTATGCGACTAATGTAAACATGTTCAACCATGATAAAAGTGGTATATATTATAGAGAATCAAGTTACGAAGACACGGCAACAAGAATCACGGAAATCCGTCAAAAATAACTCAAGTTATGATCGAAAGATCAAACAAGGGCCAATCTGTTCTACTCGAGTAAAAACCAGATCTGCAACACTGCAAAGAAACTCGTGTAGATCAGAAACTACAAATCTAATGCGAGAAATTTTCACAGATGATAGATAATAAAGTTTTGAAGACAACCCAAAAATAATCGCATCAATTAGATCCGTAAAACTCGAGTTATGATCAAAACACTGAAGCACTGTCGTGCTATCCAGAAACTCGACGAGAAAGACTTGACAAAAACAAGTCGGACGAACAAGGCACAAAAGGTCCTCTAAATTACGAATTTTATTGATCAAAACATAAGAGGAACAACCCAAAATCATGCACACCACGAGCCTTAGCCTCCCTTGCTTATATAACCAGCCCTAAGGCCAACCCAATTGAAACTAGGACTCCTACTCCTACATGGATTCAAACTGTAACTTTCCAATACTGCTCAAGACTCTTCTACACGTAGATAGAAGCAATCCTAAGACTTACAAACACCTTAGGAACGTCCCAAACATTCCTAAAACAACTCTACTTCATGCCTAACACGAAATCCTATTATAACCAACTCGAAACTTTCCATAAACGAACCATAACCGCCTCAGCCGCAGCCTGAGCGCAAAATCCAGCCGGTTGAACCATTTCAACCATATCTCCACTTTCATATCTCTTTGCCACGCCTTGGAACAATGTAGACACATCCATGCACTCCTTGCACACGTGCAAACACCTTCCAACGACGTCCACGATACCTTCATATGCATTGTTCTTGATCCAAACATGCTGCGCGACCTCCCGATCAACTCAACCACAATTCCTCTCGAATTTGGTTGTTGAACCTCACCTTCTCCCTAAGACTAGTTCAATGGATCCCGTCACCAGACATATCTTGAACTCAAGCAACACCTGCACATGAATAAACAACCAATACTTTCGAGCACAAGTCCGTGACTTGACTCACGTTAGTTCCGAAAACCACAACACCTTACATGAACACCTCACATAAGCATGTTGCAAACCTAGCAAAATGTTAACCACCGTAAACAGTCATAACACTTCAAAAACTTAGTAAAAGAATACTAAGAAAACTTTCCATAGATGTAAAGCAAGTTTGAAACATTTGCATGGTAAAAACAGAACCATTGCGATTTAGCTCCGGACCTTGCCAAAGCTAACCGGACCTTGAGCCGGAGCTTACCAAAGCTAGCAGAACCTAGCACCGGAACTTACCAAAGCTAGTTGGACCTACCGCCGGAGCTAACCAAACATATGTCGGACCTAGCCATAGCAAGTTGGACCTTACGTCGGATCTTGTCGGAGCTCGGACCTAGAGTCAGACCTTGAATAAAAGAGTGTTTTGGCATAATTCAAAACTTTTATCGTCATAGCCAATGTATTCAGCACACATAGGTCTCACAATCTCCCCCTTGATGAATGCATTGGCAACACTACTTAAAATCCGAACATTGGCTTTTCACATGAAAAGTTTTAAAAACAATCAAACGAGATGAAATTTCGAAACAAAAATTTCTCCCCCTTTGTAAATCATAAATAAAATAAGAAGAAAAACAAAAATTCTCCCCTTGAGAAGAATCGTGCCAAAACACTTGTGAATCGTGCAATGTGTGATCAATTTCTCCCCCTTTGACAATGTATTCAGCAAGGTTCAAAAGAGAAATTTTAATTGTTATGAGCATATTTATAACATATATATATAAAACAAAGCTCATCCAAGCCATACTATCAAGTAACTTACACTATCACATCAATGAGATACATAAAGTAGTGTAAGTCATGCTAGAGATCAAGTGTAATTTTCAATTTAAGCAAGTCATGATCTCACAAACTTAACTATGTCAATACCTAAAAGCATGACACTTGTTGGTGCATTTTAATTATTTTTCAAAGCACAAATTCAGATCATATGACATTTGCAAGAGATTATATGCCGCATCAGCCTTATTCTAACCAACCAAGCCAAGCCTATGTCATTTGATAACCAGAAGCTTAAGGACATGGTTTTAGTCATACACAACTTCTTTCAAGTTCATATCTAAGTGCAATGATAAGCCATCTCAAAAGAAGAAGTGCGATGCATGCATATTCTCTTGATATTTTTCTCAATTTTTCATTTGACCATAAAAGCTCAACATGTGAATAGTTGATTGATTATTTTTTCATTATTAAAAGTACTTGTGAGCATGCAACAAGTTTAAAACAGTAAGAAAGTTCGATCATGAACAGATTTAGTGTAAATAATTATTCCAATTACTAGTCATGGCAAAAACTACAAAATGTATAACATGAGTAATGTAGTAAGAACTTTCATCATATAAAAGGAACCACAAAGTCATATATGTACGAAATACTATGCTCATATTATTTTAAATTCAGATTCACACATAGACTTCCCAAGTTTTAAAACTTCCCCTCAATTTAAGCCATGAGGATGCATAACCCCTATTTCACTACGAATGAAACAAAAACGAGTGAAATCCAAATTTTGTAAAAATGTCAGCCAATTGTTGTTCGTATCTACATGGTGAAGCACAATGTTTCCTTTTTCAACATTATCACGGAGAAAGTGATACCTATTGTCAATGTGCTTTGTTCTCGAATGTTGCACGGGTTTTTAGCAATGCAAATGGCACTGGTGTTATCACAAAATAGTGGAACACTATCTAGATCAACCCCATAGTCCTTAAGTGTTTGAACAATCCAAAGAATTTGTGAGCAAGCGCTAGCAGCAACTACATATTCAGATTTGGCTGTGGATTGTGCAACTGAATTTTGTTTTCTAAAGGATCAAGCAACAAGTGAATTACCAAGAAAATGACAAGCACCCGAAGTAATTTTCCTATCAATTCTACAACCCCCAAAATCAGCATCTGAAAAAGCTTTCAAAGTAACGGTTGAGGAAGAAGGAAGAAAAATCTCAAATTCTTGAGTTCCATGTAAGTATCTGAGAATTCTTTTGATGGCTTGACGACGTGACGCACGTGGGGAAGCTTGAAATCGTGCACAAAGGCATACACTGAATTGTATGTTTGGTCTTGATGCCATGAGGTACAAAAGTGTTCCAATCATACTTCTATATTCTTTTTGATCCACGGGTTCACCATCTTCATCAAGTTCAAGTGTCGTTGCTGTACTCATGGGTGTCCGAAGAGACTTGCTTTTGTCTATGTTGAAGCGCTTAAGGAGGTCTCTTGTATACTTTGTTTGATGCACAAAAGTACCCTCCTTGGTTTGCTTGATTTGCAGTCCCAAAAAGTATGTGAGTTCTCCCATCATACTCATCTCAAATTCTGAACTCATCATAGATGAAAACCTGGACACAAGATCATGAGAAACACAACCAAAGATAATATCATCCACATACACTTGAACGAATAATGAGTCATTGCCATGTTTAAGTACAAAAAGAGTTTTATCAACCTTGCCCATGGTAAACCCCTTTTCTAGTAAGAATGTTTTTAACCTATCATAACATGCTTTAGGGGCTTGTTTAAGACCATACAAGGCTTTGGACAGTTCGTAAACATGATTAGGAAAATTTGGATTTTTAAAACCCGGTTGTTGCTTGACATAAACCTCCTCATCTATGTGGCCATTAAGAAAAGCACTTTTAACATCCATTTGATATAACTTGAAACCTTTAGATGCAGCAAATGCTAACAAAATTCTTATGGCTTCTAATCTAGCAACAGGAGCAAAAGTTTCATCAAAATCTAGACCTTCAACTTGTGTGAAGCCTTGAGCAACCAACCTAGCCTTATTCCTAACCACAACCCCATCCTGACTTTGTTTATTTTTAAACACCCATTTAGTTCTGATTAGAGTGTGACCTTGAGGTGGAGGTACGAGTTTCCAAACATTATTTCTTTCAAAATTTTCTAACTCTTCTTGCATGGCAATAATCTAAGATTCATTAGTGAGTGCGTGTGATATATCTTTGGGTTCAAAAGAAACAACAAATGCAGAATGAGCGTGAGAGTTTGGATCACAAAACCTGGACCGTGTGACTCGTTCGTGCAAGCTTCTGTAAGTGCATCTAGGTATCCCGTGGGTTTTAGATGATTGATGACGACAATTAAGAGACTAATGAGCTGAGATGATCATAGCACATGATATTTCTAAGGCGGACACCTAAGCTCTTAAAAAGGAAAAGGATGAAGAACGGCGTCGAAGACTCGAAGAGTAGAAATTAGGGTTTCACTTGAGTCTTTAGTAGGCTAGCCGTGTAAAAGTGAGAGTGTGTGTGTCAAGTGCATTGAGATCATAAAAGAGAGCTCAAAGCGTTAGAAGTGTCAAGTCCTTAGTGGAGAGTGCAAGAAAGGTAAACTTGGGCAGGCCGGACTTGTCCGGGCCAGAGGCCGGACTAGTCCGGAAGTCCTATGGCTTAGTCCATTTTGGGGCGGACTAAGAGCTCCTGACTAAGTTAGGACTTGTCCGTTTGGGGACGGACTAGTCCGTTTCTCTCTTGGTGAGAGTGTTTTGCGACTAAGTCCTGGTAGACCGGACTCGTCCGCCTCAGTGGCCAGACTAGTCCGGGCTAGCTAGACTAGTCCGTTTTCACCCGGACAAAGAGTCCCTGTGTGAGTTTGGTCTAGTACGTTCTGAGGCGGACTAGTCCGAATGGTTGTGAGATGAGAGCTCCCACGACTGAGTGTTGGTGGACCGCACTTGTCTGCCTAAGTGGCTGGACTAGTCCGGGTCCTCCAGACTTGTCCGTTCTCACCCAGACAAAGAGTTCTTGTGTGAGATCGGACTAGTCTGTTGCGAGGCAGACTAGTCCGGACTTTTGGTAGGTGGCAACGGTTGGTTTCGGGACTTCTATAAAAGGAGATGCCCCGACTTCATTTACAACTCTCTGGAACCCTAGCGCCACCACAGCCTTCCTAGAGCCTCTCCAAGCCTTCTCCTTTGCCTACTCACCCTCTCGAATCAAATCTTGAGTGAATTTGGGTGTGTGAGAAGAGGAGAAGGAAGAACTTCACGTTTAGGCTCTTGGAGTGATCTCGTGCACTTGGTGCTGACATGTGGCTTGTAAGACTCGTGAAGCTTTGTGGAAGTGATCAAGTGGGAGCCTCGGATTGTGAGCAGCCCCAAAATTTTGTAAGTTTGCCCTTGAGATAGTGAAGAACCAGGTTGGCCTTAGTGGCGACTTGGTGAGGAAAGGGTTGTTAGACCCGGTCCTTTGTGGACTCCTCAATGGGGACGTAGATTCCTGAGTGGAATCGAACCTCGGGAAAAATTCTCAATGTCTCTCTTGCATTTACATTTCTTTGAACGTCAAGATTGCTTAGGGTTTGTTTTAATTATTTCGCTATTAGAGTATACATCATCACAATCTTGCAATTCATTTCAATATTCTATCACACTTGTCATAAGCTAGTTGTTTTATCCACATTTTGTTAAACTAAAATCTGGAGAAAAAACCATAAAAAATCAAGTTTTAGGCCTTTCCAGCAGTTTGACCACACTAGTCCGCCCCTGAGCGAGACTAGTCCGGCCCTTTTAGGTTTTTCTAGCAAGCAGACCGGACTAGTCCGCCCCTGAGCCAGACTAGTCCGGCCGTTGTGTTCTAATCTCATTTAATTAAGTCATTTAAGGTACTTTAGCCTATTCAACCCCCCCTCTAGGCATTTTAATTGGTACCAGAGCAGGTCTCACCATCAAGAGTCTAACCACTCGGAGAGAAGATGGCCGGAGTGGAGGGATACGAGATTCCGTCGACGTCGCAAGTTGACAACACATATGACAAGAAAAAGAACATGGATGTGCTGTAAGACCACTCGAGTGACGATGAAGAAGTTCGCTAGCTCAAGGCACGACTTTGCGAGAAGCTAGGTCACTCAAGTAAAGAGAAGAAGAAGCTGAAGGATCAAGAAAGGAGTGGTCAACCGGACTACTCCCAATATCCTTTCAACTATGAACAATTAACTTCCAACAATCACTACTTATCTATTCCTCTTGGCAAACCTCCTCAATTCGATGGAAATGATTACTCAATTTGGAAGCATAATATGAAGATGCATCTAATATCTTTAAACCCTAGCTTGTGGCAAATTTTCTTAATAGATGTCCATCTTCCAAGAAATGAAGAAGACGTTACTCCGGAGCAAGCCATCCTACTTCATCGCAATGCTCAAGCAGTAGGGGTCATCACCTCATCCTTGACTCGAGAAGAGTTCAACCGAGTCGATGGATTGGAGGTGGCCAAAGACATATGGGACACACTCAAGACGGCACATGAAGGAAACCGAGTCATTAGGGAGGCCAAGATCAAGATGATTGAAGGAGAGCTTGGAATGTTCACCATCATGGATGGTGAGTCCCCTCAATACATGTACAACCGTCTCAAGGTCCTCGTCAACAAGATCTGATCTTATGGATGCACCCGGTGGACAGATCATGAGGTGGTGAAGAGGATGCTTCGGGCATTCATGCCTCGAAACATTGCTCTTTGCTCCTTGATCCGTGAGAGCCCGAGATATGCTCAAATGACCCTGGAGGAAGTGCTTGGGAGAATCATCAACAACGAGATGATGGAGAAAGAAGCCATGTTCTACAGCGACCTCCAAAGGCTCGCCTCCTCAAAGAAGAAAGATGTTGCTTTCAAAGCAACATCCTCATCACTAGACTTCGAAGCAAATGATGATGAGGGTCTCGACACCGATGAAGAAGAGGCGCTCTTCATCAACAAATTCAAGAGGATGATCAGAAGAAGGAAGGGGAGCAACCATTATGAGAACAAGAACAAGAAAAGTCCAAGCCCAAGACGAAAAGAGCATGCTACAACTGTGGTGAATATGGACACTTCATTGTGGATTGCCCATATGAAGAGAGTAAGAAGAAGAGAGATGGCAAGTCCCAAGAGAAGAAATTCTTCAAGAAGAAGAAGCCATCAGGACATGCTCACCTTGGGAAGGAATGGGACTCAAACGAAGACTCATCCTCCGAGGATGAAGAGAAAGTGGCAACACTTGCCATTGGAAGGAGCAAGCTCTTCCCAAACCTTGAAGACTTCAAGTCTACATGTCTCATGGCTAAGGAGGGAAGAAGAAATGTTAAATTTAAACCATCCTCCTCTACCGCTTCACTTGATAGCTTTGATAGTAGTAGTGAAAATGAATCCATGCTTAAGGATCTAAGTAGGAGCACCTTGAAAAAGATGAGATTGTTGTCAGAACAAATCTTTGAGAAGGATGAACTCATCAACCGTCAAGAAGACATACTCATCCTTGAAAAGGAGAGATGTCATGAGCTTGTAGAGCTCCTTAAGGTTGAAAGGGGAAGAAGCAATACACTTGAGCGTGAACTCGCTTTGAGCAAGGAAACTTGCTCAAATTTTGAGGACAAAACTATTGTGCTCAAGGATGAAATTGTTAACTTGAGAAAAGTCAACAAGATCCTTGAAACACAAGTTGAGTCTCTCAAGATCAATGCACCTTCTTCCTCTATGAGTCCACCCTCCTCAAAGAAATCTCCTGAAGCAACTAAAACTTGCAAGTGCTCAAACTTAATCGTAAAACTCAAAGATGAACTCAAGTTGGCACAAAACAAGCAATCACCGAAAGGTGGGATCTCTGACAAGGAAAAATTGGCATATGCACGAAGTGCATATACCAATGTAAGACCTTCACATGTCAAAGATGGTTTTGGCTATTCTCGGGAGTGGAAGCAACATGCTAAAACTCCCAAGAATGGGAAAGACTTGATTGTATTTGTCAAGGAGGGTTCATCCAACAAAGAAAATGTAAAGAACATTGCAAACTCATCTAACATAACTAAAAATGAACCTCATCCTTTGTTCCATGACTTTGATGCTTCATATGTTTTATTGAGAAACAAATTTGGAAAGATCTATGCTAGGTATGTTGGGCCACTCCGCAAGAGTCCAAAAACCTTGTGTGTGGGTGCCCAAGTGCCTCTTGACTCACATGAAAGGACCCAACTCCGTTTGGATACCAAAAGGTAAGGCATAACTCTATTTTGTAGGCATGCTCCTCTGGTGGATCAAAATGGGTACTCGATAGTGGATGCAGAAACCATATGACCAGAGAGAGAAAGATGTTTGTGGAATATGAGGAAAACGAAGATCCAAGTGAAGGAATATACTTTGGGGACAATAGCCAAGGGAAAATCCTTGGCATCGGTAAAATTGCTACCTCTCCCCATCATACTCTTTCAAATGTTTTGCATGTTGACTCCCTTGATTATAACCTTCTATCCATATTCCAACTATGTGATAAAGGTTATAATTGTATTTTCACTAATGAGGGTGTGTCTGTCTTGAGAAGAAGCAATGACTCAATCGCCTTTAGGGGTGTGCTCAAGAGAAAGATTTATCTTGTGGATTTCACCACGGACAAAGCTCAACTTGACACATGCTTAATGGCGAAGACCAACATGGGATGGCTTTGGCATAGACGGCTAGCCCATGTTGGGATGAGGAACTTGCAAAAACTTCTCAAGGGAGAACACATTCAATGCTTGAAAAATATTGTTTTTAATAAGGACAGGCCATGTAGTGCTTGTCAAGCCGGAAAGCAAGTTGGAGTTCAACATCCATCCAAAAATGTCATGACGACTACAAGACCTTTGGAGCTACTTCACATGGACCTCTTCGGTCCAATCTCCTACATAAGCATCGGCGGTAACAAATATGGTCTTGTTGTTGTAGATGATTACTCTCGTTTACTTGGGTGTTCTTTTTGCATGACAAAGGCGAAACTCAAAATGTGCTCAAGAAATTCTTGAGAAGAGCTCAAAACGAGTTCTCCTTAAGAATCAAGAACATAAGGAGTGATAATGGCACCGAGTTCAAGAACACTCAAGTAGAAGAATACTTGGATGAAGAAGGCATCAAGCATGAGTTTTCAGCCCCCTACCCCCCTCAACAAAACGGGGTGGCTGAAAGAAAGAATAGAACTCTTATTGAGATGGCAAGAACCATGCTTGATGAGTACAAGACATCAGCCCATGTTTTGGGTGGAAGCGGTTAACACCGCTTGCCATGCCATAAACCGGTTGTATCTTCATCGACTTTTGAAGAAGACGTCTTACGAACTTCTAACCGGTAACAAACCCAACATTTCTTATTTTCGTGTCTTTGGGAGCAAGTGTTATATTCTAAACAAGAAGCCTAGGACTTTGAAGTTTGCTTCAAAGTCTGATGAAGGTTCCTTGCTTGGTTATGACTCAAACACCTACCCCTATCGTGTCTTCAACAAATCCTCCGGAATTGTTGAAATAGCGAGAGACATAGTGTTTGATGAGAGTAATGGCTCCCAAGTGGAACAAGTTGATCAAAGTGTGCTAGATAGAGTAGAGACTCCACAAGAAGCACTTAAAAGGATGGCACTTGGAGACATTTTTCCTCAAGAACATCCTCAAGACTCAAATGATCACCCAACAAACGAAGATATGTCTCCCCCTCATGATCAAGCTCAAGATGAGCAAGGCCAACCTCAACAATATCAGAACGATCAAAGTCAAGAAGGAGGATTGGATCAAGGGATAGACGAAAAAAAGAGCGACAATGAAGATGAAGATCAAAGAGTTCAACCACCTCATCCAAGAGTGCACCAAAGTGTTCAACGGGATCATCCCGTCAACAACAGACTAGGAGATATCTCCAAAGGGGTGACCACTCGCTCTCGAATGGCTAACTTTTGTGAACATTACTCTTTTGTTTCCTCCTTGGAGCCCCACAAGGTAGAAGAAGCACTACGAGATCCAGATTGGGTGGTGGCCATGCAAGAGAAACTCAATAATTTTGAAAGAAATCAAGTGTGGGAACTCGTGAAGTGACCCAACGCAAATGTTGTGGGAACCAAGTGGGTATTCCGCAATAAGCAAGACGAGTATGGGTTATAACAAGAAACAAGGCAAGACTTGTTGCAAAGGGATATGCACAAGTAGAAGGTTTGGATTATGATGAAACTTTTGCTCCCGTAGCTAGGCTTGAATCAATTCGTATCTTGCTTGCTTTTGCTACTCACCATGATTTCAAGCTATACCAAATGGATGTGAAAAGCACTTTCCTCAACGGTCCGATCAAGGAGGAAGTGTACGTGGAGCAACCACCTGGATTTGAGGACGATAAGTATCCTAACCATGTCTTTAAACTTCGGAAAGCCCTCTATGGCCTCAAACAAGCTCCTAGAGCTTGGTATGAGTGTCTTAGAGATTTTCTTATTAAAAATGGTTTTAGGATAGGAAAAGCCGACTATACACTCTTCACTAAGCATTTTAACGATGATTTATTCGTTTGCCAAATATATGTCGATGACATTATATTTGGTTCTACTAACAAATCTTTTTGTGATGAGTTTTCAAAGATAATGACCGAAAGGTTCGAGATGTCAATGATGGGGGAATTGAAGTTTTTCCTAGGATTCCAAGTCAAACAACTCAAGGAAGGAATGTTCATAAGTCAAACCAAGTATACTCAGGACATATTCAAGAGGTTCAACATGGACAAAGTCAAACCCATCAAGACTCCAATGGGAACCAACGGACATCTGGACCTTAATGAAGATGGTCCAAGTGTGGACCAAAAGGTATTTCGTTCCATGATAGGTTCTTTGCTTTACCTTTGTGCATCTAGGCCCGACATAATGCTTAGTGTGTGTATGTGTGCACGGTTCCAAGCCGCTCCTAAGGAGTGTCACTTGACGGCCGTTAAGCGGATTCTTAGATATTTGGTTCATACTCCTAACCTAGGACTTTGGTATCCCAAGGGATCCAAGTTCAATCTTATTGGATACTCCGATGCCGATTATGTCGGTTGTAAGGTAGATTGGAAGAGCACGTCAGGGACATTCCAATTCCTTGGTAGGTCCTTGGTTTTGTGGTCTTCAAAGAAATAAAACTCCATTGCCTTATCCACAGCCGAAGCGGAGTACGTCGCAGCCGGGAGTTGTTATGCACAACTCCTATGGATGTGACAAACTCTTAGGGACATCGGTTACACTTTGAGCCATATTCTACTCCTATGTGACAATGAGAGTGCCATCAAGATTGCTCACAATCCCGTGGAGCATTCTAGAACCAAACACATCGATATCCATCACCATTTCCTGCGAGATCACGCTATCAAGGGAGATATCGTTATCTCTCATGTTAGGAGTGAGAAGCAATTGGCGGACATCTTCACAAAAATCCTTGATGAGAAACGCTTTTGTGATCTAAGGGGTGAACTGAATATCCTAGATTCTCGAAACGTGGCTTGAGGCGTGCACATCTTTTTGTTGCTTGTTTATAAACTTCAAAAATCCGCATGTTTTCAACATACTACCCTAATCCCCTTTTACTCCATGAAAACTATGTTCAAAAGGATTCTTCATCAAATATGGTCATTGTTTGTTTGATGTATGATTACTGACCATGTTTGCCAAAGATATTTGCAAAAACTTGTCCAAAAAGGATCATATCCTTGAGCTAAAATTCAAATTATATGAATTTCAGCATATAGCCGGACTAGTCCGCCCATGGGACAGACAAGTCCTGGCTGTCAAGGTCGGACTTCTCAGCGGACAAGTCCAAACCGGACTAGTCCGCCTGGGAGGCCGGACAAGTCCAGCCCCAGAGAAGCCTGGCTCTGGTTCGCCAACCGGACTTGTCCGAGCACCAGGTCGGACTAGTCCGGCCCCTGGGGACTTAACCTCCCAGGGGTGGCCAGACCCCTCTCACCCTTCACACTCTCACTTTCAACTCTCTCTCAAGAGGGAAACGCCCCTCACCGGCGATTTTCGCTTTTCTCCACCAAAAATCTCGTCCAATCCACGGATTGGAGCTCTAAGGAGTGCAGAAATCCTTCTCTGTGCTTCGTTGCTCAAGTTTCGCCTCCGATTTCATCGCATTTGAAGATTTCAAGAGGTATTCTTAATCTAACCAAAATCCTTCCTTTTCTTCATTCTTAGGTTTTTTGCTAGAAACCTCTTAACAAATGTGGTTCCTAGTGTCCATGCGATCGTAGCCTAGAAGTATTGAGACCTGATTCAAAGTTTTTGCAAAAATTGTTAGAGTTAGGGTTCTTTCTGTGCAACCCGTACTAGTCCAATTTCTTGCCGGACAAGTCCGTTCTTGGGCGGACTAGTCTGGCCCATTAACGGACAAGTCCGGTTTACACAGGACAAACTCCAACTTTAGCCATTTTTAGTGAATTCTTTCGCAATATTCCACTTCCTTGACCTCTTATCTCTTGTTTCTCAGGAAATATGTCGGACTCCGAACAAAGCTCTCCTCTTCCAAGTCCTACGGCTGAGGAGGCTCGACAAGCCCTTCATCGGCGCATGGCCGAAGAGAGAGCGGCAAAGGAGGCCCAAGCGGCTAAAGAAGCCGTCCGTCGAGAGGCAAGAACAAAGAAGAAACATGACCTCGATGAGGAGGCACAAATTGCCCAAGCCGTTGAAGAATCCTTGGTGGATCAACACAAAAAGAAAAGGGCCGAACGTGAAGCCCAAAGCTCCCAAGCTGCTAGTGCGGTAGAGCCCAAGAGGAAGAGGTTGGTCACTTTGGGAGACAAAGAGCGGGAAAAGGAGAAGGAGAAGTAATCTGAGAGAAGGGTTCTTCGTGACCCGAAGAAAGGCAAGGCTCCGATTCCTGAGGAGCCCAAGAACAAGAAGGAGACTGCCAAGGCACCGACAAAGTTGGCAGGAGGGATAGTAATCAGGGAGAAAGGGCAACTGAAGCCCATCGGCCCCTTGAAGATGGCTGCCCCTGCTAGAGATCCAAACCGGCAGCCCAACAATCCGGCATTCGTATTCAAAGGAAAGGGGGCTGAGAAGGCGAGAAGGCTGAGGATGGATAACATCTATGACTATGAGAAGCACACAACCGACCCTAGGTTTTGGTGTGACTTCCACTGCGACTACTACCGCTTAGTGTACCTAAAGATGAAGGCCCCAGTCGCTCAAGCTCAATGGGTAGATTGGGACTACATGGCCAAAAGGAAGCACAAAGCCTTTGATGCCATGATTGAAGCCACAGAGCACCATGGAATCAAGAAAATCATGGGCTTCAAGTATGACTGGAACATTGAGGTGATTGTGCAGTTTTACACCACTGTGTACTTCTCCACCTACGGTGACCGGAAAATCACCTGGATGAATCATGGAGAGGAGTACTCAGTCACCTATGAGAGGTTTGCTCAGATACTTGGCCTTGAGTAGCACTTGGACCATGAGATTATCATTTCCAACCTCAAGGCAGTGGACAGGGATCAGCTTGATTACATGTATCCTAGTCATGTTCCCTATGAGGCCAGGCTTGCTAGGAACATCAAGCCATTCTATAGCATCATCAACCGGATTTTGAGGAGAACTATAGCCCCTAAGGATGGAGATGCAGGGGTGATTCAAGAAAACTTAAGGCATCTCGTCCTCTTGATAGATGGTGAAGAGAAGTTCAACCTTGTTGAGAACATCTATGATGACATATTCAACATCTCTCACACCCCGAACCGCTCATGTGGATATGCACCGTACATCATGTGCTTAATTGAGAAGGTGTCGGAAATTGTCTTGTCAAGGATGTCACTCATCGACCTCTTCGTCCTCAGCTACCCCCTATTGTGCCAGAACCCTCAAGAAGGGAAAATGCTCAACCTCCTTCCAGCTCAGCGGCCCCTCCTAGATCAGCGGCTCACCCATCATCTCCTCCTCCGCAGTCCATGAGCGGATTCTTCAAGTGCTTCAACGCACTCTTCGCCTCTTGTCGGCGTGTGGAGGTCCGAACACGACGCATGGAGAGGCATCAGGAGAAGTACCTAAAGGCTGTGTGTGACAAGCTTGAGGTACCCATGTCTCCTACCGAGGAGAGTGATGGGGAACTCACTCCATATCCAGAGTTCACCGCTGATGAGCTCGCCCAGTTCAGGGAAGATGGAAGCTCCTCCAAGACCATGCCTCCATCCACTGCCGCCGACGATGAGGAAGAGGATACGGAGGCCACGGAGAGCGATGAAAATGGCGATGAGGAAGAAGACAAAGAAGATGACGAGTAGACTTAGGCGTATCTTCTTCCCTCTTTTCCTTTTTGGTGCCTTAATGCCAAAGCGGGAGAGATGGGAAGAGGATGTATTTTTTTATCATCTCCTAGTCTTGTAATAGATCCTTAGACATGACTATCTTTATGTTTTATCTCTATGTTTTATGCATTATGTCTCTTTTATGTAAAACTACATGTTGGATTTTATGGCTTATATTTGATCATTGTTGCTCCTTGCTATGGTTATTTCTTATCACATTTTTTAGCACAACACGTAGGCACCCCACCATAACATGTGAATGTATGTCACTTCCCCTCTTTTACTCTTGCATACATCTAGGGGGAGTTTTACATACATACACTTGTTATGAAAATCAAATTTTTACCTCTTATGTTGAAACTTAATGTGGTGTCATTAATCACCAAAAAGGGGGAGATTGTAAGTGCATCTAGGTATCCCCGTGGATTTTGGATGATTGATGATGACAATTAAGAGACTAATGAGCTGAGATGATCATAAGCATAGGATATTTCTAAGGCGGACACCTAAGTTCTTAAAAAGGAAAAGGATGAAGAACGACTCGAAGACTCGAAGATTAGAAATTAGGGTTTCACTTGATTCTTTAGTAGGCTAGCCGTGTAAAAGTGAGGGTGTGTGTGTCACGTGCATTGATATCATAAAAGAGACCTCAAAGCGTTAGAAGTGTCAAGTCCTTAGTGGAGAGTGCAAGAAAGGTAAACTTGGGCAGGCCGGACTTGTCCGGGCCAGAGGCCAAACTGGTCCGGAAGTCCTACGGCTTAGTCCATTTTGAAGCGGACTAAGAGCTCCTGATTGAGTTCGTACTTGTCCATTTGGGGACGGACTAGTCCGTTTCTCTCTTGGTGAGAGTGTTTTGGGACTAAGTCCTGGTAGACCGGACTTTTCCGCCTCAGTGGACGGACTAGTCCGGGCTAGCCAGACTAGTTCATTTTCACCCGGACAAAGAGTCCCTGTGTGAGTTCGGTCTAGTCCGTTATGAGGCAGACTAGTCCGAATGGTTGTGATATGAGAGCTCCCACGACTAAGTGTTGGTGGACCAGACTTGTCCGCCTAAGTGGTCGGACTAGTCCGGGTTCTCCATACTTGTCCGTACTCACCCGGAAAAAGAGTTCATGTGTGAGATCGGACTAGTCCGTTGCGAGGCGGACTAGTCCGGACTTTTGGTAGGTGGCAATGGTTCGTTTCGGGACTTCTATAAAAAGAGATGTCCCGACTTCATTTACAACTCTCTGGAACCCTAGTGCCGCCATAGCCTTCCTAGAGCCTCTCCAAGCCTTCTCCTTTGCCTACTCACCCTCTTGAATCAAATCTTGAGTGAATTTGGGTGTGTGAGAAGAGGAGAAGGAAGAACTTCGCGTTTAGGCTCTTGGAGTGATCTCGTGCACTTGGTGTGACTTGTGGCTTGTAAGATTCCTGAAGCTTTTGACACGACCCCATGGGTCCTGTCGAGCCAGGATCACGCTGAGGGGTGCTGCGTTGCACAGCACCGTATAACACACGTCAAAGGTACAAAGCGGAAGCGGAAATTTTATTACATAAACAAGTTTATGAACATGTTTACATCAAAATAAGTTCAGTCTACACTCACGGGCGTAGACTAAGCATCAAGTGCACGTTCAGCCCTCGAACGTGTCCTTGCTAGCACACACGCACACTAACTCTGTGGCGTGCACGACTCCCACTCGACGGGGTTCCCCTCCTGGGGTTCCGTCTCCTCTTCGGGAGTCCCTTCCTCATAGAACCCTGCAAAATCTTCAAACACAAGCAGTGAGCACGAAGGCTCAGCAAGTCTGACCCGTCTCACCTAAACATGGAACTTCTACATGGGGTAATGGGTTACATGAGGTAAAAATCAGTTGCAAGGACTCGCCTAATTAGTAGAACCTTACTTTCAAGTTTTAGCAGCAGGTTGTGGAGAACCTTACGCTAAGGCACATGAGAGAGCCGCAATCAAACAATAAACGCATTTCTCTCATGTACTTTGCCCAAAGTTGAAAAGAACTTTAGTTAGCTCTAAGCTACAGCATATCATTAACAATCAATGTCCATCTTTCAATCAGCAACATTTTAACATGTAACTAGCCTGTTCTTTCTACGTCACGGTACAGTGAACAAGTGGTACTCACTGACCGCGAGGGACGGCGATTATAATCGATTTACACCTGCAGGGTTACCCGAACAACCCGTCACGTACGCCCGTACTCGATGTTGCCTACAACAACCATCACGGACGCCGTACGCGACTACCTTTCACCCGTTAGCCAAATGTTGAACTGGTCCAATCGTCCCGAGCAAGAGGTCTCTGCACGCGCATCTCAGTGCCGCCAGCCGATTTACACCTCGAGCTCTCAACCTACCCTATGAACAACCAGCTATGCCTCAACACCCAGCTACCCGAGTTACATCAGTTTCCCGGTTCCCATATAGCCGGTAGGTCTTCGGTACTGTTCTAGCTTATTCAACAGGCCCGCACACGGCTCGGTCCTCAATCGACACAAGTGGAGCTACAGCACACAGGCCCCAAAGTCCTGCTGCCCTTAACCTCCGCTTGGTCTCATCTTCTTGCCATGTGTTTCATGTGCTATCACTACCCGAGTCGTGTGCCTCTAGCCTATGCTCGCGAGTAGTTCCAACTACTCGACTTGTACCGAATCCTACTCTATCTTAGCAATGCAGTGGCTAACGAGGTTTTCAATCCTAACACCAACCCATGGTTTTCTTGGCTATGTAGTTGGGTTTCCAATCAAGACTCTAATGCAAAGAATCACAACAATATTCAAAGATGTGCTCAAAACAATAAACATTTGGAAAAAGGTTAATGCAAACCGGAGCTTGCCTTGCTGCTCTTGGTCGTAGGCTAGCTGCTCCTCCGGAGTTACGAAGTCTAGGACTTCGGGTTCCTCCTCGACCTTAGCGACTACATGATAAGAGCAATATATGTATAAATTTAAATGCATTTATATTAACTTTGAAGTTGTGAAGTCTATAACCCTTGCTAGACAGACCTAATGACTGTGAAACTTTTAATGTGGCTTGGTTACAACCTAAACAGAGACTTGGTCAAGTTTTAGTTGCAGCAAAGCTCATTTGAGCCCTCCACAATTAATTATGTCCTTGACCTTAATTGGAACTCTTAGGGTGTTCTAGGAATTTTCATGAAACAAACTATGACTTTCTGAAAACTAGATTTTCAAAGGGTTCTAATGGAGTTGGTCTCACTTAATTTGAAGGTTCCAATCTAAAGTTATGAGCTAAACAATTTCAGATAAAATTCTGAAAATGTTTCTGAACATTTTCTATTTTTTTTCTGGAACAGTTTCACTAATCACACCATTAGGTGGACCAGATGAGCTCAATTGGATCTGAAATTTTTATGGTAGTTCAGGGATATTTTGGTGAACATCCCAGCAAAATTTCAGGATTTTCGTCCAAAGGATTCTCCAGTTAAAATTCCTAACAGTTTAAACTTTGAGGAATTAATTCTGGAGAAATAAGGAATTTCATGAAGTGAAGCTTGATTTGCTGGAAAGTACTCGGAGAGCTGAATCCAGCAAAATTTGGTTCACTCAATTTGGAGTTTTCTAGCCAAAGTTATGAGGACTTGAAGTTTGGATGAATTCTGAAAATCGGGGAAAAGTTTAAACTCTCGGGGCCTGTGGGGACACGCGTCGAGCGCGGAGGTGTCCGGCCCACCGGGGATACCACACGTGTCGAGCGCGGAGGTGTCCGGCACACCGGAGCTCACAGGGTATTTGCGCGCCAGCACAGCCGATCCCCGGCCACACCCGATCCCGATTTAAATTCTTCAGCCGCTGACACGTGGGCCAGCCGACTTCTTCTTCCTCTCGCCGTTCTCTCGCGCCCGCGCCGCTGACCTCGTTGGAGCAGACTCGGGGCTCGCCGGCTCGCCGCTGCCGGACCTCCCATGGTCTGAAACTCGCCGCCAGGGGGTTGTCGACGTCGAGGAACACGTCGGTGGTGTCAGGTCGGGCTGGGGGTGACCGGAAATAGCTCGGCGACGTGCCGCGGCCTCGGTTGAGGTTCGGCACGTCGACCACGGTTTCTAAACCTGCCAACACCTCGAACAAACGGCCCTACAGCATCAGTGTACCTCTAGGAAGCTCGACAAGGTGTTAAAAAGGTCCAGGGATGGCGGCAAGTTGGTCGGCACCGTGTGACCGATCGTGCCCGCCATGACCGCCCTCGATCGCGCTCGAAATTTGTCACTCCTAGACAGTTTCACGCTACGGATGCAGAAAAGAACTTGATCGCCGTCTAGTCCAGCGTCTAGGTGCAAGATTTAATGACCTCCGAAAGATCATAGAGTGAGAATTTAAAGAAGCCGTACCGGAAGCTCGGTTTACGGTCGCCGGAGCAAAAACTAAGAATTCGCCGGCGAGAGTTCACGGCGTGGCTTGGGCTTCAGGTGGAAGCAGCGTGGAGTCCGTGCGCTCCTGTTGCCGCCCTTGCTCGGCCGTGGAAGTGGCTGTAGCGTGCTGCCCACGTGAGACCGATCGCCGTCCTTCAGCTAAACTGCGGCGGTCGTCGTTGATCACGGGAACAGGGGCCGAAACCCGGTGGTTCAGGCGTTGGGAGGGTGGTGCGCGACCTCAGGTGGCTGTCTAGCAGCTCAGGAACGAAGGAGGAGATTGTTTTTGCTGGTTTTCCCGATTGAGCAGAGAGCTGCGGCGAGAAACAATGCCACTGCTCAGGTTTGCCCGCGAGAAGATAAAGCCGACCGACTCCTGCTCAGTGGAGGCGGTGCCGGTCGCGTGGGGGCGCGAGCAAGCCGCCCTGGGCGCCAACGCGCGGAGAGGAAAGCAGCTGGTGGCGCCGGTAGCTGCTCGGTGGCACAGCTGACAGCTGCTCGGTGGAATTTCCCACCGAGACTCTGACTTTGGGTGAAAGTTTCTCCTTCTTCCCTCTATGACATGTGGGTCCCACCCGGGGTTTTAACCTCTGGAATTTACTCCTAATCACTGTAGTAAACAGTGAACCCCATAGTACCCCTGGTAATTCAAATTATTCACCCATGAACCATTTGAATTGATCAAAGTTCAAATTGGGTTTGGTTTGAGTGAATTTTAGCACAAGTGCAGTTTTGAATTCAAATGAAGTTTGAATTTGTCCCACTTAGCTCATGTCAAGATCAACTCCAAATGGAGTGAAAATTGGTGTGTGAGCTCACAAAAATGTGCTGAGTAAGAATATGCCTCCCACTTTTAAATTCATGGGATAAAAACAGTTTGAATTTGAATATGGTTTCAAACTGCCCTCTTCCTAACTATACCCAAAATGACCTCAAAAAGGTTTTGAATTTGGGTGAAACTTGGCATGGACATCCTTAGTAAAGTGTAGGAGTTTTCATATGTCCAGCCCATCTATATCACATGTGGGAAATACCACTTTTGCAATGTGTGAGTTTGTTCTCTAATGAGCATGTTGATAATTGTTACTTGCTCTTAATTTGTGTTCATCATCCTTCCTCACATGAGGTGTGTGGTGTGGTGATGAACACTGCAAATGTGTGTCAAAAACTGAGGCCCTTACAGCTTTGTGGAAGTGATCAAGTGGGAGCCTCGGATTGTGAGCAGCCCCAAAACTTTGTAAGTTCACCCTTGAGATAGTGAAGAATCGGGTTGGCCTTAGTGGCGACTTGGTGAGGAAAGGGTTGTTAGACCCGGTCCTTTGTGGACTCCTCAACAGGGACGTAGATTCCTGAGTGGAATCGAACCTCGGGAAAAATTTCTCAGTGTCTCTCTTGCATTTATATTTCTTTGAACGTCAAGATTGCTTAGGGTTTGTTTTAATTATTTTGCTATTAGAATATACATCATCACAATCTTGCAATTCATTTCAATATTCTATCACACTTTTCATATAGGATTGCTAGTTGTTTTATCCACATTTTTTAAACTAAAATCTGGAGAAAAACCCATAAAAACAAGTTTTAGGCCTTTCCAGCAGTTTGACCAGACTAGTCCGCCCTAAGCCAGACTAGTCCAGCCCTTTTAGGTTTTTCCAGCAAGCAGACCGGACTAGTCCGCCACTGAGCCAGACTAGTCCAGCCCTTGTGTTCTAATCTCATTTAATTAAGTTATTTCAGGTATTTTAGCCTATTCACCCCCTCTAGGCAATTTCAGCTTCCAATCATTTGTTGTGGAGGATGACTTTTGAGGACCCGGAGGGGAGTAGACAATTCACAAGCTCCTTCTTCTTCATGTTCATCACAGATTGAAGAACTTGTGACTTGAGGACGATCTGGACCAGCAATGGTTGTCGTCGGTGCTGGTTGTGAATCAAAATCGGGAGCTGGAACAATGTTATTAGCTCCTGAATTTTCAGGCAGCAGCATCACTTCTTCATCTTCTTCGATGAAAAATACTCTCCCCCTAAGGATATGGATCTGGTCCTGCAATATTAGAGCTAGTACCTGGGCTAAATTCATCAAAAGAATCTCACAAGTCTCCACAATTTTGTTAGTGCCATGTAAAAGCACACGGTAGCCTCTAGTATGAGATGGGTAACTAAGAAACATGCCATCAATGGATCTAGGTTCAAATTTATCAATATTACCATGTTTCTTACCAAAGCATTTGCATCCAAAGACCCGAAAGTGTGTGACACTAGGCCTATGTCCAAACCAAAGTTCATATGGTGTTTTACCTTGCTTAGCACGAAAGAAAACACGATTCGAGACATAACAAGCAGTTGTAATTGCATCAACCCAACATTTTCTAGGAGTTTGATATTCATCAAGCATAGTCCTAGCCATCTCAACTAAGGTTCTGTTCTTTCTCTCAACAACACCATTTTTTTGAGATACATAAGGTGAAGAAAATTGATGATCTATTCCATTTTCAGCACAAAAGTGATCAAATTATTGATTTTTAAATTTGGTTCCGTTATCACTTCTAATTGCTTTTAAATATCCTGGGTGATCAATTGATAATTTAAGAAATAAGGTTCTAAAGTGACTAAAAATTTCATTATTAGATGCCATAAAATAAACCTAAGAGTATCTATAATAGTCATCAACAATCACAAGAACATACCCTTTAGCTCCGAATGATTGAACACGTGAAGGTCCTACGGTGTCAAGGTGCAAAAGGTTACCCGGTTAAGTTGTCATAGTCATTGTGAGAGGAGCATGTGAACCTGCAACAATCTTAGCATGTCTACAAGAAGAGCACACAATTTCTTTGTCCCCTTTAAACTTAGGCAACCCACGTATGCGATCAAGAGCACTAACACGTGTGAGATGATCAAAGCCTACGTGACCAAGTCTACGATGCCAAAAATATAAGTCTTTTGAATCATTAGCAACTAGACATCTATGCTTAGAGGATGGCATATCAAAATCGGCTTTAAAAACTCTTCCAAACCGAGACATATTAAAAATGAGCTCACTATTTGAATCTACAACCTTGCAAAAATTTTTAGTGAAAATAATTTCCAGATTTTCATCTAGCAATTGTGAAACAGAAAGCAAGTTGTATTTCAACTTTTTAACAAGTGCCACATCTTTTAAAGTGTAGTGATTATTTACTCTAACCGAACCCTTAGCAATTATAGAAGTTGAAGAATTATCGGCCAAAAATAACATTTTCTACATGTGACACAAAAGAGAGGGGGGAGAACCATTCTTTGTTACCGGTCACGTGGCGTGAGCATCCTGAATCCACAATCCAAATGTTCTATTTTCTCGAGCGTGTAACCTACATAGAAGTACAATACGTCGATGACTCAATACTGGGGTTAGTCAAAAGGCATTTAGGAATCCAGTACTAAGTCACACGACGTCCAACATAAGTAATACGCAAAGGCTGAAATAAAACAGCTGATTTATGAGCCAAAGTTTGAGGATTTTTGTACCCAACTACTGACCTACGAGGTGTTACATAAGTAGCACTAAAAACAGTAGGTCCGGAAGCAAACTTTGCATGTTTTTTACTCATTACAGCAGGTTGCATATTCCTAACTTTCGGTTCAGCACACGCAACAGATTCTGCACGGTTGTAATGTGATCTAGCAATCATTCTTTCCTTTTTCTGTTGCTTAGCTAGTCTATAACAAAAATCTATGACATGACCATCTCTACCACAGTAGGTACAATAAAATTTAACTTTATGTTCATGTCTAGATGAGCAGACAACATGTTTATTTGAAACCGAATGAGACAACACTCCTGCAGATTTAAAAACCACTTCTTTTTGTTTAGGAACTGTTTTAATCAAACTACTTCCTAATGACTTTACAATTTTAGGTGGATGTGCTTTAGCATGAGCATGGGAATCAGAATCTAAACCAGTTTTATCATTGCAAGATTTAGAAGAATTCAACAGCAAGTTCAGATTCTTATTCCCATTATAAAACCGCTCTAGTGTCTTATTCATGTCATCAAGTTTCTTAGACAAGTCTAGTCAGTTTTGACATAAAGTTTTTCCTTTTAGTTTACAATTGGAACAATACTTAACTTCATGAGAATGTAAAGCATTGTTCAATATAGAAATTTCATTCATAGCATCTTGTAGTTTCTTATTAAGATCATCACAAGTAGAACAATGCAAATCAACTGTAGAACAACAAGCATCTTTCAAGTTTTTATCATTAAGTGCAGCAAGCTCTCTGTTATTTTCAATCTCTAACTCAAGTTTATCAAGTGTAGAGGTATGTGCACTTCTTAGAGAGGACAATTGTTCATATATTAAATCACATGAGGAACAACAATCATCACTAGGAATCAAAGATTTCAAACGATTAATTTCAGATTCTAGTGACTTAATTTTAACAGCATTGTGCCTAAGCTTTTTATTCTTTTTCTTAACTTTAACAGTGGCACGAAAAATAGCATCACACATTTTTTCGCAAGTAGGACATACCTCTTCATTGTCGATGTTGTGTTTTGCCTCCTCCATACATGAACTTGACTTTCCCGCCATGATCATCTTCATCTTCGTCACTTCCGATGTCCACATCGCTCGAGCCAAGTTCTTGAAGTGCGGAGATAAAACTATTTACCAATTGGCATCCTATAAAACTCTTCTTCTTTTTCTTATCGTTTGCAGAGGAGTGCTTTGTCCTAGTTTGCTTTTCATCACGAGAAGGGCAATCCGTACAAAAATGTCCTGTCTTACCACATTCAAAGCATCGTTGAGGTCCGACACTTCCTCTCCTTCTAGTTCTCACATTTTGCAATGCTTTTGAGAACCGAGTAGAGATGAGTGCAAGTTCTTCCTCTGGAAACTCTTCAATCTGTTCAAGGGTTAGAGAGGACAACAAAGAAAGTGTACCACAAGACGAAGATTGACTAGAGCTAGGCATGTCACGTTGTGAAACAAATGCAAGAGACTTGTTGGGGTTCTTACGTGATATTATCTCAATTTCATGAGTTTTTAACTTAGAATATAGCACATATAATGTAAGTGTACTCATGACAGTAGATTCACGAATAGATGTAACTTTCATCTCCCAAATTGACATGTCTAATGCACTTAGTAATTGCCTAGCATTTTCAGCATCTGAAAAATTAACGTTGACACTACGCAAGTTGATGAGAATTTTATTGAAGTGAGCAAAGAGGTCATCGATTGACTCACCGGGTTGCATCTCGAAGCACATGTATTATTTCTTGAACATATCTTCTCTTACCTCCTTGATCGTGTTGGATCCTTCGTGGTAGTCACATAGTGCTTTCCACACATCGTATGCAGATCGGAGGTGTGCAACACGGTCAAAGTCACTTTGAGTTAATCCTTGTATGATCAAGTTCCGTGCTTTGTTATTGTTGTCGACATCTCTCATGTTCAAAGTCGTGACTTGATCATTTGGAAGCACATCATAGGGCTTGTAGACCTTTTCCCATATTGTGAAGCCTTACGCCTAGATGAAAGCCTCCATACGTGCCTTCCAAACCTGAAAATCAATGCCACTGAAAACACAAGGTTTTGCAGAGTATTTCTCCATAATGATTAGTCAAAACACATGCAAATACCAAAGGTTAGAGCACTGTGGCTCTGATACCAATTGTAGGATCGAAGAGCACGTGAAAAGCTACCAGAGGGGGTGAATGGTAGATTTAAACTTTTTAGCGGAAGCAACAAAAACTCCCTTGGCAGAAAATTGATCTCTTAATGAAACCATGTATGCGACTGATATAAACATGTTCAACCATGACAAAAGTGGTATATATTATAGAGAATCAATTCATGAATACACGACAACAAGAATCACGGAAATCCATCAAAAATAACTCAAGTTATGATCGAAAGATCAAACGAGGGTCAATCTGTTCTACTCGAGTAAAATCCAGATTTGCAATACTGCAATGAAACTCGTGTAGATAAGAAACTACAAATCCAATGACCGTGAAATTTTTACAGATGATATATAATCAAGTTGTAAGAAAACCCAAAAAGAATCACGTCAATTAGATCTGTAAAACTCTAGTTATGATAAAAACACCGAAGCACTGTCGTGCTGTCCAGAAACTCGATGAGAAAGACTTGACAAAAACAAGTTGGATGAACAAGGCACAAAATGTCCTCTAAATTACGAATTTTATTGATCAAAACATAAAAGTAACAGGCCAAAGTCATGCACACCACGAGCCTTGGCCTCCCTTGCTTATATAACCAGCCCTAAGGCCAACCCGATTCAAACTAGAACTCCTACTCCTACTTGGATTCAAACTGTAACTTTCCAATACTGCTCAAGACTCTTCTATACGCAGATAGAAGCAATCTTAAGACTTCTAAACACCTTAGTAACGTCCCAAACATTCCTAAAACAACTCTACTTCATGCCTAACATGAAATCCTATTATAACCAACTCGAAACTTTCCATAAACAAACCATAACCACCTCAGCCGCAGCCTGAGCACAAAATCCAGCCGGTTGAACCTTTTCAACCATATCTTCACTTCCATATCTCTTCACCACGCCTTGGAACAATGTAGACACATCCATGCACTCCTTGCACACGTGCAAACACCTTCCAAAGATGTCCCCGATACCTTCTTATGCATTGTTATTTGATCTAAACATGTTGCGCGACCTCCCGATCAACTCAACCACAATTCCTCCTGAATTTGGTTGTTAAACCTCATCTTCTCCCAAAGACTAGTTCAATGGATCCCGTCACCAGCCATATCTTGAACTCAAGCAACACTACACATGAATAAACAACCAATACTTTCGAGCACAAGTCCGCGACTTGACTCACGTTAGTTCCGAAAACCACAACATCTTACATGAACACCTCACATAAGCATGTTGTAAACCATAGAAAAATGTTAGCCACCGTAAACAGCCATAACACTTCAAAAACTTAGTAAAAGAATACTAAGCAAACTTTCTATAGATGTAGAGCAAGTTCGAAACATTTGCATGGTAAAAACAGAACCATTGCGATTTAGCTCCGGACCTTGCCAAAGCTAACTGGACCTTGAGCTGGAGCTTACCAAATCTAGCAGAACCTAGCACGAGAACGTACCAAAGCTAGTCGGACCTACCGCTGGAGCTAACCAAACACATGTCGGACCTAGCCATAGCAAGTCAGACCTTACGTCAGATCTTGTCGGAGCTCGGACCTAGAGTCGGACCATGACAAAAAGAGTGTTTTGGCAGGATTCAAAACTTTTATCGTCATAGCCAATGTATTCAGCACACGTATGTAAGGGCCTCAGTTTTTGACACCCATTTGCAGTGTTCATCCCCACACCACACACCTCATTTGAGGAAAAATGATGAACACAAATAAAGAGCAAGTAACAATTATCAACATGCTCATTAGGGAACAAACTCACACATTGCAAAAGTGGTACTTCCCACATGTGATATAGATGGGCTGGACATATGAAAACTCCTACACTTTGCCAAGGATGTCCATGCCAAGTTTCACCCAAATTCAAAACATTTTTGAGGTCATCTTGGGTGTAGATAGGAAAGGGGCAGTTTGAAAACATATTCAAATTCAAACTGTTTTCACCCACTGAATTTAAAAGTGGAAGGCATATTCTTGCTCAGCACATTTTTGTGAGCTCACACACCAATTTTCACTCCATTTGGAGTTGATCTTGACATGAGCTAAGGGGGAGAAATTCAAACTTTATTTGAATTTCAAACTGCACTTGTGCTGAAATTCATTCAAACCAAACCTCATTTGAACTTTGATCAATTCAAATGGCTCTTGGGTGAATAATTTGAGTTGCCAAGGGTAGAATAGGGTTCACTGTTTACCACAGCTGTTAGGAATAAATTTCAGAGGTTAAAAGAGGAGTGGGACCCACATGTCAGCCTCAGCCTCAAAGCAAACCGACTGAACCACAGTTCAGTCGGTTCCCGGCTGTTGTGCGCGCGCGCCACCGAAGGGGGCAGCCGGCGCCAGCTCCTGCTGCGTGCCCCAAGCCGGAGACCGGCCGACCGGCCTATTTATTCCCTCCCCGGCGTGCTTCAGTCGCCATTCCCCGAGCTGCCGACGTGCACGATCCATTTCTCCACTGCCATCACCGGCGCTCGAGTTCCTGCTGGATCGAGCTGATCGCAGCTTCCTCTGTCCATTCCAAGGTCCCAGCAAGGTACTAGCAACCATCCTCCATCCTTTCCATTGATAGAAATCGATTGAAACCGAGTGATATCGGCTGTGCCGAAAGATCAAACTCGGAACTGGAAACCGCCGCACCTCGGGCTCTCGTGGACAGCCCAACCTGGGCGTTGTCACGCCCGAGCCAAGGCACCCTTGGACGCGCAAGTGATCGGTGCTGCTCATCCCCGAGCCACAGCTCGAGTGGTTGCTCACCGGCGGCGAATTTCCACTTTTCCCCTTTCTGTGTGCAGAACGACCCTCGGGTACGATTCTGTTTAATTCGTGCTCTAGAAAGGATTAGAGGGCCTCAGGCCATTCCCACACGAACTAGACACGGTGACGCACAAGTTGCCTTCACAACTCTGGGCCGGAGGACTTCTGTGCCCGGCGTAATTCAAGGTCTACTGATGGCGGAACGCACGGGGGGTATCGGGCGCACGGTGAGGACCTATTTCGGGCCTTCCCCGAGCTGCCTCGAGCTCATGTCGACCTTCTCTGAGGTCCACTGATGCTCCCCGACCGATTTCCCAAGTAGCTGAGGTACTAGGAGCGTCAGCCGTCATGGCCGAAGTCGTTCCGATATGGCGGCTCGTCGCCGACCATGCTCCGGCCGTTGTCATGAGCAGCTGACCCTCGGATCATGTTCCCCAAGTGAAAGTAGGCAGGGGCGGCCAGAATCAAGAAGTTTGAAGCGGTACAGCAGCCAGCGGCGAGCTCTCCGGCGAGGTCCCTCGGCGGCGGAGCGCGGGTGTCGCGAGGTTGAAGAAGGGGGTGGACCCCAGCTGTCAGCGGCCGATATTTTGAATCGGGATCCGGCTGCGGCCGGGATCGGGTGTGCTGGCGCGCAAAAGCCTTGTGGGCCGCGGTGTGCTGTCGCTTCGGCGTGCGACGCGTGTCTCCTGGGCCCACGCGCGAGTTTAAACTTTTCCCCGATTTTCAGATTTCCTTCAAACTTCAAATCCTTATAACTTTGGCTAGAAAGCTCCAAATTGAGTGAACCAAATTTTGCTGGATTCAGCTCTTTGAGTACTTTCCAGAAAATCAAGTGTCACTTCATGAGATTCCTTAATTCTCCAGAATTAATTCCTTAAAGTTTAAACTGTTAGGAATTTTAACTGGAGAATCATTTGGAGGAAAATCCTGAAATTTTGCTGAGATGTTCACCAAAATATCCTTGAACTACCATAAAAATTTCAGATCCATTTGAGCTCATTTAGTCCACCTAATGGTGTGATTAGTAAAACTGTTCCAGAGAAAATAGAAAATGTTCAGAAACATTTTCAGAATTTTCTCTGAAATTGTTTAGCTCATATCTTTAGTTAGAGACTTCCAAATTAAGTGAGACCAATTCCATTAGAACCCTCTGAAAATCTAGTTCTCAGAAAGTCATAGTTTGTTTCATGAAAATACCTAGAACACCCTAAAAGCCTTTAATTAAGGTCAAGGACATAATTATTTGTGGAGGGCTCAAATGAGCTTTGCTGCAACTAAAACTTGACCAAGTCTCTGTTTAGGTTGTAACCAAGCCACAGTAAAAGTTTCACAGTCATTAGGTCTATCTAGTAAAGGTTATAGACTTCACAACTTCAAAGTTAATACAAAAGCATTTAATTAATACATACATTGTTCTTATCATGTAGTCGCTAAGGTCGAGGAGGAACCCGAAGTCCTAGACTTCGTTACTCCGGAGGAACAGCTAGCCTACGACCAAGAGCAGCAAGGCAAGCCCCGGTTTGCATTAACCATTTTATAAGTTTTTATTGTTTTGAGCACATACTTGTTTTCTTTATGTTGTGCATCAGAGTCTTGTTTGGAAACCCCACTGCATAGCCAAGAAAACCATGGGTTGGGGTTTAGGATTGCAAACCCCGTTAGCCACTGCATTGCTAGGATAGAGTAGGATTCGGTACAAGTCGAGTAGTTGGAACTACTCGCGAGAATAGGCTAGAGGCACATCGCTCGGGTAGAGATAGCACATGATACACATGGCAAGAAAATGAGACCGAGCGGAGAGTAAGGGCAGCAGGACTTTGGGGCCTGTGTGCTGTAGCTCCGCTTGTGTCGATTGAGGACCGAGCCGTGTGCGGGCCTGTTGAACAAGCTAGAACAGTACCGAAGACCTACCGGCTATATGGGAACCGGGAAACTGATGTAACTCGGGTAGCTGGGTATTGAGGCATTGCCCGTCGTTCAGAGGGTAGGTTGAGAGCTCGAGGTGTAAATCAGCTGGCGGCACAGAGATGCGCGTGCAGGGACCTCTTGCTCGGGACGATGGGACCGGTTCAATATTTGGCTAACGGGTGAAAGGTAGTCGCGTACGGCGTCCGTGATGGTTGTTGTAGGCAACATCGAGTACGGGCGTACGTGACGGGTTGTTCGGGTAACCCTGCAGGTGTAAATCGATTATAATCGCCGTCCCTCGCGGTCAGTGAGTACCACTTGTTCACTGTACCGTGACGTAGAAAGAACAGGCTAGTTACATGTTAAAATGTTGCTGATTGAAAGTTGGATATTGATTGTTAATGATATGTTGTAGCTTAGTGCTAACTAAAGTTCTTTTCAACTTTGGGCAAAGTACATGAGAGAAATGCGTTTCTTGTTTGATTGCGGCTCTCTCATGTGCCTTAGCGTAAAGTTCTCCACAACCTGCTGCTAAAACTTGAAAGTAAGGTTCTACTAATTAGGCGAGTCCTTGCAAATGATTTTTACCTCATGCAACCCATCACCCTCATGTAGAAGTTTCATGTTTAGGTGAGACGGGTCAGACTTGCTGAGCCTTCGTGCTCACTGCTTGTGTTTGAAGCTTTTGCAGGGTTCTATGAGGAAGGGACTCCCGAAGAGGAGACGGAACCCCAGGAGGGGAACCCCGTCGAGTGGGAGTCGTGCACGCCGCAGAGTTAGTGTGCGTGTGTGCTAGCAAGGACACGTTCGAGGGCTGAACGTGCACTTGATGCTTAGTCTACGCCCGCGAGTGTGGACTAAACTTATTTTGATGTAAACATGTTGATAAACTTGTTTATGTAATAAAGCTTCCGCTTCCGCTTTGTACCTTTGACGTGTGTTATACGGTGCTGTGCAACGCAGCACCCCTCAGCGTGATCCTGGCTCGACAGGACCAGTGGGGTCGTGTCAGCGTGGTATCAGAGCCAGGTTGAGGTTTAACACAGTACAAAGGTCTTCTTTTTCAAAAATCCAGTGAGGAACGAGTTAGTAGCCCGTATAAGGATGTTATTAGTATATAGAAAGTGGCTTATTAACTTATTTGTTATGTCGGAAAATCGTGCATCTCGGGACGTTCATGTCTTGGGGGGTGCACGTAAGCGCTGTCCACCAGTGCGCACAAGCTGAAGGGTGGAGCCCCACGGGTGGCAGGTAACCCGACCCGCTTTGATATCCTCTACGACTCTTCATGTCGTTTGGGGTATTCGAGCAACGTCTGTCCCTGGCGTGCGTGGTGCAACATGGGAGACCCCGTCACGTGGTCTGAAACGTGAACACGTAACTCAAGGCGTGTTTGGCTTGAGAACATCCGGGCGAGTGATGACGGCCGGGTGTACAAACTGTATGGATTCCGGGCTCGGTGTGCAGCCGAGTCTGATGATTGTTTGAGTTTCTGCAGGTAGCCTTACCACGAAACGGTAGACGTGTAGCATCCGTGTGCGAGTGACGAGTAGTGCCACTGAACTAACGAAGCCGGCTAAATCCGGTATAGGTTTTTCCTTTGTGAGGACGTAGTACCGACATAATCTGGTGACGCCTCGACGTCACACCCAACTAAATGAACAACTTCATTTAAAAACTTGAAGGTTTTGATCCAAAGTAGTAAAACTTGATGTAACTCCTTCCCTTGAACAGGATATTCAAAGTTAATAAATTTTCAACTTATAGGATGTTAAGGACAGAGCACTCTGTTTTCAGCTAAATCAAGGCTGAAGTTAATCAGAGGTTAGAGGTTGAGTTCTTTCGAGGTTGGGGTCGTATGATACATTTCTGGAAAGCTTTGGAGGAGCTTTACAACTTTTCTGTTGAGTTCCAGAGGTGTTTCATCCCTTAACCACTCGAAAAATGCAGTAGAGTTGAAACTGTCCAGAAAACAGGACGGAGCAAAGACTCTCTATAGACTCTCTGTAAATTAAGCATAACTTCCTGCATAAAAATCCAAAAATAGAAAATGAGGTGGTTCTGGGAAGCTTATGAGATGGGTTACAACTTTGTAACAGAAAGTTTGGTCAGATTAGGAACAGAATTAACTGGAATTCTTGGATCAAATCAGTACCTAAGGCAGGGAGGTGCTGTCCAATTGTTCCCAGAAATTCTGTTAACTTTGACATCTCATAACTTTTGAACCAGAGCAGATCTTAGGCCAACCAAATACTTTCTGGAAAGCTATTGAAGTTAACTTTAACTTTGATGTTGAGCTCCAGGACTGGTTTTGCTTTTAACCTGGCCTAAATCAGATTGATATGGAAACTGGTCAGGGCTGTCATGGGAACAGCAGATCAGCAGTCAAATTTGTTTAAAAATTTGAACTATGTTTCCAAGTGTTAAGGGTTCAATGACATATCTTATGTTATAACTCAATGGTTTACTGTTTAAATAAATATTTGACATTTCTCAAATATATTTTTACAGATGGCAGCAGATAAACGGTTGGAGAACGGGTGGGTAGTTTCCCACTGCTCTGACCGTAGCGGCTACCCGGGAGCATTGTGGCTAATGCTCCAATATTTCGGGTACAACCAGATGCCGCAATACTTCGCCAAGGAAGAAGGCGAAGAGGGGAACAAGACGTGGACGATCCATGTCGAGGTTCCTGCAGGGCCTACGCCACCCGGTTGGGTGCCATTCACCGTCACGGTGAGAGGAAGACAACCGGAAGGGATGTGGCAAGTGGCAGCCCGTGACACTATGTCACGTTTCTGCCAACTACACGTACAGGCTATGGAGGGAACTCCATACGCACTCGTTCCGGTGGAGGGACGAGCTCAGCATGTGTGGGAAGAGAGGTACCTAGAGGCAACAAACCCGAGTTGCCCAAGGTACAACCCCGCGGAGGCAAATCTCAGCCTCCAAATGAGGGCGGGAAACGCTGTGATGGACAGCCAAGCTGTTCATACGGAGCATCTCGCCACCAAGCTCAAGGAGAGCACAAGCCGTGGAGATCATTTTGAGAGTGCTCACAGTGCACTCCGCAATGTGCTCCTTCCGACGATCAAGCGACTGAATGAACAACACAATCAGTTGCGTCGTCTGAAGAAGGCAAAAAAGAAGAGCCGTGTTGACATTGCGGCGTTGCAAGAGCTGGTGCAGACCCTAACCCAGCAGAATGAGGACCTTGCTCAAGAGCGGGACGACGCTATTGAGGAAGGACAAGGCTGGGAAGAGGACTACAACCAGGCTATGGACGAGGTGCATGCATTGCAGGACCTCGTGCCCCCGGTATTGGGCGTACCGGTAGTCTTGGGTCTTCCAGCCATGGGAGAACCTGGAATGGGAGAAGAGGTGGTAGACCCCGAGCCACCAGCAGAGGTACCGGAGGAGGACGACCCACAGGAGGTCGAGTTCTACTCCGAGTAGGGGGTTACGGTTGCCAAGTAGGGCAGCTAGGGTAGCGTAACCCAACTTTTGTAATCGGTGACATGTCGTGTAGACAGTAGCGTATGTATAGGTAGTGACGACATGAGCACGACTTCTCGGAGATCCGAGAATAATGTATCTTGTATAAAGTTTATGCTTTATCAATATATGTGAATGTTGTGCAAGTTAATCATGCGTCGCTTCAATACTACTCCTGTTTATGGAATTTTGAGTAAGACATGTGCTAATTGCTGCTGTGTTGAATTTCAGAATGACGCGTACTCGTGCCAACCCCGATGTTGGAGGTACTAGCCAAGGGGGAGAGACCTCCCAACCACCTCCCGAGGACTCCTCGGGACAGCAGCAGCAACAGCAACAGCAAACACCGCCACCGCCACTGCCAACGGTTACATTGGCCGACATTGTCGCGGCAATGGCGGGTTCACATCAGCAGCATACAGAGCTGCTGCAAACGTTAATTGCGAATACGTCTCGCCCAGAGAGACGTCAAGATCGTGAGGAGCGCCAACAGAGCTCCTACTCTGACTTCCTGGCGACTCATCCCCCTGTATTCTCAAGGGCGGATGAACCACTTGACGCGGACAACTGGCTCCGCGCCATAGAGATGAAGTTCGGGCTGCTCCAAATCAGCGAGCAGCGCAAGACTCAGTTCGCGGTCCAGCAGCTCCAAGGATCCGCGAGCGCGTGGTGGGCCAACTTTTGTGCTTCACAACCCACCGACCGAGTGATGACCTGGGCGGAGTTCCGGACGGCCTTCCGGGCCTATCATATACCGCCCGGTTTGATGAAGAGGAAGACGCAGGAATTCCTACACCTGCAACAAGGGAGCCGGAACGCGCTGGAGTACTCCAGAGCGTTCAACGATCTCGCACTCTACGCGTCGTATCACGCAGATACGGACGAGAAGCGGCGGGACCACTTTTACCAGGGGCTTAACCCGCTCCTGAAGGACAAGCTGGCGATGTTCAATCGCGGCAGCCTCAACGACATAATTGATGCTGCGATTGTTCAGGAAGACTCCGGCAAGGAGTTGGCGGCGGCAGAGCGAAAGCGAAGCGCGCCGCAGAGCAGCGGAGAAGGAGGCGGTCCTTCTCAGAAGTTTCGGATGGTGAATCGCCCACCATCAGGTCCGCGCTGGCAGCCACCACAGCGGACGATGCCGTTCCGCGGTCGGCCGTATTCTTCACCGGCATTCCGGCCGGCACTGCCAGCACCACCGCAACAACAACAGCAGCAGCGGGCGATGCCGCGTGCGTTTGCACCTCCGCAACGCATGCCGGGCTTTCGTCCACCAAGTACTCCACCAGCAGCGGCCACATGTTACAAGTGTGGTCGTCCAGGACACTTCGCGAGCAGTTGCCCGGAGAGGCAAGGCGGCGGAGTGGTACCACAGTTTCCGGGGAGGAATCAACCCCGGAACCCTACTAATGCGCGGCGGGCAAACCCTAGGCCCGGTACTGTCCACCAGCTTGCCATTGAGGACGTGCCGGAGGGCGAGCCAATCCTTGCGGGTATGTTCCAACTCCACCAGCATCCCGCTATAGTACTATTTGATTCAGGCGCCACGCATAATTTTATTAGCCAAGCTTTCATTGCTAAACACAGCTTGCCAATACTACCCACCGATAGTCCATATTTAATTTGTTCACCGGGTGGGAAGATTTCAGCAAGCGTAATGGTCTCCAAAGCACCATTATGCTTAGCGGGTAGAGTGTACCCCACGTCTCTCATTATCTTAGAGGGACAGAAGGTCGATGTCATCCTAGGGATGTCGTGGTTAAACCGCCACGGCGCTGTTTTAGACACCGTCCTCCGAGTCGTGCACTTAAACTCAGGAGTGCACGGTTCTCACTCATTATTTCTGGACAGTCCAGAAATAAAACTTCCAAGTGTCTATCAAGCCACAACCATCAGATTGGAAGACATTCCAGTGGTCCGAGAATTCCCTGATGTATTCCCGGATGATTTGCCGGGGATGCCACCCGATAGAGAGGTGGAGTTCAAGATTGAACTTGCACCGGGAACCATGCCAATATCCCGAAGGCCGTACAAGATGGCGCCCAAGGAGTTGGCTGAACTGAAGACTCAGCTCACGGACCTTCTGGAGAAGGGTTTTATTAGGCCGAGCTCCTCGCCATGGGGCTGTTCGGCATTATTTGTCAAAAAGAAGGATGAAACATTGCGGCTTTGCGTGGACTACCGTCCATTAAATGCCGTAACCATCAAGAACAAGTACCCGTTGCCACGGATCGACATGTTGTTTGATCAGTTGGTCGAAGCAAAGGTCTTTTCCAAGATGGATTTAAGATCCGGGTACCATCAGATTAAGATCAGGGCTGAGGACATTCCAAAGACAGCTTTTTCGACAAGGTACGGACTTTATGAGTACCTGGTCATGTCCTTTGGCCTCACCAATGCTCCAGCTCACTTCATGTACTTAATGAACTCGGTGTTCATGCCGGAGCTGGACAAGTTTGTCGTGGTCTTCATCGACGACATCCTGGTATATTCCAAGTCGGAGGAAGATCACAAGAAACATCTGCGTATAGTCTTGCAACGGCTGCGGGATCACAAGTTATACGCGAAATTTAGCAAATGCGAGTTTTGGATATCGCAAGTGCCTTTCCTCGGGCATATCATCTCAGCAGAGGGTATCGCTGTGGACCCGAGCAAAATCACGCAAGTGCTGAATTGGAAATCCCCGAGAACTGTTCATGAGGTACGGAGTTTCCTCGGACTCGCGGGATATTATCGGAGGTTCATTCCGAACTTCTCGAAGATTGCCAAGCCAATGACAGAGCTGCTGAAGAAGGCTACCAAATATGTTTGGAGTCCAGCATGTGAAGCAGCATTCAAGGCTTTAGTCAAGCACCTGACATCAGCACCGGTTTTGGCGCAGCCAGACACAACAAAACCGTTCGATGTGTACTGCGATGCATCCGGCATTGGGCTCGGATGTGTGTTGATGCAAGACCGAAGGGTGGTCGCGTATGGGTCACGGCAGCTTAGGAATCATGAGCAAAATTATCCAACTCACGACTTGGAGCTCGCTGCCGTGGTACTCGCACTGAAAATGTGGAGGCACTACCTACTCGGTAACCTCGTACATTTATATACCGACCACAAAAGCCTCAAGTACATATTCACTCAGAAGGAGCTGAACATGAGGCAACGAAGATGGTTAGAACTGATAAAGGATTACGAGATAGAGATCCATTATCATCCGGGCAAGGCAAACGTTGTGGCAGACGCGCTAAGCCGCAAGTCACACGTCAATAATCTGACCATCACACCGTTGGGAGAGAGCGAACCACCACTCCATGTGATTCCACACGGAGCTCTCTACAACCTAGCTTTGATCCCCACCATCCGTGAAGAGATAGCGGCAGCCCAGAAGAATGACAAGGGCATGTCACATTTACGGAGACGTGTAGACAGTGGGGAGTTGAAATGTTTCCGGAAGGACGGAGACGGCGTCCTATGGTTCAAGGACCGGATCGTCGTACCCCGAAACCCGGAGTTACGGAAGAAAATCTTTGATGAGGCTCACTTATCAAAGTTTTCTATTCACCCCGGCAGCAACAAGATGTATCAAGAACTCAGAAGCAAGTTTTGGTGGACACGGATGAAGCGAGAGACTGCAAAATACGTGTCCGAGTGTGATACATGTCGACGGGTGAAGGCAGACCACATGCGGAAACCGGGACTGCTGCAACCACTGGGCATTCCTGCCTGGAAGTGGGAGGACGTGAGCATGGATTTCGTCGTCGGTTTACCCACCACCTTACAGAAACATGATTCTGTGTGGGTGATCGTCGATCGGCTCACCAAAGTTGCCCATTTCATCCCGGTCAACACCAACTACAACGCCAAGAAGTACGCTGAACTGTACATCTCACGGATCCTATGCTTATACGGCGTACCCCGTACTATCGTATCGGACCGGGGCACTTTATTTGTGTCCCGTTTTTGGGAGCAGCTCCACGCTGCCTTGGGGACGAAGCTGATCCGTAGTTCAGCCTACCACCCGCAGACGGATGGGCAAACGGAGCGGGTAAATCAAATCTTAGAAGACATGCTACGAGCTTGCGCTATCGACCACGGCAAGAACTGGGATGATCACTTGCCGTTAGCCGAGTTCTCGTACAACAATGGGTACCAAGCCAGCATCAAGATGGCGCCCTACGAGGCGCTATACGGGAGAAAATGCCGCACACCATTGAATTGGTGTGAGTCTGGCGAGAGGGTTACCTTCGGGATTGATCTTGTCAACAACGCGGAAGAAAAGGTTCGATTAATTCAAGCGAACCTAAAAGCCGCTCAATCCCGACAGAAACAGTATGCGGACCGGAGAAGGCGTCCGTTACAATTTGAAGCTGGAGACCACGTATATCTACGAGTGTCTCCAATGAAGGGCGTAAACAGATTTGGGGTGAGAGGAAAGTTAGCACCCCGATTCATCGGTCCATTCCAGATTACCGAAAGATGTGGATCGGTGGCATACCGGCTAAGATTACCAGAAGCACTTTCCGGTGTGCACGACGTCTTTCACATTTCCCAGCTGAGGAAGTGTCTCAAGCTATCAACTACCGTTCAGCTGGAAGACATTGAAGAACTGCAACCGGATCTCACCTATCGGGAGGAACCGGTGCAGATTATTGATGAAAAGGCCCGAACCACACGCAACCGTACGTTGTGGTTCTACAAGGTTCTGTGGAGTAATCACTCCATGGATGAAGCGACATGGGAGAGCGAAGAATTCCTTCGCACTAACTACCCCGACTTTCTCACGTCGCATATCCGGTAATTTTTCCACCGTCCTCTCTCTCATTTTCACCTTATAATCTCGGGACGAGATTCTTTTAAGGGGGGAGGAATGTAAGGGCCTCAGTTTTTGACACCCATTTGCAGTGTTCATCCCCACACCACACACCTCATTTGAGGAAAAATGATGAACACAAATAAAGAGCAAGTAACAATTATCAACATGCTCATTAGGGAACAAACTCACACATTGCAAAAGTGGTACTTCCCACATGTGATATAGATGGGCTGGACATATGAAAACTCCTACACTTTGCCAAGGATGTCCATGCCAAGTTTCACCCAAATTCAAAACATTTTTGAGGTCATCTTGGGTGTAGATAGGAAAGGGGCAGTTTGAAAACATATTCAAATTCAAACTGTTTTCACCCACTGAATTTAAAAGTGGAAGGCATATTCTTGCTCAGCACATTTTTGTGAGCTCACACACCAATTTTCACTCCATTTGGAGTTGATCTTGACATGAGCTAAGGGGGAGAAATTCAAACTTTATTTGAATTTCAAACTGCACTTGTGCTGAAATTCATTCAAACCAAACCTCATTTGAACTTTGATCAATTCAAATGGCTCTTGGGTGAATAATTTGAGTTGCCAAGGGTAGAATAGGGTTCACTGTTTACCACAGCTGTTAGGAATAAATTTCAGAGGTTAAAAGAGGAGTGGGACCCACATGTCAGCCTCAGCCTCAAAGCAAACCGACTGAACCACAGTTCAGTCGGTTCCCGGCTGTTGTGCGCGCGCGCCACCGAAGGGGGCAGCCGGCGCCAGCTCCTGCTGCGTGCCCCAAGCCGGAGACCGGCCGACCGGCCTATTTATTCCCTCCCCGGCGTGCTTCAGTCGCCATTCCCCGAGCTGCCGACGTGCACGATCCATTTCTCCACTGCCATCACCGGCGCTCGAGTTCCTGCTGGATCGAGCTGATCGCAGCTTCCTCTGTCCATTCCAAGGTCCCAGCAAGGTACTAGCAACCATCCTCCATCCTTTCCATTGATAGAAATCGATTGAAACCGAGTGATATCGGCTGTGCCGAAAGATCAAACTCGGAACTGGAAACCGCCGCACCTCGGGCTCTCGTGGACAGCCCAACCTGGGCGTTGTCACGCCCGAGCCAAGGCACCCTTGGACGCGCAAGTGATCGGTGCTGCTCATCCCCGAGCCACAGCTCGAGTGGTTGCTCACCGGCGGCGAATTTCCACTTTTCCCCTTTCTGTGTGCAGAACGACCCTCGGGTACGATTCTGTTTAATTCGTGCTCTAGAAAGGATTAGAGGGCCTCAGGCCATTCCCACACGAACTAGACACGGTGACGCACAAGTTGCCTTCACAACTCTGGGCCGGAGGACTTCTGTGCCCGGCGTAATTCAAGGTCTACTGATGGCGGAACGCACGGGGGGTATCGGGCGCACGGTGAGGACCTATTTCGGGCCTTCCCCGAGCTGCCTCGAGCTCATGTCGACCTTCTCTGAGGTCCACTGATGCTCCCCGACCGATTTCCCAAGTAGCTGAGGTACTAGGAGCGTCAGCCGTCATGGCCGAAGTCGTTCCGATATGGCGGCTCGTCGCCGACCATGCTCCGGCCGTTGTCATGAGCAGCTGACCCTCGGATCATGTTCCCCAAGTGAAAGTAGGCAGGGGCGGCCAGAATCAAGAAGTTTGAAGCGGTACAGCAGCCAGCGGCGAGCTCTCCGGCGAGGTCCCTCGGCGGCGGAGCGCGGGTGTCGCGAGGTTGAAGAAGGGGGTGGACCCCAGCTGTCAGCGGCCGATATTTTGAATCGGGATCCGGCTGCGGCCGGGATCGGGTGTGCTGGCGCGCAAAAGCCTTGTGGGCCGCGGTGTGCTGTCGCTTCGGCGTGCGACGCGTGTCTCCTGGGCCCACGCGCGAGTTTAAACTTTTCCCCGATTTTCAGATTTCCTTCAAACTTCAAATCCTTATAACTTTGGCTAGAAAGCTCCAAATTGAGTGAACCAAATTTTGCTGGATTCAGCTCTTTGAGTACTTTCCAGAAAATCAAGTGTCACTTCATGAGATTCCTTAATTCTCCAGAATTAATTCCTTAAAGTTTAAACTGTTAGGAATTTTAACTGGAGAATCATTTGGAGGAAAATCCTGAAATTTTGCTGAGATGTTCACCAAAATATCCTTGAACTACCATAAAAATTTCAGATCCATTTGAGCTCATTTAGTCCACCTAATGGTGTGATTAGTAAAACTGTTCCAGAGAAAATAGAAAATGTTCAGAAACATTTTCAGAATTTTCTCTGAAATTGTTTAGCTCATATCTTTAGTTAGAGACTTCCAAATTAAGTGAGACCAATTCCATTAGAACCCTCTGAAAATCTAGTTCTCAGAAAGTCATAGTTTGTTTCATGAAAATACCTAGAACACCCTAAAAGCCTTTAATTAAGGTCAAGGACATAATTATTTGTGGAGGGCTCAAATGAGCTTTGCTGCAACTAAAACTTGACCAAGTCTCTGTTTAGGTTGTAACCAAGCCACAGTAAAAGTTTCACAGTCATTAGGTCTATCTAGTAAAGGTTATAGACTTCACAACTTCAAAGTTAATACAAAAGCATTTAATTAATACATACATTGTTCTTATCATGTAGTCGCTAAGGTCGAGGAGGAACCCGAAGTCCTAGACTTCGTTACTCCGGAGGAACAGCTAGCCTACGACCAAGAGCAGCAAGGCAAGCCCCGGTTTGCATTAACCATTTTATAAGTTTTTATTGTTTTGAGCACATACTTGTTTTCTTTATGTTGTGCATCAGAGTCTTGTTTGGAAACCCCACTGCATAGCCAAGAAAACCATGGGTTGGGGTTTAGGATTGCAAACCCCGTTAGCCACTGCATTGCTAGGATAGAGTAGGATTCGGTACAAGTCGAGTAGTTGGAACTACTCGCGAGAATAGGCTAGAGGCACATCGCTCGGGTAGAGATAGCACATGATACACATGGCAAGAAAATGAGACCGAGCGGAGAGTAAGGGCAGCAGGACTTTGGGGCCTGTGTGCTGTAGCTCCGCTTGTGTCGATTGAGGACCGAGCCGTGTGCGGGCCTGTTGAACAAGCTAGAACAGTACCGAAGACCTACCGGCTATATGGGAACCGGGAAACTGATGTAACTCGGGTAGCTGGGTATTGAGGCATTGCCCGTCGTTCAGAGGGTAGGTTGAGAGCTCGAGGTGTAAATCAGCTGGCGGCACAGAGATGCGCGTGCAGGGACCTCTTGCTCGGGACGATGGGACCGGTTCAATATTTGGCTAACGGGTGAAAGGTAGTCGCGTACGGCGTCCGTGATGGTTGTTGTAGGCAACATCGAGTACGGGCGTACGTGACGGGTTGTTCGGGTAACCCTGCAGGTGTAAATCGATTATAATCGCCGTCCCTCGCGGTCAGTGAGTACCACTTGTTCACTGTACCGTGACGTAGAAAGAACAGGCTAGTTACATGTTAAAATGTTGCTGATTGAAAGTTGGATATTGATTGTTAATGATATGTTGTAGCTTAGTGCTAACTAAAGTTCTTTTCAACTTTGGGCAAAGTACATGAGAGAAATGCGTTTCTTGTTTGATTGCGGCTCTCTCATGTGCCTTAGCGTAAAGTTCTCCACAACCTGCTGCTAAAACTTGAAAGTAAGGTTCTACTAATTAGGCGAGTCCTTGCAAATGATTTTTACCTCATGCAACCCATCACCCTCATGTAGAAGTTTCATGTTTAGGTGAGACGGGTCAGACTTGCTGAGCCTTCGTGCTCACTGCTTGTGTTTGAAGCTTTTGCAGGGTTCTATGAGGAAGGGACTCCCGAAGAGGAGACGGAACCCCAGGAGGGGAACCCCGTCGAGTGGGAGTCGTGCACGCCGCAGAGTTAGTGTGCGTGTGTGCTAGCAAGGACACGTTCGAGGGCTGAACGTGCACTTGATGCTTAGTCTACGCCCGCGAGTGTGGACTAAACTTATTTTGATGTAAACATGTTGATAAACTTGTTTATGTAATAAAGCTTCCGCTTCCGCTTTGTACCTTTGACGTGTGTTATACGGTGCTGTGCAACGCAGCACCCCTCAGCGTGATCCTGGCTCGACAGGACCAGTGGGGTCGTGTCAACGTAGGTCTCACATAGTTGTTACTTGTCTTGTGGAATCCATAAGAGACATAAACGTATGTCATAGTGATAGGAATCTAGACTGACTGGTTATTTTGGATGGTGCTTCATGCACAAGACTTGGGTTAGTGATAGTGTTTGTCTTAGATTCTAAGGACTGGTTTATGGAACAGTTAATCCAACTTTATAGTGACACCACAAGACTGAGATGGGGCAGCTTTGCCAATTAATTAGGAGTTTGCCGGTATAGTATGAGTGTTTGGATGGTGCGGGGAATGGGAGTCAATTTTTGACTACCCTGGGAAATGCAAGGCTCAAGAGGTTCTGCAGGGGGTTTACTCCTAGGAACTGCAGCGGTAAAACCTCCGTGGGCTTGTACTTACCGGTAGACCCTTTGTAAAGGCCATGTAGTGATCTCCTGATCGCAGACTAAAGGAAGTGTGTAATGTGGCTTGCAACCACGGATATCAGGGAGGTTCTTAGTCCACTTGGCAACAGGGGACGAAATCACTACTTGTGGGTAAAATGGTACAATCTCTACAGAGAACCAAACTCATGACAGTCGTGCTCACGGTCAAGAGCGGCTTGGACTTGTCCATGATTAGAGAAACATGGATATGAGTCGAAAAGGGATGTTGGGTGGTGTAACCTGACATTAATAACTTATTCATGAAGATGGTGGGATTAATCACTTAGTAATATAGGTTGCCAATTAAAGCTAAGGTTTAGAATTAATGCATAGTGCTTAAAAGAGTCAGCCTTCCTTTTCTATTAGCCTTCATAACATCTTTTTCTACACTTGCTGAGTACCCTTTTGTTGAATTATCATATGTTGCACAGGTGCAAATGAATACATACACTTCAATGAAGAAGTTTTTGATCCCGATGAATTATTCTAGGCTGATGAAACCCCCGGGCAACGCCTATGGATTGGAGCAATACTTAGATTATTTGCGCTGTTATATTCTTTGTGTACTAGTACTTTTATGACATATATTTGTATTATAATGTTATACGTTAAACTTGGCATGTAATACAATGATATTTCACTCTTGTCGGCACATGTATGAATCAACTGATCCTGGCATACATGTGAGAATATGCTCGGGTATTCCATATATAAAACTGGGTGTGACAAAGTGGTATCAGAGCCAAGGTTGCCCGTAGGACGCAAGCCTAGTTAGAAATGGACGAAATAAGTCTTAGTATTTTAGTAAAAACTATTTTAAGAAAGACTTAGAAAAAAGGTTATTAGATAATTTATATACACTCTAACCTCATCTACATTCAAAAGTATATTGTATTATTTATTCTTCTGACTTATTTGAAATTTTTCCTGAAACAGGTGGCACGTATGCGACTGACAGCCCGTAAGTCCACTAGAGGACGAGTTCCTCGACACCAGCTAGCTGCACGCACCCTTGAAGATGTGGATAACCCTGCCACATAGCAAACTCATGAGGAATCCACAGAAGGCATGGTGGAACGCCTTAGACATCTTCTTCACTGTGCTGGTTACACCGGCAAGTTAGTAGTGTATTACAACACTACTAGAGTTTCTCTCGCAGAACTCGAGGAATGGAAGTCAGAGGCAAGAATCTACCATGAGAACAAGCTGCTTAAGATCCACAACTCACCGACATGGAGATCCACTATGGCAGAAGCAGAAAAATATGCCACTTGGGAGGCAATCACATGCCAAAGCTACATCAACCGTGGACGTCTTGAGGGAACTCAGTACATGTACACCCTACGGCAACAAAGTGGTAGTGCAGAATTTGCATATGAACCAATTTCAGAGAGAGTTGTACAATTGTACAAATGGATGTGAGCCTCGAAGAGGGAGTTAGCCTCAGCACCAGGCTAGAAAATTGTCAGTAAGAACTTCAGGATGTACGTGATCTCCTGAAGAAGACGGAGGCTATAATGTGTGGATTGATGAGGATGAGAATGGAGAACAAAGTGACCTTTATGTTTTAGATGGAGATACTTGGACTCCTGACTCTCCGGATCGTAGGACAACCAAACACCCTCATACCTCACCGCCACGTCCTGAACCAACTAGAGCCGAGTCAGCGGCTAGTTCTTCTAAAGGCAAAGAGCAATACCCTCCGGAGAATGAAAAATACCATGAGATAATTAGGATAGGTGTCCATAACTATGTCATAATTCAAGTAGTAGCGTTATTGTAATGTAAAACTTAGTGTGTAGTTGTTGTTTAGATTTAATGGTGTACAACGTGAGTTGTGAAAGCTATCGGCTTATGTTCACAACCTCGTTAATATATGTACTTAACCCTTGATGCATATAGATATTATGTTTGCTTCAAATATGATTGTCAAATAATTAAATTAAATCTTTTATATCTTTTGGGTTGAACTAATAAGGGTATATGCATAATAATATGCAAGTAGGTGAGTACATATATACTTACAATATGAACCTAAACATAGTTGTTCACTATAGATGGCAGGCAGAAAAAGATGTAATGGGGGAAACAACAATGACGATGCTGCAAGGTTTCCTTTACCTGAATGGCAGCCAAGAGTTGCATGGAGAGTAGACGGAGAAGCAATGCAACAAATGATGAATATGCAGAATCAACTCATTCAGAACTTGACGCAAGTGGTGGCCAACATTCAACAACCCCCACCACCATTACAAAATGCACCACGTCAACCAAGGTTGAGTGAATTTCTCAATACTCAACCACCAAGGTTTGACAGTGCTATAGAACCTCTAGAAGCTGATGACTGGCTCAAGATCATAGAAAACAAGTTGCAGATTATACAGTGCCAAGGACGTGAGAGGGTACTCTTTGCCTCTCATCAACTATATGGATCTGCAGCAGATTGGTGAGCGGCTTATAAAGAAGACCATGAAGATCCAGAGAACATTTCATGGATTGAGTTTAAGCAAGCCTTCCGCAATCACTATGTACCAGCTGGTGAAATAAAGAACGAGCGGAAGGAATTCCTCGGTTTGAAGCAAGGAAGCATGTCAGTGCATGAGTATCTTACCAAGTTCACTCAGTTATCTCGTTATGCACCAGGAGATATCAACACAGATGAATAGAAACAAGACTGTTTCATAGAAGGTTTAAATTCAGAAATATAGAATGCCATGTCTTCAAGTGACTATGAGAATTTTCAAAAGCTCATAAACAAGGCTTTCATAGTTGAGAGAAAAAAGACAAAAGCTGGTGGAAGATCGTAAGGGAAAGATGTCTTTGCAAGGACAGCCTTCTGGCAGCAATAGTCGGCCTCATTTTTCATCACCGCCGGTTGGAACAATGAATCGTCCAATGGTTCCTAATCAAATGCAAAGGAACTACAATCTTGTTGCAAGAAACCCTACGTTCCAGCCTCAGCAACAACGTCCTGCCTTTCAACCTCGTTCCGCAGGACCAAGTCTTCAAAATTCATAGTAGAATAAAAAAGCACCAGTAGCCAAGGTAACTGAACAATGCTACAATTGTGGAGAACCTGGACACTATGCTAACAGGTGCCCAAGTAAGAAGCCACCTCAACAGCAGAATCCTGTACGTGGCAAAGTGAACCATGTGACCATATAAGAAGCACAAGATGCACCAGATGTGGTGATTGGTATGTTTTCTGCAAACACTCACCCTGCTACAATTCTGTTTGATTCTGGTGCAACTAACTCATTCATAGGCAAAAAATTCATAACAGACACAAACTACCAACTACGTCTATGAATCGAGTGCTAGGAGTAAATTCTCCTGGAGGAGAATTAAAGACAAAATAAATATGTCCTAAGGTGAGCCTAAGAGTGAATGGAGTGGAATTCCTTGCAAATATCATAGTAATAGAATGACAAGGGATAGCCATTATCTTGGGAATGGATTGGTTGACAAAGTATAAAGGACTTATACATTGTTCAACAAGAACGGTGGAGTTAACTCATACGGATGGAACAAAGATTGAGTTTACATCCATTCATGTACCATCTGAGAATGTTCATCTTAACAAAACAGAATTAGCCATCGAGGATATAAAGGTTGTCAAAGAATTTCCAGATGTATTCCCTGAAGGCTTACCAGGTATGCCACCGGATCGAGAAGTAGAATTCATTATTGAATTAGTACCTGGTACTGCTCCGATATACAAAAGACCATATAGAATGGATACCCAACAGTTAGCAGAACTCCAGGATCATATCCGAGAGTTATCAGAAAAAGGGTATATCCGTCCTAGTTCCTCACCATGGGGAGCTCCAGTCATATTTGTACCTAAGAAGGATGGAACTAAGAGGTTATGGGTAGATTACCGTGCACTTAATGAAGTGACAATTAAAAACAAGTACCCTTTACCCCATATTGAGGAATTATTTGACCAATTGAGAGGTGCATGTGTATTCTCAAAGATTGACCTTCGTTGAGGATATCATCAATTAAAAATAAGAGAATCAGATATTCCAAAGACGACATTTGTCTCTAGGTATGGATTGTATGAATATACAATTATGCCTTTTGGATTAATAAATGCCCCTGCATATTTCATGTATCTTATGAACAAGTTGTTCATGAAATATTTGGACAGATTTGTGGTACTATTCATTGATGATATTCTAATTTTCTCAAAGAATGAGGAGGAACACGAAAAATACTTGAGAATAGTGTTACAGAAGCTAAGAGAAAATCAACTATATGTCAAATTCAATAAGTGTGAATTTTGGCTAAAGAAAGTTGCTTTTCTAGGACTATTATATCCGAGGGAGGAATATCTGTAGACCCAGAAAAGATAGCTGGTGTTCAAAAATTAAAGACACCGGAGAATATCAGAGAGATCCAAAGTATCTTAGAATTGGCTGTATATTACCAAAGATTCATTGAAGGATTTTCAAAGATTGCAAAACCACTCACGAGAATGTTAGAGAAAGGAGTTTATTTCATATGGACTCCTGAGTGTGAGTCAAGTTTCCAAGAGTTAAACAAAAAGTTAACACAACCCAAGTCTTAGTTGTGCTAGATATGGAGAAAGCATTTTCTGTTTATTGTGATGCTTCAGAGCAGGGATAGGGATGTGTTTTTATACAAGAAGGGCATGTTATTGCCTATGCTTCCAGACAACTTCAGAGGCATGAGAAGAACTATGCTACCCATGATTTAGAATTGGCAACTTCCAGACAACTTCAGAGGCATGAGCAGAACTATGCTACCCATGATTTAGAATTGGCAACAGTAGTACATTCATTGAAGCTATGGAGACATTATTTAATTGGTAAGAGAACCGAGATCTATGCCGACCATAAGAGTTTGAAGTATATCTTCACCCAACCAGATCTCAACCTCCGTGTAACACCCTCAATTTTGTAATTCATGCATGCATTCATATTTCATGTAGAGAAATATTTTAAAGAAGTAGAAACGAAGAAAGAATTAGAAACATAGCTAAAAAGAGCCAAATCCAGTTCGTCGAGGAGCGCCGTAGACACTTCCCGCGGCCCGCTGGCCATGTGGCGCCTTTGGAGCTCATCCCCGCGGAGGGACAGAGGTCCGCTGCTAACTGGCCACGTGGCAGGCTCGGAGCTTGCCTCTGCGGAAGGGGCAAGGTCCGACCCCATGGGACATGTGTTGCCCCCGGAGCTAGCCTCTGCGGAGGAGCAAGGCCAGCCCCGCAGGACACGTGTTGCCTTCGGAGCTAGTCACTGCGGAGAAGCGGGAGGTCCAACCCACGAAACACGTGTCGCTCTCGGAGCTCTTTTCCGAGAGGTCCGGCCCTGTTTGACACGTGTCGCTCTTGGAGCTTACCTTCGGGAGGTCCGACACTGTGACACCCTCGCCTCGGGTGTCAGCATATGTTCATGTTCTGTGAAGAAGAAAACATTTTAATGAAAAATAGGAACAGAGAGAATCATCAAAAGAATAGCCAATAAAGCCCTTAGAGTGCCTCGAAGGCAACTTCCGCGGCCAGCAGGCCACGTGGCGTGTTCGGAGCTCGTCCCTGCGAGGTGAAGAGAGGTTCGCCGCTAAACTGGCTACGTGGAAGGCTCGGGGATCACCTCCGCAATTGGAAAAAGGTTTGACCCTGTGGGACACGTGTTGCCCCTGGAGCTAGCCTCTGCGGAAGAAGCAAAGGCATTTTTCGTAGGACACATGTCATCCTCGGAGCTAGTCGTCGCGGAAATCAGAGGACCCGTCGCGCGGGATATGTGTCGATCTTGGAGCTCATCTCAGAGGAATCCGGATCTATCGAACACGTGTCGCCACCGGAGCTTATCTTCGGGAGGTCTTTCGTTGCTAGACACGTGTCGACCTCGGGGCATGTTCCTGAGGAAGGAAGAGAGGGAAGACTGGCGCCAACACGTGGCGTGCGCGGAGCTCACCTCCAAAAAAAGGGGGAGGTCTCGGTCGATTGACACGAGGCACAACCGGAGCTCGTCTCTGCGGAGAAGTAGATACCAGGCCCCGGAAGGACACGTGGAGCCTCCGGAGCTCATCACCATGAAGGTAACGAGTCTGGAGCGGTTTTTACGCGTAAAGATACCGGTACGCAACAGAAACCGATCTAAATTTCCACGATGTTACTAAAGAAAATACGTTAGGATCCAACAAAGATCTGAATAAGACTCTCATTCGGGATCCAATCAGATTAGGACTCTTCTCTTCCCGATTATAAATAGAACCCAAAACCTCTAGCCGAAACCACAAACTTCTCTTTCAACTCCTGAGCCGACGACTTAGAGCCCTAGCCCTAACTTGCCGAGCAAAACATCGCCGAAGCGCAACAAGGGAGATCATCGGAGAAGAACCAAGCGGTCTGAGGAGGACCTTGAAGACAAGAAGAGCGTGAGGTAGGACTTCAATACCACCTTACGACATCATTGTGTTCATCTCTTGCATCTGTTCTTCAATTCCTTTCGAACAGAAGCCTTCTCGTGGGCAGATCACTTGATGATCAGCTTGATCTAAAGACAAGATCATCGCCACGTCCACCTTTGATCCGAACACCTGTGCCCATGCAAGCCATGCAAGAGCACACCAATCTAATAAAAATCATAGGATAGCATGCATGTGCATCATCGCATCTAGTTTAAGGTTTGCGCATGATATTGATTGCCGTGAATCTTGTATGCACGTGAACCCTACATAGCAGGACAGGTTCAGGGAGCTGTCTACGACGAGCTGCAGCAACAAGGTTTTGAGAATCAAGAACAACCGGAACCGCAAGTACAAGGCAAGTGCTTCTTGACCATATTGATCCTATATTTTGGAAAAAACTGTTTGTTTGCGAAAAGGTGTGCGAAAAGTACACGGAGCTCGCCTCTGAGGAAGAGGGAGGTCCCGCCCGGATGACACGTGGCGCAGCTCGCCCCTGAGGAAAAGGGAAGCCCAGGCCCCCGCTGGACACGTGGAGCCTCCGGAGCTTATCTCTGCGGAAGGACGATGTCCTTAAGCGGTTTTTCCCTGTGCGCAAGCGCCCGATACAGAAGAAACCGACACGATTTCTTCTACGGTTGATACAGCACCAAATCTATTGAAGATAAGTTGTTAGGGTCCAAACACAAATCAAATAGGACTCTTATTTAAAATCCAATCGGAATAGGACTCTTCTTTTTCCGGTTATAAATAGAACCTGAAACCCCTGGCCCCAACCACGTACTTTTATTTTCCACCTCCCGAGTCGACGACTTGGAGGCCCTAGCTTCCAACTCGCCGAGTCCCACCCCCTTGCCGGAGTTCAGTCGCCGGTGAGCGCCGCCGCCGAGCCCCGACACGTTCGCCAAAAGAGAGCCGACGATCCGTCCTGCTAGGAGGAAGGCCCGAAGGAAGTAGGGTAGGTCTCCATTACCACCTTACGACATCATCGCAGTTTCTTTGCATCTGTTCTTCGATCCCTTCGAACAGAAGCCTTCCGTGTGGACAGATCACGTGTTGATCTAGATCTTGAGTCCAGATCATCGCCACGTCCACACTTGATCTTTATACCCTTGTTCATCGTAAAACCCCCATGCGAACCCATTAAAACATGCAAGAGCACGTAACAAACTGATCTAATGAAAAAGCACCATAGAAATAGCATGCATATGCACCATTGCATCTTGAGTAAAGTTTGTGCATGATGTTTGATTACTATAAATCTTGTATGTGCGTGATCGTGAGTAGAAGGAAAATCTCAAGGAGCTATCTACGAAGGATTACAGCACCAAGACTTCGAGATCCAAGAGCAACAGAAACCACAGGAACAAGGAAAGTGCCCCTTGACCATATTGAACCCATGTTTTGAAACTGTTTTATTTGCGAAAACTGTGTATGCTTGAGTCAACTTGATGGGAAACCCTTTTATAGGATTTCACTAGTTTTGTTAACCACCCTTGTCCCCAGGGAAGTTTATGAGTCGGGTATGGTTATTTTTCTTTTCCGCTTCGCTAATCTACGGGATATGGGAAGCGATAGAATGTGTCTAGCTATTGCACTCATAATGTTAATGAGAACTTGATGATAATGAACATGAATCGGGGGGAGATCTAGGCAAGCTTGGTTCGTGGATGTGGTAGAATGAGATGGTGGTTACTTGCCGTAGATCTAAGGACCGGTTCATGCGAGCATATGCCAGGAATACAGTGCCACCACAAGGCCAAGTATGGGTGCGGCTTAGCTGACTAATTAGGTAAGTTGCTAGATTGTTATGGACCGTGGAAGGCGCGGGGAATGGGAGTCGAGTGAGGACTGCCCTGGGAACTGCATGGCACAAGAGGGGGCCCGTAGGTGGGAGAACGGTGATTCGAGCCTGCTGGTGAAACCTTAGTGAGTCCATACATCTAGTAACCCCTTTGTAAAGGCTATTTTGTGATCTCTTGGCCATACACCGATGGTTGTGTACTGGTATAATGGAGGTTCTGCAGTCGCCGACAGGTGACAAAATCACAAACTTGTGGGTAAAGTGGTGCAAACTTTGCAGGGTATAAAACTATCATTGTCGGTACCTGAGATATGGGGTACCCCCGCGCACAGGGGAAAATGCCTAAGGAACTCGCCCGTCTCCGCAGGGAGAGCTCCGAAGGCGCCACGCGTCCGGCGGGGCCGGACCTCCCTCTCCTCAGAGGAGAGCTCCGAGCCCGCCACGTGGCATACAGAAGCCGGACCTCCCCCTCCGCGGGCGAGGGGTCCGAAGGTGCCATGTATCCGGCGGGGCCGGACCTCCCTCTCCTCAGAGAGGAGCTCTGGGCCCACCACGTGGCCGACAGAAGCCGAACCTCCCCCTCCGCGGGGAGAGGTCCGGAGGCTCCACGTGCCCCGCGGGCCGGACCCTCCTCTCCTCTGAGAAGGGCTCCGGGCCCGCCACGTGGCCAGTAGAACGGCGCTGCCTGCCCCCGAGCGATAGGCAGCGGGCGTAAAGACGTCCCATACCTTGCCCGTACAAGGTATTCAAGGCCCGCGTCTTCCCAAGACGCGGAGACGCGAAGCACGCCTCTGTCAGGTGCCGTTGCGCCCAGTCGCATCACAGACTGGCGCGCGGTGTCAGAACCTGCCAGCCAATAAACACCGCGACAAGACATCCCATGCCGCCTGCGCCGTCATCAACCACTACGACTAGCATGCGGCATGGGCAGGGCGGCAAGACGGAGACTCGGAAGCCTTCGCCAGAGACAACTACCGGCATAACTGCAGATACGGTAAATAACAGTCAATCTCCCCGGGACCACCTGTCGGGTCCCGGGCCCCCTTTGTAAGCCACCCGAGTCTTGGACTATAAAAGGCTCGGGTAGGCGACGATAGCAAGGGTTCGCACTTCTGCAACTCATACGCTAGCCATTCACACCCAAGCTGTAACTCACCCCCAAGCTCGGGACTCCGGCCCCGAGCAGCAAGCAATACAGCGAGCTCCATAGCTCGCCGTGGACGTAGGGTTTTACGCTCCGGCGGCCTGAACCACGTAAAACTCTCAGTGTCAAGCTCTTACTAACTCGTCCATCCGTGCAAGCTCTCCGCAAGGGACTAGACCCACCGAAAAAAGAACCTACGTGGGCTGCCCAGTGCAGGCCCAGGGGAAGTGTCGACCGAACACTTCGACAATCATGATAGTCATTCTTCGGGTCACAAGCACCTGGCCAACTTCCATGATTAGATGGGATGGTTATTGGGATGGATGGTTTGGTTTGGTTATGGTTTGGTCATTGAGGTTTGGTTTCGAGACTGTTGAGTTTTGGTAAGAGATTACGACTGTTGAGTCGTGATAATGAGCTTTGATCTCGGTTATGAGATGGCATTGAATATGAGATGAGATGATCATGAATACGAGATGGTATTCATGAAGAAAAGTTGAGAAAGATAAATGTTCGGATGAGATATGAAAAGTGGTGAATCATGAAAAAGGTATGTTGATGTTATAATTGAATATATGTTGAGATTATATTCACTTAAAGTTAGCTGCTGTTTTTATCATGTTTTGTGAAATAAACTTTGCTTTTCTGCAATAAGCCTTTTTGTTCCATACCTTGTTGAAAGCTACATATCATATTTTCCTGCACTTGCTGAGTACGTCATGTACTCAAACTTGCATTATTACTTCATCATCAGCAACAGGAGAGGAGTACTTCGAAGACCATGTGGAGTATTAGGCGTATGATCTACCGTCAACTTGCCTGTGGAGTAGGAGATGGAGCCGCTGCCATTGCTTAGTTTGCTTTCGCTATAGTGTAGAAGACTTCCGCTGCTAGAATAAGACTTCCACTGCTAGAATGAGTTAGAGACTCATGAGACATTGTAATAAAACCCTGTTATTCGTGGTACTATTCTGAATTCAGTTTGTGGATTACATGTGTATGTGTGATGAACATCCTGGACACACATATGCATCAGCTCGGTTCCGGGGTTTTGGAACCAGGGCGTCACAGATTGGTATTAGAGCCACGGTTGACCGTAGGTCGCATGCGTAGATAGAATTCACAGATTAATATCAGAGCTGCCACGTTGACCGTAGGACGCAGGCATAGTAACAGAGTGGCCTTAGAGCCACATAGACCATAGGATGCAAGCCTAGGATGCATAAGTTGGCATTAGAGCCACATTGACCTTAGGGTGCAAGCCTAGGTAAAAGTCATAGATTGATCACAGATTGATATCATCCCAAACCACATAGGACCCCCATTAAGCTTGAATAGGAGTGGTGTGAACTTTTGTGATGATTGTTTGTGCTTAGTGTGAGCTGTGGGACGCTCACCATTGTCCATATCCACACATAGTAGAGAGATGCGAGGTGCTTCAGCATGTGTTCACATCCTCATATAGGTTGATATATAGTTCATACCCTTGATGCATATAGTTGGGGGTGAATCTGAACTTCTAACTTCTATTCTACCCAACTCTCTCTCACAGATGGTGAGGGAAAACGTCGGCCGTCAAAGGACGAACGTCCGTGGCAACCAGGAACCACAAGAGGATGACCACGTTGAAGTTCCTGAGAATGTTGACCCCAGGGCTGGTGCAAACAACTTGGAATGGTTGATGGCCATGCAACCATAACCACCCTAACCCGTTCCTGCACCACCGCCACCACCACCGCCACCACCGCCGGCTCACAACCGATTGGGAGAGTTCATGAGGACTCGACCGCCTACTTTTTCACAAGCTAATGATCCCATGAAGGCTGACGATTGGTTGAAGTCCATGGAGAAGAAGCTTGCCATAGTTCAGTGCAATGATCGAGAGAAAGTTCTCTTTGCATCGCACCAACTTATGGGAGCAACCGCTGACTGGTGGGACGCTCTATGCAACGCTCATGTCAACCAGGAGACTATTTGGGCTGAGTTCAAGGAGAGCTTCCGCTCTCACTACGTCCCTGTTGGAGTCATGATGCTCAAAAGCAAAGAGTTCGAAGGTCTCCGCCAGGGCAGGAAGAGCGTGAATGAGTACCTCAACAAGTTCACGCAACTATCACGGTATGCCCCCAAAGATGTCAACTCAAACCAACGGAAGCAGTACTTGTTCATGAGAGGGTTGAACAATGAGATCCAGGTTCAGCTCCTCAACAATGACTATGCGAGCTTCCAGAAGCTAGTTGACAAAGCCATAGTGGTTGAGAGCAAGACCCGAGAGATCGAGCAAGAGGGCAAAAGAAAGATGCCATACCAGCCACAAGAGAGCAATGTACGCCCCAGGTACATGCCCCTAGCTGCACCACAGCATGGCTCGTCTACTTCTACTTTTCACTACGACTAGCATGCGGCATGGGCAGGGCGGCAAGATGAAGACTCAGAAGCCTTCGACCAGAGACAACTACCGGCATAACTGCAGATACGGTAGATAATAGACAATCTTCCCAGGACCACCTGTCGGGTCCCGGCTTCCCTTGTAAGCCGCCCGAGTCTTGGACTATAAAAGGCTCGGGTAGGCGTCGATAGCAAGGGTTCGCACTTTGCAACTCATACACTAGCCATACACTCTCAAGCTGTAACTCACCCCCAAGCTCAGGCCTCCGGTCCTGAGCAGCAAGCAATACAGCGAGCTCCATAGCTCGCCGTGGACGTAGGGTTTTACGCTCCGGCGGCCTGAACCACGTAAAACTCGCCGTGTCAAGCTCTTACTAACTCGTCCATCTGCGCAAGCTCTCCGCTAGGGACTAGCCCCACCGAAAAAAGAACCTATGTGGGCTGCCCAGTGCAGGCCCGGGGGAAGTGTCGACCGCACACTTCGACATTTGGCGCGCCAGGTAGGGGGCTTTTCTCCTAGCGCGACGAGTTTCCGCCAACGAAGATGACCAAGCTTCCTTCAGCGGCAAACTCTCCCCCTCCGCGTTCACGGCGAACCGTGACCACTGGGGAGTACATGTCGACACACTCAGGACGGAGTGTGTCGGCACAAGCTGGTAGCCAGCAGCCGACTCCAGCAACGCCGACTCCGGCTATGCAGGCCCCGACCAGTGTGAGATCTTCTGCAGCGCTGAGCGTACACCATGGAGGTGCGCTAGATGCAGCAAGAGCGCTGCTGCGCAATCCACCTGCGGGGGATGCGCCCCATTCAGCGACCCAGCAATGGATCCGCGAGGTGGACCGCCTCGTCGTCGCCGCCGTGAACCCTCGGTTTCGGCGAGGACGGCGCCCAGGACAACCGGCTGTGTCGCTGACGCGCACACCCACGGTTGATGGGCTAACGGCGGATTCCAGCTCCTCCAGGCTCCTGTCGATGGACCTGCGAAGGGAACTGGAACGGTGCCACTTGGGCCAGGACGCCCGGGTGTACCTCGAGCGACGCCGAGAAAGGCGTCGCAACCATGAGGCTGGCGACAGCATGTCGTCGGCCTCGATACAACCAGAAGGGCAGGCCTTCGCCAAGCGAGCCCTGCCTCAGGCATATGCTGCGCAGCATATGCCACAACTATATGCGCCGCAAGCAGCGGCCCCGGTCTATGGTGCAGCCTTGCCCATGCCGGGATACGCGGTGCCAAGTGCGAATCAAGCGTTCGCAGCGCCATTACCTGCAGCAGCAGGTGCAGGATGTGCGGCCCTTGCACCCCACCTTCGCTTTGCAAGGTGGCCACGCAAGTTTCGCCCGCACCTGCCCGATAAGTACGACGGCAGCGTCAACCCAGCGGAGTTCCTCCAGATCTACTCCACCGCCGTACTTGCCGCAGGAGGGGACGAGGCTGTCATGGCCAACTACTTCCCCGTCACCTTGACCGGCCCAGCTCGGTCTTGGCTCATGAATCTACCTCAGGGGTCCATAACCTCCTGGGGTGAGCTCTGCCGGCAGTTCGTCGCCAACTTCGGCAGCTCCTACACCCGTCCCAGCACGGAGCTTGACCTCCACGCCGTCAAGCAACAACCTGGGGAGTCGCTGCGCTCTTTCATCCAGCGGTTCTCTCAGGTACGCAACACCATCCCGCATATCCAAAGTGCCTCTGTGGTGGTGGCGTTCCGACAGGGCGTCCGGGACGAGAAAATGCTTGAGAAGCTCGCGACCAGAGAGGTCCGCGACGTCTCGGAGCTCTTCAGCCTGGCCGACAAGTGCGCCAGAGCAGCTGAAGGGCGGAACTGGCACGCTCTGCCGACCTCCGAGTCAGGAGGACAGCCCGGGTCCTGCGCTGCTGCCTATGGGGGTGGCAAGAAGACCAAGAACCGGGGGAGTGGCAAGATGAAGTCACCATTCACGGCCCCCGTCGCCGCAGCTGCGACGACCAGTGGAGCTCGGGGGCCACGCCCCGACAAAAGGCAGCGGCAATCACCGGCCCCAGACAGTGACCAAGGCGGGCTATGCCCCGTGCATGGCACCTGCAACCATACTGCTGCCGAGTGCTGGGAGATCCAGAGGCTCGCAGAGCGCTTCCGCAAAGGAAGACAGCAGAGGGCTGAAGCGCCGCCCTACCCTCAGAGGGATGGCAAACAGAAGGTCGATGCCCCAGTCACTGCTGCCCACCAGGTGGGGTTCCAGGAGCCTCAGCGTGTCATAAAGACAGTGCATGACGGTGAGGACTCCAGTTCCGACGGTGACAGGCCAGGGCGTTAGCCAACTGCGGCGCGCCTCCGTGCCTCGAACATACCTCTCGGGGGCCGCCTAAGGTCTGTCAACCCCTTGAAGGCCTTGCCAGAAGGGGAAGACGCCTTAGGTCATCCAAGACGAGCCCGGGCCTACCAACCCCTTGAAGGCCTTAGCCAGAAGGGGAGAACTCCCCGGGGGCCCCCACGAGAAGCCGCGCAGGACCTGATCCAGCGCGAAGATAACAACCTCGTCGACAAGACTCGGCTGCAGGGAACACCCCACAACGCACAGTCTCGGCTAATGCTCTAAGCACTACCGCCAAAGAACCAAACGCGTAGGGGGCCTGCAGGAGGGCAACCTGGTGAAGCGGCACGCTTTATTCCGAGAAGGACCCATAAGCTCTCCCCCAGCAGGGAAGGTCCCTTCCGAATCATGAAAGCTGTCGCCCCAGGTACACATGCCTTTCAACTGAGAGTGGGATCCATTCCCAAAAATCCTTGCCATGAAGCAACACTGTAAGTCCTACTTCCTGAGCATCAGTAGAACAGGGCTATTCCCTTCTGTAACAGATCCCATAGAATTTAGGAACAGCGCTTGGGGCAGCTAAGTCTCAAGGGACGGTACAGGACTACGTCCAGTTTAGCCTGGTTCCGACCCTAAGCGCGTAGAGTCTTGCTTCCCTTGAAGACAAGGCGGAACATTGCCTCCCTGTACAGCCAGAATTCCACCTATGGGTACGAATACAAAGACCTGTTCTACTTAGCTCTCTCTCATGCGCTCATTTAAATTATGCATTAATTTTTATGATCGCACTATTTCTGTATGTTCATCGTACATCTAGCTCCCCCTCTTCTGCGCTCATCCATAGTCGGCATTTGCTATCCTACCAAAGGCGGCTGCGCTTGAGGCACCTGCCGATGGCCGAGTGAGTCTCTCGGGCCTCCCCCAGTCAGGTGTTGCGGTGCCAGTTGGTTACCTCCAGGAAAGGCCTGCGTTGTGCATGGGGGGTCCAGGGTGCGTATCCAGCTTAGCCGGCCCAGAGCCCAAAGCATGCGCATCCTGCCCTCCGGAGGTACAGGGGAGTACGTCCGCTTTGCCTGGTCATGAACCCAAAGCGCGTGCACTCTGCTTCCCCAGCGCATGGCCCGGTACTAGGGATCGGACGGCCGTGCCCGGACCTCGGAGGGAGCCGGAGCTCCGGCGCCTCGTGCACAGAATTGCCCAAGCCCCGTATAGCGAATTGGGATCGTAAGATGAATAAGACTAGGAGACGGGAGGGGAGGACCCCCCGAGGAGAATTACGTTTCCTCTGCCTGTGTGCAGGACCTCCAGGTTACGGCAACAGGGACTGCATGAAGCAGGGGGAAAGGAGCTACCAGCTACTCCGGCCTAGGACTGGAAGGACCGGGACCTGCCCCTCCAGCAGGGGCGGGACCCGGGGGCCCCACGTGTCCAGCGGGCCCGGAACTCTCTCCTCCCTTGAGGAGGGCTCCGGGCTCGCCACGTGGCAGGCGGAAACAAGACCTCCCCCCTCGGCGGGAGGGCTCCGAAAGCCCTACGTGTCCAACATGGCCGGAGCTCCCGCCTCTTAAGGAGGAGCTCCGGACCCGCCATGTGGCAGGCAGATCTGGAGCTCCCCATAGGGCGAGATCCGGAGACCTCCGGGGGCCCCTAACACGGTTAGGACCCGGGGAGGGTGTCTATGCAAAGCTCCGAGATTGGAAATGGCCTCTGAGTACCTTGCGGAGCTAAGGACTCAGTCAGGCAAAGCCAAGGAGAGAAAAAGCATCACAGACACAAGTATCCAAAAGAGTCAAATTAAGCGAGGCTCCATGAGCTGGACTACAGACTCGATAAAAAGACAGAAACAAGTACTAAGGACCTCCCGGCTCCCGCCAGAACCTTGCGGCTATAAGGGTGGCCACATCCTCGACTTCTGCCCTGGCAGCTTGCTCCCGCTCTGCGGCTGGGCCCTCTCTCGCTGGTTCTAGCGAAAAAGAGGGGTCGCGGCTCTTAAAGCATGCCAGCACATGTGAAGCGACCTCTAAGGCTAGGCCGCGCCCCTCGGCCTCAAGCTCGCCGGCGACCACCGAGTCTAGCCTGTCCAGCATGGCGCCGATCGACTCCAGCGCGGGGATCACCTCCAACGCAGGGGCCGCGGTCCTCACCGGACTGAAGCCAAGAGGGATCAGGGCGGACCCCGCTTGATCCACGAAGCTCGAGACCGCAAGAGCCTCGGAGGACCGCAAGGCCGAAAGCTCCTCCACCTCGCGGCGGGCCGCCTGCAGAGCCTCCAGGTTCCTCTCGGAGAATTCCTTCTCCTTGGCCGCCAGAGAGCTCTCCCGAAGCTGGAGAGCCTTGGCGAGCCGCTCCAACTCAGCGGCCTTGAAGTCGGTGGTCAACTCCCGGTCCAAGACCGCCCGGCGATCACGGGAGACCTGTTCCTCCCTCAAGTCGAGGTCTGCCTTCAGGATCTCCAGCTCCTCCATCCGAGCTCGAAGGCCATCCTCGCCCGCAGCCAGCTGCGCGGCGACCCTCTTCGCCTCAGCTGCCACGCAACGCTCCCGTTCCTCAACGGCGAGTTCACGGCGCTCCAACCGCTGCCGTATCTCCACAGCAGCAGAGAGGCTCTCCTCGGCCCGGGCGTGTGCCTCCAGGGTCTCCCTGTTGATCCGCCGGGATTGGGTGTCCATGCGGTCGACAGCCCGCTTCATCCGGTCGAGGAGCGCTTCCCTGAAGTCAAGCAACTCCCGCCTGGAGTCGAGCTCACTCTTAACCTTCGCGGTCCTCTCCCGCAAAAGGTTCCCCCAGATGAGGAGGCGGTCCCGTTCAACCGTATACTCCTCCCGCTCGCGCCCTAGTGCCGCCAAGACCTGTCGGACGCTCGTCTCGGCAAGCGCGAAGGCGTTCGCCAGAGGCAATGGAGCAACAGAGGCCGGGGCAGTCCCCCCGACCTCCTCCATTACCTCGTCCTCAGGAAGAGCCGACGCACCAGCAACCGAGACGAGACGCCGATCAGGAGAAGCTGGCTCCGAGGCTCTGGCAGCCAGGCCAGCCGGGCTCTCTTCAGCTTCTGGCTCCTTGACCTGAGGAGAGGGGCGAGCCGGGGAAGGCGGTGCTGAAGAAGAGGTCGGGCCGTCTAGTGCAGGGTCAACCTGCACCGGCTTGGGGGCCGCGGTGGCCGTCTCGGCAGGAAGAGACGACGCCGCCGCAGAGACCGGGCACACTGGAACAGGAGAAGGTCGCGCTGGCCTGGGGGCCGTGGCAGTTGCCCCTGGCTCCGAGCACAGCGGCACAGATTCCCCGCAAGTCGGGGAAGGCCGGGAAGCGTGGACACTCCAGCGGGCTCTGAACCCCGACTTCCGAGCCGGGGTAGGACTTCTAGAGCCGCTACCGTCACCGACGGCCGCTCCGCAGTCGCTTGGACTGGCGGAACAAGGGACGCCCCAGAAGCTTCCCCCAGCGCATCAACCCGGGGCCTTTTCGAGTCGCCAACGGAGGGAGTGTCAGGCACCCCAGAATCCCGACTTGGCACAGACGCCGCTGCTGGAGGAGATCGAGCGCGCTTCTTCTCTAGCGGCGGGTTGGAAGCCATGGCAAGGGAGAACTCAAAGGCAAGAGAGCAAAAGCACAAGAGTCCGAGAAGAAACGCAGAGAAGTGCGAAGGGAAGCTGCAATGTGGGTAAGACCCCCTCTAAAAAACTTCCCGGGTGCAATTCCAAGCGATTCGGAACTCTTCGAATACCCTGCACCGGCAACCGCTTTGGTTCCTAGACCGAGTGCCGATGGCGGGTGGGCCCAAGCCGCCCAACTAAAGCGGTGGGTCAAGGAGTCAGTCTCCTGAGAAGATGAGCCAGCAAGGCACTTCGGCGGTTCCCGAAGAAAGCGCCGCAACGTGTAGAAGTGGCAGTCTTGGGAACCGCCGCAGTAAAATCAACCATCAATTGAGCGCACGCTCCCACGATCTCGTGGTCGTTCGTGCTCCGGCAGCGGTCAATTCGGGACTTAGAGGAAGTGCGCGGATCGGAAGAGATGGAGGTCCCACCTCGGGCTCGCTATCTCCCCTGAGATGGGCCCGGGGGCCACTGTCGGTACCTGGGATATGGGGTACCCCCGCGCACAGGGTAAAATGCCTAAGGAACTCGCCCTTCTCCGCAGGGAGAGCTCCGAAGGCGCCACGCGTCCGGAGGGGCCGGACCTCCCTCTCCTCAGAGGAGAGCTCCGGGCCTGCCATGTGGCATACAGAAGCCGGACCTCCCCCTCCGCGGGAGAGAGGTCCGAAGGCGCCGCGTATCCAGCGGGGCCGGACCTCCCTCTCCTCAGAGGAGAGCCCCGGGCCCGCCACGTGGCCAACAGAAGTCGAACCTCTCCCTCTGCGGGGAGAGGTCCGGAGGCTCCACGTGCCCCGCGGGGCTGACCCTTCTCTTCTCTGAGAAGGGCTCCGGGCCCGCCACGTGGCAGCAGAGCGACGCTGCCTACCCCGAGCGGTAGGCAGCGGGCGTAAATACGCCCCATACCTTGCCCGTACAAGGTATTCAAGGCCCGCGTCTTCCCAAGACACGGAGACGCGGAGCACGCTTCTGTCAGGTGCCGTTGCGCCCAGTCGCATCACAGACTGGCGCGCGGTGTCAGAACCTGTCAGCCAATAAACACCGCGACAAGACATCCCATGCTGCCTGCGCCGTCATCAACCACTACGACTAGCATGCGGCATGGGCAGGGCGGCAAGATGAAGACTCAGAAGCCTTCGACCAGAGACAACTACCGGCACAACTGCATATACGGTAGATAATAGACAATCTTCCCGGGACCACCTGTCGGGTCCCGGCTTCCCTTGTAAGCCGCCCGAGTCTTAGACTATAAAAGGCTCGGGTAGGCGTCGATAGCAAGGGTTCGCACTTTGCAACTCATACGCTAGCCATACACTCTCAAGCTGTAACTCACCCCCAAGCTCAGGCCTCCGGTCCTGAGCAGCAAGCAATACAGCGAGCTCCATAGCTCGCCGTGGACGTAGGGTTTTACGCTCCGGCGGCCTGAACCACGTAAAACTCGCCGTGTCAAGCTCTTACTAACTCGTCCATCTGCGCAAGCTCTCCGCTAGGGACTAGCCCCACCGAAAAAAGAACCTCCGCGGGCTGCCCAGTGCAGGCCCGGGGGAAGTGTCGACCGCACACTTCGACAGTAGCACAAAAAACAGTAGGTCCGGGAGCAAGTTTTTTACTCATTACAGCAGGTTGCAAGCTCCGAACATTCGGTCGAGCAGATTTTGCTTGGTTGTTATGTGATCTAGCAAGTATTCTTTGTTTCTTATCCTGTTTAGCTAGTCTATAACAAAATTCCATGACATGACCATCTCTACCACAGTAGGTACAATGAAAAATAACCTTATTATCATGTCTAGATGAGCAAGCAACACGATTGTTAGAACCCGAATGGGACAGTACTCCTGCAGATTTGAAAATCACCTCTTTTTGTCTAGGAGCTGTTTGAATCAAACCGCTTCCTAATGACTTTACAACTTTAGGTGGGTGTGCCTTAGCATGAGCATGAGAATTAAAACCTAAACCAGTTTTATCATTACAAGACTTGGAAGAATTCAGCAGCAAGTTTAGGTTCTTATTTGCATTAGAAAACCGATCTAGTGTCCTATGCATGTCATCAAGTTTATTGGACAGATCAAAGCAGTTTTCACATTAAGTTTTTCCTTTTAGTTTGCAATTTGAACAATATTTAACTTCATGCACACGTAAAGCATTGTTCAAAATAGAAATCTCATTCAGAGCATCATTTAGTTTCTTATTCAGATCATCACATGAAGAACAATGCAAATCAATTGTAGAACAACAAGCATCTTTCAAATTTTTATCATTAAGTGCAGCAAGCTCTTTGTTCTTTTCAATTTCAAGTTCAAGTTTATCAAGTGTAGATGCGTGTGCACTTCTTAAAGAGGATAATTGTTCATAAATCAAATCACATGAGGAACAAGAATCATCACAAGGAATCAAAGTTTTTAAACGATTAATTTCAGATTCTAGTGATTCAATTTTAACAGCATTGTTCCTAAGTTTTTTATCCTTTTTCTTTAATATAACAGTGGCACGAGAAATAGCATCACACATTTCTTCGCAAGTGGGACATACCTCTTCATCGTCGCTGTTGTGTTCTGCCTCCTCGGAGCTTGAACTTGACTTGCTCGCCATGCAGCACATATTTGCCATAGCTTCTTCATCTTCATCACTACCAGTGTCCACATCACTTGAGCCGAAATCTTGAAGTGCAGAGATCATACTATGCACTATGTTGCGCATTGATAAATCTTTCTTCTTCTTATTCTTTGCAAACGATTTCTTTGGCCTTGTTTGCTTTTCTTCACGTGAAGTCGGAACTGAAAGGTTAGGGCACTCCGTACGAAAAATGTCCTGTCTTACCACATTCAAAACATCGTTGAGGTCCGGAGCTTCCTCTCCTTCTAGTTCTCACATTTTGCAATGCTTTTGAGAACCGAGTAGAGATGAGTGCAAGCTCCTCCTCTGGAAACTCTTCAATCTGTTCAAGGGTTAGTGAGGACAGCAAAGAGAGTGCACCACTAGATGATGATTGACTAGACTTGTTGGGGTTTTTACGTGAGATGATGTCAATTTCATGAGTTTTCAATTTAGAATAAAGCACGTCTAAAGTAAGAGAACTCATGACAGTAGATCACGAATAGATGTAACTTTCATCTCCCAAATTGACATATCTAATGCTCCTAACAATTGTCTAGCATTTTCAGCATCTGAAAAGTTAACATTGACACTACGCAAGTTGCTGAGAATTTTATTAAAGCGAGCAAAAAGGTCATCAATTGACTCACCGGGTTGCATCTCAAAACGCATGTATTCTTTCTTGAACATATCTTGCCTTACCTCCTTGATCGTATTGGATCCTTCATGGTAGTCACAAAGAGCTTTCCAAACATCATATGCAGATCGGAGGTGTGAAACACGGTCGAAGTCGCTTTGAGTCAATCCTTGGATGATCAAGTTGTGAGCCTTGTTGTTGTTGTCAACATCTCTCATGTTCGCAGCTGTAACTTGATCGTTGGGTGGTACATCGAAGTTCCGGTAGACCTTTTCCCATATGGCAAAGCCTTGCGCCTGTATGTAGGCCTCCATCCGCGCCTTCCAAACCTGAAAATCGATGCCATTGAACACACAAGGTTTTGTAGAGTACTTCTCCATGATGGTTAGTCAAAACACGTGCAAATCACAAAGATTAGAGCACCTTGGCTCTGATACCAATTGTAGGATCGAAGAGCACGTGAAAAGCTACCAGAGGGGGGTGAATGGTAGATTCAAACTTTTCGCAGCGAAAACAACAAAAACCCCTCAGCAAAAATCAATCGGTTAAACAAACCGTGTGTGCAAGTGTTTTCAAACGTGTTCAACCGTGACAAATCAAGTAGAGAGGTATAGAATCAAGTCAAGGATCTAATGCAACAAGAATCACTTGAAAACACGAAGTAAAACTTGAGATACGATCAAAACATTAAACGAAGATCAATCTGTTCTACCCGATATAAAACAGATCTGCAACGCTGCAAAGAAACTCGTGTATCTCAGAAACTACAGATCCGAAGCTCGTGAAAATTTCACAGATGATATATAATTGAGTAGTGAAGACAACCCAAAAAGAATCACATCAATCGGATCTGTAAAACTCGAGTTGTGAACGAAACACCGAAGCAATGTCGGTCTGTCCAGAAACTCGGCGAGAAAGACTTGACGAAAAACAAGTCGGACGAACAAGGCACAAAAGCTCCTTGAAACTATGAACTTTATTCAATAGAAACACAAGAGGAACAGCCCAAAGTTCTCTACACACGAGAGCTCTGGCCTCCCTTGCTTTTATAGCCAGCCCTCAGACTAAACAATCCAATCTAGGACTCCTACTCCTAATTGGACTCGTATCCTAACTTACCATAACTGCTCAGGACTCTCCTATTCGCAGATAGAAGCAATCGTGAGACTTCCAAACACCTTAGGAACGTCCTAAACATTCCTAAAACAACTCAACTTCGTGTCTAGCACGAAATCCTATCATAACTAACTCAAATCTTCCATATTTGAGCCATATCCGACTCAGCCTTAGCCTGAGTACGCAATCCAGCCGGTTGGACCTTTCTGACCAATTCTTTACGTCCACTTCTCTTCATCACGCCTTGGAACAATGTTGCCACGTCCATGCACTCCTTGCACACGTGCAAACACCTTCCAACGACGTACACGCAACCTTCATATGCACTGCCCTTGATCCAAACATGTTGCGCGACCTCCCAATCAACTCAACCACAGCTCCTCCCGAACTTGGTTGTTGGAACCTCATCTCCTCCCTGAGACTAGTCCAAGGATCCCGTCACCAGCCATGTATTGAACTCAAGCAACACCTGCACATGAATAAACAACCAATTCTTCCGAGCACAAGTCCTCGACTTGACTCACGTTAGTTCGAAAACCACAACACCTTACATGAGCACGTCACATAAGCATGTTGCAAACCATATCAAATGATAACAGCCATAACCACCAAAACACACCAAAAACTTAGCAAATTAATACTAAGCAAACCTTCCCATAAAGCAAGTTTGAAACATTGTGAGTTAAAATCAAAAACAAGACGTTGCAGTTCTACGAGTTGAACTTCACGGGAGCTCCCTAAAACAAGCTCCGGACCTCACAGAAGAATGTTTTGGCAATATTCAAAACTTTGAATGTTAATGCTAACTTTTATCCTAATTGCCAATGTATTCAGCACACACAGGTCTCACACACGGTCCGTAAGCTACCGCCCGAGCTGCGCAAGGATTCCGAACGGTTACATCTCGGGTTCTTGAACGAGATGAAAGTGATTGTAACACCCCAAAATCCTGTTAATAGGGGAATTTAAAAAAATTTGGACGTATTGCATGGGCTGCAGAAATTCAAACTTAGTTGGAATTCAAATTTAAATTCAAACCAGAAAAGAAATGGAAAAAGAAAAAGAAAAACAGAAAAAAACCAGCCAGTGGGCCAAAACCCACCAGCCGGCCCACCCGATCCCGCGCCAGCCCGCAGCCGTGCGCCCCCCCTTCTTCCCACTGACACGCAGGGCCCGCCAACCTTTCTTCCTCCTCGCGCTCGCGCCCGCGCTCGGCCGGACTCTCTCACCCAGAATCAAATCGACCGGAAAATCTCGCGTATCCCAGCCGACTTCCGGACCCCGAAGACTCCAGCTCGATCTAAACCAACCCGCCACCCTCCCCCGTCTATAAAAACCCCGGCATTGTCCCGTTTTTCCCCCACGATCCGCCGATTTTCTCTCCGGTGAGAACCCGAGCCCCTCCTGCGAATTCTGCCCAATCTACGCTCGGGAATTCTGATCTAACTTGCTGGTCTTGATCCACCGCCTCCGGGGAACCTCGCAGGTGCAGAAAACGCGGTGGTTTGCGGTTCAAACACAGCGCCGACGAGCCTCGCCGTGAATTCACCTCGGACCTCGTCGCCGACCGCCTTCCAGGACCTCCGAGCTCAAGAAAACCCCCGAGGTGAGATCCCCGACCTCCCCTCCACCGATCTATGCCATAAAATCACAGTTTTAGGAAGAATTGACGAAGATCCGAAACTCTCCGGCGAGATCGCCGCCTCCCGCCGCCATGCGCCGCCGGGCAGCGCCACCCGCGCTCGATCAGAGCGACGTGGCCGCTTGTGCGCCGTCTATTTTAAATCGCATGGTAGAATTTAAATCCCTGCGTACCGGTTCGATGTTATAATCTCGGTCGTCTGTTTTAAATCGGACGGTCCACGTCAGCCCCGTGTTATAAAGACTGGAATTCTTACGCGCTACCCCCTGGGGTTCTCGGAAAATAAGAGCTAGCCCCGGAAACTTCTGATCTAGCCCCTGGAACATCAGAAAATCATGAAAATTCATTTAAAAATCAGTTTTAGCCCCTGGACTTGATAAAAATTAGGAAAACCCCCTCTGTTAAGTGTAGTTAGACCCTGAAAATTCTTAAAATAAATTAATGGACCCTGTAGTGGGGTGAGTTTACCTTTTTAACCCTATTTGATATTAAAGTTAGGAATTTGAATAAGTGGCTAGTATTTAAAATTTAAAAGGTGGGACAAACATAGTGTCAAATTCAAATTAAAAACTTTCCCAGTACTTAGAAAACCTTGGAGTGAGATAAAAATAGATTTTTGGCTGAAATGAATCTGTATAATTGATTATTTACATTTATTAGTTAGAGGGACACATTTTTTTAAGTAGAGAATAATTCTGAAAATTAGAAAAATAAATGTAAAATAGTTTATAACAGAGGAAAAGATCAAAAATATATTATTAACTATTTTGGATCAGAACCTATTCTGTTTAGATGATGTGTCTTACTATTTTCATAATAAAGAACACATTTAGGCATAGGAAGTAAATTTAAAAATATAACAAGCTAGGTATAAATAATTAGAAAATGATAAATGAAGTTTCCAAAATCCAAAGAATTCAGTTTAGGGTTGGTAGAAGTTCTGAAGACACATATGGAGTAGGAAAATACCTTTCATGCATACTTAGTAGCTAAAAGGTGTAGTAATTGAATATAAGGAATTTATTTAAATTGGAAACTCATATATATAGTATGCAAGCATAAATGTGAATACAAAAGTAGGAATCATATACACATGATTAAAAGTGCATGTAAGCCACAAATCAACACCCATAGAGTAACCACAACACATATAATTGTGAATGACTTTCATAAATGTGAATGTGTGGTTTGTATGAAGTGGAAGTGTGAACTATGTCTTATGGATTGTTGTTTTTCTTTTGCTATGTGTGATGGTATGAGTAGAACCTGCTCCAGAGCAAGTTCTCTCTTTCCAAGATCAGGACTACCCATTTCAAGAGCAGCAGGAAGGAGGCAAGTGTTCTTGACCACTTTGATCCTATGCTAGGATGTGTAGCTAGAATTATTTGCATTGTCAATTGAAATATGAAATCCATGCTAGGATGTTTCCCTAGAATTGCATTACCTTGTTTCCTTGTAGCTTGGGTTGGGATTTATTTTATCATGTCATTTATTATTATGCATATGCTTAGCCATGCTTAGAATGGGATATTTGGGATATGAGATCATCAGTTTATTTTACCATACTCTTGAATGAGATGTTGTGAGTTATGTAGAGGTAGGGGTCAAGGCAAGTTGGATGTTTTGGTTGGTGCTGGGTGCACGAGACTCGGGTTTGTGTTTAGTACTTGCCTGGATCCTAAGGACCGGTTCATGGAGCATGTAACCTGGCTTTACCGTGCCAACCACATGCTGAGATGGGGCAGCTTGGCCAATTAATTAGGTGTATCCCCGGCGTAGTATGGGTGTGTTGGATGGTGCGGGGAGTAGGTGTCAGCTAGACTACCTTATAAACCGCAAGGCTCAAGAGGGGGCCACTGCAGCGGGGTTGGAGCCTCTTGTATGCTGTTAGGGGTGAAACCTCAGTGGGCCCACGCTCGTCGGGAATCCCTTTGTAAAGGCTTCGTAGTGATCTCCTGGCTACACACCTGGAAAGTGTGAATGTGGTTCGTAGCCACTGGCATAATGGAGGTTCTTTTAGTCCACCCGGCAACGGGGGATGAAATCACTACATGTGGGTACAGTGGTACAAACTCTGCAGAGTCAAAAATGTCATGACAGCCGTGCTCACGGTCAAGAGCGGCTTGGACTTATTCATGATTAGAGGAGTGGTGGTTTTGGAAGTTGTGGATGTTAAGCGGGGAGCTTAACATTGGAAATGATGTTATGGTTATTTGATTTTGATGATGGGATGGGAGATTGGGACCATTTCACCTGTGTAGTAATGTAGGTGCTTAATAAGCTAAGGTGATAGGTATTAATTGCGTAGTGCTTTAACCATGAGTTTGACCTCCCCTTGTTCTAGCCATGCATGACATAACTTTCCCACACTTGCTGAGTACCATCGGTACTCAACCTTGCATATTTGTTGGTTTATATTGCTGCTCAGGTCAAGATAATGAGGTGGTGTATAATGACCAAGACTTTGGACCCGAAGAAGGTTTCTAGGTTCATGGAGACCCTCGGGCAACGCCTGTGACGGAGCCCACAAGAATAATATTCCGCTGCTAGTTTATTTACTTGTGATGAACCTATTATTGTTCAGCAAGACATTTGCTATGTAAGACTTATTTATATTCGACACCTGGCTTGTAATAAATGATGCTTCACTATTTGTCATCACATGTATGAGAAAATGATCCTGGCATACATGTGATATTCACTTGGTTGTTCTTTGGAAAAACCGGGTGTGATAGAAGTGGTATCAGAGCCAAGGTTGCCCGTAGGAACGTGGACCTAGTTAGAAATGGATGTATTTAAGGGCCCTATTTTCATAAAACCTATTTTACAAGGTGTGTGTTGAAAAGTGTTATTTAATGGAGTCACTTTTTTCATCTTACCCCAACTTTCATTCAAAATAGGATTTTTGTTTAAAAGTTTATCTAACCTAAGTTTAAATGCTTTTAGTTTTAGATGGTTCGCATGATTCGCACCGCTCGCAAGTCCACAGGAGGGAGAGTTCCCGTAGTTGCCCTTGCCCAAAGAGAGGAGAGCCGTCCGGTGACGTACCTTTCCTATGGATTGGCTGTAGGAGGTTTGCTGCGCCGTCTTCGACGCATGCTCCAAGCCGCCGGCAATACGGGCAAGCTAATCATACACTATAGCTCCACCAGGACCATCCGGGAGAAGCGGGAAGAATGGAGTTCAGAAATGAGGATTATCCATGAAAATCAGCTGCTCAAGATCCACCGCTCTCCAGCTTGTCGAGCGACACAGGTCGATGCGGAGAAGGATGTCACCTGGGAGGCCATCACCTGCCAGAGTCACATCTACCGTCGCCACCTGGACAGGACTGAGTACATGTATGTCCTCCAGCGTGAGAGTGGTACCACGGAGTACAAGTACCCACCAGTACAGCAAGGGACTTCCCCTGAGCACATGGACTTGTGCTTGGAGGATGCTGCTATGCTCAGCACTCGACTGCAGGAGTGTCAGCAAGAGCTTCAGGATGTTCGGGACACACTGAAGGAAACGGAGGCGTTGCTGCGAGCCTGCTTGAGGGCGAGAGAAAGAGGAGATGGGAATGAACTGTGTGTCACCGTGAATGATACATGGACTCCTGACTCCCCAGATCGCCGGGCGATCAGGCGTCGTCGCACTTCTCCACCAGCAGCCTCCCCACCCAAAGCAGCGTCAGAAGGCAGCCGCAATAATGAGGAAGATCCCGAGGAGCCAGCTCAGTGATACGAGTAGTGTAGAGTTTTTCCCTTAGTTAGCAAGATGTCGAATAGTCGAGTCGTTACCTTAGTTAATGGTGTGTTAATGCTTGGTGTGTAACGTGAGTTGTGGAAGCCGTGAGCAATTGTCCACAGCCTCGTCTTCAGATTGTTTTGCTTTGGTATGTGAACCCACATGAAATAATAGTGCATTCATTTTTGTGTGAGATATGAACTCTCAGAAAGTATAACAAAGCCTCAACACTTCAAAGTACAAACGAGTGAAAGTAGTAAGATATACGTAATGCTTTAAATTAACATTTGGTTGATCATGCTAGATGGCCGGAAGAGGAAAAGGTCGTGCTGCCAACCCCGCCAACAACAGCGATGAGGCCTGCAACCCTCATCTTTCTGGAGGCCAAGACAGGGGTGGACGCCGTGAAGGAGTTGATCCCCTCCACCAAATGCTTGAGAATCAAAATCAGCTCATCCAGAACTTGACTCAAGTGGTGGCCAACTTGCATCAAGTTCCACCTCCACAAGCTGCACCACGCCAACCAAGGTTGAATGAGTTTCTAGGAACTCAACCTCCAAAGTTTGCAAGTGATGCTGGACCTCTGGAGGCAGATGATTGGCTAAAGACCATTGAGAGCAAGATGAGGATCATACAGTGCCAAGGGTATGAGAGGGTGTTGTTTGCCTCTCATCAATTGCATGGACCTGCTGCTGATTGGTGGACCGCCTACGTGGCCGCCCATCATGACCCTGAGAACATCACCTGGGAAGAGTTCAAGTGTAGCTTCCGCAACCATTACATACCAAGGGGTGAACTCAAAAACAAGAGGAAAGAGTTTTTGGGATTGCAGCAAGGAAACATGACTCTGAGGGAATACCTCACTAAGTTCACTCAACTATCCCGTTATGCCCCACGGGACATAGAGACTGATGAGCAGAAACAGGATTGCTTCGTGGAAGCACTTACAGCAGAAATGCAGTGTGCAATGTCCTCCAAACGAGTATGAAAGTTTCCAAAAGATGGTGGACAGAGTGTTTGTGGTAGAAAGGAAGCTGAAGGCCTTGGAAAATGAGAATAAGAGGAAGGCCGGGTGGTCACATCAAGCCTCGGGTAGCAACACCCGCCCACGTCTGATGCAGCAAACCGCAGGGCAGACGAGCCGTGCTGCGGTACCCTACTCAGCACCGAGAGGGTACAACCCGAACTTCAGGCCACCGGCAGCACCAGCACCACCACAACGTCAGTTTGTACAGCAGCCTCGTCCCGCATATCCACCTCGACCAGCAGTACAAGGACCCCCAAACCAACCCCAAGACAACAAAGGCCAGGCACCTAAGGTTGGGGTGCAATGTTTTAACTGTGGTGAAGTGGGGCACTACGCCCATAAGTGCCCAAAGAAGAAGCCCGCGCAGCCGCAACAGCAGAATGTAATGCGAGGACGGGTGAACCACGTGACCATGGAGGAAGCACAAGAGGCACCTGACGTAGTAGTTGGTAAGTTTCCTACCAATTTACACATTGCAACCCTGCTGTTTGATTCTGGTGCTACCCACTCGTTCATTGCTCAAGGGTTTGTTAAGAAGCATGATCTAGCAACAACACAAATGAACCATATGCTAGCAGTAAACTCTCCAGGTGGAGAAATAAGGACAAGACAAGTGTGTCCCAAGGTGAACCTAGACATTAATGGGGTAGTATTTAATGCTAACCTCATAGTGATAGATTCACAAGGGATCGATATTATTTTAGATATGGATTGGTTGACCAAACATAAGGGAGTCATCCATTGTTCGACCAGAACGGTGGAACTAACTCACCCTAGTGGCACAAGAGTGAAGTTCATAACAATACAAGAGCCTAGGAGGGACATTAAATTAAATCAAGTTGAGGTGAAAGTGGAGGAGATCAAGATCATCAGGGAATACCCAGATGTTTTTCCGGAGGAGTTGCCAGGTATGCCTCCCGATCGTGAAGTGGAATTCGCGATTGAGCTAGTGCCTAGAACAGCTCCGATATACAAGAGACCTTATCGGATGGACTCCAAGAAGCTGGGAGAACTCAAGGATCATTTGAGAGAATTGACAGAGAAGGGGTATATTCATCCTAGTTCCTCACCATGGGGAGCCCCAGTGATATTTGTGCCCAAGAAGGACGGAACCCAGAGGTTATGCGTGGACTACCGTGCCTTGAATGAGGTAACCATCAAGAATAAGTACCCATTACCCCACATTGAAGACTTGTTTGATCAGTTGAGGGGAGCCTGTGTGTTCTCGAAAATTGATCTCAGGTCGGGATACCACCAACTTAAGATAAGGCAATCTGATATTCCCAAGACAGCTTTCGTATCTCGATACGGACTGTATGAATACACTGTCATGCCTTTCGGGCTAACTAATGCCCCGGCATACTTCATGTATCTCATGAACAAGGTATTCATGGAATATCTGGACAAATTTATGGTGGTTTTCATAGATGACATTCTCGTCTTCTCCAAAGATGAAGAAGAACATGAGAAACATCTAAGGTTGGTGTTGTAGAGGCTAAGAGGACACCAACTATATGCCAAGTTGAGCAAGTGTGAGTTTTGGCTGAAGAGAGTTCCCTTCTTAGGACATATAATCTCGGAAGGGGGAATTTCCCTAGATCCCGCCAAAATCGAGGATATACAGAAGTGGAAGACCCCTGAAAATGTCAGGGAAGTTCGAAGCTTCTTTGATTGGCTGGATACTATCGACGGTTTATTGAGAGATTCTCTAAAATCTTGAGGCCCCTCACCAAACTGTTGGAGAAGGGAATCACATTCACATGGACGCCGCAGTGCGAGACGAGTTTTCAGGAGTTAAAGAAAAGATTGACAACAGCCCCAGTGCTAGTTATGCCAGATATGCAGAAGAACTTTACGGTGTACTGCGATGCCTCTAGAAACGGGTTGGGATGTGTTCTCATGCAAGAAGGGCATGTTGTGGCTTATGCATCCCGGCAGCTTCGGAAGCACGAGAAGAACTATCCTACACATGACCTAGAACTAGCCACAGTGGTACACGCGTTGAAAATTTGGCGGCACTACTTGATGGGGAAGAGGACAGAGATATATACGGATCATAACAGTTTGAAGTACATTTTCACACAGCCAGATCTCAACCTCAGACAAAGGAGATGGTTAGAGCTAATCAATGACTTTGATGTGGGCATCAACTATCATCCTGGGAAAGCAAACGTCGTGGCATATGCTTTAAGTCGGAAAGTGCAGGTCAATAAGTTGAGCTTGAAGGACATGCCTGCAGAATTGAAAAACGAGGTTATAAGGCTCAATCTATGCCTTGTGAATAGTGGTGAAGCCATCGCCATGGAAGTGGACTCCACACTAGAGTGAGACATACGCGAGGGTCAAAATAATGACGAGAAGATACAAGAGATCAGACAACTCATCAAGGAAAATAAAGCTCCTGGTTTCAGAGAGGATGAACAAGGTACGGTGTGGCACGGGAAAAGAATCTGTGTGCCTGAAGTAAAAGAGATTCGTGAATTGATTTTGAAGGAGGCTCACGATTCCGACTATTCCATCCATCCTGGGAGTACGAATATGTACCAGGACCTCAAGAGCAGGTATTGGTGGTATGGCATGAAGCGAGATGTCGCGGAACATGTTGCCCTATGTGACACATGTCAGTTGGTGAAAGCAGAACATCAACTACCCGCGGGATTATTGCAACCACTCGAAGTGCTTGAATGGAAATGGGAAGAAATCGGTATGGATTTTATAGTGGGATTGCCTAGGACCCAATCAGGATATGATTCAATATGGGTCATCATCGACAGGCTAACCAAGGTAGCTCACTTCATCCCCGTGAAGGAAAGCTACAGTGGATCCAAATTGGCGGAGTTGTACATGTCAAGGATCGTGTGTTACCATGGAGTGCCCAAGAAGATTGTGTCGGATCGAGGGACACAGTTCACCTCGAGGTTCTGACAGAAGTTGCATGAAACCATGGGAACCCATCTGAACTTTAGTTCTGCCTATCATCCCCAAACTGACAGGCAGACAGAAAGAACCAATCAGATTCTTGAGGATATGCTGAGGGCATGTGCACTCAAAAACAATCGAAGTTGGGACAAGAACTTACCGTATGCGGAATTCTCCTATAACAACAGCTATCAGGCTAGCATGAAGATGTCACCGTTCAAAGCTTTGTATGGGAGGAAGTGCAGAACTCCCCTATCTTGGAACCAAATGGGGGAAAGTAAAGTGTTTGGTCCCGAAGTACTACAAGAAGCCGAGGCGAAAGTGAGGGAAATTCGCAACAACTTGAGGATAGCACAGACACGCCAAAAGAGCTATGCCGATGTACGAAGAAGAGAGCTCGTTTTCAACGTGGGAGACTATGTCTATCTCAAGGTGTCCCCTATCCGAGGACTTCGTCGGTTCAAGGTGAAAGGGAAGTTGTCACCTCGATACATCGGACTCTTTCAAGTTCTGTAGAGGAAAGGCGAAGTGGCGTATCAACTAGAATTACTGGCTCGCCTATCGGACGTGCATGATGTATTCCATGTGTCACAGCTCAAGAAATGTCTGAGAACGCCTGAAGAGGTGTTACCCATGAATGAGGTTGATGTAGCTGAGGATTTGTCTTATGCCGAGCAACCATCCAAGATTTTGGAGACAATGGAACGCCTCACCAGAAATAAAAGAATCCGGATGTGCAAGGTGCAGTGGAAGCATCACTCGGAAGAGGAGGCCACATGGGAGCGAGAAGATGAGCTTAAGGCACAATTTCCAGAATTGTTTTCTTAGAAACACCAATCTCGAGGACGAGATTTCTTTTAAGGGGGGTAGAGCTGTAACACTCCAAAATCCTGTTAAGAGGGGAATTTAAAAAATTTTGGACGTATTGCATGGGCTGCAGAAATTCAAACTTAGTTGGAATTCAAATTCAAATTCAAACCTGAAAAGAAATAGAAAAAGAAAAAGAAAAATAGAAAAAAACCGGCCAGTGGGCCGAAACCCACCAGCCGGCCCACCCGATCCCGCGCCAGCCCGCAGCCACGCGCGCCCCCCCTTCTTCCCACTGACACGCGGGGCCCGCCAACCTTTCTTCCTCCTCGCGCTCGCGCCTGCGCTCGGCCGAATTCTCTCACCCCGAATCAAAACCGACCGGAAAATCTCGCGTATCCCAGCCGACTTCCAGACCCCGAAGACTCCAGCTCGATCTAAACCAACCCGCCGCCCTCCCCCGTCTATAAAAACCCCAGCATTGTCCCTTTTTCCCCCACGATCCGCCGATTTTCTCTCCGGTGAGAACCCGAGCCCCTCCGGCGAATTCTGCCCAATCTACGCTCGGGAATTCTGATCTAACTCGCTGGTCTTGATCCACCGCCTCCGGGGAACCTCGCAGGTGCAGAAAACGCGGTGGTTTGCGGTTCAAACACAGCGCCAACGAGCCTCGCCGTGAATTCACCTCGGACCTCATCGCCGACCGCCTTCCAGGACCTCCGAGCTCAAGAACACCCCCGAGGTGAGATCCCCGACCTCCCCTCCACCGATCTATGCCATAAAATCACAGTTTTAGGAAGAATTGACGAAGATCCGAAACTCTCTGGCTAGATCGCCGCCTCCCGCCGCCGTGCGCCGCCGGGCAGCGCCACCCGCGCTCGATCAGAGCGACGTGGCCGCTTGTGCGCCGTCTATTTTAAATCGCACGATAGAATTTAAATCCCCGCGTACAGGTTCGACGTTATAATCTCGGCCGTCTGTTTTAAATTGGACGGTCCACGTCAGCCCCGCGTTATAAAGACTGGAATTCTTACGTGCTACCCCCTGGGGTTCTCGGAAAATAAGAGCTAGCCTCGGAAACTTCTGATCTAGCCCCTGGAACTTCAGAAAATCATGAAAATTCATTTAAAAATTAGTTTTAGCCCCTGGACTTGATAAAAATTAGGAAAAAACCCTCTATTAAGTGTAGTTAGACCCCTGGAAATTCTTAAAATAAATTAATGGACCCTGTAGTGGGGTGAGTTTACCTTTTTAACCCTATTTGATATTAAAGTTAGGAATTTGAATAAGTGGCTAGTATTTAAAATTTAAAAGGTGGGACAAACATAGTGTCAAATTCAAATTAAAAACTTTCCCAGTACTTAGAAAACCTTGGAGTGAGATAAAAATAGATTTTTGGCTGAAATGAATCTGTATAATTGATTACTCACATTTATTAGTTAGAGGGACACATTTTTTAAGTAGAGAATAATTCTGAAAATTAGAAAAATAAATGTAAAATCGTTTACATCAGAGGAAAAGATCAAAAATATATTATTAACTATTTTGGATCAGAACCTATTCTGTTTAGATGATGTGTCTTACTATTTTCATAATAAAGAACACATTTAGGCATAGGAAGTAAATTTGAAAATATAACAAGCTAGGTATAAATAATTAGAAAATGATAAATGAAGTTTCCAAAATCCAAAGAATTCAGTTTAGGGTTGGTAGAAGTTCTGAAGACACATATGGAGTAGGAAAATACCTTTCATGCATACTTAGTAGCTAAAAGGTGTAGTAATTGAATATAAGGAATTTATTTAAATTGGAAACTCATATATATAGTATGCAAGCATAAATGTGAATACAAAAGTAGGAATCATATACACATGATTAAAAGTGCATGTAAGCCACAAATCAACACCCATAGAGTAACCACAACACATATAATTGTGAATGACTTCCATAAATGTGAATGTGTGGTTTGTATGAAGTGGAAGTGTGAACTATGTCTTATGGATTGTTGTTTTTCTTTTGCTATGTGTGATGGTATGAGTAGAACCTGCTCCAGAGCAAGTTCTCCCTTTCCAAGATCAGGACTACCCATTTCAAGAGCAGCGGGAAGGAGGCAAGTGTCCTTGACCACTTTGATCCTATGCTAGGATGTGTAGCTAGAATTATTTGCATTGTCAATTAAAATATGAAACCCATGCTAGGAAGTTTCCCTAGAATTGCATTACCTTGTTTCCTTGTAGCTTGGGTTGGGATTTATTTTATCATGTCATTTATTATTATGCATATGCTTAGCCATGCTTAGAATGGGATATTTGGGATATGAGATCATCAGTTTATTTTACCATACTCTTGAATGAGATGTTGTGAGATATGTAGAGGTAGGGATCAAGGCAAGTTGGATGTTTTGGTTGGTGCTGGGTGCACGAGACTCGGGTTTGTGTTTAGTACTTGCCTGGATCCTAAGGACCTGTTCATGGAGCATGTAACCTGGCTTTACCGTGCCAACCACATGCTGAGATGGGGCAGCTTGGCCAATTAATTAGGTGTATCCCCGGCGTAGTATGGGTGTGTTGGATGGTGCGGGGAGCAGGTGTCAGCTGGACTACCTTATAAACCGCAAGGCTCAAGAGGGGGCCACTGCAGCGGGGTTGGAGCCTCTTGTATGCTGTTAGGGGTGAAACCTCAGGTGGGCCCACGCTCGTCGAGAATCCCTTTGTAAAGGCTTCGTAGTGATCTCCTGGCTACACACCTGGGAAGTGTGAATGTGGTTCGTAGCCACTGGCATAATGGAGGTTCTTTTAGTCCACCCGGCAACGGGGGATGAAATCACTACATGTGGGTACAGTGGTACAAACTCTACAGAGTCAAAACTGTCATGACAGCCGTCCTCACGGTCAAGAGCGGCTTGGACTTATTCATGATTAGAGGAGTGGTGGTTTTGGAAGTTGTGGATGTTAAGCGGGGAGCTTAACATTGGAAATGACGTTATGGTTATTTGATTTTGATGATGAGATAGGAGATTGGGACCATTTCACCTGTGTAGTAATGTAGGTGCTTAATAAGCTAAGGTGATAGGTATTAATTGCGTAGTGCTTTAACCATGAGTTCGACCTCCCCTTGTTCTAGCCATGCATGACATACTTTCCCACACTTGCCGAGTATCATCGGTACTCAACCTTGCATATTTGTTGGTTTATATTGCTGCTCAGGTCAAGATAATGAGGTGGTGTATAATGACCAAGACTTTGGACCCGAAGAAGGTTTCTAGGTTCATGGAGACCCCCGGGCAACGCCTGTGACGGAGCCCACAAAAATAATATTCCGCTGCTAGTTTATTTACTTGTGATGAACCTATTATTGTTCAGCAAGACATTTGCTATGTAAGGCTTATTTATATTCGACACCTGGCTTGTAATAAATGATGCTTCACTATTTGTCATCACATGTATGAGAAAATGATCCTGGCATACATGTGGTATTCACTTGGTTCTTCGGAAAAACCGGGTGTGACAGTGATGGAACTCCACTCTTCATTGGAACAAGAGATAAGAGATGGCCAAGCTATGGATGAAGAAATCATGGAGATCAAGGAAAGAATCCAACAAGGCTTAGAAAAGGACTTCAAGGAAGACGGAAGTGTACGCTTTGGTTAGGGAACAGAATTTGTGTGCCTAACGTAAAGCATATCCGCGACACGATATTAAAGGAGGCACATGACTCACCTTATTCCATACATCCTGGAAGTACAAAGATGTACAAGGACTTGAAAACTTGCTACTGGTGGGATAGTATGAAAAGGGACATAGCTGAGTATGTTACCTTATGCGACACGTGCCAACGGGTGAAGGCCAAACATCAAAGACCCGCTGGACTATTGCAACCATTGAAAGTACCCGAGTGGAAGTGGGAGGACATCAGTATGGATTTCATCATCAGATTACCACGTACTCGGTTGGGTTACGACTCCATCTGGATTATCGTGGACCAATTGACGAAAACAGCTCTTTTTCTTCCTGTTAAAACCACGTACCGCGTGGCAGATCTAGCCGAGCTGTATATGGAGCAAATCGTGTGCCGCCATGGAGTCCCGAAGAGGATAGTTTCAGATCGGGGTTCTCAGTTTACCTCTAGGTTCTGGAGGAAGCTGCATGAATCCATGGGTACACGATTAAATTTCAGCTCCGCTTACCACCCGCAAACCGACGGGCAAACTGAGAGGACCAACCAAATTTTGGAAGATATGTTGAGAACCTGTTCCTTGAAACATGGACGTAGTTGGGATAGGAGCTTGCCGTATGCTGAGTTCTCGTACAACAACAGCTACCAAGCATGTTTGAAGATCACCTTTTGAAGCATTGTATGGTAGACGGTGTAGAACACCGTTGTTCTGGAACGAGATCGGAGAGAACCAAGTGTTTGGACCAGAAGTGCTGCAAGAGGTTGAGAAGCAAGTCCAAACGATACGGGAGAACTTGAAGGCCGCTCAGTCATGCCAAAAGGGCTATGCGGACCATAGGCGAAGAAAGTTGACCTTCGAAGTAGGAGACTTCATATACCTTAAGGTATCGCCTATCCGTGGCCAACGACGTTTCAACGTCAAAGGCAAGCTAGCACCTCGCTATATCGGGCCATTTAAGATTTTGGGCAAGCGAGGAGAAGTAGTCTATCAACTAGAGCTGTCGATGCACCTCTCCGACGTGCATGACGTGTTTCACGTATCCCAGCTCAAGAAGTGCTTGAGAGTTCCGGAAGAACAAGTACCGATGGATGAACTTGAGCTTCAAGAGGATCTGACCTATGTGGAGCACCCTGTCCGAATTTTGGACGTAAAGGAAAGGGTCACGAGGAACAAAGTGATCCGTTGGTGCAAAGTACAATGGAGCCATCACACGGAAGCCGAAGCTACATGGGAGCGTGAGGAAGACCTCAAGGCAGAATTCCCTCATCTATTCTCCAATCTATCAAATCTCAAGGGCGAGATTCAATTTAAGGGGGGTAGGTTTGTAACACCCTCAATTTCGTAAGTCATGCATGCATTCATATTTCATGTAGAGAAGCATTTTAAAGAAGTAGAAACGAAGAAAGAATCAGAAAGATATCTAAAAAGAGCCAAATCCAGTTCGCCGAGGAGCGTCGTAAACACTTCCCGCGGCCCGCTGGCCACGTGGCGCCTTCGGAGCTCATCCCCGCGGAGGGGGAGAGGTCCGCCGCTAACTGGCCAAGTGGCAGGCTCGGAGCTTGCCTCTGCGGAAGGGGCGAGGTCCGACCCCGTGGGACACGTGTTGCCCCCGGAGCTAGCCTCTGCGGAGGAGGAAGGCCAACCCCGCAGGACACGTGTCGCCTTCGGAGCTAGTCACTGCGGAGAAGCGGGAAGTCCAACCCACGGGACACGTGTCACTCTCGGAGCTCATCTCTGAGAGGTCCGGCCCTGTTCGACACGTGTTGCTCTTGGAGCTTACCTCCGGGAGGTCCGACACTGCTTGACATGTGTCGTTCTCGGAGCTTACCTCCGGGAGAAGAGAGGTCCGACGTAGTTGGACACGTGTCTACCTTGGAGCTCATCTCTGCGCAGAAAGGAGATCCGGTGCTGCTAGGACATGTGGCACTTCCGGAGCCCACCTCCGAAGAGGGGGAGGTTCGGCACTGATGTGGCACTCTCGGAGCTCACCTCCGAAGAGAGGGGAGGTCCGGCACTGACACGTGGCGCACGCGGAGCTCGCCTCTGAGGGAGAGGGAGGTCCCTGCCCACCAGACACGTGGCACACACGGAGCTCACCTCTGAGGAAGAGGGAGGTCCCGCCCGCCTGACACATGGCGCAACCAGAGCTCACCCCTGAGGAAAAGGGAAGCCCAGGCCCCCGCTCGACACGTGGACTCCGGAGCTTATCTCTGCGGAAGGACGAGGTCCTTAAGCGGTTTTGCCCTGTGCGCGAGCGTCCGACACAGAAGAAACCGACACGATCTCTTCTACAATTGATACCGCACCAAATCTATTGAAGATAACTTGTTAGGATCCAAACACAAATCAAATAGGTGTAACGGGGCTCCGATACCATCTGTATCAGCTCTGATACTAACTGAGACGGCCATGATACCATGTTGTGAGGGACAGGATCTCGTTGGGTGGTGCCGTGATATGCGGCACCCAACAGCACACGGGTCGAAGAAACACATCACATTACATATATCATTTGCGGAAGCGTACAAAAGTGTTTTACAAATACTTATCTCAAAATAAGCTACAGCGGAAGACTATAACTCTCACGACTCATCTCTAACTTGGCAACAAAGAAACAGTCCAGCCCGAGGACGTTTCTTACTAGCAACACGAAGAACAATCTGCAGCGGCGAGGATGCCCTTTGAGTAAACACTCGGAGGTTCCCGAGTCTCATCGGCATCCATTCTCATAAGCCTGAAGTCAATTACCTGCAAAACAACTCGGATAGCATCCATGAGCATAACGCTCAGCAAGACTTAACCGTCACCCTAAACATGAAACTCTATGTGAGGTTATGAACCTAAAATAGGATGGCATAAGCATAGTTAAACTCGCCTAAAAGTAATTCTTACTTTCAGGTATTAATTGCAGCATTTTAAGTAACCTTGGGCACGCCACATCGGGAGTCCACAATCAAACAAGAAACGTTTTCCCCCGATGTAATTTGCTCACGGCATAAAAGAATCGGGTTTGCACTAGCCTATTCATCAAGACCCTATACAAAGCTAATATGAATTTCAAACCAATGTGATTAGTTCCTTTCTCGTGCAAGTTCTTACTACGTCACGACTGTGAGAAAAAGTATTCTCGGTCCATTCCACGAGCGACGGTGATTCGAATCGATAACACCCAGACTACACGACACGTACACCCGTACTCGACGTTGCCTACAGCAACCATCACTGACGTCGTACGCGGCAGCCTTTCCCCCGTTTCACCCCCACTGAATCGATCAAGTCACCCCACATAGTAGCCACTCTCATGGTGCACCTACCGACGTGAGATGTCATGAGAATGTTCCCCAAATACTGCACACCGGCCGTCCACCTGAGGCGACCTGAAAAGTCCCAACGACATCTTCCCGAGGTACATCGGTTTACTTGGTCCCATAATACCAGCATGAGTCCGGTACACAACTCAAACTTGTTCAACAGGGCCGCATACGGATCGGTCCTTGACCGACATGGACAGGTCTATAGCACCCAGGCCTGCCCCTACAACCTTCCGGTCTCAACTTTAATTTGCTAATTCATTTATGAACCAATCCCGTATGCCCCTGTTGTTCCTGAACCTGCGAGTAGCATCTCACCACTCGACTTCTACCGAACCGTACTTAAGCATGGCAGTTCTACACGGTGAGAGACACCTACCCAATACTCTATGGGTCATTTGGCTATGCAAGAGGAGTATCAAACACTAGACCTAATGCACAATTCATATCTTAACCGAAAGTGAATACAAAATAAAAACTTAACGGTTGTTAAATGCAAACCGGAGCTTGCCTGTTTTACAGGGTAGTCGTATATAATCAGTTAGTGTCCTTGTTGATCCACCCTTGACTCTCCGGAGATTGATCCACTTCAATGAATCACTCCTTTGAATCCCCTTCGTTGTGGTTCCTATTGAAATACATACACACATGTTTTATAGAATGTAATGGAAAGAAGTTATAGAATTACTTTATTAGGAACAGAGGTTGTGTGGAAAAGCCAAGAACGGCTTGGTTTGCCTCTGTTGTGCAAAGAAACAGAAATGATTTACATTGATCTTACTATCTTAGCTATACACTAACTATTTTCCCTAATGAACATAATAGATGAGCTGAAAAGATTTGAGTGCAACTGAAGAACAAGAACTCCAATGGCCTCAAAACTTTTACAGCAGGTTCTATACTACTTTAGTATTTAGCTTGCTAAATTGCAGCTAATGTGGAGTTAAATTGTGTTCTCCATACTTCTCATAATGTCCCTCATGTATTTCCACTTATACATAAGTATGGAGAACAAGCACAAGGAGTTCCAGGGCTCAACTTGAGATGGTAATTTACATGTGAGTTATTGGTCACATGAAAGTAATCTGGTCCAAAATTCAGCCCTTTTACTTGAGTAGTTCTCCCAAAATAATTCTTCAAGCATTTCTACTTAAAGGAATTAATCCTGGAGTACTGTGCATTTTCATGCCCAATTAAGTGAACTATAATTTCAAGTATGTCTCAGAGAGCTTACCTAAATTTTCCTATGATTTTTTGGAGCTATGGATTGTCCAGAATAGATTTTACAAGTGGGAAACATTTTCTAAAAATGTTTCTAGACCCTTATGAACACAGAATCTTGTATTTAACAAATTCCAACTCAAATGATCTTCAAATGAGCTGAAACTTTGCTAGAAGGTCAACACTATGCCAAGGAATATTCTGGAAAAATTTGGGGATTTTTGGATAAACCAAACTCCCTCGGTAATTCTTTTTCAGAAAACCTTCAAAGAATTTTCCAGAATTATATGTTGATTTCATACCAATCTGAGTTCATATTTGGATAGATCTCTGAAAGATGAATCCAACCCAATTGGGATCACTCAATTTTGAGGTTTCTACAAGAAGATATAAATTTCCAATGTTTGAACCCTCTCTGGAAATATTTTCCTATAGAAAAGTCGGCTGGACCCTTTTAAACCCCAGCCACTAAGGTTGAAGCCCCACCGGGGTTACGGGGTTTTTGCGCGCCAGCACACCGGATCTGAGCCACAGACTGATCCCAGATTTAAAGTCTGAGCCGCTGACACGTGGGCCACCCGACTTCTTCTTCCTCCTGACGCTCCCTCGCGCGTGCGCGCTCCCCCTCGCCGGAGCAAACGGCTGCTCGCCGGACCGGCGTTTCCGGCCGCCGCCCAGCTAGAGGCTCGCCGCCAGGGGGTTTTGGGCGTCGAGAAACACGATGGTGGTTTGTGCTCGGGCTGCCGGTGGCCGGAACTAGCTCGGCAACGCGCGGCGGCTATGAAATGAGTTCGGTGTCGTCTGACGACCTTCCTAGGCCGCCAACCGCTCGCCCAACCAGCTCTACAGCACCAGTGGGTCTTAGGAAGAACCGACATGGTCTCAAACTAGCTCGGAAATGGCCGCAAGTGGGTTGTCATCGTGCGCCCGATCAGTCCCGCCATGAACACGCTCGGAAGATCTCAAAATCCGTCGCTCCGAGATGGTTTCATGCTAGGGTTGCTAAAGGAGAAATGGTCGCCGGCTAATCCAGCATCTATGTGCGAAGTTTGATGGTCTACGGAGGATCGACGAGTGAGAATTTTTGGAGGTTAGTACCGGAATGTCGGTTTGAAGCCACCGGGACAAAATTCCCGAATTCGCCGGCGAGAGCTCAAGACGTGGCTTGAGCTTTAGGTGGAAGCAGTGTGGAGTCCGTGTGCTCCTTTTGCCACCTTTGCTCGGCCGTGAAAGTTGTTGTGGCGAGCTGTCCACGAGCGCCCGATCACGTTCTTGAGCTCGGTTGCGGCGGACGGCGCTGATCACGGAAAAAGGAGGTCGAAACTCAGCGGTTTAGGTGTCGGGGGAGTGGAGGCTGAGCTCGTGGTGCCGTATAGCCGCTCGGGGGAGGAGAGGCCGCGATGTTTCTTCGTTTTTTCCCCGGTGGAACCGAGAGGCGGAGGTGAGGCAGCGCCGCTCGTGAGGGAGAGAAAGCAAACGGGCTTTACTTCGGTCTGAGGCGGTACGATCACGTTGAGGTACGAGAGGGTCTTTACTCGGTCTCCCGCGCGTTGGGGCAGGCAGCAGGAGGTGGTGCGGCAAGCTCCTCGGTGGCTCACGCGAGCTGTTCGGTGGAATTGCAAACAGAGACTTAGACTTAGTGTGTAAGGCACACTTCAGCTCTATGACATGTGGGTCCCACTCCACATTTATCACCCAAATATCTTCTCGAGTTAATCTCCTCAATTCCCAACATTCTAAGTTTAAAAGGTGGGCTAGAATTTGAATTCTCCCAATTCAGTTTGAATTTGCAAGACCAATTTGAATTTTGTTAGAATTTGCAAATGCTTCTCTTTAACTCCTTTTTGATCCCACCCTACAAATGAAAAGTTTGTGATCAAACTTTCCCTACAAATTCCAACTATATGGCTGCATGTTTATTCAAAGTTTTTGCCACCCCATGTGTGAACTTTGAATTTCAAATCTGATTTTTAAACTTGCATGCAAAGACCTTTAAATCCTTATTGGTTCAACACTTTTAAATAAAAGTGTGAGCCTCATTTTTGGATGCTCATCCATGCATTACTTTGCATGGAGGAAAGTTTTAGCAAGTCCTATTTTTCATGTCTTTGCCACACATATGAACTCAAACCTCGGTGTTTTATTCATACACATTTTTGGGACTTTTACAATAGGCCTCTTATTTGAAATCCAATTGGAATAGGACTCTTCTTTTCGCGGTTATAAATAGAACCCGAAACGCCTGGCCGCAACCACGTACTTTTATTTTCCACCTTCCGAGTCGACGACTTGGAGGCCCTAGCTTCCAATTCATCGAGTTCCACCCCCTTGCCGGAGTTCAGTCGCCGGTGAGCACCGCCGACGAGCCCCGACACGTTCGCCGGAAGAGAGACGACGATCCGTCCTGCTAGGAGGAAGGCCCGAAGGAAGTAAGGTAGGTCTCCATTACCACCTTACGACATCATCGCAGTTTCTTTGCATCTGTTCTTCGATCCCTTCGAACAGAAGCCTTTCCGTGTGGACAGATCACGTGTTGATCTAGATCTTGAGTCCAGATCATCGCCACGTCCACACTTGATCTTTATACCCTTGTTCATCGTAAAACCCCATGCAAACCCATTAAAACATGCAAGAGCACGTAACAAACTGATCTAATGAAACAGCACCATAGGAATAGAATGCATATGCACCATTGCATCTTGAGTAAAGTTTGTGCATGATGTTTGATTATTATAAATCTTGTATGTGTGTGATCGTGAGTAGAAGGACAAGCTCAAGGAGCTATCTACGAAGGATTACAGCACCAAGACTTTGAGATCCAAGAGCAACAGAAACCACAGGAACAAGGCAAGTGCCCCTTGACCATATTGAACCCATGTTTTGAAACTGTTTTGTTTGTGAAAACTGTGTATGCTTGAGTCAACTTGATGGGAAACCCTTTTATAGGAGTTTACTAGTTTTGTTAACCACCCTTTTCGCCAGGGAAGTTTATGAGTCGGGTATGGTCATTTTTCTTTTCTGCTTCACTAATCTACGGGATATGGGAAGCGATAGAATGTGTCTAGCTACTACACTCATAATGTTAATGAGAACTTGATGATAATGAACATGGATCGGGGGGAGATCTAGGCAAGCTTGGTTCGTGGATGTGGTAGAATGAGATGGTGGTTACTTGTCGTAGATCTAAGGACCGGTTCATGCGAGCACATGCCAGGAATACAGTGCCACCACAAGGCCAAGTATGGGTGCGGCTTAGCTGACTAATTAGGTAAGTTGCTAGATTGTTATGGACCGTGGAAGGCGCGGGGAATGGGAGCCGAGTGAGGACTGCCCTGGGAACTGCATGGCACAAGAGAGGGCCCGTAGGTGGGAGAATGGTGATTCGAGCCTGCTGGTGAAACCTTAGTGAGTCCATACATCTAGTAACCCCTTTGTAAAGACTATTTTGTGATCTCTTGGCCATACACCGACGGTTGTGTACTGGTATAATGGAGGTTCTGCAGTCGCCGACGGGTGACGAAATCACAAATTTGTGGGTAAAGTGATGCAAACTCTACAGGGTATAAAACTATCATGATAGCCGTGCTTCCGGTCACAAGCACCTGGCCAACTTCCATGATTAGATGGGATGGTTATTGGGATGGATGGTTTGGTTTGGTTATTAGGATGTCATTGGTTTGGTTATGGTTTGGTCATTGAGGTTTGGTTTCGAGACTGTTGAGTTTTGGTAAAGATATTACAATTGTTGAGTCGTGGTAATGAGGTTGGGTCTCGGTTATGAGATGGCATTGAATATGAGATGAGATGATCATGAATATGAGATAGTATTCATGAAGAAAAGTTGAGAAAGATAAATGTTCGGATGAGATACAAAAAGTGGTGAATCATGAAAAAGGTATATTGATGTTATAATTGAATATATGTTGGGATTATATTCACTTAAAGTTAGCTGTTGTTTTTATCATGTTTTGTGAAATAAACTTTGCTTTTCTGCAATAAGCCTTTTTGTTCTATACCTTGTTGAAAGCTACATATCATATTTTCCCGCACTTGCTGAGTACGTCATATGCTCAAACTTGCATTATTACTTCATCATCAGCAACAGGAGAGGAGTACTTCGAAGACCATGTGGAGTATTAGGCGTATGATCTACCGCCAACTTGCCTGTGGAGTAGGAGATGGAGCCGCTGCCATTGCTTAGTTTGCTTCCGCTATACTGTAGAAGACTTCCGCTGCTAGAATAAGACTTCCGCTGCTAGAATGAGTTAGAGACTCATGAGACATTGTAATAAAACCCTGTTATTCATGGTATTATTCTGAGTTCAGTTTGTGGATTACATGTGTATGTGTGATGAACATTCTGGGCACACATATGCATCAGCTCGGTTCCGGGGTTTTCGGGACCAGGGCGTCACACTCCGACAATGAAGATGGCTGGAGCTCATCAATGATTTTGATATGGGAATTAATTATCATCCCGAAAAAGCTAATGTGGTTGTTAGATGCTTTAAGCAGGAAGACTCATGTTAATATGTTAACAATGAGAGATCTACAACCTCAACTTTGTGAAGAGCTTGCAAAATTAAATTTAAGTCTCGTTATATTACAGAGGCCGTAGCAATGGTAGTTGATTCAACATTGGAACAAGATATTCGAAATGGTCAAAAGAAGGATGAAAAGGTACAAGAAGTCAAGAGATTAATCAAAGAAAATAAAGCTCCAGAATTTAGAGAAGATGAGCAAGGTATCGTGTGGCATTGAAAATGAATATGTGTACCAAATATCAAGGAGATAATAAAGTTAATTTTGCAAGACGCTCATGATTCCGATTATTCTATCCATCCTGAAAGTACAAAAATGTATCATGATCTTAAGAGTAGGTAAAGGTGGTACGGAATGAAAAAAGATGTTGCAGAGCATGTGGCATTGTGCGACACATGCCAGTTGGTGAAAGCAGAACACCAAGGACATGCAGGATTATTACAACCATTAAAAATACTTGAATGGAAGTGGGAATAAATATGAATGGATTTCATAGTAGGTTTGCCTAGAACACAAAAAGGATATGATTTAATATGGATGATAGTGGATAGACTAACAAAAGTTGCCCATTTATACCAGTGAAAGAAAATTGTAACGGATCAAAGCTAGCGGAATTATATATGTCCAGAATTGTATGCCTACAGGGCGTACCCAAAAAGATAGTGTCGGATAGAGGTACACAGTTTACCTCAAGATCCTGGCAGAAATTACATGAGTCCATGAGAACTCGATTGAATTTCAGCTTCGCAAACTGATGGGCAGACAGAAAGAACTAATCAAATTCTTGAATGTATGCTTAGAGTTTGTGCACTCAAGAATAGTAGGAGCTGGGATAAGAATCTGCCTTATGCGGAATTCTCTTACAATAATAGTTACCGGGCTAGTATGAAAATGTCTCCATTTGAGGCATTATATGGAAGAAAATGTAGAACTCCTCTTTTTTAGGATCAAACAGGAGAGAGTAAAGTATTTGGGCCAGAGGTTTTAAGAGATGCAGAAAAGAAAGTAAAAGAAATCTACAATAATCAAAAGATAGCTCAAACAAGACAAAAGAGTTATGCACACACAAGACGACGGGAATTAGTCTTTGAAGTGGGGGACTATGTGTATCTCAAAGTGTTACCCATGCGAGGACTACGTCGATTTAAAGTAAGAGGAAAGTTAGCACCTCGATGTATTGGACGATTCAAGATACTGGAACGTAAAGGAGAAGTAGCATATCAGTTGGAATTGCCTTCTCGATTATCGGATGTACATGATGTGTTCCATGTATCACAACTTAAAAAGTGTTTTAGGACTCCAGAAGAACAATTGCCAGTGGATGAGTTAGATGTACAAGATGATCCCTCATATACAGAGTACCTAGTAAAGATTCTTGAGACAACAGAATGAATTACAAGAAACAAGAGAGTCCATATGTGTACATTCAGTGGAAGCATCATTCCGAGGTAGAAGCTACATGAGAAAGAGAAGACGAATTCAAATCACAGTTTCCTAATCTATTTTCTTTGTAAACCCAAATCTCAAGGACGAGATTTCTTTTAAGGGGGTAGAATTGTAACACCCAAATTTTTCAACTATGGATCAAAACCCTCCTCTCCCTGTCTCTCTCAGTGACATGTGGACCACACATGTTAGTTGTTTCTTCTCCAAAGCAACTGACGCCCTTTTCTCTCTTCTATACATATGAGCAAAAACATTCGGCCATGTGTGAAATCTCACACCCCTTCACCAACCGACATGCCCTACACCGCCGCCTTTCCCCCCTCTATAAAACCCAACCATAACCGATCGAGTTTCCCCACAAAACCGCACTCAATTCCTCTTGGTGAGCATTTTCGCCATCAACATCAATTCTTCAAAATTACTCCAATTCTTTCGGTTCTAACCGTTCCTACACCATCACAAGGCCGAAAGGAAGCTTTTGCGACAAGAAGCACCGAAGAACCGTGCCCGGAGAACGTTCCCAACGAAGATCACCGGAGTCCACCACTTCTCATCGTCGCCGACGCCTTTCCGGTCACTTCGGGTCCGAAGGATTGCTCTAGGTGAGTTCCCCGTGGCCTCCACTACGTTTTGGAGTAAAGAAAACAAGAAATGGTGAAGAAAAAATGGAAACCAAAAGGTTTCCGGCGAACCACCGCCGCCCGTGGGGAAGAAAGAGATAGGGGGCGATGTGGCCGTATCCGAGACGTTCGTTTCCCGTGGACGACTAAGATTAGAAGGGGGATACCCCTTCCGTTATTTTAAATCCGAGCCGTCCTGATTAAATCCGACGGCCCAAATTCAAACAGGTCGTAGCCGCTGGGGATTTAGTAGATAAAGCCCTAAAGATTTAAATTAATCTGAATTATGCCCTACGCTTTACAGATTTAACCCTAGACTTTATAGGAATTAGGAAAACTGTTATAAAATAAATATTTAGCCCATGTTTTCTCTGTAATTTTGGAAAATAGCTCTAGAACCTCAATTTAACCCCTGGAAAATTTGAAAATAATATATTGCAGCCTAGAATAATTTATAACTTCATTTTTAATTCTGTAAATAGCCAAAATGATATAAGAAAATTCTGGAAAATTATAAAAATGCATGAAAATATTTTGTTTTCACATTTTAACATGTATATAGATTCTGAAATTAAAAAGAATTATTTTTATAGGCTGAAAATGCATTCTAAGTGATAAATTAATGCTGAAATTCAAATAAAAACAATATATACTTCAGAAAATTCATGGAAATTATCGAAAATGCATTTATAAGTTCTAAAAATACAATAATAGCAATATATACTCTAGGAACAGTTATAATAAAAATTTTAGAGCAAAAATTAAATCTGAAATTATAACAAACATTAGTATATATGCATATATACACTCCAAAAACTATTATAAATTGTTATAAAATTAGAAATAAATGTGTTGCTAGTATAAGAACTGAATATAACGATATATACCACGAAACTGAAGTTAAATTTCTCTCTAAAGAGGGTAGATAAAGAACATTATAAAGCCTAAGTATAAAGTCATCTCTAAGTCTAAGTGGAGGTCTCCAACGGCTTTAACTTGAGCTTCACGGCCATCGGCGACTTTAATGGCCTTTTCCCCTCTTCTTAGGGTCCTCCTCATACTTAATCCCTGCAAAGAATTACAAACATGCACGGTGGCACCTGAATCAATCCACCAAGTAGATCGAGAATAATCTAAAAATGGGGATTCATTATCAAAAGTCACAAAATCATTACCATTCTTGCAACATCACTTTAGAAAGTCCACGCAATCCTTCTGGTAGTGTCTTTTCTCCTTACAAAATCTACACTGATCCTTGTCCACTTTCATATCCTTCTATGGAGGATGCTGAAGTGCAGCCTTACCCTTGCCCTTATCAGTAGAAGAAGTGCCATGTACCTTAAAATAAGTACCTTTGGGAGAACCAAAATAGTTCTTCCCCTTACCTTTCCGTTTGGCGTTGTTGACAGAGTCACCACCCCTCTGGGACTTAATGCGCTCTTCTTCTTGAACGCACATGGCAATCAACTTGTCTAAGTTCCACTGCTCTGGCTGAGAGTTGTAGTTGATCACGAAGGCCTCAAACTTCTTAGGTAGTGAAGAAAAAGTGAGGTGCACAAGCAACTCATCAGTAATTCCTAAGTTCATTGGCTTGAGATTCGTGGCTAAGTTGGTCATGTTAAGGATGTGCTCACGCACGCCACCTCTAGTGTATCTCTCAATAACGAGCTTCTTGATAAACATGCTCGTTGTAGCCTTGGAAGAGGAAGCGAACTGACTTTCCATCTTACGGAGGTACTCAAGAGCAGCGTCACATTCGGGAATCCCTCCCCGAATGGCCTAAGTGATTGTCCCACTAATCACCATTAAATACTTTCTGTTTGAGGCAATCCACATAGGGAGATCCTTTTCGTACTTATTCTTTAAACTTAGGTATTGTCCCTTCCTAACTTCAAAAGACTCATCAGTCTCTCCAGCAGTAGGTGTAGGGACCTCACGCTCAGTGGGGCAAGGAGTCATCAGTGCATAATCAATTTCAGAGATAGCCAAAACGATCTCCAACCTTTCTTTCCAAGTACCATAATTTAAATCGTTGAGTGGTTTAATGTTGAAAATAAAACTCAGTGCTGAAGACAAGGCTGAGGAACCTTCATAAAAAATTTAAATATATAAGAAAATATACAATAAAATTAAACAATACAAAAATATTGTTTTTTGCTTTTCGCGTTGGTTACTCCATAAAATACAACATTGAAAATCATAGCGAATTTTGTTTTTCGCGTTGGTTACTCAACGAAATTCTTTATGAATAAAATACTTAAAGTAATATAGAAATGCTGTATTTTATTTTTCGCGTTTGTTACTCAACAAAACACGTCATTCATAAACATGTAAATTTTATTCTTTCGCGTTGGTTACTGAAATAAAATTCACTTGAAATATAAACTTAAACATGGTAAATTTATTTTTCGCGTTGATTACTCAACAAATTTAACATGAACAACAACGAAAGCATTTCTTAATACTTAGTAATTAACATAAATACTTAAAATTCTATAGCATAAATAAAAAAATTAAATAGGTTGAGAAAACTTAACAATTTTTTATGGCAAAATTTAAATATAACATGCATAAAAACATCACATGAAGTATTACAAAACATTATAAGATTCCTTATTATTTTCTCAACCCATTTAATTTAAATTTTCTTAGGCCCATTTGATTTTAGCCTATAGTAAAATCCTAAAGAAAAATCCACCTGAAAATTGAAAAGTCCATAATCCAATTCTGGCCCAAGCCCAAAAAACTAAAGTCTTTAAAATTCTAACTAAAACAGAAAAGGGCTCATTGGCTAAAACAGCCCAAAGCCCATTATCTAAATTTCTCACAAAATTGGAAAAAACAAAACTTGCGTGCGCAGCCCACTATCGCTCGGCTCAGCCCAGAAAAAAAATCCCAAAAATACAAAGGGCAGACCACCACGGCCCGTGGTAACCCCAGGATGGGCTCCCAGCCCACTCGGCGCTGTGCGACGAGTGTGAGCCATTGGATTCTGATCCGACAGTCCTCAGCTATCTAAACACAATGCCCGGACAAATCTTGATCATCGATCGCCGATCGGACGATCATGCACGCGAATCTGATGATATTTAAGTTGATCGACGCGATTCGGCCGAACCCTAATTTCATTTTTCCCTTTCACTTCTCTCTCTCCTAACCGCAGCGAGTGAAAGCGAGAGGCGGGCGGCGTAGGGGAGCCGAGCGGCGGGGTACTTCGGCACCGCCGCGATCACCTCGCCAGAGCGCGATCTCGCCGAAAAGCAGCTCGTTGCCGGTGAGGGACGTCACTGATGGTCGCCGTCGAAGGCGCCTCGCCACTAGGGTTAGGGTTCCGGTGACCCTACCCCAACGGCCTTAGCGGTGGCGCCACCGCCGCCTTTATCATCGGAATCTAAGCTCACGCACGTCGTGCGATGAGCTCAGCGCCGTTTATGAAGAGGGTGTGCGGCGTCCTTACCGTGAGCGGATCCGGCGGCCCGAAAGCCAAACTTTTTGCGTCTCCTCATCGAGGAGTTCGCTGATGAGGTCGGCGCCGACTCCTCCGCTCGGTGCATGAACGCTGGTGGGGTCCTGAAGGACAGGAGCCGGCGCACGACGTCTAAAGGTGAGTTGATCCGTCCCCTTTTTTTAATTTCTTATTTGCTTCGATTTTGATCCCTTTGGTTCTGAGTTCTCATTCATGTTTCAAAACCGATTTAGATCTGATCCCCTCCTTCTAATTGCTGTAGAATCTAATTAAAACTTGAGCAAAACTAAAACCCGATTAGAAACTAACCTAGCCCGGCTCTTGATGCTATTGTTTGTTTCTTAAATCCTTACGTTCTTAATCTAGGTGTTGTCTAACCGGGTTCCTTAAGCACAAACAAAATCAATTGTGTGTTCAATCAATCAATGATAACATAGTTACCTTGAGTTCTTGTTATCACCATAAAGGGCTAGGCGTAGGACATACCTTTGTTGGCGTGAGTAGAGGATGGCATCGCGTCGATGAAGAAGCTCGATGCAGTGCAGTGGCGACCGGTGATGAAGATCGGTGAAGGCGGCGGAGACCTTCCCCTCGCAGCGCGCCTCCTTAGGATCGGTAGTTCCAGACTGTTAAGGGGGGTCGAACGTGGGTGACAAAGTTTCTCCATGTCCCGGTTGCCCCTTAGTTAATATAGCTCGTGCGAGAGGGGGCCTCAATCAAAATAGAATCCGGTTGCGCCCCCCCGATCAGGGCGCATAGAGGGAGTCGGACCCGGTATGGTCGTTATCCATACCGGGTCGGGATCAATACGTCTAACATCCATGGGCTAACCGGAAGTGTCGAATAACTTAACATACTGGGCTAATACTATGTCGTTTTCCTGTAGAAACCTCGCAAAAGGTCCAGAAATTTGGCCATACGGGGTATGACGACCGTAGTACTCCCCTCCACGTTCGGATCTTACTACTTTAATCTTAACGTTGTGCTGGTTTTCTACTTTGGCCTAATAGCTTAAATTTATCCAACGCTTCAGATCGCTCCTTGATTAGAAAAATGTAGCCATAACGCGCATAGTCATCTGTAAACGTTATGAACGAATCATAACCATCTACAGAGACTATGGGGAATGGATCACAAATGTCCGTGTGAACTAATTCTAAAATTCCCGTGGGGAATGGATCACAAATGTCCGTGTGAACTAATTCTAAAATTCCCGTACTACGTTTGACATCTTTCTTAATTTTCTTAACAAATTTATCTTTAATGCAATCAATGCATTCCTGTGAATCTGAAAAGAATCATTGGAAAACTAAGTGTTCAGGTCTTTGATTCCGAATGCAAATGACGTCCATGTGCTCTTACTCCATTGGCCCGCTAGCGCTGCTGCCTGTTCACACAGAAAGATCTCTTCTTTCCAGGATCACCTTTCTAGCAGATGTTTATTTTTCTATAAAAAAACACGACTTTGGAGTTGTAAAGCTCAATCGTTTGGTGCCAATTCATTCCACGATTGCTGCTGGTGCATTTTGAAAAATGTAGCGGGGCAACAGCCAGTCGTCGCCGATGAGCCGTGACGTTACCCGTAGCCCATCGACGGTGACGTTCAACTTCTGCCATCCTAAGTTCCATTAGTGAATTCTGTTTGGTTTAGGTTTCAGCTCACCTTCAGAGGCGTTCAGATTTCATCAGCTCTCAAGTATATATGCATGATACGACAGCTACTGAAGTAGACGGATACGAACGGCGACCCGGTCGGTCACGACATTAACAGAATGATACGTACTATTAGTGGACAGGTAATGGAACGCATACTTTTCTCCTCTATGTATCCAAGGAAATGCAAACTAAATGGACCTGCAAGTTGACCTCCCGTACGTATCAGATCACAGGTCGCATGAACATCTGACATCTCTCTCTCTCTCCCTCTCCCCTCTCCCTCTCTCTCTCGCTCTCCCTCTGGGAAAATATTTTATTAACCATAAGTATAGCACAGGAACGGTATGTATAATACAGCCATTGGCGTCAAGAAAATTGCAGCAGCCTCTAGTCAAAGTGGCCGGGTCATGGGTGTACTATAGTTACAGTTCCTGTGCTGAACTCAGAAAAATGTCCCACCGGGACGTCGGTTTCTTAGCTACACAAGCCTTGAACAACATCCAGTTGCTACATTCAGCCACAACAATCTTTAACGTCACCTCAATGCTTACTACTCTCTCTCTTCTGATTTAATTGATGCTGGAAGAACTAATTTTAGTTCTCCCAGCATCAATTAAATCAAAACAGAGGGAGTATATCACACCCTCAAGCACTACCTTTTGAATTTTGTTAAAGCACGATATATGTTCCAAAATCTGGGTATGTTCTTGTAACTTTTGAGTTTTTCTATACGATGTATATATAAAGGGAACGGATCGACATCACTTTCTTTGATGAATGTATTAGACAAAAAGTCCCACAGGGTTATAAATATGTACTCACCCCACAAGGTTTAATCAATCCAATAATTATTTTCCATATTCTTTCTAGCAGAATGCTGTCCGGATGCACGTTACATGTACGCATGCATGTAACTTAGCAGCGAATTCCAAAGCGCGGTGCCGAACCAACGTTACGTGTGGATGCTGCTCGACCTCCCAGCAGTCTCAGAAGCTGCTTGATTTCGTAGTTTTGAGGCTTGAACTAGCTACACACTGACCAACTTCACGAAGCCTGGCCTGCGTGTGAAGAGATGACCTGAGCTTGATGTATTAGTCATCAAAATGGATCAATCTCCTAAAACCTTTTCTAGAGTTGTTTTTTTAAATCACGTTCGATGATCATATTTAAAGATTAAAACAACCGGCCTGGTTTACCATTCATTTGCAGTATGTGCACCTATGTAGAGAGGCAGTGGAAGAAGAAAAAGGGCAAATTTTTTTAATACACGGGCCAGCTATCCTGGATTCTGAAATATGAGAACCCGGTAGGCAACCCTCACGACAGAGACGCTAGTCACCCGCCACTTACCCGTTCTAGAAAAAAACAGATCATACTAATTCATATGGATGTATAGTCGGTCCCAAGCCCGGGTAAAGGAGAAGAGTTGTGATAGATTTGGCGAGCTAACATCAAAATCAGTATGAAATCTAGTTTGGGTTTCATATCTCTATCTCAACGTGTCTGAGACAAAGGCTTTGTTGTTGTTTGTATGGATGTATACATTATGGTTAGATACTATATGACATCTCATGTGTCATCTTAATAATTACCTACCGGTCAACATGTATATATGCATTCTCTTAGGTTCATGAAATTTGGCCTTCTCCATTTCCCGCAAATGTTTTCTTTGGTCGTCAGTATGTCCAATTTGACTTCTTTAGAACGGCGTCATAAAGCTAGGATGACCTGCTCTCTGTTTTGTTTTTCTTTTTCTCTCTTTTCAATGTAGGTAGCTAGACTGACTAGCTAATGGTTGGCCGGAATCACCTTTTGAGTCCTTTGTGGCGTGGTTGCTAGCTCAACGTACAAAAGCGTTTGAGTGCTTGAACACGTACTCTGTTCTGTTACTTGTGTGGTGCTTGTTAGTTTAGATTTAAACTAATTGGTATAATATATTAAGAACACAGGAGTATTTTGAATTTCCTCTGTTTCAGAATATGAGTAGTTTGGGACTTTCAAAAAAAGAATATGGGTAGTTTTGCTCATGTACTAAGTGTATGAAAAATGTTATGAATCCTGACAAGTAATTGTCCGGATGCATAAGAGATGCTATGAACCTTTGACACCCGAAAACATAGCCAGGAATGCTTATATTCTAGAACGGAGAGAGTGATACTCATGAACCAATTAAAAAAATCACAGGAACATGAGCGAACCACCGCTTGAGTGCTCTATGGCTTTATATTCTTGTTAAATTTTTGCAAACTGTCTTTGCTAGGATTTCACTGCTATAAATTGCACTCCTTGCATTGGTCCCATACATGAAAAACCTGGAAAACACCCAAGAACAAAGATGCGCCAGTCTGCATGCCTCCGCGAACAAATATTTGTACATCTAAATTCAAAGCCCTTGCTGCTGTTGTTGTGATGCGGGACATTTTTTTTCCAAACTGAAGCAATAGTTTTGACCAACATCTGTTTGCATACTTGTTGGATGCGTCCTATTCTTTCTTAAGCATTATATAAATTTATTTTACTATGAATAATTAGCACTGGTTAACTAATTTATATATGTTCTCCATATAAATCCAATGAGGTCACCAGACAAGAGGGACTACTTAGTCGAACCCCTTAATGATCTGGCAAATTATTGTGAAAAACATATATCTTTATTCAAAGTACATTTCTTACAGCCCAACTAGATTAATGAATCAAATCCAGCTGATAGCTGAAGAACCAAACAAACCAATATTTTTTGAGGGGGAAATTAGCTATAAAGAATACGGGCACTAATAAGGCCACTCATCTAATTAACATTACCCACTCCCGCATCAGGCAAGTGATGATGATGACGACGGACACCATGCATGGAATGTTTTATAGGCTCTTCGGATTTTCTTTAACCCATGCGGCCATGCCGGAATCTTCCATAGATCATGGGTGGCGTGGGCAGCCACCATTTGAGCTGTTGGTGCCGCACGAGGGTCCAGCCCCCAGCCGCTGCAGGTATATTTGCCGAAGAAACTGACGCAGGACACCTCCGCCCGAGACGGCGTCCCTAGCCGGCGTCCAGACGTCGCCGCCCAACGGCCGCGCCATGCCGGAGACGGCCGATACCGCCACAATCATCAGGAGTAGTATTGCCGGCGCAGCAATAGTCCTTCTAGCCATCTCCTCCTTCTATACTAAACAAAATCACCACACCAGCGTTGTACTAAAAAAACAACCTGTATAGCTCTCTCCGATCGATCTCAAGACAGCTATATGTTTCGCTCTTGATTGCAGGTTCAATCGATCTGGTTCTTATATGGTCGGTTGCACACAGGTTAAGATGAGATGTGCATGGGCTATCACCCATATATATAAGGGCCCGGGTCGTACGGTACCTAAGTTTTTAGAACTCCATGGTGCATGTACGTTACGTGAGTCATGACGAGAGATCGGTACTGTGCAGTTGGCCAGTGCACCTGCGAGGATGCTGCATGCATTGACACAGGAATGTTTCAAAGAAGCACTAACTTCACATGTCACTATATATAGTGCTAATAACTAAGCCCAAGTCTTTTATGTGCTGGGCAAGATCATGTTTCCTATACATTAAGAACCGGAAATAAGACCATGTTAGTAGCGGTGCACAAGTTCCTGTGGTGTACATGAATCTTTCTGAGTGGTCTGTTCCGGCCTTTCTGATCGGGAACAATTATAGAAGTAGTGTTTGCAGAATGCGGCGAAAAGGCAGGGTTGAATAGTTAGAAGAAGCCGCCATCAGATTTTGATCTTTGGAGGAGACCAACTACCTGTTTTTTAGTATTTCCAAACGTTGCTGCATACCATTAGATCGTAGCGTTGGTGTGCCCGTGCGTGTTGCCCTGTTGGTTATATGCTCAAGAGACAATATAGTGTACCCATGTGTGTTGCTTATGTCCACTACTCGAGCCAAAGCCTAGGTCAAAGTATTAACTGCAACCCCTTTAATAGTATTAACATATCTATAACAAAATAAGACTCCCCGTCTAAGGGTCATTCTTTTTTAAGATAGATACTTAGATTTAGACATATCCCTTAGTCTCAGTTCCTCACCAATACTCCTCTTCATGGGGTCCTTCCTAGGTTACTCATCTTCTTAAAGCCTCTAAGCATTACCAAGTATAAGATAGATCAATTTCTTGCATCTAACATGGTTAGTCATATAGTCATGTTGATATTCATCACTGCCATGAGATAGGGCATGAAGCTTATACTTGTAAGATATTTTTTGAAAAAACATCCAAAAACTTTAATTATATCTTTAGTGGTAGACAATGTCCCTATCAACAAGAGACACCTATGGTGACTTCATAAATTACAAATTAGTTGGCCCGTCTTTTAAAGGTGCTCCTAAAAGTTGGGTGTGCGTATATTTATAGTGATGAGTACTCGAGTGTACATACGAGAGTCTACGACTATATTATATTTCAAAAAACTATGTATGATACAAGATAGTAGATAGTATTAGCTAGTATTTTTAAAATTTAATTATTTGTTAGTGTTATTTACATTTTATCCGATCATCAATCACCGGCCCTTTTTCTGCTGTTGTTGGCCCTTATTGCTGAACTGACACATCTACCGCCCCATCAGCTATATATCACCAATTGATTTTATGAAGTGCAAGAGAAAATGAATATGACATCTTTAGGTACCATTAAAGATAAATTTTGAGGCAGGAGCACAAATTTATCTACGGCAGCATGATTCTTGGGAACAACTGGTTTGTGTGTGTGTGCGCGCGCGCTTGTATTTGGGCAACAAAAGAATCCTCCATGCTCACTCTTAAAGCCTAGAAACTCTCATATTCATAGAAGAAAAATATATAATAAAATAATCAGCAATATCTCCATATATGTTTTTAAAATTACTCATCATTATCATTATAAAAATCCAAAATACCTAGATGAATTTATAAATTACCCATCATTATCATTATGAAAATATAAGATTAAAATACCCTCTATATATTTGAAATTACTCCCAGTTATCAATACCAAAAAATAATCTAAGTTACCTAAGTATTTGTAAATTATCTGTTATTTCTATTAGAAATAGAATCAATAAAAGATAATAACGATGATATGATAAAAATAAATTAAAATAATAAACTATAATATAATTTTATATATAATTAGATTGTGTGATAATATTTTTATTTTTGATTCATTGATTCTCTACCTGTGTAAATGTGTGAGCCGTTCAACTAGTTCAATTGGAAGAGAACTTCAGTAGGAAAGTGTTCACTATCCTAAATTTATGTTAATATGCATCCAAAAGTGATCAAAAGCATATGCACAAATCTACTAAAAGTATTTGCATGGATCAGTATTTCTTATGAAATAGTAACTGAGGATCGATCACTAAAAATATGTGCTCAGATTTTTACCCACCTATATCTCATGGGTCGGCAAAAGATTTTTACAGCCACCAATATCAGGTGGTAATGGTGTTATCTTGTTTCTTTCTTACGGATGTTAAGATATCTGGGTGAAGGATTATTTTTCACTGCCTAACCAGAATAATGGGGTCTATTCTTTTAATAAATCTCGACCTATCTAGTATATGTAAGTGCTAAAGTGAGGAGGAAACATGACACACTGATTGCACGTTTGAATAATTAATTCATATATTAGCAGGGCTAAATTATAGATCCAACAAGTTCAATTAAATCAACCAAGCTTCTATTAATTATCAACTCCAATAGTGCCCCCCCAAAACTTATTCAGGATAAATATGTGTCGGTACCCTGCAGACCGGGTACCCCTGCGTGGAGGGTTAAAGACAGCCCAGACCCCGCCTCCCTGCTGAGGCGGGCGCTAACATGGCCACGTGTCCTTGGCCCCGGGGCTGTCACGTGTGCCTAGGCTTTGGAGCAGACACGTGCCCTTAGCTCCGGACCAAGCCTCTCCGCTGAGGTGAGGTCCGGAGCTGCCACGTGTATCTAAGCTCTGAACCTCCTCCAGAGCTCCGGAGTTGACACGTGCCCTTGGCCCCAGACCAAGCCTCCCCGCTGAGGTGAGGTCCGGAGCTGCCACGTGTATCTGGGGTCTGAACCTCCTCCTTGCTAAGGAGGGCTCTAAAGCCGACACGTGTCCTTGGCCCCGAACCAAGCCTCCCCTTGAGGTGAGGTCCGGAGCTGCCACGTGTATCTGGGCTCTGAACCTCCTCCCCGCTGAGGAGGGCTCTGGAGCCGACACGTGCCCTTGGTCCCGGACCAAGCCTCCCCGTTGAGGTGAGGTCTGGAGCTTCCACATGTATCTAGGCTCTAAACCTCCTCCACATCAAGGAGGGTTCCGAAGCCGCCACGTGTTCCACGATCCGTCGTGGGCCATGGTTCGGAGAAGTCAACAAAGGAGTGCGCTGTCAGGCCATGCTTTCAAGGACCGCACCTTCCCCAGAAGCATGGCGCACGGCGCACACCTCCGTCCACCGCCCATTCTCCATTATGGTGACAAAACAGGGCGGCGAGGCGTGAAAGCAGCACAGTGCCGCCCAGCAGAACAAGAGGACGCGACGACAAGATGTCGTCTTCATCATCACATGTTGCACGGTTAGAGGCGCTCAGCGCGCCAGGCGGCAGGACTTAACTCCTCCACCGACCACTCTAGTCACAGTTGTAAAAACCCTAGATTATGTATAGGGTTGAGATAGCCTTGGGGCCACCTGTCGGGCCCCGGGCCTCATTGTAACCACCCTGGCCTTGGACTATAAGAGGACCGAGTGTCCACCCGACAGAGGGTTTGCAACCCTGCCAACTCATACACACATACGCACAAGCAATACAACAATCACCCCCGTGGATGTAGGGCTTTACGCTCTGGCGGCCCAAACCAAGTAAAAAATCCTCGTGTTCACCTTCTCTCTTGAGCTTGATCGCTCTAGTGTCGTCAAGCCCCTCCAATCAAAAAATTTCCGTGGGCTGCTCCAGGAGCAGACTGGAGGAAGTGTCATTGCAACACTTCTACATTATGCACGGCATACAGATTCTTTCTCAAATTAGTTTAACATAAAATTATATTCATATATATATAATATTCCTATTATTTTAACAACATCTATGCCGTACATATTGTGTCTGTACAAATTAATTGTCACCCGCCGTCGAGCGTACGTCCCACGTACGTACTTGGGGAAAATACATCAGCCAAAAAAATTTCGTTGATGAAAACAAACCAATCAACCAATCCAACCAGAAAAAAAAGGCGACGCCTTTCACGTCGCGACTCCAACGTCCCCAACCAATGGATCTCGAGTCCATCCTTCCCCGTCCGTCGATCGATCCCTCCACGAGATTGCCATCATTCTTCGTGATGCACGAAACCACTCGATGAAGCGCATCTGCGCTCGCGGCCACGGCCTGCGCCATGCGCCAGGATCCGCCGTCGGCCTTGTTGGTCCTCTACCTACGGCGGGCAGCCGTTGTTGGGGCTGTTGGTCTGGCACGACGCGCCCGGCCCGCCCAGCTGCTGCAGGTACAGCCTCCGGAGCGCGTCGACGACGGACGTGACGCCGCCGCCACCCGGCAGCGGACCGGCTCCGACGACCACCCAGCTGGCGCCTTCGCCGTCCAGCGGCCGCGCCGCTGATCCGAGCACGAACAAGAGCAGCAGCGCCACCGCCACGACCTGCAGAGCGATCCGCGCCCTCCTCATGGCCATAGTATCAGCTTCTTCGTTCTTCTTCTTCTTCCCTTCGAGCTTTTCTTCTTCCTTGTAGCAAGTGTATATATGTTTTTTTTGGCTTTGAACGAGCAAAGCTCTGTCAGAATTCGCGCAGTGCAAGTTAGCTTCGGAACGGGTCACGCAGCATTATATATAGAGCACGCATTTGAGGGAGTCCGCGAGAGAGGCTTACGCACGCACATTGATCGATCGTCTCTCATGAGAGAGGAAGCCGCATGTCGGTTACGTGCGGCGACTTGGTTTTGGTTTCGCCTCACCCGCGCGTTCATTTGAAAAGGTCGACGGACGACCCGGCGGCCGGCCGGCGGCGGCGCCGGTCAAATATACCAGGTTGCCAGCCTCATCGATCGGCGTTGCACCGGCGGCGACGGGTGTCTGCCATCCACGTGACACGCTTTCTCGTACGGTTCATTCCTTTCCGCGATCGGCGCACAACGACGGCGAGTCGGCGACGTACGGGGACGTCAGAAGTCGGAGCTGGCCGTGTTGACCATGCATGCAAAAGCGCGCGGACGCGTACGTGCATGCGAGCTGGCGTGCATTGTGACGTCGTGGTGGCGAGGTAGCAGCTAGCTAAGCCGGTGCACAAGTCAGGCGGACACCGATTCGTCATTGGACCAACGCTGTCTCGACGACAACACCGCTAGTCCCTCCAGCTCCTCCATTGTTCGTCGTCCACGGCTGGCAGCAAGAGATTGGCGTCGTATGAGCGTTGTTTTTTTTATCTATTTAAGTTGATAGAAGTGGTTAGAGTTTGACGACGAGAGAGACTGCCTTGTGAGACAAGGCAGGTGAGGAGGGGTCTACTTTGACTTTGAGAATCGCCGGGGACGGATGTCGCTTAGTCAGCGGTTCGTTCCGTTTTGTCATGGCTCATGTGGCTTTTGGTCGTTTTCTTTGTTCACATGGGTCAGAAACTTGGAATTCTTGCCTCGTAGTATTTTTTTCCTTGACGAGAATCCCTGCCTCATTGCTTGCATGAAGGTTGAAGCATCGTTCTCTGGTCAGAATTTTCACCCGTACAATGTTTATCATGGTCAGAACTCAGAGCCGATTCCAAGAAAGTGGGCGCTCTCAGACAGTCGGTCTAATGTTTGTTACGGCCTTCAACTTTTGGTTACGTCTTACGTGTACCGATTAATCACGGTCATGAGCCATATCGATTGCTTCTTCAGGTTTAATTTGCATTGAGATGATGATGATAATAAAAACAACTATAATATTAGTAATAATACTCCCTCCATTTTAAATTATTTGATGCTTTATAGTTTAAAAATAAACAAACCAGTCAAATAATTCGAAACGGGAGAGTAATAAGAAGAAAATCTCACAGCGTCTGCTATACGTGGTATATGAGCCAGACGATACAACGTTTTTTCAGTTGCCGGTGCACGAGAGTTGACTAAATACTACGGCGATCATGCATCCAGCTTAGACCATTTCAAACGAGCGCGTTAACCTACATGAAGCGCCTTGAATTTCGTCGTGGCCAAGCTAGTGCTGCACGGCTGATTGACGGAGTTGGTCACAGGCAGACCGGCATAACTGGCTGCTGCTTTCTTGTCCTCGGGGTCAAAATGCTTGCTACCACGTATCCTGGCGGCGGACGGGCCAAGCATTAAACTGTACCCAAGTAGTAAACTGTACTAAGTTCAGGCTGACAAACTCTCACTGTCACTGCTACTATTCCGGTTTCAGGACGAGGGCACCGTCGGTTGTTGTCTATTTGTCACCTCCCTACACCACAGGGAATTCACAAAAGTAGACACCTTGTCGGCTCGTCACCATTGTCACAGCTCGACTAGCTCAGTAGTCGAATACTTCGTCACTGGACTTAGCGACATGGTGACACAAAACTAACGCCCTCATCTCTCACGCATGTATAGCTATCGATGCAAAGGCCTGGCATCCTATAAGAACTGTTGGTACACCACCTGAAGTATATATGGTAAAATAAAAACACTAGCAACAGTATCCTATATATACTGCTAAGCTAGGTGTCCAAGTGATACTTTAATTTAAAAATTCATGAATACCACAGTTTTACGAGTTTAAAGTGTGCTACTTGTACCTGAATTATATGTACGCTTAGACAAAAGGGCACTGCACGAACTAGAAAAGCAATGCACGCTTTGCAGATTTCAAAAGTGGCAACGTTTGCTTGTTCGACTAATTCAGTCCCTAGCTTCCGAACTTCTTAAAGTAGACCTAACACACCAATTGAACCTCTACTTGCAACGTTGTTCAGAACTCCTGCAGGGTTCTGCACCACAGGGTGCATTGCGCATACAATTTGGCAACACGAGTAGGAATTTTGAAGATTTTGTTTAAACAGTAGATGTTTGTCAAGATAAGTTTAAAACATTATGGAAGATGACTGTGTTGGAAATCTACTAAGCTGTAGCAAAATATTGCAATTGTACTAGATGATCTGTTTGCCCTTGTTACAAATACTGAAGTGCGACAAAACTGCTGGCCGCCTGAAGAAACTGTCAGCGAACATTCAAAACCTTGTAGTTTCATGGCCGGCCTCTGGAGTCCTCTCGTCTCACCACCCCCATCTCGCCTACTTTAGCTGGACGTCCCTGATGTCACTCCCTGCTGAACACTTCACTTTGCCGTAGCTGGCGTGGTCAGAATCCAAGACGAACTTCGCATTCTATCTCAGTGGGTCTATTGAATCCAATGAAAGTTGAGGATTACTAGGTGTGTGAGAAAGCAATGTACAAATTGAATCCCAGATGTCGAAGACGTCTATTTAGGGGCCGTTTGGCTACCCGAATCGATTCCGATTATATACGGAATCAGTTTGAAACTGAGCCAAACACCATTTTTGTGAATCGCTTCTGGTTGGAATCACTAAGAAACGATTCAGCGATTTGACCTGCGGGCGTGAATCGGTGCCAGAGGTGTTCCACGGGGCGAATCGGTCTTGAGTTGACTTGTCAACTGAAAGATCGATAATATTTACGTGACCTGTCACCGCCTTTCTCCCCAACACTGCAGGCCCTCGCACAGAAACCCGAAGCCGCATCCCCAACCGAGCCGCCGCTAGCCCTCCGTCACCAAGGGCACCCTGCCCGCCCGCCGCCGGCAGCAGCACGCCGAAAGCTCGACGCTGCCAGCCTGAAGCCGCCAGCCCGCCGCCACCAACGGGACTCCGCCCGCCCGCCACCGCCAGCAGGATGCCGGAAGCCCTACTCTGCCAGCCCGACGCTGCTGGCCCGAAGCCCCCTTCCCGACACCGGCTGTAGGAAGCCGCCAACCCACCGCCGTTAATTTTTAACCAACAAACCCAACTAATAGCTAGAGGTAAAGGAGTCAATTCAATCATGTACTCCTCTCTACTGAATCTAAAACCAAAAGTTAGCCAAACGGTTTCTAAAGTGATTCTGTTTCTCAGTCTGGAACCATTTCTGGGTTTAAAACTTTTCTGATTCTGAGTGAATCTGGAACCGTACCAAACGGGGCCTTAAGATAATGTCAGCTCCAGGGGACAAAATAACATGAAGCTACCTGGAACAGAAGAACATAACTACTTTCTCATTGCAATAAACCATAGAGAAACAATAAATGATTTCAGTATGCAAAAGTAAAGAATCCTTGATACACCAATATAATACAAGTTAACATTAAGAGAAACTTGCAAACATGATATAACACTGACAACTCCGGAACTCATTATTCATAAAGGAGAAGGAGCAATATGGAAGTCTGGAATAATGATTTCATCTCAGGATCATGTAATAGAAAATATAAATATCATATATACTTTAATAACCAAGATTAAATTCCCATATTAATATTAGTAATAAGTGTTGTGGCACTAAGAAACCAAAATTATGGGAAGAAATCAATTCTTCATGAGTGTACAGCAATGGATCTAAAATTTCCTTTTAGAAAGCATACGGTCATGTCATTGCAAAGGAGTATATGATGTATTTCTCCGCAGCGATTAGTAGTAGTATGTTCCTTCAGTGCTCGGAAACGCGATGCAGCTCCTAGGAGCTTGGTTCAATATGCAACTAGATTACGCAGTTCGGGAATCTTCCAGATGCTTTTAACAGATTATACGATCTGAAAGTTCGGTTCGGTGTACTGACAAAAATTGCTGTGTGTGGCACTGGCTACCTAAACTGATGAACTAGAACGCAGGAATAGGGGCCAAATCGTACAATGCCAAGGGGAACAATTTCGGCACTCTGGAAACTTGTAACAAATCATACTCTGAACGTATCATACTCATACCATCAGATGCTAACTTCTAGCAATCAATTTCTGCCACGGTCTCACAATCGCTGAACTGGTGAACTAAAACGCAACGGTTTGGAGACTTCACCACGAGATCACCTGATCCGGAGGGGGCGGGAGAGTGAATCTACCTGCGGACCGCTAGATACCTGGGGCAAGCGGTCGCGGCTCGCGATCGGCACGGGCTTGACGCGCGCCTGCCGGAGCTGACCTCGAGTCCTCGCCGGCCTCCGCCGCAGCGCCGCGCCCTAAGGGCTGACACCGACTAGTCGTGAAACGAGGAGAAATGGCTGGGCTACCCGTGAGGCTCTAGTGTAGGCCATGGCCCAGGAAGGCTGAATTCCTATTGATTGTTCGTTATTTTTTTCTTTGTTACGTTACATTTCGAATGAAGTTCTTAAAATTCTCTCTCTTTCTCTCGTGACGATCTAGAGCTTCAATTTAACCCTCTCACGCCAAAAGAAAATAAATGCATAATATTTTATTAAAGTATTCGAGAATCAAAATATCAAATCAACGGCTTTTTATTTTCTGTGGGATAATTTAGATATAGCAAATGTAAAAGTTTGGGATCCTTTAGACAAGAACTGTGCAAGATGAAAGCAGATTTTATGAAATTTCCTGATCCGAAAATTAATGGAGCTAATACATAAGAAAGATGCTTTCGATAGTCTTATATCCAACAGTGTAAAGAAAGAAACAAATACTTTTGAACTCCCACACAGTCGACACATCAATCGCCTCTTGAGACAAACTATGCTGATCGATCACCGGCATTACGGCATTACCAGTGAACTGGGATGAGCCATGGAAAAACAAAATCAACCAAAACAAAGGGAAAATATAGCAGCGCCAAATAATCATGTGAGAGGACGGGATATTCACAACCTGGGCAACCAGGATCATGCAGAAACCAGCACTCTAGCTACATTACAGATGAGAGGAAGATGCTAAGATCGCCCAGCCTATACAAGCATCAGGTGCACTGCCTGGACTAAGGAGAGCGTGCCCGACAAGGTTTGACACCTCTTAGAGCCGCTCCCGCCAGTCTCGTCAGATCCGAACCTAATCTTACCCTGGTCAAGGTATTGCAGGGTCAGGTCATATGTGCTTTGATCTCAGCCACAAATTAATAGGAACCCAATGGAACAAATAGAGGGTGGATCGGATGGTCAATCCAAGAATACTGCCTGTTGTTAGTGCTGCCGTCATTGAAAGTTGCGTGCCAACCCACTTCGTGGTGCATTTCTGCAGCAATGGACAAAATCAAATGTGATTCAGAAAAAAAAAAAAGAAAAAGTGTGAATCAATTCCAAAAAGTACAAGTGATTGCTTCCTTGAAAAGAAAATTTATACATTTTTTGTCAGCTTGGAGCAGTCTATAAGCAAATATAATAAAGACTAGAGTATGGGAAGACACCTACCCTAGCTAGCATTAATATGTAGGGGTCTACAAAAAAGATAGCATGCTTCAAAGAATGTACCCTACTTACAAAAAGGAGAATTTTAAGAACCTAAATATGGTTGTACATGACTGTTCTGTTCATCATAATTAATTGCAGGACCTAGAGGATCTCATGAATAGAAATTTCATGTCACATAACAGCATGAAAATGGAAAATTAACTCACTGCAGCATACTAACTGCTCAACTTCTTCCAAGATATTAGGCTAGCCATTAGCTACTACTTTTGATCAACCAAAATCCCAAGTATCACATATCTTAATATGAAAAGATCAAGAACAATTTTAGCAGTGCTTAAAGACAAACCTTCCTGGAAGCAGCTGAGAATTTCCAGGGCCTTTTGAGTTACCAAGTCGCTTGGCTCTGATTTCTTGTTCTTTATCGACACGCATAGCAGCAACTTCTTTCTCCATGGCAGCAACCTCTCGTCTCATCTTTTTAGCCTCCACGTCCATTGCTTTATTTAAGGTATCTACTTTCTTTGCTAACATCTGCTGGGCAACGAGAAAATGACAGGCTTTATAATACTTAATATGTTACTCAGTTAGCTGAGGTGCACGAGAACAAGAACAGTTGCATACCTCGATAGCATCATCTTTATCTTTTATACTCTGATCTTTTTCGTAGCATAACTTTCTCAATGAAATTACCTCTTTTTGCAACATATCATACAGGAAACCAGAGACTGTCTCAGCTGTGTTGCTACTTGCTGTTTCATTATTTTTCTCACCTGAATTTCCATTCGCACTTTCATTAGTCTTTTCATCCGCGTTGCCTTTCCAACTATCATTAGCCTCCTTATCTCTAACAGCATCTGTAGACCTATTCAGTAAACGAGCTCCATTTCCATGGACTTTCCCCCTATCAAGTGACCTAGTTCCTCCATCAAATGACTTAGAAGTTCCTTTAGCATGCTTTAGGACCAAGCTGCTGTTTGATGAAAGAGATGATCTTGAATGAAGAGATGGTGATCTCCTTGATAACAGACCATTCGTCAACAATTTTGGCATATTATCAGCTCCACCAAGTGACAATCGACGGGAAGAACCATTGCTGAAGCTCTTTCCTTCGGTAGGTGGACGGCTAGATCCACTTGGTGGTCCTCTCAATCCATCTTCTAATACTTTCAAACGTAACTGATATTTTTCCTGAGTAAATGAACAATCCAGAAGTTTAGTTCAGATTAAATATTAAAGATTAGATTACATCATAAAGGATATTACAGGTTTCATCTATATGTCAAATTACTGAATTAGAAAACTAAAAAGCAAGCAATCAGTGGAACAAACCGGTGCCCCAAATTATGACAAGAATTGATGTACCTTTAGTTGAGCTTCTGACCGAGCCGTACGTTCTGCAACAGCAAGCTTGTCACGAAGTTGTTGCATTTCACCCTGTTAAAACAAGGAGTTACCAAAGGATGCCACATATCATATGATACATGTAAAAAGAACTATGACCTACAGGTTGCACAACTAAAGAAGCATACACTTGCATGCAAACATGTACAATAAAGAATAAGAGAAGGCATAGTTTAAACATCTTACTTGCAAGAACCTACGCTCTTCAAGCCATTGTTTCACTGGCATCACTTTGTCATTAGAATCTTTCCACTCATTGGCAACCACAGTAGCAACCCTATTTGCTGTAACTTTCGCCCGAGCAAGTTCACGGTCAAGTGTTTTCCTTTCTTCCTGAGAAAATCAAATACAGAAATAAATGTGTCAAGTGTCATGGAAGAATAAATGTATCATATGATAAAGGAGAGTTGGCAAGGACTCGATAGCAAAAGAAGCGACTAGTCCAAGAATAGTTTTTTTTACATTCATTTCTTGAACTTTGCGCTGATAATCCCTAACAGCGTTAGCGGCTGCACCACCTCGAAGAACAGCCTCCTCCAAATCTCTCACAGTCCGGCTAAGCTTTTCAACTTCTGCAACCTTTTGGCGGTGAAGCTTGTCCAAGATCTTATTTTCTTCCTGGAATGCAAAACAAAACAAAACAGAGAGAGAGAGAGAGAGAGAACCAATTAAGCACTAATATTTAGTACATTGATTGCATAGCCCAAGTTATTTTAGATACATGCAAAGAACAAAGTAAAAGAACCCACTTACATGACAGATCTCGACTTGCTTAATCAACTCTTGGTTCTTGTTTTGGAAATCGTCAACCATAGCAGCTTTTGCCATAGCAATTTCAACAGTCCTCTCTGCTTCTAGCAGTGCTGCCTCCTTTTGTTTTGTTAGACGATCTAAAGCTCTGTTGTCATCCTGGAGCTTGGCAATCTGAACAGAACAAGGTCAGCTTGTTATCTTTGTTTACAGAAAATAAGTGATGAATGGGAAAGGGCAATAGAAAAGGAGTCAGTTATCTAACTTACACAGAGAAGTCATTTGCCCAGATACAAGTGCAGAACAAGTAGGTACAAACGACTTAAAGTGTTACCTCTTGCCGAGCAAGCTTTAATTCAGCTTCAAGTGGCGCAAGAATGGCTTCAATTGGTGGCATGTCATCATCCTTTTGGGCTGCATGTACTCTTCGCAAAGTTGCTTCTGCTGCAAATTGGGCAGCCATTGCAGCTCTTTTCTCATCATTTATCTTTTTAACCTCTAGATTCTGCAAGTTTTTCTCTCTGTTAACCATAACCAAGAGGAAACTAGAAAAGAAATTAACACATGTTTTTAAACAGATACTTTGTTTTCTAGGTGAGATTCTGTCAACTTGAGTTTCTCATCCATCTTCTCCAACTCATCTGTGAGCTGCCAACAAAATATCACAATCACAATAAGAGCAAAAGGAAGCAATTCACCAATAAAAAGAACACATCAACCAGTAATTCAGAAATGCATTTCTTTCCATGAATAGAGATGGAAATTAGTGCACATGAGATGAAATACTTGATCCAGCATTTCTATCAGTTATTTTGTTGAACATGTAATCCCTTCTACGACCCAAATTCACAATATGAGTGCAAGTGAAATTCACTACTCTATACAATGACAGAAAATTACAACCAATTACTTGAATTCATGCTACTAAACCATAAATCATAACTCGTATATTCCCTCAATAGGAATGTAGTGTATTAAAATCATTAACAGGATTGATTCAGATTATGAATATAAACGTATCTTTCTTTGGGATGGCAGCAGGATACTGCATGTTAAGGAACAATTAACTGTGGATTTTATTGTGTGCACCGTAAATCCTTAAATTTGCATTGGGCCAAGAGAAGTAACAAAATTCTAGAGTTAAAAATATCTTCAACAATCCGATTGCAGCTTTAGAACACAATTTATGAAAATAATTACCTCGGTTGATCAACTGCAACAGGAGGGTAACAGAATTGTGCATAATGAATACAAAAAATTGAAAATCACAAATATAAGCTAGAAACATCTAGGGAACCAGTCAATGACAATGCAAAGAGGCGGCGGCAGTGAGGACCTTGGAGTTTAAATAATGAAAGAAAATTTAAACACAGGTTCAGCTAGATGATGCAAATTTTAAAATTTGGATTGTTAATCCTGTGAGTAGGAAGATGGCAATGGAAAACTAAAACTAAACAAACTATAGTATAATTAAGAGAGTATTGTTGGAAATCCAGGGATTAACTTCCTCTAATCTCTTCTCTTAATCTATTCTCAATTGGGGGGGGGGGGGGGCTGTATATATAGCCCCAAATTACAGAGTCCTTATCTAATACTAACTCCTACTTTTATTGGACTAGGACTCTATCTCTAACACCAATTATTAGAAAAACGGGATTATATCTAACAATCACCCCCTAATCTCGTTTTTCTAGATCACACTCACACTAATTAGGATGGAGACACACTTCCACCCTAAACACACTTTCGGGATGGACACAACTGCACCCCCAGGATGGTCACATCTACACCCTGCACAACTCAATTTTGGGATGGACACGTCTTCATCCCCAGGATGGCCGCATCTTCATCCTGCACACAAATTCAGTTTGGTCACATCTTCAACCCCAGGATGGACTCATCTTCATCCTGCACACGCATTTAGGTTGGTCACATCTTCAACCCCAGGATGGACTCATCTTCATCCTGCACTTGATTTCGAAATGGTCGCATCTTCAATCCGATCACACACCCACACACTCGAGATGGTCACATCTTCATCTCGAGCACACCTTGCTTGTGAGATCAAAATAAAGTATCTTCTAACGCAAGAAGCGCCATCTCATCTTTCTTTTCGTTCTTGGAGCATTCTTTGGCAAAGTGACCAAGTTTTTGACAATTGAAGCATCGAATCTTCGATTTGTCAAATTTCTTGTTCTTCTTTTGACCACCCTCCTGAGCCTTCCACTCTTTTCTTGTCAAAAGAAGCTTCTCTCCACCCTTTGCTTCTCTTGCTCTCCACTCCTTTCTTGTTAAAAGGAGTCTTTCTTCATGATCTTGGTTGTTGAAGCCAAGTACACGCTCCTCATGTGATTTGAGCCTATCGACGAGTTCTTCCACAGTCATTGCCTTTAAGTCCACAAATTGCTCAATGGTGGATGCAATGTGAAGGAATTTCGAAGGTAGAGCTTGCAATAATTTCTTCACGATGTAGCTTTCTTCAACTCTTCCTCCAAGACCACGGATCTTTGTAACAATGATCATTACTCTTGTGGCAAAGTCGTCGATGGAGTCTCCTTCGTTCATGCGCATTAGGTCAAACTCATTTTGAAGAGTCTGGATTCTTTCTTCCATCACGTGTTCTTCACCCAAGAAATTGATCTTGATCAACTCCCATGCTTCTCTAGTTGTCTCCTTCTCAGAAATTCGCATGAGAGTGTCTTCATCAATAGCATGATAGATGGCCGCAAGAGCCAGCTGATCTTGCTTTGGATCAACGTTGCTTTTCTTCTCCTCAATAGCTTCCCATACCCCTTGCGCCTTCAAGAAAACCTTCATCTTTATAGCCCATGCTGTATAGTTGGTCTTCGTTAATAAGGGATAATGCAGTGTCATTGATTTACCCTCCATATTGTGTACACCTCTTGTGTACGTTTAGTAAACCAATATCAATCGCTGGTACACTACAGGTGTGGCTTTAGCAAAGAACAATTCCTTAACCTGCCCACGTGGGTACCTCACCAAGTTGATCTAACTCAGGCCAGCAGATCTGGCCCAGTCCACTGCCTTTGTCCCTGTGCAACCCTAATACACCGCTGCCTCAGTCTCACCAGCAGGCGCCGCCTTCTCTCTGCTCCCCCACGCGCCTCGGTGGCAGCTCGCGAGCGCCGCCCGCCTTGCGCCACTCTGATGCAATAAGTCGCAGCGCCCGCCGGAGTCCATCCTCGGCAAGCACCCTCAGCCCGCGGCCGCGCACCAGCCAGAACCCGTCCGCACCAGGCCCCTTCCTCCCGCGGAGCCCGCCGCCGTTCCTTCAGCGCCGCCTCCTCTGCCCTTGCGCGCCTCCAACCGAGCGCTAGCAGCCGCCGCCTCAACTTCCTTCGCCACTGCGACCGGCCTCCGTTCGAGGGCGTCGACGGCGTCTTGCAGCGCGACCGTCTCGGCAGCTCCCGCCTCTGGCTGTCGCCTGCGCACAGCCGCCGATCTTGTCGGATTTGGCTGCCGCACGTGGCCTAGGGTTTCGGGGGGGGGGGGGGGGGGGGCTGACGAACCAGCGCGTGCGTGTTCTTGGCCCCCTCCCGCCGGCGGCTTAGCCCGCTGTCGCCCGGCCACCTACGCAGCCAAGGACCTCTGCGCGGTGAGATCCCGCCCCCCCTCTGTTTTCTCAACCTAAAGCTCTGATACCAAATGTTGGAAATCCAGGGATTAACTTCCTCTAATCTCTTCTCTTAATCTATTCTCAATGGGGGGAGCTGTATATATAGCCCCAAATTACAGAGTCCTTATCTAATACTAACTCCTACTCTTATTGGACTAGGACTCTATCTCTAACACCAATTATTAGAAAAACGGGATTATATCTAACAAGTATCTCCGAAGCAAACTTTAACGAGTTGTGACAAGTGATAAAAGGAATACAAGCACACTTATTCGAAGATACGAACAATTACCGGTTCTTCATACCATGGACCGTAACAGCTGGCTGAAATATTAAAATATTGGCATCACGAGCAGATAAATTTTGCAAAGTACATTTTAATTTTGTAATAAAATCTGAAGTGATTTACTGCATTACTTAAGGGTCTAATGGAAAGGTCCCTAAAGGCACCAAGGCGCATGAAAGAAACAGAAATATAGAATCCCACAGGTTTTTTTAATTGTCATTGTTAAATATCTATAGCTATTTTTGGCTTAAAGGTTTTTCGACTACAATTATAGTTGGTTAAACCTATAGCTCATGCCAAAAGGTTACAAAAAATGGACCTAAACAAACGACACCACAAGGTGCTGCACGTCAATTCCTCAATTAGCATGTGGAAAGAATAGCAAGCTCCATCTACATCCACCAAAGTTAGCTATTCCCCGCTATCAACATCACTTTTAAGATGTAATCCAACGAAAATGGAAATACCTCAAAAAGGAAAATACAAACCGTAGTGTGATACAGTACAGTGGGGAATTGGCGATTACCTCTTCCACGGCCTTCTCCCGTGCCCTCTCCGATAGCCGCAGCGCGCGTATTTCCGCCTGCGCCTCCCCGAGCTCCCGCTCCTTGTCTAACAAGCAACAGCAACCAAGAATCAAGCATTCCATTCCACACGAAACCATAAAAACTGCCGCGTAAGGAAAAAAAAAAGATAGCACGAGCAGCTCATCAGACTCACCCCGCAGCTCGTTCTCGAGACGGGTGAGCTCCACCCTGACGGGATCCGACCCGTGCATCAGCGCGATGAACTCGTCGGCGTCCAGGCTGGCCCGCACGGGCCCCCGCCGCCGCGCGGAGCCCCTGGGCGCGGCCGCATTCCCCTCCTCGCCACCGTCGGCCATCCCAGATCTGAGGCCCCCCGCTTCCGCTTTCCCGAAACCCGGCCGCGCGCCCCGCCTCGGGGACACCAGCACCGCCGTCCGAGCCGCGGCCGACCGCTCGCCCCGCACGCTCCCCGGCCTCCGGATCGGGAAACCCTAAGCTCCGGTCCGGCGCCGCTGCTCCCCGCGCGTCACTGTGGCCGCGCCCCGCGTGCGAGTGTGTTGCTTTAGCAGTTGAGATTGTCCTGTTAAATGGCTGGCGAGTTTTAAAAAGGAGTAAGGTGCACCAGTGCACTCGAATTTGTCTTGGAGTGTTATCTAGGTGCTCAAATTCTTAAAACATATATACGATTCTTTAAGATTGTTAAAGTGTGTGATTTAGGTTGAAGATCTATGATTGTGTACATTTTGTCACACTATTTCTCTCCATACAACTCTGTCGTTGTCATAATTAATACTCAAGGTGTTTAGTTATATCATTACTTCTTGTTGATGCTATCTTCTATGATGCTGTACAGTCAAACCAAATATATGTCGGTCTCAAATGTTATTGATGTATTTGCTTCAGTCGTGGATTATTAAAAATCTGATTCTAGCTGTGACCTGTGAGAAGACTGCTGTGAGCTGAGAGCTGCGAGGAAGCTGAATTGTGTAATCAGTGGCAAGGTGGGTAATTTTGGGAAAAGTTGGAAGAGGAATTTGGGAAATCTAGGATTCTAGCAGATTTTCATTTGCACTAGAAAAATATGTAGATTCTGGAGAATCTGATTCTCATTAGAATCCCTTTTAGTTCAGATTTCTGATTTTTGGTAGAGAATCTTTTTGGTGCAGCTGAACCAAACGAACCCTGTGATTATCTTTCTACTATGTTTGAATAGTAGCAAAATAATAAGTCTCGACAAATGATGAGCATATTTGGATTCTACTTCATGGCATAAAATGGATAATGCAAATTCGAGTTTTTATACGTTCGACTATTGCTTTTTCTTTTTACTGATTTTACCGTACGCTTACCTTTTAAATTGTCTGATTAGATGATTCATATTTCCTACTGCAGTTCTTGTAATGATACTACTAAACACCTTCTTAAGTATGAATTGTGAAGATGACACGTTTGTAGAGAGAAAAAAGTGGAAAAACCGTATACAATTGCCCCCATAGAGTATTTTTTATCTTACACCTAAATAACGTATTTAAACATGTTTAAAGAATCATATTTTACCTTTTAAGAGTTTGAAGATCTAGATGACACCCAAAAACAAGTTTGGGGCGCAAGTGCACTTTGCTCTTTAAAAACTTGGGGGGGGGGGGGTGAGATCTTCGGATTGTCTTGCGTTGGGCTTAGAGAGGGTTAATCGCGATTACAGGGATGGGGCCCGGACCTTGACAAGACTGTTTATTTTTATCTCCACGGGTAGTTCAATTTCAACAAACTTGTAGGTATTTTAATAAAGACATCTTATGAAAATAGTAAAGGTGTACTGATTAAATATATTTTGACGACGGATATGTTTATAGTTCTTGTACCATAATATCTATAATTTGTTATATAGTAAGCATTTAAATGGTCTGGATGCAAAACTCGGTAATGGTTCTTTTGATGAGCTGAGGTGACTGTAGTGTTTTATTATATGATTTTCTGAATTCTAATGTTTTTGGCACAATTTTTTTCTAGAATCTTAATAATGGCTGAGTGCATATAAAAATGAATGATGATTCTTTATCTTTTGTATTACAAAATTGTTTACTAAAACTTGAATAGTACATATCCCTTACATCAAAAACATTAAGAGGCAAGAAAATTATATTGAGATCACATCTAGGTAAGGGGTAACTTTGTCTTCTCACATCAGTAGGATCTTTTAGTCACTATTAGCAGTCTTGGATTGACTAACGGGAAAACAATTAGTTCATGGGAGGACGAACAATTAGTCGTCCATCTTCCTGTTTGGAAGGACAAAGACTAATTTTCAATCAGCTAGCAATTAGTATTATGGATCCAAACATGGCCTTAATTACCAAGGCTCAAGGAAGAGTATGCATAAAAACCTATACACGTAGAAAGGTTGATTTTGCATGTGCCTATAAAATGCTAAATGATTAGTGTTGGACTGTTAGGTATTGATTTCCGTAGAGAGGGATCAGGCAGATACTTAGTTGAAAAAGGATTGGACAAAATAATGTGCAACATAAGATAAACCTTGATCCTCTATCTATCCATGCGAGTCATTGCTGCAACAGTTTCATTTAGCTACGGTTCTAGACATTCCTTCGCGCGGTTGTAACTCAACGGGTCAGCAGGAGGTATGAGGTGTGTTAATTTGAGATGGGTCTTTTATTTCTAACTCTTTCGAAAACTGCTTCGACAACGTGCGTACATGCAGTCTTTTTTTTTGAATCAAGGAATATTGCCATTCGTTTGATCGTCCAAAGGCTTTTTTTTCATGAGAAGTGTTTTTTTAGGGGTTAAAGACACAGAAAAATTGTTCTGAATGATTCAGTGCAAGCCAATCAAAGGGATGGAACGGTTGCTGAACCAAAAGAGAGCGGCAACACTGCGAGATCTACCCGCGTTGGTCTTGGTGTGACGGTGACATGTCAGCCAGACCAAACATATCTTTTCGAGCTTAATCTTATCATTGGCAACAGAGATGAATGGCTGTTCGAGAAGAAAAAAACGGTGCTCGAATGGGCGCAGAGGTGTCGTAGTGGTCTTGGGCAGAGGAGGTCCATGAAGACAGCAGCAGGTGCACGCAGATGTGCCCGGCTGTGTAGTAATCATGTGCATGAATATTGTTGCTAGAGTGGTGCCGCAAGTCATCACAGCACCCCTAGAACAGAACACACTTCGGACGCACATGTCATTCTTTACTGTGCGTTTGGTTGTATTGGACGGAATATGACCATTCAAGTATATATATGCTAGAGATCGACTAGTGTCAGCGTGCAGACCATGCTACTCTGGAGTGAGATAGAGCCTAGAAGCCCTAATAATCAACCAATCCTCTTTCATGCCACCTCGTCGACGCTATAAGCCTAGCAATCTTCTTTCACTCTGTCATGAAGCAATCTGGCTACTGGGGTTTGGAATTTCGTGATATCTTTGGGTGCAAGCCTTTCCGCTGATGGCACCCCCTATATCATAGTATTACTGTAGTTCACAAGATTCTGTACTCACTAAACGCATGCACACATTAATTTGAACGTGCCACGCAGTAGAGAATAGAACGATTAGACATAGGTGAGAGCAGTAGTATCGGCCTTCCCCGTCCCAACCACCGCTCCTCTGGTGGTCATTGTAATTTGTCTGGAGGTCACGCAACCTCGCCATGTTGTGATTCAGAATAGTCGCGTAGAGAGGATTAGAGGAACCCACAAGTGCGGAGCGGGAGTGGTAGCTTCCCGGCGAGCAGCAGGCGGAGATCGAGGATGTATTCGGAGGCGATATCACGGACGCCGGAGAAGCTGCGCTACGAGGGAGCCAAGGATTCGGAGCCAACTAAACTGAAACTTATTTCGAACTTGCGGTGGTGAAGTTGAGGCGAGTCATCTAAAGCGCACGCAGTAGTTGCTCGAACGAATCCATCTGGGGCTGGAGGCGGCAAACCCCAACTGCCCATTAAATGGTTAGATAGAACAAAGCTATCATCTGCTCGGCTGAGTCCGCCAACCATGCAGAACCCCAACGGGTCGTCGTCGTCTTCCTCCTGCTGCGGTCGTTTCGCTGACGACGAGATTGATTCGTGGAGAGATCGCGTTCGGCCGTCTTGATAGCCGACAGGAGTCCGTAATGTCTCGCACCAACGACGCGCTTACGGGTGGGGTTTGAAGCAGATCATGCCGCTTTTTTATGATGGATCCCGAGAAGGGAACGTTTGGTGTGTGATTCTTTTTCCTGCAGGCTGTTCTCGGGCGAGCGAGTGGGACTGTGTTGGCGTTGTCCAGCTGACGGCGCGGCTCACCGCGCGGCCGGCGGCGAAGTATAGATTGATTTCATGCCGGCGTTAAGGAATATGTTGGGTTTTTATATCTCGACTACTGCCGTACATTACAATCTGATGAACGCTAAACATATTTTTCTACGGAAATGTTATGAAACGTGGTGGATGGGAGCTTTGGCTGCCTAGGAGAGAGTAGAGCTGCAGTGGGGAGGAGTGATTGCTGCGTAGAGAGTAGCAAGGAGGGGAAGGGCTGTCACGGTGGTTGTTAGAATTAACACTCAACAGTGACCAAGATAGAAAACAACCTGCTAAGGTAATTTTCTTTATTTCTTATGGCTTACATGAGGGGGAAGAGGACACATTATATAGGCCAGCGGGCCTATGCACCCCTTTCAAATCTGCGCCCAGACGGTTCGGAAAGCTCAGTTGCCCCTATCTCTTATTTCTATCTATAACACACCCTATTATTTATTTCCTTCTCTATCAGATTATTCTCCACTAATGCAGATTATTTTCCTCTAAGCACCCAGGTGGTTTGGGTAAAGCCCAACTATCTCTATCTTCTATTTCTATCTATAACATACCATATTATTTATTTCCATCTTAATAGATTATTCCCCTTTAATCTAGATTATTTCCCTCTAATCCAATCTTCTAGATTCTTCATGTGTTGCTGCTGCCTGCGCCTTGGGCCACCACACTGCTTATGCCTTTGTGGTCCTACGCCCGTAATGATGGCCAACAAAGGCATCCAAACAAGAAATCGGTATGAAATTGTGTTCATTTTATTGGTAGGGAATAAGACATACAATAGTTAACACTTGAAGTTAGGTAAGGTTTAGGTAACAAAATAAAGCACCATAGCATCCTACTCTCTCTAAATAAGCAGTTGTGTCAGACACCCCGCACCGTCGTCATCACTGTCCTCGCTTCTTCCTCTATATTATAAATGCGAACTAACCAGAAACAGATAAAACACATTCCAGTCTCTTGTTGGGGTTTAAATCTCCCCGGTGACTAGTTGTCGGTGTTTTTCCACCGGCTAGTAATCGAATGATACGCTTTTATGTTCCAATGGCTAGCTTATAAAGACATGGATTTATACTGGTTCGGACAGAATGTTCTACGTCCAGTTCAGGTGTTTGTCGGTCTTGTATTAGCTCGGTGGTTCGTGGAATCAGAGTTACAAGCGAGACTTCCTCGTGCGCGAGAATGCGAGAGAGCCTAGGTGTCAAGTGTGATTTGTGGGCATCGGGCCATGCATGGGAAGGTTTCAGGCCTCCCCTTTTACACCCCAGACGCTTCCAACTACTCGCCAACTTCTCATAAATAGGGAAGGGATTTACACGGTGTCTCAGCGCCGGAGACGACCTCATAAGTCACCGGAGCGATGAGTACACCTGCTCCCGTCTCGTCTATGATCTACATCTACTTTTGGTGTCTATACAGCCGTGCCGAATGGGACAGAACGAATGGTGATGATGACTGACGTCGTGCTTGTCTTTTAGCGCGTGGCTTCCCACTCCGTCTTGAAGTCCCTTTGTTGTTCCTTCACGTCAGTATTGAAGTCTTCTACCTGCCTCCTATCTGGGCCCTAGCCCGGGTCGCTCCTTCTTCCAACCTCGATGACCAGGGTCGAAAGCCGGAGATCGCTTCCTGTCTTTAGGGGTTGGTCATCGCTTTTCGGCCTTAGGGGTCGGTTGCTTGTGTCCAATCCTCATGGTCGGGACTCATAGTGGCGCCATCCTGAACCCGAGCCCCGAGTCGGGACCTTGTGTTGGCACTTCCCATGTAGCTTGATTGGGACCCGCGGAGCCACGTGGCTCCATACGATATGTTGATCGGTTGCCTCTCGGTTACCTGGGGTACATCACCCCGTCACTAGCATAGAACACCCTCGAAGAAAATTGAGCGATTTTATCATAGATGACGCGACCCGCTCAACCGAGACAGGCCACTCGCCCGGGAATCGCATTGGGTGGTGCCGTGTTATGCGGCACCCAACAACACACATATGAGGAACAATGTATTACATAAAACAATAGCGGAAGCTTACAAGTTTTTCTTTGTAAATACTTTACATCAAGTAGCTACAGCGGAAGTCTTTATCAACTCACGTCGAATAACTAAGAGCATTCGAGATGAAGTCCAGCCCACGGACTCCTCTCGCTAGCGACACGAAGACAAGCAGCAGCGGCTCGGTTCTCCATGTGTTACCTGACTCGGGAGTTCCCGAGTCTCACCGGACAACCTTCTTTTCAGCATCGTTGTTATCCTGCAAAACCACTTATATAGCAAGCGTGAGCACATAGGCTCAGCAAGTCTGACCCGTCTCTCCTAAGCAAGAAACTCTACATGCAAGACGGTTGCAATTGGGTTGGCTAGATTTGCATAAAGGACTCGCCTAAAGTTGATCCTTAACTTTCAGATTTCAAGCCTCATTGTGCAGACCTTGAGCCGAAAAGCATCGCAACTCCACAATCAAACAAGAAACGCTTTGTTGCGATGCTCCTTGCACAAAGTGAAAGTAAACTTTAATGAGCCTATCTCTAATTCAATCATGATTGCAATACAAGTTATAGCACAGCCTTATCAAGTTCAAAGATAAACAATTCCAGTTGTTACTACGTCAAGACGCAGTGGGCAAGTATGCTCATATAACCGCGAGCGACGGTGATTCGAATCAGTACACGCCCGGACTACACGACACGTACACCCGTACTCCGAGCTGCCGGCAGCAACCTCGACTGACGTTGTACGCGGCCACCTTTCCCAAGATCTTCCACATTGGACGCAGTCCAACTGCCCCGAGTACGCAAGTTCCCTCAAGGTGCATACCCGCTGTGGTATGTTCTTGAGCGAGTTACCTCCTGCTACCCTGACGCCGAAAGCCTAAGGCAGTTGGAAAAGTTCCACTATGGATCTCCCAAGGTACATCGGTTTCCTGGGTCCCATATAGCCAGTATGTGCCCGGTACACAACTCAAACTTGTCCAACAGGGCCAAGCACGGACGGGCCTTAACCGACACAGGCAGGGCTATGCACGCACGGCCTGCAACCTGCTGCATCTAAACCTCCCTGCCCGGTCTCCATTTCTTAAGTGTGAACTTTCATCATTCTTTCTAATTCGGACCCGTTCTGAGTAAACCAGCCCTAAACTCGCGAGTAGATTCCAACTACTCGTCTTCTACCGGACCTTTCCTACTAACATTAGCATAGCCAAATTCCCTCGAGGAGTTGCTATTCTACCCTTTCTCTCATAGGTGTTTCTGGTCATGCAAGTGGAGTTTTCAATATCATCTAGACGTAATGCAATCAACGATGCAAAGCTATGATCTCTACAAATGAAAATGTTTTATAAAATGGTTCAAGTGCAAACTGGGGCTTGCCTGTTTTGCAGGGGACTACTGTTACAATCAGTTAGTGATGATCACTTGGAGCTTGATCACTTGTTCTCCTCCCTCCTTGATCTTCACTCCAAGTCCTCCTCACCTTCTTCACGTATATACTACACGTTATGATCATGCATATGTATTTAATTGAAAAGATTTTGCTCATAAGATCTAATGACCATTTAAAACTGGAACTTTGTTTAAGAATTTAAAATGACACTGGTGCTAGTGGTTTGGGTTGGGCTTAAACACTAAGATCAAGTGTTGAGTGCTTCTTTCCACTTAAGTGTTGATCACCTTACGAGATCACACATGACAGTGGTGATCCAGAGCCCTAATGGAGCTGAGAATTTTCATGTGAGTTCCTTGTCACAAGAAGTTCTCTGGACCAAAATTTAGCACATTTCATGGACTGGTTTATTCAGAATAATTCTCTAAGTGTTTAGTCAAAGATGAATTAATTCTGAGGTAACATCCATTTTCATGTCAAACTCAGTGAACCACAATTTCAATTATAGTTTATAGAGTCCACATGAATTTTCCTAGGATTTTTGGAGCTAGGAATTTCCCAGAACTGAATTTACAAGTTTTGGAAATTCCCTGAAAATGTTTTTGTATTCATTTGAATACAGGAACTTACAATCTGAATTACCCTGATTAATTCAACTCCAAATGAGCTGAAACTTTTACAGGAGTCTAATAACACCCTAAAGAATATCCTGGCAAAATTTGAGGATTTTTGGATATACCAAACTCCCTCTAAAATTCTTTTGCTGAAAAGCTTTAAAGAATTTTCCAGAATTAAATAAAGACTTTCATGCAAATTGGGTTGCATATTTGGATAGAGTTTGTCAATCTGAATCTAACCCAATTTGAATCACTAATTTTAGAGATTCCTAGCAAAAGTTATGCTCTTCTAAAGTTTGGGGAAAAATCCGGGATTTGAATAAATCCGGGAAAAGTTTAAACCTGACTGTGGGACCAGGGACACGTGTCTGCTGCCGGGAGCGCGCCACACGGGCCACAGAATTGTTTCCCGCGCTGTCACAGCCGATCCCGCGCCACGGAGTATCCGGTCCACTGTTTCTGTGCGACTGACGCGTGGGGCCGGTAGCACCTTCGTCTACCTCCCGCCCCCGCGCTTCTGCGCCGCCGGGCTTGCCGGAGAAGCTCCGGGATTAGTCGTCCGGCCATCTCAACTGCTGAAACTCGCCGCCAGGACCTATTTTAACCCGAGGAACACGATGGTGGGACTTCCCCAGACCGGCGAGGTTCCTAAACCACCCCGCACCGGTGCAGCGGCTCTGAGGGAGTCCGGCAACGTTGCCCCGATGCTCTAGCCGGCAAGAAGTCCACTAGAAAGGTTCTACAGCACTAGTGGAGGTTTGCCCTGCTCGGCATGGCCGCATATGGGCTCGGAAACGGCTCCAACCTAGGTTTCATCGTGCACCCGATGCCCCTTATTGTGGTAGCCGATGGGAAAAGCTTGAAACAAGCCGTCTACCATCGGTTTCATGCGACGTTTTGTGAAGAAGAAAAGTTGCTACACCAGTCTAGATTCTATGTGCGAAATTTGCAGAGCTCTAAATGAATATAACTCGAGAATTTCGTCGATTCATACCCGCGGGTCAGTTTTCACCGGCCGGAGAGGATCTTTGAAATTCGTCGTTGAGAGGCCGAGGCAGGCTCTGTGCTTCGGGTAGAAGCTGCATGGAGCTCCTGCGCGTCCCAGGGGCCGCTTTCTTGATCGTGAAAGCCGCTCTGTGGAGCTGTCCACGGGAGCACGTTGCCGCCGGGGTGTTCGGCCGCCGCGGAAACTCGATGTTCTCGGCGTAGAGGGCACGAACGCGCTTGGCGATGGCTCGAGGAGGTCGTGGGGACGATGGTGGTGTTGCTCGTCTGCTCAACCGAGGCTTCACACGCTAGTTACGGCGGTGGCCGATCGAGCGGACGGCGTCGGCAGCTGCGGCTGTTTCTCGCGCGAGGAAAGAAGCAGAGCGGTGCTGGTCTTCGGGAATGAGCGAAGAGGAGCACGGCAGAGGGTATAAGACGGTCGGGCGGCTCCTCCAGCGCGACGAAATCCAGCAGGAGGTGGAGGCGTCGGCTGATCGCGGTGTCGAGCGGAGCTGCGCCCTCGGTCTCGGGTGCCGACTGAAGGAGGCAAACAGAGACCCAACACTTAGATCTTTTGCAAATTTTCAGTTCCCACAATGACATGTGGGACCCACTGATCAGTCCTCCTTATCCCCCCCTCCAAATATCTCCCAGGTTGAATGTTGAGTGAATTCAATTGTGGGAATTCAAATCTGGTATGCATTTGGATAATTGGGCAAGTTTCATCCAAATTCAAACATGCATTTCAATTCTTTGTCTTTTAAAGTCCATTTTGCAAAATGGGTTGCAAACTATTTCCATAAATCATGAAACTTTGCACACCCCCTAATTTGGACTCAAGGAATTCAAATATGAAATCTGATTTTTACTTTGGCTGCTGCAAATGAGATTTTTAGCCCAACAGTTTTGAATTCCATTGTGTTTTTCTCATTTGAATTTTTGTTTGAACAAATTGTTCCAAATCTGATTTTTGCTTTCTCACACATATGGGAACTTCCCATCCTTGGTTTTGACCCCTCTAGGGTTCCAAGTTCTCAAATGAACCTTTGACTTGTGTGAAGCAAAATCCTCATGTGTGTTATCACATGTGGGGAAAAGTTTTAACAAGTCCCAATTTTCATACATATGAAACCAACTTTTGCAAATAAGTGTTTCTTTGTATTCATAATTTTGGGACCTTTACATTCCTCCCCCCTTAAAAGGAATCTCGTCCCGAGATTCAAAAGAAGAACGGGGTGGAAGGTAATTACAAGGTTTATGACAAAAGCTCCGGATAGTTCTTGTGGATATAATCTTCGGTTTCCCACGTCGCCTCTTCCGGGGTATGATTACTCCACAGGACTTTGTAAAATTTTAAAGTCCGGTTCCTGGTGGTCCGGGTCTTTTCGTCGATAATCTGTACAGGTTGCTCGACATAGGTGAGATCCGGTTTCAACTCGTCGATGTCTTCCGTGCGGATGGCAGCTGTAAACTTGAGACATTTCCGCAGCTGGGATACGTGAAATATGTCGTGAATACCGGCAAGGCTTGCCGGTAGTTCCAACCGGTAGGCTACAGTCCCGCACTTCTCCGTGATAGTAAACGGACCGATAAATCGGGGAGCAAGTTTACCCTTGACACCGAACCGATGAATCCCCTTCATCGGAGACACACGAAGATACACGTGCTCTCCGACTTTGAAATGCAGTGGTCGACGTCTCTGGTCCGCGTAGCTCTTTTGACGAGATTGGGCAGCTTTGAGGTTCTCTTGTATTATCCGAACTCTCTCTTCGGCTTCATTGACAAGATCGACCCCGAACGTTACTCGTTCACCGGATTCGCACCAATTTAATGGTGTACGGCACTTCCGGCCGTATAGAGCTTCATATGGTGCCATTTTGATGCTCGTCTGATATCCGTTGTTGTACGAGAACTCCGCCAGAGGTAAGTGATCATCCCAGCTCTTACCGTGTTGGATGGCACATGCTCTCAGCATATCCTCTAGTATTTGATTCACCCTCTCAGTTTGCCCATCGGTTTGAGGGTGATATGCAGAGCTTCTAATCAACTTTGTCCCCAAGGAGGTGTGTAGTTGTTCCCAGAAACGGGCTATGAACAGCGATCCTCTATCTGACACAATGGTGCGAGGAACTCCATGTAAGCACAAGATCCGTGCTATATACAGCTCTGCATACTGCTTTGCGTTGTACCTAGTATGCACAGGGATGAAATGTGCTGATTTGGTTAATCGGTCCACGATTACCCAAATCGAATCATGGTTGTGGGAGGTCATCGGCAACCCGACGATGAAGTCCATACTCAAGTCTTCCCACTTCCATGCCGGTACTTGCAATGGCTGCAACAGGCCTGACTTCTTCATATGGTCGGCCTTGACTCTTCGACACGTATCACACTCTGAAACGTATTTTGCAACCTCACGTTTCATACGTGTCCACCAAAACTTCTTCCGGAGATCTTGGTACATTTTATTACTGCCCGGATGAATAGAAAACTTGGACAAATGAGCTTCATCCAAAATTTTCCTCCGTAGTCCCATATCCCGGGGTACTACAATCCGGTCGTTGAACCACAAAGTACCTTCATCGTCCTTCCGGAAGCACTTCATTTCTCCGTTGTCTATCCTCCGTCGTATGTGAGACATACCCTTGTCTTTTCGCTGAGCCTCAATGATCTCCTCTCGGATGGTAGGAATGAGAGCAAGATTATAGAGAGCTCCATGCGGGATGACACGGAGGCTTGGTCCTTCATCATCCATTTCAGCAATAGTTAGGTGATGGATATGCGCCTTACGACTGAGCGCATCGGCGACCACATTCGCCTTTCCTGGATGATAATGAATCTCTAGTTCATAGTCCTTAATGAGCTCTAGCCATCTTCGTTGCCTCATGTTCAATTCTTTTTGAGTGAAGATGTACTTCAAGCTCTTGTGGTCGGTGTAGAGGTGTACAAGATTTCCGAGCAAGTAATGCCTCCACATCTTCAAAGCAAGGACCACGGCAGCTAACTCAAGATCATGAGTTGGATAATGCTGCTCGTGAGTTCTAAGTTGACGAGATCCATAAGCGACCACTCGTCTTTCTTGCATCAGCACGCAGCCAAGACCGATGCCAGATGCATCGCAATAAACGTCGAATGGCTTCGTTGTATCCGGCTGAGCAAGAACTGGGGCTGTTGTGAGATGCTTCACTAAGGTCTTGAAAGCTTGTTCACACACAGCACCCCACACAAATCTGGTATTCTTCTTTAATAATTCCGTCATCGGTTTAGCAATCTTGGAGAAACTCGGAATAAACCTCCGGTAGTAACCCGCTAAACCGAGGAAGCTTCGGATTTCATGTACTGACTTTGGTGACTCCCATTTCTGTACTTGGATAATCTTACTCGGATCTACAGCGATGCCCTCCGCTGAAATAATGTGTCCGAGAAAAGGTACTTGATTAATCCAGAATTCACACTTGCTGAATTTTGCATAGAGCTGATGATCTCGCAATCTTTGTAGCACAATATGCAGATGTTCAGCATGTTCTTCCTCTGACTTGGAGTACACCAAGATATCGTCGATGAAGACCACGACGAATTTATCCAACTCCGGCATGAACACTGAATTCATCAGGTACATAAAGTGTGCCGGGGCGTTGGTCAAACCAAAAGACATAACGAGATACTCATACAGCCCGTATCTCGTTGAAAATGCCGTCTTCGGAATATCTTCTGCCCGGATTTTAATCTGATGATATCCGGACCGAAGATCCATCTTCGAGAATACCTTCGCACCCACTAATTGATCGAAGAGCATATCAATGCGAGGTAGTGGATACTTGTTCTTGATGGTAACGGCGTTCAAAGGACGATAATCAACACAAAGCCGTAGTGTTTCGTCCTTCTTTTTCACAAACAACGCTGAACAACCCCAAGGTGACGAACTCGGTCGTATAAATCCCTTGCTCATTAGGTCATTCAGCTGTGTCTTCAATTCTGCCAGTTCATTGGGTGCCATCTTGTACGGCCTTCGTGATATTGGTGTGGTTCCCGGTATAAGTTCAATCTTGAACTCAACGTCTCGCTCGGGCGGCATGCCCGGTAATTCGTCGGGAAACACATCCGGATACTCACGTACCACCGGAATGTCCTCTATCTTGACAACTTCCGTGTGGTTCACTGTTGCAATCTGTTGCCGTCTGGCGCCCAGAATTAATACATGAAGACCGTGCTGTGGGGAGTTGAGCTCAACGGTCCTGGAGCTGATGTTAAGGACCGCTCTGTGGTAATTCAACCACGACATCCCCAAAATGGTGTCGATCTTCAGACCCTCAAGGATAATGAGAGTCGTAGGGTATATTTTACCCCCCAAACAAAGAGGTGCTCGGGAGACAACCTCGCTTGCGGTACTGCTGCCCCCGGGCGAAGATATGAGGTATTGCCTCTTTGTATAAACGGTTTGGAGCTGATGTTGAGCCACAAAAGATTGGCTAATGAAGTTGTGTGTGGCACCGGAATCAAAGAGAACTAAAACCGGTATCCGATTCAGAGAAAACATCCCTGCTAAAGCGGCTTCTCCTTCCGGAACATCATCAATCACAGTATAGTGAATGTTGCCCCTTATCTGCCCTCCTATCTGCAGATTGAGGTACGGGTCGTATTGTTGTAAACACGATGACCCGTAGCCTCGAATTCCCTCCAGACATTGCCTAGCATAATGGCCCTTACGCCCACAAGTAAGACACGGATGCCTCTCCGGTTCTTCGTTGACTTGCGGTGGACTGCTAGGTACATATGGCTGCAGCGATGGAGCACAAACCACCATCTGATGCTGCGGCAGTGGAGGTGGTGCAAGTTGTAAAACTTGACCAGCAATCAATCTTTGAGGAGTTGATCGTACAGGTGGCCTCCATCTTTCACTGGTTGGCATTTGATACACCAAACGGTACTTCTGAGGCACATAACTTGTGCTAGCCTGCTCGATCTTACTCATCTTTCTCTTCTCCGCTTGCCACTCAAGTGTCGGCTTCTCTTGAATGAAAGCTGCATCGACCATGTCGGTGTAACTGCCGTTATTGTGTACGGCCAGCTTTTCCCGTAATATGGCACTCAGGCCATGGAAAAATAGGTCACACCGTGCCTCTTCTTTCGCCACATATTCGGGAGCATATTGGGCCAAGAGATTAAATCTCCTGACATACTCGAGGACACTCATGTCCCCTTGCTTCAAGCCCAAAAATTCCTCCCGCTTTGCCTTGACAATACCTAGTGGTATGTAACGAGTACGAAAGGCTTCACAAAACTCTCTCCATGTTACTTGATGGCCCCCCGGAATGGTGGCAACATAATCCACCCACCAGTTTCCGGCGGCTCCATGGAGTTGTTGAGCGGCAAACTTTGTCTTCTGGTAATCATCACACTGGAATACTCCAAATTTTGACTCCATGACACGAAGCCATTGATCTGCTTCCACAGGTTCGGTGGCTTCAGTAAAGATAGGCGGTTGAGTCGCCAAGAAGTCCAAATAAGCGTCCCGAGGTGGAACGACTTGTTGCGTGTTCTGGAGTACGCCTTGCTGTACCAAAGCTTGGAGTAAGCGTGTGTGTTCTTGTGTTGCTTCTTGGAGTAGCCTAGCGTTCTCTTGGTTAGACTCGACAACTCGAGTCATAAGATCCATCCATCCCGTGGATGGTGGTCCCGATGGTGGGATAGAAGCATCACCACCTCGACTAGAACTTCTGGCCCTACTCCTAGAGCGATTACGAACCATACTGCAAAATGTAGTTGAGATGAGTTAAGCAAGAACTCAGCAGTATGTGAGACTAATGGAAACATGATTATGTCAACACTTTATGAAAGCAGTAACAAAATTCATGTTTACAAAACTCCTTAGTAGGCATAGTTATTCAGCCTATCTGTACAGAACAGACCTTTATGCACTATCTCCAGATTTTGACCTAGTTAAGAGCATTTTCATAACTCAAGTTGAATAACAAAGTTAAAGTCAACTTCAGTATCTTTCCAACGAGTACTCACATGCCCCCCAGATCATCTCCGGATTAAAAGTTATGATTTTTCCAAAGTTGACAGAATTCCTGAATAAAATTTGCCAGCACCTCCTTTGTACATGGCTGATTTTATCACAGTTGTACATGTAAATACAATAAGAACCTGAACAAACTTTGAACTACAACAATGTTGCACATTCATAATCTTTCCAATGGTGTATCATAGGCTTCTTAAGGGTTTATCTACAGAAAGTTATTGCTTAAAAACAGAAAGGTCCAGAGAGGTTTTGTTACCGTCCTGGTTCTGGACAGTTTACTCTACTCTGAACTTTCTACCCATTTAGCATGTGATTTAGCTCTGGAGCTCTACAAATAAGTTGCAGATCACTTGAAAATCCTTCCAGAACTCTATCATACACCTTAATTAGGTCAAGCTACTCAGAGTTATGCTCTGTAGAAGTCCAACACAAATTTCTGCTGAAAACAGAGCACTCTGTTTTTGAAATCTTTGAAGTCTAATCTTCCTCTCATTTGAATCTTAGCTCACAATAAGAGTTCAGTAACTAATATTTGTTTCAAACTTCCATTTTTAGTTGAAAGTTAGTTCATGAGTCATTTCTTCAAAGGAAAGGGGTTATTATGTTTAGTACGGCGTCGATGCACCGTAAGAAGCATGTCGGTACTACGTAGCCTCACCAAAAGAAAATCCTAACCGGATTATACCGGTATATCGTATCTTAGGTGGCACTAAAACGGTCACTCGCAAACGTGTACTATTCGTACTACGGTTTCGTGGTTAATCCTGCATAAGTCACACTCAATCATCAGGTCCGGCTGCACACCGAACCCGGTATCCATACATTTCTTACACCCGTCCGTCATCACTCGCACAGGTGTTCTCAAGCCAAACACGCCTTGAGCTACGTGTTCACGTTACTAACCACGTGACGGGGTTTCCCAAATTGCACCACGCACGCCTGGGACAGACGTTGCTCGAGTACCCCAAACGACATGAGGAGTCGTAGAGGATACTAAAGCGGATCAGGTTACCTGCCACCCGTGGGGCTCCACCCTTCAGCTTGTGCGCACTGGTGGACAGCGCTTACGTGCACCCCCCAAGACATAAATGGTCCCGAGATGCACGATTTTCCGACATAACAAATAAGTTAGGTTGCCACCTTCATAATAAGCTAATAGTAATCCTTATGTGGGCCTAGTACCGTATCCTCACCGTAACCTAAATTTTTGTCGTAATACCTTCCTTATTCCGTGTGCCATTACCAATGCGGCTCTGATACCACGCTGACGCGACCCGCTCAACCGAGACAGGCCACTCGCCCGGGAATCGCATTGGGTGGTGCCGTGTTATGCGGCACCCAACAACACACATATGAGGAACAATGTATTACATAAAACAATAGCGGAAGCTTACAAGTTTTTCTTTGTAAATACTTTACATCAAGTAGCTACAGCGGAAGTCTTTATCAACTCACGTCGAATAACTAAGAGCATTCGAGATGAAGTCCAGCCCACGGACTCCTCTCGCTAGCGACACGAAGACAAGCAGCAGCGGCTCGGTTCTCCATGTGTTACCTGACTCGGGAGTTCCCGAGTCTCACCGGACAACCTTCTTTTCAGCATCGTTGTTATCCTGCAAAACCACTTATATAGCAAGCGTGAGCACATAGGCTCAGCAAGTCTGACCCGTCTCTCCTAAGCAAGAAACTCTACATGCAAGACGGTTGCAATTGGGTTGGCTAGATTTGCATAAAGGACTCGCCTAAAGTTGATCCTTAACTTTCAGATTTCAAGCCTCATTGTGCAGACCTTGAGCCGAAAAGCATCGCAACTCCACAATCAAACAAGAAACGCTTTGTTGCGATGCTCCTTGCACAAAGTGAAAGTAAACTTTAATGAGCCTATCTCTAATTCAATCATGATTGCAATACAAGTTATAGCACAGCCTTATCAAGTTCAAAGATAAACAATTCCAGTTGTTACTACGTCAAGACGCAGTGGGCAAGTATGCTCATATAACCGCGAGCGACGGTGATTCGAATCAGTACACGCCCGGACTACACGACACGTACACCCGTACTCCGAGCTGCCGGCAGCAACCTCGACTGACGTTGTACGCGGCCACCTTTCCCAAGATCTTCCACATTGGACGCAGTCCAACTGCCCCGAGTACGCAAGTTCCCTCAAGGTGCATACCCGCTGTGGTATGTTCTTGAGCGAGTTACCTCCTGCTACCCTGACGCCGAAAGCCTAAGGCAGTTGGAAAAGTTCCACTATGGATCTCCCAAGGTACATCGGTTTCCTGGGTCCCATATAGCCAGTATGTGCCCGGTACACAACTCAAACTTGTCCAACAGGGCCAAGCACGGACGGGCCTTAACCGACACAGGCAGGGCTATGCACGCACGGCCTGCAACCTGCTGCATCTAAACCTCCCTGCCCGGTCTCCATTTCTTAAGTGTGAACTTTCATCATTCTTTCTAATTCGGACCCGTTCTGAGTAAACCAGCCCTAAACTCGCGAGTAGATTCCAACTACTCGTCTTCTACCGGACCTTTCCTACTAACATTAGCATAGCCAAATTCCCTCGAGGAGTTGCTATTCTACCCTTTCTCTCATAGGTGTTTCTGGTCATGCAAGTGGAGTTTTCAATATCATCTAGACGTAATGCAATCAACGATGCAAAGCTATGATCTCTACAAATGAAAATGTTTTATAAAATGGTTCAAGTGCAAACCGGGGCTTGCCTGTTTTGCAGGGGACTACTGTTACAATCAGTTAGTGATGATCACTTGGAGCTTGATCACTTGTTCTCCTCCCTCCTTGATCTTCACTCCAAGTCCTCCTCACCTTCTTCACGTATATACTACACGTTATGATCATGCATATGTATTTAATTGAAAAGATTTTGCTCATAAGATCTAATGACCATTTAAAACTGGAACTTTGTTTAAGAATTTAAAATGACACTGGTGCTAGTGGTTTGGGTTGGGCTTAAACACTAAGATCAAGTGTTGAGTGCTTCTTTCCACTTAAGTGTTGATCACCTTACGAGATCACACATGACAGTGGTGATCCAGAGCCCTAATGGAGCTGAGAATTTTCATGTGAGTTCCTTGTCACAAGAAGTTCTCTGGACCAAAATTTAGCACATTTCATGGACTGGTTTATTCAGAATAATTCTCTAAGTGTTTAGTCAAAGATGAATTAATTCTGAGGTAACATCCATTTTCATGTCAAACTCAGTGAACCACAATTTCAATTATAGTTTATAGAGTCCACATGAATTTTCCTAGGATTTTTGGAGCTAGGAATTTCCCAGAACTGAATTTACAAGTTTTGGAAATTCCCTGAAAATGTTTTTGTATTCATTTGAATACAGGAACTTACAATCTGAATTACCCTGATTAATTCAACTCCAAATGAGCTGAAACTTTTACAGGAGTCTAATAACACCCTAAAGAATATCCTGGCAAAATTTGAGGATTTTTGGATATACCAAACTCCCTCTAAAATTCTTTTGCTGAAAAGCTTTAAAGAATTTTCCAGAATTAAATAAAGACTTTCATGCAAATTGGGTTGCATATTTGGATAGAGTTTGTCAATCTGAATCTAACCCAATTTGAATCACTAATTTTAGAGATTCCTAGCAAAAGTTATGCTCTTCTAAAGTTTGGGGAAAAATCCGGGATTTGAATAAATCCGGGAAAAGTTTAAACCTGACTGTGGGACCAGGGACACGTGTCTGCTGCCGGGAGCGCGCCACACGGGCCACAGAATTGTTTCCCGCGCTGTCACAGCCGATCCCGCGCCACGGAGTATCCGGTCCACTGTTTCTGTGCGACTGACGCGTGGGGCCGGTAGCACCTTCGTCTACCTCCCGCCCCCGCGCTTCTGCGCCGCCGGGCTTGCCGGAGAAGCTCCGGGATTAGTCGTCCGGCCATCTCAACTGCTGAAACTCGCCGCCAGGACCTATTTTAACCCGAGGAACACGATGGTGGGACTTCCCCAGACCGGCGAGGTTCCTAAACCACCCCGCACCGGTGCAGCGGCTCTGAGGGAGTCCGGCAACGTTGCCCCGATGCTCTAGCCGGCAAGAAGTCCACTAGAAAGGTTCTACAGCACTAGTGGAGGTTTGCCCTGCTCGGCATGGCCGCATATGGGCTCGGAAACGGCTCCAACCTAGGTTTCATCGTGCACCCGATGCCCCTTATTGTGGTAGCCGATGGGAAAAGCTTGAAACAAGCCGTCTACCATCGGTTTCATGCGACGTTTTGTGAAGAAGAAAAGTTGCTACACCAGTCTAGATTCTATGTGCGAAATTTGCAGAGCTCTAAATGAATATAACTCGAGAATTTCGTCGATTCATACCCGCGGGTCAGTTTTCACCGGCCGGAGAGGATCTTTGAAATTCGTCGTTGAGAGGCCGAGGCAGGCTCTGTGCTTCGGGTAGAAGCTGCATGGAGCTCCTGCGCGTCCCAGGGACCGCTTTCTTGATTGTGAAAGCCGCTCTGTGGAGCTGTCCACGGGAGCACGTTGCCGCCGGGGTGTTCGGCCGCCGCGGAAACTCGATGTTCTCGGCGTAGAGGGCACGAACGCGCTTGGCGATGGCTCGAGGAGGTCGTGGGGACGATGGTGGTGTTGCTCGTCTGCTCAACCGAGGCTTCACACGCTAGTTACGGCGGTGGCCGATCGAGCGGACGGCGTCGGCAGCTGCGGCTGTTTCTCGCGCGAGGAAAGAAGCAGAGCGGTGCTGGTCTTCGGGAATGAGCGAAGAGGAGCACGGCAGAGGGTATAAGACGGTCGGGCGGCTCCTCCAGCGCGACGAAATCCAGCAGGAGGTGGAGGCGTCGGCTGATCGCGGTGTCGAGCGGAGCTGCGCCCTCGGTCTCGGGTGCCGACTGAAGGAGGCAAACAGAGACCCAACACTTAGATCTTTTGCAAATTTTCAGTTCCCACAATGACATGTGGGACCCACTGATCAGTCCTCCTTATCCCCCCCTCCAAATATCTCCCAGGTTGAATGTTGAGTGAATTCAATTGTGGGAATTCAAATCTGGTATGCATTTGGATAATTGGGCAAGTTTCATCCAAATTCAAACATGCATTTCAATTCTTTGTCTTTTAAAGTCCATTTTGCAAAATGGGTTGCAAACTATTTCCATAAATCATGAAACTTTGCACACCCCCTAATTTGGACTCAAGGAATTCAAATATGAAATCTGATTTTTACTTTGGCTGCTGCAAATGAGATTTTTAGCCCAACAGTTTTGAATTCCATTGTGTTTTTCTCATTTGAATTTTTGTTTGAACAAATTGTTCCAAATCTGATTTTTGCTTTCTCACACATATGGGAACTTCCCATCCTTGGTTTTGACCCCTCTAGGGTTCCAAGTTCTCAAATGAACCTTTGACTTGTGTGAAGCAAAATCCTCATGTGTGTTATCACATGTGGGGAAAAGTTTTAACAAGTCCCAATTTTCATACATATGAAACCAACTTTTGCAAATAAGTGTTTCTTTGTATTCATAATTTTGGGACCTTTACAATAGACATCTCTTTCTTAGATCTTACCAGTACTTGGTCCGCTCCAACATCTCAGTGTTGCGGTTGTACTTGCTGCTGTAGAACGTGGAGATCTTGTCGTGTAAACCATATGTCGCTTCTTTTCTCTCACGCACTACAACGAGTCGTTTGCTTGCTAGAAATCAGGATAGGTGGCAGTAGGGCTGATAACAGGCCCAAAAAAATGAACTAATAACCACGAAGGTCGGATCGATTAGGATCGGATCAAATTTGTATTTGTTTTGAACTAATATTTAGTAAGAACCAAAATAAATTGTAAAAGAGCCCGTGAGCCGAAGCCTATTACCACCCCTAGGTGGCAGGGCATCGCAGCTTATGCTCCAGCTGACCTTGTTAATTTCAGCCCAGCTTCTTGCTGGTTCTGCAAAGGGTGGCATGAAGTGTGAGATGCATAGGATGTGTTTTGCGTTTCTGCAAACAAGTGTGAGGAGTGCAAATAAATCTCTATGATTCTTTGTTTTTTGTTATATATTTTCTTCTACCTAACAATTGAGATGAAAATGCATCATTCATTTTTTAATGCGACAAGTGTCGTTGGTTCTGCAGGTGAATCGACGAAGGTATGAACATTGTTTCTATCTGTGCATGCCTCTTTCTCCCTTTTCTCTGTTTTTATAGTGCAAGCTTTATTTTCCATCCGTGGGTGCTCGTCGGGTACCTAAAATATTGATTTGGACCATCTCACACCCCAAAATCAAAATGGCCTAGTACTTGTGAACCTTTATGTGGCCGTTTTAGTCTTCTGTCAATATATTTTGGTATTTAGTCTAAATAAGTTGACGGTTGCTGAAATATTATTTGTTATTGAATCTATGTTACACTTGTTTAAACCTGACGGGTGCCTGAGATCCGTCCGAGACTTGACGGCTGTGGATGTGGGTGTAAATTTTTACCCACGAGTCTAAAAATTCACCTACAATCTTTTTTGTCCCGTGACCGGATTTAGCTCCCTCAAGTTGAACCTGATCTATTGCTATCCCTACTCGGAATCTAATGTGAGAGATGAGGAATCTTTCCAGGAGAGCTGACTGTTGAGCCCTACCGATGCTCTCGTCGCACACCAATGGTATCCGCGACACCTGCTCTGGTTGGATCGGAAGGTAGGGGTCTACTGTTGTCGTGTGCGGTGCGCCACTCCCCTCCCAAACATGGTGACACGGCTTGGATTTTGAGGATCCTTGCTTGAACAACCGGCTTCAAATGTTAGATTAGTAGGGATACTGAAATGAGTTTCGTATCCTTTTCTAGATCCTTGAGCTTTCTTATCTTTCTTCAGGGATTTCTGCTACAATGCCACATGGTGTTTAGGTGTACGACACTTATCAGTTGTATGCTTGAAAGTGACACACTAAAAGTGCATCTAGGTAATCCCCGTGGGTTTTGGATGATTGATGACGACAATTAAGATACTAATGAGCTTTAATGAGTATGAGCACAAGTCTTTGAGATGAGAATGAATGTGGAGTCCCCAAAAAAGCAGAAATAAAAAGAAGAAGACTTGCAAGAGTAGAAAATGGGATTTTATTCTTGAGTTTCACATTTTCAAGTTGTGTAGATGGTCTCTTATTTTAGAGTGCTTGAGAATCATTAGAGAGCTCAATCTTTTAGTTAGAATTTTGGTGAGGGAATAGTCCTAGGCATAGCTTAGAATGTAGATCGGACTTGTCCGGACTTGGGGCCGGACTAGTCCAATCTAATTGGACTATTCCGTTTTGGACCGGACTAAATATTTGTGAGTGAGTTCAAACTTGTCCGTTTTCTGCCGGACTAGTCCGTTCTTGTGTAAGTTTGAGCCTTTCTGAGACCAAGTCCCAGAAGGCCGGACTAGTCCGTCCATGGGGTCGGACTAGTCCGCCTGTTCGGACTAAGCCGCTTAGGTCCAGAGGTGTCGAAGCGTCTGCGGTCGACACTTCCCCCGGGCCTGCTCAGGGCAGCCCGCGGAGGTTCTTTTTCGGAGGGGCTAGTCCTCTCGGAGGGTCTCGCCTGAGTTGAAGGAGATGAAGGTGGATTGACACCAGGGTTTTTACGTGGTTCGGGACGCTGGAGCATAAAACCCTACGTCCACGGGAGCAGAGTTGCTCGATGTATTGCTTTGGGCTTAGAACCGGAGTTCTAAGCTTGGTGGTGAGCTAAATATCTAAATGGGGGTCGAATGCCAAGGGATCCGAACCCTTTGTAACGTTTCCTCCCCGAGCCTTTTATAGTTCAAGGCTCGGGCAGCTTACAATGTGGGCCCGGGGGCCGACAGGTGGCCCCGGGGTGACTTCCTGCCATCTACCGAGTCTTGGCGCTGGCTTCGAGGTCGTCGCCCTGCCGCCCTGCCCACGCCGCATGCTAGGCGTAGTGGTTGACGATGGCAGGGGCGGCATGGCATGTATTGTCGCAGCATTTATTGGTCTGCTGCTCTTGACACTGTGCGCTTGTCTTGACTGTGACTGGTCATAGTGCCTCCTGACAGGCGTGCGTCGCGCCTCCACGTCTTGGGAAGGCGCGGGTCTTGAATGCCTTGTACGGTAAAGGCATGGCGCGCCTTTACTCCTGCTACCTACTGAGCCGAGGTGGGCAGCGCGGTTCTGCTGGCCACGTGGCATGCCCGGAGCTATCCTCTGAGGAGAGGGGAGCTCCGACCCTAATGGACACGTGGTGCCTTCGGAGCTCGCCCTCGCGGAGGGGGTGAGGTCCGGCCTTCTGGGCCACGTGGCAGTCCCGGAGCTATCCTCTGAGGAGAGGGGAGCTCCGACCCTACTAGACACGTAGCGCCTTCGGAGCTCGCCCCCGCGGAGGGGGCGAGGTCCGGCCTTCTGGGCCACGTGGTAGGCCCGTAGCTATCCTCTGAGGAGAGGGGAACTCCGACCCTACTGGACACGTGGCGCCTTCGGAGCTCACCCCCGCGGAGGGGGCGAGGTCCGGCCTTCTGGGCCACGTGGCAGGCCTGGAGCTATCCTTTGAGGAGAGGGGAGCTCCGGCTCTACAGGACACGTGGCGCCTTCGGGGCTCACCCCCGCGGAGGGGGCGAGGTCTGGCCTTGTAGGCCATATGGCAGGCCCGGAGCTATCCTCTGAGGAGAGGGGAGCTCCGGCCCTACTAGACACGTGGCGTCTTCGGAGCTCACCCCCGTGGAGGGGGCGAGGTCCGGCCTTCTCGGCCACGTGGCAGGCCCAGAGCTATCCTCTGAGGAGAGGGAAGCTCCAGCCCTACTGGACACGTGGCGCCTTTGGAGCTCGCCCCCGCGGAGGGGGCGAGGTCCTTAGGCGGTTTCGCCCTGTGCATGGGGGTACCTGATATTGAGGGTACCGACAGTGGCCCCCAGGCCCATCTCGAGGGAGATAACGATCCCGGGGTGGGGCCTTCCCCTTGTCTATCCCATGCACCTTCTTGTCTTGATTGCTACCTGTACTTGTAGGGTCTTGCCCTCTTCGGAGCTCAGCCCTGCGGAGGGGATGAGGTCCGGCATTGAAGCCCGTCTCTGTGGAGAGGGAGAAGTCCGTATTCGGCGTTCACTCGTGCGGAGGAGCTGATGGCCAGGTTCAGAGGTCACCCCTGCTGAGGGGGTGAGGTCCGACATCAGAGCTCGGGCCTGAGAGGCGCATGAGGTCCGGCATCGGGGCTCGCCTCTGAGAAGAGAGCGAGGGCCGGCATCGGGGCTTGGCCCTGCTGTGGGGGTGAGGTCCGGCATCGGGGCTCGCCTCTGAGAAGAGGGCGAGGGCCGGCATAGGAGCCCAAGCCTAAGGGGTGCGTGAGGTCTGGAAGGCATCGGAGCTCAACCCTGCTGTGGGGGTGAGGTCCGACATCGGGGCTCGCCTCTGAGGAGAGGGCGAGAGCCGGCATCGGAGCTCAGGCCTAAGGGGCGCTTGAGGTCCGGCATCGGAGCTCAGCCCTGCTGTGGGGGTGAGGTCTGGCATCGGGGGTCGCCTCTGAGGAGAGGGCGAGGGCCGGCATGAGAGGTCACCCCTGCTGAGGGGGTGAGGTCTGGCTTCGGAGTTTACTTCTGCGGAGGGGGTGAAGTCCGGTACTACTGGCCACGTGGCAGGTCCGGGGCTCACCTCTGAGGAGAGGGGAGGCCCGGCCCCCGCTGGACATGTGGTGCCTTCGGAGCTCACCCCTGCGGAGGGGGTGAGGTCCGGCCTCGGAGCTCATCCCTGAGGAGAGGGAGAGGTCCGGCATTGGAGCTCGCCTCTGAGGAGAGGTAGACGAGGTCCGGCTTCGGAGTCCACCCCTGCAGAGGGGGTGAGGTCCGACATCGCTCCCAAGTAGGAAACAGTAATCCTGCTCAGAGGTCCCCCCTTCCCCGTCTCTTAGTCTTATTTGGCTTACAGTCCTGGGCCGGTATTCGGTGCTTGGGCAATCCAGTGCACTCGGTCGTGGAGGTCCGGCTCCTAGTACTCAGACCGTAGCGCTGGGGAGGCAAAGTGCACACGCTTTGGGTGCAGGACCAGGCAAAGCAGACTCCTGGACCTCCCGCTCTGGCGTAGGTCTTTTCCTGGAGGTGACCAACCGAAGTTACAGTATCCTAACAGGGGGAGGTCCGAGAGGCCCCCGGGCCTTTGGCAGGTACCCCAAGCGCTACCGACTCAGGCAGGATGGCAAATGTCGACTAGGCATGTGAGCAGGAAAGGAGAGCCGAGTGTACGATGGGCATACACTATCTAGAGCGCAGGGAGGTGATCATATAAATTAATGCGTAATTTAAATGAACATATAAGTAAGTGTGGTAGGACAGGGTTCTTTTCATTCATGTAAGTCCATAGGAGGAAGACAGGTTGTACATGGAGGCAATGACCCGCCCCATTGTGAAGGGGGGCAGAGCCTACGCGCTTAGGGTATAGGACCAGGCTAAGCTGGACGTAGTCCTGGACCACCCCCTGGGGCTTAGATGCTCCGAGCGCTTCTCCTAGGCTCTATGGGATCCGTTACAGAATGAAGAAACCTGTCCTACCACTATTCTACGGGTAGAACTTACAGGGATAGCGCCGGAGCGCCTGCCTTGAGCTCCCATGCACGGACCCGCGGTGGTAGCGCCGGAGCTCCCGCCGGTACCGTGCGATCCAGAGCGTTGCTTGCCATCTTGCCTCGTCGACGAGGTAGATGTACTCACGCAGGAGCAGGTCATGCGTGGCTTCGTCGTGCGCTCGGACATGGGGGGACCCCCATGGTGATCTTGGGGAGAAGCATGGCTTCGGTCTCGCATACCATGAAGAAGGGTAATTCCCGTGACCCGGCTCGGGAATGTCCGGCTGGCCCCCGACGTAGAGGAGCCGATATCCCCCCGACGGCCCCTGGGATCACCTCTGAGAAGAGGGCCCTAGCACATCCAACCTCGATACCGCGAACGGCCTCGAGGGTGGGATCATCTATAGCGTCTGCACCGGTTGTGTAGGTATGCTCAGCATGGATCTGGCATGCCTTGCATCTCCTAACCGGCTTGACGACGTCCAGGGGGCTGTCGGTCAGTAGAAGCCATGCCGGGAGGATTCACCGACCAGCGTGCGGGATGATGCGCGGCTCCCGCACTCGCCTCTGTGGATTGCTGCGAGCGGGTTGCGGCCTTCCTCCTAGGTTATGCACCGCAATAGGATGCCGTGGCGCCACGCCAGTAAAGATACCAGCGAGTAGCACTTAGCCATCTGCACAATCCATTCAGCGGATGCACGTTCATCAGGAAGGATGTTGTCTTTCAAGAAGTCCCGAACCTCCGTGGTCCATGCATCGGGGCTACTTGAGCTTCTGGATCTTGGGCTCTGGGTAGCACGGAGTCCCCATGGGGCATACGATCCTTAGCGGAGCACCATGGCTGCAGGGCCGCTGAGACCGCCAGCTTCGAGGTGCTGGTCTCGCCCCCTTCGCCCCGTTCGGCAGGCCGAGCTATGGGTCGTGGCAACGTCCCTTCGAAGGCTCCTTCGGGCTCCGGGGCTCTGGTGGAGGCCTTCGTTGACAGGTTGTTGGCGACGGTGTCGTCAGCGCGTGGTACATGGCACAGGTCCAAGGCCATGTTGTTGGTTGCCTTGAAGTTGAGGCGCACCATGTACCCGAAACTCTCCCCCGTTGGCATGAGGAGCAGTACGCCGGCTCCGGCCCCCTGCTTCCGCGAGGGGCCGTCTGAGTAGTACATCCAGTGAGGCTCGGTGAAGGACGGTGCTCGGATACTCCGGTTCTCCACCTTCAGGGCCCCCCTTGGTTGCTTGGTGATGGCGTCCACTTGGCCGCAAAGTCAGCCTGTGCTTGGCTCTTGGCTGCATGACGTGGAAGGAAGTTCAGCTTGAACTCCGCCATCTCCGGGCTGTCCTCCTGCTTCGGAGGTTGGCTGTGAGTGCCAGCTACACCCTTCTACTGCTCTGGCACACTTGTCCGCCAGGCTGAAGAGCTTCGAGACGTCTCGCACCTCCCTGGTGGTCATCTTCTCGAGCATCTTGTTGTCCCTCACACCCTGTCGGAATGCGACCACAACAGATGCGTCTTGGATGTGAGGGATGGTGTTTCGCACCTGGGAGAACCACTGGATGAAGGAGCATAGTGATTCCCCCGGTTGTTGTCGTACGGCGTGGAGGTCCAGCTCCGTGCCGGGACAGGTGTAGGAGCTACCGAAGTTCGCCGTGAACTGTCGGCACAGCTCTCCCCAGGAGGTTATGGAACCCTGGGGCAGGTTCATGAACCATGACCACGCCGGGCCGGTCAGGGTGACGGGGAAGTAGTTGGCCATGATGGCTTCATCCCCTCCTGCCGCGAGGACGGCAGTAGAGTAAATCTGCAGGAACTCTGCCGGGTTGACGCTTCCGTCATTGTCGAAGTGTGTAGCCGACACTTCCCCCGGGCCTGCTCTGGGCAGCCCGCGGAGGTTCTTTTTCGGAGGGGCTAGTCACTCACGGAGAGCTTCAGCGTTAGGGACGATTGAGGGAGAAGCTTGACACGGGGAGTTTTACGTGGTTCAGGCCGCCGGAGTGTAAAACCCTACGTCCACGGTGAGCAGAGATGCTCGCTGTATTGCTTGCTGCTCAGAACTGGAGTCCTGAGCTTGAGGGTGAGAGATGTCGAATGGCTAGAGTGTGAGGGTGCGTATGAGGCGAACCCTTGCTAACGTCGCCTACCCGGGCATTTTATAGTCCAAGGCTCGAGCGGCTTACAAGGTGGGCCCGGGACCCGACAGGTGGTCCCGGGGAGATTGCCTGCCATCTACTGTATCTGCAGTTATGCCGGTAGTTGTCTCTGGCGAAGGCTTCCGAGTCTTCGTTCTGCCGCCCTGCCCATGCCGCAAGATAGTCGTAGTGGTTGATGATGGCAGGGGCGGCAGGGGATGTCTTGTCGCTGCGTTTATTGGCGGGCAGGCTGTGACATGGCGCACAAGTCTACGATGTGACTGGGCGCAACGGCACCTGACAGAGGCGTGCTCCGCGTCTCCGCGCCTTGGAAAGGCGCGGGCCTTGAATACCTTGTACGGGCAAGGTATGGCGCGTCTTTACTCTTGCTGCCTACCGCGCGGGGGCAGGCAGCATTGCTCTGCTGGCCACGTGGCTGGCGCACCGTGAGCGCTCCATTGCGGATCAGGAGCGCTCCGTGGCGGCCGAGGCGGAGAAAGTCGCCGCGCGGCTGGCGGTGGGCGAGGGCGTCCTGTGAGCCCGAGCTACGGAGCTAGAGGCCCGGAAGGCAGACCTTGCCACGAGGGAGGAGCAGGTCTCCCGGGAGCGCCAGGCAATTCTGGATTAGGAGCTGGCTGCCGACTTCCGGGCTTCAGAGCTGGAGCGGCTTGCCCAGACTCGCCACCTTCGGGAAAGCTCTCTGGCGGCCAAGGAGAGGGAATTCTCTGAGGGGAGCCACGACGCCTTGCTGGCAGCCCGCCGTGAGGTAGAGGATCTCTTGGCCTCGCGGTCTTCTGAGGCCCGTGCGGTCTCGAGCTTCGTCGACTAGGCAGGGTCCGCTCTGGTCCCTCTTGGCTTCAGCCCGGTGAAGACAGCGGCCCTTGCGCTGAAGGTGGCCGAGGTGATCCCCGCGCTCGAGTCAATCGACTCCAAGCTGAGCAGGCTAGATGCGGTGGCTGCCGGCGAGCTCGAGGCAGAGGGACGGGGCCTGGCCGTGGAGGTTTTCACGCATGTGTTGGCATGCTTCCGGAGTCGGGACCCTTCCTTCTCACTAGAGCCAGCGAGACAGGGCCCTGCCATGGAGCGGGAGGAAACCGCCAGGGCTGAAGTCGGGGACGCGGCGCAAGCCAGGGGAACCCTAGGACTTGTATCTCCTTTTTTTATTGAGTCTGTAGTCCAGCTCATGGAGCCTTGAATAAATAGACTCTTGTGACTTTCTGTGTCTGTGTGCTCTTTCCTTCCTCTTGGCTTGGCCTGACCGAGCCCTTAGCTCCGCAAGGTACTCAGAAGGCTTCACCAATCTTGAAGCCCTGCACGGACACCTTCCCCGGGTCCTTATTGTGTTAAGGGCCCCGGAGGTCTCCGAAACTCGCCCCGTGAGAACGGGGAGGTCCGGATCTGCCGACCACGTGGCGGACCCGGAGCTCCCCTCTGAGAAGAGGGAGGTCCGGCCCCGTGGGACACGTGGAGCCTTCAGAGCTCTCCCCGCTGAGGGGGAGGTCCGACTTCTGCCGGTCACGTGGCGGGCCCGGAGCTCCTCCTGAGGAGAGGGGAGCTCCGGCCCCGCTGGACACGTGGGGCCTTCGAGGCTCGTCCCTGCAGAAAGGGCGAAACCCGGATCCTCCGGTCTTGCACTGGAGTAGTCGATAGCTCCTTGCCCCCCTTCATGCGGTCCCCGTAGCTAGAACTTGGAGGTCCTGCACACAGGTAGAGGAAGCGTAATTCTCCTCGGGGGGTTCTCCCCTCCCCGTTTCTTAGTCTTATTCGGCTTACGGTCCTAGTCCGGTATACGGGGCTTGGGCAATTCTGTGCGCGAGGCACCGGGGCTCCGGCTCCCTCCGAGGTTAGGGTACGACCGTCCGGCCCCTAGTACCGGACCGTACGCCGGGGAAGCAGAGTGCACAGGCTTTGGGTACGGGACCAGGCAAAGCGGTTGTACTCCCCTGGACCTCCGAAGGGCAGGGTGCCCACGCTTTGGGTCGGAACTGGCTAAGCAGGCTATGCACCCTGGACCCCCCATGCACGGCGCAGGCCTTTCCTGGAGGTGACCAACTGGCACCGCAACACCTGAATGGGGGAGGCCCGAAAGGCCCCCTGGCCATCGGCAGGTGCCTCAAGCGCAACCGCCTTCGGTAGGATAGCAAATGCTGACTATGGATGAGAGCGGGAAAGGGGAGCTAAATGTACGGTGAGCATACATAGAAAGTGCGTCATAGAAATTAATGCGTAATTTAAATGAGCACATAAGTGGGGGCGTGGTAGAACAGGTTTCTGTGTGGATGCCCATAGGAGGAAGGCAGGCTGAACATGGAGGCAACAACCCGCCCCATTAAGAAGGGAAGCAAGACTCTACGCGCTTGGGGTCGGAACCAGGCCAAGCTGGACGTAGTCCTGGACCGGGAAGCCCGAAAGGCCCCCTGGCCATCGGCAGGTGCCACTTCCATGGGAAGCAGCGCCAGATCCGGGCTGTCCTCCTGACTCGGAGGCTGGCAGTGAGTGCCAGTTCCGCCCTTCTGCAGCCCTGGCGCACTTGTCCGCTAGGCTGAAGAGCTCTGAGACGTCGTGAACCTCTCGGGTCGCGAGCTTCTCAAGCATCTTCTTGTCCCGTACACCCTGCTGGAACGTCACCACCGCAGAAGCATTTTGGATATGCAGGATGGTATTCCGCACCTGGGAGAACCGCTGGATGAAGGAGCGCAGCATCTCTCCAGGTTGTTGCTGGATGGCGTGGAGGTCGAGCTCCGTGCCATGCCGGGTGTAGGAGCTGTCGAAGTTAGCAGTGAACTGCTGGCAGAGCTCTCCCCAGGAGGTTATGGAACCCTGAGGGAGGTTCATGAGCCAAGACCGGGCTGGGCCGGTCAAGGCGACGGGGAAGTAGTTGGCCATGACGGCCTCGTCCCCTCCTGCAGCAAGGATGGCGGTGGAGTAGATCTGGAGGAACTCCGCCGGGTTGATACTGCCATCGTACTTCTCGGGCAGGTGTGGCCGAAACTTGCGTGGCCACCTTGCGAAGCGAAGGTGTGGCGCCAGGGCCGCACATCCTGCTCCTGTTGCTGCAGGTATTGGTGCCGCGAACGCTTGGTTCGCTGCTGGCACTGTGTACCCCGGTATGGGCAAGGCTGCGCCATAGACCGGGGGCGCCGTTTGCAGGGCATATGGCTGGGGCATATGCTGCGTGGCGTATGCCCGGGGCAGAGATCGCGTGGCGAACATCTGCGCCTCAGGCTGGGTTGAGGCAGTCGACATGCTGTCGCCGGACTCCTGGTTGTGACGCCTTTCTCGTCGTCGCTCAATGAACACTCGGGCATCTTTGCTCAAGTGGCATCGTTCCAGCTCCGTCCTCAGGTCCGTCGATGGGAGCCTGGTGGAGCGAGAATCTGCCGTCTGCCCGTCAACCGTTGGCGTGCGCGTCAGCGACACAGCCGGTTGGCCGGGACGTCGTCCCTGCCGAAGCCGAGGGTTTGCGGCAGCGACGACAAGATGGTCTACCTCGCGAATCCACTGCCGGGTCGCTGACTGAGGCGCGTCCCCAGCAGGTGGATTGCGCAGTAGCGCTCTTGCTGCAGCTAGCGCGCCCCCGTGGGGACGCTCAGCGCTGCAGAGGATCTCACGCTCGCTAGAGCCTGCATTGCCGGAGTCGGCTGCTGGCTTCCAGCTTGCGCCGACACACTCCGTCCGGAGTGTGTCAAGACGTAGTCCTCGCTAGTGACCGTTCGTCGTGAACGTGGGGGAGGAGAGCTTGCCGCTGAAGAAAGCTTCGTCATCTTCACCGGCAGAAGCTCGTCGCACAAGGGAAAAGCCCCTACCTGGCGCGCCAAATGTCGAAGTGTGTAGCCGACACTTCCTCCGGGCCTGCTCTGGGCAGCCCGCGGATGTTCTTTTTCGGAGGGGCTAGTCACTCGCAGAGAGCTTCAGCGTTAGGGACGATTGAGGGAGAAGCTTGACATGGGGAGTTTTACGTGGTTCAGGCCGCCGGAGCGTAAAACCCTACGTCCACGGTGAGCAGAGATGCTCACTGTATTGCTTGCTGCTCAGAACTGGAGTCCTGAGCTTGAGGGTGAGAGATGTCGAATGGCTAGAGTATGAGGGTGCGTATGAGGTGAACCCTTGCTAACGTCGCCTACCCGAGCCTTTTATAGTCCAAGGCTCGAGCGGCTTACAGGTGGGCCCGGGACCCGACAGGTGGTCCTGGGGAGATTGCCTGCCATCTACCGTATCTACAGTTATGCCGGTAGTCGTCTCTGGCGAAGGCTTCCGAGTCTTCGTTCTGCCGCCCTGCCCATGCCGCAAGCTAGTCGTAGTGGTTGATGATGGCAGGGGCGGCAGGGGATGTCTTGTCGCTGCGTTTATTGGCGGGCAGGCTCTGACATGGCGCGCCAGTCTACGATGTGACTGGGCGCAACGACACCTGACAGAGGCGTGCTCCGTGTCTCCGCGCCTTGGGAAGGCGCGGGCCTTGAATACCTTGTACGAGCAAGGTATGGCACGTCTTTACTCTTGCTGCCTACCGCGCGGGGGCAGGCAGCGTTCCTCTGAGGAGAGGGAGGTCCGGCCCCGCGGGACACTTGGAACCCTCGGAGCTCTACCCGCGGAGGGGGGAGGTCCGGCTTCTGCTGGCCACGTGGTGGGCCCGGAGCTCTCCTCTGAGGAGAGGGAGGTCCGGCCCCGCAGGACACGCGGAGCCTCCGGAGCTCTCGCCGCGGAGGGGGGAGGTCCGGCTCAGTTGGCCACATGGCAGGTCCAGAGCTCTCCTCTGAGGAGAGGGAGGTCCGGCCGCGCTGGACACGTGGCGCCTTCGGAGCTCTCCCTGCGGAGAAGGGCGAGGTCCTTAGGCATTTCCCCCTGTGCGTGGGGGTACCCATATCGAGGGTACCGACAGTCATACTTCTCCGGCAGGTGTGGCCAAAATTTGCGTGGCCACACTACGAAGCGAAAGTGTGGCGCCAGGGCCGCACACTCCGTCCCCGCTGCTGCAGATCCTTGGACGGCTGCTGGCACGGTGTACCCCGGCATGGGCATTGGAGCTCCATATACCGGGGACACCGACTGCAGGACATATGGTTGCTGCATATGCTGCATGGCGTATGCCTGGGACAGAGGTTGCCTGGCGAACATCTACGGCCCAGGCTGAGTGGAGACGGTCGACATGTTGTAGTCGGCCTCTTGGATGCGACGCCTTTGTCGCTGTTGCTCGATGGTCACGCGAGCGTCTTCTCCGAAGCGACGCCGCTCTAGCTCTATCCTCAGGTCTGCCGTTGAGAGCCTGGTAGAACTGGAGTCTGCCGTCTGCCTGTCAACCATTGGTGTGCGCGACAGCGACACACCTGGTTGAGCAGGGCGTCGTCCCCGCCGCAGTGGAGGGTTTACGGCAGTAGCGACGAGGTAGTTGACATCCCGGATCCATTGCTGGGCGGCCCCCTGGGGAGCGTCTGCAGCAGGCGGATTGTCCAGGAGCGCTTTCGCGGCGGCTAGTGCACTTGCTTGAGTGGCACTCAGCGTCGCGGCAGATCTTGAGGTAGTTGTTCACTGGGAATGATGGCGCGAAAGCCAGCCGTTGAAGGAAGCTTGGACATCTTCGTCGGTGCTGACCCGTCGCGAGAGCAAAAAGCCCCTACCTGGCGTGCCAAATGTCAAAGCGTCTACGGTCGACACTTCCCCCGGGCCTGCTCAGTGCAGCCCACGGCGGTTCTTTTTCGGAGGGGCTAGTCCTCTCCGAGGGTCTCAGCTGAGTTGAAGGAGATGAAGGTGGATTGACACCAGGGTTTTTACGTGGTTCGGCCGCCGGAGCGTAAAACCCTACGCCCACGGGAGCAAAGTTGCTCGATGTATTGCTTTGGGCTTAGAACCGGAGTTCTAAGCTTGGTGGTGAGCTGAATGTCTAACTGGGTGTAGGGGCCTAAGTTTTTGGCACATATTCAAAGTGTTCAACACCACACACACACACTTCATTTGAAGAAATTTGATGAATACATTTGAAGAGCAAGTAAACACCATCAACATGATCATTAGAGAATAAACTCACGAAATGCAAAAGTGGCATTTCCCACATGCATCATAGAGGGGATGGACATATGAAAAAGTCCTACACCTTGCTAGGAATGTCCATGCCAATTTTACCCAAATTCAAGACCTTTTTGAAGTCCTTTTGGGTATAGCTAGAAAGAGGGTGGTTTGAACTCAAATTCAAATTCAAACTATTTCCATCCCATGAATTCAAAAGTGGGAGGCATATTCTTACTCAGCACATTTTTGTGAGCTCACACACCAATTTTCACTCCATTTGGAGTTGATCTTGACATGAGCTAGGTTTAGCAAATTCAAACTTTATTTGAATTTCAAACTGCATATGTGCTGAAAATATATTCAAACAAAACCCAATTTGGATTGTATCCAATTCAAATGGCCTAGTGGTAGATAATTCAAATGACCAAGGTTAATTGGGTCTCTACTGTTTAGAGCAGGGGGAAAATTCAATTCCAGAGGTTAAACCCCGGGTGGGACCCACATGTCAGCCTCAACAGCAAAATCAACGACTGAGGAGTCGAGCTCGGTTACTTGACCGTGAGCCAGAAGCCGCCACGGCGAGCAGCGTCGAGGCCAGCAGCTGCTTACCGCCCGGGCCACCAAACCGCTGTCACACCCGGTTTCTCCGAAGAACAACCGAGTGAATATCACATGTATGCCAGGATCATTTTCTCATACATGTGATGACAAATAGTGAAGCATCATTTATTACAAGCCAGGTGTCGAATATAAATATGTCTTACAAAGCATACGTCTTGATGGACGATAATAAGTTCATAACATGTAAATAATCTAGCAGCGGAATAATTATTCTCGTGGGCTCCGTCACAGGCGTTGCCCGGGGGACTCCATGAACCTAGAAACCTTCTTCGGGTTCAAAGTCTTGACCATTAAACACCACATCATTCTCTTGACCTGAGCAGCAATATAAACCAACAAATATGCAAGTTTGAGCACCATTGGTACTCAGCAAGTGTGGGAAAGTTATGTCATGCATGGCTAAAGCAAGGAGAGATTGAACTCAGGGTTAAAGCACTACGCAATTGATACGTATCACCTTAGCTTATTAAGCACCTACATTACTACACAGGTGAAATGGTCCCAATTTCCCATCCCATCATCATAATAATAACCATAACATCATTTCCAATGTTAGGCTCCCCGCTTAACATTCACACCCTCCAAGGCCATCATACTCTAATCATGAATAAGTCCAAGCCGCTCTTGACCGTGAGCATGGCTGTCATGACAGTTTTGACTCTGCAGAGTTTGCACCACTGTACCCACATGTAGTGATTTCATCCCCCGTTGCCGGGTGGACTAAAAGAACCTCCATTATGCCAGTGGCCACGAACCACATTCACACTTCCCAGGTGTGTAGCCAGGAGATCACTACGAAGCCTTTACAAAGGGATTCCCGATGAGCGTGGGCCCACTGAGGTTTCAACCCTAACAGCATGCAAGAGGCTCCAACCCCGCTGCAGTGGCCCCCTCTTGAGCCTTGCGGTTCATATGGTAGTCCAGCTGACACCTATTCCCCGCACCATCCAACACACCCATACTACGCCGGGGATACACCTAATTAAGTGGCCAAGCTGCCCCATCTCAGCATGTGGTTGGCACGGTAAAGCCAGGTTACATGCTCCATGAACCGGTCCTTAGGATCCAGGCAAGTACTAAACACAAACCCGAGTCTCGTGCACCCAACACCAACCAAATCATCCAACTTGCCTTGATCCCTACCTCTACATAACTCATACTATCTCATTCAAGAGTATGGTAAAATAAACTGATGATCTCATATCCCAATTATCCCATTCTAAGCATGTCTAAGCATAAGCATATAAGTAAATGACATGATAAAATAAATCCCAACCCAAGCTACAAGGAAACAAGGTAATGCAATTCTAGGGAAACATCCTAGCATGGGTTTCATATTTTCAATTGACAATGCAAATAATTCTATCTACACATCCTAGTATAGGATCAAAGTGGTCAAGGACACTTGCCTTCTTCCTGCTGCTCTTGGAATGGGTAGTCCTGATCTTGGAAAGGAAGAACTTGCTCTGGAGCAGGTTCTACTCATACCATCACACATAGCAAAAGAAAACAACAATCCATAAGACATATTTCACACTTCCACTTCATACAAACCACACATTCACATTTATGAAAGCCATTCACATTTCTATGTGTTGTGGTTACTCTATGTGTGTTGATTTTGGCTTACATGCACTTTTAAAAATGTGCATATGATTTCTACTTTTGTATTCATATTTATGTTTGCATACTATATATGAGTTTCCAATTTAAATAAATTCCTTATATTCAATTGATACACCTTTTAGCTACCAAGTGTGCATGAAGGGTATTTTCCTACTCCAAATGTGTCTTTAGACCTTCTACCAACCCTAAACTGAATTCTTTGGATTTTGGAAACTTCATTTATCATTTTCTAGTTATTCATACCTAGCTTGCTATATTTTCAGATTTATTTCCTATGCCTAAATGTGAGCTTTATTATGAAAATAGTAAGACACCTCATCTAAACAGAATAGGTTTTGGGTCTAAAATATTAAATAATATATTTTTGAACTTCTCATCTGATGTGAACTATTTTACATTTATTTTACTGATTTTCAGAATTATTCTCTACTTAAAAATGTGTCCCTATAACTAATAAATGTGAATAATCAATTAAACAGATTCATTTCAGCCAAAAATCTATTTTTATCTCACTCCAAAGTTTTCCATGTACTAGGAAAGTTTTTCATTTGAATTTACAATGTGTTTGTCCCATCTTTTAAATTTTAAATACTAAACATATATTCAAATTCCTAAATTTAATATCACATAGGGTTAAAAACGTAAACTCACCCCACTACAGGGCCTATTATATTATTTTAAGAATTTCCAGGGGTCTAACTACACATAACAGAGGGTTTTTTCCTAATTTTTATTAAGTCCAGGGGCTAAAACTGATTTTTAAATGAATTTACATGATTTTCTGAAGTTCCAGGGGCTAGATTAGAAGTTTCCGGGGCTAGCTCTTATTTTCCGAGAACCCCAGGGGGTAGCACGTAAGAATCCCGGCCTTTATAACGCGGGGCTGACGTGGACCGTCCGATTTAAAATAGACGGCTGAGATTATAACATCGAACCAGTACGCGGGGATTTAAATTCTACCGTGCGATTTAAAATAGACGGCGCACAAGCGGCCACGTCGCTCTGATCGAGTGCGGGCGGCGCTGCCCGGCGGCGCACGGCGGAGGGAGGCGGCGATCTCACCGGAGAGTTTCGGATCTTCGTCAATTCTTCCTAGAACTGTGATTTTATGGCATAGATCGGTAGAGGGGAGGTCGGGGATCTCACCTCGGGGGTTTTCTTGAGCTCGGAGGTCCTGGAAAGCGGTCGGCGACGAGGTCCGAGAGGAATTCATGGCGAGGCTCGTCGGCGCTGTGTTTGAAGCGCAAACCACCGAGCTTTCTGCACCTGCGCGGTTCCCCGGAGGCGGTGGATCAAGACCAGCGAGTTAGATCAGAAATCCCGAGCGAAGATCGAGCAGAATTTCCCGGAGAAACCCGGGTTCTCACCGGAGAGGAAAACGGCGGATCGTGGGGGAAAAACGGGGAGATGCCGGGGTTTATATAGCCGGGGGAGGGCGGCGTTCGGTTGTGATCGAGTTTGCGTCGTCCAGGAACGAAATTCGGCTGGGATACGCGAGGATCCGGGGCGGTTTCGATTCGGAGGTAGAAGAGTCCGGCCGGCCGAGCGCGGGCGCGAGGAGGAAGAAGGGTTGGCGGGCCCCACGTGTCAGTGGGAAAGAGGGGGGGGGGGGGCGCGGCTGCGGGCTGGCGCGGGGGTGAGTGGGCCGGCTGGTGGGTTTCGGCCCACTGGCCGGGGAGGTTTATTTTTTTCCTTTTCTTTTCTTTTTCTTTTTCATTTCTGTTTTGAGTTTAATTTGAATTCCAGTTTGAATTTGAATTTTTGCAACACATGCAATACATCCAAATTTTTTTTAAATTTCCCCTCTTAACAGGATTTTGGGGTGTTACAACCGCCTCGCTGCCTTCTTATCCCCGAGCCCGAGCCGGCGAGAGGCGTATTCGGTTGCTTCTCTGCTCCCTCGCGCAAGAAACGCAGCTCTCGCCGCCGTTCTCTTGGTTGATCGGAAAAGCCCACGATCACAGCCTCTCCACTCCCTCCAAGCTACAAAACAGCACTAAGGACTCTCCTTCTCCTTCCCCACCATAGGAAATTAGCTGAACTTGGATAATCTCGTCCCTACCGGAGGTTCTGTTCGGTGACCTAAGTTCGCCGCACCTCGGGCTCCCCTGGACAGCCCAAACGGGAGCATTTCACGCCCAGCTAAGGCGTCCTCGGACGCGTTAGGGGCTGGTGCTGCTCACCCCCGAACCACAGCCCAAGTGTTTGATCACCGGCGACGAATTTCAGTTTCCCCTTTCATTCGGTGCAGACCGACCTTCGGGTGCGGGTCCGCCAAATTCTCACTCCATAGTTGTTTAGAGATCCTCAAACTGTTCCTACACGATCTAGACTTAGTGGCGCACAAGTTGGCCTCACAACCTCTAGCAGGAGAACCCTTGTACATGTCATATTTCCGAGCTTGCCAACGGCGGATGGCTGTAGAAGCGTCGGGCGCACGGTGAGAGACTACTTAGGACCTCTACCGAGCTGCTTCGAGCCCATGCCGAGCTTCCCGGTCCCACGTCTCAGCGGCTGATATTTTAAACCCGGGATTCGCTGTGGCACCGGATCAGGTGCGGCTGCGCGCGAAGAATTCCGTAGCCCCGTGTGTCGACCGCTGAGAAGTTGACACGTAGCCCCGGTCCCACGCGCAGCGGTTTAAACTTTTTCCCGATTTTCAGATTTAGTGCAAAGTTCAAACCCACATAACTTTAGCTCGGAAACTCCAAATCGAGTGAACAAAATTTTGTTGGATTCAGCTCTCGGAGTACTTTCCACCAAATCAAGTTTCACTTCATGAAAATCCTTAGTTCTCCAGAATTAATTCTTCAAATTTAAACTGTTTAGAATTTTAACTGGAGAACCCCTTTGGAGGAAACTTCTGAAATTTTCCTGGGATGTTCACCAAAATATCCCTGAGCTACCATAAAAATTTCAGATCCATTTGAGCTCATTTGATCCACCTAATGGTGTGATTAATGAAACTGTTCCAGAGAAAATAGAAAATATTCAGAAACATTTTCAGAATTTCTCTGAAATTGTTTAGCTCATATCTTTAGCTAGGAACCTTCAAATTAAGTGATACCAACTTTATTAGAACCCTCTGAAAACCTAGTTTTCAGAAAGTCATGGCTTGCTCCATGAAAATCCCTAGAACACCCTAGGAGCTCCAATTAAGGTCAAGTACATAATCATTTGTGGAGAGCTCAAATGAGTTTTGCTGCAAATGAAACTTATCCAAGTCTTTGTTTAGGTTGTAACCAAACCAAAGTAAAAATTTCAGAGTCATTGGGTCTGACTAGTAAGATTTATAGTCTTCACAAGTTTAGATTCAATTCAAATGCATTTAAATTGATACATATACATGTTCTCTCATGTAGTCGCTAAGGTTGAGGAGGAACCCGAAGTCTTAGACTTCATCACTCTAGAAGAGCAGCTAGCCTACGACCAAGAGCAGCTAGCCAAGCCCCGGTTTGCATTAACCCTTTTTTATAAATTTTTATTGTTTTGAGAACTTACTTTGAGCACCACTTACTTCTTGCATTAGAGTATTGTTTGAAACACAATTGCATAGCCAAGAAAATCATGGGTTGGGATTAGGATTGAAAACCCCGTTTAGCTACTACAATGCTAAGATAGAGTAGGATTCGGTACAAGTCGAGTAGTTGGAACTACTCGCGAGGATAGGCTAGATGCACTCGACTCGGGTAAAGATAGCAAATGAAACACATGGCAAGAAAAATGAGACCGAGCGGAGAGTAAGGGCAGCAGGACTTTGGTGCCTGGGTGCTATAGCTCCGCTTGTGTCGATTGAGGACCGAGCCATGTGCGGGCCTGTTGAACAAGCTAGAACAGTACCGAAGACCTACCGGCTATATGGGAACCGGGAAACCGATGTAACTCAGGTAGCTGGATGTTGAGGCATAGCTGGTCGTTCAGAGGGTAGGTTGAGAGCTCGAGGTGTAAATCGGCTGGCGGCACTATGGATGCGCGCGCAGAGACCTCTTGCTCGGGATGATTGGACCGGTTCAACATTTGGCTGACGGGTGAAAGGTGTTTGCGTACGACGTCCGTGATGGATGCTGTAGGCAACTGTAAAGGTCCCAAAAATTATGAATACAAAGAAACACTTGTTTGTAAAAGTTGGGTTCATATGTATGAAATTTGGGACTTGTTAAAACTTTTCCTCACATGTGATAACACACATGAGGGTTTTCTTCACACAAGTTCAAATGTTTATTTGGAAACTTGGAACCCAAGAGGGGTCAAAAACCAAGATGGGAAGTTCCCATGTGTGTGAGAAAAACTAAAGTCAGATTTGGAACAAACTTGTTCAAACTCAAATTCAAATGAGAGCAACACAATGGAATTCAAAAATGTTGTGCTGAAAATCTCATTTGCAGCAGTCAACATTAAAATCAGATTTCATATTTGAGTTCCTTGGGTCCAAATTAGGGGGTGTGCAAAGTTTCATGATTTATGGAAATGATTTGCAACCCATTTTCTAAAATGGACTTTAAATAACAAAGAATTCAAATGCATATTTGAATTTGGATAAAACTTGCCCAATTATCCAAATGCCTCTCAGATTTAAACTTCCACAATTGAATTCCATCATATTCAAACTTTGGAAGATATTTTAGAGGATAAGGAGGCACTGAGCTGTGGGGCTCACATGTCAGTGAGGGAACTGAAAATTTGCAAAAGATCTTCACAACACAGTCTCTGTTTTGCTTCTAATATGCGCTCGACAGCAGAGGGCGAGCCGACAGCGGCGCTCACCGCCTCGGACGACCGCCAACCAGGGGAACCGCCTCATCCAAGGCGTTATTACCCCCTGCCGGGCTCCCTTTCATCCTCATCACCGAAGCCCCGAAGCTTCGGCCCTGTTCTTCTCCCCTCGCGCACGAGACAGGCCGAGCCGCTACCACCATGCGTTGATCGCTCGGCCACACCTGAGTTCACGTGAAAAACTTCGTCTGAGCAGCCAAAATACACCCTAGACCTTCCCACGACCTCCTCGTGCCCTCACCGAGGGAATTCATGCTCTCCACACCGAGATAACCCGGTTTCCGCGGCGGCCGTCACACAACAGCGACGAGGCGCTCTCGTGGGCAGCACCACAGAGCGGTATTCACGACCAAGCAAGAGGGCTCTGGGACGCGCAGGAGCTCCCTGCAGCTTCCACCCTAAGCACAGAGCTTGTCTCTGCCTCTCGACGACGAATTTTGGAAATTTCCTCCGGCCGGTGTAAACGGACCCGCGGGTAAGAATCGCTTAAATTCTCATGCTATGGTGGTTTAGAGCTCTGCAACTTTCACATACAGAACCTAGACTGGCGTAGCAATCTTTCATCTTCACAAAGCGTCGCATGAAACCCATGGTAGAAGGCTTGCTCCAAGCTTTTCCGACGACTACCGCAACAAGCTGCATCGGGTACATGGTGAACCCTGGTTTGGAGCCGTTCCCGAGCCCATGTGCGACCGTGCCTAGCTTTGCCGACCTCCACTGGTTCTGTAGAACCTTTCCAGGGAACTTTTGGCGGGCTAAAGCGTCGGGGCGACGTCGCCGGACCCCCCTCAGAGCCGCTGCACCGGTGCGGGGTGGTTTAGGATCTTCGCCGGTCTGTATAAGCCACACCATCATGCTCCTCGAGTTAAAGTAGGGCCTGGCGGCGAATAGCAGCTCGGGAATTGGCCGGAGCGACGGAAACCCGGCGGCGGTATCGCGCGGGAGTGAGAGGTTGAAGACGACCTCGCCGGTCCCGCCTGTCAGCGACTCGGGAGAGGGGGCTGGATATTCTGTGGCGCGGGATCGGCTGTAACAGCGCGGGAAATAACCCTGTGACCCTGTGTGGCGCGCTCCCGGCAGCAGACACGTGTCCCTTGGTCCCACAGTCAGGTTTAAACATTTCTCGGATTTATTCAAATTCCAGATTTTCCCCAAACTTTAGAAGAGCATAACTTTTGCTAGGAACCTCCAAATTTAGTGATTCAAATTGGGTTAGATTCAGATTGACAAACTCTATCCAAATATGCAACCCAATTTGTATGAAAGTCTTTATTTTATTCTGGAAAATTCTTTAAAGCTTTTCAGCAAAATAATTTTAGAGGGAGTTTGGTTTATCCAAAAATCCTCAAATTTTGCCAGAATATTCTTTAGGGTGTTATTAAGCTCTTGTAAAAGTTTCAGCTCATTTGGAGTTGTTTGGTCAGGATAAATTCAGATTGTAAGTTACTGTGTTCAAATGAATACAGAAACATTTTCAGAGAATTTCCACAACTTGTAAATTCAGTTCTGGGCAATTCTTAGCTCCAAAAATCCAAGGAAAATTCATGCAAGCTCTATGAACTATAATTGAAATTGTGGTTCACTAATTTTGACATGAGCATTGGTATTATCTCAGAATTAGTTCTTCTTTGCTTAATTGCTTAGAGAATTGTTCTGAATAAACCACTCAATGAAAAGTGCTAAATTTTGGTCCAGAGGACTTTATTGTGACAAGGGACTCACATGAAAATTTTCAGCTCCATTGGAGCTCTGGATCACCACTGTAATATGTAATCTCTTAAGGTGATCAACACTTAAGTGGGAAAACCACTCAACATTTGATCATAGTGTTTAAACCCAACCCGAACCACTAGCACCAGTGTCCTTTTAAATTCTTGAACAGAGTTCCAGTTTTAAAACTGTCATTAGATCTTATTAGCAAAAGCTTTTCAATTAAATACATAGGCATGATCATATCGTGTAGCATATACGTGAAGAAGGGAGGAGGACTTAAAGTGAAGATCAAGAAGGAAGGGAAGGCGAGTGATCAAGCTCCAAGTGATCATCACTAACTGATTGTAATCTTAGTCACCTGCAAAACAGGCAAGCCCCGGTTTGCATTTGAACAGTTTTACAAGCATTTCCATTTTTATAGATCATAGCGTTGCATCGTTGATTGCATTAAGTCTAGATGATATTGAAAACCCCACTTGCATGACCAGAAATACCTAAGAGAGAAAGGGTAGAGTAGCACCTCCTCGAGTGGATTTGGCTACACTAAATGTTAGTAGGAAAGGTCCGGTAGAAGTCGAGTAGTTGGAAGCTACTCGCGAGTTTAGGGCTGGTTTACTCGAAACGGGTCCGAATTAGAAAAGATGAGGAAAGTTCACACATAAGAAATGGAGATCGGGCAGGGAGGTTTAGATGCAGCAGGTTGCAGGCCGTGCATGCATAGCCCTGCCTGTGTCGGTTAAGGCCCGTCCGTGCTTGGCCCTGTTGGACAAGTTTGAGTTGTGTACCGGGCGCATATTGGCTATATGGGACCCAGGAAACCGATGTACCTTGGGAGATCCATAGTGGAACTTTTCCAACTGCCTTAGGCTTTCGGCGTCAGGGTAGCAGGAGGTAACTCGCTTAAGAACATACCACTGCAGGTATGTACCTTGAGGGAGCTTGCATACTTGGGGCAGTTGGACTGCGTCTAATATGGAAGATCTTGGGAAAGGTGGCCGCGTACAACGTCAGTCGAGGTTGCTGCCGGCAACTCGGAGTACGGGTGTATGTGTCGTGTAGTCCGGGCGTGTACTGATTTGAATCACCGTCACTCGCGGTCATATGAGCATACTTGCCCACTGCGTCTTGACGTAGTAACAATTGAACGGGTTATCTTCGAACTTGATAAGGCTGTGCTGTAACTTGTATTGCAACCATGATTGAATTAGAGATAGGCGCATTAAACTTTACTTTCACTTTGTGCAAGGAGCATCGCAACAAAGCGTTTCTTGTTTGATTGTGGAGTTGTGATGCTTTTCGGCTCAAGGTCTGCACAATGAGGCTTAAAATCTGAAAGTTAAGGATCAACTGTAGGCGAGTCCTTTATGCAAATTTAGCTAACCCAATTGCAACCGTCGTGCATGTAGAGTTTCTTGTTTAGGAGAGACGGATCAGTCTTGCTGAGCCTATGTGCTCACGCTTGCTATATAAGTGGTTTTGCAGGTTAACATCGATGCTAAAATGGAGGTTGTCCGGTGAGACTCGGAGACTTCCGAGTCAGGTAACACAAGGAGAACCCAGCCGCTGCTGCTTGTCTTCGTGTTGCTAGTGAGAGGAGTCCCAGGCTGGACTTCATCTCGAGTGCTCTTAGTTATTCGACTTGAGTTGTTATCGACTTCCGCTGTAGCTATTTGATGTAAAATTATTTACAAAGAAAAATTTGTAAGCTTCCGCTATTGTTTATGTAATACATTGTTCCTTGTATGTGTGCTGATGGGTGCCGCACAACACGGCACCACCCAATGCGATTCCCGGGCGAGTGGCCTGTCTCAGTTGGTAGGCCCATGTCAGCTGGTATCAGAGCCGCATTGGTAATAGCACACGGAATAAGGCAGGTATTACGACAAAAATTTAGGTTACGGTGAGGATACGGTACTAGGCCCACATAAGGATTACTATTAGCATAATATGAAGGTGGCAAACTAACTTATTTGTTATATCGGAAAGTCGTGCATCTCGGGACGATTTATGTCTTGGGGGGTGCACGTAAGCGCTGTCCACTAGTGCGCACAAGCTGAAGGGTGGAGCCCCACGGGTGGCAGGTAACCTGACCCGCTTTAGTATCCTTTACGACTCTTCATGTCGTTTGGGGTACTCGAGCAACGCCCCTCCATGGCGTGCTACGGGCAAGTTTGGGAAACCCTGTCATGTGGTTAGCAATGTGAACATGTATCTCAAGGCGTGTTTGGCTTGAGAATACCTGTACGAGTGATGACGGACGGGTGTAAGAACTGTATGGATACCGGGTTCGGTGTGCAGCCGGACCTGGCGATTGAGTGTGACTTATGCAGGATTAACCACGAAACCGTAGTACGAATAGAACACATTTGCGAGTGACTGTTTAGTGCCACCTAAGATACGAATATGCCGGTATAATCCGGTTAGGATTTTCTTTTGGTGAGGCTACGTAGTACCGACATGCTTCTTACGGTGCATCGACGCTGTACCAAACTTTATAACTCCTTTCCTTTGAAGAAATGACTCATGAAATAACTTTCAACTAAAAATAGAAGTTTGAAACAAATATTAGTTATTGAACTCTTATTTTGAGCTAAGATTCAAATGAGAGGAAGACTAGGCTTCAAAGATTTCAAAAATAGAGTGCTCTGTTTTCGGCAAGAATTCTTGATGGACTTTAACCGAGCATAACTCCGAGTAGCTTGACCCAATTAAGGTGTATGATACGGTTCTGGAAATATTTTCAAGTGATCTGCATCTTCTTTGTAGACCTCCAGGGCAAAATCACATGCTAAATGGTTAGAAAGTTCAGAGGAAGGTAAACTGTCCAGAAGCAGGACAGCAGCAAAACTTCTCTGGACCTTTCTGTTTTTAAGCCATAACCTTCTGTAGAAAAATCCTTAAGAAACCTATGATACACCATTGGAAAGGTTATGAAATGTGCCACATTTTTGTAGTTCAAAGTTTGTTCATATTCTTATTGTATTTACATATACAACTGTGATGAAATCAGCCACATACAGAGGAGATGCTGGCAAATTTTATCCAGGAATTCTGTCAACTTTGGAAAATCATAACTCTTAATCCAGAGATGATCTGGAGGCATATGAGTACTCGTTGGAAATATACTGAGGTTAACTTTAACTTTGGTATTCGACTTGAGTTATGAAAATGCTCTTAACTAGATCAAAATCTGGAGATAGTGCATAAAGGTCTGTCCTGTACAGACAGGCTGGATAGTTATGCCTACTAAGGAATTGTGTAAACATGGATTTTGTTACTGCTTTTACTAAAGTTTGACATATTCATGTTTCCATTAGTCTCACATACTAATGAGTTCTTGTTTAACTCATCTCAACTACATTCTGCAGTATGGTTCGTACTCGCTCTAGGAGTAGGGCCGGGAGTTCTCGTCGAGGCGGCGATGCTTCAGTTCCACCGTCGGAACCACCATCCAAGAGATGGATGGATCTTATGACTCGAGTCATCGAGTCTAACCAGGAAAACACTAGGCTACTCCAAGAAGCAACACAAGAACACACACGCTTACTCCAAGTTTTGGTACAGCAAGGCATACTCCAGAACACGCAATAAGTCGTTCCACCTCGGAATGCTTATCTGGATTTCTTGGCGACTCAACCGCCAATTTTTACTGAAGCCACCGAACCTGTGGAAGCAGATCAATGGCTTCGTGTGATGGAGTCAAAATTCAGAGTATTCGAGTGTGATGAATACCGGAAGACAAAGTTTGCTGCTCAGCAACTCCATGGAGCCGCCGGAAACTGGTGGGTGGATCATCCTGCCACCATTCCGGAGGACCATCAAGTGACATGGAGTGAGTTTTGTGAATCCTTTCGTACTCGTCATGTACCACTAGGTATTGTCAAGGCAAAGCGGGAGGAATTTTTGGGCTTAAAGCAAGGGGACATGAGTGTCCTCGAGTATGTCCGAAGGTTTAATCTTTTGGCCCAATATGCTCCCGAATATGTGGCGAAAGAAGAGGCACGATGTGACCTATTCTTCCATGGCCTGAGTGCCATATTACAGGATAAGTTGGCCGTACACAATAACGGCAGTTACACCGACATGGTCGATGCGTCTTTCATTCAAGAGAGGCCGACACTCGAGTGGCAAGCCGAGAAGAGAAAGATGAGCGAGATCGAGCAGGCCAGCACAAGTTATGTGCCTCAGAAGTACCGTTTGGTGTATCAAATGCCACCCGGTGAAAGATGGAGGTCACCTGTACGATCAACTCCTCAGAGATTGATTGCTGGTCAAATTCTACAACTTGCACCACCTCTACAGCCGCAGCATCAGACGGTGGTTTGTGCTCCATCGCTGCAGCCATATGTACCTAGCAGTCCAGCGCAAGTCAACGAAGAACCGGAGAGACCTCCGTGTTTTACTTGTGGGCGTATGGGCCATTATGCTAGGCAATGTCCGGTGGGAATTCAAGAGTGCGGGCCATCATATTTACAACAATACGACCCGTACCTCAATCTGCAGACAGGAGGGCAGATAAGAGGCAACGTTCACTATACTGTGATTGATGATGTTCCGGAAGGAGAAGCCGCTTTAGCAGGGATCTTTTCTCTGAATCAACTACCGGTTTTGATTCTCTTTGATTCCGGTGCCACACACAATTTCATTAGCTAATCTTTCGTGGCTCAACATCAGCTCCAAATAGTTTATACAAAGAGGCGATACCTCATATCTTCACCCAGGGGCAGCAGTACCACAAGCGAGGTTGTCTCCCGAGCACCTCTTTGTTTAGAGGGTAAAATATACCCTACGACCCTCATTATTTTTGAAGGTCTGAAGATCAACATCATTTTGGGGATGTCGTGGTTGAATTACCACCAGGCGGTTCTTAACATCAGCTCCAGGATCGTTGAGCTCAACTCCCCACAGCACGGTCTTCATATATTAATTCTGGGCGCTAGACGGCAGCAGATTGCAACAGTGAACCAAACGGAAGCTGTCAAGATAGAGGACATTCCGGTGGTACGTGAGTATCCGGATGTATTTCCCAAGGATTTACCGAGCATGCCACCCGAACGAGACGTTGAGTTCAAGATTGAACTTATACCGGGAACAACACCGATATCATGAAGGCCGTACAAGATGGCACTCAATGAACTGGCAGAATTGAAGACACAGCTGAATGACCTAATGAGCAAGGGCTTTATACGACCAAGTTCGTCACCTTGGGGTTGTTCAACGTTGTTTGTCAAGAAGAAGGACGAAACACTACGGCTTTGTGTTGATTATCGTCCTTTGAACGCCGTTACCATCAAGAACAAGTATCCACTACCTCGCATTGATATGCTCTTCGATCAATTAGTGGGTGCGAAGGTATTTTTGAAGATGGATCTTCGGTCCGGATATCACCAGATTAAAATCCGGGCAGAAGATATTCCGAAAACGGCATTCTCAACGAGATACGGGCTGCATGAGTATCTCATTATGTCTTTTGGTTTGACCAAAGCCCCGGCACATTTTATGTACCTAATCAATTCAGTATTCATGTCGGAGTTGGATAAATTTGCCGTTGTCTTCATCGACGATATCTTGGTGTACTCCAAGTCAGAGGAAGAACATGCTGAACATCTGCATATTGTGCTACAAAGATTGCGAGATCATCAGCTCTATGCAAAATTCAGCAAGTGCGAATTCTGGATTAATCAAGTACCTTTTCTCGGACACATCATTTCAGCGGAGGGCATCGCTGTAAATCCGAGTAAGATTATCCAAGTACAGAAATGGGAGTCACCAAAGTCAGTGCATGAAATCCGAAGCTTCCTCGGTTTAGCGGGTTATTACCGGAGGTTCATTCCGGGTTTCTCCAAGATCGCTAAACCGATGACGGAGTTATTAAATAAGAATACCAGATTTGTATGGGGTGCTGCGTGTGAACAAGCTTTCAAGACCCTAGTGAAGCATCTCACAACAGCCCCAGTTCTTGCTCAGCCGGATACAACGAAGCCATTCGACGTGTATTGCGATGCATCTGGCATCGGCCTTGGCTGCGTGCTGATGCAAGAAAGACGAGTGGTCGCTTATGGATCTCGTCAACTCAGAACTCACGAGCAGCATTATCCAACTCATGATCTTGAGTTATCTGCCGTGGTCCTTGCTTTGAAAATGTGGAGGCATTACTTGCTCGGAAATCTTGTACACCTCTACACCGACCACAAGAGCTTGAAGTACATCTTCACTAAGAAAGAATTAAAAACATGAGGCAACGAAGATGGCTAGAGCTCATTAAAGACTATGAACTCGAGATTCATTATCATCCAGGAAAGGCGAATGTGGTCGCCGATGCGCTCAGTCGTAAGGCACATATTCATCACCTAAGTATCGCTGAAATGGATGATGACGAACCAAGCCTCCGTGTCATCCCGTATGGAGCTCTCTATAATCTCGCTCTCATTCCCACCATCCGAGAGCAGATCATTGAAGCTCAACGGAAAGACAAGGGTATGTTTCACATACAGCGAAGGATACACAACGTAGAAATGAAGTGCTTCTAGAAGGACGAGGATGGTACCTTGTGGTTCAACGACCGGATTGTAGTACCCCAGGATATGGGACTACGGAAGAAAATTTTGGATGAAGCTCATTTGTCCAAGTTTTCGATTCATCCGGGCAGCAATAAAATGTACCAAGATCTCCGGAAGAAGTTTTGGTGGACACATATGAAACGTGAAGTTGCAAAATACGTTTTAGAATGTGATACGTGTCGAAGAGTCAAGGCCGACCATGTGAAGAAGTCAGGCCTGTTGCAGCCATTGCAAGTACCGGCATGGAAGTGGGAAGACTTGAGTATGGACTTCATCGTTGGGTTGCCGATGACCTCCCACAACCATGAATCGATTTGGGTAATCGTTGATCGGTTAACCAAATCAGCACGTTTCATCCTTGTGCATACAAGGTATAACGCAAAGCAGTATGCGGAGCTGTACATAGCACGGATCTTGTGCTTACATGGAGTTCCCCGTACCATTGTGTCAAATAGAGGATCGCTGTTCGTAGCCCGTTTCTGGGAGCAGCTACACGCATCCTTGGGGAGTCAAACCGATGGGCAAACTGAGAGGGTGAATCAAACACTGGAGATATGCTAAGAGCATGTGCCATCCACCACGGTAAGAACTGGGATGATCACTTACCGCTGGCGGAGTTCTCGTACAACAACGGATATCAGACGAGCATCAAAATGGCACCATATGAAGCTCTATACGGCCGGAAGTGCCGTATGCCATTAAACTGGTGTGAATCCGGTGAACGAGTAATGTTCGGGGTTGATCTTGTCAATGAAGCCGAAGAGAAAGTTCGGATAATACAAGAGAACCTCAAAGTTGCCCAATCTCGTCAAAAGAGCTACGCGGACCAGAGACGTCGACCGCTGCATTTCGATGTCAGAGAGCACGTGTATCTTCGTGTGTCTCCGATGAAAGGGATTCATCGGTTCGGTGTCAAGGGGAAACTTGCTCCCCGATTCATCGGTCCGTTTGCTACAACGGAGAAGTGCGGAAACGTAGCCTACCGGCTGGAACTACCGGCAAGCCTTGCCGGTATTCACGACATATTTCACGTGTCCCAGCTGCGGAAATGTCTCAAGTTTACTGCTGCCATCCGCACCGAAGACATCGACGAGTTGAAGCCGGATCTCACCTATGTCGAGCAGCCTATACAGATTATCGACGAAAAGACCCGGATCACAAGGAACCGGACTTTGAAATTTTACAAAGTCCTGTGGAGTAATCATACCCCAGAAGAGGCGACGTGGGAAACCGAAGACTACATCCACAAGAACTATCCGGAGGTTTTTTCATAAACTTTGTAATTACCTCCCGTCTCGTTCTTCTTATTAATCTCGGGACGAGATTCCTTTTAAGGGGGGAGGAATGTAAAGGTCCCAAAAATTATGAATACAAAGAAACACTTGTTTGCAAAAGTTGGGTTCATATGTATGAAATTTGGGACTTGTTAAAACTTTTCCCCACATGTGATAACACACATGAGGGTTTTCTTCACACAAGTTCAAGTGTTTATTTGGAAACTTGGAACCCAAGAGGGGTCAAAAACCAAGATGGGAAGTTCCCATGTGTGTGAGAAAAACTAAAGTCAGATTTGGAACAAACTTGTTCAAACTCAAATTCAAATGAGAGCAACACAATGGAATTCAAAACTGTTGTGCTGAAAATCTCATTTGCAGCAGTCAACTTTAAAATCAGATTTGATATTTGAGTTCCTTGGGTCCAAATTAGGGGATGTGCAAAGTTTCATGATTTATGGAAATGATTTGCAACCCATTTTCTAAAATGGACTTTAAATAACAAAGAATTCAAATGCATATTTGAATTTGGATAAAACTTGCCCAATTATCCAAATGCCTCTCAGATTTAAACTTCCACAATTGAATTCCATCATATTCAAACTTTGGAAGATATTTTAGAGGATAAGGAGGCACTGAGCTGTGGGGCCCACATGTCAGTGAGGGAACTGAAAATTTGCAAAAGATCTTCACAACACAGTCTCTGTTTTGCTTCTAATATGCGCTCGACAGCAGAGGGCGAGCCGACAGCGGCGCTCACCGCCTCGGACGACCGCCTCCCAGGGGAACCGCCTCATCCAAGGTGTTATTACCCCCTGCCGGACTCCCTTTCATCCTCATCACCGAAGCCCCGAAGCCTCGGCCCTGTTCTTCCCCCCTCGCGCACGAGACAGGCCGAGCCGCTACCACCGTGCGTTGATCGCCTGGCCACACCTGAGTTCATGTGAAAAACTTCGTCTGAGCAGCCAAACTACACCCTAGACCTTCCCACGACCTCCTCGTGCCCTCACCGAGGGAATTCGTGCTCTCCACACCGAGATAACCCGGTTTCCGCGGCGGCCGTCGCACAACAGCGACGAGGCGTTCTCGTGGGCAGCACCACAGAGCAGTTTTCACGACCAAGCAAGAGGGCCCTGGGACGTGCAGGAGCTCCCTGCAGCTTCCACCCGAAGCACAGAGCTTGTCTCTGCCTCTCGACGACAAATTTTGGAAATTTCCTCCGGTCGGTGTAAACGGACCCGCGGGTAAGAATCGCTTAAATTCTCATGCTATGGTGGTTTAGAGCTCTGCAACTTTCACACACAGAACCTAGACTGGCGTAGCAACCTTTCTTCTTCACAAAGCGTCGCATGTTGTAGTTTAGCGCTAATTAAAGTTCTTTTCAACTTTGAGCAAAGTACATGAGAAAAATGCGTTTCTTGTTTGATTGCGACTCTCTCATGTGCTTTAGCGTAAGGTTCTCCACAACCTGCTGCTAAAACATTGAAAGTAAGGTTCAAATAATTAGGCGAGTCCTTTGCCACTTATTTTACCTCATGTACCCTATATCCATCATGTAGAAGTTTCATGTATAGAAGAGACGGGTCAGTCTTGCTGAGCCATCATGCTCACTGCTTGTGTTTGAAGCTTTTGCAGGGGTTTATGAGGAAGGGACTCCCGAGGAGGAGACGGAACCCCAGGAGGGGAACCCCGTCGAGTGGGAGTCATGCATGCCGCCGTGTTAGTGTGTGTGCGTGCTAGCGGGGACACGTTCACGGGCTGAACGTGAACTCGATGCTTAGTCTACGCCCGTGAGTGTGGAATGGACTATTTTGTTGTAAAAATGTTCATAAGTTGGTTTATGTAATGAAACTTTGCTTCCGCTTTGTATCTTTGACGTGCATTATCCGGTGCTGTGCAACGCAGCACCCCTCAGCGTGATCCTGGCTCGACAAGGCCGTTGGGGCCGTGTCAGCGTGGTATCAGAGCTCGCTTGAGGTTTAACACACTACAAAGGTCATCTTTTTCAAAAATCCAGTGAGGAACGAGTTAGTAGCCCATATAAGGATGTTATTAGAGTATAGAAAGTGGCATACTAACCTATTTGCTTATGTCGGAAAATCGTGCATCTCGGGACGCTTTATGTCTTGGGGGGTGCACGTAAGCGCTGTCCACTAGTGCGGACAAGCTGAAGGGTGGAGCCCCACGTGTGGCAGGTAACCCGAACTGCTTTAATATCCTCTACGACTCTTCATGTCGTTTGGGGTATTCGAGCAACGTCTGTCCCTGGCGTACTTTGGGCGATTTGGGAGACCCCGTCACGTGGTCTGTAACGTGAACACGTAGCTCAAGGCGTGTTTGGCTTGAGAACATCCGGGCGAGTGATGACGGCCGGGTGTACGAACTGTATGGATACCGGGCTTGGTGTGCAGCCGAGTCTGACGATTGTCTGAGTTATCTGCAGGTAGTCTAACCACAAAACAGTAGACGTGTAGTATCCGCGTGCGAGAGACGCTTAGTGCCACTGAATTAACGAAGCCGGCTAAGTCCGGTATAGGTTTTTCTTTGTGAGGGCGTAGTACCGGCATGATCTGATGACGCATCGACGTTACACCCCACTAAATGAGCAACTGCATTATAAAACTTGAAAGTTTTGATACAGAGCACTACAACTTAATGTAACTCCTTCCCTTAATCATGACATTCAAAGTTAACAAATTTTCAACTTATAGGATACTAAGGACAGAGTCCCCTGTTTTCATCTGAAATAAGGCTGAAGTTAATCAGAGGTTAAAGGTTGAGTTCTTTTGAGGTTGGGGTCATATGATACATTTATGGAAAGCTTTGGAAGAGCTTTACAACTTTTCTGTTGAGGTCCAGAGGTGTTTCATCCCTTAACCAATGGAAAAAATGCAGTAGAGTTGAAACTGTCCAGAAAACAGGGCAGAGCAAACACTCTCTGTAACTCTCTGTAAATTGAGCATAACTTCCTGCATAAAAATCCAAAAATAGAAAATGAGGTAGTTCTGAAAAGTTTAAGAGATGGGTTACAACTTTGTAACAAAAGGTTTTGTCAAATTTGGTGTAGAATTAACTGGAATTCTTGGATCAAATCAGTACCTCAAGCAGGGAGGTGCTGTCCAATTTTCTCCAGAAATTCTGTCAACTTTGACAGTTCATAACTTTTGAACCTGGACAGATCTTAGGTCAAGCAAACAATTTATGGAAAGCTATTGAATTTAACTTTAACTTTGATGTTGAGCTCCAGAATTGGTTTTGCTTTTAGCATGGTCTAAATCAGGTTGAAATGGAAACTGGTCAGAGCTGTCATATTGGACAGCAGATCAGCAGTCAAATTTGTTTAAGTTTGAACTATGTTTCCAAGTTTTATGAGTTCAATGACATGTTTTATGTTATAACCCAATGATTTAATGTTCAAATAAATATTTGACATTTCTCAAATATGTTTCTACAGATGACAGCGGATAGACAGTTGGAGAACGGGTGGGTGGAATCTCACTGTTCTCACCACAACGGCTATCCGGAAGCGTTGAGGCAAATGCTTCAATATTTCGGGTACAGCAAGATGCCGCAGTATTTCGCCAAGGAAGAAGGCGAGGAGGGGAACAAGATGTGGACGATCCATGTCGAAGTTCCTGCCGGACCTACGCCACCCGGTTGGATGCCGTTCACCGTTAGGGTGAGAGGTAGACAGCCGGAGGAAATGTGGCAAGTGGCAGCCCGCGACACCATGTCGCGTTTCTGCCAACTACACGTGAGAGCTATGGAGGGCACTCCATACATGCTCATTCCGGTGGAGGGACAGTCTAATCATGTGTGGGAGGGGAGGTACATGGAGGCAACCGATCCGGGTTGCCCAAGGTACAGTTCCGCGGAGGCAAACCTCAGTCTCCAATTGAGGGCAGGAAAAGCCATGATGGACAGCCAATCTGTTCATACGGATTGTCTTGCCGCAAAGCTCAAGAAGAGCACCAGCCGTGGAGATCATTTCGAGAGTGCTCACAGCGCACTTCGCAATGTTCTCCTTCCGACGATCAAGCGACTGAACGAACAACATAATCAGTTGCATCATCTGAAGAAGGCGAAGAGAAAAAGCCGTGTTGACATCACGGCTTTGCAACAACAGGTGCAGGCTCTGACCCAGCAGAACGAGGTCCTTACTCAAGAGCGACGACGCTATTGAGGAGGGGCAAGGCTGGGAAGAGGAACCAAGCCATGGACGAGGTGCACGCGTTGCAGTACCTCGTACCTCTGGTAATTGGCATACCGGTGGTAGGTGCTGTACCTGTGGTTTTGGGTCTTCCGGCAATGGGAGAACCCGAGCTGGAAGAGGAGGTTGTAGACCCAGAGCCACCAGCAGAGGTACCGGAGGAGGACGACCCGCAGGAGGTCAAGTTCTACTCCGAGTAGGAGGTTACCGTTGCCAAGTAGGGCAGCTGGGTGATGTAACCCAAACTTTTGTAATCAGTGACATGTCGTGTAGATAGCAGTGTATTTATTGGTAGTGACGACATGAGCACGACTTCTCGGAGACCCGAGACTAATGTATCTTGTATAAAGTTTATGCTTTATCAATATATGTGAATGTTGTGCAAATTATTCATGCGTCACTTCAATACCTACTGTTTCATATGGAATTTTAGGTATGACATGTGCTGATCGCTGCTGTTTTGAATTTCAGAATGACTCATACTCGTGCCAACCTGGACGTTTGGGGTTCCAGTCAGGGGGGGGGGGGAGAAACCTCCCAACAACTTCCCGAGGACTCCTCGGGACAGCAACAGCAGCAGCAGCAACAGCAACAACCGCCACCGCCAACGGTTACTTTGGCTGACATTGTGGCAGCGATGGCGGGTTCTCATCAGCAGCACACGGAGTTTCTGCAAACCCTCATTGCGAATACGTCTTGACCAGAGAGACGTCAAGATCGTGAGGAGCGCCAACAGAGCTCCTACTCCGATTTTCTGGCTACTCATCCCCCGGTACTCTCAAGGGCGGATGAACCCCTCGATGCGGGCAACTGGCTCCGCACGATGGAGATGAAGTTCGGGCTTCTCCAAGTGAGTGAGCAGCGCAAGACTCAGTTCGCGGTCCAACAACTCCAGGAATCTGCGAGCGCGTGGTGGGCGAACTATTGTGCTTCGCAGCCCACCGAGCGAGTTATGACCTGGGCGGAATTCCGGACGGCCTTCAGGGCCTATCACATACCGCTGGGTCTCATGTAGAGGAAGACGCAGGAGTTCTTACGCCTGCAGCAAGAGGGCCGGAACGTGCTGGAATTCTCCAGGGCGTTCAATGATCTTGCACTCTACGCTTCGTATCACGCTGATACCAACGAGAAGCGGCGGGATCACTTCTACCAGGGGATTAACCCGCTTCTGAAGGACAAACTGGCGATGTTCAATCATGGCAGCCTCAACGATATAATTGATGATGCGATTGTTCAAGAGGACTCCAGCAAGGAGTTAGCGGTGGCGGAAAGGAAGCGAAGCACGCCGCAAAGCAGCGGAGAGGGAGGTTGTCCTTCTCAGAAATATCGGATGGTGAATCGCCCACCATCGGGTCCACGCTGGCAGCCACCACAGAGGCCGATGTCATTCCGCAGTTGGCCATATTCTACACTGGCATTCAGGCCGGCACTGCCAGTACCACCTCTGCAGCAGCAACAACAACAACAGCGGGCGATGCCGTGTGCGTATGCACCTCAGCATCGCATGTCAGGATTTCGTCCCCCAAGCACCGGCCAAGCAGCAGCCACATGCTACAAATGTGGTCGTCCAGGACACTTCGCCAGCAGTTGTCCGGAGAGGCAAGGCGGCGGAGTTGCACCGCAACTTCCGGGGAGGAATCAGCCCTGGAAGCCCACTAATGTGCGGCGGGCAAACTCTAGGCCCAGCACCGTCCACCAACTTGTCATAGAGGACGTGCCGGAGGGAGAGCCGATCCTTGCGGGTATGTTCCAACTCCACCAGCATCCCGCCGTAGTATTATTTGATTCAGACACCACACATAGCTTCATTAGCCAAGCTTTTATTGCTAAATACAGCTTGCAAATACTACCCACCGATGGTCCATACTTGATTTGTTCGCCGGGTGGGAAGATTTCAGCAAGCATGATGGTTCCAAAGGCGCTATTATGCCTAGAGGGTAGAGTATACCCTACGTCTCTCATAGTTCTAGAGGGACAAAAGGTCGATGTCATCTTAGGGATGTCGTGGTTAACCCGCCACGGCGCTGTTTTAGACACTGTCCTCCGAATTGTGCACTTGAACTCAGAAGTGCACGAGTGTCACTCCTTATTTCTGGACAGTCCAGAAATAAAACTTCCAAGTGTGTATCAATCCACAACCATCAGATTAGAAGACATTCCAGTAGTCCGTGAGTTCCCTGACGTGTTCCCGGATGATTTACCGGGGATGCCGCCCGACCGAGAGGTGGAGTTCAAGATTGAACTAGCACCGGGAACCATGCCAATATCCTGAAGGCCGTATAAGATGGCGCCCAAGGAGTTGGCTGAACTGAAGACGCAGTTAACGGACCTACTGGAGAAGGGTTTTATTAGGCCGAGCTCCTCGCCGTGGTGCTGTTCGACATTATTCATGAAGAAGAAAGACAAGACGTTGTGGCTTTGCTTGGATTCTCGTCCACTAAACGCCGTAACCATCAAGAACAAGTACCCGTTGCCACGGATCGACATGTTGTTTGATCAGTTGGTCGAAGCAAAGATCTTTTCCAAGATGGATTTAAGATCTAGGTACCACCAGATTAAAATACGGGCTGAGGATATTCCGAAGACGGCTTTCTCGACGAGGTACGGACTGTATGAGTACCTCGTCATGTCCTTCGGCCTCACCAACGCTCCAGATCACTTCATGTATTTGATGAACTCGGTATTCATGCCGGAGCTGGACAAGTTTGTCGTGGTCTTCATCGACGATATATTGGTATATTCCAAGTCGGAGGAAGAACACAAGAAGCATCTGCGTATAGTCTTGCAATATCTGCGGGATCACAAGCTATACGCTCAGCAAATGCGAATTTTGGATATCGCAAGTGCCTTTTCTCGGGCATATCATCTCAGCGGAGGGCATCGCTGTAGACCCGAGTAAGATCACACAAGTGCTGAATTGGATGTCCCCGAGAACTGTTCACAAGGTACGGAGTTTCCTCGGACTCGCTGGATATTATTGGAGGTTCATTCCGAACTTCTCGAAGATTGCCAAGCCTATGACGGAGCTGCTGAAAAAGGCTACCAAATATGTTTGGAGTCCAGCATGTGTAGCAGCGTTCAAGGCATTAGTGAGACACCTAACATCAGCACCGGTTTTGGCGCAGCCAGACACAACAAAACCGTTCGATGTGTACTGCGATGCATCCGGCATTGGGCTCTGATGTGTGCTGATGCAAGACCGTAGGGTGGTCGCGTATGGATCACGGCAGCTCAGAAACCATGAGCAGAATTATCCAACTCACAACTTGGAGCTCGCTGCCGTGGTGCTCACACTTAAAATGTGGAGGCACTACCTACTCGGTAACCTCGTGCATTTATATACCGACCACAAAAGCCTCAAGTACATATTCACTCAGAAAGAGCTGAATATGAGGCAGCAAAGATGGTTAGAGTTGATAAAGGATTATGAAATAGAGATTCATTATCACCCCGGCAAGGCAAACGTAGTGGCGGATGCGCTGAGCCGCACACGTGTCAACAACCTGACCATCACACCGTGGGAAGAGAGAGAACCACCATTACATGTGATTCCACATGGATCTCTCTACAACTTAGCATTGATCCCCACCATCCGTGAAGAAATAGCGGCAGCTCAGAAAAATGACAAGGGCATATCGCATTTGTGGAGATGTGTAGACAGTGGGGAGCTAAAATGTTTCCGGAAAGACGGAGACGGCGTCCTATAGTTCAAGGACCGGATCATCGTACCCCGTAACCCGGAGTTACAGAAGAACATCTTTGATGAGTCTCACTTGTCAAAGTTTTCTATTCACCCCGGCAGCAACAAAATGTATCAAGAACTTAGAAGCAAGTTTTGGTTGACACGGATCGGAAAATCACAAAGTACGTGTCCGAGTGTGATACATGTCGAAGGGTGAAGGCAGATCATATGCGGAAACTGGGACTGCTACAACCACTGGGCGTTGTTGCCTAGTAGTGGGAAGACGTGAGCATGGACTTCATCGTCGGTTTACCCACCACTTTTCAGAAGCATGATTCTGTGTGGGTGATCGTTGACCGGCTCACCAAAGTTGCCCATTTTATCCCGGTCAACACCGACTACAACGCCAAGAAGTATGCTGAACTGTACATCTCACGGATCCTATGCTTATACGGCGTACCCCGTACCATCATATCAGATCGAGGCACTTTATTTGTGTCCCGTTTCTGGGAGCAGCTACACGCTGCATTGGGGACGAAGCTGATCCGTAGTTCAGCATACCACCCGCAGACGGATGGGCAAACCGAGCGGGTAAATCAAATTTTGGAAGATATGCTACGAGCTTGCGCTATCAACCACGGCAAGAATTGGGATGATCACTTGCCATTGGCCGAGTTCTCGTACAACAATGGGTACCAAGCCAGCATCAAGATGGTGCCTTACGAGGCGCTATAAGGAAGAAAATGCCGCACACCACTGAATTGGTGTGAGTCTAGCGAAAGGGTTACCTTCGGGATTGACCTTGTCAATAACGCGGAGGAAAAGGTTCGGCTGATTCAAGCGAACCTAAAAGCCGCCCAATCCCTACAAAAACAGTATGCGGACCGGAGAAGACGCCCATTACAGTTCGAAGTTGGGGATCACGTATACCTACGTGTGTCTCCAATGAAGGGCGTAAACAGATTCGGGGTGAGAGGAAAGTTGGCACCCCGATTCATTGGTCCATTTTAGATTACCGAAAGATGTGGATCAGTAGCATACCGGTTGAAATTACCAGAAGCACTTTCCGGTGTGCACGACATCTTTCACATCTCCCAGCCGAGGAAGTGTCTCATGCTATCAACTACCATTCAGCTGGAGGATATAGAAGAACTGAAATTGGATCTCACGTATCGGGAGGAACCGGTTCAGATTATTGATGAAAAGGCCCGAACCACACGCAACCGTACGTTGTGGTTCTACAAGGTTCTATGGAGTTATCACTCTGTAGACGAAGCGACATGGGAGAGCGAAGGATTTCTTCGCGCGAACTACCCCGACTTTTTCACGTCGCATATACGGTAATTTTTCCATCGTCCTCTCTCTCATTTTTACCTTATAATCTCGGAACGAGATTCTTTTAAGGGGGGAGTAATGTAAGGGCCTAAGTTTTTGGCACATATTCAAAGTGTTCAGCACCACACACACACTTCATTTGAATAAACTTGATGAATACATTTGAAGAGCAAGTAAACACCATCAACATGATCATTGGAGAATAAACTCACAAAATGCAAAATGGCATTTCCCACATGCATCATATAGGGGCTGGACAGATGAAAAAGTCCTACACCTTGCTAGGAATGTCCATGCCAAATTTTACCGAAATTCAAGACCTTTTTGAAGTCCTTTTGGGTATAGCTAGAAAGAGGGTGGTTTGAACTCAAATTCAAATTCAAACTATTTCCATCCCATGAATTCAAAAATGGGAGGCATATTCTTACTCAGCACATTTTGTGAGCTCACACACCAATTTTCACTCCATTTGGAGTTGATCTTGACATGAGCTAGGTTTAGCAAATTCAAACTTTATTTGAATTTCAAACTGCATATGTGCTGAAAATATATTCAAACAAAACCCAATTTGAATTCTTTCTGATTCAAATGGCCCAGGGGTAGATAATCCAAATGACCAAGTTTAATTGGGTCTCTACTGTTTAGAGCAGTGGGAAAAATTTAATTTCAGAGGTTAAACCCCAGGTGGGACCCACATGTCAGCCTCAGCAGCAAAATCAACCGACTGAGGAGTCGAGCTCGGTTACTTGCGCGTGAGCCAGAAGCCGCCACGGAGAGCAGCGTCGAGGCCAGCAGCTGCTTACCGCCCGGGCCACCAAACCGCCTTGCTGCCTTCTTATCCCGAGCCTGAGCCGGCGAGAGGCGCATTCGGTTGCTTCTCTGCTCCCTCGCGCAAGAAACGCAGATCTCGCCGCCGTTCTCTCGGTTGATGGGAAAATCCCATGATCACAGCCTCTCCACTCCCTCCAAGCTGCAAAACGGTACTAAGGACTCTCCTTCTCCTTCCCCACCGTAGGAAATTAGCTGAACTTGGGTAATCTCGTCCCTACTGGAGGTTCTGTTCGGTGACCTAAGTTTGCTGCACCTCGGGCTCCCGTGGACAGCCCAAACGGGAGCATATCACACCCCAGCTAAGGCATCCTCGGACGCGTTAGGGGCTGGTGCTGCTCACCCCCGAACCACAGCCCGAGTGTTTGACCACTGGTGACGAATTTCAGTTTCCCCTTTCATTCGGCGCAGACCGACCTTCGGGTGCGGATCCGCCAAATTCTCACTCCATAGTTGTTTAGAGATCCTCAAACTGTTCCTACACGATCTAGACTTAGTGGCGCACAAGTTGGCCTCACAACTTCTAGCAGGAGAACCCCTGTACATGGCGTATTTCTGAGCTTGCCAACGGCGGATGGCTCGGGAAGCGTCGGGCGCACGGTGAGAGACTACTTAGGACCTCTCCCGAGCTGCTTCGATCCCATGCTGAGCTTCCCTAGGGTTCCCTGATGCTCTCCAACCTTTTGCTCGATCGTTTGGGGTGCTAGGAAGTCCGGCCGACACGGCCGAAGTTCTTTCGAAGTCGTCGCTCGTCGCCGTCCGTGTTCTGGTGATTGTCGTGACGAGCTGATCCCAGCATCGTGTTTCCGGATGGATTTAGGAAGAGGCGGCCAAGATCATGGAGTTTGGTGGACGACAAAGGCCACCGGCGAGCTCTCCGGCGAGGGGTCGCGGCAGCCGAGCGCGGGAGGCCGGAGGTAGATGAAGCCCCCGGTCCCACGTGTCAGCGGCTGATATTTTGAAACCGGGATTCGCTGTGGCACCAGATCGGGTGCGGCTGCACGTGAAGAATTCTGTAGCCCCGTGTGTCAACCGCTGATAAGTTGACACGTAGCCCCGGTCCCACGCGCAGCGGTTTAAACGTTTTCCCGATTTTCAGATTTAGTGCAAACTTCAAACCCACATAACTTTAGCTAGGAAACTCCAAATCGAGTGAACCAAATTTTGTTGGATTCTTCTCTATGAGTACTTTCCAACCAATCAAGTTTCAGTTCATGAAAATCCTTAGTTCTCCAGAATTAGTTCTTCAAAGTTTAAACTGTTTAGAATTTTAACTGGAGAACCCTTTGGAGGAAACTTCTGAAATTTTGCTGAGATGTTCAACAAAATATCCCTGAGATACCATAAAATTCAGATCCATTTGAGCTCATTTGATCCACCTAATGGTGTGATTAATGAAACTGTTCCAGAGAAAATAGAAAATGTTCAGAAACATTTTCAGAATTTCTCTGAAATTGTTTAGCTCATATCTTTAGCTAGGAAACTTCAAATTAAGTGATACCAACTCTATTAGAACCCTATAAAACCTAGTTTTCAGAAAGTCATGCCTTGCTCCATGAAAATCCCTAGAACACCCTAGGAGCTCCAATTAAGGTCAAGTACATAATCATTTGTGGAGAGCTCAAATGAGTTTTGCTTCAAATGAAACTTGGCCAAGTCTTTGTTAAGGTTGTAAACAAACTACAGTAAAAATTTCAGAGTCATCGGGTCTGACTAGTAAGATTTATAGTCTTCACAAGTTTAAATTCAATTCAAATGCATTTAAATTGATACATATACATGTTCTCTCATGTAGTCGCTAAGGTTGAGGAGGAACCCGAAGTCTTAGACTTCGTCACTCCGGAAGAGCATCTAGCCTACGACCAAGAGCAGCAAGGCAAGCCCCGGTTTGCTTTAGTCCTTTTTATAATTTTTTATTGTTTTGAGAACTTACTTTGAGCACCACTTACTTCTTGCATTAGTCTTGTTTGAAACACAATTGCATAGCCAAGAAAACCATGGGTTGGGATTAGGATTGAAAACCCCGTTTAGCTACTACAATGCTAAGATAGAGTAGGATTCGGTACAAGTCAATTAGTTGGAACTACTCGCGAGGATAGGCTAGAGGCACTCGACTCGGGTAAAGATAGCAAATGAAACACATGGCAAGAAAAATGAGACCGAGCGGAGAGTAAGGGCAGCAGGAATTTGGGGCCTGGGTGCTATAGCTCCGCTTGTGTCGATTGAGGACCGAGCCGTGTGCGGGCCTGTTGAACAAGCTAGAACAATACCGAAGACCTACCGGCTATATGGGAACCGGGAAACCGATGTAACTCGGGTAGCTGGATGTTGAGGCATAGCTGATCGTTCAGAGGGTAGGTTGAGAGCTCGAGGTGTAAATCGGCTGGCGGCAATGTGGATGCGCGCGCAGAGACCTCTTGCTTGGGATCATTGGACCGGTTTAACATTTGGCTGACGGTGAAAGGTGGTTGCATACGACGTCCGTGATGGGTGCTGTAGGAAACATCGAGTACGGGCGTACGTGACGGGTTATTCGGGTAACCCTGCAGGTGTAAATCGATTATAATCACCGTCCCTCGCGTTCAGTGAGTACCACTTGTTCACTGTACCGTGACATAGAAAGAACAGGCTAGATACATGTTAAAAGTTTGCTGATTTGAAAGTTATACTTTGCTTGTTAATGTCCTGTTGTAGTTTAGCACTAATTAAAGTTCTTTTCAACTTTGGGCAAAGTACATGAGAGAAATGCATTTCTTGTTTGATTGTGGCTCTCTCATGTGCCTTAGCGTAAGGTTCTCCACAACATGCTGCTAAAACATTGAAAGTAAGGTTCAAATAATTAGGCGAGTCCTTTGCCACTTATTTTACCTCATGTACCCTATACCCATCATATAGAAGTTTCATGTATAGGAGAGACGGGTCAGTCTTGCTGAGCCATAGTGCTCACTGCTTGTGTTTGAATCTTTTGCAGGGGTTTATTAGGAAGGGACTCCCGAGGAGGAGACGGAACCCCAGGAGGGGAACCCTGTCGAGTGGGAGTCGTGCACGCCGCTGTGTTAGTGTGTGTGTGTGTGCTAGCGGGGACACGTTCACAGGCTGAATGTGAACTCGATGCTTAGTCTACGCCCGTGAGTGTGGACTGGACTATTTTGTAGTAAAAATGTTCATAAGTTGGTTTATGTAATAAAACTTTGACGCTTTGTATCTTTGACGTGCGTTATCCGGTGCTGTGCAACGCAGCACCTCTCAGCGTGATACTGGCTCGACAAGGCCGTTGGGGCTGTGTCACTGGCGGTCGAATGCCAAGGGATCTGAACCCTTTGTAACGTTGCCTACCCGAGCCTTTTATAGTTCAAGGCTCGGGCGGATTACAATGTGGGCCCGGGGCCCGACAGGTGGCCTCGGGGTGACTTCCTGCCATCTACCGAGTCTTGGCGCTGGCTTCGAGGTCATCGTCCTGCCGCCCTGCCCACGCCGCATGCTAGACGTAGTGGTTGATGATGGCAGGGGTGGCAGGGCATGTCTTGTCGCAGTATTTATTGGTCTGCTGCCCCTGACACTGTGCGCCTGTCTTGACTGTGACTGGTCACAGTGCCTCCTGACAGGCGTGCGCCACGCCTCCGCGTCTTGGGAAGGCGCGGGTCTTGAATGCCTTGTACGGTAAAGGCATGGTGCGCCTTTACTCCTGCTGCCTACTGAGCCGAGGTGGGCAGCGCGGTTCTGTTGGCCACGTGGCAGGCCCGGAGCTATCCTCTGAGGAGAGGGGAGGTCCGGCCCTACTGGACACGTGGTGCCTTTGGAGCTCGCCACCGCGGAGGGGGCGAGATCCGGCCTTCTGGGTCACGTGGCAGGCCCGAAGCTATCCTCTGAGGAGAGGGAAGCTCCAACCCTACTGGACACGTGGCGCCTTCAGAGCTCGCCCCCGCGGAGGGGGCGAGGTCCGGCCTTCTGGGCCACGTGGTAGGCACGGAGCTATCCTTTGAGGATAGGGGAGCTCCGGCCCTACTGGACACGTGGCGCCTTCGGAGCTCGCCCCGCCGGAGGGGGCGAGGTTTGGCCTTCTGGGCCACGTGGCAGGTCCGGAGCTATCCTCTAAGGAGAGGGGAGCTCCGGCCCTACTGGACACGTGGCGCCTTCGGAGCTCGCCCCCGCGGAGGGGGCGAGGTCCGGCCTTCTGCACCACGTGACAGGCCCGGAGCTATCCTCTGAGGAGAGGGGAGCTCCGGCCCTACTGGACACGTGGCGCCTTTGGAGCTCGCCCCCGCAGAGGGGGCGAGGTCCGGCCTTCTGGGCCACGTGGCAGGCCCGGAGCTATCCTGTGAGGGGAGGGAAGCTCCGGCCCTACTGGACACGTGGCGCCTTCGGAGCTCGCCGCCGCGGAGGGGGCGAGGGCCTTAGGCGGTTTCACCCTGTGCGCGAGGGTACCCGGTATTGAGGGTACCGACAGGAGGAAATTTCTCTGAGTGACCTCGGACTAGTCCGTTATGGACAGACTAGTCCGGTTGTGTGAGGTAAGTGCAGCCACTGGGTTAAGTCCCAAAAGGCTGGACTAGTCCGCTCAACTGGTCGGACTAGTCCGGTTCTTCACACAAGTTTGGTTTAGAACGAAACAATTGTTCCTGTGTGAGCTCGGACTAGTTCGTACATGGCCAGACTAGTCCGTAATGTGAGATTAGAGAGTTTTGGATTAATGACCGTTGGAATTCAAAGGTGGTCGGGACTTTAGTTTGTTAGCCTTGGTGACGTAGGTGGTCCCCCCAAGGCCGGACTAGTCCGGACTTTAGCAGGTGTAATGGTTGGATGTCCGGATCCCTATAAAAAGGGACCCCCGGCTTCAAATGGATCACTCTGCAACCCTAGCACCGAAAACTCATTCCTTGAGCTCTTCTAAGCCTCTTTCCTCACCATCTTGACCCCTAAGATTGGATCTTGTGGGGTTTGGAGGTTTGTGAGAGGAGAGACGTGGTGATCAACGTTTGAGCTTTCGGTTTGAATCTCTTGCACTCTAATTATTGATTTGAGTTCGTGCCTGTTGTATTTTGTTTCCTAGAACTGCTAGGTTGTTGTAGGGAGCCTCAAGTTGTGAGTAGCCTCTAGAATCTTGTATTCACCCTTTGATTGATAGTGAAGAACCCGGGCTTGATCTTGGTGATCGCTCGGTGAGGGTAGGGTTGGAAGAGACCCGGTCCTTTGTGGACTCCTCAACGGGGATGTAGATTCCCGTGTGGAATCGAACTTCAGGATAAATCGAGCCTCTTGATTCCTTTACTTTCTCGCTTAATCACTAGAATTGCTTGTTAGGATTTGCTTCGCTCAAAACTTGTTAATTGCCTTATAGTTGTGAATCTTGCAATCCAGTCAGTTTCTCTTTCACAAACTAGTTGATTAGATTGTTAGATAACCCACATATCTTCCGCTTGAAAAAACTTGGAAAGAAATCCATAAAAACGCAACCTTTACCTAATTTCTAAACCTAGACCGGACTAGTCCGCCCCCTGACCGGACTAGTCCGACCCTTCAGGTTTAATCCGGCTGTTTTCAGTAGTTTTAGGTTTTATTATCCTATTCACCCCTCTCTAGGCAACTTTCAATTGTAGTCAACAAGACTACTCGCGATACCCTTTTAACTATGAGCGTCTAAATTCACATTCTAGTTACTTGTCAATTACCTTAGGCAAACCACCTCACTTTGATGGAACTAACTATACCATGTGGAAGCACAACATGAAGTTGCATCTAATCTCCTTAAACCCAAGTCTTTGGCATGTTGTTTGTACATGTATAGATATCCCCGAAGACGAGGATGAACTCACCCAAGAGCAAGAACAACAAATCCACTGCAATGCACAAGCGGTGGCCGTGCTCAACTCATTCCTAAGCCTCGAAGAATTCAACAAGGTGGATGGGTTAGAGCTCGCCAAAGTCATTTGGGACACCCTCAAGATTGCACATGAAGGAAACCGATCCGTGAGGGAAGCCAAGATCGAGATGATCAAAGGAGAGCTTGGAAGGTTTGCCATAGAAGAAGGCAAAACACCTCAAGGGATGTACAACCGGCTCAAGACTCTCATCAACAAGAGTTGGACGTACGGATGGAAGAAATGGAATGATCATGAGGTGGTCAAGAGGATGATAAGAGACTTCATGCCTCGCAATGTGACCCCATGCACTTTGATCCAGGAAAGTCCAAACTTCCACAAGATGACTCTGGATGAAGTGCTAGGGAAGATCATCAACCACGAGATGATGGAGAAGGAAGCCCAACATGGCAACGACCTAGCAAAGGTCACCTCATCCAATAAGAAGGGCATAGCTCTCAAGGCCACATCCAAGTCCAAGGGAAAAGAAGTACAAATCACAAGTGATGATAAGAGCACGAACATGGATGATGAAGAAATGGCCTTCTTCATCAAAAGATTCAAGAGGATGATGAGAAGAAGAAGAAGAAGAAGCCACCACTATGAGAACAAGAGCAAGGACAAGGGAAAGTCAAGAACAAAGAAGACTTGCTACAACTGTGGCGAATACGGGCATTTCATTGTGAATTGCCCCCATAGCAAGGAAGATTACAAGAGGAAGAAGAAGGGTGGAAAATCTTAAGACAAGAAGATCTTCAAGAAGAAGAAGGCTTATGGAAAATCTCATATTGGAGAAGAGTGGGACTCAAACGAAGAGTCCTCTTCCGAAGATGAAGAAAAGGTGGCAACCGTCGCCATCAAGAGGCCAACCATGAAGAAATCACTCTTGCCAAACAAGGGTGATTGGAAGAGCCCAAGCCATACATGCCTCATGGAAAAGGAAGGAAAGCGTAAGGTAACATCTAAACCTTCCAAGTTACATATTGTTGATGATGATGACTTCGATAATAGTAGTGAAAATGAATTCATGTTAAGGGCTTAAACAAAAATTCTATAGCTGAAATGCGAATACTATCGGATGAAATATTTGAAAAGGAAGAACTTCTCAATCAACAAGAAGAATTGCTTATCCTTGAAAAGAAAAGAAACCTTGAGATTGAGAAGCTCCTTGAACTTGAGAGAGAGAAGAGTAGAGCACTTGAAAGTGAACTTGCCTTGAGAAAGTAAACTTGTGTTGAACTTAAAAGTACGAATGTAGTACTTCAGGATGAACTTGTGAGTTTGACTGAAAACTCACAAGAATCTTGAAGCACAATTCAACTCACTTAAGTCAAATGTCTCATCTACTTCATCCTCCAAGAATTCCTCAACAAATATGGAGTCCAACACTAAAACTTGCAAATGTGCTAATCTTGTTCTAAACTTGAAAAATGAGCTCAAAGAGGCACAAAGCAAGAATACACACAAAAATGGCATCTTTGATAAGGAGAAGATCAAATATGCATGTAGTACATACTAGATCACAAGATCTCCTCTTATCAAAGATGGACTTGGTTATACTAGGGGAGGAAAGCAAAATGCTAGAATCCTAAAAAATAACAACAAGTGTGTAGCTTTTGTCAAAGAGAACTCAACTCAAGTCAAGAACAACAACCTTGCATCTACCTAACATGAGATTGCCAAAAATAACAACTCTACCATATTTCATGACTTTGATGCATCTTATGTTATTATGAAGAGCAAGTATGGTCGTGTATATGTTAAATATGTTGGGCCACTCCACAAGAGTCCAAAAACTTGTGTGTGGGTGGCCAAATGCCTTGTAACTAACCCCAAAGGATCCAACCTAGTTTGAGTACCTAAAACCAAAGCCTAAATTGTTTTGTAGGCCTACTCCTCTGGTGGCACTAAATGGGTGCTAGATAGTGGGTGCACTAATCATATGACCGGAGAGAGGAAGATGTTCGTTGAGTATGAAGAAAATGATGATCCAAGTGAAGGCATCTACTTTGGCGACAATAGTCAAGGAAGGGTACTCGGTATCGGTAAAATTGCAATCTCTTCTCAACACTCGCATTCTCATGTCCTACATGTTGAATCACTTGATTATAACCTATTGTCCGTATCTCAACTATGTGAGAAAGGTTATAATTGCTTGTTTACTAACGAGGGTGTGACCGTCTCTAGAAGAAGTGATAACTCAATTGCTTTTAAGGGTGTGTTGAAAGGAAAGCTTTATTTAGTAGATTTTTCCATGGATAAAGCTTAACTTGACACATGCTTAATAGCAAAAACCAACATGGGATGGTTGTGGCATAGGAGACTAGCCCATGTTGGTATGAGGAACTTACAAAAACTTCTAAAGGGGGATCACATCTGTGGACTAAAGAATGTTGTTTTTGAGAAAGAAAGGCCTTGTAGCGCGTGTCAAGCCGGAAAGCAAGTTGAAGAAAATTATCCCGCCAAGAATGTGATGACGACAAAAGACAATTGGAGATGCTCCACATGGACCTCTTTGGTCCCGTCACCTACATAAGCATTGGCGGTAACAAATATGGTTTAGTAATTGTTGATGACTATTCTCGCTTCACTTGGGTATTTTTCTTGCATGATAAGGGAGAAACTCAAGGTGTCCTCAAGAAGTTCTTGAGGAGATCTCAAAACGAGTTCTCCTTAAGAATCAAGAAGATAAGGAGTGACAACGGCTCCGAATTCAAGAACACCCAAGTAGAAGAATACTTGGATGAAGAGGGCATCAAGCATGAGTTTTCAGCCCCCTACTCCCTCGAACAAAATGGGGTGGACCAAAGGAAGAACCGCACACTCATAGAGATGGCAAGAACCATGCTTGATGAGTACAAGACGTCGGATCAGTTTTGGGCGGAAGCGGTCAACACCGCTTGCCACGCCACAAATCGCCTCTACCTCCATCGACTTTTGAAGAAAACTCCATACGAGCTCCTAACCGGTAACAAACCCAACATCTCTTACTTTCGTGTTTTTGGAGTAAATGCTATATTCTCAACAAGAAGCCTAGGACTTCAAAGTTCGCTTCGAAATCCGATGAAGGTTTCTTACTTGGTTATGACTCAAACACCTACGCCTATCGTGTTTTCAACAAAACCTCTGGTTGTGTTGAAATTGCACGTGACGTGGTGTTTGATGAAACTAATGGCTCCCAAGTGGAGCAAGTTGATCAATGTGTGCTAGATTAAGAAGAAGCACCATGTGTAGCACTACGAATAATGGGGCTTGGAGATGTCCGTCCTCAAGAAGATGTAGGCCAAGATGCTCTAAGTTCATCACAATCGGCGCCTCTCACACAAGATCAAACTCAAGAACCCCAAGATCAAGACGGTCAAGTTCAAGAAGGAGAAGATCAAGACCATGACATTGATAAAGGGGGAGACGAAGAAGAATTTCACTCAAGAACTCAAGTGCCTCACCCAAGGGTTCATAGAAGCATTCAACGGGATCACCCCGTTGACAACATCCTTGGAGATATCACAAAAGGGGTAACAACACGATATCGAATTGTTAACTTTTGTGCACATTACTCTTTTGTGTCCTCCTTGGAACCATTTAGGGTGGAAGAAGCACTAAAGGATCCGGATTGGGTTGTGGCCATGCAAGAAGAGTTGAATAACTTCACAAGGAATCAAGTGTGGGGGTTGGTGAATAGACCAAACGCAAATGTGGTAGGCACCAAGTGGGTGTTCCGCAACTAGCAAGATGAACACGGAGTGGTGACAAGAAACAAGGCACGACTTGTGGCAAAGGGATATGCTCAAGTCAAAGTTTTGGACTTCGATGAAACCTTTGCTCCCGTAGCTAGGCTTGAGTCAATTCGTATTCTATTGGCCTATGCTACTCACCATGATTTCAAGCTTTATCAAATGGATGTGAAAAGCGCCTTCCTCAACAGTCCAATCAAGAAGGAGGTGTACGTGGAGCAACCACCCAGGTTTGAAGATCAAGAATATACTAACCACGTGTTTAAATTGCATAAGGCTCTCTATGGACTCAAACAAGCTGCTAGAGCTTGGTATGAGTGTCTTAGAGACTTTCTTATTGACAATGGTTTTAGGATAGGCAAAGCGTATTATACTATTTTCACAAAAAATGTGGATGGTGATCTCTTTGTGTGCCAAATATATGTCGATGATATTATATTTGGCTCAACTAACAAATCTTTTTGTAATAAGTTTAGTAAGATAATGACGGATAGGTTTGAGATGTCCATGATGAGGGAGTTGAAGTTTCCTAGGATTTCAAGTCAAGCAACTCAAGGAAGGCACGTTCATTAGTCAAACAAAGTACACACAAGACATATTCAAGAAGTTTGACATGGACAAGGCCAAACCCATCAAGACACCAATGGCAACGAACGGGCACCTCGACCTCAATGAAGATGGACCAAGCGTGGATCGAAAGGTATATCGCTCAATGATTGGTTGATTGCTTTATCTTTGTGCATCTAGGCCCGATATCATGCTTAGTGTATGCTTGTGTGCAAGGTTTCAAGCCTCTCCTAAAGAATGTCACTTAATTGTCATTAAAAGAATCTTAAGATATTTAATTAGTTCACACACCAAACCTAGGGTTGTGGTATCCAAAGGGGTCTAAGTTTAATCTCATCGGATATTCCGATGCGGATTACGCCGGATGTAAAGTAGATAGAAAAAGCACCTCCGGGACTTGCCAATTCGTGGGTAGGTCCCTAGTATCATGGTCATCCAAGAAACAAAATTCCATTGCCCTTTCCACAGCCGAAGAGGAGTATGTTACAGCCGGAATTTGTTGTGCTCAACTTCTTTGGATGCGACAAACTCTAAGGGATTATGGTTACAATATGAATCACATTCCACTCCTATGCGACAATGAGAGCGCCATTAAGATTGCCCATAACCCTGTTGAACACTCTAGGACCAAACACATAGACATACGACACCACTTCTTGAGAGACCATTCTATAAAAGGGGACATAGCTATCTCACATGTTAGAACCGAAAAACAACTAGCCGACATTTTCACCAAGCCACTAGATGAAAAACGATTTTGTGAACTTCGAAATGAGCTAAACATTCTAGACTCTAGGAATATGGCTTAAAATGTTGCACATCTGAATGCTAGTAGTTTGGAATCTTTAGGAATTTCCACAAACTTCAAAAATATGCATGATTGTGAAAACTTGTTCCCCTTCTAATTTTCTCTCACATTATTTTACCTAATTATGTTTAGATATATTGTGGTCATCATCTAATTGTGTGCTTTGATATATTGACCATATTTATCTAATAGAAGGTGAAAGTAAATTTACCTTAAGCACTCTTGGTGAAATTCTAATATATAGGAATTTTTCAGCCTTCAAGGACCGGACTACCTTAAATAGTCCGGGATGCAGCAGACAAGTCCATAATGGACTAGTCCGGATTGCATCCGGACAAGTCCGGACTGCAGACTAGTCCGGACCTAGCCCGACATATCGGACTAGTCCGGACAGCACACCGGACTAGTCCGGTCCCTGGAGACTTAACCTCCAAGGGTCGGGCCCGACTCCTCTCACTCTCTCATTCACCTCTACACTTCTCTTCTCCTTCAAAACTTGCCCCCCATTGGCGATTTTGAAGCTCTCCCTCAAATCCCTCGAAGGAATCCTCGATTCAAGGCTTGTGGGATGCAGGGAACCATTTCTCGACCATCTCCGCTCCTTCGATCCATGGATTAGGCCTTCCTTAATGTCCTAACTTCCATTTTTCTCAAATCCCTGTTTCTAGGTCATATTTCTTGTGCCTTAGGCCTTCCCTAATGTCCTTATGCCATATTGTTGCATTCCTTGTAGTATTGCGTCTAGTTTTTGTGAATTTGTGCTCAAATCGCTTAAGTTAGGGTTTAAAACTGTAGAGTCTGGATTAGTCTAGACTCAGGCCGGACAAGTCCCGCTACTGCAGTTTTAGCCCCTAACTTTGTGAATGTACACTAATTCAAACGCAATGCTTTTGTGTCTAATCTTTCCCTTTTATCTATCACCAGATTATGTCGGGATACGAAGATAGTCCTCTCCCCAAACCCATTGCCGAGGCAGCTCGCCAAGCCGCCTATCATGCAGCAGCCAAGGCCGAAGCGGCTAGGGCTCTTGAGGCTGCAGCTAGGGAGGCTCGGACAAAGAAACGTACTGATAGGGAAGCACAAGTGTCTCAGTCCATTGATCCTCCAAGAAGGAAGGGGCTAGTCACCTTAAAGTAAAAGCAACAAGCTCAGTCACAGGGAACTTCTCAAGACAAAGGCAAAGGGAAAGCAGCGGCTTCCCAGAGGAAAAAGGCTTTGGCCAATAGGGGTCTTGTCATTCGTGACAATCCTAGGCGTGGGGGGGGGGGGGGGGGGAGAATCCCCCACAAGGACCAGTTGGATTGCTTGAGAGAGCACCTCCCATGCGCAATCCAAACCGCCAATCCAACTTGGCTAGTGCAACATTCAAAGGCAAGGGAGCTGAGAAAACTAGAAGGCTAAGAGAGGAAAAAGTTTAAAAGTTTGAGAAGGCCACACCAGACCCTCGCTTCTGGTGTGACTTCCATTGTGACTATTACTGGCATGTCTATCTCCCAATGAAGACATCGGTAGTCGATGCTCAGTGGGTGGATTGGTCCTATATGGCGAACAAGAAGCATCAACCTTTTGATGCAGTGATTGAGCTATAGAACGCCATGGGATCAAGGACTTGATGGGTTTTCAATACGATTGGAATATTGAAGTCATAGTCAAATTCTACACCACCTACTACTTCCACATATATGGAGACAAGAAGATCACTTGGATGACTAATGGTGTGGTGTACTCGGTGCTATATGATGAGTTTGCAAGGATCCTCAGGCTAGAAGAGGATTTAAACTGTGAGATCATAGTTCACAATAAAAGGACCTTGGGAAAGGATGACTTGGATTTTATGTACCCATCATACCTCACCTATGAGCCATCCTCAACTCACAATATCAAGCCTTTCTTTGGAGTGCTCAACTGAGTTTTGAGAAAGACTCTAGCACCCAAGGATGGAGATGTGGGAATGATACAAGGGTATCTAAAGAACTTAATGAAGCTAATCAATGAAGATGAGAAGTTCAACGTCTTCGACTACATTTACAACGACATCTTCAACATCTCCTACACTCCAAACAGGTCTTGTGGCTATGCACCATACATTATGTGCATGATCGAGAAAGTCACCGGCGTGGAATTTGCCAAGGACATGAAGCATAGGAAGCTGCATCCATAAATGCCGACTCCTCTTCCTCGCCCTCCTGTGTCCTTGGGTAGAAGCTCCTCCGCAGCTGCATCTTCCTCAGCCGAGCCATCTGCTCCTCTGTCGTCGAGTGGCTCCTCTAGTGGGCTACTCAAAATCTTCAAGGCGATCTTCTCTTCATGCTGGAAGGTGGAAGTTTGCACACAAAGGATGAAGCAACACCAAGAGAAGTACTTCAAAGCAATGTGCGACAAGATGGAGATACCTATGTCTCCACCGTCATTGGAAGATGAAGGAGTAACCGAGTTTCCCACTCTCACCAAGGACGAGCTTGCCTTCTTTGGTGAAGGTGGTTCCTCCTCTGCTGCTCCTCCTACTTCCCATGCTCAACATGTGGATGACGATGAAGATTACGATGAATATGAAGAGACTCAAAGCGAACAAGGCGAAGATCAAGATGAAGACGATAGCGATTAGGCCCTTCTCTATCTTTTTTTCCTTTTTTGTGCTTTGATGCCAAAGGGGGAGAGAAAGAGGGGGGGGGGGTAGTCTAGTTTAGCTTTTTGAGTAGTCTAGTTTAGCTTAAAAATCCTTGTCTTGCTTTGTAATTTCTATGTTACATTATGTCTCATTATGCCTTCATACTATGTTATGTTGAGATGATCTTGTTAATTGATATCATTTATGTTCCTTTCAATGCATTTTACACCCTTTATCACATCACAGCTAGGCATCCCACCATAACACATGTGTGTATGAAATCCCCATAGAATTCATTCATGTGCATATTTTTCTTGATAAACTCTTATGCACACATTTAGGGGGAGTACATCATACATATATGTATTATGGAAACAAACTCTTATATCCATTCATCGAGAGTCTTAATGTGTTGTCATCAATCACCAAAAAGGGGGAGATTGAAAGTGCATATAGGTAATCCCCATGGGTTTTGGATGATTGATGACGACAATTAATATACTAATGAGCTTTAATGAGTATGAGCACAGGTCTTTGAGATGAGAATGAATGTGGAGTCCCTCAAAAAGCAAAAAGAAAAAGAAGAAGACTTGCAAGAGTAGAAAATAGGATTTTATTCTTGAGTTTCACATTTTCTATTTGTGTAGAGGGTCTCCTCTTTTAGAGTGCATGAGAATCATTAGAGAGCTCAAACTTTTAGTTAGAATTTTGATGAGGGAATAGTCCTAGGCATAGCTTAGAATGTAGACCGGGCTTGTCCGGACTTGGGGCCGGACTAGTCCGATCCAATCGGACTATTCCGTCTTGGACCGGACTAAATGTTTTTGAGTGAGTTCGGACTTGCCCATTTTATGCCGGACTAGTCCGTTCTTGTGTAAGTCTGAGCTTTTCTGAGACCAAGTCCCAGAAGGTCGGACTAGTCCGCCCATGGGGCCGAACTAGTCCACCTGTTTGGACTAAGCCGCTTAGGTCCGGAGGAAATCCCTATAAGTGACCTCGGACTAGTCTGTTGTGGACAGACTAGTCCGGTTGTGTGAGGTGAGTGCGGCCACTAGGTTAAGTCCCAGAAGGCCGGACTAGTCCGCTCAGCTGGCGGGACTAGTCCCGTTTAGAACGGAACAATTGTTCCTGTGTGAGCTCGGACTAGTCCGGACATGACCAGACTAGTCCGTAAGTGAGATTAGAGAGTTTTGGGACTAAGTCTGGTAAGGACGGACTAGTCCGATCGTGTGGCCGGACTAGTCCGCTACTAGCCATACTAGTCCATTCTCACCCGGAGCAAAGGCTCCTGTGTGAGATCGGACTAGTCCGTTCTTCAACGGCTAGTCCGGGGTTTAATGACCGTTTTGATAACCGTTTGGATTTAAAGGTGGCCGGGACTTTAGTTTGTTAGCCTTGGTGACGTAGGTGGTCCCCCCGAGGTCAGACTAGTCCGAGGTTCTTGCCGGACTAGTCCGAACTTTAGCAGGTGTAACGGTTGGATGTCGGGATCCCTATAAAAAGGGACCCCCCGCTTCAAATGGATCACTCTGCAACCCTAGTAGCGAAAACTCTTTCCTTGAGCTCTTCTAAGCCTATTTCCTCACCTTCTTGACCCCTAAGATTGGATCTTGAGGGGTTTGGGGATTTGTGAGAGGAGAGACGCGGTGATCAACGTTTGAGCTCTCGGTTTGAATCTCTTGCACTCTAATCATTGATTTGAGTTTGTGCCTGTTGTATTTTGTTTCCTAGAACTGCTAGGTTGTTGTAGGAAGTCTCAAGTTGTGAGTAGCCCCTAGAATCTTGTATTCACCCTTTGATTGATAGTGAAGAAATCCATAAAAACGCAACCTTTACCTAATTTCTATACCTAGACTGGACTAGTCCGCCCCCTGACCAGACTAGTCCGACCCTTCAGGTTTAATCCGGTTGTTTTCAGTAGTTTCAGGTTTTATTAGCCTATTCACCCCCCTCTAGTCAACTTTCAGACATGCCTTACACTGCACATTTTTCCCATTGGAGGGAGTACCATCCTTTTTCATTGTCTATGAGAAGTTTTTATTTTTCTGCCTATTACGGCGGCGTCTTGCAGATCTACCATTCTTCTTTTGAGTTGAATCCTTAGAAGCACTTGTTTTCTTCTCATTGTGATGAATCTCAGGAAGAGGAGCAGCCCCAACACATCGTTGGTGATGATTTTTAATAGTAAGTTCATCATGCTTCTCTGCCTGGAGTAAATCACGAATGAGATCTGCATATTGTTGGTGGTTTTGAGCCTGGTATTAATGTTGTAAGACCCGATCTAAGGGGAGCATTGTTTAAAGAGTCTTTTCAATTCTGTCCTCCTCTGATGGTTTTTTTGTCACAAAACCGCAATTTGGCGCAGATCTTATAAATAGCGTGATTATAGTCTTCAATAGACTTAAAGTCTTGAAGACGAAGTTGAGTCCATCCATGGTTGGCTCTGGAAATAAGATCGCCTTTTCCTGTTCATAACGACCTTTTAGTACCTCCAAAGACTATGAGGTTCCTCCTTCCTCATATATTTTGACTTTAAGTCAGGGTGAAGGTGGTTCTGAATGATATATAATGCTTGATACTTGTATGTATCTAGAAATGCTGCATCTCTTTGTGCAGGAGGAGTAAGAGCAGGCATGATTCCGCGGAAAGCCAAACTTATCTTGATATCAAGAGCCCATGTAGGGTAGTTGTGGGACAAGTTATTCGAACTTGCGAGCCATTGAGTCCTACGTGTAGGCAACTATAGATTTTATTAATAAAATCGTCATGGTGGTGTTGTAATAAGTGCCATAATAATAATGAAAAACATATGAAATTATTTGTTTTTGTCCAGCCGATTTCAAAAAATTGACATAACCAAAAGAATAAATCTGAGTATAATTCATGTTCCATAAGGCCAGCTAGAAATTGGCCAAATGAAAATTAGTTATACTCTTTGCTGCATCTCTAGTTGATTCTTGATCGTATTAAGCCAAATTTTTAGGAAATGGCTTAATTAAGATGAATCAAATCTTTTGCTATTTTATGTGTAATCATATTGCCTAATCATAAGCCAAATAAAAATTAGCTTAAATGATGGCACAAGTGAATACTCAAAATATAGTAAACAAAATTCTATGGCTTTTAAGTCAATAAAATTTTGGACAATGTGTTATAGATTGAATTTCTAAAATCATTTGGCCATAATTTTATAATTGTAGCCAAAAATGATAAATTCAATATAACATTGCTAGAAAATATATCTAATGCAATATAACACATGTCTTAATCAAACTGTAAATTTGATCATAACTATATTTACATAATATTCTACTGATTACAAATTCAAATTTGAACTATATTTAACTTACAAACTAATTTAAATAAATAAATAAATAAATAAATAAATAAATAAAAGAACACAATTGAAGTAGGCAGCCCAGGCACCCTGGAAGGGCCAATGTAGTAGCTGATGCATTGAGCCGGAAGGGAGCATGTCACCAACTCACGGTTCGGGAGCTACCACCCGAACTACGTAAGGAGTTCGAACGGTTACACCTCAGATTCTTGAACAACATGGAAGTGATGGAAATCCACTCTTCAATGGAGCAAGAGATAAGAGATGGCCAAGCAACGGATAAGGAGATCAAGGAAAGGATCCGACAAGGAATAGAGAAGGATTTCATAGAAGATGAGAAGGGTACGCTTTGGCTAGGAAAAAGGATTTGTGTGCCTAACATGAAGCACATCCGCGACATGATATTAAAAGAGGCACATGATTCACCCTATTCCATACATCCCGGAAGTACCAAAATGTACAAGGACTTGAAGACTTGTTATTGGTGGGATGGTATGAAAAGGGACATAGCCGAATACGTTGCCCTATGCGACACATGCCAACGGGTGAAGGCCGAACATCAAAGACCTGCTGGATCGTTGCAACCCTTGAAGGTACCAGAGTGGAAGTGGGAGGACATCAGTATGGATTTCGTCGTTTGATTGCCATGAACTCGGTCGGGTTATGACTCCATCTGGGTTATCGTGGACCGATTGACGAAAACAACCCATTTTCTCCCTGTAAGGGCCAAGTACAATGTTGCACAATTAGCCGAGTTGTACATGGAGCAGATCGTGTGCCGTCATGGAGTCCCGAGGAGGATAGTCTCAGATCGGGGTTCTCAGTTTACCTCTAGATTTTGGAGGAAGCTGCAGAAAGATATGGGTACACGACAGGATTTTAGCTTCGCCTATCACCCACAAACCGATGGACAAACCGAAAGGACAAACCAAATTTTGAAGGACATGTTGAGAGCTTGCGCCTTGAAACGTGGGCATAGTTGGGATAGGAGTTTACCGTACGCCGAATTCTCCTATAACAACAGCTATCAAGCTAGCTTGAAGATGTCGCCTTTCAAAGCACTGTATGGTAGGCGGTGTAGAACGCCGCTGTTCTGGAATGAGACCGGAGAGAACCAGGTGTTTGGAGCCGAAGTGCTACAAGAAGCTGAAAAGCAAGTCCAAACGATACGGGAGAACTTAAAGGCTGCTCAGTCACGACAGAAAGGCTATGCGGACAATAGACGAAGAAAGTTGACTTTTGAAGTAGGAGACTTCGTATACCTTAAGGTATCGCCTATCCGTGGCCAACGACGTTTCAACGTCAAAGGCAAGCTAGCACCTCGCTACATCGGACCCTTTAAGATTTTGGACAAGCGAGGAGAAGTAGCCTATCAACTAGAGCTTCCAACATATCTCTCCGATGTACATGATGTGTTTCATGTATCTCAGCTCAAGAAGTGCTTGAGAGTACCAGAGGAGCAAGTACCAATGGAAGAGCTTGAACTTCAAGAGGACCTGACTTACGCGGAACACCCTGTCCGAATTTTGGATGTAAAGGAAAGGTCACAAGGAACAAAGTGATCTGATGGTGCAAGGTACAATGGAGCCATCACACCGAAGCTGAAGCCACATGGGAGCGTGAAGAAGACATCAAGGTAGAATTCCCTTATCTATTCTCTACTAACGAATCTCGAGGGCGAGATTCAATTTAAGGGGTGTAGATTTGTGACACCCTCATTTTTGGTTTCTGCATGTATTCATGTTTCATGTAGAGAAAACATTTCAAAAGATGTGGGAACAGAGAAAGAATAAAAAAGATAGCCAAAAAGAACAAAATCCAGTTCGCCAAGAGCGCCGAAGACAACTCCCGGGGCCCGCTGGCCACGTGGCGCCTTCGGAGCTCATCTCTGCAAATGGGGAGAGGTCCGACCCTGTGAGACACGTGTTGCCCCCGGAGCTAGACTCTGCGGAGAAGCAAAGGCAGTTCCGCAGGACACGTGTCACCTTCGGAGCTAGTCACCGCAGAAATCAGAGGACCAGTCGTGCGGGATACGTGTCGATCTCGAAGCTCACCTTCGAGAAGTCCGGTTCTATTGCACACGTGTCGCCACCGGAGCTTACCTCTGGGAGGTCTGTCACTGTTGGATACGTGTCAACCTCGGAGCTCGTCTCTGAGAAGAAAGGAAGTCTGGCGCTGTTAGGACACGTGGCACACCCGGAGCCACCTCCGAAGAGAGGGAAGGTCCGGCACTGACACGTGGCGTGCACGGAGCCACCTCTGAATAGAGAGGAGGTCTCGACCGCCAGGATACGTGGCACACGCGGAGCTCACCTCCGAAGGAGAGGGAGATCTCGCTCGCTTGACACGCGGCACAACCGGAGCTCGTCTCTGCGGAAAGGGAGAGACCAGGCCCCGGTGGACACGTGGAGCTTCCGAAGCTCATCACCACGGAGGTAACGAGTTCTGGAGCGGTTTTTGGATTCTGTACGCGTAGAAATACCGGTACGGAGAGGAAACCGACATGAAATCCACAATTTTACCGCACCAAATCAACTAAAGATAAGTTGTTAAGATTTAACGACAATCTAAATAGGACTATTATTCGAAATACAATCAGATTAGGACTCTTCTTCTCCTGATTATAAATAGAACCCAGAACCCTTGGCCGAAACCACGAACTTCTTTTCCACCTCCTGAGCCGACGACTTAGAGCCCTAGCCCCAACTCCCCGAGTAAACCCATCGTCGGAGTTTGGTCGAGAGAGATCGCCGGAAGAGAGCCCAACCGATCTGTCTGATAGGAGAAGGACCCCGAGACTAAGAAGAACATAAGGTAGGTCTCCAATGCCACCTTACGATATCGTCGCGTTTTCTTTGCATCTCTTCTTCGGTTCCTTTCGAACAGAAGCTTTTTCGTGGATATATCACTTGTTGATCGATTTAATCTAAAGTCAAGATCATCGCTACGTCCATAATTGATCTCTACAACTCTGTTCATCATAAAACCCATGCAAGCCATGCAAGAACACGTACAAACTAAACTGCATCATAGAATTAACATGCATAAGCATCATCACATCTAGTTAAAGTTTGTGCATGATATTGATTGTTGTAAATCTTGTATGTGCGTGATCATGTATAGAAGGACGAGCTCAGGGAGCTACCTACGACGGACTACAACAACAAGATTTTGAGCAACCGGAACAGCCAGAACAAGGCAAGTGCCCCTTGACCATATTGATCCTATGTTTTGGGAAACTGTTTTGTTTTACGAAAAGGTGTGTGTGTGTGCTGAGTCAAACATGATGGGAAACCCTTTTATAGGAGTTTACTAGTTTTGGTTAAACCACCCTTGTCGCCAGGGATGTTTATGAGTCGGGTATGGTTTTTGCTTTTATGCTTTGCTGAGTCCATGGGATTGGGAAGCGAGATAGATGTGTCTAGCTAACTGCACTCGTAATGATAATGAGAAAACTGATGTTGTTAATGAACATGGATCGGAGGGAGATCTAGGCAAGACTGGGTTTGTGAATGAGGTAGCATGAGATGGTGGTTTACTTGCCGTAGATCTAAGGACCGGTTCATGCGAGCACATGCCAGGATAACAGTGCCACCACAAGGCCAAGTATGGGTGCGGCTTAGCTGACTAATTAGGTAAGTTGCTAGATTGTTATGGACTGTGGAAGGCGCGGGGAATGGGAGTCGAGTGAGGACTGCCCTGGGAACTGCATGGCACAAGAGGGGGCCAGTGGGTGGGAGAATTGGAGATTCTAGCCTACCGATGAAACCTTAGTTAGTCCATACATCTAGTAACCCCTTTGTAAAGGCTATTTTGTGATCTCTTGGCCATACACCGACGGTTGTGTACTGGTATAATGGAGGTTCTGCAGTCGCCGACGGGTGACGAAATCACAAACTTGTGGGTAAAGAGGTGCAAACTCTGCAGAGTCTAAAACTATCATGATAGCCGAGCTTATGGTCACGAGCGCCTGGCCAACTTCCATGATTAGTTGGGATGGTTATTGGCTAGGTTATTGGTTATGGTTTTGGATGGTTTGGTTTTGGTTTTGTTTTCGGGACTGTTGAGTCCGGGTGATAAGATGGGTTGCATGACTGTTGAGTCATGACAACGAGGTTGGTCTCGGTGTGAGACGAAATTGTTTATAAGATGAAATGGTAGCGAATACGAGATGGTATTCGTGAGATGGTAGCGAATACGAGAAGATATTCGTGAGCGAGAATGAGGTTGATTAATGTCTGGTTGGGACATGGTAGGTAATAAACATAATGGAGGTATGATTGGTATTTTATTACATGTTGGGATTACATTCACTTAAAGATAAGTTGTTGTTTTATCGTGGTTTTTGATAAATAACTTTGCTTTTCTGCAATGAGCCTTTTTATACCTACCTTGTTGTGAGCTACATATCATATTTTCCCGCACTTGCTGGGTACATCATTGTACTCAAACTTGCATTATTATTTCATAATCAGCAACAGGAGAAGATTACTATGAAGACCAAGTGGAGCATTAGGCGTGTAATCTGTCCTCAACCTTGCATGTGGGGATGGAGTAGAGATGGAGCCACTGCTGCTTAGAATTGCTTCCGCATTAGTTAGAAGACTTCCGCTGTTAGACTAAGACTTCCGCTGTGAGCATGAGTCCAAGACTCATGAGACATTGTAATAAACTCTGTTATTCGTGGTCATATATATTCTGAAATTCAGTTTGTGGATGATGTGTATATGTGTGATGAACATCCTGGGCACACATATGCATCAGTTCTCGGTTTCGTGGTTTTCCACAGAATTGAGGGCGCCACAGGTGCGGCGGACCCCAGCCAGGAAACTCCATCGGTCCTGGCTCCGGGACCTGGTTTTGGGCCGGCTGAGGCCGATGAGGCCTCACCAGTACATGGCGGCGAACCCGTTCCTGCCGGTGACGAGGGCGCGTCGGACGCCTCGCCCCCTACCACGGAGGGTAGCGTTCCCCTACCGGAAGCTCACCTGCCTCCTTCCGAGGACCACGCTGAAGCTTCCCTGGGTCCCTATGTCTTGTTGCATGCTACGACAGCTACTAATATCCCGGAGGGCGGTGCTCGGGAGGCTATGATCCCTTTGTCTGAGGCTGTGTCCTTGGCTCAGGCAAGTCTCCACCGAGTTCAGCTAGCGCTGGATCAGGGGCGGGAAGCCTTTCAGCAGAAGGAGGAGCGCCTCGATGGTTGGGAAAGGTTGCTCAACTTCTGGACCCGTGAAACATGGAGGAGGTTGGAGACGCAGGAGGCTCGCCTGCGGGGGGAGCAGGAACAGACCATCTGGCAGTGGGACTTGGTCGATCAGTTAGAAAAGCAGACCCGTAAGATCTTGGCAGAAGCCAACGAGGCCCAGCAGGCGGCTAATGCCCGTCTCACAACCCTGGAGGAGCTACGTCTAACACTGGCTCATCGTGAGATAGTAGGCGAGCGCGAGCGTGAGCTAGCGGAGAAGGAGGAATCTTTGTTGCGCTTGCAGTGGGAGCAGGCCGAGCTGAAGTCTCGGGCCGACGACCTGGACCTTCAGCAGGCCTTTCTGAACATGGGGCGGGAGAGGCAAATGAAGGAGCGCCAGGACCTCCTGACCGCAGAACTCGATGGCTTGTTCCGCGAGGAGAGATTGCAGCACCGCGCCCATGAGCTTGACGCCCGGGAGGCTGTGTTGGTTGGCCGGGAGAAAAGACTCTCCGAAAGCGACGCAGCAGCCTTGACAGTGGTACGGCGTGAGCTTCAGGAGCTCCAGGCCTTATGCACGGTGGATGTCCAGCAAGTCTGGGACTTCTTGGGCCGTGCCGAGTCAGCACTGGTGCCCTTCCACTTCAGCCCGGTGCACGCTGGCGAACCTTCGCAGGAGATGAGCCAAGCGCTCCTTGCGCTTGACTCTACAGGCGTGAAGATGGCAGCATTGGATGACGTTGTAGCCGACCAGCTAGAGGTGGAGGGCAAGGCCCTGGCTAAGGAGGTGGCAACACACATGTTGACTTGCTTCGGAAGCTGGGACCCCAGTGTTTCCCTGGAGCCAGTCATCCAAGGCTCATCGCTGCGAGGGAGGCGGCAGCTCGGTCTGAGGTCAAAAATTTAGGGGCCCTCGTTGCAGAGCGATTTAGGCATGGTGCGGATGAGTCCTAGGCGGGCCTTAACCTCTGTATCTTTCTTTTGTCTTTTGCGTCCTGTACTTCTTTATTGATGAAGAAGGTGGATCTGTTGATCTCCCCTCTATGAATCGCTTGGCGGTGGTCCGGTGAGCAGAACCATTTCCAGTTTCCGTGAGGCCCCCTGACTCTTGATGCCACAAAGATCAGGGGGTCCCTTATCCCACTAGAGTAGTTGTCGTTTCCTTGTACGAGTTGCCGGGAAGTCGAGCGACTCACTTAGTTCAATCAGTCTCCAGAACCCTCGGTAGGTGCCGACTTTTGGGGTCTGAGGGTGGCCCCCTTTGGGAGAGTTGGAATTACAGTCCCCACGGGCCGGAACCCTGCGGTTTGCACATATACTAAGAACAAAGGGATAAATCGTGCCGTGTAGCTGCATTTTCTCTGCTCGATGACTCCATTCTGGCTTATGGTCATCTGCTAAGCTACGAAGTCTGGGCGATTCGGTGTACTGACGTACGGACCCCGGCTACCATTCTTCCCGGGTCATTGTGCCATCCAGGCCTCCCTCACTTCGGGTACTTGCGCCTCTAAAGGACAGGGGGAGCAAGCTTGAGATATTGACAAAGTACCCAGGGCGCCTGACCAGTGTGGCTATCACTCCTTCTGGGTCCCTGGTAACGCGAGGACCCTAGGGGAGTTCAGTCCCTATCAGCAGCTTGCCGTAGCCAGCGCTCTGAATCTTCTACTCGTTGCTAGAACAACCCGATGCCCTGCTCGCGTGTTTTATCGAGATGGCCCCCTGGTAAGTGTGGTCTCTTGGTGAGGGGGCACGCCTACCAAATAGACTGGATGAGGCAGGGTGTGGGATCGACTTCTCGGGGGGGGGGGGGGGGTGGTCCGGGCTACCACGGACCTATTGAGATGGTCCGGGTTTGGGCGACGCGGTCGTCCAGGGTGCGGTTGAGGCTTTGTCCAGGAGCATGTGCCACCTGGTTCCCCAACGCTGCTAAGCTACAGCGCCGGGATGCCCAGCCATCATGCCTCTAATGGTCGTGAGGGTAGGGTGTAACACCCTCAATTTCAGTACCATGCATTACATACATTTTTCATGTAATGAAGCATTTGAAAAGAGTAGAAATGGAGAAAGAACCATAGAAATGGAGAAGGGTATATAGAAATGGAGAAAGAAACATAGAAATCAAGAGAAATGGGATAAAACCCTGGCCGCATCTTAGAGATAAATCTTCTAGAAGAATTTTAGAGATAAAGCTTGTAGAAGAATTTTAGAAATAAATCTTCTAGAAGAATCTTGGAGATAAAGCTTCTAGAAGAATCTTGGAGATAAAGCTTCTAGAAGAATCTTGGAGATGAACCTTAGAGATAAAGCTTCTAGAAGAATATTAGAGATAAACATTAGAGATAAAGCTTCTAGATGAACCTTAGAGATAAAACTTCTAGATAAGCTTAAAGATAGAGCTTAGAGATAAAACACCCTGTTGGCCGCACCTCTTAGGGATAGAGTCCTTCTGCTCCTCCAAACTGAGTAGGAGATTGCATCTCTTGGAGATAGAGTCCCTCTCCTCCTCCAAACTGAGTAGGAGATCTTCCCCCTTATAAATACAGCCTTCCCTGATCGCCACCCCTGCCAAAACAAGCCTGTTGCTCCCTGCTGCCAACCCCTGGTCGCCACCCCTTTGCTGCTGCCTTGGACGCCGTCGAAACTCTGCCCCGCCTCGCCGTCGACGGAGAAGAAGACCCCTCCTGCCAAGCTCTGGCCGCAGCCCTATTCTTTTCCAAAGAAAAACCCCAGCTGCTGCCATTGCAAGGGAAAAAGTCCAGCTGCAAGGACGAGAGGAGGAAGAAGAGAGGTAGGTCACCGTCACCCCTCTTATGGCATCGCCGCTGTTTCTACGCATCCGTTTTCTTCGCCCCCTTCGAGCAAAAACTTTTGCGTGTGGACAGATCATGTTTTGGTTGATTTTTTACAGTGGAATTGATCTACATCTTGTGACAAGATCATCACCACGTCCACACTTGATCCCAGCACCCTTGTTCATTATAAAACCCCATGAAAGCCCATTAAAACATGCAAGAACACGTACAAACTGGTTTTATAAAACTGCACTATAGGATTTGCATTCATCTACCCCATTGCATCTTGAGTAAAATTTGTGCATGATGATTGATTGCTGTAAATTTTGTATGTGTGTGGTCGTGAGTAGAAGGACAAACTCAAGAGTCCGTCTACGAGGAACTACAGCACCAAGACTTTGAGACGCTTGAGCAACACGAGCCACGGGAGCAAGGCAAGTGCCCCTTGACCATATTGATCCCATGGTTTTGAAACTGTTTTGTTTGCGAAAACTCGTATGCTTGAGTCAACTTGATGGGACACCCTTTTATAGGAGTTTACTAGTTTTGTTAACCATCCTTGTCGCTAGGAAAGTTGATGAGTCGGGTATGCTCGTTTTTCCTTTTTGCTTCGCTTAACTCACGGGATACGGAAAGCTGAAATAAAATATGGTTAGCTACTGCACCCATAAGATTTAACATGATGAGAACTTGATGATGTTAATGAGCATGGAATCGGGGAGATCTAGGCAAGATTGGTTCGTGGATGTTTCTGAATGAGATGGTGGTTTACTTGCCGTAGATCTAAGGACTAGTTCATGCGAGCACATGCCAGGAAAACAGTGCCACCACAAGGCCAAATATGGGTGCTGCTTAGCTACTAATTAGGTGTGTTGCTAGCTTGTTATGGACCGTTGGATGGCATGGGGAATGAGAGTCGAGAGGGACTGCCCTGGGAACTACATGGCACAAGAGGGGGCCCGTGGGTGGGAGAATGGAGATTCGAGCCTGCCGGTGAAACCTCAGTGGGTCCGTACATCCTAGTAGTCCCTCTGTAAAGGCTATTTTATGATCTCTTGGCCGTACACCGAAGGTTGTGTACTGGTATAATGGAGGTTTCTCTAGTCGCCTACGGATGACAAAATCACGAACTTGTGGGTAAAGTGGTGCCACCTCTGCAGACCGTAAAACTATCATGATAGCCGTGCTTCCGGTTACAAGCACCTGGCCAACTTCCATGATTAGAGGCAAAACATGGTATGGATATTTGGGTATGGTCATTGGGATTGGTTTTGGGACTGTTTTGGGTCGTGCCAATGAGTTTGGTTTTGGTTATATGAAATGAGATGGTTATGAATATTATGAGTATGAGATTAACTTGAGAAAGATTATTGAATGGTTGAAGCATGATAAATGGTGAATTATGATGAAAGAATGTTGCTGAATTACTTGGTTATGTTGGGATTAAACTCACCTAGAAATAGTTGCTGTTTTTACCTTGTTTGTGAAATAAAATTTGCTTGCTGCAATGAGCCTTTTTATTGCCTACCTTGTTGTAAGCTACATGACATACTTTACCCGCACTTGCTGAGTACGACATGTACTCACCCTTGCATTCCCACATATACATCAGCTACAGGAGAAAGTACTTCGAGGAACATGTTGAGTACTAGGCGTGCGAACTACCGTCAACATGCCTGTGGAGTTGAAGTTGGAGCCTGCTGTTTTAGCCATTTTTCCACTGTGGCTTAGAGTCTTCTGCTGCAAGAATAAGTTAGATATTCATGAGTGAGACATTGAGTTATTGTAATAAAGTACTTAAACACTATTTATTCATGGTTATAATCTGAATTCAGTTTGTGGAGTACATGTGTATGTGTGATGAACATCCTGGGCACACATATGCATTCACTTGGTTCTATTTTCGGAACCGGGTGTTACATAGGGTAACTTGCAGCGTCTGTGCTGGTGTGTGGATCTGCTCGGCATGAAAATGATGTGCCTCACATCTCTTTACCAGCTCGACGGCATCCAGGGGGGCTGTCGGCTAGTAAAAACCAAGTCGGAAGGCTTTACCGGGCAGCGTGTGGAACGAAGCGGTTGCCACACTCGCACTCATGGATCTCTATGAATGTCTTGCAGCCCTCCTCCCAGGTAATGCACCACAATAGATCGCTGTCAACGCCACATTGGTAGAGATTTCCGTCTACCAGTATGTATCTTCTAGCCATACGAACGATCGGTTCAGCGGATACACGTTCATTAGGAAGGATATTGTCCTTCAAGTAGGCCCGGACCTCCATGGTCCATGCATCGGACCTACTTGAGCTTTTCGTACATTGGGCGCTGGATTGCACGGAGCCCCCGGTGACGCATACGATCCTTGGCGAGCGCCATGGTTGCAGAGCCGCCGGGACTGCTAGCTTCGAGGTGCCAGACTCGCCCCCTTCGCCTGGTTCAGCAGGCTAGACTGTATGACACAGTAGCTTCCTTTCAAAGGTGCCTTCGGGGACCGGAGCCCAAGCAGAGGCTTTTATTGGAAGGTTGTCTGCTATCGCATTGTTGGCGCAGGGGATGTGGTGCTACTCCAAAGCATGAAATCCTTTCTGCATCTCTCGCTCATAGATAAGGTAGGCAGCTGGCTGCGGGCCAATACAGGGTTACTCTCGCTCACCTTGTTTGATAGCGAGACGGGAGTCTCCTCTTAACCAATGCTTACCGTTCTCCTAGAGCAGAAGTAGTACTCAAGCTAAATTTGAGGGCTTCATACTTTTCCATACTATTAGTGCTTTGGAGTCAAGATGCACCACGTACTTGAACTGCTCTCCTAACTGTGAGGTGAGCAGGACCCCACTTTGGCTCCTCGCTCACGCGAGGGCCGTCAAAGCAGAGTGAATTGTTGGGTCCGGTGACAACCAGGGCTCTGGCTCCGGGTCACCGTTGTCCTGACCCCTTAGGTGGTGTGGCGACGGAATTAATTCCGCCACGAATGTGTAGGACTAGCGTGTAGGAATAGTGTGTAGGATGGCTCCGAACACAACATTTGTATCTGCTATGCATGGGCCAACATAGATTGTAATGGAGTGCACCGGACAAGTCACATTTTTCCTATTTCCGGCTTCCTTCGGGCAATAGGGTCAACAGGCCGTGCCACAAAGCAGCAATTCACCCTGGGTACCGAGGGTGGCTGGACCTTTCTGGGACTTTAGCTGTTCTATGTTACCCTTACAAGAAATAGAAAAAGAAAAAAAAATTCTGCCACTACTTGGAGGTAGTCGGGTAGACTTACAGAGGTGTCCTACGGCCACTCGATCTGGGTAGAGGCACCCATCCCCTGCAGCAAGATGGACGCACCTGGGCAATTTGCTCCTACTAGACAGGGGGTAGGCCTGTCGCCCCTCCTCAAGAAAGCTCTGGTCAGAGCACCATGTAGCCCTGCCTTGGGTCACCCACTCTTTACTCCGAAAAAGGGGTTCTGCCTGGTCAGGCGTGGAGCGTCTTACGTCTCTCACTATGGTCAGAGTCGGAGCTTTCTTCCTGGTCATAGAGGACCTTCAACGCCCGCTTGGCATCTTGGAACTCCATTTCCTGGTCGCCACTGTCCCCTGGGTCAGCCTTCTGTTTTCCCTCTTGCTGGCGGGAGGGCGCACCGTCTTGATGCTCCTGTCGGAGCTCTCGGAAGCGCTTCGCCAGCCTCTGGATCTCCCGCCACTCGCTGATGCTGTGCCGGTCAGTGTCATGGACCGGGCACCTCTGGGCGCCGATCTCGCTGTTGGACGGCTGTCGCTGGCGCTTATCAGCACGCGGCCCCCGGTCCGCTGCAGCCGCTACTGCTGCTGCTGTATGGGCTCTGGCCTGCAGCTCGTCTTTACCGCTGGCCCTCTTATTCCTGCCACCAGGGCCTTCCCTGGTGGACTCACTCCCTTTGCCAGGCGGTTTGTGCCAGTTGTGTCCCTCTGCGGCCCTGGCACACTTGTCCACCAAGCTGAAGAGCTCGGAGACATCCTGCACGTCATGCGTGGCCATCTTCGTAAGCATCTTCCTGTCGCGGACGCCTTGTCGAAAGGCGAGGATGAAGGACGCGTTGGAGATGCGGGGGATGGTGTTCCTGACCTAGGAGAAGCGCTGGATGAATGAGCGCAGTGATTCTCCCGATTGCTGTTGTATGGTGTGGAGGTCGGTCTCCGAGCCCGGCCGGACATAGGAACTCCCAAAGTTGGCCGTGAACTGCCGGCACAACTCTTCCCAGGAGGTCACAGACCCCTGGGGCATGTTCATGAGCCATGACCGGTCTGACCCGGTCAGAGCTACTGGGAAGTAGTTGGCCATGATGGCCTCATCCCCTCCTGTAGCTAGAATGGCAGTGGAGTAGATCTGCAGGAATCGACGGGATTGACTGTCCCATCGAACTTATCTGGCAAACGTGGCCGGAACTTGCGCGACCACACCGCCAAATGGAGGTGTGGGGCCAGAGCCATGCAACCTCCCACAGAGCCTGGGGAGGCAGGGTTCTAGCCCATGTAAATGGGACACATAGTACCCGAGGTACCATATTCTTCCCTGAGGCCATGACGCCATCCGCGCTGTCGCTCGACGGTGATGCGACCTTCTTCATTATGACGGCGGCGGCGGTCCAGCTCGCCCCTGAAGTCTGTGGTGGGGAGCTTGGACATCGCCGTCGAGTGGATTGTCGCCGTCCCGTAATCCCTTGTTAGGTCACGGGGCAGCAGCTGTCCCATCCCTGGTTGCTGTCACCGACGACACGGCGAGTTGAGTGCGGCGACGACCAGGTGGTCGATGTCGTTGCGCCATTATTCAGCAGCAGACGGGAAGCTCCCGCGAACAGGGGGTTGTGTAGGAGCGCACGGGCCGCCAACAACGCGCTTTCCGGACTGGCTTCAGTCGGCGCTTGCGACTCTGATGCCGTCGCTAGCAAAGGCCACCGAGAAGCAACGGGCAGCATCACTGTAGGAATCGATGCCGGTGCAGAAGATCTTGCTCCAGGACCAGAGGACGCTTCCCGCTCACTCTGCCGCTGGCGGCGCGAGGGATGGGAAGAGCCTCCGAAAGACTGGATGTTCACCATTGTGGGTCACGTATAGCTTCAAGAACCAAAAGCTCCCCTACCTGGAGTGCCAAATGTCAAAGTGTTCGCTACGACACTTCCCCCGGTCTGCTCGGAAGCAGCCCGCAGAGGGTTTTTTCGATGGGGCTAGAGGATCACGAAGGTCTGAGCGCGATGGTGAGAGTGAGACACGAGGATTTACGTGGTTCGGGCCACCGGAGCGTAAAACCCTACGTCCACGGGAGTGCTTGGTGTATTGCTTGCTCGCGTATGAGGATGAGTTGGCTGGGTTGCGACCCTTTGCCCGGAGGCTACCCCGGTCCTTTTATAGCCCAAGGCCGGGGCAGTTACAAGGTGGTCTAGGGCCCGACATATGGCCCCGCGGCTATCTATCTCCTACACATAAACTACGGGTATTTACAGATACATGCATTGTCACTGTCAGTGGAGTTAAGGTGCGCCCCTGACACGTCTGGCTCCTCTGACCGGGTCATGATGAAGTCCCCGTCTTGTCGCTCCGTCCTCTTGCTCTACAGGGCGGCTTAGCATCGTTGGGTGACACTGTTGCGCCATCATGCCTCGTTGCTCTGTCTTTCACCGTAATGGTGAATCAGACAGAGGACGGAAGCGTGCGTCGTGCGCCAAGCTTCTGGGGAAGGCGCGAGCCTTCAATGCTCGGCCTGGCAGCGCTCCTTCCTCTTTACTCCTTGACCATCTGCCTGTTGCTCGTTGGAGTGACGTTCGGGTGGATGGCCCCCGAGACACGCGTCTCCACCAGAGCCGCCTTGAGGGGTAGTGGGCGATCCGGAGCTGCTGGGCACGTGGCAGCACCGGAGCCCTCCCACGCTGGAGGTCGGATCCGGAGCCGCAGGACACGTGGCACACCCAGAGCCTCTCCGAGGGGGAAGGTAACCTGAAGTCGCTGCCCACGTAGCAGCACCAGAGGCCTCCATGCTGAGGTTCGGATCTGGAGCTGCAAGACACGTGGCACCTCCGGAGCCCTCTCTGGCTGGGGGTGTGGCTCGGAGGTTCCGGGCACGTGGTAGTGTCCGAGCCCTCTTTGGTGGAGGATGGGGTCCGACACTACTGGACACGTGTCGGCTCCTGAGCCACCCTCGACCGGTAGTCAGGCTCAGATCCTTAAGATGTGTTGCAACTCTGGGTAAGCCCATGGGGCCCGGAGCGCGTGGCTTATGATGGGGCCCGCCTAAGCTGGGAAAGCGGGCCGAGGTCCCTTTTTCCCACTACATGGGGGTACCCGGTTCGCAGGGTACCGACAGCAGTGTTGGACCATCGTTTGATAAATGACTTGGTGAAGTTCCTAGGGGCAGAGAAGCAATATGGACAAGGAAGAATTACTCCTTCATTTTGAAATATTTAATGTTGATTAGTTTAAATTTAAACTAATCAACATCAAATATTATGAAACGGAGGGAGTACCTTCTTGCGATAGACCAAGGAATATTCAGCTGGGAGGTTGAGACAACATCTCCATCTCTCACTGCTGTAGAGCTGAGAGTAAAGAGAGGGATGAAAGTAGCTATTTGTGGAATGCATACTTGGGGAGATGCAAAAGCCAGGGTCAGTGAGTGTTAACAATCAAAACTGGCCCAATATAGGGAAAACCGGAATAACTAAAATTGTTTGCCATACCCCTTCTGCATTAACATATTTGTAAAGTCATTCGTTCAACAAGCATATACTCCCTCCGTTTTGAAATATTTGACACTGGTTAAATGGTATTTCTTTTTAGACTCCTCATTTTGTCAGAAGAACCTAGACCTATAAGATCTAGCTTTTCAAGCACACTTTCAGTGACCTCAAAAAACAAAGCATAAACATTGATAGGTTGAGAAGACTGAGTTTATTAAGTTCAACCTTGTCTTAACTGATAGCATCTTATTTTTCAGCAGCTAAGACGTTTCTGAAAATTATCATTTGCATGATTTCAATTAGTAATAGATAGTTTCCGATCGTGCATTGGAATGCCAACTGAGATTATGAGATATAATTATCCACTTATACTCATAAGCCTATTATTCAAAACCTTAGTGAATATTTTGAAGCCGATTCAAAAGACAAATAGGAAGGGAAGAAGTTTAAAGCACCATGTATTGATCTGCTTCAAACACTAGTTCCAGTAGCAGTAACAACTAGATTCCCGATGTCCCTCAGTCCTAAATCTCTAAAACTCCTGACATGCACAATAAGAAATTCTCAGCGCGTGTGCACTATGGAAGAACCAATGTGCATGTGTGGACGCGAGTCTTATAGCTAGCACTGACACAACGGCATATGTTGTGTGGACGGTTGCTTTGTGCTGACATGGAGATATTTATAGGCAGCTTGAAGAGATAAACGATTGAATTGGTCGTGTAGTACTCACGTACGTGCATCGATCAGAGTTAAGAACCTTTACTCTGCACAATATCAGGAGTATAATACCGATGATATTGCTTTTAATTAGAAAAAAAGACCGGCGATAATGAGAATCCGATGATCCAGATAAGTTTTTCTTCCACTATAAGTACTAGGCTACTAGCAGTATTTACTGGTAGTATCAGTAATACAAGGCGATGAAGTAGGAAACTTAATGGGAAAGTAACATGGCGGTTTTGTGAAGCTGATGGCTGCAGAGAACGCTCCGCAGTAGACGTAACAATGCTTCATGGCACAGGATCACAGCGAGGAAGATGGCCATCGTGCCATGCGAGAAGGGGGTAGAGCGGATACACGTTCTCAATGATGGATCACAGCAATCTTGGACGCAGATGCACACGCCCTTTGGTGGAATACATATTCTCTTTTGTGGTTATAGTGCAGTGGTGATATGGCTGAGACTGCGATTCATCACGTGTCTTGTTGCCAGTGAACATCACAGTGGCATGATGCACGGTGCTGATCATTTTTGCTCTACGCGACTACGCCATTGTGCATTCCTCAACATATCAGTTCAGTTTTGGTCACCCAGATCGCTATGCTTTAAGTTGTGCGGCCACCAGTTTATCCTAGATGTTCGCCAATAATTGTTGAGCTGTTCGGACCCAAAACATTGTCTCTTACTTCCTTCATTGATAATAATGTATCTGTGGTTCATGAAACAACGAGAGGAATACAAGAATTCAGCGTCCACGAGCTAGATGGCGACATGCCACATTAAAAGGCCACATTAAGGATAATAAGACGAAGAAGACGAAGTACCCCTCTTGTTGCGCCCAAAAATTAACTTCCGCAGATGTTGATGCGATCACAGTTGACACACAGCAGCAGTTAGATCCCAATGCCTCTCTGGCCTAAATTAAGCGATTAATCTTATCATGTCGACAACGGAGAAGAACATGCGTGAGTGTAGTGTGGACAATAGCTCAGCTTGCACTCGTGCTCCGGGTAGGTGTTCTGCTTCAACAAAGTTGGAGTCATGTGCCATTTAAAGGGATGGACAGGGGCCATGCCACGTTGCGACGTTCAGCTATGCGCAGTGTCTTTACAGTTTCTCAGTTTGGATCAGCTATTCATTCAGTGTATGGAGGTCTGTTGATGGAGTTACTAGCGAGTCATGGACGGCCTGCGTCTTGTTGCATGCGCCAACATTTTAATCTACAGGCACACTAGGATGTAGATTCAGCTCTTCAACAGTAGCGATGAGTAATTTACATACATGTATTTCTTATCATTTTTTTCCAAAAGAGCAGAGCCAAAAATGCTATACATAGATAATAGATATTATATACAACATATACTAATATGTTCGTGGTAGATACCTAAAGGGGGTACTGTGGGCTAGTTGTTTCAACATGACACTGATGGATGATCCTTGCTTTTATCTATCCTAATATTAACATGGTTCGAGAGGAACGTGATAGCTCGTTTGTCTTGGTCAAGTATTAAGGTATAACATATGTTTATTTCTTTTTTATCCCAGTTGGATGATCTATGTTAGACCCAAAACTATTCCCGCTTTCTAGGGTTTCTCCCAAATATGATTTTATCAACGTGTAGGACCGCAAATGAGCCTCGTTTCAATTGACATGAGTTGTAGTATTCATAGCTCTCGCTTCGTATGGGCTCACCTACATAAAATGTAAGCAAGCAAACTAGGATTTGAACTGTGGAACAATGATTGCACTATCCATTATTGGAAATACATTCTTACAATCTCAATTATATAAGTCCAATGACGATCATCTATATCATCTCAATTATATAAGTCCAATGACAATCATCTATGAAGATTTTGGGATGATGAAATTGTCCAGAGTTTTTGCCTTTTTCGAAGAACGTACTACTAGAATTCTTTAGGTACAACATGTGACAAGCTTATCTTACTAAACTCAACGGAGTATGCTCTGTACATGAATAAAATATCTCTATTCATATTTGTACACAATACTAAAGTTTTCACCGCAATTAAACATAGTAAATCAATGAAATGATGGCCACGAGGAACATGATAAGAAACCGAGGAAAAAATGTATACTTTCTCTGACAATGGATCTCTCAAGAAAAGAAAGCATCAAGGCATACCAACTAGCATCATCATAGTTGTAGTGCGTTGTCTGCAGGTAGCTCAGAATTAAGAGGCATGTCTTCTAGAATCTCGAAATCACTCCACAGACAAGTATCCAAGTGCAGTTGTTCCTTGTTTCCTGACGTTTCCTATTCTCACATATCATTGTGTCCTCTCATCGTTTTTTAGTTGTTCACCGTGTTAGATCTGCTAACATGCATGTTCAATATATAAGGAATGGTTGGTATGGTAGTCTGGTTGAATGGAACACCTTGCCTGCTTGTATTTATAAGATAGAATGTTACTCGCATGCATAGATGAGGTGTATATTTGGCAATGATCAATTAAATGGGTCACATGTCGGTAGTTGGGTCATGAAGATGGTGATTTTCTCTGTGATCAGTAAAGAAAAAGGTCAATGGGTGCAGCCCAAAAAAACATATAGCGCACCAGTGCAGCTATGGCGCACATTGTAATACTACTGTTTCGGTTTTTTAGGTCTCAATTCCAGTTTATCAAAATCGATGTATTTTGCGCGGGGTGACTTGAAAGTGCTTCGCTACGTGGACTCACAGGTAAAATCAAGGGGAGACAGAAGATAAAATATCTGAAAATTTCGGCCTTGACTTCCAATCGTGCACAGGTTATTAACAACGACTAGGGTTAATGAAAACAATACTGTAAATGCAGAGTTACTGAATAATATAGAAATTGATGATAAAACTGCTGCTCTAGACTTGGAAGAGAGAAAATGCGGGAAGAACTGGATAATTTTATTCTGAATCACATTTACTCAGATATTTTAGAGAAGGTTATCCATACTAGCAGTGATCATGGTGATCATACTGTAAATGCAGAGTTATTATCCAATTCTGATGAAAAATTAAAGAGAGGTCTGTTGGACGTCGCAAATTGTTTTGAAAATGAAAGGCTTACTATGCAATAGTAAAGGGTTTAGAGACCCAAAAAAATTTAGATATATTTTGAATCTTACAAAATTGCCTAAGTTTCATAGGTATCACTACAGGAAACTCGATCATTTGCAACGGCTAGAATTATTTGCGACTTGACGCCGTCGCAAATAAAGTAAATTGCGACGGCTAACCCTAGGCCGTCGCAAATACAAGAGCCGTCGTAAATAGTACCCTATTTGCGACGGCTACGACTGTAGCCGTCACAAATAGCATTAATTTGCGACGGCCAGACCTGTGGCCGTCGTAAATTAAGCAATCGTCGCAATTAAAAGCTTGTTTGCGACGGCTGAAGGAAATACCGTCGCAATTAAGGCAGCCGTCGCAAATGACCCCGATATAGTCGATCGGGCACCTCCCGGTTCACACAATTGTAGCCGCCGCCGCACCGTGCCACGCCGCCGCCTCCCGCGCCCGTGCCGCGCCGCCGCCCGCCGCCGGAGCGCCTCCATCGGCCGCCCGCCGCCCCCGCTCGGCTCCCTCGGCCGTCGGTCGCGCCCAACCGCCCGCCGGCCGCCTCCCGCCGTGTGATGCCCTCAATTCTGTGGAAAACCACAGAACCGAGAACTGATGCATATGTGTGCCCATGATGTTCATCACACATACACATATGTTCCACAAACTGAATTCAGATTATATATTACCACAAATAACAGAGTTTATTACAATGTCTCATGAGTCTTGGACTCATGCTCACAACGGAAGTCTTATTTCTATGCAGCGGAAGTCTTTGTTCTAATGTGGAAGCAATTTAACTAATGCGGAAGCAATTCTAGGCAGCAATGGCTCCATCTCTACTCCATCCCCACAGGCAAGGTTGAGAACAGATCACACGCCTAATGCTCCACTTGGTCTTCATAGAAATCTTCTCCTGTTGCTGATGATGAAATAATAATACAAGTTTGAGTACAATGATGTACTCGGCAAGTGCGGAAAAAATATGATATGAAGCTCACAACAAGGTAGGTATAAAAAGGCTCATTGCAGAAAGCAAAGTTATTTATCAAAAGCACGATAAAACAACAACTCATCTTTAAGTGAATGTAATCCCAACATGTATTAAAATACCAACCATACCTCCATTATGTTCATAACCAGTCATCAATCAACCTTATTCTCGCTCACGAATACCTCCTCGTATTCGCTACCATCTCAAGAATACCATCTCATATTCTCTACCATTTCATCTCATAAACAACTTCGTCTCCCACCGAGACCAATCTCGTTGCCATGACTTCAACAGTCATGCAACTCATCTCATCACCCGAACTCAACAGTCCCAAAAAAAACCGAAACCAAACCTTCCAAAACCATAACCAATAACCATATTCAATATATATCCCAACTAATCATGAAAGTTGGCCAGGCGCTCGTGACTGTAAGCTCGGCTATCATGATAGTTTTAGAACTCTGCAGAGTTTGCACCTCTTTACCCACAAGTTTGTGATTTCGTCACCCGTCGGCGACTGCAGAACCTCCATTATACCAGTACACAACCGTCGATGTATGGCCAAGAGATCACAAAATAGCCTTTACAAAGGGGCTACTAGATGTATGGACTCACTAAGGTTTCACCGGCAGGCTAGAATCTCCAATTCTCCTACCCACGGGCCCCCTCTTGTGCCATGCAGTTCCCAGGGAAGTCCTCACTCGACTCCCATTCCCCGCGCCTTCCACGGTCCATAACAATCTAGCAACTTACCTAATTACTCAGCTAAGCCACACCCATACTTGGCCTTGTGGTGGCACTGTTATCCTGGCATGTGCTCGCATGAACCGGTCCTTAGATCTACGGCAAGTAAACCACCATCTCATGCTACCTCATTCACAAATCCAGTCTTGCCTAGATCTCCCTCCGATCCATGTCCATTATTAACATCAGTTTCTCATTATCATTACGAGTGCAGTTAGCTAGACACATCTATCTCACTTCCCAATCCCATGGACTTAGCGAAGCATAAAAGTGAAAAAAGAACCATACCCGACTCATAAACATCCCTGGTGACAAGGGTGATTTAACCAAAGCTAGTAAACTCCTATAAAAGGGTTTCCCATCATGTTTGGCTCAGCACACACACCTTTTCGCAAAACAAAACAGTTTTTCCCAAAACATAGGATCAATATGGTCAAGGAGCACTTGCCTTGTTCTTGCGGTTCCGGTTGCTCTTGGATCTCGAAACCTTGTTGTTGCAGCTCGTCGTAGACAGCTCCCTGAGCTTGTCCTGATATACAGGATCACACACATACAAGATCCACAACAATCAATATTATGCACAAACTTTTACTAGATGCAATGATGCATATGCATGCTATCCAATAATGCAGTTTTATTAGATCGGTTTGTACGTGTTCTTGCATGGTTTTATGATGAACAGGGGCGTTTGGATCAGATGTGGACGTGGCGATGACCTTGTTTTTAGATCAACAAGTGATCTGTCCACAAGAAAGCTTATGTTCGAAAGGAATAGAAGAACCAATGCAAAGAAAACACAACGATGTCGTAAGGTGGTATTGGAGGCCTACCTTACGTTCTTCTTGGTCTTGGGGTCCTTCTCTGATCAGACGGATCTTTGGGCTCCCCTTCTAGCGATCTTCCTCGACTGAACTCCGGCGATGAGATTACTCGGCGAGTTGGGGCTAGGGCTCTAAGTCGTCGGCTCAGGAGTTGGAAAAGAAGTTCGTGGTTTCGGCCAGAGGTTCTGGGTTCTATTTATAATCAGGAGAAGAAGAGTCCTAATCTGATTATATCTCGAATAAGAATCCTATTCAGATTATCGTTGAATCTTAACATCTTATCTTTAGTTGATTTGGTACGGTAACATTGTGGAATTCAGGTTGGTTTCTTCTCCGTACAAATATTTCTACGCGTACAGAATCCAAAAACCGTTCCAGAACTCGTTACCTCCTCGGTGATGAGCTCCGGAAGCTCCACGTGTCCTCCGGGGCCTGGTCTCCCCCTTTTCCGCAGAGACAAGCTCCGGTTGTGTCGTGTATCAAGCGAGCGAGACCTCCCTCTCCTTCGGAGGTGAGCTCCGCGTGCGCCACGTATCCTGGCGGTCGATACCTCCTCTCTTATTCGGAGGTGGCTCCGCGCATGCCACCTGTTAGTGCCGGTCTTTCCCTCTCTCCGGAGGTAGCTCCGGGTGTGCCACGTATCCATTCCGGACCTCCCTCTCTTCGGAGGTGGGCTCCGTGAATGCCACGCGTTAAGTAGCGCCGGATTTTTCCTTTTTCCTTAGAGACGAGCTCCGAGGTAGACACGTGTCCAACAATGTCAGACCTACCGGAGATAAGCTCCGGTGACGACACGTGTCCAATAGAACCGGACCTCTCGGAGGTGAGCTCCGAGATCGACACGTATCCCGCGCGACTAGTCCTCCGATTTCCGCGGTGACTAGCTCCGAAGGTGACATGTGTCCTGCGGAAATGCCTTTGCTTCTTCCGCAGAGGCTAGCTCCGGGGCAACACGTGTCCCACAGGGTCGGACCTCTCCCCCTTTGCGGAGATGAGCCCCGAGCCTGCCACGTAGCCAGTTTAGCGGCAGACCTCTCCCCACTTCGCAGGGATGAGCTCCAAACACGCCACGTGGCCAGCGGGCCACGGAAGTTGTCTTCGGCGCTCTCGGTGAACTGGATTCGGCTTTTATTGGCTATCTTTTTGATATTTTTCTCTATTCCTACTTCTTTTAAAATGTTTTCTCTTCATGAAACATGAATATATGCAGAAACCAAAAATGAGGGTGTCACAAATCTACCCCCCTTAAATTGAATCTCGCCCTCGAGATTCGTTAGTAGAGAACAGATGAGAAAATTCTGCCTTGATGTCTTCTTCACGCTCCCATGTGGCTTCAGCTTTAGTGTGATGGCTCCATTGTACCTTGCACCATCGGATCACTTTGTTTCCTTGTGACCCTTTCCTTTACATCCAAAATTCGGACAGTGTGCTCCGTATAAGTCAGGTCTTCTTGAAGTTCAAGCTCTTCTATTGGTACTCGCTCCTCCGGTACTCTCAAGCACTTCTTGAGCTGGGATACAAGAAATACGTTATGTACGTCGGAGAGATATTTTGGGAGCTCTAGTTGATAGGATACTTCTCCTCGCTTGTCCAAAATTTTAAATGGTCCGATATAGCGAGGTGCTAGCTTGCCTTTGACGTTGAAACGTTGTTGGCCACGGATTGGCGATACCTTAAGGTATACGAAGTCTCCTACTCCGAAGGTCAACTTCCTTCGCCTATTGTCCGCATAGCCTTTTTGTCGTGACTGAGCAGCCTTTAAGTTCTCCCGTATCGTTTGGACTTGTTTTTCAGCTTCTTGTAGCACTTCGGGTCCAAATACCTGGTTCTCTCCGGTTTCGTTCCAGAACAGCGGCGTTCTACACCGCCTACCATACAATGCTTCGAAAGGCGACATCTTCAAGCTAGCTTGATAGCTGTTGTTATAGGAGAATTCGGCGTACGGCAAACTCCTATCCCAACTACGCCCACGTTTCAAGGCGCAAGCTCTCAACATGTCCTCCAAAATTTGGTTTGTCCTTTCGGTTTGCCCATCGGTTTTGGGTGATAGGCGGAGCTAAAATCCAGTCCTGTACCCATAGATTCCTGCAACTTCCTCCAGAATCTAGAGGTAAACTGAGAACCTCGATCAGAGACTATCCTCCTCAGGACTCCATGACGGCACACGATCTGCTCCATGCACAACTCGGCTAGTTGTGCAACGTTGTACTTGGCCCTTATAGGGAGAAAATGGGCTGTTTTCGTCAATCGGTCCACGATAACCCAGATGGAGTCATAACACGACTGAGTACGTGGCAATCCGACGATGAAATCTATACTGATGTCCTCCCACTTCCATTCGGGTACCTTCAAGGGTTGCAACAATCTAGCAGGTCTTTGATGTTCGCCCTTCACCCGTCGGCATGTGTCGCATAGGGTAACGTATTCGGCTATATCCCTTTTCATACCATCCCACCAATAACAAGTCTTCAAGTCCTTGTACATTTTGGTACTTCCGGGATGTATGGAATAGGGTGAATCATGTGCCTCCTTCAATAACATGTCACGGAGGTGCTTCACGTTAGGCGCACAAATCCTTTTTCCTAGCCAAAGCGTACCCTTCTCATCTTCTTTGAAATCTTTCTCTATTCCTTGTCGGATCCTTTCCTTGATCTCCTCATCCGTTGCTTGGCCATCCCTTATCTCTTGCTCCAATGAAGATTGGATCTCCATCACTTCCATCTTGTTCAAGAATCCGAGATGTAACCGTTCGAACTCCTTACGTAGTTCGGGTGGTAGCTCCCGAACCGTGAGTTGGTGACATGCTCCCTTTCGGCTCAATGCATCAGCTACTTCATTGGCCTTTCCAGGGTGGTAGTTGATTCCAACATCGTAATCCTTGATGAGTTCCAACCATCGACGTTGCCTCAAATTCAGGTCCGTTTGTGTAAATATGTACTTGAGGCTTTTATGATCCGTATAGATCTCACATCGATGACCAAGGATATAATGTCTCCAAATCTTCAATTCATGCACTACTGCTGCTAGCTCCAAGTCATGTGTAGGATAATTAAGCTCGTGCTTCTTTAATTGTCGTGAGACATAGGCTACCACTTGTCCTTCTTGCATGAGCACACATCCGAGCCCCTGTCTGGATGCGTCACAATATATGTCAAAGCTCTTGCTTACGTCCGGCAATACCAAAACCGGTGTTGTTGTTAGCCTTTTCTTGAGCTCCTCAAAACTTTCTTGGCATGCTGGTGTCCACTGAAAGGCTTTTCCCTTTGTTAGCAACTCCGTCATAGGCTTTGCTATCTTAGAGTAGTCCTTAATGAAACGTCAGTAGTATCCAGCCATCCCAAGAAAACTCCGAATATCCCTCACGTTTTGCAGTTGGTCCCACTTCAGAACATCTCTCGCTTTTCCAGGATCAACCGATACCCCTTCTTCGGAGATAATGTGGCCTAGGAATGATATTTCCTTTAGCCAGAATTGACACTTGTTAAGCTTGGCATACAATTGATGCTCACGCAGTTTCTACAAGGTCAATTTCAAATGTTCTTCATGCTCCTCACTTTTTGAATACACCATAATGTCGTCGATGAAAATCACGATGAACTTATCCAAGTACTCCATGAAGACCTTGTTCATAAGGTACATGAAGTATGAGGGTGCATTTGTTAACCCAAAAGACATGACGGTATATTCATACAAACCATACCGTGTTCGAAAGACAGTCTTGGGTATACCGGAGGGCTTAATCCTCAGCTGGAAGTATCCCGACCGAAGATCAATCTTGGAGAACACTCGGGCTCCTCTCATTTGGTCGAATAGGTCCTCTATACGGGGCAGAGAGTATTTGTTATTGATTGTCACCTCGTTGAGAGACCTATAGTCCACGCACATCCTTTGGGTTCCATCCTTCTTGTCACCGAAGAGCACGGGGGCTCCCCATGGCGACAAGCTTGGACGTATAAAACCCTTCTCCAACTGCTCTTGAATTTGCTTCTTGAGTTCTACTAGTTCATTGACAGGCATCATATAGGGTCTCTTGGCTATGGGTGCAGTTCCAGGTACCAAATCAATGGCAAACTCAATGTCCAGATCAGGGGGCATACCTAAAAGCTCCTCGGGAGACACGTCCGAGAATTCTTGAACCACTGGAATGTTGTCCAACGTTGCTCCTTCAACGTGGTTCAAGATTGCCTTTCCGGTTGTTTGTTGGACTGACTCAAACTCGACACGAATATCGTGCTCATTTGTCAACTGCACGCTTCTTTCAGCACATTGGATTACCCCGTTGTGCTTGCTTAGCCAATCCATCCCGAGTATTATGTCAATCCCTTGGGAATCCAAGACAATGAGGTAGGCAAGGAAGTCTACCCCCTTATTTTAAGGCTTACTTTCGGACATACTATATTAGTCCTCATCTCTCCTCCGGGAGAACTAACTAACATAGCACATTTTAAGTGGGATATGGGTAGATGATGTTTGAAAACATACTTGGATGATATGAAGGAATGTGATGCTCCAGAATCAAATAAGATGGTGGCTGGGTTGGAGTTGGCAAGGAACATACCAATTACGACGTCCTCAGCCTGTTGTGCTTCCTCAGTAGAGACATGGTTCACATTGCCGCGAGCATAGTTCTATTGTCCCCGGTTTCCTTGATTGTCCTCTCCGTTTGGTCGCGGGTTCTGTTTGGGCATGTTGCCTTGCTGTCCAGGGCCTCTCCTCGGGCACTGGTTCGCGAAGTGTCCTGTTTCCCCACATGCAAAGCATGCCCTGTTGCCTACGGCAGCAGGTACGTTGGGGCGGGGGTTTTGAACAAGAGCTCCCACGTTAGGTCGGGGCACACGAGGTGCTGGTGCAACGGGTCGTTGCTGTGGTGGCTGACTAGGACAGTATGCAGGAGTGGTCGATCCATACTGTGGTGCGGCCGGGGGCATGTATCGAGGTCATACGTTGCTCCCTTGAGCCTGGTAAGGCATCTTCCTCTTGCACTCTCGCTCGATCTCTCGGATCTTGCTTTCAACCACTATAGCCTTATCAACCATCTTCTGAAAGCTAACGTAGTCATTGTTGAGGAGCTGAACCTGGATCTCATTGTTCAACCCTCTCATGAACAGGTATTGCTTCCTTTGGTCTGAGTTGACATCTTTGGGGACATACCGGGACAGTTGTGTGAACTTGTTGAGATACTCATTCACACTTCTTTGTCCTTGGTGGAGACCTTCGAACTCCTGCCTCTTGAGCATCATTACACCAGCAGGGATGTAATGAGAGCGGAAACTTTCCTTGAACTCAATCCAAGTGATCGTCTCCGGATCGACATGAGCGTTGCTTAGGGCATCCCACCAGTCAGTGGCGGCTCCCGTAAGTTGGTGCGACGCAAAGTGGACCTTCTCTCGGTCATTGCACTGCACTATGGCAAGCTTCTTCTCCATGGATTTTAACCAGTCGTCGGCCTCCATGGGGTCGTTAGCTTGAGCGAAGATGGGTGGTCGAGTCCTCATGAACTCTCCCAACCTGTTATGAGCCGGCGGTGGTGGTGGTGGTGGTGGCGGAACGGGGTTGTTGTTGTTGGCCTGCAACTGACCCAAAGTTTGGATCATGGTTTGCATAAGTTGATTCTGCATGGCCATCAACCGTTCCAGGTGGTTCTCGCCAGCTCCGGGGTTAACAGGAACTTCATCGTGACCATCCTCTTGGTTGTCACGGATGTTCCTTTGGTCGGCGTTTCCTCTCACCATCTGTGAGAGAGATCGAAATAGAATAGAAGGTTAGAAAGTTAGGTAGATTCCCTCAACTATATGCATCAAGGTGAGTTGGACTATATATATTAGCCCATATGAGGATGTGAACAAGTGCCGAAACATCTCACACCTTATTCTACTTACGTGTGGATATGGACAACGTTTTGAGACGTCCCACAACTCACACTAAGCACACAATCACAAACAATCATTGCAAGGGCTCACACAACTCCTATTCAAGGATGGTTTCCTATGTCAAGGTAGTTTCAAGGCCAATATATGCATCCTAGGCTTGCATCCTATGGTCAGCGTGGCTTAGCTACCAATCTGTGTCGGATACTAATCTGTGATTGTATCTAGGTGTGTAACCTACCATCAACCCGTGGTTCTGGTACCAATCCGTGATTGTATCCAGGTGTGTAATCTACCCTCATCCGTGGATTTTGATACCAATCTGTGTTTCCTATTTAGGTGTGTAACCCACTGTCAACCGTGGCTCTGATACCAATCTGTGACGCCCTCAATCCTGTGGAAAACCACGGAACCGAGAACTGATGCATATGTGTGCCCAGGATATTCATCACACATACACATATGTTCCACAAACTGAAGTCAGATTATATATTATCACGAATAACAGAGTTTATTACAATGTCTCATGAGTCTTGGACTCATGCTCACAGCGGAAGTCTTATTTCTATGCAGCGGAAGTCTTTATTCTAATGTGGAAGCAATTTAACTAATGCAGAAGCAATTCTAGGCAGCAATTGCTCCATCTCTACTCCATCCCCACAGGCAAGGTTGAGAACAGATCACACGCCTAATGCTCCACTTGGTCTTCATAGAAATCTTCTCCTGCTGTTGATGATGAAATAATAATGCAAGTTTGAGTACAATGATGTACTCAGCAAGTGTGGGAAAAATATGATATGAAGCTCACAACAAGGTAGGTATAAAAGGCTCATTGCAGAAAGCAAAGTTATTTATCAAAATCATGATAAAACAGCAACTCATCTTTAAGTGAATGTAACCCAACATGTATTAAAATACCAACCATATCTCCATTATGTTCATAACCAGTCATCAATCAACCTTATTCTCGCTCATGAATACCCCCTCGTATTCGCTACCATCTCACGAATACCATCTCGTATTCGCTATCATTTCATCTCATAAACAACTTCGTCTCCCACCGAGACCAATCTCGTTGCCATGACTTCAACAGTCATGGAACTCATCTCATCACCCAGACTCAACGGTCCCAAAAAAAAAATCGAAACCAAACCTTCCAAAACCATAACCAATAACCATATCCAATAACTATCCCAACTAATCATGGAAGTTGGCCAGGCGCTCGTGATCGTAAGCTCGGCTACCATGATAGTTTTAGAACTCTGTAGAGTTTGCACCTCTTTACCCATAAGTTTGTGATTTTGTCACCCGTCGGCGACTATAGAACCTCCATTATACCAGTACACAACCGCCGGTGTATGGCCAAGAGATCACAAAATAGCCTCCAATTCTCCCACCCACGGGCCCCCTCTTGTGCCATGTAGTTCCTAGGGCAGTCCTCACTCGACTCCCATTCTTCACGATTCCACGGTCCATAACAATCTAGCAACTTACCTAATTACTCAGCTAAGCCGCACCCATAATTGGCCTTGTGGTGGCACTGTTATCCTGACATGTGCTCGTATGAACCGGTCCTTAGATCTACGGCAAGTAAACCACCATCTCATGCTACCTCATTCACAAACCCAGTCTTGCCTAGATCTCCCTCCGATCCATGTCCATTATTAACATCAGTTTCTCATTATCATTACGGGTGCAGTTAGCTAGACACATCTATCTCGCTTCCAAATCCCATGGACTCAGCGAAGCATAAAAGTAAAAAAAAAACCATACCCGACTCATAAACATCCCTGGCGACAAGGGTGGTTTAACCAAAGCTAGTAAACTCCTATAAAAGGGTTTCCCATCATGTTTGACTCAGCACACACACCTTTTCGCAAAACAAAACAGTTTTTCCCAAAACATAGGATCAATATGGTCAAGGAGCACTTGCCTTGTTCTTGCAGTTCCGGTTGCTCTTGGATCTCGAAACCTTGTTGTTGCAGCTCGTCGTAGACAGCTCCCTGAGCTTGTCCTGATATACAGGATCACACACATACAAGATCCACAACAATCAATATTATGCTCAAACTTTTACTAGATGTGATGATGCATATGCATGCTATCCTATAATGCAGTTTTATTAGATCGGTTTATACGTGTTCTTGCATGGTTTTATGATGAACAGAGGTGTTCGGATCAGATGTGGACGTGGCGATGACCTTGTTTTCAGATCAACCTGATCAACAAGTGATCTGTCCACAAGAAAGCTTCTGTTCGAAAGGAATCAAAGAACTAATGCAAAGAAAACACAACGATGTCGTAAGGTGGTATTGGAGGCCTACCTTACGTTCTTCTTGGTCTTGGGGTCCTTCTCTGATCAGACAGATCTTTGGGCTCCCCTTCCAGCGATCTTCCTCGACTGAACTCCGGCAATGGGCTTACTCGGCGAGTTGGGGCTAGGGCTCTAAGTCGTCGGCTCAGGAGTTGGAAAAGAAGTTCGTGGTTTCGGCCAGAGGTTCTGGGTTCTATTTATAATCGGGAGAAGAAGAGTACTAATCTGATTGTATCTCGAATAAGAATCCTATTCAGATTATCGTTGAATCTTAACATCTTATCTTTAGTTGATTTGGTACGGTAACATTGTGGAATTCAGGTCGGTTTCTTCTCCGTACCGATATTTCTACGCATACAGAATCCACAAACCATTCCAGAACTCGTTACCTCCTCGGTGATGAGCTCCGGAAGCTCCACGTGTCCTCCGAGGCCTGGTCTCCCCCTTTTCCGCAGAGACAAGCTCCGGTTGTGCCGTGTATCAAGCGAGCGAGACCTCCCTCTCCTTCGGAGGTGAGCTCCGCGTGCTCCACATATCCTGGCGGTCGAGACCTCCTCTCTTATTCGGAGGTGGCTCCGCGCATGCCACGTGTTAGTGTCAGTCTTTCCCTCTCTTCAGAGGTAGCTCCGGGTGTGCCACGTATCCATTCCGGACCTCCCTCTCTTCAGAGGTGGGCTCCGTGAATGCCACGCGTTAAATAGCGCCAGATTTTTCCTTTTTTCTCAGAGACGAGCTCCGAGGTAGACACGTGTCCAACAATGTCGGACCTACCGGAGATAAGCTCCGGTGACGACACGTGTCCAATAGAACCGGACCTCTCGGAGGTGAGCTCCGAGATCGACACGTATCCCGCGCGACTGGTCCTCTGATTTCCGCGGTGACTAGCTCCGAAGGTGACATGTGTCCTGCGGAAATGCCTTTGCTTCTTCCGCAGAGGCTAGCTCCGGGGCAACACGTGTCCCACAGGGTTGGACCTCTCCCCCTTTGCGGAGATGAGCCCCGAGCCTGCCACATAGCCAGTTTAGCGGCGGTCCTCTCCCCACTTCGCAGGGATGAGCTCCGAACACGCCACGTGGCCAGCGGGCCGCGGAAGTTGTCTTCGGCGCTCTCGGTGAACTGGATTCGGCTCTTATTGGCTATCTTTTTGATATTTTTCTCTGTTCCTACTTCTTTTAAAATGTTTTCTCTTCATGAAACATGAATATATGCAGAAACCAAAAATGAGGGTGTCACACGCCAGTCGCCGCCCGACTCTCACCTTCCGCGTCCGGCCGCCCCCGCCTCCAATTTCTGGCCCGCAGCCCGCTGCCGCGCCCCGCCGCCTCTCGCTGCCACGCCGCGCACGCCGCCTCCCGCAGCCTCCCGCCGCCGTCACCGTCTCCCGTCGTGCACGCTGCCTCCTGCAGCCTCCCGCCGCGCCCGCCGCCGTCGCCGTCGCCTCCCTGCTCCGGCTCTGGCGCCCGGCCACCCGCCGCCTCCCTGCTCCGGCGTTCGGCCGCCCCCTACCTCCCAGCTCCCACGCCTGGCCGCCCCGCCTCCCTCCTCCGGCGCCTCTCGGTAACCTATGTTCATGCATTTTTTTTAATTTTTTTCTTGTTGTTAGTTAGATTTAGTTAGAGTAGAGTTAATTGAATATTGTTTTACAGTAATTTGTAATTAATTTGGCAATTAAATTGTTTTTTGTAGTTAGTTTATAGTTGTGTAGTTGTAGTTTAAGTTGAAAATTAACTAGGGTGTTTATAGTTTAAGTTGGTAATTAGTTTGATTTGCGGCACAAGGCGGCACGGCGGGCCGCGACGGGCCGGTCGTCCCTAGTTAATTGCGACGACCGGCCCGCCTCGCCCCGCCGCGCGCGCCTCCCGCCACACGCGCCTCCTCGCCTCCTCCCTTCCATCGCCCCCGCCTCCCGCCGCTGCGCCCCGCCGCCCGCCTCCCGCCACCGCGCCCCGCCACCCCCGCCTCCCGCCGCTGCGTCCCGTCGTGCCTCCCTCCCATCGCCGCCGCTCCCGCCTCCTGCCACCGCCGCGCGCGCCTCCCGCCTGTCGCCTCCTCCCTCCCGCTGCCCCCGCCTCCCGCCTCCCACCGCCACGCCCCGCCGCCCCTGCCTCCCGCCACTGCGCTCCGCCTCCCCCGCCTCCTGTCTCCCGCCGCTGCGCCCCGCTGCGCCCGCCTCCCGTCGCCGCCGCGCCCGCCGCCATCGCCGCCTCTCGATAATCTCCTCCATGTACATGCATTTGGTAATTAGATTGTTTTTTATAGTTAGTTAGGTAATTAGGGTGTTTATAGTTTAATTTAGTAATTAGATTGATTTGCGATGACCAAACTTAGGGCCGTCGCAAATTAAGTAATCATCGAAATAAAGTCCTATTTGCGACGGCCAAAGAAAAAGCCGTCGCAAGTAAAATAAATTGCGACAGCCAAAGAAAAAGCCGTCGCAAGTAAAATAAATTGTGACAGCCAACCCTAAACGGGATATACCCCGCCCCGACTGACACACCCCGAGGCCGCTCACGACTACGCGGTGGCGGCCTCGGTGAGCGGTAACCGTCGCAAATAAAGTTTCCAAGCCATAATTGGCGACGGTAACCGTCTTTCGTCCCCAATATGTCATTATTTACGACAAGCTACCGCGCGTGGATGGCGGGCCCTGACGGGTGGTTTTCTCCCGTTCATTCCTCCTCTTTCGTTATTTCCTCGTCTCCTCCCGTTCATTCCTCCTCATTTGTTGTTGGACAGTTGACCCCAAAGCTTGAAGAATTGCACCATTTTTGGGGGGTGTAGAGTAAAACAAGCGAGGTTATGCTACCAAAATTTTGTTGGGCTTTAGGTATTGTGTCTTATTAGAAGCAGGATAAATCCTGCATATATTAACGATAATTTCTTCGGCTTTAAACTGCAGAGTCAAACATGGGTGAAGACCGCAGTTGGATGTATACTGGCTGGAAGAGCAGAACTGGTGGTCACTCGGGTGAGTGGTACATCAAGTTAGATAAATTCTTGGATCGAGCATTTTCATTGTCAACTGATGATAAGGTGTGGTGCCCATGTATGAAATGTCGGAACACCAAGTTTTTGAGCAGATTGGAACTATCGTTTCACTTATGTCAAAACGGTTTCACGCTAACTTCTGAGGTGTGGACTTTCCACGGCGAGACTAAACCTCGAGACATAGTAGAAGTGGATGAGGATGATGATATAACGGGGGTTTATAGGATGGATGAGATGCTAGAAGCTCTGGAAGTGGAGGATCCTCTTACAAAGGAGGCAGACGATTTCTTCGAGGACCTCAAGAAATCACAATAGCCGTTGCATGAACACACGGATGTGACTGTCCTTGCTTTTTTGACCAGATTTATGGCAATTAAGTCTTAAGTATTTTTTTCTATCAACTGCTACAATGATATCATGAAAATGATATGTGATATCCTTCCACAACCTCAGAAAGCGCCTAAAGATATGTATCAGTCAAAAATCCAGATATCTGGTCTTGGTATGAATTATGAGAAAATCGATGTGTGCGCAGACAACTGCATGCTATTCTGGAAAGAGCACGCCAACGAGAACATGTGCTTGAAATGTGGTAAACCGAGGTATGTCGAAGTTGTTAATGACGATGGCGATAATGTGATAACAGATGTCGCACATAAGCAGCTTCGTTACTTACCTGTGACACCTCGGTTGAAGCGGTTGGTTCTTTCAAAAAGAACTGCTAGACACATGAGATGGCACAAAGAAGGTAAACGTGAGAACAAAGAATTCTTAACGCATCCGTACGACGGTGATGCATGGAAGGCGCTAGACCGTTTCGATCCAGAATTTTCTCGTGATGCGAGAAATATTAGTGTCGGGTTAGCGACAGGCGGATTCTCACCGTTCAGTACAAATGCCATGCCATACTCCTGTTGGCCCGTCTTTGTCATTCCCTACAACCTGCCACCGGCTTTGTGTATAAAGAACGAGTTCATGTTCCTCAGCCTCATTGTACCTGGACCTGATCATCGTGGGTCACGTCTCAACGTGATGTTGAAACCGCTGATCGAAGAATTGAAAGAGTTGTGAACAGGAGTTGAAGCGTACGACAATTACAAGAAGCAGAAATTCAACCTTCGAGCTGCTTATTTGTGGTCCGTCCATAATTTGCCGGCATACGGCATGTTTTCCGGATGGAGCACTCAAGGTCGTTTGACGTGTCCGATATGTGCTTCGGACACGGATTGCTTTCGACTAACTCATGGAGCCAAGATATCTTACTTCGATTGTCACAGACGTTGGTTGCTTTCGAATCACATATTTAGGCAACAGAGGCATGTCTTTAGAAAGAACACTGTTGTCACTAAAGGACCACCGAAACGTCTCAACGGGTGGAAGGGTGCATCGTTGAAGCATATGCTCTTAATGAAGTAGGATACTTTTTTCAAGTGTCTACTTTGCATATGAACACAATGTCAATATTTCGGCTATGCGGTACAATGTGGACGAAGCCCCCCTTTAAGTGACCTCTCCATTTTTCAAACGAGAGGCACTACCGTTGGTAGCTACACGACCTACGTCCTACCAGAACGTGACAGAACTGCTGCTTTATTTTACATGTACGCAAATATAGAAGGCATGCAGGAATACTTCGAGTAAGTGTTTCTCCTACATTTATGCTAATCGACATATTTTGCTACACATGTATTCTAAAAACTGTCTCACGTTCAGCGAGTTTCACAGACAATGTTGGCCACATAGGCATCAACCTACGGCCAAACAAGTTGAAGGAATGCGACAAGAAGGAATAAATGGAGGGTCGGGTTTCCTATCCTGGTTTCGAGATTATGTAATACTTTCTCTTCTTCTATATATTATAAGCTACTATTATTAAAGAAATTGTTATTTTAACTTACGATCATGTTTGACAGTGCCGCACTCACAATGTCCATAAAGATTTGCGGCATCTATCTTATGGATTGGTGAATGTTCGAAGCTATGGTCGATATGACGTAAATGGTTTTCGATTCCGTACAACTCATTTTGAAGCTCTTCGTTCTCTCGCGGCAACATCAAATTCTGGTATTGTGACGAGAGCAATTGACAGTCAAGGCAATGTAACCGATTATTATGGGATCACTAACAAAATCCTTGAATTTACTTTTACCAGAAATAAGACACTTCGAGTTGTCTTCTTTGACTGTGACTGGTTTGATAGCACTCATGGAACTCAAGAAAACCAATTTGGAATGGTGGAAGTCAAACATAAGGACCGACTACGAGGTTATGATACATTTGTTCTTGCACACCAAGTGGAGCAAGTGTATTATCTACCTTATACATGCACAAAGCTAAGTGCTTGGTGGGTGGTATATAAGGTGAATCCTCGTGAGCGGTTATATACTCCTGGGGATGATGGTTACCATGATAGTGAAGACATTGAAGAAGTGTACCAAGAAGAAGAGTTGCCAGACACTTTTATCGTCGAGCCTGGGGAAGGACTCGATCAATTAGTAGGAGATGTTGAAGATGTAGAGACAGATGATATTCGAAAACAAAAATTAAAACAGGTCACAATGGAAGATCGTTGGGCTGGTTTAAGGAGTAGGGCACATGATAATGATGTTGATGAATTTTGAAAGTGATTACAAGTAACGTTTTCTTTTAGATAGTAACATGAATTATGTATATCTTTTATATGTTTAAGGAGTAGAACACTGATTATCTATTAAAACAGGATGGCGTCAAAGAAGAGTAAGAAGATGGAGACGACGAGGGGGTTCTTCCCCTCTAGACCTGAGGATGCTTTCACTGGTGCCTCGTCGATCGGGAGCAGACGCTCTCAGCTGTTGGGGTACGTTCGGAGCAGCTCTAGTGCTTCATCACAGCAGTCCACACAGGTAAATTTCAGTATTCTTTGACGAATTCTTCAAATTCAATTTCCAATTAAACTTACTTATGAATCATTTGAATGTTGTAGTCCTTACCGACTGACTCAGTGGCTACAGCGCCAGTTGAGCTTGGCTACCCTTCGGTGAGCCAGCCCTCGGCCACCCAGCCCTTGGCTGACGAGCCTTCTGTTCCAGAGACGTTTGTTCCTCAGCCTTCTATTCCTGAGCCTTCTGGGTCACCAGACGTGGTGCCCCAGCAGACGCGGAGGACGAGGAGGACTCACTTTGTTAGTTCTCCTGTGGTCCCTTCATAGAGGATCATGATTCATCCGGTCGGAGACATGTAATAAAACCGTAGTGTTAAATTCTGGTTTCTTTTTGTTACTTAAGTAATGAATTAATAAATGTCTTGCAGCGCTTGGTACGACGCGTCTTTCACCGGTGAGACACAACAGACCGGTGAACGGTGTCCTCGGGTCCTTAGTGCGTTTGCACTATCCCGGGGTCATCGACGGGGTGCCTGCTACTTCCTGGGAGGATTACGCACGCGCCCATCACCAGGAGCACGACAACGTTCAGGAGGCCGTATGGGCTGATTTTATGGTAAGTATGTTAAATAAAGTTCCTAAGTTTTAACTCTAAAACTCTTTTAATGTACATCTCTTTCAATATTTATCACAGGAAAGGTATATTTTAGAGGACCTGGACGACCCTCGCATGTTGGAGGATGCGAGGAAAGTGTTTCACATCAACGCTGCGAAGGCGGTTCGGCAAGCTTTGTCGAACGCTCATATTCAAGTTATCAACAAGCACTTGAAGGCAAACCAGCACCACGTACTACACTTCCGGCAGGAGAGCGAGAGGCACCTGACGGAGGAAGAGTACGCGCAGGTACGTGGGGTGTAGTAAATATTTTTTCTGAGCATGGAGCAAATACATCAATGATATTTTTAACGACCTACAACTATGTGCAGGGCCACGTGAGCTGGTTGCAGGGTCGGTCCGATGCATACCGGGCCCTTTGTCGGTACTGGGCTAGCGATGATGTAAGTGCATCTAGGATATCCCTTGTGGGTTTTGGCTAATTGATGACAAGCATATGAGATCCTAATGAAATTATTGCAGGACAAACAAAGTGAACTAGCTCCTGCACACAAAAAGGTGAAAAATAGAGTGGTGTCCGAAAAGGAAGACTTTAGTGGAATTTAGAAGAGCAAAGTAGATGTAAATGTATAGGGTGTGTGTGAGAGACACATCCCAAGAGCTCATGACTTTGCGTAAGGGTAAGGGGTTTAAAAATCAACTAAAATCCACTGGACACCGGACTAGTCCATTCATGGACCGGACTAGTTCGGTCAGCTTACTAGAATGCGACCGGACAAGACCGGTTTTAGACCGGACTAGTCCGCTCATGTTTCTATTGTCCTCTTTAGAGGACTGTGGACTAGTCCATCCATGCGACAGGACTAGTCCGCTAAACTTTCTGGAACCCCACTTCACATAGCACCGGACAAGTCCGGTTTTAGACCGGACTAGTCCGGTTAACCCACTGGAAGTAGACCGGACAAGTCCGATCATATACCGGACTAGTCCGGTATTAGGTTTTACAACGATAACTTTTTAGAAACTATATAAATGGGTGATCCACGACCTCCCAAAGAAGAGACACGACTCATACTGCTTGAAACAAGAACCCTAGCGCCGCCACCTGTCCCAAGAGCTCCAAAACACATCTCCCCACACATCTAAGGTGAAAAAAGGAATCTTTTAAAGGCCTATTCACCCCCACTCTAGGCCACATTCAATTGGTATCAGAGCCAAGTTCTCCATCAACGAGACTCACATCTCGGAGAGATCAATGGCCTCTGAGAAGAACAACGATATCCCGAAAACGAACAACAACGATGAGGAGCAAGAAGCCAAAGCCTTCGATGTGCTGAAAGAAAGTCCACATGACGATGATGAAGTGAGACAGCTAAAGGCATTACTGAGAAAGAAATTAATGGCACAAAAGGGAAAAGAGGAAGAAAAGACGATGGGGAGTGGTCATCACGACTACTCCAGGTATCCTTACAACTACAACCGTCTCAATTCAAACAATCACTATCTTTCGATTCCTATGGGAAGGCCTCCACAGTTTGACGGAAGTGACTATACCATGTGGAAGTACAACATGAAGATGCATCTGATATCTCTGAATCCCAGCCTTTGGCATATTGTCTGCACAGGAATAGATATCCTAGACACGGATGAAGAACTCACCCCGGAACAAGAACAAGAGATTCACAGAAATGCACAAGCCGTTGCAGTAATCACATCGTCACTGAGCAGAGAAGAATTTACCAAGATCGATGGACTAGAGAGTGCAAAAGAAATCTAGGATACACTCAAAACAGCTCATGAAGGAAATAGGTCTGTACATGAAGCCAAAATTGATATGCTTGAAGGAGAGTTGGGGAGATTTTCTATTGAATAAGGCGAATCACCTCAAGACATGTACAATCGGATGAAGACACTCATTAACAAAATCCGTGCCTATGGAAGTAAGAAATGGACTGATCACGAGGTGGTCAAAAGGATGATAAGAGCCTTCATGCCAAGAAACGTCACACTTTGCTCAATGATCAGAGAGAGCCCCGGTTTTCACAAAATGACTCCCGATGAATTACTAGGGAAGATCATAAATCATGAAATGATGGAGAAAGAAGCCCAATACGTCAAAGACTTAGCCGAACTCACCTCATCCAAAAAGAAAGAAGTTGCTCTCAAAGCAACGTGCAGACCCAAACTCAAAGAAACTCATGAAGACCAAGACGATGGAGATACAAGCGACGAGAGCACCGATCTTGATGACGAAGAAATGGTACTCTTCATCAAAAAGTTCAAACGCATGATGAAGAGAAGACACGACAACAATTCATATGAAGGCAAAAGCAAGGATAAAGGAAAATCCAAGGCTCGACGCACTTGCTACAACTGCGGAGAGTATGGTCACTTCATGGTGGACTGTACTTATGAAGAAAACAAAAAGAAGAAGGAAACAAGATCTCAAGAAAAGAAAATTTTCAGAAAAAGAAGACAAGTCCATCAAGCTCACATTGGGAAGGAGTGGGACTCAAACGACGAGTCCTCCTCCGATGAAGAAGAAGAGATGGCCACTATCGCAGTCAAGAAACCAACAATGAGAGCCACACTCTTTCCGAACATGGGAGGACGGGACATGAACAACCACACTTATCTTATGGCTAAGGAAGGCAAGAAAAAGGTTCGACTTACTCCTCCTGTACTAAATTCCTCCATTGATGACTTTGATAGCTCTAGTGATAATGAAGAAATGTTTAGAGGGCTAAGTAAAATTGCTTTAAAGAAAATGGAAATGTTGTCGAACGAAATCTTTGAAAAGGAGGAACTTGTCAACCGACAAGAAGATATGCTCATCCATGAGAGGAAGAGATATCAAGAAGTTGAAAAGCTTCTTGAGCTTGAAAGAGAGAAGAATGAGTCACTTGAGTTAGAGCTAGCCTTGAGTAAGGAAACTTACTCAAAGTTAGAAGACTCGCACATTGCAATCAAGGAAGAACTTGCTAACTTGTCAAAAGTTAACAAAATCCTTGAGGTGCAAGTTGAGTCGCTCAAACAAAGTGACTCCTCTTCCTCCAAAAGCTCTTCCTCCAAAGACATGAGTTCGACAAAAATAAGAACCTGCACTTGCTCTAGTAAGAAAAATGTAATTTCTAATGCTTCAACCTCTCATGACATGCATTCTTCTCAAAACGGCATCTTTGATAAGGAGAAGATCAAATATGCACGAAGTGCATATATGATCACTAAACCTCCCAATGTCAAAGATGGTCTTGGTTTTGACAGGAACAAACACATGTCTACTCCTAATCATGCTAAGAATAGAATCACTTTTGTTAAAGAAAAATCCCATGAATCTGAGTTACAAACATTGTTCCGTACATTTGATGCTTCTTATGTTCTCATGAAAAACAAGTATGGAAAAGTCATTGCTGAATATACAGGGCCACGCCACAAGAACTTAAAAACTTGTGTGTGGGTGCCCAAGACTCTTGTGACTAACCTGAGAGGACCCAAGCAAGCTTGGGTACCTAAAACCAAGGAATAGTTCTATTTTGCAGGCTTACTCCTCCGGCGGATCTAAGTGGGTGCTAGATAGCGGATGCACAAATCATATGACCGGAGAGAGAGGTATGTTTGTGGAGTACGAGTGTAACAAGGATCCAAGTGAAGGTATATACTTTGGATACAACAGCCAAGGAAAGGTCCTTGGTAGTGGTAACATTGAAATATCCTCTCAACACACCTTATCTAATGTTTTACACGTAGACTCTCTAGATTATAATCTTTTATCAATATCTCAACTATGCGACAAAGGTTACAACTGTTTATTCAATAATGAGGGTGTGACCGTCTTTAGAAGAAGCGATGGCTCGATTGCATTCAAGGGATTGTTGAAGGGAAAGCTTTATCTTGTTGACTTCAACAAAGATAAAGCCGAACTCAACACTTGCTTGGTTGCTAAGACCAACATGGGATGGCTGTGGCATAGACGGCTAGCCCATGTTGGAATGAGAAATCTGCAGAAACTTCTAAAAGGTGGTCACATCCGTGGTCTTAAGGATGTGGTTTTTGAAAAAGACAGGCCGTGCAGCGCTTGTCAAGCAGGAAAACAGGTTGGAGCACCACACCCCGCCAAGAATGTGATGACCACCGCTAGACCGCTGGAACTTCTCCACATGGATCTCTTTGGTCCAATTGCGTACATCAGCATCGGCGGTAACAAATATGGTTTAGTAATTGTTGATGATTTTTCAAGATTTACCTGGGTATTTTTCTTGTATGATAAATCAGAAACTCAGGGAATCCTCAAAAAGTTCTTGAAAAGAGCTCAGAATGAATTCTCATCAACCGTAAAGAATATCAGAAGTGACAATGGGACAGAATTCAAGAACACCCAAGTTGAAGAATATCTCAATGAAGAAGGTATAAAGCATGAATTCTCGGCACCCTACTCTCCTCAACAGAACGGGGTGGCCGAAAGGAAGAACAGAACATTGATTGAAATGGCGAGAACAATTTGGATGAATACAAGACGTCAGACCGATTTTGGGCAGAAGCGGTGAACACCGCTTGTCATGCCACAAATCGGTTGTACCTTCATCGACTACTGAAGAAAACTCCATATGAGCTTCTCACGGATAAAAAGCCTAATGTTTCTTATTTCAAAGTTTTTGGTTGCAAATGTTTTATCCTGAACAAGAAACCAAGGGCCTTGAAGTTCGCTTCGAAGTCCGATGAAGGATTCTTGCTCGGATATGAATCGAATGCCTACGCCTATCGTGTCTTCAACAAGGTGTCCGACCTTGTTGAAGTAGCACGTGACGTAGTGTTCGATGAAACTAACGGCTCACAAGTGGAGCAAGTCGATAAGTTTATGCTAGATAAGGAGGAAGCTCCATGTGAAGCGCTGAAGAAAATGGCACTTGGTGATATCCTACCATGAGAGGAAACACAAGACGAACTTCAACAAGGAAGCAATGATCAAGGGGGAGCTCCTACACAAGATCGGGATGAGGAAGGTCAAGAAGATCAAGATGATCATGGAAGCAATGATCTAGGGGGAGACATGACACATGAAGACAATGAAGAACAAGCAACTATACAAATTCCACATCCAAGAGTACATCAGTGTGTGCAAAGAGACCATCCTATCAACAATATCATTGGAGATATTGCTAAGGGAGTAACTACTAGATCTCAAATTGCAAATTTTTGTGAACACTATTCTTTTGTGTCTTTTCTGGAGCCATACAGGGTAGAAGAAGCCTTAAGGGATCCAGATTGGGTGATTGCAATGCAAGAGGAGCTGAACAACTTCAAAAGAAATGAAGTATGGGAGCTGGTGGAAAGACCAAGGGCGAACATCGTTGGAACCAAATGGGTCTTTCGGAACAAGCAAGATGAACATGGAGTAGTGACAAGAAATAAAGCGAGGTTGGTGGCCAAAGGTTACTCTCAGGTGGAAGGTTTGGACTTCGATGAAACTTTCGCTCCTGTAGCTAGACTTGAGTCCATTCGCATTTTATTGGCATATGCTACTCACCATAATTTTAAGTTGTATCAAATGGACGTCAAGAGTGCCTTCCTCAATGGTCCGATAAAGGAGGAAGTCTATGTGGAGCATCCACCAGGGTTCGAAGATCAGGAGTATCCCAACCATGTCTATAAACTGCGTAAGGCTCTCTATGGCCTCAAACAGGCTCCTCGAGCCTGGTATGAGTGCTTTAGAGATTTTCTGGCTCAAAATGGATTCAAAATTGGTAAAGCTGAATATACACTCTTTACTAAACATTTTGATGATCATTTATTCGTATGTCAAATTTATGTTGATGACATTATTTTTGGATCCACTAACAAGTCCTTCTGTGAAGAATTTAGCAAAATAATGACAGACAGGTTCGAGATGTCAATGATGGGTGAATTGAAATTCTTCTTGGGATTTCAAGTGAATCAACTGAGAGAAGGTACATTTATAAGCCAAACTAAATATACACAAGACATTCTCAAGAAATTCAATATGGACAAAACCAAGCCCATCAAGACACCCATGGCCATCAACAGACATCTCGACCTCAATGAAGACGGTCCGAATGTGGACCAAAAGGTATATCGGTCCATGATTGGCTCCTTACTTTATTTATGTGCATCTAGGCCAGATATTATGCTTAGTGTTTGCATGTGTGCAAGGTTTCAATCCGCACCTAAAGAGTGTCACTTAATTGCTGTAAAAAGAATCCTAAGGTACCTTGTGCACACACCCAACTTGGGCCTTTGGTATCCCAAAGGATCCAAGTTTAACTTGATAGGGTATTCCGACGCCGACTATGCAGGATGCAAAGTCAATAGAAAGAGCACGTCAGGGACTTGTCAATTTCTTGGTAGGTCCCTAGTTTCTTGGTCATCTAAAAAGCAGAACTTCATTGCTCTTTCCACAGGGAAGCGGAGTATGTTGTAGCCGGTAGTTGTTGTGCGCAACTACTTTGGACGCGACAGACTCTTAGGGACTACGGCTACAATCTAAGTCATATCCCGCTTCTATGCGATAATGAAAGTGCTATAAAAATTGCACACAACCCTGTAGAGCACTCAAGAACTAAGCACATAGATATCCGTCATCACTTTCTTAGAGATCATTCATTAAAAGGTGACATTGCTATTTCACATGTTAGGACTGAAAAACAACTTGCGGATATTTTTACCAAACCATTAGATGAGAAAAGGTTTTGTGAACTAAGAAATGAGCTAAACATTCTTGACTCTCGAGATGTGGCTTGAAACATTACATACCTGGTTGCAACTCAAAATGTTCCTTTGTATTGTTAAAAATGCTCCTCTTCTCCTTTTCTACTCAGAAAACTATCTTAATGAAGAAATCTTGTGGATTATGACCATTGTTTGATTGCTGATTGCCTACTGGTATTAATCACCAAGACTATTTGCAAAATTATTGTCCTTGGATCACAATTAACATCTATATATGTATCAGGTCTGTTGGAAACGGACTAGTCCGATTTTCAACCGGACTAGTCCGGACAGACGACAATTAGGTTAACTCAGGGGCACTGGACTAGTCCGCTACCATGACCGGACTAGTCCGGTCAGTCGCATATAGAAGCAGTTGGCCGGACCAAACGCCTCCCTCTCCACTCATAAGCACTTTGTCTCACCCCCTCTCCTAAACCCTAGCTCCCAAAGTGATTTTTGAGTTGAGCCCTCAAACTCGGAGTTTTCTCCGTGAAAAAGCCTCTTCTCGACGAGGGGATCCTACATTCCGGACTCATCCGGATAGACTCTTGCTCCTTCAACGTGAATCTTCAAATCTTGGTAAATCCCCCCCCCTAAAACCAAAATCTCAATTTTTCTAGCTCTAGCTAGTTTCCTTTGATTTCAAAAGGATGTACATTGCATAAATAGATGTATTCCTACCACTTTCCTGCCCTTGTGTCCTTAGATAGGAGATTTGTTTCAAATGAAACATTTAATTTAGGGTTCTTATGCTAGGCCGGACTAGTTTGGCGCTCAGATGCGGACAAGTCCGGTCCACCGGACTAGTCCGCACTCTGAAACCGGACAAGTCCGGTCTCTGACAGTTGAACCCCTACATTCCCATTTGAAGTCGATAATGCGTCCATTTGCATCTAATCCTTAAACTCCTTATCAGGCATCATGTCTTCGGGCTCAGATGACGGCTCTTTTCACCTTGACGAAGAAGTTCAACGTGAAAGAGTGAGGAGAGCTAAGGAGGGAGTGATGAAGAAGAGACATGATGTCAATGCTCACTCTCCACCCTCCGACGACAATCTACCTAAGAAGAGGAAAGTCATTGTCAAAAGGCCTCAAAGGAAAGATGCTGCTGAGGGCTCGTCAGGGCCAAAAAGAGTTCTCAATAAAGGGAAGGGACTTGCTAGTGGCCCCATTGGGCCTCTGAAAATGAAAAATCCCGTTCACCGCAACAGGCAGCCTTCAAGTGAGGATTTCACTGGAAAAGGGAATGAGCTAGCTGATAACTTCAGGAAGATTGAAGTGTATGACCGACCAAAACAATGTTCTGATCCAAGGTTCTGGAGCAACTTCCATGCAGACTACTACGAGCATGTGTACATGAAGATGAAGAATCCTGTAGTAGAGAGTCAATGGCTAAATGTTGAATACCTGAAGTCGAAGAGGTATCCTGCCTTTCGTGAGATGGTGGAGGCCTTAGAGAGGCACGGTCTGACGGACCTGCTATCCTTTGAGTATGACTGGAACAATGAAGTCATTACCCAGTTTTACTCCACTCTCTACTTTGCTCGTGGTGATGGAGACAGTCTTACTTGGATGACTCATGGTTCAAAGTACAGTGCCACTTATGATGACTTTGCTAGGATTCTTCACCTCCAACACACTTTGGATCATGAACTGGTCATCCATAATCTGAAACCCCTGGAGAAGGAAGAGCTTAAGTTTCTCTATGACACAAGGATGCCATATGTTCCTCCCACGATCAAATATCTGAAGCCCTTCTTTGTGGTCCTCAATAGAGTCTTGAGAAAGACTATAGCTCCGAAGGATGGAGATGCGGGAACTATACAAGGGACCTTGAGGACTCTCATGAAGGTCATTAGTAGAAGGAGACCATTCAATGTTTTTGAGTATATCTACAATGACATCGTGAACATCTCAATCACCCCCAGTAGGTCCTGTGGATATGCACCATATATCATGTACATGATTGAGAAAGTGACGGGACTCGAGTTCGTCAAGGATGTCAAGCATGCGGGGTTGAAGCCACAAAAACCCACCGAGTACACTCTCCCCCTGGCTCCAACTGCCCCGTCCTCTCCACCAGTGGAGAGGAGATCAAATCAAGCTCATGATGTTACTAGATCTGCAGCTGCTCCTCCTGGGTCTCCACCTGCACAAGAATCATCCAGTGGCATCCTCAAGGTGCTCTCCTCCATCTTTGCCTGCTGCCGCAAGATCGAAGACAGACAGCTCAAGGAAAAGCTTGCAAGGAAGAAACACCAACAGTATGTCAATGCCAATATCAAGTCTATCTGTGCAAAGCTTGAGATTGAGCCTGTTGGATCACCTCCCGCCTCCGAGGACTCAGAGGAAGATCCTGCTCCCATGGATGCCGAAGTTGGTGAAGATGAAGATCAGACTGAGACTGAAGGAGAACGCAGCGATGAGTGATTCCCCTCAATTTTTCCCTTTTTGGTGCCTTGATGCCAAAGGGGGAGAGATTGAGACTAGATTTGGACTCGAACTATCTAGTATTAGTTATTAAGATCTTTTGTGATCAAGGACATGTACCTATTCTAAAATCTTGTAATGCACTATTTCTTTTCTTATGTGTGATGCACTATGCTCTAATGCCTACTTATATGTTCACTACTGTTTGTCTTTAATATGTTCACTACTGTTTGTCTTTAATTTATCACATTTTATTTATCACACACCTGTTAGGCACCCCACCATAAGGTGTGTGCATATGTGAGAAGTTTTTTGTGAATTCCTTATTATTCTCATATGTGCACACCTTATGAAAAATCAACTTTTTATTCTCAATTGTGATATCTCAAATAGTTGTCATCAATCACCAAAAAGGGGGAGATTGTAAGTGCATCTAGGATATCCCTTGTGGGTTTTGACTAATTGATGACAAGCATATGAGATCCTAATGAAATTATTGCAGGACAAATAAAGTGAACTAGCTCATGCACACAAAAAGGTGAAAAATAGAGTGGTGTCCGAAAAGGAAGACTTTAGTGGAATTTAGAAGAGCAAAGTAGATGTAAATGTATAGGGTGTGTGTGAGAGACACATCCCAAGAGCTCATGACTTTGCGTAAGGGTAAGGGGTTTAAAAATAAACTAAAATCCACTGGACACCGGACTAGTCCGTTCATAGACCGGACTAGTCCGGTCAGCTTACTGGAATGGACCGGACTAGTCCGCTCATATTTCTGTTGTCCTCTTTAGAGGACTGCGGACTAGTCCATCCATGCGACAGGACTAGTCCGCTAAACTTTCTGGAACCCCACTTCACATAGAACCGGACAAGTCCGGTTTTAGACAGGACTAGTCCGGTTAACCCACTGGAAGTAGACCGGACAAGTCCGATCATATACCGGACTAGTCCGGTATTAGGTTTTACAACGATAACTTTTTAGAAACTATATAAATGGGTGATCCATGGCCTCCCAAAGAAGAGACACGACTCATACTGCTTGAAACAAGAACCCTAGCGCCGCCACCTGTCCCAAGAGCTCCAAAACACATCTCCCCACACATCTAAGGTGAAAAAAGGAATCTTTTAAAGGCCTATTCACCCTCCCTCTAGGACACATTCAAATGAGTTCAAGGCTAAGTCTTAGAGGGCTCGAGGGTGCAGAGGGGTCGAGGGAAAGCACATACACGGTCAAGATAACCACTTGCGTTTAGATAAACGCATGGTAAGTGTATATAACTTATGTTTATGTATTAATAATATATTGTTCGTACTAACACGTATTGACAAGAGCGCGAGACGGGGGTGCCGCCGACTCTTGCTGAGATCTGGAAGAGAGGTCACAGGGACCCTTCTCAGCCCCAGGGGTGCAGTCAGGCCGCAGCCCAGCGGTTGGTAAGTATAGAAATCATTCATAGTAAATGTAACTATATGGATTAATGAACTTACACGGTTTTCTTGTTTTTCAGGCTAGGTACGGGGAGGAGGCTAGGAGGATACATGGCGCAGATTTCGATTGGGAACATGAACCAATCGATCCTCAAGCCGCGTATGCAACCGGAGTGGAAAAGTCCACGGAAGGTGAGTTCATAAGTCATTTTATCGTTTTCAATTCAAAATATTAAAGATATTTCAATTCCATATTACTGATTCTTTTTTTTATAGGCTCGCCATATTCGACGGAGTTGTCGACTCGAGAGCGGCGAGACCTGCGAGAGGCAGCTCCACACAGTCTTCGTCAGCGGGCCCGAGTCACCGTGTCTCGTAGGTGGAGACTCTTGCCCGTCAGGTCCAGGAGAGTCGCGAGCAGTTTCAGTCGGACCTGGAGGCGCAGAGGGCGGCGATGGAGGCCACCATCTCCTACCAGCGAGCCTGCATCGAGCAGATGCGACAGATGATGGAGATGCAGCGACAGGCGATGACGGTAAGCTAAAGTAATTTAAATTTAGCGCATTCTTAATAATATTTAATAACCTGTAACTTTTGCAACCATAGAGTTTCTTTCAAGGCTGCGATGTCCAGGGGTTGCACCTCCAACTTCCTCCACTGCCACCGCCGATTCCACCGCCGGAACTAGAGCTACCGCCGCCGGTGCACGTTTCTCCGGGTGTTCAGGTAATCAAAAACATTCTTACTTAGTCTTAATTTATAAATGTAGTCTTACTTTCATGCCAAACAAATTGTAGTCTTACTTAGATATTGTAGTCTTACTTAGTCTTACATAATCAAACATATAGCAAATCTAACTCAAATTAAATAAACTAAGTTCAATATGATCAATTCTAGCTTGTTTAATCAATTCTAGTCAAAAACAAAGTTCTAAACAAATTAATATGTTCAACAACTTCTATGTGTCGCAGGGATCGGCGACGGAGGCTCAAACTCCGTCGTCGTCTATACCAGCGCCTGAACTGACGCGCGACGAGGATGTTGGCGGCTCTGGAGGAAGTGGACGCTAGCGGAGAGCCTCTCTTCCTTATTTTTCTATTCTTGTGATAAGATGTGAGACTTTTGTGTTGTGATCGATGGAGCGGCGAGGATGTTGTATTTTTCTATTCCTTATTTATCTGTTGTTATGTCTATTGTGTTTCTGGCCATCGAGTCGGGCAGAATTTTCAGTTTTTTAAAAAAAATAAAAAACCTTATTTGCGACGGTTTTTTATACAGTACCGTCGCAAATAAGTGTGCAGCTATCGCAAATTAACCTACGTAATTTGCGACAGACACCGCCGATCGTCGCAAATAAAGTACTTACTTGCGACGGCCACCGCTGGCCGTCGCAAATTGTCAAGTCGGGCCCATCGGTTGTGCCCGGGCTCTTGTTTGCGACGGCCCATCTAAGCCGTCGCAAACAAGTTTATTTGCGACGGCGGCCGTCGCAAATAAAGTTAATTAAGACGAAAAACAAGCGACGGCCGGAAACCGTCGCAAATAAGTAAAGTCGTCGCAATTTGATTATTTGCGATGGTTTTACACTTATTTGCGACGGCCCTGGCCGTCGCAAATCACCGGGATTCCTGTAGTGTATCTCAGATACGGGGGCACTGATTTCACCCCGTCTTTTCTGAGAAATTTATATACAGGTAGAGATTTTATATGGAATTGCAAATAACCTCATGGTACATCGAGAGGGATAATATTGGGGATCAATTTAAACGTTTTCCATAGTGGAGCTATAGATGAGGGGGATTATTATACTAAGTTTCATCTATGTAACAAATCTGATAATTTTAAATGGGCATTGATTTTAGTATATGAACCAGCACAAAACCAGTATAAAGAGAATTTTCTTGTGGAGCTAGTCAACATGTGTTCGAAAAAAGCCCTTCCAATACTTATTGGGGGTGATTTCAACTTACTAAGACATCCACATGAGATAAACAATTGAATTGGTTGTGTACTCACGTACGTGCATAGATCGGAGTTAAGAACCTTTACTATGCACAATAACCACCAGTGTAATACTGACGATATTGAGAATCCGATGATCCAGATAAGTTTTCCTCCACTATCAGTACTAGCAGTATTTACTGGTAGTACCTTACTAAGACATCCACATGAGATAAACAATTGAATTGGTTGTGTACTCACGTACGTGCATAGATCGGAGTTAAGAACCTTTACTATGCACAATAACCACCAGTGTAATACTGACGATATTGAGAATCCGATGATCCAGATAAGTTTTCCTCCACTATCAGTACTAGCAGTATTTACTGGTAGTACCAACAGTACAAGGCGATATAAGTAAGAAACTGAATGAGAAAAATAATATGGAAGATTCGCGAAGCTGATGGCTGCAGAGAACGCTCCGACATAGACGTAACAATGCTTCATGGCACAGGATCACAGCGAGGAAGATGGCCATTCTGCCGTGCGGGAAGGGGGTAGAGCGGCGTGACGATCACAGTTGACACACGAGCAATCAATAATAGCATCCATCCCCCTTGCTGTGCCAGCTGAAATTAAGTTCCGCAGATGTTGATGCAATCAAGTTGACACACGGCAGCAGTTAGATCCCCAATGCCTCTCTGTCCTAAACTAATCGATTAATCTTATCATGCCGAGAACATCGAAGAACACGCGTGAGTGCAGTGTGGCCAATAGCTCAGCTTGCACTCGCGCTCCGGGTAGGTGTTCTGCATCAACAAAGGTGGAGTCATGTGCCATTTATTATTTGTTTGTATACAGCTCAATACTCTTCATTTAGAGTGGATTGAGAGAGATTAAAGAAAAAATAGTTCATTTTCCAATCTATTTCACTCCAATCCACTTCATTTATTAGTACTCAAACAAACCTGGATGGACAAGGGCCGGGCCACATTGTGACGTTCAGCTGTGCACAGTGTCTTCACAGTTTCTGCGTTTGGATCAGCTATTCATTCAGTGCATGGAGGTTTGTTGTTGGAGTTGCTTGCGATTGCGAGTCATGGTCTCATGGACAGAATTATGGAAATACACCGTAGGGTGGCCCATGTATCGACAGTCTGCGTCTTTCATGCGTCAACATTTTAATCTATAGGCACACTAGGATATAGATTTAGCTCTTCAACAGTAGTGATGGGTAATTTACATACACGTATTTCTGATCATTTTTTTCCAAAAGATCAATGCTAAAAATGCTATACATAAAGAATAGACAATTTATATACAACATATACTAATATGTTCATAGTAGATACCTAAAGGGGGTACTGTTGGCTAATTGTTTCAACATGACACTGATGGATGATCCTGTTTTTTCTCCCAATATTAACATGGTAACTTCTAGTCTTCGAGAGGAACGTGATAGCTCGTTTGTCTTGGTCAAGTATTAAGGTATAACATATGCTTTATTTCTTTCTTTTATCCCAGTCGGATAATCTATGTTAGACCCAAAACTATTCCCGCTTTCTAAAACCCCCGGTTTCCGTGAAATATGATTTTATCAACGTGGAGAACCGCAAATGAGCCTTGTTTCAATTGACATGAGTTGTAGTATTGATAGCTCTCGCTTGGTATGTGCTCACCTACATAAAACACAAGCAAGCAAACTAGTATGAACTGTGAAACAATGATTGCACTATCCATTCTTGGAAACAAATTCATATCATCTCAATTATATAAGCCCAATGATGAGCATCTATAAAGATCTTAGGATGATGAAATTGTCCAAAGGTTTTTTTCAACAACGTACTACTAGAATTATTTGGGTAATAGATACCATTTAGAACATGTTACAAGCTTATCTTACTAAACTTAACGGGGCTCTATACATGAATGAAACATCTCTATTCATATTTGTACACAATACCAAAGTTTTCATTGCGCTTTAATATAGTAAATCGATGAAATGATGACCACGAGTAACATGATCAGAAACCATGGAAAATGTACACTTTCTCTGATACCGGATCTCTCAAGACAAGAAAGCATCAAGGCATATCAAGTGGCAATCATCATAGCTGTGGTGTGTTGTCTGCAGGTAGCTCAAAGTTAGGAGGCATGTCTCCCAGAATCTCGAAATCACTCGACAGACAAGTATTCAATTGCAGTTGTTTCTTGTTTCCTGACGTTTCCTATTCCCACATATCATTGCATCTCTATTTTTTGGCTGCTCTCATTGTTTCCTATTTCACCGTTTGTTAGATCTGCTAACATGCATGTTCAATATATATATAAGGAATGTTTAGTATGGTAGTCTGCTTGAATGGAACACCTTGCCCGCTTCTATTTATAGGATAGAATGATACTCGCATAGATGAGGTGTATATTTGGCCATGATGAATTAAATGGGTCACATGTCGGTAGTTGGGTCGTAAAGATGGTGATTTTTTCTGTGGTCAGTGGAGAAATAAGTCAATGGTGCAGCCCAAAAAACATATAGCGCCCCAGTGCAGCTATGACGCATATTGTAATACTACTGTTTCAGTTTTTTAGGTCTCAGTTCCAGTTTTTCAATTTTGATTTATTTTATGCCGGCTGACTTGAAAGTGCTTCGCTACGTGGGCTCGGGTAAAATCAAGGGGAGACATCGATAAAATATCTGAAAATTTCGGCCTCAGCTTTGATCGTGCACAGGTTATTAACACCGACTAGGATAATAAAAGCAATACCGTAAATGCAGAGTTACTGAATCATATAGAAATTGATGATAAAACTTCTGCTCTAGACTTAGAAGAGAGGAAAATGTGGGAAGAAAAAGAATTGTATAATTTCATTCTGAATCACATTTGCTCTGATATTTTAGAGGAGGTGATCAATACTAGCAGTGATCATGATGATCATACTGTAAATGCAGAATTATTATCCAATTCTGGTGTAAAAAGTATAGGGAGGTCTGTTGGTCGCAAATTGTTTTGAAAATGAAAGGCTTATTATAGAACAGTAACGAGTTTAGAGACTTGAAAATTTTTAGATATATTTCGAATCTTACAAAACAATATAGCCTAAGATTCATAGGTATCTCAGAAACGGGGGCTAACGATTTCACCCAGTCTTTTCTGGAAAATCTATGTGCGGGTAGAGATTTTATTTGGCGTTGCGAGGAACCTCATGGTAAATCGGGAGGGATGATATTGGGGATCGATTTAAACATTATTGGAGCTATAGATGAGGGTCATTATTATATTAAGTTTCATCTATGTAACAAATCTGATAATTTTAAATGGGCATTGATTTTAGTATGCGGACCAGCACAAAACCAGTATAAAGAGAATTTCCTTGTAGAGCTTCAACATGTGTTTGAATGAAGCCCTTCCAATACTTATTGGGGGTGATTCCAACTTACTAAGGCATATGTCGTTGTTTTTACCACCGGCTAGTAATCTAACGCTTCACGTTTTATATCTGGATGGCTAGATAATAAAGACAAAGATTTATATTGGTTCGGACAACGTGTCCTACGTCCAGTCTAGGTGTTCGTCGGCGTTGTATTAGCTCTAGCTGTTCTAGGAACCGTGGTTACAGGCGAGGCTCCCTCCCGTGTGAGAGTGAAGAGAAAGCCTAAGTGTCGCGAGTGCTTGAGTCGTTTTGCCATCCAAGGGGAGGTTCCGGGCCTCCCCTTTTATAACCCGGACGCCTATACCTACCCGTCGGCTTTTCATAAATGGGGCGGGGGTTTACATGGTGTGTCACCACCTGAGGCGGCCCAAAGCGGTACAGGAGTGATGAGTACACCCGCTCCCATCTAGTCTACGGTCTACATCTACTTTCCGTCCCAGTACACCGGCGCCGAGCAGGACGGGACGGGTGGTGATGATGGCCTGGCGTTGTGCTTGTCTTCTCGCATGTGGTCTCCCACTTTGTCTTAAATCCCTTTTGTCCTTCCGTAACATCGGCATTTAAGTCCTCTGTTTGCCTTTAGTTCAGGCTCTATCCCAGATCGCTTCCCTCCCTCAATCTTGTTGTCCGGGCTTGGAGGTTGGTCGCCGCTTCTGTCCCCGAGGGTCGGGCTTCGTGGTGGCGTCATCTCGAGTTCGCGCCTTAAGTTGTGGCCTGTGGATCCACATGTCTTCGTGCGATTGTCGGTCGACTGCTTCTTGGGTACCCGGTGTATGTTACCCCGTCAGTAGCCCCCAGGCCTTCGGCCGAGCTTTTTCGGGTTCAGCCAAGCATATTTCTGCATACGGCGGTGGACCAGAAAGGATAAGAGAAAACAGAACCTGTGTGACATCGTTGTTTTGTTGCGATTCGTGGCTGTATACGAGCTCAAAGCCTTAGGCATTGTTCCTTTCATGACTTTGAGTAATCAAATAGCCCCCGAGCCCTCCCTCCGCAGGTCGATCTTGATTTGTTTAGCGAATCCGCTTCGCTCCCCATCCATAAACCATTTGTGGGTTTGGAGGGGTTGAGCCGAACAGGAAATTACCTCGGAGGTTGAGATCCTGAGCTCGGTGAGTTGCCTAACGGGTTAATCCAAGTGGAACCTCACTATCTTTCTGTAAGGACTGGGGAATCAGGTTGACCTGATCGAGGCTCGACGCCCGCATTCCATAAGATTCCTCTTGGTACACTCGCACGGATCCAGGGCCGTTCATAGGCCCGAGCGGATCGATGTCGGCCCGTTGGGGGGGATACTAGGGAGTCACCAAGATAAGACTCGAATATCAGACTTAGAGATGCCGGGAGCTTCGGGGCTCTTCATTGTGGAATTGATGGCCACCTCGCATCGCCTGTCCCTCGCTCGGGTTCATTCCGGGCGGTCCTCTCGACCTACATGTTAGGTATATCTTAGAAACAATAACTTCGATCGAGCCCCGAAAGTGGGCCACAAAAGACTACCTACTTACCTAGGCCTTCGATTTGCACGGCATGTCGATGTTGCGTCAGGGGTAGGCGGGAAGGTGCGAAGGAGAGGTGGTCTTGGGAAGAGGAAAAGGTGGCACGTAACTATTTGAATTGTTACGGATATCGAAGAGGTGGATTCGTCTGATAGTAATTATAACTGGTGTCATGTCCTGATGTCTCGGGAGGATTGAGACCACACTGCGGACGGGAGACGTTGTTGCGGGGCGCATGCATTCATTGGCCCTGGTGCCTTTACTTGTTGTCGTCACGCGCCGGGTATATAAGCAACCCTTAGGGTGCAAGTCTTCACGCCTATGTTTTCCTCTATTGTTCCAGTCCTCTCACGCCCATGCTTCCCTGCGAGTCTTGGTACCACAGGTTAGAAAAGGAGGGGTTCGAAAGAGATTGTGTGTAGTTCTCCTCCCCACCATCGAGCCTCGTTTCGGGCTATGGTCGTGTTTCTTCCGAACGTGGTCTTCGACCATCGGCTTCTTGATCCCGGCAGATGGAGGCACCTACGTCCATCCTCGACCTTCCGCTGCTGAAGTCCGTAAAGAACTGTCGTCAAGGCCAAGCCTATCTTCGTGAAGAGGGTCCGGTGCTTCCATCTTCCATGAGTCGGGTGCTCGTTCTTTGATACTGGTGGCGAGTTGTCGTGGTTCAGGTGGCGGTCCAGGCATTACGAGCAGAAGGGATGACCGCAGGCAAGTAAATCTTGCAAGAGCGCTGCCTGGGGGCAACTGAACTTTTAAGAACGTTGAATTGGGGATGTTGTCTGTAATAAATTTTCTTATTTACTTCAACCATCCTCCTGTAAGCCTTTGTTTGGTCATCTGCCCCCTTTTGTTTTATATCACGAATGTACTAGCCCTTTGTGGCTCTTCTAATGAAGAAAAGCGGAGTACATCCACGTAATGCAAATGTACTAGCACTATGTGGCCCTTAAAATGAAGAAAAGCAGAAAATTTTTCTATGCTGTGAAGTTTTTCCTTTGCATTCCGTTTTTGGTTCGTTGTTTCTAGAACTTTTGCAGCTCTGTTCGGGGGGTGTGAACACTAGGTCGGAAAAAAAGCATGTCGCTTCCCTTCCTTCACTTCGCTCGATCCGTATCTTCGAGAACTTTCGCAGTTCCAGCCATAGGTTGGGAAGCGCAAAGGGAGTACTTAGAGAATTTTTTAATGTGCCTTAATGGTAGTAGCACCCGAGTGGCACACGGCGACCGAGCTGGTTGGCGCGCCTTGTGGCACTTGAACCACGCAGATTTATCCGGATTCTGCCCATTCCGGGTCCGGGGTATCGCCCCTTTCGGCGAGGCGGTGCACCTGGGCTTGAGCCCGGGAGGTAGGGTCTTGCTTTCCATGGAAGTACAAATTCAAAAAGAGGGTGAGGGTACTTATCTTTTGGGTTCTAACTCGCTTCCATTCGCTTGGAGGTCGGGGTGGCTATGGGTAAAACCATCTAAGGTGCTCGATGTTCCAAGCGATGGGGAAGATGTTCCCATCGGCATCTTTTAGTGAGTAAGCGCTAGGCTGTAAGATGTTTGCCACCACGTATGAGCCTTCCCATGGGGAGGATAGCTTGTGGCTGTCCTTGTTGGTTCAGATCCTTAGGAGGACTAGATCGCCGACCTGGAAGGCTCCGGGTTGGAACCGTTGCGAGTGGTAGTGGTGAAGTGACTGTTGCTACTTTGCCGTTCTTAGGAGGGCGATGTCACGAGCTTCGTCCAGCTGATCGATGAAGTACTGCGTGGCTTCTTCGGACCGGGCTTCGTTGTAGGTTTTTGTTCGGGGAGAGACGTACTCGAGCTCGGTCAGAAGAACCGCTTCCGACCCATAAGTCATGTAGAAGGGCGTGAAGTCAGTCGTCCGAATGGGTGTGGTGTGCATGCTCCAGAGGACGGATGGTAACTCAGCGACCCATCACCCCGCGGAGCTATTGAGTTGGTCGAAGATGCGAGAGTTGAGCCCTTGCATGATCATGACGTTAGCCCGTTCTACTTGCCTGTTGGTCCGTGGGTGAGCTACCGAGGCCCAGTCGACCCGGACGTTGAACTCGTTGCAGAACTCCAAAAATCTCTTCCCGGCAAACTGTGTTTCGTTGTCGGTGATGATTGAATTTGGCACGCCGAAGCGGTAAACAATATTCCGGAAAAAGTTTGCCGATTGTTCGGACTTCACCAATACGGAAGGCTCTGCTTCTATATACTTTGTGAACTTGTTGATGGCCACGAGGAGAATGGTGAAGCCCCCAGGTGCCTTCTTGAAGGGTCCAAGGAGTCGAGCCCCCATACGGCGAAAGGCCACGTCATGGGAATGGTCTGGAGGTCCTGCGCTGGTACGTGCATCTTCTGAGCGAAGTACTAGCAACCCTTACAAGTACGTATGATCTGTTGGGCGTTGCTGACTGCGGTCGGCCAGAAGAAACCTTGACACTACGCCTTTCCAACCAAGGAGCGAGCACCGCGTGGTGGCCGTAGATGCCTTCATGAATGTTGAGGAGAAGGGCACGTCCTTGGTCGGTCAGGATGCATCGCTGGAGGATCTCCGTGACGCTGCGCCAAAAATTTCATCGCAGACAATGACGAACGACTTGGCTCTTCGAGCGAGGCGGCGAGCTTCGGTTTCTTCGGCCGGGAGCTCGTCGTGCTTTAGGTATCTGATGAAGGGTGCCTCCCAGCGTTTCTTATTCACGAGGACGGAGGGATCACAAGAGAGGTCGATCTTAGCCTTGTCCTCCTTGACCAGGGGCTCACCTTCTGGTCAGGAGCTTGGGCCATCCTATTTGGTTCGTATGGATGGCTCCGGTGGGAGGGGTCTCTCAACTTGAGGTTATCTTGACCAGCAGGTCGGCTTTCTTGTTGTCCCTTCTAGGAACATGGTAGAGCTCGAGCCCCTTGAACTGATATCCTAGCTTCTGAACCTCGCGGCAGTATGTGGTCATGCGCGGGTCGCGGCAACTCGATTCGTTCATCACTTGGTTGACTACGAGCTCGGAGTCACCTCGTATGTAGAGCCACCGAGCGTCGAGCCTGACGGCTACATTGAGCCTATTAAGGAGGGCCTCGTATTCTGTGATGTTATTGGTTGCTTTGAAGTGGAGCTTCCACGTGTATCACAGTTGATCCCCTTGGGGGATACGAGTACCGCGCCGGCCCCGTCCCTGTTGAGGGTTAACGACCCATCGAAATACATCACCCAGTATTTTGGCGTGGGCGACTCGACGGTGGCCTGGGTCTCCGTCTACTCGGCGACGAAGTCCGCAGAAACTTGCGATTTGATTGCTGTGCGTGCTACATATGATATGTCGAGACCCATGAGCTCAAGGGCCCATTTGGCGATTTTGCCCGTGGCATCGCAGTTGTTGATTATCGCCCCGAGCCTATGCGTCGTCACTACCTTCATCGGATGGCACTCGAAGTAGTGAAGTAGCTTGCGTTTCGTTATTAGGATCGCGTACACAAGCTTTTGTACATGGGGCTAACGGACCTTGCAGTCGATTAGGGCCTTACTTACAAAGTAAATCAGCCTCTGGATAGACTGGGCACGATCGGGCTCCTCCCTCTCTACTACCTAGGCAGTGCTAACTACTTGGTTGGTAGCTGCTATGTAGAGGAGGAGTGGCTCACCTTGCATGGGTGAAGCCAGCACGGAGGGACTGGTGAGGAAGGCCTTCAGTCTGTTGAGGGCTGCTTGCGCCTCGTGTATCCATCTAAAAGGCTTCGACTTCCATAGGAGCCGGTAAAGCGGAAGGCCTCGCTCTCCAAGCAGGGAGAAGAAACGGCTTAAAGCCGCGAGGCGTCCCATCAATTTTTGTACCCCTTTGACGTTGTGGATGGACCTCATGGTGGTGATGGCGGTTATCTTCTCGGGGTTGGTCTCGATGCCTCGTTCTGAAATGATGAACCCGACCAGCTTGCCTCTTGGCACGCCGAAAACACACTTCTCCGGGTTCAACTTGATGTTATATCTTCGAAGGTTTGCAAATGTTTTTTCGAGGTCGGCGACGAGTCTAGTCACCCGTTTGGACTTCACTATGATATCATCCATGTATACTTCGAGGTTCCGCCCAATTCGCGACTGTAAACATTTTTGCATGCAGCATTGGTACGTAGCCCCGACCTTTTTAAGCCTGAACGACATCCTTACATAGCAATAGGAGCCAAAGGGAGTGATGAACGCAGTCCCCAGCTCCTCCTCCTTAATGAGAGCGATCTGGTGGTAGCAACAGTACGTGTCCAGAAAGCTCAGGGATTCGCTCCCTGAAGTCAGATCAATCATTTGATCGATCCTCGTGTAAAAGTCCCAAAAATGTATATGAATAAACCGAGGTTTGAATTCATATGTGTGACAAAGTCATGAAAAAGGGGACTTACTAAAACTTTTCTTCATGCAAAGTGCTACGTGGATGTTCATCCAAATTGAGGCTCACATTTTCATTTGAAGGTGTTGAACCAACAAGAGCTTAAATACCTCTTTGCATGAAAGATTAAAAATCACATTTCCAAATTCAAGTTCACCACAAATTGTAGCCAAACTTTTGAATACTTAGGCTGCCCTATATTTTGGAAGTGTGGAAGTTTTAGGGTGGCAAACTTGTCATTGTAGGGTGGGCTCAAAAAGGAAATAAATGGAAGCATTTTCAAATTCCAAGCAAATTCAAATTTGCTATGCAAATTCAAAGTGAATTCAGGTAATTCAAATTCTAGCCCACCTTTGAAATTTAGAACTTTGGCATTGGAGAGGATTAACTTGAGGAGATCTTTTAGGGAGGAAATTGAGTGGAGGAAAGTGGAGCCCACATGTCATTGAGCAACATGACTTGCAAAGGAAGCAAAGGGCTCTGTTTTCTCCACTTCAACGGGGGGCTACACCCGGGCGCCACCGAGAGAACGCACCACCACCTCATGCTCCTCTCTATCACGCTGACACCGTGAGTGGGTTTTCTCAGGCGTGATCCTCCTCTCAGACCGAGCAAACATCATTTGATTTCTCCTCCTCGCGAGAAACACACCAACAGAGAACCCCACACTGGCGCAGCATCGGTGCTCATCCGAAAACAGCAGAAGCTCACGCTCACCTCCCTGCCGAGCTGCAAAACGGCGTTGGAGAACCCTTAGCTACATCCTCAGTGCCAAAACCGAGCAAATCTTGGCGTTCCTCCACTGGGCGCGCTGTTCTTCGCTGCAACCGAGAGTGGCCGCCAACCCTGCGCACGTGGACAGCCCTCCACAGCGGCTGTCACGCCCGAGCAAGCACGGCCAAAGGAGCGCGCTACCTTGGTTCTGCTTCCACCCAAAGCTCAAGCCAAACCGTGGAGAATAGCCGGTGAATTTTGGAATTTGGTTCCGGCGGCTTCAAATCGTGTCTCCAGTAATGATCTCCAAAATTCTCACTTGTCAATCCTTTGTAGATCATCAAACTTTGCACACACGAGCTGGACTAGCCGGCGATCATTTCTCCTTTAGCAACCCTAGCATGAAATCACCTCGGAACAGAGGACTTTGAGGTCTTCCGAGCGTGTTCTTGGCGGAACTAATCAGGCGCTCGATGACAACCCACTTGCACCCTCTAGCGGCGACCCTCAGCTAGGGCGGCTGCCAGGAACAGCGAGCCGGCGAGCTCCGGCGTCGGACCGGCAAGGGGGAGCGCGCAGGAGCGGGAAAGCAGCGGGAAGAAGAAGAAAGTGCGGGCCCCATGCGTCAGCAGCTGAAAATTTTAAACCGAGGATCTGTTGTGGCTCGCAGATCTCCTGTGGCTGCGCGCCAAAATTCCGTGGCCCGGTGTGGCCCACTTCCTATTGGCTGAGTTTAAAACAGTGGGTCCAGCAGACTTTTCAATAGCAAAATAATTCCAGAGTGGGTTCCAACTTTGTAAAATCATATCTTTATGTAGAAACCTCCAATTTGAGTGATTCCAATTGGGTTGTAGTCATTTTGCAAAGATCTATCCAAATATGAACTCCAATTTGTATGAAAGTCAATATAAAATTCTGGAAAATTCTTTGAAGCTTTTCTGAAAAAGAATTATTGAGAGAGTTTGGTTCATCCAAAAATCCTCACATTTTGCCATAATAGTGTTTAGCATATTGTTGACCTTCTAGAAAATTTTCAGCTCATTTAAAGATCATTTGAGTAGATATTTGCTAAATACAAACTGCTGTGTTCATAAGAGTCCAGAAACATTTTCAGAAAATGTTTCCCACTTGTAAAATCTATTATTGGCAATTTATAGCTCCAAAAATCATAGGAAAAATTAGGCAAGCTCTATGAGACATACTTGAAAATGTAGTTCACTTAATTGGGCATGAAAATGCACAATACTCCAGAATTAATTCTTTTGAGTAGAAATGCTTAAGGAATTACTCTGGGAGAGCTACTCGAGTTAAAGGGCTGAGTTTTGTACCAAATGACTTTCATGTGACTTGGAACTCACATGTAAATTATCAGCTCAAGTTGAGCCTTAGATCTCACTGTTCTTGTTCTCCATGCTTATGTATGTGGGAAAATATATAAGGGCATTGTGGGAATTATGGAGAACACAATTTTACTCCATATTAGCTGCAATTTGGCAAGCTAAATCCCTAGGTAGTATAGAACCTGCTGTAAAAGTTTTGAGGCTATTTGAGTTCTTGTTCTTCAGTTGCATTCAAATCTTTTCAGCTTCTCTCTTATGGTCATTAGGAAACTTAGTTAGTTAGAAACTAAAACACTAAGACCAATTTAGTTCACTCATATTCCTTTGCACAACAGAGGCAAACAAAGCCATTCTTGGCATTTCCACACAGCCTCTGTTCTTAAGAACTCAAAACTTTAATTCTTTCAATTGCATCATAAAACTTGTGCGTATACATCTCATTAGGATTCACAACGAAGGGGATTCGAAGGAGCGATTCATTGAAGTGGAACAAACTCCGGAGAATCAAGGGTTGATCAGCAAGGATCACTAACTTCTTATATACTACTACACTGCAAAACAGGCAAGCTCCGATTTTCATTTAACAGCTGTTAAGTTTTTACTTTGTATTTACTCTTTGGTTAGGATATGATATGTGCATTAGGTCTAGTGCTTTGATACTCCTCTTGCATGACCAAATGAACCCATGGAGTATTGGGTAGGTGTCTTTCACCGTGTAGAACTGCCATGCTTAAGTAAGGTTTGGTAGAAGTCGAGTGGTGTGATGCTACTCGCATGATCAGGAACAACAGGGGCATACGGGATTGGTTCAGAAAATTGTTAGCAAGTTAAAGTTGAGACCGGCAGGTTGTAGGAGCAGCAGGACATAGGGGTCTGGGTGCTATAGACCTGTCCGTGTCGGTCAAGGACCGATCCGTATATGGCCCTGTTGAACAAGTTTGAGTTGTGTACCGGACTCATGCTGGCTATATGGGACCCAGTAAACCGATGTACCTCGGGAAGCTTGTGTTGAGCCTTTTCGGGTCGCCTCACGCGAGACGGCCGGTGTGCAGTATGTGGGTAACATTCTCATGACATCTTATGTCGGTAGATGCACCATGAGAGTGGCTAGTGTACGGGGCGATTTGATTGATTCAATGGGGGTGAAACGGGGGAAAGGCTCCCACGTACGACGTCAGTGATGGTTGCTGTAGGCAACGTCGAGTACGGGCGTACGTGTCATGTAGTCCGGTTGTTATTGATTCGAATCACCGTCGCTCGCAGAAAAGGACCTCGCATACTTGTTCTCACAGTCGTGACATAGTAAGAACTTGCATGAGAAAGGAACTAATCATTATGGTTTGAAGTTTCATACTAGCTTTGTGATGGATCTTGATGTATAGTTAGAGCAAACTCAATTCATTTACACCATGAGCAATTTACATCGGGGGAAAGCGTCTCTTGTTTGATTGTGGACTCCCAATGTGACGTGCCCAAGATAAATTTTAAATTGTCTTAAGTAACACTTGAAAGTAAGGATTCACTTTTAGGCGAGTTCATTATGCTTTGTGCCATCCCACTTTATGTTACACCCTTATGTAGAGTTCCATGCCTAGGGTGACAGTTAAGTCTTGTTGAGCGTTATGCTCACAGATGCTATCCGAGTTGTTTTGCAGGTATTGACTTCATGCTTATGAGAAGGGATGTCGATGAGACTCGGAAACCTTCGAGTGGTTACTCAAGAGCATCCTCGCCGCTGTGGTTTGTTCTTCGTGTTGCTAGTAAGAAACGTCCGCGGGCTGGACCGTTTCTTTGTTGCTAAGATAGAAATGAGTCATGAGAGTTATAGTATTCCGCTGTAGCTTATTTTGAGATAAGTATTTGTAAAATACTCTTGTACGCTTCCACAAATGATTTATGTAATGTGATGTGTTTCCTCGATCCGTGTGCTGTTGGGTGCCGCATATCACGGCACCACCTGACGAGGTCCTACCGGGGCCGCGTTCCCCCACACCTCAGTAGCAGGAAAGGATCTTTGGGACACGCCTTGTTGAGGCCGGTGTAATCCACGCACATCCTCCACTTCCCGGTATTCTTCCTTACGAGGACGGGGTTGGCCAGCCACTCAGGGTGCTGCAACTTCTTAATGAAGCCGACTGCTAGGAGCTTGGCAATTTCCTCACCGATGGCCCGATGCTTTTCTTCATCAAAGCCTCGGAGCTTTTACTTCACAGGGTTTGAGCCCGGTCGAATGTTGAGTGTATGCTTGGTGACTTCCCTCGGGATGCCTGACAAGTTAGAGGGTTGCCAGACAAAAACATCCCGGTTCACGCGCAGGAAGTCGATGAGCACGCTTTCCTATTTGGCGCTGAGGGCGACGCCGACCCGCACAGTCTTACCCTAGTCCTCTAGGTTGACTTGGATGACCTTTGTGTCTTCTGTTGAGATGAAAGCTCCTGGAACTGAAGGTCGGTTAGAGTCAGGTCATTTGTCCCTGATCGCTCGAGCCAGTTTGCAACTACACTGCTCGCACATGAGAGCTTGTCTGAACTTCGCGCCTATGGTAATGACGCCATGCAGGCCCGACATCTTTACCTTGAGGTAAGTGTAGTTAGGGATGGCCATAAACTTCATGTAGCAGGGTCGCCCCGGGATTGCGTGATAGGCGCCGTTGAGGTCCGCTACCTCAAACTTGAGGGTCTCGGTGTGAAAGTTGGTCGCGTCCCCGAACATGACGGGGAGGTCGATATGCCCAGAGGAGTCACTTGCTTTCTCGGGATGACCCAGTGGAAGGGCACCCAGGTCGTCCGTAGTCTGGACCGGGCAATCACAATGGTGTCGAGTGTCCCGACGTATAAGATGTTGAGGCCACTCCCTCCGTCCAAGAGTACCATTGTCAGGCGCTTGGGCCCTACGATCGGGTCTATGACCAGAGGAAAACGTCCTGGTTGTGGGATGTGGTCGTGGGTGATCCGACATATCAAATGTGACGGCGATATCGAACCACCGCAGGTAGGCCGGGATGGCGGGCTCGGCAGAGTTGATCTATCGAGCCGTCAGCTACTACTTCCTGCGACTTTCCTGTGCATGGGTCCCATCAAAAATCATAAGGCAACCGGTCGGCCCGGGTGGGTGACCCCCTCCTACTGCTACGAGGTCGTTTGCACAGACTTTCTTCCCTCGCTGCTTAGGGAATCTACCCCCCTTCCCCAGAAATTGTTTTAGGAGGAAGCAATCTTTGAAGGCATGCTTGACTGGGAAAGTGTGGTTAGTGCACGAACTCTCTAGTAGCTTCTCAAAGTGATCAGTCTGTGCCCGGGCCGACCTTTGGCCCCCGCGCTATTTAACCGTTGTGACCGAGTCCGAGTCATCCTCGACCCGTTGTCACCATTCACCAATGTTGACCCTCCTGCATCCATTGCTCCCTTGGTGAAGCATAGCGGTTTCTCTCGAGTCGGGGACCTTTGGTGTTGCCCATTCTTCTGATGCCTCGATCGCCTCTTCTCTTGTGACGCCGTCGGAGGTGACATCAGGCAGGTTCTCACGGGTTTTTGGCTTCATGCATTCGAACTCGTGCATCAGGGACCTGCATAGCCTTTTTCCGGGGGCCCGAAGCCACGGAACATCAAGGGTCGGGCTCTGATCCTCATCGTTGGCGTAGCGTCCTCCCCGACTGACACGACCCCACTGGTCCTGTCGAGCCAGGATCACGCTGAGGGGTGCTGCGTTGCACAACACCGTATAACACACGTCAAAGGTACAAAGCGGAAGCGGAAGCTTTATTACATAAACAAGTTTATTAACATGTTTACATCAAAATAAGTTTAGTCCACACTCGCGGGCGTAGACTAAGCATCAAGTGCACGTTCAGCCCTCGAACGTGTCCTTGCTAGCACACTCGCACACTAACTCTGCGGCGTGCACGACTCCCACTCGACGGGGTTCCCCTCCTGGGGTTCCGTCTCCTCTTCGGGAGTCCCTTCCTCATAGAACCCTGCAAAAGCTTCAAACACAAGCAGTGAGCACGAAGGCTCAGCAAGTCTGACCCGTCTCACCTAAACATGAAACTTCTACATGAGGGTGATGGGTTGCATGAGGTAAAAATCATTTGCAAGGACTCGCCTAATTAGTAGAACCTTACTTTCAAGTTTTAGCAGCAGGTTGTGGAGAACTTTACGCTAAGGCACATGAGAGAGCCGCAATCAAACAAGAAACGCATTTCTCTCATGTACTTTGCCCAAAGTTGAAAAGAACTTTAGTTAGCACTAAGCTACAACATATCATTAACAATCAATATCCAACTTTCAATCAGCAACATTTTAACATGTAACTAGCCTGTTCTTTCTACGTCACGGTACAGTGAACAAGTGGTACTCACTGACCGCGAGGGACGGCGATTATAATCGATTTACACCTGCAGGGTTACCCGAACAACCCGTCACGTACGCCCGTACTCGATGTTGCCTACAACAACCATCACGGACGCCGTACGCGACTACCTTTCACCCGTTAGCCAAATATTGAACCGGTCCCATCGTCCCGAGCAAGAGGTCCCTGCACGCGCATCTCTGTGCCGCCAGCTGATTTACACCTCGAGCTCTCAACCTACCCTCTGAACGACGGGCAATGCCTCAATACCCAGCTACCCGAGTTACATCAGTTTCCCGGTTCCCATATAGCCGGTAGGTCTTCGGTACTGTTCTAGCTTGTTCAACAGGCCCGCACACGGCTCGGTCCTCAATCGACACAAGCGGAGCTACAGCACACAGGCCCCAAAGTCCTGCTGCCCTTACTCTCCGCTCGGTCTCATTTTCTTGCCATGTGTATCATGTGCTATCTCTACCCGAGCAATGTGCCTCTAGCCTATTCTCGCGAGTAGTTCCAACTACTCGACTTGTACCGAATCCTACTCTATCCTAGCAATGCAGTGTCTAACGAGGTTTGCAATCCTAAACCCCAACCCATGGTTTTCTTGGCTATGCAGTGGGGTTTCCAAACAAGACTCTGATGCACAACATAAAGAAAACAAGTATGTGCTCAAAACAATAAAAATTTATAAAATGGTTAATGCAAACCGGGGCTTGCCTTGCTGCTCTTGGTCGTAGGCTAGCTGTTCCTCCGGAGTAACGAAGTCTAGGACTTCGGGTTCCTCCTCGACCTTAGCGACTACATGATAAGAACAATGTATGTATTAATTAAATGCTTTTGTATTAACTTTGAAGTTGTGAAGTCTATAACCTTTACTAGATAGACCTAATGACTGTGAAACTTTTACTGTGGCTTGGTTACAACCTAAACAGAGACTTGGTCAAGTTTTAGTTGCAGCAAAGCTCATTTGAGCCCTCCACAAATAATTATGTCCTTGACCTTAATTAAAGGCTTTTAGGGTGTTCTAGGTATTTTCATGAAACAAACTATGACTTTCTGAAAACTAGATTTTCAGAGGGTTCTAATGGAATTGGTCTCACTTAATTTGGAAGTCTCTAACTAAAGATATGAGCTAAACAATTTCAGAGAAAATTCTGAAAATGTTTCTGAACATTTTCTATTTTCTCTGGAACAGTTTTACTAATCACACCATTAGGTGGACTAAATGAGCTCAAATGGATCTGAAATTTTTATGGTAGCTCAAGGATATTTTGGTGAACATCCCAGCAAAATTTCAGGATTTTCCTCCAAAGGATTCTCCAGTTAAAATTCCTAACAGTTTAAACTTTAAGGAATTAATTCTGGAGAATTAAGGAATTTCATGAAGTGAAACTTGATTTTCTGGAAAGTACTCAGAGAGCTGAATCCAGCAAAATTTGGTTCACTCGATTTGGAGCTTTCTAGCCAAAGTTATAAGGATTTGAAGTTTGAAGGAAATCTGAAAATCGGGGAAAAGTTTAAACTCGCGCGTGGGCCCAGGGGACACGCGTCGCACGCCGAAGCGACAGCACACCGCGGCCCACAAGGCTTTTGCGCGCCAGCACACCCGATCCCGGCCGCAGCCGGATCCCGATTCAAAATATCGGCCGCTGACAGCTGGGGTCCACCCCCTTCTTCAACCTCGCGACACCCGCGCTCCGCCGCCGAGGGACCTCGCCGGAGAGCTCGCCGCCGGCTGCTGTACAGCTTCAAACTTCTTGATTCTGGCCGCCCCTGCCTACTTTTACTTGGGGAACATGATCCGAGGGTCAGCTGCTCATGACAACGGCCGGAGCATGGTCGGCGACGAGCCGCCATATCGGAACGACTTCGGCCATGTCGGCTGATGCTCCTAGTGCCTCAGCTACTTGGGAAACCGGTCGGGGAGCATCAGTGGACCTCAGAGAAGGTCGACATGAACTCGGGGCAGCTCGGGGAAGGCCCGAAATAGGTCCTCACCGTGCGCCCGATACCCCCCGTGCGTTCCGCCATTAGTAGACCTTGAATTACGCCGGGCACAGAAGTTCTCCGGCCCAGAGTTGTGAAGGCAACTTGTGCGTCACCGTGTCTAGTTCGTGTGGGAGTGGCCTGAGGCCCTCTAATCCTTTCTAGAGCACGAATTAAACAGAATCGTACCCGAGGGTCGTTCTGCACACAGAAAGGGGAAAAGTGGAAATTCGCCGCCGGTGAGCAACCACTCGAGCTGTGGCTCGGGGATGAGCAGCACCGATCACTTGCGCGTCCAAGGGTGCCTTGGCTCGGGCGTGACAACGCCCAGGTTGGGCTGTCCACGAGAGCCCGAGGTGCGGCGGTTTCCAGTTCCGAGTTTGATCTTTCGGCACAGCCGATATCACTCGGTTTCAATCGATTTCTATCAATGGGAAGGATGGAGGATGGTTGCTAGTACCTTGCTGGGACCTTGGAATGGAAAGAGGGAGCTGCGATCGGCTTGATCAAGCAGGAACTCGAGCGGCGGCGATGGCAGTGGGAAAAGCAGTCGCGCACGTCGGTAGCTCGGGGAAATGGTGACTGAGGCACGCCGGGGAGGGAATAAATAGCTCGGCCGGCTGGCCTCCGGCTTGGGGCACGCAGCAGGAGCTGGCGCCGGCCGGCCCCTTCGGTGGCGCGCGCGCACAACAGCCGGGAACCGACTGAACTGTGGTTCAGTCGGTTTGCTTTGAGGCTGAGGCTGACATGTGGGTCCCACTCCTCTTTTAACCTCTGAAATTTATTCCTAACAGCTGTGGTAAACAGTGAACCCTATTCTACCCTTGGCAACTCAAATTATTCACCCAAGAGCCATTTGAATTGATCAAAGTTCAAATGAGGTTTGGTTTGAATGAATTTCAGCACAAGTGCAGTTTGAAATTCAAATAAAGTTTGAATTTCTCCCCCTTAGCTCATGTCAAGATCAACTCCAAATGGAGTGAAAATTGGTGTGTGAGCTCACAAAAATGTGCTGAGCAAGAATATGCCTTCCACTTTTAAATTCAGTGGGTGAAAACAGTTTGAATTTGAATATGTTTTCAAACTGCCCCTTTCCTATCTACACCCAAGATGACCTCAAAAATGTTTTGAATTTGGGTGAAACTTGGCATGGACATCCTTGGCAAAGTGTAGGAGTTTTCATATGTCCAGCCCATCTATATCACATGTGGGAAGTACCACTTTTGCAATGTGTGAGTTTGTTCCCTAATGAGCATGTTGATAATTGTTACTTGCTCTTTATTTGTGTTCATCATTTTTCCTCAAATGAGGTGTGTGGTGTGGGGATGAACACTGCAAATGGGTGTCAAAAACTGAGGCCCTTACATTCCTCCCCCCTTAAAAGAATCTCGTCCCGAGATTATAAGGTGAAAATGAGAGAGAGGACGGTGGAAAAATTACCGGATATGCGACGTGAGAAAGTCGGGGTAGTTAGTGCGAAGGAATTCTTCGCTCTCCCATGTCGCTTCATCCATGGAGTGATTACTCCACAGAACCTTGTAGAACCACAACGTACGGTTGCGTGTGGTTCGGGCCTTTTCATCAATAATCTGCACCGGTTCCTCCCGATAGGTGAGATCCGGTTGCAGTTCTTCAATGTCTTCCAGCTGAACGGTAGTTGATAGCTTGAGACACTTCCTCAGCTGGGAAATGTGAAAGACGTCGTGCACACCGGAAAGTGCTTCTGGTAATCTTAGCCGGTATGCCACCGATCCACATCTTTCGGTAATCTGGAATGGACCGATGAATCGGGGTGCTAACTTTCCTCTCACCCCAAATCTGTTTACGCCCTTCATTGGAGACACTCGTAGATATACGTGGTCTCCAGCTTCGAATTGTAACGGACGCCTTCTCCGGTCCGCATACTGTTTCTGTCGGGATTGAGCGGCTTTTAGGTTCGCTTGAATTAATCGAACCTTTTCTTCCGCGTTGTTGACAAGATCAATCCCGAAGGTAACCCTCTCGCCAGACTCACACCAATTCAATGGTGTGCGGCATTTTCTCCCGTATAGCGCCTCGTAGGGCGCCATCTTGATGCTGGCTTGGTACCCATTGTTGTACGAGAACTCGGCTAACGGCAAGTGATCATCCCAGTTCTTGCCGTGGTCGATAGCGCAAGCTCGTAGCATGTCTTCTAAGATTTGATTTACCCGCTCCGTTTGCCCATCCGTCTGCGGGTGGTAGGCTGAACTACGGATCAGCTTCGTCCCCAAGGCAGCGTGGAGCTGCTCCCAAAAACGGGACACAAATAAAGTGCCCCGGTCCGATACGATAGTACGGGGTACGCCGTATAAGCATAGGATCCGTGAGATGTACAGTTCAGCGTACTTCTTGGCGTTGTAGTTGGTGTTGACCGGGATGAAATGGGCAACTTTGGTGAGCCGATCGACGATCACCCACACAGAATCATGTTTCTGTAAGGTGGTGGGTAAACCGACGACGAAATCCATGCTCACGTCCTCCCACTTCCAGGCAGGAATGCCCAGTGGTTGCAGCAGTCCCGGTTTCCGCATGTGGTCTGCCTTCACCCGTCGACATGTATCACACTCGGACACGTATTTTGCAGTCTCTCGCTTCATCCGTGTCCACCAAAACTTGCTTCTGAGTTCTTGATACATCTTGTTGCTGCCGGGGTGAATAGAAAACTTTGATAAGTGAGCCTCATCAAAGATTTTCTTCCGTAACTCCGGGTTTCGGGGTACGACGATCCGGTCCTTGAACCATAGGACGCCGTCTCCGTCCTTCCGGAAATATTTCAACTCCCCACTGTCTACACGTCTCCGCAAATGTGATATGCCCTTGTCATTCTTCTGGGCTGCCGCTATCTCTTCACGGATGGTGGGGATCAAAGCTAGGTTGTAGAGAGCTCCATGTGGAATCACATGTAGTGGTGGTTCGCTCTCTTCCAACGGTGTGATGGTCAGATTATTGACGTGTGACTTGCGGCTTAGCGCGTCTGCCACAACGTTTGCCTTGCCCGGATGATAATGGATCTCTATCTCGTAATCCTTTATCAGTTCTAACCATCTTCGTTGCCTCATGTTCAGCTCCTTCTGAGTGAATATGTACTTGAGGCTTTTGTGGTCGGTATATAAATGTACGAGGTTACCGAGTAGGTAGTGCCTCCACATTTTCAGTGCAAGTACCACGGCAGCGAGCTCCAAGTCGTGAGTTGGATAATTTTGCTCATGATTCCTAAGCTGCCGTGACCCATACGCGACCACCCTTCGGTCTTGCATCAACACACATCCGAGCCCAATGCCGGATGCATCGCAGTACACATCGAACGGTTTTGTTGTGTCTGGCTGCGCCAAAACCGGTGCTGATGTCAGGTGCTTGACTAAAGCCTTGAATGCTGCTTCACATGCTGGACTCCAAACATATTTGGTAGCCTTCTTCAGCAGCTCTGTCATTGGCTTGGCAATCTTCGAGAAGTTCGGAATGAACCTCCGATAATATCCCGCGAGTCCGAGGAAACTCCGTACCTCATGAACAGTTCTCGGGGATTTCCAATTCAGCACTTGCGTGATTTTGCTCGGGTCCACAGCGATACCCTCCGCTGAGATGATATGCCCGAGGAAAGGCACTTGCGATATCCAAAACTCGCATTTGCTGAACTTTGCGTATAACTTGTGATCCCGCAGCCGTTGCAAGACTATACGCAGATGTTTCTTGTGATCTTCCTCCGACTTGGAATATACCAGGATGTCGTCGATGAAGACCACGACAAACTGGTCCAGCTCCGGCATGAACACCGAGTTCATTAAGTACATGAAGTGAGCTGGAGCATTGGTGAGGCCAAAGGACATGACCAGGTACTCATAAAGTCCGTACCTTGTCGAAAAAGCTGTCTTTGGAATGTCCTCAGCCCTGATCTTAATCTGATGGTACCCGGATCTTAAATCCATCTTGGAAAAGACCTTTGCTTCGACCAACTGATCAAACAACATGTCGATCCGTGGCAACGGGTACTTGTTCTTGATGGTTACGGCATTTAATGGACGGTAGTCCACGCAAAGCCGCAACGTTTCATCCTTCTTTTTGACAAATAACGCCGAACAGCCCCATGGCGAGGAGCTCGGCCTAATAAAACCCTTCTCCAGAAGGTCCGTGAGCTGAGTCTTCAGTTCAGCCAACTCCTTGGGCGCCATCTTGTACGGCCTTCGGGATATTGGCATGGTTCCCGGTGCAAGTTCAATCTTGAACTCCACCTCTCTATCGGGTGGCATCCCCGGCAAATCATCCGGGAATACATCAGGGAATTCTCGGACCACTGGAATGTCTTCCAATCTGATGGTTGTGGCTTGATAGACACTTGGAAGTTTTATTTCTGGACTGTCCAGAAATAATGAGTGAGAACCGTGCACTCCTGAGTTTAAGTGCACGACTCGGAGGACGGTGTCTAAAACAGCGCCGTGGCGGTTTAACCACGACATCCCTAGGATGACATCGACCTTCTGTCCCTCTAAGATAATGAGAGACGTGGGGTACACTCTACCCGCTAAGCATAATGGTGCTTTGGAGACCATTACGCTTGCTGAAATCTTCCCACCCGGTGAACAAATTAAATATGGACTATCGGTGGGTAGTATTGGCAAGCTGTGTTTAGCAATGAAAGCTTGGCTAATAAAATTATGCGTGGCGCCTGAATCAAATAGTACTATAGCGGGATGCTGGTGGAGTTGGAACATACCCGCAAGGATTGGCTCGCCCTCCGGCACGTCCTCAATGGCAAGCTGGTGGACAGTACCGGGCCTAGGGTTTGCCCGCCGCGCATTAGTAGGGTTCCGGGGTTGATTCCTCCCCGGAAACTGTGGTACCACTCCGCCGCCTTGCCTCTCCGGGCAACTGCTCGCGAAGTGTCCTGGACGACCACACTTGTAACATGTGGCCGCTGCTGGTGGAGTACTTGGTGGACGAAAGCCCGGCATGCGTTGCGGAGGTGCAAACGCACGCGGCATCGCCCGCTGCTGCTGTTGTTGTTGCGGTGGTGCTGGCAGTGCCGGCCGGAATGCCGGTGAAGAATACGGCCGACCGCGGAACGGCATCGACCGCTGTGGTGGCTGCCAGCGCGGACCTGATGGTGGGCGATTCACCATCCGAAACTTCTGAGAAGGACCGCCTCCTTCTCCGCTGCTCTGCGGCGCGCTTCGCTTTCGCTCTGCTGCCGCCAACTCCTTGCCGGAGTCTTCCTGAACAATCGCAGCATCAATTATGTCGTTGAGGCTGCCGCGATTGAACATCGCCAGCTTGTCCTTCAGGAGCGGGTTAAGCCCCTGGTAAAAGTGGTCCCGCCGCTTCTCGTCCGTATCTGCGTGATACGACGCGTAGAGTGCGAGATCGTTGAACGCTCTGGAGTACTCCAGCGCGTTCCGGCTCCCTTGTTGCAGGTGTAGGAATTCCTGCGTCTTCCTCTTCATCAAACCGGGCGGTATATGATAGGCCCGGAAGGCCGTCCGGAACTCCGCCCAGGTCATCACTCGGTCGGTGGGTTGTGAAGCACAAAAGTTGGCCCACCACGCGCTCGCGGATCCTTGGAGCTGCTGGACCGCGAACTGAGTCTTGCGCTGCTCGCTGATTTGGAGCAGCCCGAACTTCATCTCTATGGCGCGGAGCCAGTTGTCCGCGTCAAGTGGTTCATCCGCCCTTGAGAATACAGGGGGATGAGTCGCCAGGAAGTCAGAGTAGGAGCTCTGTTGGCGCTCCTCACGATCTTGACGTCTCTCTGGGCGAGACGTATTCGCAATTAACGTTTGCAGCAGCTCTGTATGCTGCTGATGTGAACCCGCCATTGCCGCGACAATGTCGGCCAATGTAACCGTTGGCAGTGGCGGTGGCGGTGTTTGCTGTTGCTGTTGCTGCTGCTGTCCCGAGGAGTCCTCGGGAGGTGGTTGGGAGGTCTCTCCCCCTTGGCTAGTACCTCCAACATCGGGGTTGGCACGAGTACGCGTCATTCTGAAATTCAACACAGCAGCAATTAGCACATGTCTTACTCAAAATTCCATAAACAGGAGTAAGTATTGAAGCGACGCATGATTAACTTGCACAACATTCACATATATTGATAAAGCATAAACTTTATACAAGATACATTATTCTCGGATCTCCGAGAAGTCGTGCTCATGTCGTCACTACCTATACATACGCTACTGTCTACACGACATGTCACCGATTACAAAAGTTGGGTTACGCTACCCTAGCTGCCCTACTTGGCAACCGTAACCCCCTACTCGGAGTAGAACTCGACCTCCTGTGGGTCGTCCTCCTCCGGTACCTCTGCTGGTGGCTCGGGGTCTACCACCTCTTCTCCCATTCCAGGTTCTCCCATGGCTGGAAGACCCAAGACTACCGGTACGCCCAATACCGGGGGCACGAGGTCCTGCAATGCATGCACCTCGTCCATAGCCTGGTTGTAGTCCTCTTCCCAGCCTTGTCCTTCCTCAATAGCGTCGTCCCGCTCTTGAGCAAGGTCCTCATTCTGCTGGGTTAGGGTCTGCACCAGCTCTTGCAACGCCGCAATGTCAACACGGCTCTTCTTCTTTGCCTTCTTCAGACGACGCAACTGATTGTGTTGTTCATTCAGTCGCTTGATCGTCGGAAGGAGCACATTGCGGAGTGCACTGTGAGCACTCTCAAAATGATCTCCACGGCTTGTGCTCTCCTTGAGCTTGGTGGCGAGATGCTCCGTATGAACAGCTTGGCTGTCCATCACAGCGTTTCCCGCCCTCATTTGGAGGCTGAGATTTGCCTCCGCGGGGTTGTACCTTGGGCAACTCGGGTTTGTTGCCTCTAGGTACCTCTCTTCCCACACATGCTGAGCTCGTCCCTCCACCGGAACGAGTGCGTATGGAGTTCCCTCCATAGCCTGTACGTGTAGTTGGCAGAAACGTGACATAGTGTCACGGGCTGCCACTTGCCACATCCCTTCCGGTTGTCTTCCTCTCACCGTGACGGTGAATGGCACCCAACCGGGTGGCGTAGGCCCTGCAGGAACCTCGACATGGATCGTCCACGTCTTGTTCCCCTCTTCGCCTTCTTCCTTGGCGAAGTATTGCGGCATCTGGTTGTACCCGAAATATTGGAGCATTAGCCACAATGCTCCCGGGTAGCCGCTACGGTCAGAGCAGTGGGAAACTACCCACCCGTTCTCCAACCGTTTATCTGCTGCCATCTGTAAAAATATATTTGAGAAATGTCAAATATTTATTTAAACAGTAAACCATTGAGTTATAACATAAGATATGTCATTGAACCCTTAACACTTGGAAACATAGTTCAAATTTTTAAACAAATTTGACTGCTGATCTGCTGTTCCCATGACAGCCCTGACCAGTTTCCATATCAATCTGATTTAGGCCAGGTTAAAAGCAAAACCAGTCCTGGAGCTCAACATCAAAGTTAAAGTTAACTTCAATAGCTTTCCAGAAAGTATTTGGTTGGCCTAAGATCTGCTCTGGTTCAAAAGTTATGAGATGTCAAAGTTAACAGAATTTCTGGGAACAATTGGACAGCACCTCCCTGCCTTAGGTACTGATTTGATCCAAGAATTCCAGTTAATTCTGTTCCTAATCTGACAAAACTTTCTGTTACAAAGTTGTAACCCATCTCATAAGCTTCCCAGAACCACCTCATTTTCTATTTTTGGATTTTTATGCAGGAAGTTATGCTTAATTTACAGAGAGTCTACAGAGAGTCTTTGCTCCGTCCTGTTTTCTGGACAGTTTCAACTCTACTGCATTTTTCGAGTGGTTAAGGGATGAAACACCTCTGGAACTCAACAGAAAAGTTGTAAAGCTCCTCCAAAGCTTTCCAGAAATGTATCATACGACCCCAACCTCGAAAGAACTCAACCTCTAACCTCTGATTAACTTCAGCCTTGATTTAGCTGAAAACAGAGTGCTCTGTCCTTAACATCCTATAAGTTGAAAATTTATTAACTTTGAATATCCTGTTCAAGGGAAGGAGTTACATCAAGTTTTACTACTTTGGATCAAAACCTTCAAGTTTTTAAATGAAGTTGTTCATTTAGTTGGGTGTGACGTCGAGGCGTCACCAGATTATGTCGGTACTACGTCCTCACAAAGGAAAAACCTATACCGGATTTAGCCGGCTTCGTTAGTTCAGTGGCACTACTCGTCACTCGCACACGGATGCTACACGTCTACCGTTTCGTGGTAAGGCTACCTGCAGAAACTCAAACAATCATCAGACTCGGCTGCACACCGAGCCCGGAATCCATACAGTTTGTACACCCGGCCGTCATCACTCGCCCGGATGTTCTCAAGCCAAACACGCCTTGAGTTACGTGTTCACGTTTCAGACCACGTGACGGGGTCTCCCATGTTGCACCACGCACGCCAGGGACAGACGTTGCTCGAATACCCCAAACGACATGAAGAGTCGTAGAGGATATCAAAGCGGGTCGGGTTACCTGCCACCCGTGGGGCTCCACCCTTCAGCTTGTGCGCACTGGTGGACAGCGCTTACGTGCACCCCCCAAGACATGAACGTCCCGAGATGCACGATTTTCCGACATAACAAATAAGTTAATAAGCCACTTTCTATATACTAATAACATCCTTATACGGGCTACTAACTCGTTCCTCACTGGATTTTTGAAAAAGAAGACCTTTGTACTGTGTTAAACCTCAAGCGAGCTCTGATACCACGCTGACACGACCCCACTGGTCCTGTCGAGCCAGGATCACGCTGAGGGGTGCTGCGTTGCACAACACCGTATAACACACGTCAAAGGTACAAAGCGGAAGCGGAAGCTTTATTACATAAACAAGTTTATTAACATGTTTACATCAAAATAAGTTTAGTCCACACTCGCGGGCGTAGACTAAGCATCAAGTGCACGTTCAGCCCTCGAACGTGTCCTTGCTAGCACACTCGCACACTAACTCTGCGGCGTGCACGACTCCCACTCGACGGGGTTCCCCTCCTGGGGTTCCGTCTCCTCTTCGGGAGTCCCTTCCTCATAGAACCCTGCAAAAGCTTCAAACACAAGCAGTGAGCACGAAGGCTCAGCAAGTCTGACCCGTCTCACCTAAACATGAAACTTCTACATGAGGGTGATGGGTTGCATGAGGTAAAAATCATTTGCAAGGACTCGCCTAATTAGTAGAACCTTACTTTCAAGTTTTAGCAGCAGGTTGTGGAGAACTTTACGCTAAGGCACATGAGAGAGCCGCAATCAAACAAGAAACGCATTTCTCTCATGTACTTTGCCCAAAGTTGAAAAGAACTTTAGTTAGCACTAAGCTACAACATATCATTAACAATCAATATCCAACTTTCAATCAGCAACATTTTAACATGTAACTAGCCTGTTCTTTCTACGTCACGGTACAGTGAACAAGTGGTACTCACTGACCGCGAGGGACGGCGATTATAATCGATTTACACCTGCAGGGTTACCCGAACAACCCGTCACGTACGCCCGTACTCGATGTTGCCTACAACAACCATCACGGACGCCGTACGCGACTACCTTTCACCCGTTAGCCAAATATTGAACCGGTCCCATCGTCCCGAGCAAGAGGTCCCTGCACGCGCATCTCTGTGCCGCCAGCTGATTTACACCTCGAGCTCTCAACCTACCCTCTGAACGACGGGCAATGCCTCAATACCCAGCTACCCGAGTTACATCAGTTTCCCGGTTCCCATATAGCCGGTAGGTCTTCGGTACTGTTCTAGCTTGTTCAACAGGCCCGCACACGGCTCGGTCCTCAATCGACACAAGCGGAGCTACAGCACACAGGCCCCAAAGTCCTGCTGCCCTTACTCTCCGCTCGGTCTCATTTTCTTGCCATGTGTATCATGTGCTATCTCTACCCGAGCAATGTGCCTCTAGCCTATTCTCGCGAGTAGTTCCAACTACTCGACTTGTACCGAATCCTACTCTATCCTAGCAATGCAGTGGCTAACGGGGTTTGCAATCCTAAACCCCAACCCATGGTTTTCTTGGCTATGCAGTGGGGTTTCCAAACAAGACTCTGATGCACAACATAAAGAAAACAAGTATGTGCTCAAAACAATAAAAATTTATAAAATGGTTAATGCAAACCGGGGCTTGCCTTGCTGCTCTTGGTCGTAGGCTAGCTGTTCCTCCGGAGTAACGAAGTCTAGGACTTCGGGTTCCTCCTCGACCTTAGCGACTACATGATAAGAACAATGTATGTATTAATTAAATGCTTTTGTATTAACTTTGAAGTTGTGAAGTCTATAACCTTTACTAGATAGACCTAATGACTGTGAAACTTTTACTGTGGCTTGGTTACAACCTAAACAGAGACTTGGTCAAGTTTTAGTTGCAGCAAAGCTCATTTGAGCCCTCCACAAATAATTATGTCCTTGACCTTAATTAAAGGCTTTTAGGGTGTTCTAGGTATTTTCATGAAACAAACTATGACTTTCTGAAAACTAGATTTTCAGAGGGTTCTAATGGAATTGGTCTCACTTAATTTGGAAGTCTCTAACTAAAGATATGAGCTAAACAATTTCAGAGAAAATTCTGAAAATGTTTCTGAACATTTTCTATTTTCTCTGGAACAGTTTTACTAATCACACCATTAGGTGGACTAAATGAGCTCAAATGGATCTGAAATTTTTATGGTAGCTCAAGGATATTTTGGTGAACATCCCAGCAAAATTTCAGGATTTTCCTCCAAAGGATTCTCCAGTTAAAATTCCTAACAGTTTAAACTTTAAGGAATTAATTCTGGAGAATTAAGGAATTTCATGAAGTGAAACTTGATTTTCTGGAAAGTACTCAGAGAGCTGAATCCAGCAAAATTTGGTTCACTCGATTTGGAGCTTTCTAGCCAAAGTTATAAGGATTTGAAGTTTGAAGGAAATCTGAAAATCGGGGAAAAGTTTAAACTCGCGCGTGGGCCCAGGGGACACGCGTCGCACGCCGAAGCGACAGCACACCGCGGCCCACAAGGCTTTTGCGCGCCAGCACACCCGATCCCGGCCGCAGCCGGATCCCGATTCAAAATATCGGCCGCTGACAGCTGGGGTCCACCCCCTTCTTCAACCTCGCGACACCCGCGCTCCGCCGCCGAGGGACCTCGCCGGAGAGCTCGCCGCCGGCTGCTGTACAGCTTCAAACTTCTTGATTCTGGCCGCCCCTGCCTACTTTTACTTGGGGAACATGATCCGAGGGTCAGCTGCTCATGACAACGGCCGGAGCATGGTCGGCGACGAGCCGCCATATCGGAACGACTTCGGCCATGTCGGCTGATGCTCCTAGTGCCTCAGCTACTTGGGAAACCGGTCGGGGAGCATCAGTGGACCTCAGAGAAGGTCGACATGAACTCGGGGCAGCTCGGGGAAGGCCCGAAATAGGTCCTCACCGTGCGCCCGATACCCCCCGTGCGTTCCGCCATTAGTAGACCTTGAATTACGCCGGGCACAGAAGTTCTCCGGCCCAGAGTTGTGAAGGCAACTTGTGCGTCACCGTGTCTAGTTCGTGTGGGAGTGGCCTGAGGCCCTCTAATCCTTTCTAGAGCACGAATTAAACAGAATCGTACCCGAGGGTCGTTCTGCACACAGAAAGGGGAAAAGTGGAAATTCGCCGCCGGTGAGCAACCACTCGAGCTGTGGCTCGGGGATGAGCAGCACCGATCACTTGCGCGTCCAAGGGTGCCTTGGCTCGGGCGTGACAACGCCCAGGTTGGGCTGTCCACGAGAGCCCGAGGTGCGGCGGTTTCCAGTTCCGAGTTTGATCTTTCGGCACAGCCGATATCACTCGGTTTCAATCGATTTCTATCAATGGGAAGGATGGAGGATGGTTGCTAGTACCTTGCTGGGACCTTGGAATGGAAAGAGGGAGCTGCGATCGGCTTGATCAAGCAGGAACTCGAGCGGCGGCGATGGCAGTGGGAAAAGCAGTCGCGCACGTCGGTAGCTCGGGGAAATGGTGACTGAGGCACGCCGGGGAGGGAATAAATAGCTCGGCCGGCTGGCCTCCGGCTTGGGGCACGCAGCAGGAGCTGGCGCCGGCCGGCCCCTTCGGTGGCGCGCGCGCACAACAGCCGGGAACCGACTGAACTGTGGTTCAGTCGGTTTGCTTTGAGGCTGAGGCTGACATGTGGGTCCCACTCCTCTTTTAACCTCTGAAATTTATTCCTAACAGCTGTGGTAAACAGTGAACCCTATTCTACCCTTGGCAACTCAAATTATTCACCCAAGAGCCATTTGAATTGATCAAAGTTCAAATGAGGTTTGGTTTGAATGAATTTCAGCACAAGTGCAGTTTGAAATTCAAATAAAGTTTGAATTTCTCCCCCTTAGCTCATGTCAAGATCAACTCCAAATGGAGTGAAAATTGGTGTGTGAGCTCACAAAAATGTGCTGAGCAAGAATATGCCTTCCACTTTTAAATTCAGTGGGTGAAAACAGTTTGAATTTGAATATGTTTTCAAACTGCCCCTTTCCTATCTACACCCAAGATGACCTCAAAAATGTTTTGAATTTGGGTGAAACTTGGCATGGACATCCTTGGCAAAGTGTAGGAGTTTTCATATGTCCAGCCCATCTATATCACATGTGGGAAGTACCACTTTTGCAATGTGTGAGTTTGTTCCCTAATGAGCATGTTGATAATTGTTACTTGCTCTTTATTTGTGTTCATCATTTTTCCTCAAATGAGGTGTGTGGTGTGGGGATGAACACTGCAAATGGGTGTCAAAAACTGAGGCCCTTACACCGACGTGGCTCTCACCAACACTTGGGACAAGGTTCTGCAGGCCCCTATTCGGCCACTTTGCGGGCCTTGAGGACCCAGCGCAGGTCTGGCGGCTATGCACACTCGGGTACCGAGCAACATGAAAGGGTGAGGAAAGCGGGTCTCTCTACCTGCACTAGGGCGCGGGCTTGCGGCGCCTCCGTGGTGTTTCTGTTGTGCTCACAGGGGCTGCCATAGGTGAATACCCCTTGTCGTCGAGCGGGTGATCCTTCGGCAAACCGCATCGTGACCTCCCTCAGCAAGGAGCACAAGTCTCGGTACGTCCGTCGTGCCCCTGACTTGTTAGGTTCCGGATGGCTACGTGCCATGGCAGTCGCAGTCGCCATGTTGCGTCTTAGTTCCTCGAAACGGGAGGGGTTGCACGTGTCGGTGGTGACGTCCCTCCCGAATCGGAGGTCGTGCGCTCGCGCGCCGCCTACGCGAGGGCGGCTGCTGTGCAGCATCCTGAACGCCACCTCGTCTACATTCAATCGCACCCCTTATGTCCCAAGTACGTCACGACGTGTCTCGAGATGTTGGGTCCATTCCAACACGACCGTCGATTCCCCGCTACAACTTGAGCGTAAAAACTCCCATCGCATCAAGGCTGGCGAGGGTGTGATACAAGCAGGAGGGGCGACCGGAGAGTCGTAGCTAGTGTCCACGACGCTCCGTTCACAAAGGGGACGATGGTCCCTGTCGGACCCGGTATCGATGATGTAGTCACAGTCGGTCAAGTCCTCCAAGAGGGGGAGAAGTGATGATGGTGCCTCGATGATCATGCCCACAAAGTTTTCTCCAGGGGCGCGGTCCATGACGTGGATAGTTGTGTCGTCCATCAGCCGTAGAATGCCGCCATCATCGGCGATGAACTCCAGGCTCCCGAAACAGAAGGAATGGCGGGGCTTGGAAACGACGTTGGCCTCGAGCCTGTTGTCGGGGATGATGACAAACCCGAGGCTGCCAAAACGGAGCTTTTCGCTGACGCGGAAGCTTGAGCTCACGAAAACCATCACATGAGAGAACAAAAACGTGAAGCGGCCCCCTACGTGGCGCGCCAACTATTGGTGTTTTTACCACCGGCTAGTAATCGAATGTTTCGCATTTTATGGCTGGATGGCTAGCTAATAAAGAGAGATTTATACTGGTTTGAACAACATGGCCTACATCCAGTCTGGGGTGTTTGTTGGCCTTGTATTAGTTCAAGCGGTTCGAGTAACCGTGTTTACAAGTGAGGCTCCCTCGCGTGCGAGAGCGGAGAAAGTCTTCGTGTCGCGAGTGCGTGAGTTGTCTCGCCATCCGATGGGAGGTTCTGGGTCTCCCTTTTTATAATTCAGATGCCTATACCCATCCGTTGGCTCCTCATAAATGGGGAGGAGGTTTACATGGTGTAGCAGCGCCTGAGACGGCCCAAAGCGGTACAAAAGTGATGGGTACACCTCCTCTCGTCTAGTCTATGGTCTACGTCTACTTTCCGTCCTTGTACACCCACCGAGCGAGACGGGATGGATGGTGGTGATGGCCCGGCATCGTGCTTGTCCTGTTGCATGTGGCCTCCCACTCCATCTTAAATCCCTTCTGCTGTTCCATCACATCGATATTTAAGTCCTTCGCCAGCCTCTAGTCTGGGCTCTAGCCCGGATCGCTTCCCTCCCTTGGTTTTGTTGTCCGGGCTCGGAGGTCGGTCGCCGCTTCCGCCCCCGGGGGTCGGGCTTCGTGGTGGCGTCATCCCGAGATCATGACTTAGGTTGTGGTCCGTGAAACCACGTGTCTTCATGCATTTGGCCGAATGACTGCTTCTCTGGTACCCAGGCTGTGTTACCCGTCAACATCCACATGAGAAAAATAAAGGTAATTTTTATCGCAGATGGAGCCTGGGGGAAGGTTCATGAGCCATGACCGCGTGGTGCCGGTCAGGGCCACGGGGAAGTAGTTGTACATGACGGCCTCGTCCCCTCCTGAAGCAAGGATGGAGGTGGAGTAGATCTGCAGGAACTCGGCAGGGTTGACCGTCCTGTCATATTTCTCTGGCAAGTGGTGCCGGAACTTGGGTGGCCAGACCACCATGGGAAGGTGCGGGACGAGCGCCATGCAGCCTCCAACTGCTCCTGGAGAAACGGGTGTAGGCGAGGCGCGTCCCGCTGGTACAACACTTGGGGAGTCGTACTCTCCCTCAAGGTTGCAACGCCTCTCGCGACGTATCTCGATGGCAACTCGACCATCTTCACTCGCGTGGCGACGGTTTAGCTTGACCCTGAGGTCAGCTGTGGCCGTCACGCACGTAGGTTCCGTCCCGCGGGCCACCTTTGATGTACGCGACTGGGCCAGCGAGGGCTTTGCCCGCTATATACTGTAGGCAGGAGAGTTCATGGCAGCAGCGGCGAGGTGGTCGACATCGTGTCACCAGTGTTCTGCCGCCTCGGGGTGGCGCCCTCGCCTGGAGCATTGTAAAACAGGGTGCGTGCTGCGTCCAGCATGCTCTCCGGGCTCGGTCGTGGTGGTACAGTCTCCACCGTTGGCGTAGAGGGCCACCGCGAGGAAGCGACCACTGGTGGCATGAGCGCCGAGGGCACACTGACTGTGTAGTCACTGGCCTGACCTGACGTGGGCACCGTGAGCGCTGCAGGAACGCCAACCATCTGGTCGCCGGTGCGGCCAGATTTGGGCGCCATGGGCGCCGCTGGTACACAAGTTGTCTGATCGGCGACCTGGCCAGACCTACCCGCCTTAGAGCGGGAGGTGGCTTCGTCGTATCCCGCGTGGAGATGACGGCGAGTGGGGCGAGAAGGCTCAACTAGGGGGTGATGTTCACCATGGTCGCGTGGAGAGCGTGGAAGGACCCCTACCTGGAGCGCTAAATGTCGGAGTGTTAGTTACGACACTCCTCTCAGCCTGCTACTGGAGCGCCCCACGGAGGTTCATTGATTGGAGGGCCATGATGGCTCGCACGCGATCCAACTCGAGAGAGCGGATGAACACCAGGATTTACGTGGTTTGGGCCGCCGGAGCGTAATACCCTACATCCACGGGAGTGCTTGCTGTATTGTCCACGCGTATGAGCGTGAGATAGTATTGGGTTGCGAACGTGGAACCCTTTATCGGGTGGCCACCCCATCCTTTCATAGTCCAAGGCCGAGGTGGTTACAACGGGGCTCGAGGCCCGACAGGTGGCCCCGAAGCTATGTGTACCATATAAACGATCTAGGGTTTTATACTCTGAGTAGAGTAGTCGGTGTGGGAGTTAAGTCCCGCCACCTGGTGCGCTGAACGCCCATGTATGTGTGTCTGGTGATGATGCAGATATCGTCTTGTTGCCACGTCTTCTCGCTCTATTGGGCGGCTCAGCACCATTGGGTGGCACTGTACCGCTGTCACGCCTCGTCGCCTTATCTTGTCACCGTAATGGTAAACGTGCGGGGACGGAGGCGTGTGTAGTGCTCCATGCTTCTGGGGAAGGTGCGAGCCTTGAATGCACAACCTGCCAACGCACTTCGTCCTTGACCTCGTCAACCCACAGTCCACGAGGATCGTGGAGCACTTGGCAGCTTCGGAGCTCTCATCGACGGGTTCAGAGCCGGGAGACACATGGAAGCTCCTAACCATACCTCAGCGGGGAGGCTGGGCCGGAGCCCAGGGCACGTGTCGGCTCCGGAGCCCTCCTCAGCAGGAAGGAGGCTCAGAGCCTAGGTACACGTGGCAGCTCCGGACCTTACCTCAGCACGGAGGTTGGGTCCGGGGCCAAGGGCACGTGGCGGCTCCGGACCTCACCTCGGCAGGGAGGCCGAGCCCGGGGCCAAGCACGCGTGGCGGCTCCGGAGCCCTCCTCAGCAGAGAGGAGGTTCGGATCCCGGGTACACGTGGCAGCTCCAGACCTCACCTCCGCAGGGAGGCTAGGTCCGGGGCCAAGGGCACGTCGTGGCTTTGGAGCCCTCCTCAGCAAGGAGGAGGATCGGTGCCCAGGTACACGTGGCAGATCCGGACCTCACCTCAGCAGGGAGGCTAAGTCCGAGGCCAAGGGCACGTGGCGACTCCGGAGACCTCCTCAGCAGGGAGGGGGCTCGGAGCCCGGGTACACGTGTCAGCTCCGGACCCTGCCTCAGCAGGGAGGCTGGGCCCAGAGCCAAGGACATGTGCTTGCTCCAGAATCTAGACGCACGTGGCAGCCTCAGGGCTGACTCCAGGGCCAGGGACATGTGGCCTCTCTAGCACCCGCCTCAGGAGGGAGGCGGGGCATGGGTTGTCTTTTACCCTCCACGTGGGGGTACCCGGTTCTCAGGGTACCGACAGTGGCCCCCGGGCCCATCTCGGGGGAGACAGCGAGCCCGCAGGTAGGGGCCTCCTTCTTTCTCCCGTGGTGTCTTTGAACCTGTACTTTGTAAACCAGAGCGGTGGCGAGATTTCAGCGTAGTGGATGCGTGGTTATACCTAGAAGATGAAAAGGTTGCACGTCCTTTGCATAGTGGGCAAATCCATCAGTCGAAGTGGCAGCACGTCGCCGGCATGACGGACTTGTGTCAGCTCTTGACTGGTGGGTTGTGCCGACGTGCTCAAGGGGTTGCCCCGGGATATTTACTGCGGCAGTCCTCAGGTCGATCGCTGCACTTCTACCGTGCTGCTTTCCTCGGGAACCGCCAGACGTTCCCGAGAAGTTACCCGCCGGGCCCCCAGTATCTGACGAGTGAACCTGGGTCCCACCCGTCGTTGGTGGAGGCGAGTTGCCCATAGCGAGGTACGGTGGAAACCCAAACATCACGCCTGTTGGCAAGTCAGAGGTTGCGGACATAGAAAAAGAAGTCTTCTGGAGAAGGTCGGTTCCCTTCCGCCTTTTGCAATCCTCGTTTCCTCTTGCGCGCTCGAAGCCTCTGCTCCCCAGCGCTCACAACCTTTCCTCGCCACCATGTCTTCCGGCTTCCATTTGTCGAGGCTTCGCAGCGATGGCGACATCGCTCTTGAGAGGCGCCTGCTCAGCTGGCAGTCGGTCGCATTCAACGGAAAGATCCGTCGCAGGAGGGTCTCTTTGGCCGACATGCAACCTGGCGAGGTGGTTCTCTTCACCTCGTACGTGTTGTCCGGGTTCGCGCTCCTGGCGTCGTCCTTTCTCCTCACCCTGCTGGAGGTGTTTGGGCTCCAGCTCCGGCACCTTACACCGCACGCCCTCGCACTGGTGGCCGTCTTCATCCACTTCGGTGATATGTTCGTGTGCGTGCAGCCTTCGGTGCGACTCTTCAGGGTGTTCTTCTCCTTGAAGGCCTCGGAGAGAAGCACAAGCCACGTGGGGGCTTACTACTTCCAGCACCGTGGCGGGGGGCGGGGGGAGGGGGGGGACTCCGCACCCTACGTTGCACCCTTCACTCCCGAGAAGTGGGAGCACTGGAGGAAGGACTGGGCAATCGCCGGTGCTACAGAGGATCAAGTACCTGGCGGAGGAAGGCCTGACCTTGCTAATGATCTTGGCTGACTTCCTGTCCTGCCGGATCGCACCTCTCCAGCAGCGTGTCCGGCCCCCCTGGCAGTACACCGGGGAGGGCGAGATGACCCAGTTGGCACGTCAGACGGGGTTGTCGCCGGATTGTGAGATGGTGAGGACGATGCTGCTGAAGCTCTCCTGTGCAACAATTTCCGACAACTCCATCACCCCGCCGGTGAGCTACCAGCCCGTCTACCTCAACCCGCATGCGATGTCGAGGCTGCTAAGGGAACTGCCTACACTAGACGACATTGATGTCGCAGTGCAGCAGATCGGTGATCCCTCGCGGGACATAGAGATCCCTGGGGCGGACGGCGCTGGTGGCCAGTCGAGGCCTGCGCCGAACTCACTCCCACAAAGAGGGAAGGAGCTGGCTGGTAGATTCGCCCCTGTGGAGCGCCCTCGCTCACTGCCCAAAGATGCCCAGAGTTGAGCAGGGCGTCAAAGAGGAAGTTGGTGCGTCCTGACGGAAGCTTCGTCTCGGGCCCCCAAGCAGGGGTTCCCATTCTTCCCGTTTTCCCGCACCGGGCTCGGCAACTGGCGCCGGTGGAAGCCCTGGATCTGGTGCTGCCGGAGCAGCCCTGGCGGCCACGGGAAGAGTGGCTGGCGCTGCTGAAGCTTCGAGGAGGTCCTCCGACGCGCCTATGATGCAGAAGAAGTCTTCAAGCGCGTCCCTGGCTCAGAAGCTGTTGTCGAGGAATACTCCTGAGACGACGTCGACGGCGACGAGGGTTCCAGCAGTGTCGTCGGCTTCTCAGCCGTCTATGGCAGCCCCAACTCAAGGCGTATCTTCGGCGTCGAGTTCCTCGCCACGGAAGGATCCTGCTGCGCCGTCTTCGGCGACAAAGACCCCTGAGGTTCCGCCAGCTTCGAAGCCAGCGGAGGCGACCTCAATGCCGGTGGGGGCGAGTGGCTCGAGCCCTCCGCGTAAGAAGCTCCGCTCGGGGTGGAACTTCCAGACCTCCAGGTACGACTCAACCTCGTAGGGTTATGTACCGAGCCGCTGGACGGTGTAGCTGATGCTTGGAGCTTATTTTTGTAGGGCTCCTCAGCAGAGCACGTCTCCTTCTCCTCCTCTGAAGCAGTCCGGGAGCCGGAGCTCCCTCTCCGCTGAAGTTCCAGTGCCGGTGGCAGTGCCTGAGCCTGCACCTTGGGCGGCTCCGGATGTCGGCACCCGGGCCCCTGAGGCTAGCTAACCGGCGGGCGCAGACGCCACTGGTAGCGACACGACTGCTGCTGAGAGGGCTGCCAGCCCTCCTCCTCTTTCTTCACAGGTTGCCATGGTGGTAACCCCACTGGAAGATGAAAAGCTAGAGGGTATCGAGGCGGTACCTCGCCTGGCGATGCTGAAGGCCATTCCAATCCCCAGGGCCGTGAGAGTCGTCCCATCTAGCCTGGTCCAGCTGCAGGACGTGCTCAAGCAAGAGTGGGCCGAGCTGCGGTCTGAGCGAGAGCGCCTCCGGGACTGGGACGACCTGCTGAAGGCGTGGGTCCAGTCTGCCAGGGTGAAGGCGTGATACCCTCATTTTTGGGTCCTGCATATATTCATATTTTATATGTAGAAAACATTTTAAAATATGAAGAAATAGAGAAAACATTAAAAAGTTAGCCAAAAAGAGCAAATTCCAGTGTACAGAGAGCACCGAAGACAACTCCCGCGGCTCGCTGGCCACGTGGCATGTTCGGAGCTCATCACCGCAAATGGGGAGGGGTCCACCGCTAAACAGGCTACGTGGCAGGCTCGGGGCTCGTCCCCACAAAGGGGGAGAAGTCCGACCCCGTGGGACACGTGTTGCCCCGGAGCTAGCCTCTGCGGAGAAATGAGGCCAGTCCCGCAGGACACGTGTCACCTTAGGAGCTATTCACCGAGTAAAAGAGAGGACCAGCCACACGGGACACGTGTCGCTCTCGGAGCTCACCTTCGGGAGGTCTAACACTACCGAACACGTGTCACCTCCGGAGCTCACCTCCGGGAGGTCCGGTCCTATTGGACACGTGTCAACCTCAGAGCTCGTCTCTGAGAAGGAAGGAAATCTAGCACTGTTAGGACACGTGGCACACCCGGAGCCACCTCCAAATTAAGAGGAGGTCCCGACCGCCAGGATACGTGGCGCACGTGGAGCCCACCTCTGAGAAAGAGGGAGGTCTTGCTCGCTTGACACGCGGCACAACCGGAGCTCGTCTCTTCGGAAAAGGGAGACCAGGCCCGATGGACACGTGGAGCTTCTGGAGCTTATCACCGCGAAGGTAACGAGTTCTGGAGCAGTTTTTGCTTCTGCACGCATGGGAATACCGATACGGGAGGAAACTGACACAATTTCCACAATGTTACCGCACCAAATAAACTAAAGATAAGTTGTTAAGATTCAACGACAAGTTGAATAGGACTCCTATTCAAAGTCCAATCAGATTAGAACTCTTTCCTCCCGATTAGAAATAGAACCCAGAACCTTTGGCCGAAACCACGAACTTCTTTTCCAACTCCTGAGTCGACGACTTAGAGCCCTAGCCCCAGCTCGCCGAGTAAACCCTTCGCCGGAGTACGGTCGAGAGAGATCGTCGGAAGAGAGCCCCAACGATCTGTCTTGCTAGGAGAAGGACCCCAAGACCAAGAAGAACATAAGGTACGTCTTCAATACCACCTTACGACATCATCACGTTTTCTTTGCATCTGTTCTTCGGTTCCTTTCGAACAGAAACTTTTTTCGTGGATAGATCACTTGTTGATCGGTTTGATCTAGATCTAAAGACAAGATCATCGCCACGTCCACATTTGATCCAAACACCTCTGTTTATCGTAAAACCATGCAATCCATGTAAGAACACGTACAAACCGATCTAATAAAAACTGCACCATAGGATTAACATGCATATACACCGTTGCATCTTAAAGTAGAGTTTATGCATGATATTAATTGCTGTGGATTTTGTATGTGTGTGGTCGTGTATAGAAGGACAAGCTCAGGGAGCTACCTACGACGGACTACAACAACAAGATTTTGAGCAACAGGAACCGCCAGAACAAGGCAAGTGCCCCTTGACCATATTGATCCTATGTTTTGGGAAACTGTTTTGTTTGCGAAAAGGTGTGTGTGCTGAGTCAAACATGATGGGAAACCCTTTTATAGGAGTTTACTAGTTTTGGTAAAACCACCCTTGTCGCCAGGGAAGTTTATGAGTCGGGTATGGTTTTTACTTTTATGCTTCGCTGGGTCCATGGGATTGGGAAGCGAGACAGATGTGTCTACCTAACTGCACTCGTAATGATAATGATAAACTGATGTTGTTAATGAACATGGATCGGAGGGAGATCTAGGCAAGCCTGGGTTGTGAATAAGGTAGAATGAGATGGTGGTTTACTTGCCGTAGATCTAAGGACCGGTTCATGCGAGCGCATGCCAGGATAACAGTGTCACCACAAGGCCAAGTATGGGTGCGGATTAGCTAACTAATTTGGCAAGTTGCTAGATTGTTATGGACCGTGGAAGGTGCGGGGAATGGGAGTCGAGTGAGGACTGCCCTGGGAACTGCATGGCACAAGAGGGGGCCCGTGGGTGGGAGAATTGGAGATTCTAGCCTGCCGGTGAAACCTTAGTGAGTCCATACATCTAGTAGCCCCTTTGTAAAGGCTATTTTGTGATCTCTTGGCCATACACCGACGGTTGTGTACTGGTATAATGGAGGTTCTGCAGTCGCCGACGGGTGACGAAATCACAAACTTATGGGTAAAGAGGTGCAAACTCTGCAGAGTCTAAAACTATCATGATAGCCAAGCTTACGGTCACGAGCGCCTGGCCAACTTCCATGATTAGTTGGATGGTTATTTTGGGAGGGTTTTGGATGGTTTTGGTTATGGCTTGATTTTGGTTTGGTTTTCGGGACTGTTGAGTCCGGGTGATAAGATTGGTTGCATGACTGTTGAGTCATGGCAACGAGATTAGTCTCGGAGTGAGATGGAATTGTTTATGAGATGAAATGGTAGAGAATACGAGATGGTATTCGTGAGATGGTAGCGAATACGAGAAGGTATTCGTGAGCGAGAACGAAGTTAATTAATGCCTGGTTGGACATGGAAGGCACTGAACATAATGGAGGTATGATTGGTATTAATACATGTTGGGATTACATTCACTTAAAGATAAGTTGTTGTTTTATCATGGTTTTGATAAATAACTTTGCTTTTTTGCAATGAGCCTTTTTATACCTACCTTGTTGTGAGCTACATAGCATATTTTCCTGCACTTGCTGAGTACATCATTGTACTCAAACTTGCATTATTATTTCATCATCAGCAACAGGAGAAGATTACTATGAAGACCAAGTGGAGCATTAGGCGTTAATCTGTCCTCAACCTTGCCTGTGGGGATGGAGCAGAGATGGAGCTGCTGCTGCTGCTTAGATTGCTTCCGCACTAGTTAGAAGACTTCCGCTGCATAGAAATAAGACTTCCGCTGCTAAATTAAGACTTCCGATGTTAGCATGAGTCCAGGACTCATGAGACATTGTAATAAAACCCTGTTATTCGTGGTAATATATATTCTGAATTCAGTTTGTGGAACATATGTGTATGTGTGATGAACATCCTGGGCACACATATGCATCAGTTCTCGGTTCCGTGGTTTTCCACAGAATTGAGGGCGTCACAGAAGGCTCAAGCTCGGGAGGAGCACCTTGAGGGTCGGGAGGAGGTGCTGGAAGAGAAGGAGGTCGTCGTTGCCGACCTCCACAAGAATGCGGTGAAGCTCCTGGCTGAGGCCAAGAACCTCCATGCTACTGTATTTGCACGTTTCGCGGGTCTGACGGAGGTCAGGGAGACACTCCTTCATCGGCAGAAGGAGGCGGAGGCAAGGGAGACGGAGCTCTCCGACCGTCTCGCTGCCCACGAGGAGGAGCGGGGGCGCCTGAAGGAGCGGCTTCAGGGCGTCCACGACCGGGAGCTCGCCGTTGCGGCCAAGGAATCTGACCTGGACGAGCGGGCCGCATGGTTGGCCACCAAGGTGCAGGCCCTTGCTGCTATGGAGTAGGAGTTGGCCACCCATGACAAGGAGCTGACGAGGAGGGGTTCAGCAAGGGAGCTGGCTTCTTCCGGCAAGGTGGTCGAATACCTCCAGGATTCTCGTGCCGCTGAGGCAGAGAAGGACTGGGATTATCTTGGTCGCACGGATGCGGCACTAGAACCTTTCAGCTTCAGCTCCTTGCGCCCTGATGGTCCGACCCAGGAAGTGAACCAGGTGCTCCCTGCCCTGGACGTGGTCGGAGAGAAGCTCTTGGCGCTGGAGAACATCCTGGGGGAGCATCTGGAGGCTGAAGGCAAGGCTCTGGCGCAGCTGGTGGCAGAGCATGTGCTCACCTGCCTTCGGAGCTGCGACCCCAGCATCTCCCTAGAACCTATGATGCAGGGCCACAGTGCAGATTTGTCGGGGGCGGCCAAGTCTTCCTTGGAGGAGGTCGCCCGACTCGTAGCTGCTAAGTTCCAGCGCGGGTAGCTCTAGGTCTCCCACTCGCCTTGTATCCTCCTATGTATGCCGGAGCTCTGCCGCTTATAAAGACGCCTTGTTTCTAGTCTTGTGTTGTTGGTGTGTAGACTACGGACCCTTGGCAGCGCAAAAGTCCGGAATGACTTGGCCGAGGTAGGTAACTCTTTGCCGATGTCCCGACCTTGTTCCTCTAGGTGTGGCTAACACGCCCTCCCGGGTCTCAGTAGTGCAAGTACCAGAGGGAACCTCGGCCAGTATCTTCAGCTTGTCGTAGCTGGCGCTCCGAGTCTTCTGCTTGATCTTGCAGTGGTCCGACGTCCTGCCCGCGTGGTTCACCATGATGGCCCCCTGGTAGATGTGGCCCTTGTGTTGGGGCGCACCTACCACTGGATGAGACAGGGCGTCAGCATCGGGTCCCCTGAGAGGTCCGGAGCGCCAAGGACGTGTTAGGACCTACAGACATGGCAGAAAAAAAGGAGTAGTTGTGCCCTCTAGTCACTCTTTCCTGTTTGTTAGCTTTAGTGTGGCTTACGATCCTCAGCTGAGCTACGAGGCTTGGGTAATTCGGAGTGGGTCATTTGGGCTATGGTTAAAGCCTTACCCAGGGGTATGGGCCGTCCGGTTCCATGGTACTGAGCTGTAGCGCTGGAGGGGCAGAGTGTGTAGGCTTGGGTATAGGACCACGCAAAGCAGACTACACACCCTGGACCTCCCGCTAGCGTAAGCCTTTCAGGGGAGGGACCATTCGACACAATAGGGCCCCCAGGAAATGAGACAACCAAAGTCCCCCAAGTCCCGGTTAAAACTTTGCTTACGGGTATGAGTCGTCCGGTTCCCGCGTACTCGGCTGTAGCGCTGGAGAGGCATAGTGTGTAGGCTTGGGGTACAGGACCATGCAAAGCAGGCTACACACCCTGGACCTCCCACTAGCGTAAGCCTTTCGGGGGAGGGACCATTGTGCGCCATAAGGCCCCCGAGCATCGAGACAACCAAAGTACCCTAGGTACGCCACAGGTACATTAAGCAGACCCGCTTGCAGAAGGATAGCACAGCTCCTGCTATGGTTGAACATAGGAATAAGTTACTGGACACACAGTGGAGCAGTATGGAAAGAAAGCATGAAAAGAGAGGCGGCAATGTCCGGGGTCCGGTGTAACACCCAAAATGTGTCAAAAATGTGAATTTAAAATTTTTGGATGTAATGCATGTGGAGGAAAAATTCAAACTCAAACTGGAATTCAAATTTGAATCAAAAAAAAGAAAAGAAAAATGAAAAAGAAAAACGGCCAAAGGGCTGAAACCTACCTCAGCCGGCCCAGCAGCCCGCGGCTGTTTTCCCCCTCCCCCTCTCTCTGTCGCGCGGGGCCCGCGTGTCATCCCCTTCCTCCACGCGCCCCCAACCGCCACCGATTCTCCTGCGCCGATCGCCGCTGCCTCGTCCGAATTCCACGCCACGAGCTAAAATCTTTGGCCAAGCGGTGCTACATCGCTCCAACCGACCCTGCCGCCCCCCCCCCCCCCTCGTGCATATAAACGCAAGGAATCGCCGCCGGCTCCCCCTCAACCGCTCCTTTTCCCTCTCCGGTGGGAACCGATCATCCCCCGCCGAAAAACCTTCGGATCTCTTCGCTTTTCGCTGGACTAATGGCTTTGTCACTGCCCGCCGCCCCCGGGGAACCTTGCAGGCGAAGCAGGCACCGAGTGTTGCGCCCTAGCTACGGCTTCGACGAGCACCGAGGAGCTTCACCGCCCACCGTCGTCGCAGAGCCAGTTCCGACCTCTCCAAGCCCGAGAAACCCCTAGGTGAGCTTCCCCTACCCCTCCGCAGCCGATCCATGCAAAAAGATGAAAGTTCTAGCGTGTAGCGGCAAAAACCGAGGCTGCACCGGAGAGATCGCCGCCCCCGCCGCCGCACGCGCGGGCTGGCTCTAGCCAGGGCGACGTGGCCCCCTGTGGCCCGTCCGTTTTAAATCGTGCGGTGCCGAATAGATTTAACCCGTACCGCTTCGCGATCTAATCTCAGCCCTCCGTTTTAAATCCAACGGTCCACATCGGTCCCGCGTTATAAAGGTCGGGAATCTTACGCGCTACCCCCTGGGGATCTCGGAAAACACGAGCTAGCCCCGGAAACTTCTGATCTAGCCCCAAGACCCTTAGAAATTCATGTAAATTCATTTAAAAATCAGTTTTAGCCCCTGGACTTAGTAAGAATTAGGCAGACCTCCCTGTTTTGCACACTTAGACCCCTAAAAATTTAGAAAATAAGAAATGGAGCCCCACTGCAGTGTGAATTTGCACATCAGCCCCTGAGGGTTATTAATTTAAGGAAATTGGATATGTGAATAGGATGTAAATTTAAACATAGGTGTAGGTTCAGTTGAATTAATCTAACCCTGTTGAAAATTGGTAGAACAATCTGAGGTCTGAATTTAGAGGGGAAATAAACTTTTAAACTAAATGAGATTGCTGTTTTGGAATTTATCTCTGAAATATACCCTTTAGGCACAAAACAAATTTAAATATGTGGAAAAATAAATCTAAATAACCAAAAAGGGGTAGGGAAAATTAATAAAGGTTCTGTTTAGGTAATTGGAACAGTAGAAATTTTTGTATGAATTTAGGTTGCTATTTTATGGCTGGAAATTCATTTTAGGCTTGAAAATAAATTCTGAAAAATGGGTAAGAATAAATTTAAATTGATCCCCATCGGAAAGGAAGTCAAAAGATATTTTATGGGACATTTTAGATCAGAACATATTCTGTTTTGGTGATATGTCTTGTTATTTTAATATTAAAGTTCATTTTTAGGTATGGAAAATAAATTTGAAAATATAGGAAAATAGGTATGCATAATTAAAAAATGATAAGTGAGGTCCCCAAATCCAAAACTTCAAATTGAGATTTCGTCGAAGATCTGAAAACCTATTTGGAGTAGGAAATTATCTTTTATGCAAATTTTGTGGCTAAGAAGTGTATTACCCAATATAGAAAATTTGTCCAAATTGGAAATTCATATATAGTGTGCACTTAGAAATCTGAATATTAAAGCTAGAAATAATATATATGTTTAAAAGTACATGTATGCTTAGAATCAACATATATAGAGTAAACACAACACTTAAATATATGTATGACTTTCATATGTATGAATGTGTGGTTTGCATGAGCGGAAATGTGGACTATGGCTTATGGAATGTTATTTTCTTTTTGCTATGTGTATTGGCATGAGTAGAACCAGGCCTAGAGAAGGTTCTCACCTTTCAAGATCAAGACTTTCCATTCCCAGAGCAGCGGGAAGAAGGCAAGTATCCTTGACCACTTTGATCCTATACTAGGATGTGTAGTTAGAATTTAATTGCATTGTCAAGTTGGAATGTGATACTCATGCTAGGAAGTTTCCCTAGATTTTCATTATCTTGCTTCCTTGTAGCCTGGGTTGGGAGTTATGTTATTATGTCATTCATTTACACTACTCATGCTTAGCCATGCTTAGAATGTGATAAATGGGATATGAGATCATCAACTTGTTTACTTTACCCTTGAATGAGATATTATGAATTATGTAGAGGTAGGGATCTAGGCAAGTTGGATGCTTTGGTTGGTGCTGTGTGCACGAGACTCGGGTTTGTGTATAGTACTTGCCTGGATCCTAAGGACCGGTTCATGGAGCATGTAACCTAGCTTTACCGTGCCAACCACATGCTGAGATGGGGCAGCTTGGCCAATTAATTAGGCGTATCTCCGGCGTAGCATGGGTGTTTGGATGGTGCGGGGAGTAGGTGTCAGCTGGACTACCATATGAACCGCAAGGCTCAAGAGGGGGCCACTGCAGCGGGGTTGGAGCCTCTTCTATGCTGTTAGGGGTGAAACATCAGTGGGCCCACGCTCGTCGAAAATCCCTTTGTAAAGGCCTCGTAGTGATCTCCTGGCTACACACCTCGGAAGTGTGAACGTGGTTCGCGGCCACTGGCATAATGGAGGTTTTTCTAGTCCACCCAGCAACGGGGGATGAAATCACTACATGTGGGTACAGTGGTGCAAACTCTGCAGAGTCAAAACTGTCATGACAGCCATGCTCACGGTCAAGAGCGGCTTGCACTTATTCATGATTAGAGGATGATGAATTGGGAAGTTGAGGATATTAAGCAGGGAGCTTAACATTGGTAATGGAGTTATGATTACTTGATATTGATGATGGGTTAGGGGATTGGGACCATTTCACCTATGTAGTAATGTAGGTGCTAAATAAGCTAAGGTGATAGGTATTAATTGCGTAGTGCTTTAACCATGAGTTCAACCTCTCCTTGCTCTAGCCATGCATGACATAACTTTCCCACACTTGCTGAGTACCAACGGTACTCAAGCTTGCTGTTCTATTGGTTTAAATTGCTGCTCAGACCAAGGGAATGACGTGGTGTACAACGACCAAGACTTCGGACCCGAAGAAGGACTCTAGGTTCACGGAGTCCCTCGGGCAACGCCTGTGACGGAGCCCACAAGACTTATCTTCCGCTGCTGTTTTATTTACATGTTATGAACATATTATCGTCCATCGAGACATTATGCAATGTAAGACTTATTTATATTCAAACACTTGGCTTGTAATATAATGATGCTTCACTATTTGTTGTCACATGTATGAGAAAATGATCCTGGCATACATGTGGTATTCACTCGGTCGTTCTTCGGAGAAACAGGGTGTGATAGAAGTGGTATCAGAGCCAGATTGCCTGTAGGAACGTGAACCTAGGTAGAAATGGACGTATTTAAGGACCCTATGTTCTTAAAAACTATTTTACAAAAGGTGTGGGGTGAAAGTGTTATTTAATATGGTCACTTTAATTTTCCATCTTGCCTCAACTTTTATTCAAAATGCAGTCTTTATTTAATTCTTATCTAACTTGATTTTAAATGCTTTATGTTTTAGATGGTTCGCATGGTCCGCACCGCCCAGTGACGTACCACTCCTACGGGTTGGCAGTAGGAGGCTTGTTGCGGCGTCTTCGATGTATGCTCCACGCTACCGGCAATGTTGGCAAGCTGATCATACACTACAGCTCCACCAAGACCATCCGTGAGAAGCGTGAAAAATGGAGCTCAGAGATGAGGATTATCCATGACAACCAGCTGCTCAAGATCCACCGCTCTCCAGCTTGTCAGGCGACTCAGGTCGATGCTGAGAAGGATGTCACCTGGGAGGCCATCATGTGCCAGAGTTACATCAACCGTCGCCACCTGGATAGGACTGAGTACATGTATGTCCTCCAGCGTGAGAGTGGCACCGCGGAGTACAAGTACCCGCGGGTGCAGCAGGGGACTTCCCATGAGCACATGGACCTATGCTTAGACGATGCAGCTATGCTCAGCACTCGACTACAGGAGTGCCAGCAGGAGCTTCAGGATGTCCGTGACACCCTGAAGGAGACTAAGGCGTTGCTTCACGCCAACTTGAGGGCGAGGGAGAGAGGAGATTGGAATGAGTTGTGTATCACCGAGAATGACACATGGACTCATGACTCCCCAGACCGTCGGGCGAGCAAGCGTCGCCGCACTTCTCCGCCAGCAGCTTCCCCACCTAAAGCGGAATCAGAGGGCAGCCGCAATGATGAGGAAGACCCTGACGAGCCAGCTCCTTGATACAAGTTGTTTAGAGTCATTTCCCTTATTTCAGCATGTTATCGAGTAGTCGAGTCAAGAACCTATCTATTTGCTTGTTAATGTTTGGTGTGTGACGTGAGTTGTGGAAGCCATGGGCACTTGTCCACAACCTCGTCTTTAAGATTGCATTTGCTTTTGTGTGTGAAACCCTATGAATCAATAGTGCGTTTATTTTTGCATGAGACATGATGCCTAAAACCTTATGTGAAATCTTCAGAAATCGTCTGAATATTAAGGTCTCAAAAGTCTAAGTTTATACCAGCAATGTTGGAAGTTAATGCGAATGATTAAGTTGACATTTGGTTGATCATAATAGATGGCCGGAATAGGAAGAGGTCGTGGTGCCAACCCCAACAACAACAACAACAACAATGAGGCTGCCAATCCTCACCTTCCTGGAGGGCAAGACAGGGGTGGTCGCCGAGAAGGAGCTGACCCTATCTACCAAATGATTCACAATCAGAATCAGCTCATCCAGAATTTGACTCAAGTGGTGGCCAACTTACACTAAGCTCCACCCCCGCAGGCTGCACCACGTCAACCAAGGTTGAGTGAGTTTCTGGGAACTCAACCCCCAAAGTTTGCAAGTGCTGCTGAACCTCTGGAGGCAGATGATTGGCTCAAGACCATTGAGAATAAGATGAGGATCATACAATGCCAAGGAAATGAGAGGGTGTTGTTTGCCTCTCACCAATTGCATGGACCCGCTGCTGATTGGTGGACCGCTTACGTGGAAGCCCATCATGACCCCGAGAACATCACTTGGGGAGAGTTTAAGTGCAGTTTCCGCAACCACTACATACCAAGGGGAGAACTCAAGAACAAGAGGAAGGAGTTCTTGGGACTGCAGCAGGGCAACATGACTGTGAGGGAGTACCTCACCAAATTCACCCAATTGTCCCGTTATACACCACGGGACATTGAAACTTATGAGCAGAAACAGGACTGCTTTATGGAAGGACTTACCATGGAAATGCAATGTGCAATGTCCTCCAACGAATATGAAAGTTTCCAAAAGATGGTCGATAGGGTGTTTGTCGTGGAGAGGAAGCTGAAGGCCTTGGAGAATGAAAACAAGAGGAAGATGGGATGGTCACACCAAGCATCAAGCAACAACACACGTCCACGTCTGATGCAGCAACCTGCAGGGCAGACGAGCCGTGCTGTGGTACCCTACTCGACACCGAGAGGGTACAACCCGATCTTCAGGCCTCCATCAGCACCAGTACAGCCACAACGTCAGTTTGTGAAGCAGCCACGCCCCGCTTATCAACCTCGGCCAGCAGGACAAGGGCCACAAAACCAACCCCAAGATAACAAAGGCCAGACATCTAAAGTTGGGGTGCAATGCTTCAACTGTGGTGAAGTGGGGCACTACGCTCATAAGTGCCCAAAGAAGAAGCCTATGCAGCCACAGCAGCAGAATGTGATGCGAGGACGGGTGAACCACATGACCATGGAGGAAGCGCAAGAGGCACCGGACGTGGTGATTGGTAAGTTCCCTGCAAATTTACACATTGCAACCATTTTGTTCGATTCTGGTGCTACCCACTCGTTCATTGCTCAAGGATTTGTTAAGAAGCATGATCTAGCAACAACACAAATGAATCATATGTTAGCAGTGAACTCTCCAGGGGGAGAAATAAGAACAAGACAAGTGTGTCCTAAGGTGAATCTAGACATTAATGAGGTAGTATTTACTGCAAACCTCATAGTGATAAACTCACAAGGGATAGATATCATTTTGGGTATGGATTGGTTGACCAAACATAAAGGTATCATCCATTGTTCAACTAGAATGGTGGAACTAACTCACACTAGTGGCACAAAAGTGAAGTTCATGGCCGTACAAGAACCTAAGAGGGACATTAAACTCAATCAAGTGGAAGTGGAAGTGGAAGAGATAAGGGTTATCAAGGAATATCCCGACGTTTTTCCTGAGGAGTTGCCAGGTATGCCCCCAGATCGTGAAGTGGAATTCGCGATTGAACTAGTGCCTGGAACAGCCCCGATATACAAGAGGCCTTATCGGATGGACTCCAAACAGCTGGAAGAGCTCAAAGAACATATAAGGGAATTAACAGAGAAGGGGTATACTTGTCCTAGTTCCTTGCCATGGGGAGCTCCAGTGATATTTGTGCCCAAGAAGGACGGAGCCCAAAGGTTATGCGTAGACTACCGTGCGTTGAATGAAGTAACCATCAAGAACAAGTACCCATTACCCTGCATTGAATACTTATTTGATCAGTTGAAGGGAGCTTGTGTATTCTCAAAAATTGATCTCAGGTCGGAATATCACCAATTGAAGATAAGGCCAACTGACATTCCAAAGACAGCTTTCGTATCTCGGTACGGGCTGTATGAATACACCGTCATGCCGTTCGGGCTAACTAATGCCTCGACGTATTTCATGTATCTCATGAACAAGGTATTCATGGAATATCTGGACAAATTTGTAGTGGTTTTCATTGACGACATTCTCATCTTCTCCAAAGATGAAGAAGAACATGAGGGGCATCTAAGACCGGTGTTGCAAAAGTTGAGAGAACACCAACTATATGCCAAGCTGAGCAAATGCGAGTTTTGGCTGAGAAGAGTCCCCTTCTTAGGACACATAATCTCGGAGGGAGGAATCTCCGTAGATCCCGCCAAGATCGAGGATGTGCAGAAGTGGAAGACCCCTGAAAATGTCGGGGAAATTTGAAGCTTCTTAGGATTGGCTGGGTATTATCGACGGTTCATTGAGGGTTTCTCCAAGATCTCGAGACCCCTCACCAAATTGTTAGAGAAGGGAGTCACATTCACATGGACACCGGAGTGTGAGACAAGTTTCCAAGAGTTGAAGAAAAGATTGACAACAGCCCCAATGCTAGTTATGCAAGAAATGTAGAAGAATTTTTCGGTATATTGTGATGCTTCTGGACATGGGTTGGGATGTGTTCTCATGCAAGAGGGGCATGTCGTTGCCTATGCGTCCAGGCAGCTCCGAAAACACGAGAAGAACTATCCTACGCATGACCTCGAGCTAGCCGCAGTGGTCCACGCACTGAAGCTTTGGAGGCATTACTTGATGGGAAAGAGGACAGAGATATATACAGACCATAAGAGCTTAAAGTACATTTTCACACAGCCTGATCTGAACCTCAGACAAAGGAGATGGTTAGAGCTAATGAATGACTTTGATGTGGGTATCAACTATCATCCTGGGAAAGCGAACGTCGTGGCAGATGCTTTAAGCCGGAGGGTGCATGTCAACATGTTGAGCTTACATGACACGCCTACGGAATTGAAGGAAGAGATTGCAAAACTCAATCTATGCCTGGTGAATAGTGGTGAGGCCATCGCCATGGAAGTGGACTCCACATTAGAGCAAGACATACGCAACGGTCAGAAGAATGACGAAAAGATACAAGAAATCAGAGAACTCCTCAAGGAAAATAAAGCTCTTGGGTTCAGAGAGGATGAACAAGGTACGGTGTGGCATGGGAAAAGAATCTGTGTACCTGAGGTGAAGGAGATCCGTGAACTGATTTTAAAGGAGGCTCATAATTCCGACTATTCCATTCATCCTAGGAGTACGAAGATGTATCATGACCTCAAGAGCAGATATTGGTGGTATGGCATGAAGCGTGATGTCGCGGAACATGTTGCCCTATATGACACATGTCAGTTGGTGAAAGCAGAACATAAACGACCCGCGGGACTGTTGCAACCACTCAAAGTGCCTGAATGGAAATGGGAAGAAATAGGTATGGACTTCATAGTGGGACTGCCTAGGACCCAATCGGGATATGATTCGATATGGGTCATCATCGACAGGCAGACTAAGGTAGCTCATTTCATCCCCGTGAAAGAAAGCTACAGCGGATCCAAATTGGCAGAATTGTACATGTCAAGAATCGTGTGTTTTCATGGAGTGCCAAAGAAGATAGTGTCAGATCGGGGGACATAGTTCACCTCAAGGTTCTGGCAGAAGTTACATGAAACCATGGGAACTCATCTAAATTTTAGTTCTACCTATCACCCACAGACTGACGAGCAGACCGAAAGGACCAATCAAATCCTTGAAGATATGTTGAGAGCTTGTGCACTCAAGAACAATAGGAGTTGGGATAAGAACTTACTGTATGCGGAGTTCTCCTACAACAACAGTTATCAGGCTAGTATGAAGATGTCACCCTTTAAGGCGTTGTATGGGAGGAAGTGCAGAACTCCATTATTTTGGAACCAAACTGGGGAAAGCAAAGTGTTTGGGCCCGAGGTACTACAAGAAGCTGAGGCGAAAGTGAGGGAAATATGCAACAACTTGAAGATAGCCCAGACCTGACAAAAGAGTTATGCTGATGTACGGAGGAGAGAGCTCATTTTCAACATGGGGTACTATGTCTATCTCAAGGTGTCCCCTATCCGAGGGCTTCGTCGGTTCAAGGTGAAAGGGAAGCTATCACCTCGATACATCGGACCCTTCCAGATTCTGGAGAGGAAAGGCGAAGTGGCATATCAGTTAGCACTACCGGCTCGCCTATCAGATGTGCACGATGTATTCCATGTGTCACAACTCAAGAAATGTTTAAGAACACCCGAAGAGATGTTACCCATGAATGAGGTGGACGTACGAGAGGATCTTTCATATGCCGAGCAGCCGGCCAAGATCCTGGAGACAATGGAACGCATCACAAGGAATAAAAGAATCCGAATGTGCAAAGTGCAGTGGAAGCACCACTGGGAAGCAGAAGCCACATGGGAGCGAGAAGACGAGCTCAAGGCACAGTTCCCGGATATGTTTCCCTAGAGTCACCAATCTCGAGGACAAGATTTCTTTTAAGGGGGGGTAGAGTTGTAACACCCCAAAATGTGTCAAAAATGTGAATTTAAAATTTTTGGACGTAATGCATGTGGAGGAAAAATTCAAACGCAAACTGGAATTCAAATTTGAATCAGAAACAGAAAAGAAAAAGGAAAAAGAAAAAGAAAAACGGCCAAAGGGCCGAAACCTACCTCAGCCGGCCCAGCAGCCCGCGGCTGTTTTCCCCCTCCCCCTCTCTTTACCACGTGGGGCCCGCGTGTCATCCCCTTCCTCCGCGCGCCCCCAACCGCCACCGATTCTCCCACGCCGATCGTCGTTGCCTCGTCCGAATTCCACGCCACGAGCCAAAATCTTCGGCCAAGCGGTGCTACATCGCTCCAATCGACCCCGCCGCCGCCCCCTCGTGCATATAAACGCAAGGAATCGCCACCGGCTTCCCCTCAACCTCTCCTTTTCCCTCTCCGGTGAGAATCGATCATCCCCGCTGAAAAACCTTCGGATCTCTTCGCTTTTCGCTGGACTAACGGCTTTGTCACTGCCCGCCACCCCCGGGGAACCTTGCAGGCAAAGTAGGCACCGAGCGTTGCGCCCTAGCTATGGCTTCGACGAGCACCGAGGAGCTTCACCGCCCACCGTCGTCGCAGAGCCGGTTCCGACCTCTCCAAGCCCGAGAAACCCCTAGGTGAGCTTCCCCTACCCCTCCGCAGCCGATCCGTGCAAAAAGATGCGAGTTCTAGCGTGTAGCGGCAAAAACCGAGGTTGCGCCGGCGAGATCGCCGCCCCCGCCGCCGCGCGCCGCCGCGCGCGCGGGCTGGCTCCGGCCAGGGCGACGTGGCCCCCTCTGGCCCGTCCGTTTTAAATCGTGCGGTCCCGAATAGATTTAACCCGTACCGCTTCGCGATCTAATCTCAGCCCTCCATTTTAAATCCAACGGCCCACAACGGCCCCGCGTTATAAAGGCCGGAAATCTTACGCGCGACCCCCTGGGGATCTCGGAAAACACGAGCTAACCGCGGAAACTTCTGATCCAGCCCCTGGACCCTCAGAAATTCATATAAATTCATTTAAAATCAGTTTTAGCCCCTGGACTTAGTAAGAATTAGGAAGACCTCCCTTTTTTGCACACTTAGACCCCTAAAAATTTAGAAAATAAGAAATGGGGCCCCACTGCAGTGTGAATTTGCACATCAGCCCCTGAGGGTTATTAATTTCAGGAAATTGAATATGTGAATAGGATTTAAATTTAAACATAGGTGTAGGTTCAGTTGAATTAATCTAATCCTGTTGAAAATTGGTAGAACAATCTGAGGTCTGAAGTTAGAGGGGAAATAAACTTTTAAACTAAATGAGATTGCTGTTTTGGAATTTATCTCTGAAATATACCCTTTAGGCACAAAACAAATTTAAATATGTGGAAAAATGAATCTAAATAACCAAAAAGGGGTAGGGAAAATTTATAAAGTTTCTGTTTAGGTAATTAGAACAACAGAAATTTTTGTATGAATTTAGGTTGCTGTTTTATGGCTGGAAATTCATTTTAGGCTAGAAAATAAATTCTGAAAATGGGTAAGAATAAATTTAAATTGATCCCCATCAGAAAGGAAGTCAAAATATATTTTATGGGACATTTTATATCAGAACATATTCTGTTTAGGTGATATGTCTTGTTATTTTAATATTAAAGTTCATTTTTAGGTATGGAAAATAAATCTGAAAATATAGGAAAATAGGTATGCATAATTAGAAAATGATAAGTGAGGTCCCCAAATCCAAAACTTCAAATTGAGATTTTGTAGAAGATCTGAAAACCTATTTGGAGTAGGAAAATATCTTTTATGCAAATTTTGTGGCTAAGAAGTGTATTACCCAATATAGAAAATTTGTCCAAATTAGAAATTCATATATAGTGTGCACTTAGAAATCTGAATATTAAATCTAGAAATAATATATATGTTTAAAGGTGCTTGTATGCTTAGAATCAACATATCTAGGGTAAACACAACACTTAAATATGTGTATGACTTTCATATGTATGAATGTGTGGTTTGCATGAGTGGAAATGTGGACTATGGCTTATGGAATGTTGTTTTATTTTTGCTATGTGTATTGGCATGAGTAGAACCAACCCCAGAGCATGTTCTCACCTTTCAAGATCAAGACTTTCCTTTCACGGAGCAGCAGGAAGAAGACAAGTGTCCTTGACCACTTTGATCCTATACTAGGATGTGTAGTTAGAATTTAACTGCATTGTCAAGTTGGAATGTGATACCCATGCTAGGAAGTTTCCCTAGATTTTCGTTATCTTGCTTCCTTGTAGCCTGGGTTGGGAGTTATGTTATTATGTCATTCATTTACACTACTCATGCTTAGCCATGCTTAGAATGGGATAAATGGGATATGAGATCATCAACTTGTTTACTTTACCCTTGAATGAGATATTATGAATTATGTAGAGGTAGGGATCTAGGCAAGTTGGATGCTTTGGTTGGTGTTGCGTGCACGAGACTCGGGTTTGTGTATAGTACTAGCCTGGATCCTAAGGACCGGTTCATGGAGCATGTAACCTAGCTTTACCGTGCCAACCATGCTGAGATGGGGCAGCTTGACCAATTAATTAGGCGTATCTCCGGCGTAGCATGGGTGTTTGGATGGTGCGGGGAGTAGGTGTCAGCTGACTACCATATGAACCGCAAGGCTCAAGAGGGGGCCACTGCAGCGGGGTTGGAGTCTCTTCTATGCTGTTAGGGGTGAAACCTCAGTGGGCCCACGCTCGTCGGAAATCCCTCTGTAAAGGCCTCGTAGTGATCTCCTGGCTACACACCTCCGAAGTGTGAACGTGGTTCGCGGCCACTGGCATAATGGAGGTTTTTCTAGTCCACCCGGCAACGGGGGATGAAATCACTACATGTGGGTACAGTGGTGCAAACTCTGCAGAGTCAAAACTGCCATGACAGCCGTGCTCACGGTCAAGAGCGGCTTGGACTTATTCATGATTAGAGGATGATGAATTGGGAAGTTGAGGATGTTAAGCGGGGAGCTTAACATTGGTAATGGAGTTATGATTACTTGATATTGATGATGGGTTAGGGGATTGGGACCATTTCACCTATGTAGTAATGTAGGTGCTAAATAAGCTAAGGTGATAGGTATTAATTGCGTAGTGCTTTAACCATGAGTTCAACCTCTCCTTGCTCTAGCCATGCATGACATAACTTTCCCATACTTGCTGAGTACCAACGGTACTCAAGCTTGCTGTTTTGTTGGTTTAAATTGCTGCTCAGGCCAAGGGAATGACGTGGTGTACAACGACCAAGACTTCGGACCCGAAGAAGGACTCTAGGTTCACGGAGTCCCCCGGGCAACGCCTGTGACGGAGCCAACAAGACTTATCTTCCGCTGCTGTTTACTTACATGTTATGAACATATTATCGTCCATCAAGACGTTATGCAGTGTAAGACTTATTTATATTCAAACACTTGGCTTGTAATATAATGATGCTTCACTATTTGTCATCACATGTATGAGAAAATGATCCTGGCATACATGTGATGTTCACTCGGTCGTTCTTCGGAGAAACTGGGTGTGACATCCGGTTACTTTTCTTATCCATAGGCGTGTTCATTCTGGTCCCCAAGTACTCAGTTGTAGCGCACGGGAGGCAGTGCGGCAGGTTTAGGGTACGGAACCAGGCTGAGCAGGCTGCGCGTCCTAGACCTCCTACGGGCGTTAACCTTTTAGCGACCAGACCTTCTAGTGCCACGGGACCTAGGACAAGTATGTAGGACAGGCTCCGGACATGCCATTCACAGTTGATATGCATGAGTGAGCACAAGCTGTAAAAAATGTAAGCAAGGGTAGGATAATTTCTTTCTCATTTTAGGCTTCCTTCGAATCATAGGAGTAAACTGGTTGTACAAGAAGGCAGTGACCCGGCCCGGATAACAAGAGTAGCGGGACTCCTCCGGGACTTAGCTGTTCTAAGCGCTGTTCCTTGACACTATGACACCTTCACAAAGAAAGAGAAAAATAAAAGACCTACCACTTCGCTAAGAATAGAACTTACGGAGGTGTTCTAAGTTCCATGGATTGGGTAGAGGTACCCTATCTTCCGTGGCTAGGTGAACACACCTGGGGCGGCATACTTGTGTTTCTAGGAAGGGACCCTCCCAGCTGGGGGGTGTCACCCCTTTTCAAGAAAGTATTTGCTGAAGCATCAGGTGGTCCTGCCTTCGGCTATCCACTCCGCGCGTACCACCGCTGATATCGCCTGGTGTTTGGCTGTGTAGCGTGTTTCGAGCAGCTGCTAGCCACATTTCCTCATCGACGAGGTTGATATATTCACGCAGGAGCTGGTCTTGTGCTGCTTCGTCGTATGTTTGGACGCAAGATGAGCCCTTGGCGGTTTCCGGGGGGGAGGGCGGCCTCAACCCCCTACACCAGTGTAAGACGGTGTTTCCCTTCATCGCACGACGGGGGGACGTATGGTTAGACGTGGAGTGTCTTGCGTCGCTCATTACCGGTGGTGGAGTCGGAGTGGCCGAAGACGGCTTCCAACGCCCGCTCGACGTCTTGATACTCCATCTCTCGCTCAGCACTGGACTCAGGTTTGGCCTTTGGTTTGCCCTCCCGCTGACGGGAGGGGATGCCGTCTTGACGTGGCCGTTGTTGCTGCAGCTCACTGAAACGCTCTGCAAGCTTCTTGATCTCACGGCAGTCGCTATCACCGTGGCGGGTGGAGTTGTGCACCGGCCACAAATGGTCATTGTCGCAGGTAGACGACAGTTGTGGGCGCTTGTCGGTGCGCGGGGCTCGGCCCCTACTGGCCGCTGCAAGGGTGGCAGTGGGTGCCAAGGCAGAGGCTTGTTCTTGCCTCTGGACTTGTTCTTCTTGCTGCTACGCGGAGCAACAGCTTCTCCGGCACTCCCTGCCGTAGAGGCAGGTCGAGAGTGCCAGTCTCGGCCTTCCGCCGCCCTGGCGCATTTGTCGGCTAGGCTGACGAGCTCGGAGACATCTTGCACGTTGTGCGTGGCTAACTTGTTTTGCATCTTTTTGTCGCAAACGCCTTGCCGGAAGACGACGATGAAAGGGGCATTGGAGATGCGGTGGATGGTGTTCCTAACCTAGGAAAACCGCTGTATGAAGGATCGCAGTGACTCCCTATCGCGCTGATGCATGGCGTGGAGGTCGAGCTCGGTGCCGAGGCGCGTGTAGGAACTCCCGAAGTTGGCTTGTAATCTCCAGCACAACTCTTTCCAGGACGAGATGGAGCCTGGGGGAAGGTTCATGAGCCATGACCGGGTCGTGCTGGTCAGGGCCACGGGGAAGTAATTGGGCATGACGGCCTCGTCCCCTCCTGCAGCAAGGATAGAGGTGGAGTAGATCTGTAGGAACTCAGCGGGGTTGACTGTTCCGTCGTATTTTTCTGGCAAGTGGGGCCGAAACTTGGGTAGTCAGACCACCACGCGAAGGTGCGGGGGCGAGTGCCATGCAGCCTCCAACTGCTCTTGGAGAGACAGGAGTAGGCGGGGCGCGTCTCGCTGCTACAGCACTTGGGAAGCCGTACTCTCCCTCGACGTTGCAACGCCTCTCGCGAAGTCGCTTGATGGCAACTCGACCATCTTCACTCACGTGGCGACGGTTTAGCTCGACCCTGAGGTCGGCTGTGGTTGTCACGTACGTGGGTGCCGACCCGCGGGCCACTGTCGACGTACGCGACTGGGCCAGCGAGGGCTCTGCCCGCTGTCTACTGTAGGCAGGAGAGTTCATGGCAGCAACGACGAGGTGGTCGACATCGTGTCGCCACTGTTCTGCTGCCTCAGGGGTTGCGCTCTCGCCCGGAGGGTTGTGGAGCAGGGTCATGCTGCGGCCAACACACTCTCTGGGATCGGTCGTGGTGATACAGTCTCCACCATCGGCATAGAGGGCCGCAAAGCGACCACTAGTGACGTGAGCACCGAGGGCACACCGACTGTGCAGTCGCCGACCCGGCCTGACCTAGGCGTGGTGAGCGCCGCAGGCACGCCAACCATCTGGTTGCTGATGTGGCCAGATTTGGGCGTCGTGGGCGCCGCTGGTACACCAGCTGTCTGATCGGTGACCTGGCCAGACCTACCCACCCTGGAGCAGAAGCTGGCTTCGTCGGCTCCCACGTGGATACGACGGCGCATATGAGCGTGTGAGAGTGTTGGGTTGCGAACGCGGAAACCTTTGTCAAGTGGCCACCACGGTCCTTTTATAGTCCAAGGCCAAGGTGGTTACAACGGGTCTCGAGGCCCGATAGGTGGTCCCGAAGCTATGTGTTCCCTATACAGGATCTAGGGTTTTATACTCTGAGTAGAGTAGTCGGTGGGGGAGTTAAGTCCCGCCGCCCAGCACGCTGAGCGTCGTGTCCGTGTGTGAGGTGATGATGAAGATGTCGTCTTGTCGTCGTGCCTTCTCGCTCTGTTGGGTGGCTCAGTGCCGCTGGGTGGCACTGTGCCGCCATCACGCCTCGTCGCCTTGTCTTATCACCGTAATGGTGAACGGGCGAGGGACGGAGGCGTGTGTAGTGCGCCATGCTTCTGGGGAAGACGCAAACCTTGAATGCACGATCTAACAACGCACTTCCTCCTTGACCTCTTCGACCCATGGTCCACGAGGATCATGGAGCACGTGACAACTTCGGAGCTCTCATCGACGGGTTTAGAGTCGGGAGACTCGTGGCAGCTCCGGACCATACCTCAGCAAGGAGGATGGGGGTCGGAGCACAGGGCACGTGTCAGCTCCGGAGCGCTCCTCAGCAAGGAGGAGGCTCGGAGCCCAGGTACACGTGGCAGCTCCGGACCTCACCTCGGCAAGGAGGCTGAGTTCGGGGCCAAGGGCGCGTGGCGGCTCCGAAGCCCTCCTCAGCAGGGAGGACGCTCGGTGCCCAGGTACACGTGGCGGCTTCAAACCTCACCTCAACAGTGAGGCTACGTCCGAGGCCAAGGGCACGTGGCGGCCTCGGAGCTCTCCTCAGCAGGGAGGAGGCTCGGTGCCCAGGTACACTGGCGACTCCAAACCTCACCTCAGCAGGGAGGCTAAGTCCGAGGGCAAGGGCACGTGGTGGCTCCGGAGCCCTCCTCAGCAAGGAGGGGGCTCGAAGCCCGGGTACACGTGGTAGCTTCGGACCCCGCCTCAACAGGGAGGTTGGTCCTAGAGACAAGGACACGCGCTTGCTCTAGAGTCTAGATGCACGTGGCAGCCTCGGGGCTGACCCAAGGGCCAGGGACACGTGGCCTCTCTAGCGCCCGCCTCAGCAGAGAGGTAGGGCATGGGTTGTCTTTTACCCTCCACGCGGGGTACCAGGGTTCTCAGGTAACGACACACGTGTCTTCATACGATTGGCCGATCGATTGCTTCTTGGGTACCCAGGCTGTGTTACCTATCAACATCCACGAGAAAAATAAAGGTAATTTTTATCGCAGATGGCCTTTCCTTTTCAATGTTGTAATTGACTGGTTAGACCTAAGAGAGATAGAAATGTCTAGAAAACAATATCGTAGGCAAATGCATTGCAGAATCCTACCGATAGTTATTTTAAACATCTTTCGTTGCTTGCATGTTTGTGGCATTTGGACCTCCTCGATGAGGTCATCCTTGTAATTTTTGTTCTGTAGTACTGACTACCACCTTCTTTGTAAAAACTTCTAAATGTACTATGCTTGCGTTCTCTAATGAAAAAGGTAGAGCACTTTTACCCATGAGACATTGGACGCTCAGTCCCCTACCTCCGTTCAGCTGTTCGCTTTCTTCTGAGGCCTGGTGCTCCAATCTTTCTTTTTCATGTACGGGCAGTCTAAGCAGTGTACTATAACAACGCAACAAAACACCATGAAAACAGGCACTACTGACCATGGTGAAGACAGATTGTTCTAGAAACATACTGTGCATGGTCTAGTTTCTGTCTTTCCTTTTGATGAGATGGCCTTCAGTTTCTTGTATTTGAACTAAATACAATCAAAGGCCAACAATGCTTGTCTTCTATGACATTGTACAAGCCATTGTCAAACAAGCATCAACATCTAGGCTGACCTAATCCAAAGAATGTTTACAACAGACCTGCCCAAATTCTATTTTCATGATGTTTCCCGTTTAAGATCTTTATACCATGTTTTCCATGCTTCCACATAATGACCAAAAAGACCATTCAGCACTGCAACAAGAAAATGTCGAAAAAATGTGTAAGTTTAGTCAACCACTTCAACGCATCAGCATTGGTAAGATATTTAACAGGACCATGTCAGTTATCCGAGGATCTTCAACATGGTTGTCTAAATAACACGACATCTGGGTATAATCCCATAGATCGGAAAACATACCATTAACATATCATGGAGAAAAACAAATTTTGCTGGTTGGAGAGTAATGAGTTTATGAGGTGCAAAATATGTTTACATAAACTGTGAATATCAATCAAAGTTTTGACAGTTCATGTTTATGACAAATTGACAATACTATGAACCTGCATAGACCAAGCCAATATTTGCCAATTACTCGTGCATTTTTCCAGATTCAATTTTCTTCTTCGTGATTCAACATTATACAGAAATTGAACAAGTTCATTCAAGATATTACAAAAGGAGAATATATGGATTAGCAAGGTGTTTAGGTGATGCATAATGACTTATTTAAGCAATAATATTTCCACATCATAGTTATTTTTTTCAAGAATTGTTTAATAAAATACTTAGGGGAATGTTAAGCTCACCTTGATTTTGATATTGTGGACTGAAGGACACAGCAAGGTTCTCCCAGTCTTGAATGGTCTTCCTCTCCTCCCTAACTGCGTGATCACCAACTTGTTTCTTTGCACCAGCAGGATGGAAAGGCCCATAAACAAAGTCACTCCTGCTCCCTTGCCCAAGCTGCTTCTCAAAAGCCTTCACTATACTACTACTACCATACAATAGTTTGCCTTCATTCTCTATCACAGAGTCCATCCTGCACCGTTTATTGTCAATGTTTGTAAGATCAGTTCCAAATGCCCTCTTGTTAGGCATTATCTTGCTGGCAGGGGGTAAAGAAACATTGACAGTGTTCTCTTGTTTTCGCTTTGCCTGGCCCAACCACCGGAAAGCAGGCTTTCTTGTGTCTGCTTGATGTGTCTGAAACATTCAGTGGAAGAAACAAGGCTAAGCAAAATAATCATTTCTATTCGATCGAGGTGGCTGCAGTCAAGAGTGTACCTTCTCAATAAGGTTCAGAGACGAAAGCACATTTGCAATGTCATACAGTCGCCGGACTTTAGCTGTATCATTAATATTAGTATCAATACAAAATTCTACATGGACCACAAAAGTATTTGCCACAACTATGGAATTAAACACAAGAAATGCAAATACTGACTTCTCATATTGCTTTCCGCATGTCCCTCTCCGAGGAGCAACCTTGCAGCCTCATCAAGTGAGATTGTCTCGACCTGCATCATAGACAAACACGATCACGATTAACTATAAGAGACTATTACTATTTGTGCCTTAACCAACCAATAATGGTCAAATTCAGTGCTCTTAACCTCCATTGTGAGGAAGAGCTTGACAAAATTCTGAGTGAGCAATCCAAGAGACTTCTCCTTCCTGTGGTCTGCAATGACAAACACAGAAAACATCAAATCAGCACACGACATAAGAGTCACCACTCACAACAGATGACAATAACATGACCAAGCAAATATACCAGATCTAAGCCTGCAATTAGGTGCACCAGGCTTATCAGACAGATTGTCAACAGATTGGCTGAGCTTCTCGCTCTCGTCATCCTCATCAGCATCACCCAATTTATCATCATCTTCATCATCGGAGACCTATGCAGTCACAAAACCCAGAGAGACATTCTTTTAGCAGCAAGTAATTCACGCAGACAACACAATCAAATCTAGTCTAGTACAAGAAATCTAACATTAGCAGCTGAAGACTCCTTCAGTGGCAGTGACGGCGCTGAGCTAGACGCCTCCTTCAACGCCCTCTCCTGATCACAGAATAAAAGGGGGGACGATAAGCGTTCTTACTGGAGCCTGAAGCTCTAACTCGCAGTGGCGGAAAAGAACAGCGGGGGACAAATGGAAACCTTCAGTTCCTTTAGCGCCGCGGGGACTTCCCCGAATCCGAGCCATGCGTACCGATTCTTGGCCTTCCTCACAAGAATCTGCACGACGTTCCCCCGACTGAAGAAAGTTAACCGGAAGCATCGATGCACAAGAAAGGAAATCCAGCTCCAAAGAAGGATAGCAAAGGAATTTAACTATCGAGCCTAACCCCGACGCTCTCGAGCACGTTGACGATGTCGTAGATCCGGCGGCGCTCGACGCCGAGCCGCTTGGCCGCGTCGTCCAGCCCCACCGCCTCCACGTCCTCCCGGTCGTACAGCGCCACGAAGCTACAAGAGAGGCAAGAGGCCTAGGGTCAACGCCGCGAGTGCATGCCGCGCGAAGCTGGGACGGACACGGAGAGTCGAGAGCCGGGCTCACTTGGAGCAGAGCAGGCCGAGCGACTTCTGCTTCCGGCTGTACGCGTGGTGGCGGCAGGGTTTCGCCGCGCCGGCGCCGCCCTGCGCGGCCGCCTGAGGGGCCATCGGCGGGGGCGGAGCGGGAGCCCCGGCGCCCGAGGAGGACGACGGCCCGGCCCCGGCGGCGTCCATCGCGCACGAGGAGGGGAGGGAATCGCTCGGTGCGAAGTAATTCTCGCGATTTTATCACCCCCCGTGGATCTGCGGGAGAATTCACGCGATGCCGTTGGGCTATTTGCCGCCCGCCGCGGCGGGTGGGCGGCGATGCGCTTTTCCTTTTCAAACGCCTCAGCCCCCGCGCGGCTCGAACGGTTTCGGGCTGCGGGGGCGGGCGCGGTGGCTAGGGTTCGCGGGGTTCGGTAGCGTGGCCATGTAGGGTGGTGCTGTGCGGGTCCTACCTGTCTGTCAGAAAGTTCATGCCTCCACCGGCAAGGGTCGCCCACCAAGCCGGCAGGGCTGGGCCCGCTCGAGCGGCGACCACGTGTCATTTGAAATTTGCCGCCCAGTGCAACATGATTCAGGTCAAACATTTGCAGCGCAGGATTTTTCACGAAATTTGTACAGAAATCCTCAAAAAAAAAGTTTCGATTTCATAGAACCTTTGGATTCTCGAAAAACTGAGGATCCCATTCTCCAGTTAGCCGTTATTAATTAAAAAAATAGATAAAAGCACTACATACGATAAAATAACACCTAAGAGGCAGAGACTATGATCCTTACCTTTGCTGAATGAAAAAAAATAAAAATGTTCTAATTTCTATGTTTGCCACCTAAATACAACTGATGAAAATTGCTCATCACTTAAAAATGGTTTTCCTTCTTGCTAATGGTAATCCAGTCTGGAGTAGAATCAATTGGAATCAGATGATACTGCAACAACAATGTGCGTTCGGGCCTTCTCAAGGAAACCTGACAAGTTTTTTGGCTGCCATCAACCAGTTTGCACAAAATTGGGTTTATCGCCGCCATCGCCGCCGCAAAAGGTTGCCTGTGTCGCCGACGAACTTTCCTGCCTGCAGTCCCATCTTGACGACTCTAGGGCTGAAAGAAGCAGCCAAACTAGCCACCGTCCCCTAGACTGGATCCTAAAATCACCGCTGCGGTGTCTTGCAAGGTGTTGATGAGACACTCAACGGTGTTTTCTAGCCCATCAGCATCTGTGTCACCCATGTCATTTTAGGTTAGATCGTCTTTGCCAACTTTCATAGTAGCACATGACACTTTCGAGGACTGGACATGCACTGATATGGAGTGTGAAAATAACAAAACTGGAGCAATCATCTGACATTATAAGGTTCAATAGTGGTGGCGCTACTTGCAAGGGGTGCTGCTTTGAGCACTGCAATTTTGTTGCATAGAGATGATACTTCATTTCTGATTGCTCTTAGTTATTTAAGAATTGTTGCTACTCTGCCATTTGACATCTTCAGCGTTGATTTAGAAACAGATCACATAGCTAAAGATATACTAAAAGTTGTTATAGTATGACATGTACAACAAAGCTTCCCCGCTGCACTTTCAAACACTACCTATGTGGGACAAGGTAGTGAAATTCCACGTTTGCCATCTTGCCCCACAATTTTGTTCTCAACCATTTTTGCCAGAATGGTTCATCCCCATAGAATTCTACCAATCTTCTTGGGATATCATTAAGCAAGATATCCTTGAGTTTTTTCAAGACTTTCTAGAGAGAAATTTAACATTTATCATACTCATTTCGGATTTATTACTTTGATTCCAAAAGTTAAATATGCTAAGAAAATTCAACAATATTGTCCCATTTGTTTGCTTAATTATTTATATAAGTGGTTTACAAAATTATTAACCTCTAGGCTAGAACCATTAGCTAACAATCTGATACATAAGGTTCAATTGGACTTTATACCTAAAATAAATATTATTAATGATATTTTTTCCTTGCATGAGGTTCTATATGCAACTAAACAGGAAAAAAGATGAAGTTAGGATAGTGCTTGAATTAGATTTTGAAAAGGATTATGATAAGATTAACTGGAATTTTCTGATTCACTGTTTGGAGTTGAGAGGTTTTAACCCTATATGGTGTTTCTGGATTAATCAAATTCTAGAAAATGGTACCCTTGGTGTTAAATTAAATGATAAGGTTGGACCTCATTTCCAAAGTTATAAGGGTGTTTGCCAAGGGGATCCTCTCTCCCCTTTATTGTTTAATTTTGCAGCAGATTGTTTAACTTGTATGGTATATAAAGCCCAACATCCTAGGATGATTACAGGCCTAGCTGATAGATTAATTAATAATGGAGTAGCAATATTTCAATATGTTAACAACACAATTATATGCATAAAGAACAATGTTCAGGATTCGTATATTAGAAATTGCTTCTGGCAATCTATGAACAGTTGTCAGATCTTAAAAATTACCTTTGAGAAGAGTGGGATATTAGTCTTGGGTGGGGATAACGATATTGCTCTACATTGTTCTTAAATTTTTAATTGTCAAGTTGCTTCTCACGCGAAAACATACCCCAGGTACTAGCGGGGTGACGGACCCCGGATACCTAAGGAACGGTGAAATGATGAAGCCACGCGGACTCGGCACGCTGATTGAGCCACTTGAAGAATGAACCGCACCAGGACCCGTCTCGGGGTCGGGGTGCGGGAACCGACGACGACGTTCGACCTCAAGGTTGGGATAAAGCGATCGCCTCCCAAGGGTCGGGAAGACCAGTCCCCAAGGGTTGCAAGCAATGTCAACCTGCAAAAGGTGGGAGGCCTTAAATGATGACAAGAAAAGATGATGGAAGTACTTCAAAGCAAGGCGGAATCCACACGCGAAGGAACAGGCACGAAGCCTGACCCTATCGTCTCGCGTCTCATCCCATCCGGAGCAGGTGGGCAGGGGCAGAAAGCAGACATCGACTGCGAACAAGACAAGAGCAGAAATACTCATACCCTGACGCTGCGGCTAGGAGGGCTAGTCTGTAGCGCCCATTGTTAACCCCCGCCCCACTTATGAGAGAGCGGCGGGTAGGTAGAGGACAAAGGGGGTATAAAAAAGAGCGACCCATATAGAAAAAAGGGAGGCTTCTCCCCCTAGGTTGTAACCAGGAACCGCACAAGCCGCATGAGCTAATACAAGGCCGACTATCCCCCCCCCATGCTGGACATAGGACGTATTGTCCCAACCAGGATAAATCATTGCCTTTGTTAGCTAGTCATCCAGCGAAAGAACGTGAGGCATACAATCACTAGTAAAAAATTTGAGTGCCCACAGGTACCCAAATGACAACCAACCAACCAACTAAGTCAAGACGCGCGTTTCCACGAGATATAAGTCAAGGCGCAGGCATGGGTCGATGTCACCACAAAGTCCGACCCCCGATAGCGAAAGCAGTGACCGACCCCCAAGCCCGGATGACAAGACTGAAAGGGGGAGGCAATCCGGGCTCAAAGCTCAGAACTGAGGCAGGCGAAAGACTTAAATGCCAACGTGAAGGAACGACGGAAGGGATTTAAGACGAAGTTAGAGGCCACGTATGACAAGACAAGCACGACGTCGGGTCATCATCACCATCCATCCCATCCCGCTCGGCGCGGGTGTACAGGAACAAAAGAAGACGTAGATCGTAGACTAGACGGGAGCAGATGTACTCATCGCTCGTGTATTGCTTCGGGCCACCTTAGTTGTTGACACACCATGTAATCCCCCGCCCCATTTATGAGGAGCCGGTGGGCGAGTACAAGCGATCGGGCTATAAAAGGGAAGGCCCGAAACCTCCCCTCGGACGGTGAGACAACTCACGCACACGCGACACTTATACTTTCTCCTCGTTCTCGCACTCGAGGAAGTCTCGCTTGTAACTGCGGTTCCTTGAACTGTCTAAGCTAATACAAGGCAGACAAACACCTAGACTAGACATAGGACACGTTGTTCGAACCAGGATAAATCCTTGCCTTTGTTAGCTAGCAATTACTAGTCGGTGGTAAAAAACACCGCCATCTTCCTTTCCAATTAAATATTTGGGGGTGCCCGTGTCAGCTAATAGATTACATGTGGTCGATTGGAATAACTTGAAGATGAAGATAACTAAAAAATAGATACTTGGAAATATAGCCTCCTTTCCATTGTTGGTAGGGTTGTTCTTTTGAATGCTAGCTTAACAAATACTCCAATTTATCATATGTATATGTTCTTATTGCTCAAGTCAGTTATAGAGAAAATCGATTTGGCTAGTAAGAGATTTCTTTGGCAAGGTGGTAGTACTAAAAAGAAGTATCACCAAGTCAAGTGGGAAAAGTATGTAAGGAGAAAATAAAAGGAGGCTTGGGAGTTAAAGATTTAAGGAAAATGAATATTAGTCTTTTGGTGAAGTGGTGGTGGAAACTTGAAACAGAAAATGGGTTTTGGTAGGATATTATTAATGCTAAATATGCTAAAGACAAACTCATTGGAGGAATTAGACACAAAAGATCTAATTCTCCTGTGTGGTTGGACCTTCTCAAAGTTAGAAATATCTACATGATTTGAAGGAAATTTATTTTATGGAATGGGGAAAATATAGATTTTGGTCAGACAATTGGCTAGAAGATAAGCTACTATGCTTGACTCATGTCCTCTTATATGAATTATGTGTGAATAAAGATTTAACTATGGCTCTGTGTGCGGCTAATAATTGGAGCATCCAATTTTCTTCGTCCTTTCCTGTTATTCGGCATGAACTTTGGTACAACCTGGTTGTGAAATTTGATAAGCAGGTGCTTTCTGAATCGGAGGACAAAGCGATATGGTTGTGTACTAAAATAGATGTATTCACTGTTAAGTCAGTTTATCATAGATTAACTGCAGTAGAATCTGGTTTGAGTTATAAAAATATTTGGAGATCAAAAATACCACCCAAGATTAAGATCTTTCTCTAGCTTGCTGAAAATAGAGCTATTGTAACAAAAAAGTTTATGACTAAACGAAATTGGAAGGGGGATGCCTCATGTTGCTTCTATAACAAGCTAGAAACTTTAGACCACTTATTTTTTCGTGTCATTCTGTTAGAATTATTTGGGGAACATTGTTGCTAATTGTATTGGTACTTCTCATAGACCCAAGAACTTTCATCAATGCGGCGAATGGATAAAACTTAATATACCAGGTGGCAAAGATGTTTATACTTTGGGTTTGACGTCTATATGTTGGGCCACAAGGAAAATGAAAAATAGGGCTTATTTTGATAATAAACTCATCAAACATCCATCAGAGATCATTTTTTAGCATGTTCGCTAATGAATTGTTGGGTAGGTCTCTATTCTCCAGATATGCAGGTTGTGATTAGAGCCGGGGGTGAAGAGATGTTTCAGAAGGCTTTGAAATGAATGGACAATCAAAGAGAAATAATACTGCTCACCGCTTCACAAGTGGAGTAAACTGACAATGAAGCTTAATGGACCCGCCGTATTCTCAGGAACTTGGAGTGGCATGGTGGCGTATTAATGTTTGAAAGTCATATTTTTGGTTTAGTTCTTGTTATAGGCATCTATAAGCAGTATCACATGTAACTCGTCTTTTGTTGTATGGCTATCCATCCATGATGGAATATGTTAAAACCTCATTGGAGATGTGAAGGCTCCTAGTGATCACTAGTATCCGCTGGAAAGTCAGGGATGTAGAGAACTAGGAAATTTGTCTTTCTTTTGTATTTTTATCTCTGTTCTGATGAGAAATGAAAGTGGAGTGATCTCCGATTAAAAAATAGTTAACCACGTAGTATGTTTTATTTTTTTCTGATGTGACACTTGAGTGAAATAAATAACCCTTTTGTCATCGTTGCAGACTAAGTCCTAGTGAAGCATCATCCAGTCACCAAATTAAGGCTACCAAAATACAAGCTTAAGTTCAGTATCATACACCACCATAATACGAGCCAAGTCTAAACTTAGGCCATAGTCATATATCCAATATTGTTCACACATAATCCCAAATTACATTAAAACTTGTCTTAACCATCACATGTTCCTATGTTCTGCTTTATCTAATACATCACCAAGACTTAGAAAAGTTGTGTTTGATTGAGCTATAGATTACTAAAACTCTGATTTTATCTATCATCTGTAGAAAAAATATTATCAGCTAGGTAAAGAAAAAGAAAGAAAAAATTTGGGTATGTAATTTTTTAATGGCTAGATGATAAAATCTAGAAAAATACGTGAGAGGATATTTCAATTTATACTGAAAAATCTACAACCATTCAGAATCCACTTTATAAATTTTAGTTAGGATTTCATATTCTTGATAGTAAATCTGTTATATAAAAGTGAACATATAAAAATAAAAATATCCAACTACATGAATAAAGATACATCACAATTCACAACAACAGTTGCTGGGGCACGCCATAAAGAAGCATCACGTGGCCTCGAGGCGGTCAAAATGACACATAGGAGCTAATATGTGGAGCTCGCATGGCAAACAAAACACTTTATTCGAGAGATGGTCCGAATCAAACGAAAGGCCCGAAAGCGAAAATATCGCCGGGCCGGGGACACACGGGCCAAAAGGCGTTGCCACTCGGAAACGACCCAGCGAGGTAAGTCAGGCCACTCCCTCCCCACAACCCGACGCCGGGCCACCTCGCCGGCGGCGATGCCCTTCTTCTCCGGCGGTGGGGCCCGCTCCGGCGCCCTCCTCCCCACCACCTCCAAGTCGAAGGGGCACCACCACCTCCGCACCAAGTCTCTCCTCTCGTCCCCGGCGACCTCCCGCCGCCGCGGGGGCCACCACGCCGCTTCCTCCCCCTACTCCCACCGCGTCCTCGCCCTCGCCGCGGCCGCCTTCGTTGCGCTCTTCATCCTCGCCTTCCTCCGCCTCGGCTTCCCCTCATCCCGCCCCGCCGCGCGTCCTTCACCCGCCCGCCCCCGCGCGCGCCTCACCCGCAGGCCGGCCTTCCGCCGTGACTCGGCCGCCGCGGAGGCCGCCGCGGCCGCCGTCGCCGCTAGAATCGGCCGCGAGGCGCCCGTAGATATCACCACCAGGGACCTATACGACCGGATCCAGTTCCTCGACGTTGACGGCGGCCCGTGGAAGCAGGGATGGGAGGTCACCTACAAGGGCGACGAGTGGGACACCGAAAAACTCAAGGTATTCGTCGCGCCACACTCGCACAATGACCCCGGGTGGATCCGCACCGTCGAGGAGTACTACCAGCGCCAGTCCCGCCACATCCTAGACACCATCGTCGAATCTCTCTCCAAGGTTGCCGCCACATTCTCTCCGCTCGAGATTCGGTGCTGGGCTTTGATTCCATTCCTATCCTGTGACGACGATGAGTTTATGTGTGGTGCAGGATTCACGCAGGAAGTTCATATGGGAGGAGATGTCGTACCTCGAGAGGTGGTGGCGTGACTCCCCACGAAAGAAGCAGGAGGCGTTTGCCAAGCTCGTCCGTGATGGGCAGCTTGAAATTGTGAGCGGTGGCTGGGTCATGAACGATGAGGTGAGAGGGGAACCAAAGTTACTGTGGTTTTGGAAGGGTTTTACCGTTTAGACTTTAGAAGTTCGGATGTGGACCATAATTCTGTTTTGCTTGTATTCAGTTGGCATGCTATGTTTCCATTTTGAGTATTGGGCATGAGTGAATGAAATTGTATTCGTCTTTGATCTATTTGTCTCATAATTGCAGTGACTAGGAGCTAACTTAGCCTCCTGTCTTGTAGGATGTATATTCACACATCATGACTTGGAATCTTATGGATTCTGTATGGTCTTGATGCTATTTCATGTTTAAGCGTTAATGGTTAGAACTTTTTTATATATTTTATAAGTTCCATGTACATGCGGCTATATTTTGCTACCCACCCACTTTATGTTAGGAAGCTTACAGGTCACTTGAGCAACTGGGGATGCATATCATGCTACATGAACTATGCATGCCATGCTAGTTGTACTGGAATTCGTGTATTGTCATTGTGATGAAGTGCAATGTTGCTGCAAGTTGGTACACATGCTATGGAAAATCAACAGTTAGCCACATGGTCATAAACAGAACTGATTGATATGTTTAGCATAATTTTCCTTTACTGTTTTGTTTATGATGTAAGCTATAAAGGTTAGAGTTAGTATCAGTCTATCAGAATATTAGGTCATCTATTGTTCAGTAACCTGTCGCAGATATTATAATTTTATTTGATCTATCTAAACATATTGTTTGGAGATATGTTAAACTACAGTAATCTGAAACTGTGTCTTTTCTTTTGGTTTAATCTTTCTGGGATAAGTATTTCCTCATACTTTCTTTCTTTTTAAAAGGAAAATATATTTAATTCAACCTGTTTCTTTTTGCAGGCAAACTCCCACTATTTTGCCATCATAGAGCAGGCAAGTACACATTAATAATAAGTCTTTGAGTCCTTTTGCCCTTTTCTTTGTTAAATATGTATGTTGTAAACAAGCATACCTGCTGTGTAAACAGCATTTGTACTGCATATACTATATTTCATGCGCTACGTGAAAAATCATGTCGAGCTGTACATTTTTGTAAAAGTATAAATGGTACACTTAAGGATATTATATAGGCTCCAATCTCCATAGTTCCCTGGATTAGCACCAACAAGAGGAAAAATTGGCACCAACCAGTGGAAGTATAAAAATCATGGGCAAGTCTATCAACCATCCAACATCTATCATGTTCCACCAACCAGAGGAAGAATTGGCACTTGCCAGGTGCCCATGATTTCCAAATCCTCTCCACTAGCCTGAATTGAACTGCTCCTTGAAACAACCCTCTGTCTGCCGATTTTGCCAAGTACTTCCCTGGCGATGAGAGATGCCAAACACGCACGGCCTCCACCTCTGGCTGTGGCATCACTTCTGACACAATGCCAGATTAATGCACATATTCAAAAAGTGTCAAGGGTCAAAGCACCCCGTATGTCAGCGACCATGACTGATTATAGACTATAGAGATATGTAGAAAAAGTTTGGCTTCTTATTTGTATTTATATAACGGTTGAGGTAATCTGCACTAACCTGCAATATATGAGAACCACAGTAATACATAGATATATGACTATAATGCATGACTTCCACATTTTTTAGTTTCAAAAAATGTATTGATCTTTCTATGTTTTTCCCATAGATGATGGAGGGAAACATGTGGCTCAATGATACTATTGGAGTTGTTCCTAAAAATTCTTGGTCGATTGACCCATTTGGTTATTCATCTACAATGGCTTATCTTCTGCGGAGAATGGGTTTCCATAACATGTTAATCCAGCGAACACACTATGAGCTGAAAAAGGAGCTTGCGATGAAAAAGAATCTTGAATATTTGTGGAGGCAGAACTGGGATATAGATGAAACAACTGACATATTTGTTCATATGATGCCCTTCTATTCTTATGACATTCCACACACATGTGGACCAGAACCAGCTATCTGCTGCCAGTTTGACTTCGCTCGAATGCGTGGTTTCAGTTATGAATCCTGCCCATGGAGATTCGATCCCGTGGAAACAAATCCTGACAACGTGCAAGAGAGAGCAACAAAGCTTCTAGATCAGTACAGGAAAAAGTCAACCCTGTACAGAACAAATACACTTCTCATTCCTTTGGGTGATGATTTCCGATATGTTAGTATCGAGGAAGCAGAAGTACAGTTCCACAATTATGAAAAGCTTTTTGATTACATAAACTCTAACCCCCATCTTAATGCCGAAGTAAAATTTGGTACCCTGGAGGATTATTTCTCGACACTGAGAGATGAGGCTGAGAATATAAATTATACACGTCCTGGTGAGTTGGGTTCTGCTGAGCTGCAAGGTTTTCCAACACTTTCAGGTGATTTCTTTACATATGCTGATAGAAATCAGGATTACTGGAGTGGTTACTATGTATCAAGGCCATTCTTCAAAGCTATCGATCGTGTACTAGAACAGACGCTACGAGCCTCAGAAATTCTGGGTTCATTTGTTTTAGGGTACTGTCAGAAATTTCAGTGTTCAAAACTCCCCATCAGTTTTTCTCACAAACTGACTGCAGCAAGGAGGAACTTGGCACTTTTTCAGCATCACGATGGGGTAACTGGCACAGCTAAGGATCATGTTGTTGTGGACTATGGGACTCGAATGCATACTTCTTTGCAAGATCTACAGCTATTTATGTCCAGGGCAGTTGAAGTGCTTTTAGGAGATGTCCATGATAGGTCTGATCCTACATTGTTATCACATTTTGAGCCAGTGCAAGAATGGTCTAAGTATGATGTTCAATCTGTGCATAAGGTTCTTCACCCCGATGAAGGAAAGGCACAGTCGTTTGTCTTTTTTAATCCATTAGAACAAACAAGAGACGAGATTGTTATGGTTGTTGTAAGTGCTCCTGATGTTACAGTTCTCAATTCGAATGGATCCTGTTTGAAAAGTCAAATTTCCCCTGAGTGGCAGTTTGTCAGAGGTGAAAAGATCTCGACTGGTCGACATCGCCTTTATTGGAGAGCTTCTGTACCTGCACTGGGTTTGGAGACCTACTATGTGGTTACTGGTGAGGATTGTGAAAAAGCTACTCCTGCTGTGGTAAAAGCATTCACATCGTCAGAGCAATTTTCTTGCCCTGAACCATATGATTGTTCAAAGCTGGGAGGCAAAACAGTGGATATGAAAAACTCTTATTACACTCTTTCTTTTGATGTAAGCCATGGCCTCCTCCAGACAGTAGCTCATCACAAGGATGGGGAGAAAACTAAAATTGGTGAAGAAATTGGCATGTACAGAAGCCATGGAAGTGGGGCATATTTGTTCAAACCAATTGGGGAAGCTCGCTCAATAGTTGAGGAAGGAGGATATTTCATTGTTAGTGAAGGGCCATTGGTTCAAGAAGCTCATTCCCTTCCAAAGACAGAGTGGGATAAGTCACCTCTCTCACATAGTACACGCATTTATAATTGTGGTGACCCTGTACAGGATATGCTGATTGAGAAGGAGTATCATGTTGAACTTATTAGTCATGTTTTTAATGATAGGGAACTGATTGTCAGATACAAGACAGATATTGACAACCAGAGGGTCTTCTATTCTGATCTAAATGGCTTTCAGATGAGTAGGAGGCAGACATATGATAAGATCCCTTTACAGGGAAATTATTACCCAATGCCATCACTTGCCTTCTTGCAGGATCCACTTGGCAATCGGTTTTCTGTACACTCTAAGCAGTCATTAGGGGCAGCTAGCTTAAAAAATGGGTGGTTAGAGATTATGTTGGACCGTAGGCTGGTTCAAGATGATGGTCGTGGTCTGGGCCAGGGAGTGTTGGACAACCGGCCTATGAATGTGATATTCCATCTCCTCAAAGAATCAAATGTCTCTGCATTACCTAAACCCCAAAATTTGCTTACTCTGCAACCTTCTCTTCTCTCACACTGTGTGGGGGCCAACCTTAACTACCCATTGCTTGCTTTTATGAGCAAGAAACCTCATGAGAAATCCTTCAAGCTACCTCAACAATCATTTGCTCCCTTAGCTGCTTCATTACCCTGCGATGTACATGTTGTGAACCTGAAGGTCCCTCAGCCTCTAAAATTTCCTCATGCAGAAGCAATGGAACCAAGATTTGCCATTCTGTTGCAGAGGAGAGGCTGGGATGCATCCTACGGCAAAAGGGGTGGATTACAGTGTACAACAGTTGGGGAAGAGCCTGTAAATCTGTTCTACATGTTTAAAGACCTCTCAGCTGTGAATGTGAAAGCAACTTCGCTGAACCTCTTACATGATGACCCTGAAATGCTAGGGTACCTTGAGCAAATTGGTGATGTAGCTCAGGAGGGAAATGTTCTCATCTCACCAATGGAGATTCAGGCATACAAGTTAGACCTACAACCACCGTCATTGCAGGAACAATAGCATATCAAAACAGCATAATGATTTGATGCCGCCGTGCTGCTAACTGAAGGTGAAGCTACTTGGAATACTTGATAATTGGGTCATGCTTGCGCTCGGCTGTTGCATGTATACGTGTTCATTCATTACACAGTCGATAAACTGAAGGTGATTGGTGAAATGTTTCTACATGTAGATATGTTGGGCTTTTTAATAGGACCCCCTCTGGAAGTAACCCTGAGAACTGCAGCTGAGGTACTTGGTTTGAACCTTTTTGATCCGCAGAGGTGCAAAGCACCTCTTTCCCTTTGTTGTTAATTCTCGGCTGATTGGAAGATTGGGGTGCATTGAGGCAAGTGAACAAAAATAGCGTGGTTTGTATGTGCCCATTACAAAAGTTTGCTTCTACGTTAGAGCAAATTTTATGATAGTAGGAAACTACTATGTTCAGGATTTTACGACAGCAGGAAACTATTATGTTAAAACAATTTTTGTATTTTCTATTTTTGAATCTATCCTTTTGTAGTGCGGTCAACAAGTGGGTAAAAATCTGAGATAGTTTAGTTACAGATTCTAGCTTCAGGGCTTTCATATGTACAAATTTTATGCTTGTAAACATTTCACGAGGATTGCTGATAGGCGGGTGGCCTGGGCTGTTCCTTGGGGCCTTTTCAACTTTCGCAAATGTTTTTGCCTGATACTGTATGTCTTTGCCCTCTGTGGCTGTGTGCATCTTAGTAATACAGAAGCAGAGTGTGAACTCTTTGTATCATCTTGTTGCTAGTGAGTTTAATAAAGTGCTCATTATCAAGAAAAAATGTCTTTTCCACCTTCCACATTATGTTGTTTTTATGAAACAGATTTGACATTATGCTGCTAGTGTCTGACACATTTCCAGACGTAAATCACTCCAGGATCTGACTGTTTTTTGGCCACGTTTGCGCGACCCTTGGTTATTTTGGCATCGTGTTGGTACTATCCGATCCGTTGCCACACGTACGGCGCCATACTGTCTTTTTCTGGTAATTTGATATTATGCACACTTTTTTCTTTAGCACTTGCCGCACGCTGGCAAGAAAATCTGCAAAAAGGAGATAATTATATCATTGTCCTATCAAATAACCCTAAAATGTCTTGTACTTTTTTGCCGGCAGGTAGCCTCCCGTGCTCTGTTGGAACCACATTACACCGAACGCAACTATTGGATCTTTTATTTCCATGGTCCGAACATACTCAAGAAAAAATCTTGTGACAACACCTCAGGAGCACAGGCACCGCTGTATTCAAACTATTTACAAGTAGTACAAAGCACGTAAGAGTCAATCCTCAATCTCTCATTGCTAAACTCTACATATTTATGCATTATACTCTCAGCAAATCTTCACCAGTAGGTTCGCACCCAAATAATCTCCAGGCGGTTTGCAGTGAAGGTCCTGTTTGTTGCTTTAGAGTTGAAATTGTAATATCAGGGTCTCAGACCCTGAGCAATCTCTTAGTTGTTGAACACATTTCACTAGACTGCGTACAATATCCAATCACATGGATGACAGTTGTTGATAAACGATTTGGCATTCTTACATTGACCTGTATTGAGCTGAGTCTCGTCTCCTCCCTTCTTGAGTAACTGCGGTGCTTCCCACAGATGTAGCCTTTGGCTCTGCTAAGGGGTTGGTGGCGAACCCGCCTTGAACTCCAAACTTCATCCCCTCCCACTTGAAGAACATTTACCTTACCCTCTTCATGGTAGTTTGGCATGTCGGGGACAGAGTACCTCGACATGTATCTACCTCCATCATGTCTTCGCCAGAATTTTGGGCTCAGAATGCAGCATGCGTTCGTGTCTGGTTCACTGTTTGTAATCCTTCCTGAAGAGACGGCCAAATCACGGGATGTTTCACCTAATACCATTTCCAGCCCGTTCACCCTCGTCTCCAAGGAACTTATCCCATTCTAAAAACTTCCCATGAACTTCTGATATGAAAAAGGGCATACCCAATGCTGAAAGCTCCCACACATTGTGGGGTCTGGGGAAGGGAATTTCTAGGCAGCCTTCCTCTTGCTTATTTTGCAAGGAGGCTGATTCGAACCCAGGACCTCCAGGACACAAGTGGAGAGACTCTACCACTTCGCCAGGCCTGCCCTTCGAATGGAAAAAGTAATTAAAGTGTCAGATGATTTTCAGTTACTGATAACCAGAAGTGGTTTGTAAATTGACAGAACAGGCTACTTCCACTATATGATAAATACTTAATATGTTATTGTAACATTGGCCAACACTGTACAAATGCAGGGGATGTATCAATGTTCCTGAATCCGTCATATTGTTATGCATAAGTGCGTAACATCAAAAGATATGCTTCAGCAAAGTAAGCAATTGCTGGTTAAGACACTGCCATGCAATGATACAGTCCAGTGTACCCCACACCATGTCACAATAGGGTCCAGTGGTACTCCACACCATGTCGCTGCTCATGCCTAAAATGCATGCTGATTTGACTAGTTTAGGACACGTTGAGTGAATACTGCACATGGACCAAAATGTACCCTTTAGCTACATGGATGAACAAGTAGAACTTCCCTTCAATGCACAACCTACCCACAATGTACAAAATGACGTCCAGTTCTTTTTTTTTACAATCTAGGGGATGTGTGGGTTGCACCAAGGAAATAATTTGTGTTGTGTGAAAATTTTCCAAGCAACACGAATTTTATTATTTTTGTTAGATTTTAATTATTTGGTTCCTGCTTCTACTCATATTTATTGATTAGATACCATGTGCACATAGGAAGCTCTAGACTACTAGAGACAAAAACATCCAACAATTAGGAATTTCAATGTACTTTGTAAGTGAGATGCTGCGTTTAAGAATGGGTAATTACCTGCAGAAGACTTAGTAAACTGGCCTGTTGGTTCTCAATCTGAACTAGCTGTATCCTGATCTTCAAAAGGTCTTCATCTTTATGAGCTGACTGAAACACTTCAGGTGCATCCTCGGTCTTGGGAGTCTCTTCCAAGTCACCATCCCCGTTGTATGGAACAACTCTCGGTCCTGATTTGAGGCCACCCAACTTTTTGTACCCCTTCTCACCGGTCTTCTGGAACAGCACCCTATGCGCTTCGAGCCTTTCTCTAACATTACCCTCTTTCAGGAGCTTCCCCTCTGTCACCATTTTGATCGGGGTCGCATCTGGAGCTACGGTATCATGGTCACAGCTCTTGGCTTGGTCCATGTTGCGGCGAGCAGGAAACGAATTCTTCCTGTACAAGGTGGAAGAAGGGTTGATCTTTCTGTTGCTGGTACTCTGCAGTGTATCCCTTGGAGGTGACCTGTTATTCGGCCATGAATTCCTCCTGGAAATTGAAGGGACAGAGTTGGATCCCATGGAATCAGATGGGTATCGACCATCACCAGCGATCTCTGTTCAATTACATAATTCCTATTGTTAGAAGAGCACAAGGATGGTGTTACCAACTAACCCAGGTCACTCTAGTGCCGTGCATGTTGCAGTGGATATCTCAAGGAATAGGCTTAGAAAACTGTCGCATTCTCTTCAACAACGATTATTCTTAGGTGATTTTTCTAAACTCCTATTGCTTCTTAATCACAAAAAGGTATAACCTGTTTTCAAATCAAATAAGTTCATTTTTCTTTGATTCATTTTTCGGTGTTCGTCAATATCCAATACAAAGAAAAGGAAAGGGAAAGCAGTGACCTCAAGATTTAAGAACAGTTTCATCACCTGTGAGAGAAGATCTGGCCTGTGACGACGGCGGCACTCCTGAGGAGCACACTTCATCGTCCATATCCGGGATCTCCTTCCACGCCTTGATCATCTGGTTCATGGAATCCCGAACAATTTTCACCTGCATTGTACCAAGAAAGTGTAAACAAGCTGCAGATCCACGAGGATACCATGGCCAAGATCCCAAATTTGCTACACCGGACAAACCTTATCAAATTTCTTCGCCTCAAAAATGGTAATGCAGGAGGGTTTGTGGGCGATAAGGTCGTCTCCGTGCGCTTGGGCTAACAACGCCAGCGCCTCGGCGGCAGCCTTCCTGGCCGCCCAGTCGTCGCCGGTGAGAGCGTCGCGAAGGCATGGCACCGCGGTGGAGGCGGCTCCACCGCCGGAGGCCGCCGAAGCAGCGCCAATGAGGGAGATGAGTGCGGGCTTGGCCTTGAACGCGGCGCTGCGGAGGAGCTTGAGGAGGCGCGGGAGGAAGGACCGGAGATAGGCGGCAAGGTCGTCGGTGGGGGCAGAAGCCTCGACGGCTGCCGCCACCGCGAGCGCCGCAGCCAGCTGGGCGCATTGGTCCTGCTCGTGGAGCAGCGCGTCGGCGAGCGGGCCCAGCGCCGCGGGGGGCGACTCCGCCGCGACCGCCGCGGCGCGCGCGGTGTCGACGCGCGCAGAACGCACGGAGGAATCAGGGTCACGCACACGCCGCAGCGCGGCGGCGACGAGCCGGGGCACGAGCGGTGCAACGGCGTCCCGCGGGTGCTCCCCGGCGACGAGCGCGAGTAGCCGGAGCGTGTGCCGCCGCAGCGGCGTCCAGTCGGTGGGCCGCGCGTCGGAGACTGCGGCCACGAACCCCGGCAGCTCGTCGGCCTCCAGCCCACGCGCGATCGCGTCCAGCTCCGCGGCCGCCATCGCCTCCGTGTCCCTGTCCGACAGCCGCAGCAGGCAGCGGTTCACCCGCTGCTTCATGGGCTCCCTCGTCGCGGGGCCCATGGCACTCGACCTCAGCTCCCACTACAGCCTCGCTGCTCCGGGAATAGCGGCGCCTGAGCCGTACGTTGTCGGCGCAGGTGGATGGGCGAGGGGCTCAAATCATGCAGTAGCAGTCACGTGGACTTATGGGCCGCGCGGATCCACTTGTGCAGTACTGCATGCACGGTACTGCAGACCCATGGGTGAGGGGTTCGGAGGGGCAGGTGCGCAGCGAGCTGGGCGATGGCGTCGCGAGTACTTAGGCTATGTGATCTAAAAATCTACTTTAAATGAATATTTTTACTTTTTTTAGCACACTCTAAAAGATCCTCTATTTTTCAACACGTGTTATCGCACTCATGGTACTCTCGAATCGTACTCCATATCAACTACCGCATATTCTTTAATATTTCTTTTCATTTTTCTTTTTTTTTCTTCTTTTCTTTTTCTTCCTTTTATTCTTTTCTTTTATCTCTATTTTTCCATTCTATTTACTTTCCTATTCCTTTTTTCCTTATTTTTCATTTCCTTTTCTCTCTTTCATTTCCCTTCTTTCCTCCTCTTTTTTCCTACTCTTTTATTTTCTTTTCTTCCCTCTCTTTTTTATTCTCTTTTATTCCTTTCCTCTGCCTCGTGCCCCCCCACCGAGCATCCAGGGACTTCTTATAAGTTGGTCGGGTTTGTTCTCACACAATCATAAGAGAGAATAGAATCAACATAGGCGATTGTTCATCTAAGGCAATGCTAAAATGGAAAGCAATGCTGGAGAACAAATTGTTTCTTATCTGAGACACCAATAATTCAAGGGATAATATACAACAATCAATAAAAATCCTAAATTTACAAAGTGTGAAAAACAATATGACATTAAGTAGAGATTTCATCTATGGTCCACCAGGGGATTGATTATCCGAAGATAAAGATCCTTTTGTTAATTTCAACTATAAAATCAGAAACTATTAATTTGATACTAGTCACGAGAGGGAGCAGCTCCTACCAGAACGTGATGCCGCGAGAGCAGGCCATGAGCACCTTCTCCTTGATGCAGAATGGTGGCGCCACTACGGACACGACCGTGGAGGCGGTCTCGGCATCGGGGGCGGAGTCTGGCGGCTCCTTGAAGTTGGAGAGCGTGCACTACGGGCTCGCCGACGCAAGGTATCGGGCTTCTCGATGGCCGTTGCCTCCGCCCGCTGTGGTCCCTCCTGTTGGCTCCTACTCAAACCGGGTGCACTCCCTTCGTTGCGCTCCCGCAAACTACAATGACCGCCATGATAGAGATAAAAGGAAAGAATAAAAGGAAGAAGAAGAAAAGAAAAAAGAAAAGCTAATAATATGCTATCATACATATGATCATCATATCCTTCACGACAGGTAATGATTAGGGATAGTGAGTAATCCATGTATCACTTAAATGAAATGTCCTACTGTCAGAGTGTGAGCTGCGACAATCCTCGCGGCCTACACGGAAGCAGCCCGCGAGGTTCTTTTTTTTTCTCGGAGGGGACTTGGCGCCCTTTGCGACCTGGGCTCGAGGGAGCGGATGAACACAGGAATTTACGTGGTTCGGGCCGCCGGAGCATAATATCCTACGTCCACGGGTGTGCTTGTTCTATTGCTTAGCGTGAGCGCTTGTGCGTAGTGTGATCTAGAGAGCAGGGAATCGGAACCGCCTGCAGGGTGGTCACCCTGGTCCTTTTATAGTTCAAGGCCGGGGTGGTTACAATGAGGCTTGGGGCCCGACAAGTGGCCCCAAAGCTTTGAGCGTCCTATACACGATCTAGGGCTTCGTCCTGTGAGTAGAATGGCCGGTGGGGGAGTTAAGTCCCTACGTCCAGCGTGCCGAGCCCCCTGACCGCATGTCAGGTGATGATGAAGACACCGTCTTGTCGCCGCGTCTCTTAACTCTTCTTGGGCGGCTTAGTGCCGTTGGGCGGCACTGTACTGCTGTCACGCCCCGCCATCCCGTCTTGTCACCGTAATGGCGAACGGGTAAGGGACGGAGGCGTGCGTAGTGCACCAAGCTTCTGGGGAAGACGCGAGCCTTGAATGCGAAGCCCGATAACGCACTTCCTTCTTGACTTTATCGACCCACGACCCACGAGGGATCGTGGGGCACGTGTCTGCATCGGAGCTATCCTCAGCGGGGAGGTGGCTCGGAACCCAGGGACACTTGGCAGCTCCGGACCTCACCCCAGCGGGGAGGCTCAGACTGGAGCCCGCAACATGTGTCAGCACCGGAGCTCTCCTCAGCGGGGAGGCATCTCGGAGCCCGAGGACACGTGATAGCTCCGGACCTCACTTAATTGGGGAGACTTGGACCGGAGCCTGGGGCACGTGTCGGTTCCAGAGCTCAAGCACACGCGGTAGCCCCAGCGCTAACCATGGGGCCCAAGGAACGTGGCTTATGCTGGGGCCCGCCTCAGCTGGGAGGTGGGGCCAGACTGTCTTTTACCCACTAAGCGGGGGTACCCGGTCTGCCGAGTACCGATAGTGGCCCCCCGGGCCCATCTCGGGGGAGGCATTGAGCCTGCAGGTGGGGCCCCCATCTCTCCCGCGTTGTGGTTTTGAACCCGTACTTTGGAAATCAAAGCAGTGGTGAGACTTTGGCGCAGTGGACGAGTGGTCGAACCGAGGAGGCGAAAAGGCCGCACGTCCTTGGCATAGTGGGCGTAGTCAGTCAGAGCAGTAGCGAATCGTCGTGTTTACTCCTGACTTGACGGGTCACGACGATGCACTCGAGGGGTTGCCTCGGGGTAATTACTACGGCAGCCCATAGGCCGTAGGAATACTGCGCTGCCTCCCTCGGGAACCGCCGGACGTTCCCGAGTTTCTACTCGCCTGCCCAGCCAGTGTGTGACTAGTGGACCTGGTTCCTTCCTATCATTGGTGGGGGTGAGTGCTAAGGCAACGCGTTCGAGGGGTTGCCCCGGGGCACCTACCGCGGCAGCCAACGGGTTGGTTGCTGCAGTTCCAGCACACCTCTTTTCTTGGGGACCATTGGACGTCCCAAAGATGTTACTCACTTGACCCCCGGTATCTGACGGGTGGACATGGGTCCTACCCATCTACGGGGGAGGTGAGCGTCTAGGCGCCATGCCCAAGGGGTTGCCTTGGGTCATTTATTGCGTCAACCTATGAGTTGGTCGCTCCGCTCTCCTCGGGAACCGCCGGACGTTCCCAAGAGGTTATCCTCCCAGCCCCCAGTGTCTAACGGGTGGACCTGGATCCTTCCCATCGTTGGGGGAGGCGAATAACCCGTGGCGTGCAGAGGTGGAAACCCAATTGCCGCTCCTGTTGCCCTGCCAGTTGTAAGGGCCTCAGTTTTTGACACATGCTTGAAGTGTTCATCACCACACACACACACACACACACACACACACACACACACCTCATTTGAAGTAAGTTGATGAACACATTTGAAGAGCAAGTAACCACCATCAACATGCTCATTAGAGAACAAACTCACATATTGCAAAAGTGGTATTTCCCACATGTAATATAGGGGCTGGGCATGTGAAAAACTCCTACACATTGCTAGGAATGTCCATGCCAAGTTTCACCCAAATTCAAAACCTTTTTGAGGTCATTTTGGGTATAGCTAGAAAGAGGGCAGTTTGAAACTACATTCAAATTCAAACTGTTTTTATCCCATGAATTCAAAAGTGGGAGACATATTCTTACTCAGCACATTTTTGTGAGCTCACACACCAATTTTCACTCCATTTGGAGTTGATCTTGACATGAGCTAAGTGGGGTAAATTCAAACTTTATTTGAATTTCAAACTGAACATGTGCTGAAATTTGTCCAAACCAAACCCAATTTGAATTCCAACCAATTCAAATGGCTCAAAGCTTGATAATTCAAATCACCAGGGGCTTTGTGGGAACTACTGTTTACAACAGTGAATAGGAGTTAATATCAGTGGTTAAAAATGAAAATGGACCCACATGTCAGCCACAGGGATGATTCAACCGACTGAGACTTTCTCACTCGGGTCCCCAAGCTGCAGCTGCGATCGCCACCGAGGGATGCCGCCGCGCCAGCAGCTGCTTGGCCACGCGCAGGCACGAGTCGGTTCAGAGCCTTCTTAAGGCGTTCTTCCCCCTCCTCGGCCGAAGCTATCGCCATTTCTTCCGCACAAGAACACAGAGCCGAGAATTTTCCTCCGCCGCTCAGAACCGATCGGAGAGCTCCGATCACAGCCTCCCCGTCCCCTCCAGAGCTACGGCAAGGTACTAGGAACCCTCCTCGTTCTTCCCCGTTGCTAGAACTCAGCTAAAACCGGTCGATCTCGGCTATACCGAGAGTTTAGTTCGGTGACCTAAAACCGCCGCACTTCGGGCTCCCGTGGACAGCCCAACAGGGAGGTGGTCACGTCCGAGTCAAGGAACCCTTGGACGCGCTGGTGATCGGTGCCGCTCACCCCCGAGCCACAGCCCGAGCGCTTGCTCACCGGCGGCGAATTTCGAGTTTTCCCCTTTCTGGGTACAGACCGACCTTCGGGTGCGGCTCTATCGAATCCATACTCTAGGAAGGATTAGAGGGCCTCAATCCGCTCCCACACAAACTAGACCCAGTAGCGCACAAGTTGCCTTCACAACTTTTGGCCTAAAAACCCCTGTACCCGGCGTATTTCGATGATTGCCGACGGCGGAGCTTGCGGGAGGCATCGGGCGCACGGTGAGAGCCTACTTCGGGCCTCCCCCGAGCGGCTTCAAGCTCATGTCGACCTTCCCTAAGGTCCACTGATGCTCCCCGACCGGTTGCTCGAGTGATTGAGATGCTAGGAAGGTCGGCCGACACGGCCGAAGTCTTTCCGAAGCCGCCGCTCGTCGCCGACCATGTGCCGGCTGTTTTCATGGCGAGCTGACCCCAGAATCCTGTTCCCCGAGTGAAAGTAGGCAGGGGCGGACAGAATCGTGAAGTTTGGAGCTCCATAGAGGCTGCCGGCGAGCTCTCCGGCGAGGTACCCCGGCGGCAGAGCGCGGGCGGCGAGAGGTAGACGAAGGGGGTGGACCCCAGCTGTCAGTGGCAGATATTTTAAATCCGGATCGGGCTGCGGCTGGGATCTGATGTGCTGGCGCGCAAAACCCTGTAGGCCTCAGTGTGCTGACGCCTCCGCGCCCAACACGTGTCCCCGCGGGCCTCGGCAGATTTATACTTTTCCCCTGATTTTCAGATTTCATTCAAACTTCAAATCCTCATAACTTTGGCTAGAAAGCTCCAAATTGAGTGAACCAAATTTTGTTGGATTCAGTTCTCCGAGCACTTTCCAGCAAATCAAGTTTCACTTCATGAAAATCTTTAATTCCCAGAATTAATTCCTCAAAGTTTAAACTGTTTGGAATTTTAACTGGAGAATCTCTTGGAGGAAAATTCTGAAATTTTGCTGGGATGTTCAGCAAAATATCCTTGAACTACCATAAAAATTTCAGGTCCATTTGAGCTCATTTGATCCACCAAATGGTGTGATTGGTGAAACTGTTCCAGAGAAAACAGAAAATGTTCAGAAACATTTTCAGAATTTTCTCTGAAATTGTTTAGCTCATATCTTTAGCTAGAAACCTTCAAATTAAGTGAGACCAACTCCATTAGAACCCTTTGAAAATCTAGTTTTCATAAAGTCATAGTTTGTTTCATGAAAATCCTTAGAACACCCTAAAAGCCTTCCATTAAGGTCAAGTACATAATTAATTGTGGAGGGCTCAAATGAGCTTTGCTGTAACTAAAACTTGACCAAGTCTCTGTTTAGGGTGTAACCAAGCCACAGTAAAAGTTTCACAGTCTTTGGGTCTGTCTAGTGAGACTTAGAAGGTTCACAAGATTAAAACTCAATTCCAATGCATTTAATTAATATATGTACTGCTTATATCATGTAGTCGCTAAGGTCGAGGAGGAACCCGAAGTCCTAGACTTCGTTACTCCGGAGGAGCAGCTAGCCTACGACCAAGAGCAGCAAGACAAGCTCCGGTTTGCATTAACCTTCTTACAAATTTTTATTGTTTTGAGCACTTACTTGAGTATCATGATTCGTTGCATTAGAGTCTTGTTTGGAAACCCAATTGCATAGCCAAGAAAACCATGGGTTGGGACTAGGATTGAAAACTCCGTTAGCTATAGCAATGCTAAGATTATGTAGGATTCGGTACAAGTCGAGTAGTTGGAACTACTCAGGAGCATAGGCTAGAGGCACTCGACTCGGGTAGAGATAGCACATGATACACATGGCAAGAAAATGAGACCAAGCGGAGAGTAAGGGCAGCAGGACTTTGGGGCCTGTGTGCTGTAGCTCCGCTTGTGTTGATTGAGGACCGAGCCGTGTGCGGGCCTGTTGAACAAGCTAGAACAGTACCGAAGACCTACCGGCTATATGGGAACCGGGAAACCGATGTAACTCGGGTAGCTGGGTGTTGAGGCATAACTGGTCGTTCAGAGGGTAGGTTGAGAGCTCGAGGTGTAAATCGGCTGGCGGCACTGAGATGCGCGTGCAGAGACCTCTTGCTCGGGACGATTGGACCGGTTCAACATTTAGCTAACGGGTGAAAGGTAGTTGCGTACGACGTCCGGGATGGTTGCTGTAGGCAACATCGAGTACGGGCATACGTGACGGGTTATTCGGGTAACCCTACAGGTGTAAATCGATTATAATCGCCGTCCCTCGTGGTCAGTGAGTACCACTTGTTCACTGTACCGTGACGTAGAAAGAACAAGCTAGTTACATGTTAAAATGTTGCTGATTGAAATATGGACTTTGATTGTTAATGATTGCTGTAGTTCAGAGCTAACTAAAGTTCCTTTCAACTTTGGGCAAAGTACATGAGAGAAATGCGTTTCTTGTTTGATTGCGGCTCTCTCATGTGCCTTAGCGTAAGGTTCCCCACAATTGGCTGCTAAAACTTGAAAGTAAAGTTCCACTAATTAGGCGAGTCCTTGCAACTTGTTTTATCTCCTGTACCTATCACCCCTCATGTAGAAGTTCAATGTTTAGGAGAGACGGGTCAGTCTTGCTGAGCCTTCGTGCTCACTGGTTGTGTTTGAAACTTTTACAGGGTTCTATGAGGAAGGGACTCCCGAGGAGGAGACGGAACCCCAGGAGGGGAACCCCGTCGAGTGGGAGTCGTGCACGTCGCCGTGTTAGTGTGCGTGCGTGCTAGCAAGGACACGTTCACGGGCTGAACGTGAACTTGATGCGTAGTCTACGCCCGTGATTGTAGACTGGACATATTTTGATGTAAAAATGTTCATAAACCAGTTTATGTAATAAAATTTTGCTTCCGCTTTGTACCTTGTATGTGTGTTATCCGGTGCTGTGCAACGCAGTACCCCTCAGCGTGATCCTGGCTCGACAAGACCGTGGGGTCGTGTCACCAGTGGTTGTGGCTGTGTTTAAAAGGAGGCCTTCCGTTGTAGGATGGCACCCCCCCTCATCATGTGGCCTTTGTTCTCCTCTTGCATGCTGGAAGTTTCTGCTTCCCGGCGTATTCGCCCACTAGATACTTTCATACTGGTAGCCCTCTTCGTCCACTTTTACAAGATGTTCGTGTGTGTGCGGCCTTCGGTGAGGCTCACTGGTGCACCCCTCCCCTTGACGGCCTCGGATAGAAGCACATGCAATCCTGACGGTGCGCCGGTGGTAGGGGAGGCCGTCGGGGACAGGGTCTTCGACTCGCAGTGAGTCCCTACGCCAATGTTGTGTGGGGCATGTCCTCTAGGTGCCTCGCCAAAGGAGGACTTCCTGCCAGTACCGGAGGAAGTTTAAGTCCAGAGTGATCAAGCCTTCCTCTAGGTACTGTTGTGGACAACAAAAACTACCATATATGGCGTTTTGGCCCACATGACACTGGATGCCACTGTTGCCTCGGTCCAGCATGTGTTGCTTCCGTCCTCTGTCTTATAGCAGGTGACCGTCTCATTGCGTAAAGATTGGCTCGAGGGACAACCAGGCAGGCCACGGAGCAGGAGATTACTAGACTTGTAGCTGCTGAGTTCCTTAATTGTCTTGTATCCCCTCTTGTACGCCAGAACTCTGTTATTAATGAAAGAATCTTTGTTTCAAGTCTTTCATTGTCCTATGACGTAGATGTAGACTTCAGACCCTTGGCAGCGCAAGGGTCCAAGATGACTTAGCCATCGTGGGTAGCCCCTTTGCCCATGTCTCGAGCTTGTTCCTCTGGGCCCTTGACGCGTAAGGGTCCAGGGCGCTCCGGTAGTGTGACTATCACTTCTTCCAGATCCTCGACAGCGCAAGGATTTGAAGGAAGTTCGACCCTTGTGCCCAACCCTTTTATGAGGAGACATGTGGTAGCTCCGGACTTCTCCTAGGAGGGGAGAGTCCGCCCGGAGCCCAGGACACATGTCTGCACCGGAGCTGTCCTCCAGGTGGGGCTCGGAGCCTAGGAACACATGGTAGTCCCAGACCCCACTCTGCGGTGGGACCCAGATAGAAGCCCAGGGCACGTGTCAGCACCGGAGCTGTTCTTAGCAGGGAGGCAGCTCAGAGTTTGAGGACACGTGATAGTTCCGGACTTCACCCAGTAGGGAGGCTTAGGACCGGAGCCTAGGGCACACGCCGCTTCCGAAGTTCAAGCGCACATGATAGCCCAGGACTGACCTCGGGGCCTAAGGCACGTGGCTTGCCCATTTACAGTTGTTATGCTTGAGGAAGCACAAACTGTAAAGGGGGTATTCCAGCGGTGCGTGTGTGCTCCGAGGCTACCCTCAGCGGGTGGAGACTCCGAGCCAGGTGACGTGTGGCAGCTCCGAGTTTCACCTCAGCAGGGAGGCTTCAGATAGGAGCCCAGGGCACGTGTCTGCTCCGGAGCTGTCCTCATCGAGGGGGCGGCTCGAAGCTGTGGGACACGTGGCAGCTCTGGACCTCACCTCAGCGGGGAGGTTTAGACCAGATCCCGGAGCACGTGTCAGTACTGGAGCTCTCCTCAGCGGGGTGGCAGCTCGAACCAGAGCCCGAGACACGTGTTGACTCTGGAGCCTCTAGCACACGTGGTAGCCTCAGGGATGTTCTTAGGGCCAAGGGTACGTGGCTTTGCCCATTTACAGTTGACGTGCTTTAGGAAGCACAAACTGTAAAGGGGGAATGCACAGAACAAGGCAAAATTTTCTCACTTTAGGCTCTCCTTCATAGGAGGAAACAGGCCGTGTTAGAAGGCAGCGACCCATCCGAGATGCTAAGAATGACAGGACTCCTCCAGGACTTAGCTGTTCTAAGTGTTGTTCCTGGACACTATGACACTCTTTTTAGAGAAAACAGGACCCTACCACTCTGCTAAACATAGAACTTACGGAGGTGTTCTATGTTCCAAGGATTGGGTAGAGGTACCCCATCCTCTGTGGCTAGGAGCACACACCCTGGACGACATACTTCTGTTACTCGGAAGGGGCCTTCCCAGCTGGGGGAGAGTTTGTTCCCACCTTATCGAGAAAGTATTCGCCGCAGTATCAGGTCGCCCACCTCGAGCTGTCTACTCCGCACGAACCGCTGCTGATAATGCCGAAGCGCTTGACGATATCGGGCGTTTCAGACAGCTGCTTGCCACCTTTGCTCATCGACAAGGTCGATATCTTCAAGCCGGAGTTGGTCCTACGTGGCATCGTTGTACGCTCAGACACGGGATGAGCCCATGGTGATTTTCGGGGGGAGGACGGCCTCAGCCCCATACACCAGGAAGAAGGGCGTTTCCTCTGTCGAGCGGTTGAGGGATGTCCGACTAGCCCACAGTGTGCACGGAAGCTCTTAAACCCAATTGGCACCGTGCTTTTTCATGCTGTTGTAGGTGTGCGTCTTGAGTCCCCTGAGAATCTCGGCGTTGCCTTTTTCGGCTTGACCACTACTCTCTGGGTGAGAAGGAAGCATAGCAAACTTGGATGTCGAGGTCTTCACAGCAGTCTTGGAATACTGCACTGGTGAACTGGGTCTCGTTGTCGATGATGATTCTGTGCGGGACCCCGAACCGGCAAACAATTGACTTGACGAACTTGACTGCTGACTGCTTGTTGATGGTTACTACAGCGGTAGCTTTCGACCACTTGGTGAACTTGTCTACGGCGACGTAGAGGTACGGATACCCTATGATGGATTTGGGGAATGGTCCTAGGATGTCCAACCCCCACACAGCGAAGGGCCATGAGGGCGGGATCATCTGTAGCGTCTGCGCTGGTGTGTGGTGTAAGCTGTGGGTCGTTGCAACTACACTCTCCCTTGACTTGCTTGATGATCAGCTGAGAATCACCCTTGACCAACAACTGCTGGACGCCGAGAGATAGCGCGGTTTTCAACCCAAAGATGAGAGCCTCATACTACGCCATGTTGTTGGTCGCCTTGAAGTCAAGTCGCACCATGTACTTGAACTGCTCTCCGATTTGTGTAATGAGCAGAACCCTCGCTCCGACACCCTACTCCTGCGAGGAGCCATCGAAGTAGAGAGTCTAGTAGGGCCCAGAGAAGACCGGAGCCCTAGGCTCTGGCTCACCGATGTCCTGGCCCCCTGGCTGGCATGGTGCTCGAGTGCACTCTGCCACAAAGTCAGCTAACATCTGGCTTTTCACCGCATGGCGCGGTAAGAAGTCCAGCTCAAACTCCACCAACTTCGCACCCCATTTAGCTATGCTTTCAGTGGCGTTGGGGCTGTGGAGGACAGTTCTCAGTGGGTACGAGGTAACCACCGAGATCTTGTGAGCCTGGAAGTAATAGCGCAACTTCCTTGATGCAATGAGGACTGCGTAGAGCAGTTTGTGCACCTCCAATTATCTTTTCTTGGCGTCGTGGAGGATCTCGCTGATGAAGTAGACCGCACGCTGGATGGTTTGGACCCTCCTGGAGGGGTCCGAAGCGTCGTCTAGTAGAGGTCGGGGACTCGGGGGCCTCCAGCCTCCGGGCCCGGGACTGCACTCTAGGAGCTCGGACCTAGGTGCACCACTGTTGCTGGGTCCAGATGGCCGGGACCCATATGGTTCTTCTTGGAGTGGTCCTGGACGCGGGGGCCCCCTGGTCCGAGACTGCATTCTTGGAGCTCGGACCCAGACGCACGCCGGTTGCTGGGTCTAGATAGCTGAGACCCGACTAGTTCTTCTCGGGGAGGTCCGAGACCCGAGGCCCCCGGGTTAGGGACTGCATTCCAGGAGCTTGGACCTGGATATGCATTGATCATCAGATCAGCATGTTTGGGGCCTGATTACTTCCCCTTCCTAGGGATTTCTTGTGGAGTCTGGACCTTGGGGCTTCAGACCGACGGCGGCAGGAGCCTTTTCTAGGACTTGAGATCGATGGAGTTCCGGCCGCTCTACGACCAAAACCATGCTCACGACCTCGGCTGTGGCAGCAATGTAGAGGAGTAGTGGCTCACCTTGTTTAGGGGCCACCATGATGGGTAGCGTTGTGAGGAACTTCTTCAGCTCCTGAAATGCTTCGTCCGCCTCCTCGGTCCATACGAAAGAACTAGTTTTGTGCAGAAGCTTGAAGAACGGAAGAGCCCACTCGGCCAGTCTAGAGATAAATCGACTGAGCGAGACCAAGCATTTGGTAAGCTTTTGCACGTCCTTGATGTGGGCAGGGGGCCGCATCAGTTCTATCGCCTTAATCTTCTCTGGGTTAGCTTCAACCCCTCAGTGTGAGACCAAGAAACCGAGCAACTTCCCGGTAGAGACCCTGAAGACACATTTATCTGGGTTCAACTCCGTGCGTGTTAAACGCAGTCTGTCGACGACTAGGGCCAGGTTGTCGAGCAGAGATGCTTGTGACTTAACCTTTACTATGATGTCATCGACAAAAACCTCGACCAGGTCCCAAATGAGGTTCTCGAACGTCTTGTGCATTGCACGCACAAAAGTAGGGAGCGCATTCTTAAGACCATAAGCCATAGATACATAGCAGTATAGACCTTCTACTGTGATGAAGGCAGTGTGCTCTTCATCTTCCCTAGACATAGGTATTTGGTGGAAACCTGAATATGCGTCTAGGAAACACAGTAGATCACATCCAGATGTAGAGTCGACTATTTGGTCTATACGAGGGAGAGTGAACGGATCCTTTGGACATGCCTTATTGAGAGTGGTGTAGTCGATGCACATACGTAGCTTCACGCTAGCCTTGGGGACAATAACAGGGTTGGCCAACCATCGTGGATGGTGGACCTCTCAGATGAAGCCGACATTGAGCAGCTTCTTGGTTTCTTCACGGATGAAGTCTTGCCGCTCGATGGATTGCTTCCGAGGCTTCTGTTGGACCGGCCTGGCATCGGGGTGGATCTTCAGTTGATGATCAATCACCTCCCTGGGGATCCCGGACATTGCCGACGGTTGCCAGGCAAACACGTCGACATTGACACGGAGGAAGGTGACGAGCGCGTCTTCCTATTTGCCTCCTAGGCCGCCACGATCCGGGTGGTCTGGGCGACACCAGGACCGACTTGGACGACCTGGACCGGTACGTCTTCGCAGTCTGAGGGCTGCACACGGGGTGTAGATGTCGCCCCTCGGTGACGCATGCTTGGAAGGCGACCGGCTAGCCTCAGCGTGACCGGAGGCGGCCTCCTATGCTGCTGCCAGCGCTTGGAGCTTTTCGAGCACTAAGACAGCCGCAGTGCGGTCACCGTGGATCTTGAGGACGTCACTCGGGGTTGGCATCTTCAAGACCAAATAGGCGTAGTGGTCTACCGCCATGAATCGATACAGAGCTGGTCTGCCGATTATGGCATTGAAGGGGAGGCTGACCTCCGCAACACCGAAGACGCGCTGTCGGTACCCTCAATACTGGGTACCCCCGTGCACAGGGTGAAACTGCCTAAGGACCTCGCCCCCTCCGCAGGGGCGGGCTCCGAAGGCACTACGTGTCCGGCAGGGCCGGGGCTCCCCTCTCCTCAGAGGATAGCTCCGAGCCTGCCACGTGGCCCAGAAGACCGGACCTCGCCCCCTCCCGCAGGGGCGAGCTCTGAAGGAGCCGTGTGGCCAGCGGGGCCAGAGCTCCCCTCCCCTCGGAGGATAGCTCCGGGACCGCCACGTGGCGAGCAGAGCCGGACCTCCTCCCCTCCGCGGGGGTGAGCTCCGAAGGCTCCACGTGTCCAGCGGGGCCAGAGCTCCCCCCACTCCTCAGAGGAGGGCTCTAGGCCCGACACGTGGCCAGTAGAGCAGCGCTGCCCGCCCGGTGCGGTAGGCAGCAGGAGTAATGGCGCGCCATGCCTTTACCGTACAAAGCATTAAAGACCCGCGCCTTCCCAAGTCGAAGGGGTGCGGTGCACGCATGTCAGGAGACGCTGTGACCAGTCACAGCGAGACAGGCGTACAGTGTCTGAAGCTGCAGACCATTGAAGGCACCGACAAGATCGGACAAGACATGCCCTGCCGCCCTTGCCATCACCAACGACTACACGCTACACCTAGCCTGCGGCAGGGCAGGGCGGCAGGAAGAGTACCTCGACGCCAGCGCCAAGACATAGCTGGTAGGAAATCGCCCCAGGGCCACCTGTCGGGTCCGAGGGGCCCACCTTATAAGCCACCCGAGCCTTGGACTATAAAAGGCTCGGGTAGGCAACGTTACAAGGGGTCGGCACTTTTCCCAGCTCCCTCTAGGTTATCCACACACTCAAGGAAACCAGTGCTCCGAGCACTCCCGTCGACGTAGGGTTTTACGCTCCGGCAGCCTGAATCACGTAAATCCCCGTTTCAACCATCTCCTTCCTTCGTCCACTCCGGCGAGACCCTCGCGAGAGGACTAGCCCCGCCTAAAAAAGAACCTCCGCGGGCTGCCCTGAGCAGGCTCGGGGGAAGTGTCGATAGTAGACACTTCGACATTTGGCGCGCCAGGAAGGGGGCTTTTCGCTCTCCGACGAGTCTGCACCGACGAAGATGACCAAGCCTCTGTCAGCGGCAAGCTCTTCACGCCGACGTCTCCGGCAAATTCCATCAATCTCAAGATCTGCCGCGGCGCAGAGCGCCACTCAAGCAAGTGCGCTAGCCGCCGCAGAAGCGCTCCTGGACAGTCCACCTGCTGAAGACGCTCCCCAGGGGCCACGGAGCAGTGGATCCGCGACTTCAACTACCTCATCGCTACTGCCGTCAACCCTTCGCTGCAGCGGGGGCGACACCCTGCTCAACCTGGTGTCTCGTTGTCACGCACACCAACGGTTGATGGGCAAACGGCAGGCTCCCGCTCTACCAGGCTCCCAACAACGGACCTGAAGGAAGAACTGGAGCGACGTCGCCGGGGAGAAGACGCTCGCGTAACCATCGAGCGACAACGACAAAGGCGGGCGCATCCGAGAGGCAGGCTACAGCACGCCGACTGCCTCAACTCAGCCTGGGCCGCAGATGCTCTCCACACAACCTCTGCCTGAGGCGTACGCCATGCAGCATATGCAGCAACCATATGTCTAGCAGACGGCGCCCCCGGTGTATGGCGCACCTTTGCCCATTCCGGCATACACCGTGCCAGCAGCCGTCCAAGGGTTTTCGGCACCAAGACCTGCAACAGCAGCGACCGGATATGTGGCCCTGGCGCCACACCTCCGCTTTGCAGTGTGGCCACGCAAGTTCCGACCACATCTGCCGGAGAAGTACGACGGAAGCGTCAACCCGGGAGAGTTCCTGCAGGTCTACTCCACTGCCATCCTAGCGGCAGGAGGGGATGAAGCGGTCATGACCAACTACTTCCCCGTCTCCTTGACCGGCCCGGCGCGGTCATGGTTCATGAACCTGCCCCAGGGTTCCATAACCTCCTGGGCGGAGCTATGCAGACAGTTCATGACGAACTTCAGCTGCTCCTACACGCGCCCCGGCACGGAGCTGGACCTCCACGCCGTGCAGCAACAACCGGGAGAATCTCTGCGCTCCTTCGTCCAGCGGTTCTCCCAAGTACGCAGCACCATCCCCCACATCCCGGATACATCAGTCGTGGTCGCATTCCGACAGGGTGTGAGGGACAAGAAGATGCTCCAGAAGTTGGCCACCAGAGAGGTGCAAGACATCTCAGAGCTCTTCAGCCTGGCAGACAAGTGCGCCAGAGCAGAAGAAGGGCGTCACTGGCACGCACAGCCAGCCTCCGAAGCCGGAAGACAGCCCAAAGATGGCGGAGTTCAAGCTGTACTCCCGACCACGTCAGACAGTCAAGAGCCAAGCACAGACTGACTTCGTGGTCAGGTGGACGCCACCACCAAGCATCCCAGGGGGCCCCTGAAGGTGGAGAACCGGATCCCCGATCACCGGTGTTCACCGAGCCCCACTGGTCGTTCTACCTCCGGCGTGCTGCTCCTCATGCCAACGGGGGAGCGGTTTGGGTACCTTGGACCTGTGCCATGTACCGCGCGCCGACGACACCGTCGCCAACAATATGTCAACGAGGACCTCCAACGGAGCCTCGGAGCTCCAAGGAGCCTTCGAAGGGACGTTGCCGCGACTCACAGCCCGGAGTGCCGACCGGGCGAAGGGGGCGAGACCAGCACCTGGAAGCTGGCGGTCCCGGCGGCCATGCAGCCATGGTGCCAGCCAAAGGATCGTATGCGCCTTGGGGACTCCGTGCTACCCAGCTACCAAGATCCAGAAGCTCAAGTAGCCCCGATGCATGGACCACGGAGGTCCAAGACTTCTTGAAAGACAACACCTTTCCTGATGAACGTGCATCCGCTGAACGGATTGTGCGGATGGCTAAGTGCTACGCGCTAGTACCTTTACTAGCGTGGCGCCACGACATTCTATTGCGGTGCATAACCCAGGAGGAAGGCTGCGACCCGCTCGCAGCAATCCACGGAGGCGAGTGCTGGGAAGCTCATCTTCCCACACGCTAGTCGGTTAAGACATCTGACATGGCTCCTACCGACCAAGAGCCACCTGGACGCCATCAAGCCAGTTAGGAGATGTAAGGCGTGCCAGGTCACGCCGAGCAAACCCACACAACCGGTGCAGACACTGCACCCAGATCCGTCGGGGGATACCGGCTCCTCTATGTCGGGGGCCAGCCGGACTTCCCAGGGCCGGGTCGCGGGAATTACCCTTCTACATGGTATGCTGGGCCGAAGCCATGCTTCCCCCCGAGATCGCCATGGAGGTCCCCCCGTGTCCGAGCGTACGACGAAGCCACGCATGACCCGCTCTGCGTGAGGACATCTACCTCGTCATCGAGGCAAGATGGCAAGCAACGCTCCAGATCGCATGGAACCGGTGGGAGCCCCAGCGCTACCACCGCCAACCCGTGCATGGGAGCACGAGGCAGGCGCTCCGGCCCTACCTCAGTAAGTCCTACCACACTTACTCAGGTGTACATTTAAATTACGCATTAATTTATGTGATCACCTCCCTGAGCTCTAGATAGTGTACGCCCTCCGTACACTCGGCTCCCCTTCCCTGTTCTCATGCCTAGTCGACATTTGCTATCCTGCCGAGTGCGGTCACGTTTAGTGTACCTGCCGATGGCCTGGGGGCCTTTCGGACCTCCCCCAGTTAGGGCACTGTGACACCAATTGGTCTCCTCCAGAAAAAGACCTACGCCAAAGAGGGAGGTCTAGAAGCCTTGCTTTGCCCGGTCCTGCACCCAAAGCATGCGCACTCTGCCTCCCCTGCGCTACGGTCTAAGTACTAGGGACCGGACGGTTACACCCTAACTACGGCGGGAGCCAGACCCCCCGGACCAAAGGCACTGAATTGCCCTGAGCCCCGTACACTGGCCCGGGACTGTAAGCCAAATAAGACTAAGAGGCAGGAGGACCTTTGAGCAGTACCAGACCTCACCCCCTTAGCGGGGGTGAGCTCCGAAGCCGGACTTCGTCTCCCTCTTCTCAGAGGCGAGCTCCGATGACCTCCGGACCTTGCGCCCTACACTGGGCTGAGGTCCGATGCCGAACGACACCCCTATCGCGGGGGCGATCTCCGAAGTCGGTCGCCACCCCCAGAGGTGAACACCGAAGCCGAACCGTGCGCCCTACACTGGGCTGAGATCTGATGCCGGACGACACCCCTATCGCAGGGGCGATCTCCGAAGCCGGAAACCACCTACAGGGGTGAACATCGAAGCCGGACCGTGCGCCCTACACTGGGTTGAGGTCCGATGCCGAACGACACCGCTATCGCAGGGGCAATCTCCGAAGCCGATCGCCACCCCCAGGGGTGAACATCGAAGCCGGACCGTGCGCCCTACACTGGGATGAGGTCCGATGCCGGATGACACCCCTATTGCAGGGGCGATCTCCGAAGCCGGTCGCCACCCCTAGGGGTCAACACCGAATCCGGACCGTGCGCCCTACACTGGGCTGAGGTCTGATGTCGGATGACACCCCTATCGCAGGGGCGATCTCCGAAGCCGGTCGCCACCCCCAGGGGTGAACACCGAAGCCGGACCGTGCGCCCTACACTTGGCTGAGGTCCGATGCCGGATGACACCCCTATCGCAGGGGCGATCTTCGAAGCCGGTCGCCACCCCCAGGGGTGAACACCGAAGCCGGACCGTGCGCCCTACACTGGGCTGAGGTCCAATGCCGGACGACACCCCTATCGCAGGGGCGATCTCCGAAGCCGGTCGCCACCCCCACGGGTGAACACCGAAGCCGGACCGTGCACCCTATACTAGGCTGAGGTCCGATGCCGGACGACACCCCTATCGCAGGGGCGATCTCCGAAGCCGGTCGCCACCCCCAGGGGTCAACACCGAAGCCGGACCGTGCGCCCTACACTGGGCTGAGGTCCGATGCCGGATGACACCCCTATCGTAGGGACGATCTTCGAAGCAGGTCGCCACCCCAAGGGGTGAACACCGAAGCCGGACCGTGTGCCCTACACTGGGCTGAGGTCCAATGCCGGACGACACCCCTATCGCAGGGGCGATCTCCAAAGCCGGTCACAACCCCCAGGGGTGAACACCGAAGCCGGACCGTGCGCCCTACACTGGGCTAAGGTACGATGCCGGATGACACCCCTATCGCAGGGGCGATCTCTGAAGCCGGTCGCCACCCCCAGGGGTGAACACCGAAGCCGGACCTCGCCCTCTCCTCAGAGGTGAGCCTCGATGCCGGACCTCATCCTCTGCTCAGAGGTTGAGTTCTGATGACCTCCGGACCTCACGCCCACCACTGACCTGAGCTCCGATGCCGGCCCCCGCCCTCTCCTTAGAGGCGAGCCCCGATACCGGACCTTACCCTCTCCTCAGAGGCTGAGCTCCGATGACCTCCGGACCTCACGCCCACCGCTGGCCTAAGCTCCGATGCCGGCCCTCGCCCTCTCCTTAGAGGCGAGTCCCGATGCCGGACCTTTACCTCTCCACAGAGGCGAGCTCCGAAGACGGACCTCCCCCTTCCACAGGGCTGAGCTCCGATGCCAGACCTCACCCCCTCAGCAGGGGTGACCTCTAATGCCGGTCTGCACCCCCTCCACAGGGGTAAGTACCGAAGCCAGACCTCCCCCTTTCATAAGGGCTGAGCTCCGATGCCAGGCTTCACCCTCTCCTCAGAAGCTGAACTCCGAAGCCGTCGGACCCTGCCAGCGCAGGGAGTACTCATGACAAGAAGGTGCGCGGGAAGAAGAAGGTCCCACCTCGGGCTCGTTACCTCCCGCAAGATGGGCCCGGGGGCCACTGTCGGTACCCTCAATACCGGGTACCCCCGCACACAGGGTCAAACTGCCTAAGGACCACGCCCCCTCCGCAGGGGCAGGCTCCGAAGGCGCCACGTGTCTGGCAGGGCCGGGGCTCCCCTCTCCTCAGAGGATAGCTCCGAGCCTGCCACGTGGCCCAGAAGACCGGACCTCGCCCCCTCCCGCAGGGGCGAGCTCCGAAGGAGCCGCGTGGCCAGCGGGTCCGGAGCTCCCCTCCCCTTGGAGGATAGCTCCGAGCCCGCCATGTGGCGAGCAGAGCCGGACCTCCTCCCCTTCGCGGTGGTGAGCTCCAAAGGCTCCACGTTTCCAGCGGGGCCGGAGCTCCCCCCACTCCTCAGAGGAGGGCTCTGGGTCCGACACGTGGCCAGCAGAGCAGTGATGCCCGCCCGGTGCGGTAGGCAGCGGGAGTAATGGCGCGCCATGCCTTTACCGTACAAAGCATTAAAGACCCGCGCCTTCCCAAGACGAAGGGGCGCGACGCACGCATGTCAGGAGGCGCTGTGACTAGTCACAGCGAGACAGGCGTACAGTGTCTGAAGCTGCAGACCATTGAAGAAAGCGACAAGACCGAACAAAACATGCCCTGCCGCCCCTGCCATCGCCAACAACTACATGCTACACCTAGCCTACGGCATGGGCAGGGCGGCAGGACGAGGACCTCGATGCCAGCGCTAAGACATAGCTGGTAGGAAATCGCCCCAGGGCCACCTGTCGGGTCCCCGGGGCCCACCTTGTAAGCCACGCGAGCCTTGGACAATAAAAGGCTTGGGTAGGCAACATTACAAGGGGTCGGCACTTTGCCCAGCTCCCTCTAGGTCATCCACACACTCAAGGAAACCAGTGCTCCGAGCACTCCCGTGGACGTATGGTTTTACGCTCTAGCGGCCCGAACCACGTAAATCCCCGTGTCAACCATCTCCTTCCTTCGTCCACTCCGACGAGACCCTCGCGAGAGGACTACCCCCCTAAAAAAGAACCTCCACGGGCTTCCATGAGCAGGCCCGGGGGAAGCATCGACCGCAGACGCTTCGACATACGCTCTCCGTACGGTAGTTCTGAGGCGTCCCGAATGTCACCGTGAGGGAGATACTACCGCACGAGAAGATGGGATCCCGACCTACCCCCGAGAATGGTCTCGAGGGGGTAAGCTCGGACATAGGGATCTGCATCTTCTTGAAAGCTGCGAGACTGATAACGCTGAGGGCCGCCCCGCCATCGATCAACACGTGCTAGAGCTTCACGTTGGAGATGGTTGGGGCGACGAGGAGAGGCAGCTGCCCGACGCCTACCATGTTCTTGGGGTAGTCGGAGGCGTCAAAGCTGATCGGCGTCTCCATCCACTTGCGATGTGACGCCGGCCCCGGGACTGGAGCGGCGGTCACCACTGCTCGACGGAGGGTTTTGACAGCCCGTCTGGACGATACATTGGAAGAACCTCCGTACATCACAAAGAGTGTGCCGGCCGCTTGGCTGCCGGCTTGGCCAGACCTGCTCGCTCTGGAGCGGGGGGTGGCCTCATCGTCTCCCGCCTGGAGACGATGGTGAGTTGGGCGAGAAGGCTTGCCATGAGAAGTGATGTTCACCATGATTGCGAGGAGAAAGCATAAAACCCCCCTTCCTGGCGCGCCAAATGTCAGAGTTTGAGCTGCGACACTCCTCCCGGCCTACTCGGAAGCAGCCTGCAAGGTTCTTCTTTTTTCCGGAGGGGGCTTGGCACCCTTCGCGACCTGGGCTCGAGGGAGCGGATGAACACAAGGATTTACATGGTTCTGGCCGCCAGAGCGTAATACCCTATGTCCACGGGTGTGCTTGTTCTATTGCTTGAGCGTAGTGTGATCTGGAGAGCGAGGAATCGGAACTCCCTGCAGGGTGGTCACCCCAGTCCTTTTATAGTTCAAGGCCGGGGTAGTTACAATGAGGCTTGGGGCCTGACAGGTGCCCCCAAAGCTTTGAGCGTCCTATACATGATCTAGGGCTTCGTCCTCTGAGTAGAGTGGCCGGCGGGGGAGTTAAGTCCCTCCGTCCCACGCGTCGAGCCCCCCGGACCGCATGTCAAGTGATGATGAAGACGTCGTCTTGTCGCCGCGTATCTTCAACCTGCTTGGACGGCTTAGTGCCGTTGGGCGGCACTGTACTGCTGTCATGCCTCGCCGCTCCGTCTTGTCACCGTAATGGCGAACAGACACGGGACAGAGGCATGTGTAGTGCACCAAGCTTCTGGGGAAGGCGCGAGCCTTGAATGCGAAGTCTAACAGCACACTTCCTTCTTGACTTTGTCTACCCAAGGCCCACGAGGGATCGTGGGGCACGTGTCTACACCGGAGCTGTCCTCAGCGGGGAGGCGGCTCGGAGCCCAGGGACACGTGGGAGCTCTGGACCTCGCCCTAGTGGGGAGGCTCAGACCGGAGCCGGAGCACGTGTCACCATCGGAGCTCTCCTCAGCGGAGAGGCGACTCGGAGCCTGGGGACACGTAGCAGCTCCGGACCTCACCTCAGCGGGGAGGCTTGGATCGGAGCCCGGGGCACGTGTCGGCTCCAGAGCTCAAGTGCACGCGGTAGCCCTAGGGCTGACCATGGGGCCCAAGACACGAGGCTTATGCTGGGACCCGCCTCAGCTGGGAGGCGGGGCCCAGGCTGTCTTTTACCCACTAAGCGGGGGTACCCGGTCTGCCGAGTACCGACACCTACTAATTATGGTCTATCACAAAAAAATTAAGTGATGTGTAGGACTTCTATCATTTTTAACTATGGTCTCTTGTGATGGATCCGATGATCACATATAAACGTTAACAGGTTAGCATCACATGATCATTTTCAATTAAATGGCTATCTAACCAGTAACCTTTTTTTCTAAAAGGAAAATATGAAAAAAACAGGTAGCGCTTGAATAGTAGCAGCAGTGATAGCAGGGAAGGGAAAAAATTAAAAAATTACCACCGTCCACCAAGTGTATGATAAAACTCTCACTTCGCCGCGCATTGCTGATGTACTGGGGCATCGAGATCGAAGCGCATGTGACGAGAAATTCCAAAGTAAATCCACAACTCTGAAAAGCGCATGTGACTTGAAGTTCCCAAGTTCATCCACACCTCTGACCAACCAAACTGTCAAACAAGTTGTTTTTCTTTCTTTACGAAATCCTGGGGAATCTGTTTTGATCTGTTTACCACACAACATGTTCGTTAACAATAAACTACTTCCAGTGATCTAGCTTGACTAATGGGAGGGCTGAAATTCCATAGGCCTGCAGATACCTCCAAACCTTGTCACTCCTATTTAAATTCCTCTTCGTCCCAGTGTCAATCCAACCGGTGAAGCATGATTACATGTGTTTTTGACAGATGCGCACATGTACGGCCACGTGTCAAGCTTCGGTTTTGCATGCCTCCTCCATCCAGTGGGTGCCCCGTTTGGTTGCTCCCACGCGGAAAAACAAAAACGAACTGATCTAACGGGGCCGGAGGAACTACGTGGTTGACGCCTCTTTACATCATCAACCTTCGTAGACGGTATTTTTTTTGAAGATCATAGATGGGATATTTTTATATTTTAGTTTGGCGATGCCGTTTGGTGTGCTGTCAGTGCTTAGGCCCAGCGCAAGACCAGTTTGATTTAAACGTAGCTTCGTTAGAGCGCGCGCTCTTGTGGGTTTGAGCCGGAGACTTGTGACGCGTACAACATTACAAAATCCAATCGGGGAAAAATATTGCAAAACCCAGAATGCCAACCACTTTGTCGCTAGAGCGTCCCTACCTACCAATGATTGATCTAGACATGGCACCACCAGTAGTTTAGACACGTTTATCAAAACAAAAACTGTGATGACCAAGTGTCCAGATCATGCAGTTACCACTGGTTAACACTACTAGAGTCTAGAGGTCCATTAGTAGTACGACTCACGACGCTTTTGCAGGTGATGATAGTGCCTTTGCCATCAAGAGATGATGAAAGGGCGTTGCTCGTCCATTTCCGGACATATCCGCTGTCGAAGTTGCAGATGTCTTTGGAGGATGTCCCTGGCTGAGCCTAGATCGTCCTGGGAACTTCACCGGCTGTCAGGTCCCCTTCCCAGCCGCGCGCGTGCACGGCCGAGGCGCCTGGCCGCGACCCGCTCTGCTACGTGTGTGTACGCCCTGCGCGGCGGCGCCCGGCCGGCACGACAGCTAGCTAGACGCGGCCAAGTTCTTTAAGCAATACAAACAAAACAACTATTTACGACGGCCAGAGTTATTTAAAATGGTTTTAGGGTTGATCGTCGTAAAATAAAAACTTGTTTATGATAGTCTAATTTAGACCGTCATAAATACCAGCTTATTTACGATGATCACTGCTTGGTCATCGTAAATAACTGAAGTCCGGATCTGATTGAAGTTTTGGTTGTATAATCCTGATGTTATCTGCTGCACCATTTCAGGCATGCAGTTGGAGAACTGCGGGGTTATGCTACCGAAATTTCATCAGGATTCAAGTCCCACGTCTCGTTGTAAGCAAGCTCTCTTGGTCACTCTTGGGTGAATTTAGGACACATCCTTCCTAATAGAGATATAAATGCGTGATATCTGACGTTATAGCATTTGGTTTGTGTAACACCCCAAAATTTTGTTAAGACCCTAAAATCATGTTAAGAGGGGAATTTAAAATTTTTTGGACGTGTTGCATATTTTGCAAAAATTCAAATTCAAACTGGAATTTAAATTAAACTCAAATCAGAAAAGAAATAGAAAAAGAAAAAAAAAGAAAACAGAAAAAACCGGCCAGTGGGCCGCAACCCACCAGCCGGCCCAACCAGCGCCGCGCCAGCCCGCAGCCGCGCGCGCCGCTTCCTCCCACTGACAGGCAGGGCCCGCCAGCCCTTCTTCTACCTCGCGCCAGCGCCGGACTCTCTCACCCGAATCGAAACCGATCGGGAATTCTCGCGTATTCCAGCCGAATTCCGTTCGGGGGCGACGCAAACTGGATCTAAACCACCGCACCGCCCTCCCCCGTCTATAAAAACCCCGGCCTCGTTCTGTTTTTCCCACGCGATCCGCCGATTTTCCTCCGGTGAGAACCAAGACTTCTCCGGCGAATTCTGACCGATCTAAGCTCGGAAATTCCGATCTAACTCGCTGGTCTTGATCCACCGCCTCCGAGGAACCTTGCAGGTGCAGAAAACTCGGTGACTTGCGGTGTAAACACAGCGCCGACGAGCCTCGCCGTGAATTCACCTCGGACCTCGTCGCCGATCACCTTCCAGGACCTCCGAGCTCAAGAAAACCCCCGAGGTGAGATCCCCGACCTCCCCTCCACCGATCTATGCCATAAAATCACAGTTCTAGGAAGAATTCTCGAAGATCCGAAAGTCTCCGGCGAGATCGCCGCCTCCCGCCGCCGTGCGCCGCCGGCAGCGCCGCCCGCGCTCGATCAGAGCGACGTGGCCGCTTGTGCGCTGTTTATTTTAAATCGCACGGTAGACTTTAAAACCCCGCGTACCGGTTCTGCGTTATAATCTCAGCCGTTTGTTTTAAATCGGACGGTCCACGTCAGCCCCGCATTATAAAGACTGGAAATCTTACGTGCTACCCCCTGGGGTTCTCGGGAAATAAGAGCTAGCCCTAGAAACTTCTGATCTAGCCCCTGGAACTTCAGAAAATCATGTAAATTCATTTAAGAATCAGTTTTAGCCCCTGGACTTAATAAAAATTAAGAAAAACTCCTCTGATAAGTGTAGCTAGACCCCTGGAAATTCTGAAAATAATATTATAGACCCTATAGTGGGGTGAGTTTACCTTTTTAGCCCTGTTTAGTAATTAATTTAGGAAATTGAATATGTGGCTAGTGTTTAAAAATTAAAAAGTGGGACAAACATATTGTCAAAATTTAATTAAAGACTTTCTCAGTGTTTAGGAAACTTTGGAGTGAGATAAAAACATATTTTGGGCTGAATTGAATCTGTTTAATTTATTATTCACATTTAGGGACACATTTTTAAGTAAAGAATAGTTATAGGAAATAGGGAAAATAATTGTGAAATAGTTTACATCAGAGGCAAAGGTCAAAATATGTTATTAAATTATTTAGGACCAGAACCTATTCTGTTTAGATGATGTGTCTTACTATTTTCATAATAAAGTACACATTTATGCATAGGAAAATAAATCTGAAAATATAGCAACTAGTAAATGATAAATGGAGTTTCTAAAATCCAAAGAATTCAGTTTAGAGTTGGTAGAAATTCTGAAGACACATATGGAGAAGAAAAATACCCTTCATGCACACTTGGCAGCTAAAAGGTGTATCAATTGAATATAAGGAATTTATTTAAATTGGAAACTCATATATTATATACAAACATAAATATGAATACAAAAGTAGAAATCATATGCACATGTTTAAAAGTGCATGTAAGCCAAAATCAACACACATAGAGTAACCACAACACATAGAAATGAGAATGACTTTCATAAATATGAATGTGTGGTTTGTATGAAGTGGAAGTGTGAACCATGTCTTATGGATTGTTGTTTTTCTTTTGCTATGTGTGATGGTATGATGTAGAACCTGCTCAAGAGCAAGTTATTCCTTTCCAAGACCAGGACTACCCATTTCAAGAGCAGCAGGAAGGAGGCAAGTGTCCTTGACCACTTTGATCCTATGCTAGGATGTGTAGATAGAATTATTTGCATTGTCAAGTTAATATGAAACCCATGCTAGGAAGTTTCCCTAGAATTGCATCACCTTGTTTCCTTGTAGCTTGGGTTGGGATTTATTTTGTCATGTCATTTATTATTATGCATATGCTTAGCCATGCTTAGAATGGGATATTTGGGATATGAAATCATCAGTTTATATTACCATACTCCTGAATGAGATATTTTGAGTTATGTAGAGGTAGGGATCAAGGCAAGTTGGATGTTTTGGTTGGTGCTGGGTGCACGAGACTCGGGTTTGTGTTTAGTACTTGCCTGGATCCTAAGGACCGGTTTATGGAGCATGTAACCTGGCTTTACCGTGCCAACCACATGCTGAGATGGGGCAGCTTGGCCAATTAATTAGGTGTATTTCCGGCGTAGTATGGGTGTGTTGGATGGTGCGGGGAGTAGGTGTCAGCTGGACTACCACATGAATCGCAAGGCTCAAGAGGGGGCCACTGCAGCGGGGTTGGAGCCTCTTGTATGCTGTTAGGGGTGAAACCTCAGTGGGCCCACGCTCGTCGGGAATCCCTTTGTAAAGGCTTCATAGTGATCTCCTGGCTACACACCTGGGAAGTGTGAATGTGGTTCGTGGCCACTGGCATAATGGAGGTTCTTTTAGTCCACCCGGCAACGGGGGATGAAATCACTACATGTGGGTACAGTGGTACAAACTCTGCAGAGTCAAAACTGTCATGACAGCCGTGCTCACGGTCAAGAGCGGCTTGGACTTATTCATGATTAGAGGAGTGATGGTTTTGGAAGTTGTGGAAGTTAAGCGGGGAGCTTAACATTGGAAATGATGTTATGGTTATTGGATTATGATGATGGGATGGGAGATTGGGACCATTTCACCTGTGTAGTAATGTAGGTGCTTAATAAGCTAAGGTGATAGGTATTAATTGCGTAGTGCTTTAACCATGAGTTCAACCTCTCCTTGTTCTATCCGTGCGTGATATAATTTTCCCACACTTGCTGAGTACCATTGGTACTCAACCTTGCATATTTTGTTGGTTTATATTGCTGCTCAGGTCAAGATAATGAGGCGGTGTAATATGATCAAGACTTTGGACCCGAAGAAGGTTTCTAGGTTTATGGAGACCCCCGGGCAACGCCTGTGACGGAGCCCTCAAGAATAATATTCCGCTGCTAGTTTATTTACTTGTGATGAACTTATTATTGTCCATCGAGACATTTGCTATGTAAGACTTATTTATATTCGACACCTGGCTTGTAATAAATGATGCTTCACTATTTGTCATCACATGTATGAGAAAATGATCCTGGCATACATGTGATATTCAATTGGTTGTTCTTCGGAAAAACCGGATGTGACAGTTTGTAGGCTCAAATATGGGTGAAGACCGTAATTAAATGTATATTATTGGAACAAGAATAGAAGCCACTCAGATGAGTGGGTGAACAAGACTATGACTTTTGTGGACCGTTCTTTTTCGTTAACCAAGATAAATAAGGTGTGGTGTACATGTAGCAAATGTCAGATTATGAGGTGTTTGGACAAGAGAACGCTTTCACTAGACTTGTACCGATACGGTTTCGTTCCACATTATGAGGTGTGGGTTTTTCACGGTGAATCAACGTCACTCATAGAAGAAAAGGAAGGGGATGTTTATAGCACGAGGGTTGATAGGATGAAACGAGATGCTTGAATGTATACAACCAGACTTTAACGAAGACTCTCCTACACCGGAGGTTGAAGCATTCTTCAATCTTCTCAGAGCCTCGGAAGAGCCACTACATGAGCACACAAAAGTGACCCTCCTTTATTTCATGGCACGACTTATGATAATTAAGTCTAAGTATTTTTCTCAAATAATTGCTATAACGATATTGTCAAATTGATCAGCGATATTCTTACAAAGCCTTATAAAGTGCATAAAGACATGTACCAGTCAAATAGAAAATGCTTTCTGGTCACGATATAAAATATGAGAAGATTGATGTGTGCCCATACAACTGCATGATTTTTTAGAAAGAGCATGACAAAGAGAACAAGTGTTTAAAGTGTGGTAAATCGAGGTTTGTCAAACTTGTTAACAACGATGATGACAAGGTGATGATATAAGTCATACATAAGCAACTTCGTTACTTGCCCGTCACACCTCGGTTGAAACGATTGTTCCTCTCTAAAAGAACTGCCAGACACATGAGATGGCACAAAGAAGGTGTGCGTGAAACGATCGGGTAATGGTGCACCCGTCCGATGGTGAGGCATGGAAGGTGTTGGACAACTTCGATGCAGACTTCGCTAGTGATGCGAGAAATATTCATATCGGGTTAGCGACAGATGGCATCTCACCTTTCGTTACAAATGCCACACCTTACTCATGTTGATACGTTTGTGCTATTCCATACAACCTACCACCTGCTCTTTGTATGAAATATGAGTTCATATTCCTTTGTCTCATTCTACCTGGACCGGATCATCCTGGTCCACGGCTGAACGTGATGTTTCAACCCCTAACCGAAGAGTTGAAACGATTGTAGACAGGAGTCGAAGCATACGACTGTTATAAGAAGCAGAAATTCAACCTTCGAGCTGCGTACTTGTGGTCGATCAATGATCTCCCGGCATACAACATGTTTACTGGCTGGAGCATCCACGGGCGTTTGACATGTCCGATATGTGCTCTAGACACGGATTGTTTTCGTCTTACTCATGGTGACAAGATCTGCTACTTTGATTGTCATAGACGTTGGTTTCTCTAGAATCACATCTTTAGGCAACAGAAGAATGCTTTAAAAAAGAACACTATTGTGACGAAGAGACCATCGAAGCATTTAAGAGGGTAAGAGATTGATGATACGTTGGAGAAACTTGTGAAAGATAAAGATCGTCCGAGATTTTTTATATGTTACGGAGAGGTACACACAATTGGACTCACATATGTGGACTATGGAACCTACCATACGTCAAGTCGTTGATTTTAATGCACAATATTTATGTCATGCAACAGGAGTGTAACATGGGTGAATGCATTATAAGCACTGCATGGATATGCCTGGTAAAATAAATGTAACACCCTCAAATTCATTTCCATACATTGCATATATTTTTCATGTTGAAAAGCAATGTAAAAGAACTAGAAATGGAGAAAGAACTATAGAAATAGAGAAATAACCATAGAAATGGAGAAAGAACCATAGAAATGGAGAAAGAACCATAGAAATGGAGTAAGGAACCATAGAAATGTAGGAAGAACCACAGAAATGGAGAAAGGAATATAGAAATGGAGAATGGGGCATAGAAATGGAGAGCGGAATGTAGACATGTAGAATGGGACATAGAAATGGAAAGGGAAATGTAGAAATGGAGAATGAGACATAGAAATGGAGAGGAAAATGTAGAAATGGAACAAGTGACATAGAAATGGTGAGGAATGGGAAAAAGATAGCTGAAATGAGCCATTCCCAAATTTCCCCAAAATTTACAAATTCCCCAATTCCACAAAAGGGGAATTTTCCCCACATTTGGGGGGAATTTTCCCCAAATTGGCCGCACCAATTAAGGGGGAGACCCCTTGGCCGCAACCCTTAAGGGGGAAACCCTATTCCCCACCTTTAGAACTCTTTGCTTAAGTCCCCCACCTCTAGGACTCTTTGGTTAAATCCCCCACCATTAGGACTCTTTGTTTCCACCTTTAGGACTCTTTGGTTGAGTCCCGTCTTGCTAGGACTCTTTGTTTCCACCCCTAGGACTCTTTGGTTGAGTCCCATCTTGCTAGGACTCTTTGGTTGAGTCCCATCTTGCTAGGACTCTTTGTTTCCACCCCTAGGACTCTTTTTCCCCCCTTATAAATATAACCCCCACCCCCTGGCCGCACCCCTCTCCCTTTTGGTCGTCCCTCCTGCTGCCAAGCCCCCTTCCTTGCCGCCAAGTCGCTAAGTCCCCCCCTCCCCCCCCGCCCTGCCGGAATTTGACCGCTGTCGAGCCCCGTCACGCCTCGCCGTCATCAGAGAAGAAGCCCGACGATCTGTCCTGCCCTAATCTTCCATAGAAAACTTCCCCGCTGCTGCCATTGCTAGCAGAAAGGCCCTGCCACAAGGAGGAAGTGAGGTAGGTCCCCATTACCCATCTTACGACGTCGACGCTGGTTCTCATCCGTTTTCTTCGCCCCCTTCGAGCAGAAAGTTTTGCGTGTGGACAGATCGTGTTTTGATCAGTTTTTGACGGTGGAATTGATCTAGATCTTGAGTCAAGATCATCACCACGTCCACACTTGATCTCAGCATCCTTGTTAATTATAAAACCCCATGAAAGCCCGTTAAAACATGCAAGAACACATACAAACTGGTTTAATATAACAGCACCATAGGATTTGCATTCATCTACCCCATTGCATCTTGAGTAAAGTTTGTGCATGATAATTGATTGCTGTGAATTTTGTATGTGCGTGGTCGTGAGTAGAAGGACAAACTCAAGAGGCCATCTACGAGGATCTACAGCACCAAGACTTCGATACGCTTGAGCAACAAGAGCCACGGGAGTAAGGCAAGTGCCCCTTGACCATATTGATCCCATGTTTTGAAACTGTTTTATTTGCGAAAACTCATACGTTTGAGTCAACTTGATGGGACATCCTTTTATAGGAGTTTACTAGTTTTGTTAACCATCCTTGTCGCCGGGAAAGTTGATGAGTCGGGTATGGTCGTTTTTCATTTTTGCTTCGCTTAATCTACGGGATACGGGAAGCTGAAATAAAATATGTCTAGCTACTGCACTCGTATGAATAATGATGATGAGAACTTGATGATGTTAATGAACATGGAATCGGGGAGATCTAGGCAAGCTTGGTGTAACACCCTCAAATTAATTTCCATGCATTGCATACATTTTTCATGTAGAGAAATATTATAAAAGAAGTAGAAATGGAGAAATAACTATAGAAATGAAGAAATAACTATAAAAATGGAGAAAGAACCATAGAAATGGAGAAAGGAACCATAGAAATGGAGAAAGAACTATAGAAATGGAGAAAGAACCATAGAAATGGAGAAAGAACCATAGAAATAGACGAAGGAACCATAGAAATTGAGAAGGGCATATAGAAATGGACAATGGGGCATAGAAATGGAGAAAGGCAATATAGAAATGGAGAGTGGGACATAGAAATGGAGAGGGGAATGTAGAAATGGAGTAAGTGACATAGAAATGGTGAGGAATGGGAAAAAGATAGCTGAAATGAGCTATTTTCAATTTCCCCAAATTTTCCCCAAATCCTCCAAATTCCCCAATTCCCGCCAAAGGGGAATTTTCCCCACATTTGGAGAATTTCTCCCCCATTGCTGCCGCACCAAATTAAATGGGGAAAATTTTGTTAGGATTTAGTTCCAATTGGAGTAGGATTCTCCCCCCTCCCCCCCTTACAAATAGAACCCAAACCCCCCTTTTTGTCCGCAGCCCCCCTCCTCTCTCCCACCTCCCAAGTCGGTGACTTGGAGGCCCTAGCCCCCAACTCGCCGAGTTGGCCCCCCCTCGCCGGAGTTCAGTCGCCGGTGAGCCACGCCGTTGAGCCCCGCCGACGAGCCCCGCCGTCGAGCCCCGCCGACGAGCCCCGTCACGCCTCGCCGTCGCCGGAAAAGAGCCGACGATCTGTCCTGCCCTAATCTTCCATAGAAAAATTCCCCGCTGCTTCCGTTGCTAGGAGGAAGGCCCTGCCACCAAAGGGAAGTGAGGTAGGTCTTTGTTACCCATCTTATGACGTCTTCGCTGTTTCTACGCATCCGTTTTCTTCGCCCCCTTCGAACAGAAACTTTTACGTGTGGACAGATCGCGTTTTGATCGGTTTTTTACGGTGGAATTAATCTAGATCTTGAGTCAAGATCATCACCACGTCCACACTTGATCCCTACATCCTTGTTCATCATAAAACCCCATGAAAGCCCATTAAAACATGCAAGAACACATACAAACTGGTTTACTAAAACTGCACCATAGGATTTACATTCATCTATCCCAATTGCATCTTGAGTAAAGTTTGTGCATGATGTTTGATTGCTGTAAATTTTGTATGTGCATGGTCATGAGTAGAAGGACAAGCTCAAGAAGCCATCTACGAGGATCTACAGCACCAAGACTTCAAGACACTCGAACAGCAAGAACCACGGGAGCAAGGCAAGTGCCTTTTGACCATATTGATCCCATGTTTTGAAATTATTTTGTTTGCGAAAACTCGTACGCTTGAGTCAACTTGATGGGACACCCTTTTATAGGAGTTTACTAGTTTTGTTAACCATCCTTGTCGCTGGGAAAGTTGATGAGTCGGGTATTATCGTTTTTCGTTTTTGCTTCGCCTAATTCACGGGATACGGGAAGCTGAAATAAAACATGTCTAGCTACTGCACTCATATGAATAATGATGATGAGATCCTGACGATGTTAATGGGCATGGAATCTGGGAGATCTAGGCAAGCTTGGTTCGTGAATGTTGCTGGATGATATGGTGGTGCTTGCCGTAGATCTAAGGACCGGTCCATGCGAGAATATGCCAGGAAAACAGTGCCACCATAAGGCCAAGTATGGGTGCGGCTTAGCTGATTGATTAGGTGTGTTGCTAGCTTGTTATGGACCGTGGATGGCATGAGGAATGGGAGTCGAGGTGGACTGCCCTGAGAACTGCATGGCACAAGAGGGGGCCCGTGGGTGGGAGAATGGTGATTCGAGCCTGCCGATGAAACCTCAGTGAGTCCATACATCTAGTAGCCCTTTTGTAAAGGCTATTTCATGATCTCTTGGCCATACATCGACGGTTGTGTACTGGCATAATGGAGGTTCTGCAGTCGCCGACGGGTGACGAAATCACGAACTTGTGGGTAAAGTGGTGCCACCTCTGCAGAGTGTAAAACTATCATGATAGCCGTGCTTCCGGTCACAAGCACCTGACCAACATCCATGATTAGAAGGGAATACTTGGGATGGTTATTCGGTATGGTAATGGTATGATCATTGGGATTGATTTTGGGACTGTTTTGGGTCATGAAAGTGAGTTTGGTTTCGATTATATGAATATGAGATGGTTATGAATATTTATGAGCATGAGATGAATTTGAGAAAGAGTAATGACTGGATGAGACTTGATAAATGGTGCATTATGATGAAAGGATGTTGCTGATTTACTTGGATATATTGGGCTTTAACTCATCTGGAAATAGTTGCTATTTTTATCATGTTTGTGAAATAAAATTTGCTTGCTGCAATGAGCCTTTTTATTTCCTATCTTGTTGTAAGCTACATGTCATACTTTTCCCGCACTTGCTGAATACTACATGTACTCACCCTTGCATTATCACATAAACATCAGCAATAGGAGATGAGTACTTCGAGGACAATGTGGAGTTCTAGGCGTGCGAACTACCGTCAACATGCCTGTGGAGTCGAAGATGGCGCCTTCTGTCTTTAGTCACTTTCCGCTGTCGTTAGAGTCTTCCGCTGCAAGAATAAGTTAGATATTCATGAGTGAGACTGCCACACCCGGTTATTCCGCGGAGCACCCGAGTGACTATCACATGTATGCCAGGATCATTTTCTCATACATGCGACGACAAATAGTGAAGCATCGTTATATTACAAGCCAAGTGTTCGAATATAATTAAGTCTAACATAACGTCTCGATAGACGATAATATGTTCACAACATATAAATAAACCAACAGCGGAAATTAAGTCTTGTGGGCTCCATCACAGGCGTTGCCCAGGGGAGTCCGTGAACCTAGGATCCTTCTTCGGGTCCAAAGTCTTTATTGTCCTACACCACATCATTGCCTTGGCCTGCGCAGCAATTTAAAAACTAAGGAAAAGCAAGCTTGAGTACCGTAGGTACTCAGCAAGTGTGGGAAATGAATGTCATGCAGGCTAGAACAAGGAAAGGTTGAACTCATGGTTAAAACACTACGTAATTAATACCTATCACCTTAGCTTATTAAGCACCTACATTACTACATAAGTGAAATGGTCCCAATCCCCTAACCCATCATCAATATCAAATAACCATAACTTCATTTCCATTGTTAAGCTTCCCGCTTAACATCCTCCACTTCCCAATTCATCATCCTCTAATCATGAATAAGTTCAAGCCGCTCTTGACCGTGAGCACGGCTGTCATGACAGTTTTGACTCTGCAGAGTTTGCACCACTGTACCCACATGTAGTGATTTCATCCCCCGTTGCCGGGTGGACTAAAAAAACCTCCATTATGCCAGTGGCCGCGAACCACGTTCACACTTCCGAGGTGTGTAGCCAGGAGATCACTACGAGGCCTTTACAAAGGGTTCCCGACGAGTGTCGGCCCACTGAGGTTTCACCCCTAACAGCATCTAGGAGGCTCCAACCCCCGCTGCAGTGGCCCCCTCTTGAGCCTTGCGGTTCATATGGTAGTCCAGGTGAAACCTATCCCCCGCACCATCCAGACACCCATACTACGCCGGAGATACACCTAATTAATTGGCCAAGCTGCCCCATCTCAGCGTGTGGTTGGCACGGTAAAGCTAGGTTACATGCTCCATGAACCGGTCCTTAGGATCCAGGCAAACACTAAACACAAACCCGTGTCTCGTGCACACAGTACCAACCAAAGCATCCAACTTGCCTAGATCCCTACCTCTACACAATTCATAATAATCCATTCAAAGGTAAAGTAGCCAAGGTGATGATCTCATATCCCATTTCTCCCATTCTAAGCATGGCTAAGCATGAGTAGTATAAATGAATGACATAATAAAATAACTCCCAATCCAGGCTACAAGGAAGCAAGATAATGAAAATCTAGGAAAACTTTATAGCATGGGTTCCATATTTCATTTGACAATGCAAATAATTCTAACTACACATCCTAGTATAGGATCAAAGTGGTCAAGGGCACTTGCCTTCTTCCTGCTGCTCCGGGAATTGAAAGTCTTGGTCTTGGAAGGTGAGAACCGGCTCTGGGGCTGGTTCTACTCATGCCAACATACACACATAGCAAGAGAAAACAACATTCCATAAGAAATCATCAACACATGCACTCATGCAATTCATACCTACATACACATTAAAGTCATAACATAATTAAGTTTTGTGTTTACCCTAGATAGGTTGCTCCTATGCATGCATGCACTTTTAAACATATATATTACTTCAAATCTTTGATATTCAGATAGCTAAGTGCACACTAAATATAAATTTCCAATTTTAACTAATTTTCTATGTTTGGTAATACACTTCTTAGCCACAAAATTTGCATGAAATGTAATTTCCAACTCCAAATAGGTTTTCAGATCTCCTACAAAGTTTTAACTTGAAGTTTTGGATTTGGGGACCTCATTTGGCATTTTCTAATTATGCATACCTATTTTCTATATTTTTAGATTTATTTTCTATACCTAAAAGTGGTCTTCAATATAAAACAGAAAAATATATCACCTACACAGAATATATTCTGATCTAAATTGCCCAACAAAATATCCTTTGGCTTCCCATCTGATGGGATCAATTTAAACATATTTTTACCTATTTTTCAGAATTATTTCAAGCCTAAAAATGAATTTTCAGCAATAATAAAAATAAATAACCCTTAGTCAGATTTCCTTGCAGCCTAAAATCAGTCCTCAATTCATTCTAAGCATTCTCCAGGTGCTAGAAAAATTTTAGCTGCATTTGCACATGTATTTGCACCCCTATTTGAATTTAAATTCTATTCAAATGTTTAAATTCCTGAATTTGATATTCTTTAGGGGCTGCTGTGCAAATCCATACTACTGTGGGGTCCAATTTCTTATTTTCTAAATTTTTAGGGGTCTAGCTATACAAAACAGGGAGGTTTTCCAAATTTCCAAGTTATCCAGGGGCTAGAAATGGTATTTATATGTGTTTGCCTAATTTACCGAGAGCTAAGGGGGTAGAACAAAAAATCCGAGGGCTAGATCTTCTTTTCCCACAACCCCATGGGGTAGCGCGTAAATTCCTCAGTCGGGAACTGGTGGGTTTGACGTGAGTCGTCGGATTTAAAATGGATGGCTGAGATTATAACGTGAAGGGGTACGGGGGAGATCTAATTGCGACCGCCCGATTAAATTGGACGGGCCACAGAGGGCCATTCGCCCTGGCCGTGTGCGGGTGGCGCTGCCCGGCGGAGGGAGGCGGAGGACTCGCCGGAATTTCACGAAATCTCGTCTACCGGCCCTAGACTATCGTTTTCTCTGCACAATTCGAAGGAGGGGGAGTAAGGGACCTCACCTCGTTGGTTTTCTTGAGCTCGGAGGCCCTGGAAGTCGGTCGGCGACGATGTCCGAGGGTAGAGCTCGGCGGTGCTCACCGGAGCTGTGGCTAGAGCGCGACACACGGTGCCTTCTTCACCTGCAAGACTCCCCGGCGGCGGTGGAACATGCTACGCACGTTAGATCAGAGAAACCGGAAGAAGGTCCAGAGAAAACGGCAAAGGGGGATGGTCTCGGTCTCACCGGAACTGAAGCAAGTCGAGCGGGGGAAAAAGGGGCGGACCTCGGCGTTTAAATGGGTGAGGGGGCGGCGGGGGTGAGTGGGGTTCGTGCTGCGCCGAGAGGGGCTGTAGATCATGTGCGCGGGTGGTGAATTCGGAAAGGGTGTCGCGGCGGTTGCTCGGAGCGGGAGAGAAGGGTGGGTGACGGTTGCAGAAGAAAGTGCTGACAGGTGGGGCCCATGCGGCGGTGAGAGGGGGAGGGGGAAACGGCGTGGGCCGGCTGGGCTGCTGAGGTGAGTTTCGGCCCAGTGGCCAATTTCCTTTTTCTTTTCTGTTTTTTGCTTCAAGTTTGAATTCCAGTTTGATTTTGAATTTCTCTCCAAAATGCATTTCGTCCACTTAATTTGAATTCACATTTGCCACATTTTGGGGGTGTTACAACTCTACCCCCCATAAAAGAAATCTCGTCCTCGAGATTGGTGACTCTAGGGAAACAGATCCGGAAACTATGCCTTGAGCTCGTTTTCTCTCTCCCATGTGGCCTCTTCTTCCGAGTGATGTTTCCACTGCACTTTGCACATCTGGATTCTTTTGTTTCTTGTGATGCGTTCCATCGTCTCTAGAATCTTGACCGGCTGTTCGGCACACGAAAGGTCTTCCCGAACGTCTACCTCATTCATGGGTAACCTCTCTTCGGGTGTCCTCAAGCATTTCTTGAGTTGTGACACATGGAACACATCGTGCACATCTGATAGACGAGCCGGTAGTTCTAGCTGATATGCCACTTCGCCTTTCCTCTCCAGAATCTGGAAAGGTCCGATATATCGAGGTGATAGTTTCCCTTTCACTTTGAACCGACGAAGCCCTCTGATAGGAGACACCTTGAGATAGACGTAGTCCCCTACGTTGAAAGTGAGTTCTCTTCTTCGTATATCAGCATAGCTCTTTTATCTGGTCTGGGCTATTCTCAAGTTATTGCAGATTTCCCTCACTTACGCCTCGGCTTCTTGTAGTACCTTGGGCCCAAATATCTTGGTTTCCCCAGTTTGATTCCAAAACAATGGAGTTCTGCACTTCCTCCCATACAGTGCCTCAAAGGGTGACATCTTCATACTAGCCTGGTAGCTATTGTTATAGGAAAATTCAGCATAGGGTAGGTTCTTGTCCCAACTCCTATTGTTATTGAGTGCACAAGCCCTCAGCATGTCCTCGAGGATCTGATTGGTTCTTTCGGTCTGCCCGTCAGTCTGTGGATGGTACGCGGAACTGAAATTCAAATGAGTCCCCATGGTTTCATGTAACTTCTGCCAGAACCTTGAGGTGAACTGTGTCCCTTGATCTGACACTATCTTCTTTGGCACCCCATGAAAACACACAATCTTTGACATGTACAATTCTGCCAACTTGGATCCACTGTAGCTTTCTTTCACAGGGATGAAATGAGCTACCTTGGTCAGCCTATCGATTATTACCCATATCGAATCATATCCTGATTGGGTCCTAGGTAGTCCCACTATGAAGTCCATGCCTATTTCTTCCCATTCCCATTCGGGTACTTTGAGTGGTTGCAATAGTCCGACGGGTCGTTGATGTTCTGCTTTTACTAGCTTACATGTGTCACATAGGGCGACATGTTCCGTAACATCTCGCTTCATGCCATACCACCAATATCTGCTTTTAAGGTCATGATACATCTTCATACACCCAGGATGAATAGAATAGTCAGAATCATGAGCCTCTCTCAGAATTAGCTCACGGATCTCCTTTACCTCTGGTACACATATTCTTTTCCCATGCCACACCGTACCTTGTTCATCCTCTCTAAACCTAGGAGCTTTATTCCCCTTGATGAGTCTTCTGATTTCTTGTATTTTCTCGTCATCCTTCTGACCATTGGGTATGTCTTGCTCCAATGTGGAGTCCACTTCCATGGCGATGGCCTCACCATTATTCACCAGGCATAGATTGAGTTTTGCAAATCCCTCCCTCAATTCAGTAGGCGTGTCGTTTAAGCTCAACATGTTGACATGCACTTTCCGGCTTAAAGCGTCTGCCACGACATTCGCTTTCCTAGGATGATAGTTGATACCCACATCAAATTCGTTGATTAGCTCTAACCATCTCCTTTATCTGAGGTTGAGATATGGCTGTGTGAAAATGTACTTTAAGCTTTTATGGTCTGTATATATCTCCGTCCTCTTTCCCATCAAGTAATGCCTCCGAAGCTTCAATGCGTGGACCACTGTGGCTAGTTCTAGGTCATGCGTAGGATAGTTCTTCTCGTGTTTCCGAAGTTTCCTGGACGCGTATGCCACGGCATGCCCCTCCTGCATGAGAACACATCCAAATCCGTGTCCAGAAGCATCACAATATATAGAAAATTTTTTCTGCGTGTCTGGCATAACTAGCACTGGGGCTGTTGTCAATCTCTTCTTCAACTCTTGAAAACTCGCCTCACACTCCGGTGTCCACGTGAATGTGATTCCTTTCTCTAGCAATTTGGTGAGGGGTCTTGAGATCTTGGAGAAGCCCTCAATAAACCGTCGATAGTACCCAACAATTCTAAGAAGCTTTGGATTTCCCCGACGTTTTCCAGGGTCTTCCACTTCTGCACATCTGCGATCTTGGCGGGGTCCATGGAGATTCCTCCTTCAGAGATTATATGTTCCAAAAAGGGGACTCTCTTCAGCCAGAACTCACATTTGCTTAGCTTGGCATATAGTTGGTGCTCTCTCAATTTTTGCAACACCCGCCTTAGATGCTTTTCATGTTCTTCCTCATCTTTGGAGAAGACAAGAATGTCATCAATGAAAACCACCACAAACTTGTCCAAATATTCCATGAATACCTTGTTCATGAGATACATGAAGTACGCCGGGGCATTAGTTAGCCCGAACGGCATGACGGTGTATTCATACAACCCTACTGAGATACGAAAGCTGTCTTGGGAATGTCGGTTGGCCTTATCTTCAGTTTGTGATATCCTGACCTGAGATCAATTTTTGAAAACACACAGTCTCCTCTCAACTTATCAAATAAGTCTTCAATGCGAGGTAACGGATACTTGTTCTTGATGGTTACCTCATTCAATGCACGGTAGTCTACGCATAGCCTTTGGGTTCCATCCTTCTTGGGCACAAATATCACTAGAGCTCCCTATGGCAAGAAACTAGGATGAATATACCCTTTCTCCGTATTCCCGGATATGTTCTTTGAGCTCTTCTAGTTGTTTGGAATCCATCCGATAAGGCCTCTTGTATATCGGGGCGGTTCCAGGCATTAGTTCAATCGTGAACTCCACTTCACGATCTGGGGGCATACCTGGCAACTCTTCAGGAAAAACATCCGAATATTCTTTGATGACCCTTATCTCTTCCAATCCTACTTCCACTTGATTGAGTTTAATGTCCCTCCTAGGTTCTTGGAGAGCTATGAATGTTACTTTGGTGCCACTAGTGTTAGTTCCACCGTTCTAGTCGAACAATGGATAATGCCTTTATGCTTGGTTAACCAATCCATACCCAAGATAATATCTATCCCTTGCGAGTTTATCACTATGAGGGGCACACTTGTCTTGTTCTTATTTCTCCCCCTGGAGAGTTCACTGCTAATATACGATTCATTTGTGTTGTTGCTAGATCATACTTCTTAACAAATCCTTGAGCAATGAATGAGTGGGTAGCACCAGAATCGAACAAAATGGTTGCAATGTGTAAATTTGCAGGGAACTTACCAATCACCACATCAAGTGCCTCCTGTGCTTCTTCCATGGTCATGTGGTTCACCCATCGCCGCATCATGTTCTGCTGTTGTGGCTGCATTGGCTTCTTCTTCGGGCACTTGTGAGCGTAGTGCCCCACTTCACCGCAGTTAAAGCATTGCACCCCAACCTTGGGTGCCTGTCCCTTGTTGTCCTGAGGTGTGTTCTGTGGCCCTTGTCCTGTTGGTCGAGGTTGGTAAGCGGGGCGTGGTTGCTGCATAAACTGACACTGCAGCTGTACTGGTGCTGATGCGGGCCTGAAGTTTGGATTGTAACCTCTCGGTGCTGAGTAGGGTACCACAGCACAGCTCATCTGCCCTGCAGGCTGCTGCACAAGACGTGGGCGTGTGTTGCTGCTTGACGCTTGATGTGACCATCCCATCTTCCTATTGTGTTCATTCTCCAAGGCTTTCATCTTCCTTTCCACAATAAACACCCTGTCCACCATCTTTTGGAAGCTTTCGTACTCATTGGAGGACATCGCGCATTGCATCTCCATGGTGAGCCCTTCCATAAAGCAGTCCTGTTTCTGCTCATTGGTTTCAATGTCCCGTGGTGCATAACGGGACAGTTGGGTGAACTTGGTGAGGTACTCCCTCACCGTCATGTTGCCCTATTGCAGCCCAAGGAACTCTTTCCTCTTGTTCTTGAGTTCTCCCCTTGGTATGTAGTGGTTGCGGAAGCTGTGCTTGAACTCCTCCCACGTTATGTTCTCGGGGTCGTGGTGGGCTGCCACATAAACGGTCCACCAATCAGCAGCGGGTTCATCCAATTGATGAGAGGCAAACATTACTCTCTCATATCCTTGGCATTGTATGATCCTCATCTTGTTCTCAATAGTCTTGAGCCAGTCATCTGCCTCCAGGGGTTCAGTAGCACTTGCAAACTTCGGGGGTTGAGTTCCTAGAAACTCACTCAACCTTGGTTGACGTGGTGCAGCCTGTGGGGGTGGAGTTTGGTGTAAGTTGGCCACCACTTGAGTCAAATTCTGGATGAGCTGATTTTGATTGTCGATCATTTGGTAGATAGGATCAGCTCCTCCTCGGCGACCACCCCTGCCTTGCTATCCAGGAAGGTGAGGATTGGCAGCTCATTGTTGTTGTTGTTAGGGTTGGCACCACGACCTCTTCCTCTTCCGACCATCTATTATGATTAACCAAATGTCAACTTAATCATTATGCATTAATTTGCCACATTGCTTGTATAAACTTAAACTTTTGAGAGACTAAAATTTAGACAATTTCAGAAAATCTCGCATAAATCTTTAGGCACCATGTCTCATACGAAAACAAATGCAATTATTGATTCATAAGGTTTCAGACACAAAAGCAAATGCAATCATAAAGACGAGGTTGTGGACAAGTGCCCATGGCTCCCACAACTCACGTCACACACCAAACATTAACAAGCAAATAGATAGGTTCTTGACTCGACTACTCGATAACATGCTGAAATAAGGGAAATGACTCTAAACGACTCGTATCACTGAGCTGACTCGTTGGGGTCTTCCTCATCACTGTGGCTGCCCTCTGACTCCACTCTAGGTGGGGAAGCTGCTGGTGGAGAAGTGCGGCGATGCTTGTTCGCCCGGCGATCTGGGGCCAGGAGTCCATGTGTCATTCTCCGTGACACACAGTTCGTTCCTATCTCCTCTCTCCCTCGCCCTCAAGCTAGCGCGAAGCAACGCCTCAATCTCCTTCAGAGTGTCACAGACATCCTGAAGCTCCTGCTAGCACTCCTGTAGTCGAGTGCTGAGCATAGCTGCATCCTCCAAGCACATGTCCATGTGATCATGGGAAGTCCTCTGCTGCACCGACGGGTACTTGTACTCCGCGGTGCCACTCTCACGCTGGAGGACATACATGTACTCAGTCCTGTCCAGGTGGCCACGGTTGATGTAACTCTGGCAGGTGATGGCTTCCCAGGTGACATCCTTCTCAGCATCGGCCTGAGTCGCCCGACAAGCTGGAGAGCGGTGGATCTTGAGCAGCTTGTTGTCGTGGATGATCCTCATCTCTGAGCTCCATTCTTCACGCTTTTCACGTATGGTCTTGGTGGAGCTGTAGTGTATGATCAGCTTGCCAACATTGCCGGCGGTGTGGAGCATACGCCGAAGACGGCGCAACTAGCCTCCTACTGCCAAACCGTAGGAGTGGTAAGACACCGGGCGGTTCTCCTCTCTGAAGGCAAGGGCAGCTATAGGAACTCTCCCTCCGGTGGACTTGCGAGCGGTGCGGACCATGCAAACCATCTAAAACATAAAACATTTAAAATCAAGTTAGATAATAATTAAATAAATACTGTATTTTGAATAAAGGTTGAGGCAAGGCGAACAAATAAAATAAGGAAACAACATTAATTAACACTTTTACCCCACACCTTTTGTAAAATAGTTTTTAAGAATATAGGGTCCTTAAATACGTCCATTTCTACCTAGGTCCATGTTCCTACGGGCAACCTGACTCTGATACCACTTCTTTCACACCCGGTTATTCCGCGGAACACCCGAGTGACTATCACATGTATGCCAGGATCATTTTCTCATACATGCGATGACAAATAGTGAAGCATCATTATATTACAAGTCAAGTGTTCGAATATAATTAAGTCTTACATAACGTCTCGATGGACGATAATATGTTCACAACATATAAATAAACCAATAGCGGAAATTAAGTCTTGTGGGCTCCATCACAGGCGTTTCCTAGGGGACTCCGTGAAGCTAGAATCCTTCTCCAGATCCAAAGTCTTGATTGTCGTACACCACATCATTGCCTTGGCCTGAGCAGAAATTTAAAAACCAACGAAAAGAAAGCTTGAGTACCATAGGTACTCAACAAGTGTGGGAAATGAATGTCATGCAGGCTAGAACAAGGAAAGGTTGAACTCATGGTTAAAGCACTACGCAATTAATACCTATCACCTTAGCTTATTAAGCACCTACATTACTACATAAGTGAAATGGTCCCAATCCCCTAACCCATCATCAATATCAAATAACCATAACTTCATTTCCATTGTTAAGCTTCCCGCTTAACATCCTCCACTTCCCAATTCATCATCCTCTAATCATGAATAAGTCCAAGCCGCTCTTGACCGTGAGCACGGCTGTCATGACAGTTTTGACTCTGCAGAGTTTGCACCACTGTACCCACATGTAGTGATTTCATCCCCCGTTCCCGGGTGGACTAAAAAAACCTCCATTATCCTAGTGGTCGCGAACCACGTTCACACTTCCGAGGTGTGTAGCCAGGAGATCACTACAAGGCCTTTACAAAGGGATTCCCGACGAGTGTGGGCCCATTGAGGTTTCACCCCTAACAGCATCCAGGAGGCTCCAACCCCCGCTGCAGTGGCCCCCCTCTTGAGCCTTGCGGTTCATATGGTAGTCCAGCTGACACCTATCCCCCGCACCATCCAGACACCCATACTACGCCGGAGATACAGCTAATTAATTGGCCAAGCTGCCCCATCTCAACATGTGGTTGGCACGGTAAAGCTAGGTTACATGCTCCATGAACCGGTCCTTAGGATCTAGGCAAGCACTAAACACAAACCCGTGTCTCGTGCACACAGGACCAGCCAAAGCATCCAACTTGCCTAGATCCCTACCTCTACACAATTCATAATAATCCATTCAAAGGTAAAGTAGCCAAGGTGATGATCTCATATCCCATTTCTCCCATTCTAAGCATGGCTAAGCATGAGTAGTATAAATGAATGACATAATAAAATAACTCCCGACCCAGGCTACAAGGAAGCAAGATAATGAAAATCTAGGGAAACTTCCTAGCATGGGTTCCATATTTCATTTGACAATGCAAATAATTCTAACTACACATCCTAGTATAGGATCAAAGTGGTCAAGGGCACTTGCCTTCTTCCTGCTACTCCGGGAATTGAAAGTCTTGGTCTTGGAAGGTGAGAACCGGCTCTGGGGCTGGTTCTACTCATGCCAACACACACACATAGCAAGAGAAAACAACATTCCATAATAAATCATCAACACATACACTCATGCAAGTCATACCTACATACACATTAAAGTCATACACATAATTAATTTTTGTTTACCCTAGATAGGTTGCTCCTATGCATGCATGCACTTTTAAACATATATATTACTTCAAATCTTTGATATACAGATAGCTAAGTGCACACTAAATATAAATTTCCAATTTTAACTAATTTTCTATGTTTGGTAATACACTTCTTAGCCACAAAATTTGCATGAAATGTAATTTCCAACTCCAAATAGGTTTTCAGATCTCCTACAAAGTTTTAACTTGAAGTTTTGGATTTGGGGACCTCATTTGGCATTTTCTAATTATGTATACCTATTTTCTATATTTTCAGATTTGTTTTCTATGCCTAAAAGTGGACTTCAATACTAAAACAGCAAAATATATCACCTACATAGAATATATTCTGATCTAAATTGCCCAACAAAATCTCCTTTGGCTTCCCATCTAATGGGATCAATTTAAACATATTTTTACCTACTTTTTAGAATTATTTCAAGCCTAAAAATGAATTTTCAGCAATAATAAAAATAAATAACCCTTAGTCAGATTTCCTTGCAGCCTAAAATCAGTCCTCAATTCATTATAACCATTCTCCAGGTGCTAGAAAAATTTTAGCTGCATTTGCACATGTATTTGAACCCCTATTTGAATTTAAATTCTATTCAAATGTTTAAATTCCTGAAGTTGATATTCTTTAGGGGCTGCTGTGCAAATCCATACTACTGTGGGGTCCAATTTCTTATTTTCTAGGGGTATAGCTATACAAAACAGGGAGGTTTTCCAAATTTCCAATTTATCCAGGGGCTAGAAATGGTATTTATATGTGTTTGCCTAATTTACCAAGAGCTCAGGGGGTAGAACAGAAAATCCGAGGGCTAGCTCTTCTTTCCCACAACCCCAGGGGGTAGCGCGTAAATTCCTCAGGCAGGAACTGGTGGGTTTGATGTCAGCTGTCGGACTTAAAATGGATGGCCAAGATTCTAACGTGAAGGGGTACGGGGAGATCTAATTGCGGCCGCCCGATTTAAATTGGACGGGCCACAAAGGGCCACGTCGCCCTGGCTGTGTGCGGGCGGCGCTGCCCGGTGGCACACGGCGGTGGACTCGCCGGAATTTCACGAAATCTCGTCTACCGGCCCTAGAACACCGTTTTCTCTGCACAATTCGAAGGAGGGGGAGTAGGGGACCTCACCTCGGTGGTTTTCTTGAGCTCGGAGGCCTTGGAAGTCGGTCGGTGACGATGTCCGAGGGTGGAGCTCGGCGGTGCTCACCGGAGCTGTGGCTAGAGCGCGACACACGGTGCCTTCTTCACCTGCAAGACTCCCCGACGGCGATGGAACATGCTACGCACGTTAGATCAGAGAAGCCGGAAGAAGGTCGAGAGAATACGGCAGAGGGGGGGGGGGTCTCGGTCTCACCGGAACTGAAGCGAGTCGAGCGGGGGAATAAGGTGCGGACCTCGGCGTTTAAATGGGTGAGGGGGCGGCGGGGGTGAGTGGGGTTCGTGCTGCGCCGAGAGGGGCTGTAGATCATGGGCGCGGGCGGTGAATTCGGAAAGGGTGGCACGGCGGTTACTCGGAGCGGGAGAGAAGGGCGGTTGACGGTTGGAGAAGAAAGCGCTGACAGGCGGGGCCCACGCGGCGGTGAGAGGGGGAGGGGGGAAACGGCGTGGGCCGGCTGGGCTGCTGAGGTGAGTTCTGGCCCAGTGGCCAATTTCCTTTTTCTTTTCCTTTTTCTTTTCTGTTTTTGCTTCAAGTTTGAATTCTAGTTTGATTTTGAATTTCTCTCCAACATGCATTTCGTCCACTTAATTTGAATTCACATTTGCCACATTTTGGGGGTGTTACAGAGACATTGAGTCATTGTAATAAAGTACTTGAACACTATTTATTCGTGGTTATATTCTGAATTCAGTTTGTGGATTACATGTGTATGTGTGATGAACATCCTGGGCACACATATGCATTCACTTGGTTCTGTTTTCGGGACCGGGTGCCACAGATTGGTATCAGAGCCATATTGACCGTAGAACGCAAGCCTAGGTAGAATGGACACTCTAAAACACAGGCACACCCCTCTAAACTGCTATTTTCGAAAATTGCTTGCTGCTGCTCTTTTCTTGTCAATTCAGCCACCGCAAAGTGCTATTTTCAGCCCCTCTTTTCTCTTCTTTTGGACAGCAACGCCTTTGCTTTCTTGCTCCATAGTTTCTGAAGTTTTGTGGGTTATTTTGCTCCTTATCTAAAGTTTCTCATGTCTTATTTATAGATGCCGGTTTAGGAGCATAGCACGCATAAGGACTCGTCCACCACCACGTGGGAGTGCACTTAACCCAATTGAGGTGTCCGATGGACCATATTGGGAGGAGGTGAAGATGGAACCTCATGATGAAGAGGAAGTCAATAGCTCTATGCATGAGGAAAAAGGATCCGGAAGAGGTGGAACCATTCGAAGATGATATGGAGGATGATCCACAAGAACGGCATTGGTACGCACCTCAGAAGGAGTTTCACGCGGGCTTACACCACGTGGAGCCTCATGAAGCTATGACGGGAGGAGATGAACCCGAGGAGGAGCCACCCCTTGCTGAGACCAATAATGAGTGATGAATGGGCCAACCATTCAGTTTAAGAATTTCGGTCCGACGGAATGGAAGGAGGATACATATCTAGGGAGCTCAAAGAATTTCCGGATTGCTGCAGCTTATATCCAGAATATATGAAAGTGCATCTAGGCATCCCTTGTGGGTTTTGGTTGATTTATGACAAACAAATAAGACCCTAAGAAAATTGTTGAGAATAAGCGCAGGTACTCAAAGAAATTAAGAGGAAAGCGCAAACAGAAAGGAGAAGGAGGATCAAAATGGATAAGAGCTCAAGAACTGAAAAGAATAGATCACTTAGTATAGAGTGTGTTGGAGAAACACACCCCAAGAGCTCAAGAGAAAGAAATCAAACTTACTGCACAATTTCAACACGGCCGGACTAGTTCGATATCAGCCGGACTAGTCTGATTTTGTTTCTGACCAGAAAACGAACTAGTCCGATATCATCCGGACAAGTCCGATTTTGTCTCTGGACAGAAAACGGACTAGTCCGCAAAATCACGGACTAGTCCGATATGTCACAACACTTGGGTTTTCTAAATACCGCACACCGGACTAGTCCGGAGTCAACCACGGACTAGTCCGGACATCGCAAACCCTAACGTACCCTTTGGAAACCCAACTATAAAAAGAGGTGTACGGCCATACCAACATAATTTTCGACCCCCCTGCGCCGTCACACCTCCCAAGAGCCCAAAATTCACCTCTCTCCATACATTCTAACCCAAGAAGGATCAATTCTTGTGGATTGGCAATTGATCAAAGGAGAGACTAGTTCTACATCATCTTGAGCTCTTGGGTTTGATCTCTCGCACACTTTTCATTGTTAATTGTTCATCTGTTAAGTGTGTTGAGAGGTGTTGATTTATTTGTTGTAATTCTTGGGGAGCCCTCAACTTGTGAGAAGGCCCCTTGAACAAGTTTATTGCCCTTTTTGATTAGTGGAACAGAATCGGCCTTTGTGGCGATTCGACGAGGGTAGGGTTGGAGAAAACCCGATCCTTAGTGGACTCCTCAACGGGGACGTAGATTGCCTTTGTGGAATTGGACCTCGGGATAAACACTTGTCTCCCACTCTTGTCTATTAATTGTTCATCATTTTAGAGTGTTTAATCAATCCTTTGAAACTCACGTTCAAGCATTAACATCAAGTTGATTCCTGTCATTCATTGTATTATTGTTGCAATACATCTGAGTTATCGTTCAATTTCCGCTGCATAAAGTATTAAAAGTGAACATTGATCAACCTTGATCTCCCTGGTCCACGTATACCGGACTAGTCCGCCCAGTACCGGACTAGTCCAATTTTTCTCTGTTTAGAAAACTGACTAGTCCGCACTCTACTGGACTAGTCCGATTTCTCTGTATTTGATAGACTACTAAGTGTCTCAGGTTTCAACAAAGCATCGAAAAGCCTATTCGCCCTCCTCTAGGCTACATTCAATTGGTATCATAGCCAAACTCTTCAAAAGAGACTCACCTCTCAAAGAGACGATATGGACGTCAAGGATGCAGACAAGAAGATCGACGACGAAATGAGAAATGATGAAAGGACTCAAAAGCTAAAGAAGCAACTTGATGCCATTCAAGACAGTGAGGGCGGTGATGAGGAGGTGCTCCAACTCAAGGCTCTTCTACGGAAGAAGGCAATCTCCCCAAAAGGGAAGAGGAACACCGATGATGAAAAGAAGAAGAAAGGGGGGTAGTCACACAGACTACTCCCGATATCCTTTTGATTATGAGCGTTTGAATTCTCACAATAATCATTACTTATCAATTCCCCCTAGGAAAAGCACCTTACTTTGATGGAAACGATTATTCAATGTGTAGACAAAACATGAAATGCATCTCATATCTATTAACCCGAGTTTGTGTCATATAGTGTGTACAGGGATAGATATCCCGGATGATGATGAAGAGCTGACCTCAATCCAAGAACAAGCCATTCATCGAAATGCTCAAGCTGCAGCTGTGATCACGTCATCACTAAGCCGAGACGAGTTCACCAAGGTGGATGGGCTTGAAATTGCCAAGGTGATATGGGACATACTACAAACTGCACATGAAGGTGATCGTCACATACGTGAAGCTAAGATAGAAATGATTGAAGGTGAATTGGGAAGATTCGCAATAGAAGAAGATGAATCACCACAAGATATGTACAACCGACTAAAGAATCTCATCCACAAAGTCCGAGCTTATGGCAGCAAGAAGTGGAATGACCATGAGGTTGTGAAGCTGATTCTCAGAGCATTCATGCCTCACAACGTAAGCCTTTGCTCTATGATCAAAGAAAGCCCCGGGTACCGGAAAATGACCCGAGACGAACTTCTTGGCAAGATCATCAACTTTGAGATGATGGAGAAGCAAGCCAAGCATGTTAAAGAAATTGCCGATCTCACCTCGGCAAAGAAGAAAGGAGTCACATTGAAGTCAACTTGTAAACCCGTATCAAAGGAAGCTCGAGAAGCTTATGGAGAAGATGACAGCGACGATGAAAGCAGTGATATCGATGAAGAAGACATGATCTTGTTCATGAAGAAGTTCAAGAAAATGATGAGAAGAAGAAAGGGCAACAACTCAAATGAAGGAAGACAAAGAGACAAACAAAGACCCAAGATGAGACGGGCGTGCTATAACTGCGTAGGATACGATCACTTCATAGTAGATTGTCCACTTGATGAAAACAAGAAGAAGATAAAGGATAACAGGTCTCAACCAAAGAAAATGGTCAAGAAGATGAAGCAATATGGCCAAGCACATCTAGGGAAGGAGTGGGACTCCAATGATGAATCTTCATCCGAAGAAGAAGAAGAGATGGCCACGATAGCCACAAAGAAGACTACCAAGAGATCCACTCTCTTCCCAACCATGGGCACAAGGAATGACACCGACAACACCTGTCTAATGACAAAGGAAGGTAAACGAAAGGTACCGACTAAATCTTCCTTCCTGCATTCTTTTACTACTGATAGTGATAACTCTAGTGAAGATGATAGTAGTGATGAAGATGAGTATATGCTTAGAGGTTTAGATAAAAAGACAGGTGCTAAAATGAAATTTCTACTTAATAAGCTTGTTGATATGGAGAAGCTAGTCAATCGTCAGGAAGATATGATCATCTCCCAAAAGGAGGAATATCTTGAGATTGAAAAGCTTCTTGATTTTGAAAAGGAACAAAATAAATTACTAGAGCTTGAATTAGCTTCAAGCAAGGAGGCTTGCTTGAAGCTAAAAGACTCAAACACCGCCATCATGGATGAACCTGCTAACTTAACCAAAGTAAACAAGATCCTTGAGGGACAAGTTGAGTCAGTCAAGCAAAATGGTTCTTCATCAACTACTAGCTCACATTCTCAACACACAAAGTCTAAAACCAGCATCACTTGTACATGTGCCAAAAATGACATTAACATGAAGAAAAATCCAAACTTGACAAAGGACAAGAAATCTTCTCAAAATGGCATATTTGACGAGGAGAAGATCAATTATGCACGCAGTGCATACTCGGTTACAAGACCTCCTAATGTCAAATATGGCATTGGATATTCTAATGGTGAAAAGCACAATGCTAGAAACCACAAGAATAACAAGGATTACATTGCCTTTGTCAAGGGAAACTCTTCTCAAACTACAAAGCTTAGTAATGTTGATAAATTTAACAATGTGAACACATATGAACATAAACTTCTTTTTAGAACCTTTGATGCTTCATACGTACTTATGAAAAGTAATCTTGGAAGAGTTTATGCTAAACATGTTGGGCCACGCCATGGGAATACCAAGTCTCATGTGTGGGTGCCCAAATCACTTGTGACTAACCTCAAAGGACCCAAGCAAGCTTGGGTACCAAGGCATAATTTATTTTTTGCAGACTTATTCATCCGGCGGAGCAAAATGGGTGCTAGATAGCGGATGCACCAATCACATGACCGGAGAAAGAAGAATGTTCATGGAATATTAAGAAAATGAAAATCCAAGCGAAGGCATTTACTTTGGTGATAATAGTCAAGGAAAAGTACTTGGTACCGGTAAAATTGCAATTTCATCACAACATACTCTCTCTCATGTTTTACATGTTGACTCCCTAGATTATAATCTGTTATCCATATCTCAATTATGCGACAAGGGTTATAATTGCTTGTTCACTAATGAGGGTGTGACTGCCTTTAGAAGGAGTGATAACTCAATTGCATTCAAAGGTGTGTTGAAGGGAAAACTTTATCTAGTTGACTTCAACAAAGATAAAGCTAAACTTGACACATGCTTGATTTCAAAGACCAACATGGGTTGGCTGTGGCATAGACGGCTAGCACATGTTGGTATGAGGAATCTTCAAAAACTCGTTAAAGGCAATCACATCCAAGGTTTAAAGGATGTTGTTTTTGAGAAAGACAGGCCATGTAGAGCATGTCAAGTAGGAAAACAAGTAGGAGCACCCCATCCCGTGAAGAATGTCATGACTACAACAAGACCACTTGAGCTCCTTCACATGGATCTATTTGGTCCAATTGCCTACATAAGCATCGGCAGTAATAAATACGGTCTAGTCATTATTGATGATTTTTCACGCTTCACGTGGGTTTTCTTTTTTGCATGATAAGACAGAAACTCAAGGAACTCTCAAGAAGTTCATCAAGCGTGCCCAAAATGAATTCTCATTGAAGATCAAGAACATACGAAGTGACAATGGAAGAGAATTCAAGAACACCCAAGTTGAGGAGTATCTAGACGAAGAAGGGACAAAGCATGAATTTTCAGCACCATACACTCCTCAACAAAACGGAGTAGCCGAAAGGAAGAACATAACTCTCATTGAGATGTCGAGGACAATGCTCGATGAATACAAGACTTCGGACAGGTTTTGGGCTGAAGCGGTTAACACCGCTTGTCACGCCATAAACCGACTATATCTTCATCGGCTGCTCAAGAAAACCTCTTATGAACTACTCACGGGTAACACGCCAAATATTTCATACTTTCGAGTCTTTGGTTCAAAATGCTACATTTTAAATAAGAAGCAAGGGCCTCGAAGTTTGCTTCGAAGTCCGATGAAGGTTTCTTACTTGGCGATGATTCGAACTCCTACGCTTATCGTGTCTTCAACAAAACCTACGGACTAGTTGAAGTAGCACGTGATGTAGTGTTCGATGAAACTAACGGCTCTCAAGAAGAGCAAGTTGATCAGTGTGTGCTAGATCAAGAATAAGCTCCATGTCAAGCATTGAGAAGAATGGCTTTGGGTGATGTTCGACCACAAGTGCCACCTTCAAATGTGAATGAAGAAAATGAACCACATATGGAGGAAAATGATCAAGGGGGAGCTTCCATACAAGATCAACCTCAAGAAAACCAATAAGGCCAAAACATCAATGAGGGCAACTATCCAGGAGGAGAAGAATATGATAATGAAGATTCAAGACCATAAGTGCCACATCCAAGAGTACACCAAAGCATCCAAAGAGATCACCCCGTTGACAACATAATCGGTGACATCCAAAAGGAGTAGTAACTCGATCTCGCGTAGCTAATTTTTGTAAACACTATTCCTTTGTATCTTCTTTGGAACCATACAGGGTCGAGGATGCATTAAAAGATCCGGACTGGGTGATGGCGATGCAAGAAGAACTGAACAACTTCAAAAGGAACGAAGTGTGGGAGCTTGTTGAGAGACCCAAGTCCAATGTCGTCGGCACTAAATGGGTCTTCCGCAACAAGCAAGACGAACATGGAGTGGTAACAAGGAACAAGGCACAACTTCTGGCAAAAGGGTACTCACAAGTCGAAGGTTTGGATTTCGGTGAGACTTTTGCCCCGTAGCTAGGCTTGAATCGATTCGTATATTACTTGCATATGCTACTCACCATGATTTCAAGCTTTATCAAATGGACGTGAAAAGCGCCTTTCTCAACGGACCAATCAAGGAGGAGATGTACGTGGAGCAACCACCCGGTTTTGAAGATCAAGAGCACCCCGACTACGTATTCAAACCGCGTAAGGCTCTCTATGGCCTCAAACAAGCTCCTAGAGCTTGGTATGAGTGCCTTAGAGACTTTTTAATTGAAAATGACTTCAAAATTGGAAAAGCTGATTGCACCTTGTTCACTAAACACTTTGATGATGATCTCTTCATTTGCCAAATCTATGTTGGCGATATTATATTTGGTTCAACTAACAAATCTTTTTGTCAAGAATTTAGCAAGATTATGACAGATAGATTTGAGATGTCCATGATGGGAGAGCTGAGATACTTCTTAGGATTCCAAGTGAAACAACAAATGGACGGGACGTTCATAAGCCAAACAAAGTACACTCAAGACATTCTCAAGAAGTTTGGAATGGACAAGGCAAAACCCATAAAGACTCCCATGGCGACAAATGGACACTTGGATCTAAATGAAGATGGACCTAATGTGGATCAAAAGATATATCATTCCATGATTGGCTCCTTACTCTATCTATATGCATCTAGGCCTGCCATCATGTTGAGTGTATGTCTGTGTGCAAGGTTTCAAGCCAATCCTTAGGAATGTCACTTGACAACCGTTAAAAGGATCTTAAGATATTAGTTCATATACTCAACCTAGGACTTTGGTATCCCAAAGGTTCAAAATTCAATCTCATTGGATACTCCGATGCAGATTATGCTGGATGTAAGGTAGATCGAAAAAGTACGTCTGGTACTTGCCAATTCCTAGGTAGATCCCTAGTTTCTTGGTCCTCTAAGAAACAAAACTCAATTGCTCTATCCACAGCCGAAGCGAAGTATGTTGCGGCCTGGAGTTGTTGTGCACAACTCCTTTGGATGCGACAAACTCTAAGGGATTACGGTTATAATATGAGCCGTATTCCACTTCTTTGTGACAATGAGAGTGCTATCAAAATTGTCCATAACCCTGTTGAGCACTCTAGAACCAAACATATAGATATCCGGCATCATTTATTGAGCGAGCACTCAATGAAAGGAGACATAGCCATTTCCCATGTCAACACTGAAAAACAACTAGCCGATATCTTTACCAAGCCACTTGATGAAAAACGCTTTTGTGAGCTCCGAAATGAACTAAATATCCTTGATGCTCGAAACGTGGCTTGAAAACTTGCATATCTGTATGTCATCCTCAAAATCATGTTAATGATATTGAAAAATCATCTCTTTATTTTTCTCTTAGAAACTATGTTAATTACTTGATCTTGATGAATTATGGTCATAGCTTGATTGTTGTATGTTTACTGATCATATTCATCAAGAATACCTATGTGCCTTTGTATCTTATTTCCCAATAGAAACCCTTGAACACACACACACACACACACACACACACACACACACACACACACACACACACACACACACACACACACACACACACACACACACACACACACACACACACACACACACACACACACACACACACACACACACACACACACACACACACACACACACACACACACACACACACACACACACACACACACACACACACACACACACACACACACACACACACACACACACACACACACACACACACACACACACACACACACACACACACACACACACACACACACACACACACACACACACACACACACACACACACACACACACACACACACACACACACACACACACACACACACACACACACACACACACACACACACACACACACACACACACACACACACACACACACACACACACACACACACACACACACACACACACACACACACACACACACACACACACACACACACACACACACACACACACACACATACATATATATATATATGTTTTATATACCTTTGTACAAGGGACCACGGACTAGTCCGTGGTCACCCCGGACTAGTCCGAACTTAGTCCGTTAGTCCGGACAACCACGAACTAGTCTGATCTTCTATCTAGACAGAAAACGGACTAGTCCAATATGGTCCAGACTAGTCCGATATTTTGACTCCATAACCCTAAGGACGGCTCAAACCTAATCTCCTTCATGCTCACAACCATCCCAACTCTCTCTCTCTCCTCACTCAAGTGCTCCCAAGGTGAATTTGCAAGTTCTCCACCAAAACCTTTCAAATTTCCGTGGAAATCATTCTCCACCACCAAGGGATCAAAGACCCCAGACTAGTCCGATATGCCCTAATTCAGAAATCTTGTTAGGGAATCCTAGCTTATGCAATCCTTTGTCATTCTTGATTATTCATACTCACTTTATCTTCCTTGTCAGAAAACATGTCGGGATCAAATGAAAGTCTCTCCGACTTTGAGGCAGAATTGGATCAAGATGTCATATCTCATCATCCAGAGTCCCGCTCCAAAAAGAGACAAGATCACGTTGACGAGCCCTCGCTCACCCCACCTAGAGTTCGCCAAAAGGTCACAATCAAGAGACCAGCATCAAGAGCAAATGTGGCTGGCTCTATCTTGGCGGCTCAACGCCAAGTCAAGGGCAAGGGAAAGGGGCTTGCTTCTGGCCCAATCGGTCCCCTCAAGATGACAGCTCCAAGGCAGGGACATAGGGATCCCTCAGAGCAGAAATTCAATGGCAAAGGGAGCGAAGTGGCATGGAACCTGAGGAAGGTTGATGCCTACAGCTCTGGCAAAAAGGCAGCCGACAAGAGATTTTGGAGTAACTTTCACTCGGACTACTACAGTTCAGTGTACCTCCAAATGAAGACTCCAGTGGTCCGAAGTCAATGGATCGACTGGACGTACTTTGAAAGGAAAAGCTGTGAAGCTTTTGAGGAGGTCATAGAGGCTGCAGAGAGACATGGACTCAAGGACCTGCTCGCCTTCAGGTACAACTGGAATGATGAGATCATCGCCCAGTTTTACTCGACCTGCCATTTTGCTCATGATGGAGAGGACAGAGTGACTTGGATGACACATGGATCCAAGTACACAATCTCCTACACTGAATTTGCCAGACTGCTGCATCTTGAGGACATCAATGATGATGAGATTGTGATTCACAATCTGGGAGTGGTGGAGAAGGACAAGATGGAATTCCTCTATGATACTCGACTTCCTTTCAACCCTCCCTAAACCAAGAACATGAAGCCTTTCTTCATTGTTCTCAACAGAGTGCTCCGGAAGACAATCGCTCCAAAGGATGGAGATGCCGGGAGCGTCCAAGGTTATCTTAGAACCTTGATGAAAGTGATCAGCAGGAGGAGAAGATTTAACATCTTCTACTATATTTGGAATGACATGGTAAACATATCCTGCACACCAAACCGCTCCTGTGGCCATGCTCCTTTCTTGATGTTCATGATTGAGAAAGTCACAGGAATTGAGTTTGTGAAGGATGTAGAGTACACCGCTCTAAGGCCTCAGAAGCCTCCTCAGACCTCCCTCCCAGCTGCTCCCTCACCTGGATCACCTGAAGAACATCCAGAGAGAGCGCATGAAGAGGCAAGGCCTGCATCCAAGACTAGGGCCTCTCCACAGAAAGGTTCCTCTAGTGGGATCATGAAGATTTTGGCTGCTATCTTCAGCTCTTGCCGCAAAACTGAAGTGAAGCTACATAAGATGAACAAGGCAAGAAAAGTAGAGATGAGATACATGAAGGCCAATGTTAAGGAAATATGCCAAAAACTGGAGATTGAGCCCGTTGGATCCCCGATCATCTCAGAGGACTCTGCATCTGAGTTTACAGAGCTTCCTCCTCTCTCTCCTTCAGAGCGTGCCTACTTTGGCACGACGAGTGGTTCCTCTCCTCCTCTTCCCTAGGCTGATGACGAAGATGAAGAAAGGACGGACATTGAGGAGTGAGCCGACCATGACAAGCAGATCCCTTCTCTCCTTCTTTTTGGTGTCTTGATGCCAAAGGGGGAGAGATTGAGGGGGAGTCCTAGGTCGTGTAGGTCTCTTTTTGTATCCTAGCTTATGAGACAAGCTTGTGTAAGACTCATGCGACCATTACTTATGCGACCGTTATGCGTTTGTAAAACTTATGTTATCATTATTCTTTTTTGAGTTATTATTATGCTTTTGTGAGTTCACTATGTTATGCTTTTGATGAATGATGTATGCTATAACTCTTGACAAGTTATGATATTTACATCAAAATTACCGCTCAACCATGTAGTTTTGCACGCCACCATAAAGAGTGCACATATGTTTCATGTCTTAATTGCCCATTTTTGTTCAAAACTCATATGTGCACACTTTATGAAAATCTGAATACCTATTGTCATATTTGTGAGATCTCAATTGGTTGTCATCAATCACCAAAAAGGGGGAGATTGAAAGTGCATCTAGACACCCCTTGTGGGTTTTGGTTGATTTATGACAAACAAATGAGACCCTAAAAAAATTGTTGAGAATAAGCGTAGGTACTCAAAGAAATTAAGACGAAAGCGCAAAAAGAAAGGAGAAGGAGGATCAAAATGGATAAGAGCTCAAGAACTGAAAAGAATAGATCACTTAGTATAGAGTGTGTTGGAGAAACACACCCCAAGAGCTCAAGAGAAAGAAATCAAACTTACTGCACAATTTCAACACGGCCGGACTAATCCGATATCAGCCGGACTAGTCCGATTTTGTTTTTGACCAGAAAACGGACTAGTCCGATATCATCTGGACAAGGCCAATTTTGTCTCTGGACAGAAAACGGACTTGTCTACAAAATCACGGACTAGTCTGATATCTCACAACACTTAGGGTTTTCTAAATACCGCACACCGAACTAGTCCGGAGTCAATCACGAACTAGTCCGGACATCGCAAACCCTAATGTACCCTTTGGAAACCCAACTATAAAAAGAGGTGTACGACCATACCAACATAATTTTTGACCCCCATGCGCCATCACACCTCCCAAGAGCCCAAAATTCACCTCTCTCCATACATTCTAACCCAAGAAGGATCAATTCCTGTGGATTGGCAATTGATCAAAGGAGAGACTAGTTCTACATCATCTTGAGCTCTTGGGTTTGATCTCTCGCACACTTTTCATTGTTAATTGTTCATCTGTTAAGTGTGTTGAGACGTGTTGATTTATTTGTTGTAATTCTTGGGGAGCCCTCAACTTGTGAGAAGGCCCCTTGAACAAGTTTATTGCCCTTTGTGATTAGTGGAACAGAATCAGCCTTTGTGGATATTCGACGAGGGTAGGGTTGGAGAAAATCTGGTCCTTAGTGGACTTCTCAACGGGGACGTAGATTGCCTTCGTAGAATCGAACCTCGGGATAAACACTTGTCTCCCACTCTTGTTTATTAATTGTTCATCATTTTAAAGTGTTTAATCAATCCTTTGAAACTCACGTTCAAGCATTAACATCAAGTTGATTCCTGTCATTTATTGTATTATTGTTGTAATACATTTGAGTTATCGTTCAATTTCCGCTGCATAAAGTATTAAAAGTGAACATTGATCAACCTTGATCTCCCTGGTCCACGTATACCGGACTAGTCCGCCCAGTACCGGACTAGTCCGATTTTTCTCTGTTTAGAAAATGGACTAGTCCACACTCTTCCGGACTAGTCCGATTTCTCTGTATTTGATAGACTACTAAGTGTTTCAGGTTTCAACAAAGCATCGAAAAGCCTATTTACCCCCCTCTAGGCTACATTCAATATCTTCTCAAGAAAGTCCCTCGTCTCGGACATGAAGAGTGGAAGGCTGACGTAACCATCCTATCTAATGGTAGGGTTGTCACCCGACACTTCACACCCACATGGAGAGCTACAAGGGCAGAAGCTATCGATGATGCTGCATGGGAAGCACTCACCGGACTGTGCTACGCCTTCCATGAGTAGCTTGAGGACACAACTTTTGAGCTGCACCCGTATCGGAAGAGTGGTACAAGGGAGATCATTGGACCCCATGGAGGAGCTCTTTCCAACCCCCAAGCTGCTGGCAAGTCTCAGAGGTTGCTCGTGGAGTTAGGAAACCGCTATGCAAGCGCACAAGAAGAGATCCGTTACCTCCGCAAGAAGTTGTATTTGCTGGAGAAACAAGAGGAGACTCGTGCCAATGCGGGAACAAATGGAGCACCAGCGTCATCTATCCCTACATGGACTGCCGACTCACCATGGCGTGCACCCATATATGGACCACCCCCGTCACACGGCGAGAACAGCATCGGTTCTCACAATTAAGTTTAGATTCCCCATTGAATAAAGTTGTAATAAGAACACTTAGATCGTAGTAGCTTGAATAAAAGTGCTGTGCTGAACTTTCATGATGATTGCTTGTGTTTGTGTGCTTGATGTGAGTTGTGGGACACTTCAGTGAATGCCCACATCAACACATAGTAGAGAGATGTGAGATGCTTCGGCATTTGTTCACATCCTCATATAGGCTGATATTAATAAAAGAAGTTGCTTAGTTCATACACCTTGATGCAAATAGTTGGGAAATCGCTTCTTTCAAATCTGAATTCTAGCTCCTACAAATATAGTATGTCCGAAAGTAAGCCTTAAAATAAGGGGGTAGACTTTCTCGCCAACCTTATTGTCTTGGATTCCCAAGGGATTGATATAATACTTGGAATGAACTGGTTAAGCAAGTACAATGGAGTAACTCAATGCGCTCAAAGGATCGTGCAGTTGACGAGTGAGCACGGTACTCGTATTGAGTTTGAGGCAGCCCAACTTACAACCGAGAAGGCAGTGCTGAACCACATCGAAGAAGTGACATTGGAAAGCATTCCGGTGGTTCGAGAATATTCAGATGTGTTCCCGGAAGAACTTCCAGATATGCCACCTGACCGGGACATTGAATTTGCCATTGATTTAGTACCGGAACTGCACCTATAGCAAAGAGGCCATATAGATGCCTGCTAACGAATTAGTGGAGCTCAAGAAACAAATTCAGTAGCAGCTAGAAAAGGGTTTTATACGCCCAAGCTCGTCACCATGGGGAGCCCTCGTGCTCTTCGTGGATAAGAAAGATGGGACCCAAAGGATGTGTGTGGACTATAGGTCTCTCAACGAAGTGACGATCAAGAATAAGTACCCACTGTCCCGCATAGAGGACTTGTTCGATCAGATGAAAGGTGCCCCAATTTTCTCCAAGATTAATCTTCGGTTGGGATACTTCCAGCTGAAGATTAGGCCCTCCGACATACCCAAGTCTGCATTTTGAACACGGTATGGTTCGTATGAATATACCGTTATATCGTTTGGGTTGACGAATGCACCCACATACTTTATGCACCTCATGAATAAGGTCTTCATGGAGTACTTGGACAAGTTCATCGTGGTTTTCATCGACGATATCATGGTGTATTCACAAAGCGAGGAAGAACATGAAGAACACTTGAGGTTGACGTTGCAGAAACTGCGAGAGCATCAATTGTATGCTAAGTTCAGCAAGTATCAATTTTGGCTAAAGGAGATATCTTTCCTAGGCCACATCATATCCGAAGGAGGAGTATCGGTTGATCTCAGAAAAGCGAGGGATGTTTTTAAGTGGAACCAATCGCAGAATGTGAGAGGTATTCTGAGTTTCCTTGGGATGGCTGGATACTACCGCCGGTTCATCAAGGATTTCTCGAAAATAGCGAAGCCTATGACTGAATTGCTGATGAAGGGGAAAGCATTTCAGTAGACACCAGCGTGTCAAAACAGCTTTGAGGAGCTAAAGGAGAGATTAACAACAGCGCCGGTTTCGGTATTATCGGACGTGAGCAAGAGTTATGGATCACAAAAGCCTCAAGTATATATTCACGCAAACGGATCTGAATTTGAGGCAACGTTGATGGTTGGAACTCATCAAGGATTATGATATTGGAATCAACTATCACTCGGAAAGGCCAATGTAGTAGCTGACGCGTTGAGCTGAAAAGGAGCATGTCACCCGCTCACGGTTCGGGAGCTGCCACCCGAGCTGCGTAAGGAGTTTGACGGTTACATCTCAGGTTCTTAAACGAGATGGAGGTGATCGAACTGAACTCAACGTTGGAACAAGAGATACAACATGACCAAGCAACGGATGAGGAAATCAAGGAAAGAATCCGACAAAGCATAGAAAAGGATTTCAAGGAAGACAAGAAAGGCACGCTTTGGTTAGGGAAAAGGATTTGTGTGCCTAACGTGAAGCACATCCACGACATGATACTAAAGGAGGCACATGACTCACCTTATTCCATACACCCCGGTTGTACAAAGATGTATAAGGACCTCAAAACTTGCTATTGGTGGGATGGTATGAAAAGGGACATTGTTGAATATGTTGCCCTATGCGACACATGCCAACGAGTGAAGGCTGAACATCAAAGACCCGCTGGATTGTTGCAGCCATTAAAAGTACCCGAGTGGAAGTGGGAAGACATCAGCATGGATTTCATAGTCGGATTGCCGCATACTCATTCCGGCTACGACTCCATTTGGGTTATCGTGGACCGATTAATGAAAACAGCCCACTTCCTTCCTGTTAGAACCAAGTCCACCTTCGCGCAATTAGCCGAGCTGTAATGGAGCAAATCGTGTGTCGTCATGGAGTTCCGAAGAGGATAGTTTCAGATCGAGGTTCTCAATTTACCCCTAGGTTCTGGAAGAAGCTGGATGAAGCCATGTGTACACGATTGAATTCCAGCTCCGCATATCACCTGCAAACTGACGGGCAAACTGAGAGGACATATCAAATTTTGGAAGACATGTTGAGAGCTTGCGCCTTGAAACATGGGTGTAGTTCGAATAAGAGTTTGCCATATGCTGAGTTCTCGTACAACAACAGTTACCAAGCCAGCTTGATAATGTCACCTTTCGAAGCATTGTATGGTAGACGGTGTAGAACGCCGCTGTTCTGGAATGAGACCGGAGAAAGCCAAGTATTCGGACCTGAAGTGCTGCAAGACGCCGAAAAGCAAGTCCAAACGATATGTGAAAACTTGAAGGCCGCTCAGTCACGACAAAAGGGTTACGCAAACAATAGGCGGAGAAGATTGACCTTTGAAGTGGGAGACTTCATGTATCTTAAGGTGTCGCCTATCCGACGCCAACGATGGTTCAACGTCAAAGGCAAGTTATCACCTTGCTACATCGGGCCATTCAAGATTTTGGGCAAGCGAGGAGAGATAGCCTATCAACTAGAGCTGCCAACACACCTCTCTGACATGCACGACGTATTTCACGTATCTCAGCTCAAGAAATGCCTAAGAGTACCGGAAGAACAAGTACCGATGGATGAGCTAGAGCTTCAAGAGGATCTGACCTACGCGGAACACTCCGTCAAAATCTTGGACGTGAAGGAAAGGGTCACGAGGAACAATGTAATCCGTTGGTTCAAGGTACAATGGAGCCATCACACGGGAGCCGAAACTACATGGGAACATGAGAAAGATCTCAAGACAGAATTCCCCCTCTCTTCTCCACTCTATCGAATCTCGAGGGCGAGATTCATTTTAAGGGGGGTAGATTTGTAACACCCTCAATTTCACTACCATGCATTGCATAAAATTTTCATGTAGAAAAGCATTTAAAAAGAAGAAGAAATGAAGAAAGGAATATAGAAGCTACTAAAATGTTAAAAGAAAATAGAAATGGAAAATAATGGGAATAAAATAGCCAAATTGAGCCACACCAATTTTCCCCAAATTTCCCCCTTCCCCAATCTTTCCAATTTTCCTGATCTTCCCCACAATTCCCCTAGGGGGGAATTCCCCCCACATTTGGGGGGAATTTTCCCCCAAATTGGCCGTACCAAATTAGGGGGGAGAAACCCTAATTGGGCACACCTCCCCTTGGCCGCAGCCCATTAGAGGGGGGAACCCTAGTCCTCACCTCTAGGACTCTTGGGTTAGTCCCCCACCTCTAGGACTCTTGGGTTAGTCCCCCACCTCTAGGACTCTTGGGTTAGTCCCCCACCTCTAGGACTCTTGGGTTAGCCCCCCACCTGTAGGACACTTTGGTTAAGTCCCCCACCTCTAGGACTCTTAGTTCCCCACCTCTAGGACTCTTTGGTTAAGTCCCCCACCGCTAGGACTCTTTGTCCCGCACCTCTAGGACTCTTTGGTTAAGTCCCCCACCTCTAGGACTCTTTGCTTTTCCAGGATGGTAATTGATTCCCACATCAAAATTATTAATGAACTCCAACCATCTCCTTTGCAGAAGGTTGAGATCTGGCTGAGTGAAGATATACTTCAAACTCTTATGATCGGTATAGATCTCAGTTCTTTTACGCATTAGATAATGTCTCCATAACTTCAATGCATGTACAACTGCGGCCAACTCTAGATCATGGGTAGTATAGTTCTTCTCATGCTTCCGAAGTTGTCGGGAAGCATAGGCAATAACATGCCCTTCTTGCATAAGCACGCATCCTAACCCTTGTCCTGAAGCATCACAATATACAGAGAATGATTTCTCCATATCGGGCATAACCAAGACTGGGGCAGTTGTTAACTTCTTCTTTAGTTCTTGAAAGCTTGATTCACACTCTTGAGACCATATAAAAGCAGCTCTTTTTTCCAACATCTTTGTGAGTGGCTTGGCTATTTTTGAAAATCCTTCGATGAACCTTCGGTAATAGCCTGCCAATCCTAAGAAGCTTCGGATTTCTCCGACATTCTCTAGTGTCTTCCACTTTTGAACACCAGATATCTTTTCTGGATCAACTGATATTCTCCCTTCGAAGATAATATGTCCTAGAAAAGCAACTTTCTTAAGCCAAAATTCACACTTACTGAATTTGGCATAAAGTTGGTTTTCTCTTAGCTTTTGCAATACTATTCTCAGTTGCTCTTCATGTTCTTTCTCATTCTTTGAGTATATGAGGATATCATCAATGAACACTACCACAAACTTGTCCAAGTATTTCATGAACACCTTATTCATAAGGTACATGAAATATGCCGGAGCATTTGTTAGTCCAAAAGGCATAACTGTATATTCATACAGTCCGTACCGAGAAACAAATGCTGTCTTCGGGATATCCGATTCTCTTATCTTTAGTTGATGATATCCGGAACGGATGTCAATCTTAGAGAATACACATGCACCTCTTAATTGATCAAACAAGTCCTCAATACGAGGCAAAGGGTACTTGTTTTTTATCGTCACCTCATTGAGGGCACGGTAATCTACACATAACCTCTTGGTTCCATCCTTCTTCGGTACAAATATGACCGGAGCTCCCCATGGTGAGGAACTAGGACGGATATACCCTTTCTCCGACAACTCTCGGATATGATCCTTGAGTTCTGCTAGTTGTTGGGTATCCATCCGGTATAGTCTTTTATATATAGGAGCAGTACCAGGTACTAATTCTATAATAAATTCTACTTCTCGATCCGGTGGCATACCTGGTAACTCCTCGGGAAATACATCTGGAAATTCATTAACCACCTTTATGTCCTCAATAACTACTTCGGTCTTGTTGAGTTGAACATTTGGAGAGGGTACTTGAATAGATGTGAATTCAACCTTTGTTCCATCCGTATGTGTTAGTTCCACTGTTATCGTTGAACAATGTATAACTCCTTTATACTTGGTTAACCAGTCCATCCCCAAGATGATATCTATCCTTGTGATTCTATCGCAATGAGATTTGCAAGGAATTCTACTCCATTAACTCCTAGCTTTACCTTGGGACATATTTGTTTTGTCTTTATTTCTCCTCCAGGAGAATTCACTAATAACACTTGATTCATAGATGTAATTGGTAAGTTGTGCTTGGTTATGAATTCCTTGGCTATGAATGAGTGTGTTGCACCAGAGTCAAACAGAATTGTAGCAGGATAAGTATTGACGGAGAACATACCAATCACCACATCTGGTGCCTCTTGTGCTTTCTCCATGGTCACATGATTCACCTTGCCACGCACAAGATTCTATGGTTGAGGTGGCTTCTTGTTGGGGCACCGGTTGGCATAGTGTCCCGTTTCTCCACAGTTGAAGCATTGCCCTGTGACCTTGTTCATTGGTGCTTTGTTGCCTGGTTGTGCATTTGGAGTATTTGTCCCTGAAGGACGAGGTTGAAAGGCAGGACGTTGTTGCTGTACTTGTTGTCGCTGCTGTTGTGGTTGAAAGGTTGGATTCCTAGCAGCACGGTTGTAGCTTCTCTGAAACTGATTGGGAGCTATAGGTCGATTCATTGCTCCCGTCGGCGGTGATGAGAAACGGGGCCGACTGTTGCTGCTAGAAGACTGTCCTTGCCAATTCATTTTCCTTTTTCGCTCCTCAACTAACTTCTGTCTTTTTCTTTCCACTATGAAAGCCTTGTTGATGAGCTTTTGGAAACTTTCATAGTCACTTGAAGACATGGCATACTGTATTTCTGAGTTCAAGCCCTCAATGAAATAGTCTTGTTTCTTTTCATCCGTGTCTATGTCTCCCGGAGCATAACGAGATAACTGTGTGAACTTAGTAAGGTACTCTCGCAGGGACATGCTACCTTGCTTCAGGTTGAGGAACTCCTTCCGCTTGTTCTTGATTTCTCCTGCTGTAACATAGTGATTGCAGAAGGCGAGATTGAACTCATTCCAGGAGATACTTTCTGGATCCTCATGAGCTTCTTTGTATGCCGTCCACCAGTCTGCTGCAGATCCATATAGTTGGTGAGAAGCAAATAGTACCTTCTCACGCACTTGGCATTGTATGATGTGCAACTTGTTCTCAATATTCTTGAGTCAATCATCAGCTTCTAATGGCTCTATAGCATTGTCAAACCTTGGTGGTTGGGTGCTTAGAAACTTATTCAACTTGGGTTGACGTGGTGCATTCTGAATTTGTGGTTGAGGTTGTTGCAGGTTGGCCACCACTCGCGTCAAGTTCTGAATGAGTTGGTTTTGCATGTTCATCATCTGCTGTATCACCTCTCCATCAGCTCTACGTGCAACACGTGGTTGCCATCCAGGCAAAGGAAACTCTGCAGCCTCATTGTTGTTGTTTCCTTCGTTGCGTCTCCTTCTTCCTGCCATCTATTGTGAAAGACTATGTTTAAACTTAATGTATAGATGTTCTCTTAAGTGCATTACATTGTGCATAGACTTCACAAATCCTACACAACAATTACAAAAGTTTCTACTTGTTTATTATATGATCATGGTTGAAGCAACTAAGCATTTATATTCCTTAATAGATATTTACATACACTAACGAGGTTGTGAACATAAGCCTACGGCTTTCACAACTCACGTTCATACACTAACACACATTACATCATCAACCTAAACAAGTACACTAATCAACCATTACACACTAGTCAATACACTACCATACATACGTACTACACGAGCTACTACATGAGCAAGGACAACTATCCTAGTTGTCCCCTGGGTTCTGTGCATCCTCCTGTGGGTTCCCGCCATCACCATCAGGAGTGCTAGCCTCTGACTCAGCTGTGGAGTCCTCAGGTGCTGGAGAAGTATGAGGGCGTTTGGCTGCCCTACGGTCTGGAGAGTCCGGAGTCCAAGTGTCTCCATCCGAAGCATAGAGATCACTCACTTCTCCATCCCTCATCCTTATCAGTCCACGCATTATGGCCTCCGTCTTCTTCAAAAGGTCACGTACGTCTTGAAGCTCCCCTCTCTATTTTGGTCGCCACCCCATTGCTGCTGCCTTGGCCGCCGTCGAAGCTCTGCCCCGCCTTGCCGTCGCCGGAGAAGAAGACCCCTGCTGCCAAGCCGTGGCCGCAGCCCTATTCTTCTCCAAAGTAAAACCCCAGCTGCTGCCATTGCAAGGGAAAAAGTCCAGCTGCAAGGAGGAGAGGAGGAAGAAGATAGGTAGGTCCCCGTTACCCCTCTTACGACATCGCCGCTGTTTCTACGCACCCGTTTTCTTCGCCCCCTGCGAGAAAAAAACTTCTGCGTGTGGACAGACCATGTTTTTGTCAATTTTTGACGGTGAAAGTGATTTACATCTTGTGTCAATATCATCACCACGTCCACACATGATCCCAGCAACCTTGATCAACATAAAACTCCATGAAAGCCTACTAAACACATGCAAGAACACGTACAAACTAGTTTTATAAAACTGCACCATAGAATTGCATTCATTCAACTCATTGCATCTTGAGTAAAGTTTGTGCATGATAATTGATTGCTGTAAATTTTGTATGTGCATGGTCGTGAGTAGAAGGACATGCTCAAGAGGCCGTCTACGAGGAGCTATAGCACCCAGACTTCGAGACGCTTGAGCAACACAAACCACGGGAGCAAGGCAAGTGCCCCTTGACCATATTGATCCTATGTTTTCGAAATTGTTTTGCTTGCTGAAAACTCGTATGCTTGAGTCAACTTGATGGGACACCCTTTTATAGGAGTTTACTAGTTATGTTAACCATCCTTGTCGTCGGGAAAGTTGATGAGTCGGGTATGGTCATTTTTCCTTTTGCTTCGCTTAACTTACGGGACACGGGAAGCTGAAATAAAACTTGTTTAGCTACTGCACTCATATGAATAATAATGATGAGAACTTGATGATGTTAATGAGCATGGCATCAGGGAGATCTAGGCGATCTTGGTTCGTGGATGTTGCTTAATGAGATGGTGGTTTGCTTGCCTCAGATCTAAGGACCGTTTCATGTGAGCACATGCTAGGAAAATAGTGCCACCACAAGGCCAAATATGGGTGCGGCTTAGCTTACTAATTAGGTGTGTTGCTAGCTTGTTATGGACCGTTGGATGGCGCGGGGAATGGAAGTCGAGAAGGACTGCCCATGGAACTGGATGGCACAAGAGGAGACCCGTGGGTGGGAGAATGGAGATTCGAGCCTGCCGGTGTAAAGGCTATTTTGTGATCTCTTGGCCATACACCGACTGTTGTGTACTGGTATAATGGAGGTTCTTTTTAGTCGCCGACGGGTGACGAAATCACAAACTTGTGGGTAAAGTGATGCCACCTCTGCAGAGTATAAAACTATCATGGTAGCCGTGCTTCCGGTTACAAGCACCTGGCCAACTTCCATGATTAGAGGCAAAACTTCGGATGTTTATTCGGGTATGGTTATTGGGATTAGTTTTGGAACTGTTTTGAGTCATGACAATGAATTTGGTTTCGGTTATATGAAAATGAGATGGTTATGAATATTTATGAGTATGAGGTGAACTTGAGAAAGATTAATGGCTGGTTGGGACTTGATAAATGGTGAATTATGATGAAGGAATGTTAATGAAATACTTGGTTATGATGGGAATAGACTCACCTAGAGATAGTAGCTGTTTTTAACGTGTTTGTGAAATAAAATTTGTTTGTTGCAATGAACCTTTTTATTGCCTACCTTGTTGTAAGCTACATGTCATACTTTTCCCGCACTTGCTGAGTACGACATGTACTCACCCTTGCATTTCCACATAAACACCATCTACAGGATAAGAGTACTTCGAGAAACATGTTGAGTACTAGGCGTGCGCACTATCGTCAACATGTCTGTGGAGTTGAAGATTGGAGCCTGCTATTTTAGTCATTTTCCGCTGTCGTTTAGAGTCTTCCGCTGCAAGAATAAGATAGACATTCATGAGTGAGACAATGAGTCGATGTAATAAAGTACTTAAACATTATTCATACATGGGAATTCAGTGTGTGGAAAACATGTGTATGTGTGATGAACATCCTAGGCACACATATGCATTCACTTGGTTCATTTTTCGGAACCGGGTATCACACTTCTTCATCTCCATTTCCCTACACAAAAAGGTGGGCGTGCAAGCCTAGATGTTGTATCCGAAAGCCTTTCCTCGTTTGATCAAGCTGTTAGCTAGAATTTTGAGTTTCCCCAAACCCTAGTTTATAGCTATAGAGCTCGGTCTACATCCAAATTCCCGTTTCACGTACAACCAACGATCAAGGTAGTTTGCAAAAAGCTTCCTCACACCCTAGCGGCCATCCTCGAAGAAAAAGCAAGGAAAACCGTCGAGGATCGGCTATGTTATAGCTGTTTTCCAGGCCACTGACACAAAACCTATCGGCTTACCGTTGAGAGTGGGTTTGCCGGTGTTTTCGGCCTCCAAGCTTTTTCATTTCGTGTTCTCCATACTCCACCGGTTAGCATACCCGGGCCAATTTGGTGCACCCTAGCGCGAGCACAAAATTTCAGGAACCCTAATTGCCGCTGCCACCGTCGCACATGGTTTTCTGGCCATCGCAGGTGGCCGCCGACCTCCTAGGCGTGCTCAGCGTCGCGTATTAGGGCTAGGGGGTGAGTCTCAGCTCGGGAGTCGACCGGGAAGGCAGTTCCAGCGACCCTCATCGGCGCACTCCGCCACCCGAGTGCCTTTGGCGCGAGGAGGAAGAAGCTCAGGTGGGACCCACCGTCAGCCATTTAAGCATTTCAGTTATTTTCAGAATTCCATTCAAACTTCAAACTTCCATAACTTTTAGTAGAAGTATCCAAAATATGTGAAACAAATTTTGTTGAATTCCTCTTAATTGCTACTTTGCCGTAATGCAAAGAAATTGGTCTGAAGATCCATGGATTTTTCTCCAAAATTCCTCAAATTAAAATTTTTGGGAATTAATTCCAGGAGATCCCTGTTATGGAATTTGCTCAATTTTGGCCAGAAGATCCTTCATAACATTAGTGATCTCCTGTAAAAATATGAGCATCATTGGACTTTTTTACTATGTCAAACCATGTTCCAATTTTCAGCCTTCATTGAAAATTCCAAAATAAACAGAAACTTTTTTAGCATTTTCGACCAACTTCAAAATTCCATTTCTCCCTGTAGGTAGCTATAAAAATTATGAAACAAATTTTTATAGAACCAGGGAGATCTTCTTTAATTAGCTCCTCCAGTGTTAGCTATATCACAGCTACAGAAGTAGGATCAAAATTCAGAGGGTCCATCTACTTGTGGGAATTTTAGAGACCACAAGCTTCCATGTAACTTCCTCCAATTTTGCTCAGATCATCCTCATAGAATATAGTCTCCACTGAGAAAATCCCAAAGCCAATTAAAGATTCTTAGTAACAGTAACTATATGTAGAAGCTTACTTCTTCTAAATTAAATATCACTTATGCATATTTTGTGCATTATCATATAGTGACCGAGATCGAGGACACTCCGGAGGCCTTGGAGATCCTACTTCCAGAAGCTAACATTCCATTTGACTCGCAACCAGGCAAGTCCCGGTTTGCATTTAATTATTTTGTAAAGTTTTGATTTGTATCACTTATGTTTAGGATGAAATGTGTGCATTAGAGTTAAGATGATTGAAACTCTACTTGCATGACCTACAAATCCAATGGGGTATTGGTTAGTCTCCAGCTCGATAAGTAGAAAATGTCGTGCTAATGTTCCTAGGATCTCGATAGAAGCCGAGTAGTTGGAATCTAGATAGGATTTTACTATACGGGGTAGAATAAATCAAATAATGGCTTAAGAATTTGAAATTGAGGCCCAGCAGAGGGATATGATGCAGTGAGACGAGGTCTCACGTGCGTAGCCCTATTGGTGTCGGTAGAGGACCGAGCCGTGTGCGGCTCTGCTGAACACGTTTGAAAAGTACCGGATGCATACTAGTTATATGGGAACCAGGAAACCGATGTAATTGGTTAACCTGGGTGTCGAGGCATACCCAACCGTTTTATAGGAGTGGGTTGAGGGTAGAAAGGTGTAAATATGCAGGCGGGCACAGACACGCTCCGCGCGGGGACCTCCTGACCGTTATGGATGGACTGGTTCGGCATTTGGGTTTCCTTTAAAAGGTTGTTCCATACAACAGAGTAAGAAGGTGTGATGCACCACATTTCTGATATGGGTGTATGTGAATGTGTTATCCGGGTGTCTATTAATTGCAATCACCGCCCCTCACGATTATTTGAGTACCGCTAGTTCACAGCGCTGTGACGTAGTAATGATTGAAAGAGGCGAGAAGAATATGATGCATTGAATTATCATTGTATTGCTACCATGGATGCTGCAGATGTAGAGCTTACTAAATTTATATTCCACTTTGGGCAAAACCACATCGGAAGGAAGTGTTTCTTGTTTGATAGTGGAATTCCGATGTGAGGGCTGCTCAAGGCAAATGAAATTGCTGCGGTAAAACTGAAAGTAAGGATGAACATATAGGAGAGTTCTTTAATTGCAATGTCAGTTCCTATGTTAAGAATCCTTGCATGTAGAGTTTCATATTTAGGAGTGACGGATAAGTCTTGCTGAGACATCGTGCTCACGGTTGCTACATTAAGATGTTGCTGGTGATACATATGAGGAAGGATCCGAGGATGAGGCGATTCCCCCGTCAGGGTACACAGCCGAGTTGGAGCCCTGCACGCCGCCATGATCTCCAGATGTATGCTGCTAGTGCGTAGCGTCCCCGGATTGGACAACAACACTTTTGCATAGCTAGGTTGAGAGTTTAGCTATTAGTAAAGACTTCCGCTGTACATTAAGTTTGTAAAAGACTTCCGCTGTTTATGTAAATAAAAGTTTGTATGATTTTTGTATTCTTTTCATGTGTGCTGTTGGGTGCCGCATCGCACGGCGCCACCCTCTGCTATCCCGGAGTGGGAGGACCTTGGGTCCCCCGCAGTACCCACTGAGGACCGTCCTCCACAGACCCAACACAACTGGGAATGTAGCCAAATGGGCTGCAGAACTGGTGGAGTTCGAGCTGGACTTCATACCGCGCCACGCTGTGAAGAGTCAGGCGCTAGCTGACTTCGTGGAGGAGTGGACACCACCACCATGCCACCTAGGGGGCCAAGACATCGATGGACCAGAGCCCAGAGCTCCGGTCTTCACACGGCCTCATGGGACTCCCTTCTTCGACGGCTCCTCGCGCAAGCAAGGTGCCGGAGCGGGGGTTCTGCTCCTCACACCAACCAGCGAGCAATTCAAGTACATGGTGTGACTTGACTTCAAGGCAACCAACAACATGGCGGAGTATGAATCTCTCATCTTCTGGTTAAAAACCGCGCTGTCCCTCGGCGTCCAACAGCTGTTGGTCAAGGGCGATTCTCAACTAATCATCAAGCAAGTCAAGGGAGAGTGTTGCTGTAATGACCCACAGCTTGCAGCCTATCTCCTCCAAGTACAGAAGTTGGAGAAGGACTTATTATCCTTAGATTCGTTCCATGTTCCCCCGCGCCAACAACATAATAGCCGATGACCTGTCAACAAAGGCTTCCACTTGGGCTCCAGTGCCTGAAGGGGTCTTTGAAAGGAAGTTGCTGCAACCTACCGCCTGGACAGCCGAACCAGGCGAAGGGGGCGAGACCAGCACCTCAAAGCTGGTGGTCCCGGTGGCCCTGCTACCATGGTGCCCGCCAAGGATCGTAAGCGTCATCAGGGACTCCGTGCAACCCGGAGCTCAAGATCCAAGTGCTCAAGTAGGTCCAGACGCTTGGATCACGGAGATCCAGGACTACTTGAAAGACAATATCCTTCCTGATGAACGTGTATCTGTTGAACGGATCGCTCGGTTGGCTAAGAGATATGCGCTGGTAGAAGGGGATCTCTACCGGCGTGGCGCTAATGGCGTCCTATTGCAGTGCATAACCCAGGAGGAGGGCTGTGACTTCCTCATAGAGAATCATGGAGATGAGTGCGGGAACCATGCATCTTCTTGCATGCTGGTCGGTAAAGCCTTCCGGCATGGCTTCTACTGGCCAACAGCTCTCGAGCACGCCGTCGACCTGGTCAAGAGATGCAAGGCGTGCCAGTTCCACACCAAGCAGATCCACACACCGGCGCAAACGCTACAGATGATCCTGCCCTCATGGCCCTTCACTGTGTGGGGGCTGGACATCCTGGGGCCATTCCCCATATCTGGCGGAGGGTACTGGTACCTCTACGTCGCCGTAGACAATTTCACCAAATGGTCGGAAGCTGCCCTTGTAGTAACAATCAACAAGCAGTCAGCGGTCAAGTTCATCAAGTCGATCATCTGCCGGTTCGTGGTCCCGAACAGAATCATCACCGACACCGAGACCCAGTTCACTAGTGCAGTGTTCCAATACTACTTCGAATACGTCGGCATCCAAGCTTTCTATGCTTTATGTTGCTCCCAAGAGAGCAATGGTCAAGTCGAAAGAGCAAATGCCGAGATACTCAGGGGACTCAAGACGTGCACCTACGACAGCTTGATGAAGCACGATTCCAATTGGGTCGAAGAGCTTCTGTGTGCACTATGGGCTAGCCAGACGTCCCTTAGTCGCGCGACAGGGGAAACGCCCTTCTTCCTGGTGTATGGGGCTACGGCCATCCTTCCCCCAGAAATCACCATGGGCTCATCCTGTGTCCAAGTGTACGACGAAGCCACGCAGTACCAGCTCCGGCGTGAAGATATTGACCTTGTCGATGAGCGAAGGTAGCAAGCAGCTGCTCGAAACACGCAGTACCGCCAAGCGCTTCGGCGCTATCGGCAGCGTTCGTGCGGAGTAGACAGCTCGAGGTGGGTGACCTGGTTCTTCGGCGAATACTTTCTTGAGAAAGGGTGAACAAACTCTCCCCCATCTAGGAGGGTCCATTCCAAGTGACACAAGTATGTCACCCCGGGTGCGTCCGCCTAGCAACAGAGGATGGGGTACTTCTACCCAACCCATGGAACATAGAACACCTTCGTATGTTCTATCCTTAGCGCAGCGGTAGGGTTCTTTTTTCTCTGTAAGGGTGTCATAGTGTCTAGGAACAGTGCTTAGAACAGCTAAGCTCCGAAGGAGTCCTGCTACTCTTGTCATCTAGAGCGGGTTGCTACCTTCTTATATGGCCTGTTTTCTCCTATGAAGGAATCCTGAAATGAGAAAAATTTGTCTTACCCTACGTACTCCCTCTTCATAGTTTGTGCTCACTCATGCATATCAATTGTAAATGACATGTCCGGAGCCTGTCATTCATACTTGTCCTAGGTCCCGTAGCACTGAAAGGTCTCCTCGCTGAAAGGTTAACGCCTGCTGCTTAGCCTGGTTCCGTACCCTAAGCCTGCCGCACTACCTCCACTGCGCTGCAACTGAATACTTGGGGACCGGAAGGTACATGCCTATGGACAAGAAAGTAACCGGACCCCAGGCATTGCCCCCATTCCTTTTCGTGCTTTCTTTCCATACTGCTCCGGCCGTGTGGACAATCACTTTTTCCTGTGCCCATCCATAGTAGGAGTTGTGCTATCCTTCTGCAGGTGGGTCTGCTTGAGGTACCTGTGGTGTACTCGGGGTCTTATGGTTGTCTCACTGCTCGAGGGCCCTATGGTGCTGAATGGTCCCTCCCCTGAAAGGCTTACACCAGCGGGAGGTCTAGGGTCTGTAGCCTACTTAGCCTAGTTCCGTACCCTAAGCGTGCACACTCTGCCTCTCCAACGCTATAGCTCAATACCGGGGAACCGGACGACCCGTACCCCTAAGTAAAGCTTTAACCATAACTTGGGATCCTTTGGTTGTCTCATTGCCTGGGGGCCCTAAGGTGCCGAACGGTCCCTCCCCTAAAGGCGTACGCTAGTGGGAGGTTCAGGGTGTGTAGCTTGCTTAGCTTAGTTCCGTACCCTATGCATGCATACTCTACCTCTCCAGCGCTACGGCTAAGTACTGCGGAACCAGATGACTCATACCCCTGGGCAAGGCCTTAACCATAGCCAGATGACCCGCATCGAATTAGCCAAGCCCCGTAGCTCAGCTGAGGACCGTAAGCCACAGCAAAACTAACAAAAGGAAAGAGTGGACAGAGAGCACGACTACTACTTTTACCTGCCATGCTTGTAGGTCCGAACAGGTCCTTGACATCCCGGTCCTCCCAGGAGGTCCGATGCCAACGTCCTACCTCAGCCAGTCTACTTGGTAGGTGCGCCCGAACTCAAGGGCCAGACCTACCAGGGGGCCATCACGGTGAACCACGCGGGCAGGACTTCAGACCACTGCAGCATCAAGTAGAGGACTCGGAGCTCTGGCTACGACAAATTGAAGACACTGGCCCATGTTCCCTTGGGCCCTTGCGCTGCCAAGGACCCGGGGGGGGGGGGACGTGTTAGCCACACTGCCGGAGCACCCTAGGTCCTTACGCTGCTAAGGACCCGTAGGAACAAGCTCGGGACATCAGCAAAGAGCTACCCACATTGACTAAGTCATTCCAGACCTTTGCGCTGCCAAGGGTCTGAAGTCTACACCAAAAATTAAAGACACACAAGACTTGAAACAAAAAGTCTTTGTTCAAGGCAGACTCCGACATACAAGAGAAGGATACAAGATGATGGGAGACCTAGAAGCTACCCGCACTGGAACCTAGCAGCTACAAGTCGGGTACCTCCTCCACGGCAAACTTGGCCGCCCCCAACAACTCTGCACCTTGGCCCTGCGCCACAGGTTCCAAGGAGATGCTGGGGTCGCAGCTCCGAAGGCAAGAGAGCACATGCTCTACCACCTGCTAGGCGAGAGCCTTGCCTTCGGCCTCCAGCTGTTCCCCCACGACATTCTCCAGCGCCAAGAGCTTGTCTCATACTGAGTCCAGAGCAGGGAGCACTTGGCTCACCTCCTGAGCCGGACCACTAGAGCGCAAGGGGCCGAAGCCGAATGGTTCCAGCGCCGACTCCGCGAGGCCAAGGAAGTCCCAGACCTTCTCTGCCTCAGTGGCACGAGAAGCCCGGAGTTCTTCGACCATCTTGGTGATGGAAGCTAGCTCCCCCGCCAAGTTCCTGCTCGCCAGCTCCTACTCTCGGGCAACCAAGACTTGCTCCTTGGTGGCCAGCCACGGAGCCCGCCCGTCCAGGTCAGACTCCCTGGTCGCGGCGGCGAGCTCCCGGTCGTAGACACCCTGAAGCCACCTCTTCAGGTGTCCTCGGGATCCTCCTCATGAGCGGCAAGGCGATCAGAGAGCTCCGTCTCCTTCACCTCCGCTTCCTTCTACTGCCAAAGGAGCATGTCCCGAAGCTCTGACAAAGCTGCGAGACGTGCGTCAGCAGTGGCATGGAGGTCCTTGGCCTCAGACAGGAGGCTCACAGCCCTCTTGTTGAGCTCAGAGGCAACAGCCTCCTTCTCCTCGAGGACCTCCTCCCGCACCTCCAGCCACTCCTCCCGTGCCTGCACCTTCTCCCTGGCGGACTGGACCCGCGCCTTCAACAGGTCGTCCCAGTCTAGGAGGCACTCCCGCTCAGACTTTAGCTTGGCCTGTTCCTGCTCAAGCACGTTCTGCATTTGGTCCAAGCTCGAGCGGACTGCTCTCACGGCACTGTGGAGCGGGACGGTCTTCGGCATCGCCATGCGAGGAACTGCCTCGATCCCCTCTAGCTCTTCAACTTCTGATGGGGCTACCACCACGGCAACCTGCAGAAAGAGAAGGAGGAGGGCTGGCAACGGGCATAGCATCAGCCGCGCCGCTACCAGAGGTGTTCGCACCCGCTGGTTGGCTGGCCTCGGTGGCCTGGGTCCCAACATCCGGAGCCGCTCCAGGCGCAGGCTCAGGCACTACCACCGGCGTTGGAGCTTCGGCGGAGAAGGAGCTCTGGCTCTAGGACTGCAGCAGAGGAGGAGGGGTGCTCTGCTGAGGAACCCTGCAAGAAGAAGCATCAAGACTCAACCATGCTATCCAGTGGCTCAGTACACAACCTAAACCAAAAGGTTGAGCCGTACCTATAGGTCTGGAAGCTCCACACCACGCGGAGCTTCTTACGCGGAGGGCTTGAGCCACTCGCCCCCGCTGGTGTTGAGGTCGCCTCTGTTGGCTTCGGAGTCGGTGGAACCTCTAAGGTCTTCGCCGCCGAAGACAGCGCAGCAGGAGCCTTCCTTGCTGAGGGCCTCGACGCCGAAGAAACGCCCTGTGTTGGGGCTGCCCTCGACGGCTGAGGAGCCAACGGTGCTGCTGGAACCCTTGTCGCTGCCGCCATCACTTTAGGAGTCTTCCCCGACGATGGCTTCAGAGCCGGTGACGCGCCCAAGGACTTCTTATGCATTGTAGGCGCATCAGAGGCCCTCCTCGAAGCTCCAGCAGCGCCAGGCACCCATCCTGCACCTGATGGGGCTGCTCCGGCAGCGGTAGCTCTAGAGCTGCCACCAGCGCCAGTCACCATGCTCGGTGTGGGACCACGGAAAGCCTCGAAACCCCCCGCCTGGGGGCCAGAGATGAAGCTTCCATCAGGACTGACCAGCTTCCTCTTTGGCACCCTGCTCAACTCCGGGGCGTCCTTGGGCGGTGAACGAGGACGCGCTGCAGGTGTAGGTATACCAGCCGACTCTTTCCCTCTGTTTGGGAGTGAGTTCGGCGCAACCCCCGCTTGGCCACCGGTGCTGTTTGCTCTGGGGATCTCCACGCCCCGCGAGGCATCACCGACCTGCCGCACTGATACATTGATGTCGTCTAGTGTCGGCAGCTCCCTCAACAACCTAGACCGCGCCTGCAGGTTGAGGTAGAAAGGCTGGCAGCTCGCCAACGGGGTGATGGAGTCGTCGGTGATCGGGTCGCAGGAGAGCTTCTGCAGCATCTTCCCAGCATCTCCCGATCTGGAGACGACCCAGTTCCGCGCACCAACCGGGTCATGTCTCCCTCCCCAGTGTACTGCCAGGGGGGCCGGACGCGCTGATGGAGAGGGGCAATCCTGCTGGACAGGAAGTCGGCCAGGACCATTAGCGAGGTCAGACCTTCCCCCACCAAGTACCTGATCCTCTCCAGCACCAGCGTGTAGGTGTCCTGCAGGTCGGGGATCTCGTCCCCGACGGCTTTGTCGGTGATCAGCGGGACACCCGGCAGCTACAAGCGGTCGTGGACATCGGTCTGGGTGATCACCCAGTCCTCCCTCCAGTGTTTCCACTTCCCGGGAGAGAAGGGCGCGATGTATGGAGCAGAGTTCCTCCCTCGGTGCTAGAAGTAGTAAGACCCCAGGTGGCTTGTGCTTCCCCCCGAGGCCCTCAAGGAGGAGAACACCCTGAAGAGCCGCATCGAAGGCCGCACACACGAACATCTCACAAAAGTGGACGAAGACGGCCACTAGTGCAAAGGTGCGGCGTGAGGTGCTGGAGCTGGATCCCATACACCTCTAGCTCGGTGAGGAGGAAGGACGACGCCGGGAGCGAGAACCCGGACAACACGTACGAGGTGAAGAGAACCACATCGTCAGGCTGCATGTCGGTCAGTGGGGCCCTCCCGCGATGGATCTTTCCAACGAATGTGGCTGACTGTCAACCGAGCAGGCGCCTCATGAGCCCGATGTCACCATCAGTGCGAAGCCAGGAGGAACGAGGGCCAGAAGCCATGTCAGCGATAGAAGGTTGAGAGCGCTGGGGAGTGGAGGCTTCAAGTGCGAAATAGGAAGATGGAGATTGCAAGAGGCAGAAAGAAACTGCCCTTCTCCGGAAGGATTCCTTTTCTACGGCCACATCCTCCGGCAGGGCAATAGGCGCGACGTTTGGGTTTTTACCACCGCGCGCCGACTGCCTCCCCAATGGCGGGTGGGATCCAGGTCCACCCGTCAGACACTAGGCCCAGGCGGGTGACTTCTCGGAAACATCCGACGGTTCCCGATAAAAGCGGTGTGCTGGAACTGCAGTGGTCGACCCGAGGACTGCTGCAATAAATACCCCGGGGTGACCCCTCGAGCACGTCGCCACGACCCACCAGTCAAGAGCAGACACGTGTCCGCTACGCCGACGTCGTGCTGCCGTTTCGACTGTCGAGTACGCTCATTATGCCAAGGACGTGCAACCTTTTCGTCTCCCAGGTACAACTGCACACCCACCACGCTAGAATCTTGCTGCCACTTCAGCTTCCAAAGTGCAGGTTCAAAGCTACCACACGGGAAAAACAGATACCCCACCCGCGGGATCATTTTCTCCCTCGAGATGGGCCTGGGGGCCGCTGTCGGTACCCTACAGACCGGGTACCCCCACATGGAGGGTTGAAGACAGCCTAGGCCCTGCCTCTCTGCTGAGGCTGGCGCTAGCGTGGCCACGTGTCCTTGGCCCCGGGGTCGACCCTGGGGCTGTCATGTGCGCCTAGGCTCTAGAGCCAACACATGCCCTTGGCCCCGGACCAAGCCTCGCCGCTGAGGTGAGGTCCGGAGCTGCCACGTGTATGTGGGCTCTGAACCTCCTCTCTGCTGAGGAGGGCTCAGGAGCCGACACGTGCCCTTGGCCCCGGACCAAGCCTCCCCATAGAGGTGAGGTCTGAAGCTGCCACGTGTATCTGGGCACTGAACCTACTCCCTGTGAGGAGGGCTCCAGAGCCGACACGTGCCCTTGGCTCCGGACCAAGCCTCCCCGCTGTGGTGAGGTCCAGAGTTGCCATGTGTATCTGGGCCCTGAACCTCCTCCCTGTTGAGGAGCGCTCCGGAGCCGACAGGTGCCCTTGGCCCCGGACCAAGCCTCCGCGCTAAGGTGAGGTCCAGAGTTGCCACGTGTGCCTGGGCTCTGAGCCTCCTTCCCGTTGAGGAGGGCTCCGGAGCCACCATAGGGGTGGTCGTTCGGTTAATCCGGTTAATTCGGTTAAGAGAAATTTCGGTTATGAAAAATTAATAACTGCATTTGATCCAAAAAAGTAATAACCGCAAAATTCGGTTGCGGTTAATTCTGTTTGGTTTTGCGGTTAATCGTATTTTAATGTGTAATATAATTTAAAGTTGCCTGGAGGGGGTGAATAGGCTAATAAAACTTAAAAAACAGTTAATTCAACAAAATAGACAGAGTCCGGACTTCTCCGGGTACAGGTCTGGACTAGTCCAGATCAACGGAGTGAAAGTTTTAAACTAACATGTTTTGATGATTCCTAGCACAATTATTTTGATCTTGTGGCGGACCCGAATCTGCTCATCCAGGATCGCAGAGGGTGGTGCCGCGCGATGCGACACCCGACAGCACACGTCATAAGAACATAATATATTACATGGGAAAACAAACTGAATGTACAAGGTAGTACACTTCTCAGTTACAAACTAGGGTCTTTATTACACAGTTGAAGTTTCTTTTATACAACTCACGCCCGCCTATGTAGCAAAAGTCGGTTGCCCAGCCCTAGGGCAACCCACACTAGCTGCACGTCTCAGCTCAGCGCGGCGTGTATGGCTCCCACTCAGCCGTGGTCCCCGACGGAGGGTAACCCTCGCCGGTGGACTTGTACTCCGAGTCCGTGGGTGGCTCCTCACCTGAAAAACACTTAAGCAGCAACCAAGAGCACGAAGGCTCAACAAGGCTTAACCGACTCACCTAAGCATGAAACTCTACATGAGGGGTACCATGACATAGGATAGCAATGTTGCAGCAAATGGACACGCCTACAAGTTCATCCTTAGTTCCTCTTTTAGCAACAAGTTAACAGTTTAGGAAGCTGAAATTTAGTAAGCCATGTTTGGTGGCACACATGTAGCAATACAATTATATCATGACAGCAATATTGAATCAACATATTTCATACATTATTCTACGTCACGACTCAGTGACCAAGTGGTACTCTTCACCGCGAGGGATGGCGAATCGACTCGATATACACCTGCAGGGAAACCCAAAGAGCACGTCACGTACGCCCACCCGTGGAGCTGCACAGCACGCTCACTCGATGTCGTACGGGACAACCTTTCACCCAACAGCCCAAACGTCGAACCGGTCGCACCGAAACGAGCAGGAGGTTCCCCACACGGAGCATCTCTCTATGCCCGTTGGCAGATTTCCACCTTGCTGCCCTCAGCCTACACCTATAAATCGGTGCGTTATGCCTCGACGTCCGGAGGTTTAGGCTACATCGGTTTATCGGGGCCCATATATCCGATATGCCTTCGGTACGTTCAAACTTGATCAGCGTGGGCCGCACATGGATCGGTCCTCAATTGACACGGATAGGGCTGCGCACACAAGACTCCCTCTTGCTGCGCCCTAGCCCCTGCCTAGTCTCATTTTCATTACTAATGTGATCTCACATCACTCAACCGAACCCGTGTGTCCCAAGCCTATCTCGCAAGTAGATTCCAACTACTCGACTTGTACCGAAGCCCTATGAATCTTTATGCATAGCCTATCTACTCGAGGTCTTAGACACTACCCTCACTCTTATGGAAAATTTCTGGTCATGCAAGTGGGGTTCCATCCATCCTATACCTAATGCACATTCACACTTCATATGACACATGTAAACAAAGTAAAACTTATAAAAGGTTAATGCAAACCGGGTCTTGCCTTGTTGCTGCTGGTCAGTAGTTAGTTCTTCGTCCGGAAGAAGGAAGTCCAGCACTTCCGGAGTCTCTTCTTCAATGGCTACACGTGAATACAATACTACATGTAAATTTAAATGCAATGTGTAAACTTGGATACTTATTTACTAATAACTCTAGCTAGCCCTCCCCTATGGTTCTGAAATTTTTATTGCGGCTTGCTAGGGTCCTAACCAGAGTCTTGACCAAGTTTTATTTGAAACAAAGTTCATTTGAACCTTGTACAAATAAAAGCCCATTTGGTCAATATTTGAGCCTCTGAATAATTCCAGGGGTTTTCATGGCTCCAACCATTACTTTCTGGAAACTATACTTTAATATGGTTCTAATGGAATTGGTTTCATGTCATTTGAAGAATTCTACTGAAAGTTATGCCCTACTTAAGATTGGAGAAAATCTGAAAAATGTTTCTGTACATTTTCTATTTTCTCAGGGCAGTTCTCTTAATCACCCCATTAGGGTAACTAAATGAACTTGGATGAGTCTGAAAATTTTACTGGGATTCAGGGATTTTCTACTGAACCTCTCAGCCAAATTTCAGAATTTTTCAAAAAGTAGTTCTCCAGATAAAATTCCCAATAGTTTAAATTTTAGGGATTTAATTCTGGAAAACTATTCACTTTCATGAGCTGAATTTGGTATTGCTGGAAAGTACTCAGAATTCTGAGTTCAGCAAAATTTGGTTCATCGAATTTGGAGTTTCCTAGCCAAAGTTCTATTCATTTGAAGTTTGAACTAAAACTGGAAATTCGAATAAAATTTAAACTCTGCGGGTGGGGTCCCCCGGCTACGTGTCAGCTCCTCAGCTAACCCACACCGGAGCCCGCAGAATCACCCGTGCAGCCACATGGAATCCCGGTGCCGCAGCAAATCCCGAGCGCCCTCAGCAGCGACTGACACGCGGGGCCCGCAAGGCTTCTTCCACCTCGCGCTCCCGCGGCTCCCCACCGCCGAGCTCGCCGGAGCTCTCGCCGGAGAGGGGTTCCGGCCCTCGGAGCTCGCTGATTCTCGCCGCCTGTGCCTAACTCGACTCGGAGAACACGCTGGTGCCCTCACCGGAGCTTGACAACGGCCGGAACAGGGCTCCCGAAGGCAACAGCGGCCGGAAGCTCACCGGCGACGTCGAACTCAGCATCCCCTGCAACTTTTTCGATGTGGTTTGCTCGGGGAGTTCTGCTGACACCCGCTGATCACGGATATGGGCACCGATCTCTGTGGAAACAGCTGCAACTACGACCTCATCGGCGACCTAGGCCGGATATCGGCGCCGATGCAAAAAGCTCGAAGACATCGCCCCTACTCGATGAAACTCGATGATTTCTGATCCCAGAGACGCGTGGGCAAGTCTAGATCATGTCCTTAGCTCGGCCTAAGGAGTGGTGGCTTACTTGCTCCGAATTTCCGAATTCCTCACGGTTCAGTTCCAAACACCCCGATGCGCTAATCCCTCAAATACTTTGCCGATCGTGCGAGATAGAGGGCGAGGTCAGTATGGTCGTGATCAGTACCTCGCGGCGGTCCTTTCTTGTGTTGCTCGTCGGGCACGAGAGCGGCTGTGCTGGCCGGACGCCGGCGATCAGAGAGGGTGGCGTTTCTGTGCTCGCGCGGAATCGAGAAAGAAACTCGGTCGGGGGGGGGGGGGGTTCTTGTTTGGGAAACAGGAGGAAGGCGGCGTGGGCTGTGCGCTGGCCTTTGAGCCGCGGTTTTGGCACCGTGAGGTGGCCGTGTGCTGCCTCGGTGGCTCGCCGTCGCCCGTTCCTTGCGCGCGAAGTCGAGACCCGGCTGCAGCAACCGACTGTGTACTCGTGTGTGCAGCTGACATGTGGGCCTCCCCTTTTCTTCTTTTTCTCTAATATTTCTTTTCTGTTTTTTCTAATTATCCCACCAGCTACTCACAATTTAATGTGAGACTTAGCCCCCAAGTTTTGGTTCAAATTCAAGTTCTCCACTGTCACACCCGGTTTCTCCGAAGAACAACCGAGTGAATATCACATGTATGCCAGGATCATTTTCTCATACATGTGATGACAAATAGTGAAGCATCATTTATTACAAGCCAGGTGTCGAATATAAATATGTCTTACAAAGCATATGTCTTGATGGACGATAATAAGTTCATAACATGTAAATAATCTAGCAGCGGAATAATTATTCTCGTGGGCTCCGTCACAGGCGTTGCCCGGGGGACTCCATGAACCTAGAAACCTTCTTCGGGTCCAAAGTCTTGACCATTAAACACCACATCATTCTCTTGACCTGAGCAGCAATATAAACCAACAAATATGCAAGTTTGAGTACCATTGGTACTCAGTAAGTGTGGGAAAGTTATGCCATGCATGGCTAAAGTAAGGAGAGATTGAACTCAGGGTTAAAGCACTACGCAATTAATACCTATCACCTTAGCTTATTAAGCACCTACATTACTACACAGGTGAAATGGTCCCAATTTCCCATCCCATCATCATAATCAAATAACCATAACATCATTTCCAATGTTAAGCTCCCCGCTTAACATTCACACCCTCCAAGGCCATCATACTCTAATCATGAATAAGTCCAAGCCGCTCTTGACCGTGAGCACGGCTGTGATGACAGTTTTGACTCTGCAGAATTTGCACCACTGTACCCACATGTAGTGATTTCATCCCCCGTTGCCGGGTGGACTAAAAGAACCTCCATTGTGCCAGTGGCCACGAACCACATTCACACTTCCCAGGTGTGTAGCCAGGAGATCACTACGAAGCCTTTACAAAGGGATTCCCGACGAGCGTGGGCCCACTGAGGTTTCACCCCTAACAGCATACAAGAGGCTCCAACCCCGCTGCAGTGGCCCCCTCTGGAGCCTTGCGGTTCATATGGTAGTCCAACTGACACCTATTCCCCGCACCATCCAACACACCCATACTACGCCGGGGATACACCTAATTAATTGGCCAAGCTGCCCCATCTCAGCATGTGGTTGGCACGGTAAAGCCAGGTTACATGCTCCATGAACCGGTCCTTAGGATCCAGGCAAGTACTAAACACAAACCCGAGTCTCGTGCACCCAGCACCAACCAAATCATCCAACTTGCCTTGATCCCTACCTCTACATAACTCATACTATCTCATTCAAGAGTATGGTAAAATAAACTGATGATCTCATATCCCAATTATCCCATTCTAAGCATGGCTAAGCATAAGCATATAAGTAAATGACATGATAAAATAAATCCCAACCCAAGCTACAAGGAAACAAGGTAATGCAATTCTAGGGAAACATCCTAGCATGGGTTTCATATTTTCAATTGACAATGCAAATAATTCTATCTACACATCCTAGTATAGGATCAAAGTGGTCAAGGACACTTGCCTTCTTCCTGCTGCTCTTGGAATGGGTAGTACTGATCTTGGAAAGGAAGAACTTGCTCTGGAGCAGGTTCTACTCATACCATCACACATAGCAAAAGAAAACAACAATCCATAAGACATATTTCACACTTCCACTTCATACAAACCACACATTCACATTTATGAAAGCCATTCACATTTCTATGTGTTGTGGTTACTCTATGTGTGTTGATTTGGCTTACATGCACTTTTAAACATGTGCATATGATTTCTACTTTTGTATTCATATTTATGTTTGCATACTATATATGAGTTTCCAATTTAAATAAATTCCTTATATTCAATTGATACACCTTTTAGCTACCAAGTGTGCATGAAGGGCATTATCCTACTCCAAATGTGTCTTCAGACCTTCTACCAACCCTAAACTGAATTCTTTGGATTTTGGAAACTTCATTTATCATTTTCTAGTTATTCATACCTAGCTTGCTATATTTTCAGATTTATTTCCTATGCCTAAATGTGAGCTTTATTATGAAAATAGTAAGACACCTCATCTAAACAGAATAGGTTTTGGGTCTAAAATATTAAATAATATATTTTTGAACTTCTCCTCTGATGTGAACTATTTTACATTTATTTTACTGATTTTCAGAATTATTCTCTACTTAAAAATGTGTCCCTATAACTAATAAATGTAAATAATCAATTAAACAGATTCATTTCAGCCAAAAATCTATTTTTATCTCACTCCAAAGTTTTCCAAGTACCAGGAAAGTTTTTCATTTGAATTTACAATGTGTTTGTCCCATCTTTTAAATTTTAATTGCTAAACATATATTCAAATTCCTAAATTTAATATCACATAGGGTTAAAAAGGTAAACTCACCCCACTACAGGGCCTATTATATTATTTTAAGAATTTCCAGGGGTCTAACTACACATAACAGAGGGGTTTTTCCTAATTTTTATTAAGTCCAGGGGCTAAAACTGATTTTTAAATGAATTTACATGATTTTCTAAAGTTCCAAGGGCTAGATCAGAAGTTTCCGGGGCTAGCTCTTATTTTCCGAGAACCCCAGGGGGTAGCACGTAAGAATCCCGGCCTTTATAACGCGGGGCTGACGTGGACCGTCCGATTTAAAACAGACGGCTGAGATTATAACATCGAACCGGTACGCGGGGATTTAAATTCTACCGTGCGATTTAAAATAGACGGCGCACAAGCGGCCACGTCGCTCTGATCGAGCGCGGGCGGCGCTGCTCGGCGGCGCACGGCGGCGGGAGGCGGCGATCTCGCCGGAGAGTTTCGGATCTTCGTCAATTCTTCCTAGAACTGTGATTTTATGGCATAGATCGGTATAGGGGAGGTCGGGGATCTCACCTCGGGGGTTTTCTTGAGCTCGGAGGTCCTGGAAAGCGGTCGGCGACGAGGTCCGAGGGGAATTCACGGCGAGGCTCGTCGGTGCTGTGTTTGAAGCGCAAACCACCGAGCTTTCGGCACCTGCGCGGTTCCCCGGAGGCGGTGGATCAAGACCAGCGAGTTAGATCAGAAATCCCGAGCGAAGATCGAGCAGAATTTGCCGGAGAAACCCGGGTTCTCACCGGAGAGAGAAACGGCGGAGCGTGGGGGAAAAACGGGGAGATGCCGGGGTTTATATAGCCGGGGGAGGGCGGCGTTCGGTTGTGATCGAGTTTGCGTCGTCCAGGAACGAAATTCGGCTGGGATACGCGAGGATCCGGGGCGGTTTCGATTCGGAGGTGAGAAGAGTCCGGCCGGCCGAGCGCGGGCGCAAGGAGGAAGAAGGGTTGGCGGGCCCCGCGTGTCAGTGGGAAAGAGGGGGGGGCGCGGCTGCAGGCTGGCGCGGGGGTGAGTGGGCCGGCTGGTGGGTTTTGGCCCACTGGCCGGGGAGGTTTATTTTTTTCCTTTTCTTTTTCTTTTTCATTTCTGTTTTGAGTTTAATTTGAATTCCAGTTTGAATTTGAATTTTTGCAACACATGCAATACGTCCAAAAATTTTAAATTCCCCTCTTAACAGGATTTTGGGGTGTTACATCCACTTTGAAATTTGGTTGGTCCAATTTGCTTCATATTTAACTGAATTTCAAATTCAGTTTTGAATTATTGCAAATTTGGCTCCCGACAAGATGAACTCCAATGAGGATGAAAATTGGTGGGCTTACTCAAAAAAATGTGCTGAGTTTGAATACGAAGCTAACTTTTGAATTTGGGTGATGAAAGTTGCTGCAATTTGAATTTACAGTCAAATTTGCTTCTTTTTCAAATACCCCCAAAAGTGCCTCAAAAGTGTTGGATTTCTATGAAACTTGGACTGAACCTTCCCAAGACTTTTCATGTTCTAGGGGTGAGCTCAACCTCTCATGTTCATGTGTAGAAATCCTACTTTGTGAAAGTGAAGGCTTTCCCTTCTAATTACCCTTTTGATGGAGATTACTTGCTCTTCACAACATTTCCTAAGATATCCACAATAAAAACTGTGGTGTTGTGAGGTGAAGAAAAATTTTTGCAAGTCCCTTTTCTTGGGCTTTTACATCCCTCCCCCCTTAAAAGAATCTCGTCCCGAGATTACAAAAGAAGAGATAGCGATGTAATAGGGACTTACCCGTGTTGAGAAGTCATGAACTCCGGGTAATTTGAGCGAAGGAATTCCTCGCTCTCCCACGTCGCTTCTTCGGCGGTGTGGTTGCTCCAGAGTATTTTGTAGGACCACAACGTTCTTCTACGCGTGGTCCTGGATTTTTCATCAAGAATGGCCACCGGATACTCATCATATGTTAAATCCGGTTTCGGCTCGCCGATGTCTTCGGTAGGAACAGCAGCCGTATGCTTCAAACATTTTCGCAGTTACGAAACATGAAAAACATCATGGACACCAGTAAGAGATGCCGGTAACTCCAATCAATACGCCGCTGGTCCGCACTTCTCGGTGATAGCATAGGGTCCAATGAAACGAGGAGCGAGCTTCCCCTTGACGCCGAACCGGTGTACGCCCTTCATCGGAGACACGCGGAGGTACACGTGTTCACCGACGTCGAAGTGCAACAGTCTACGCCTCTTATAAGCATAGCTCTTCTGCCGGGATTGAGCGGCCTTCAAGTTAGCTTGAATTGTCCGAACGCGCTCTTCGGCGTCGTTCACCACATCAACCCCGAATGTGACCCTTTCACCGGACTCGCACCAGTTTAATGGGGTGCGGCATTTACGACCGTAGAGAGCTTCGTAGGGTGCCATCTTGATACTCGCCTGATAGCCATTGTTGTATGAGAATTCCGCCAATGGTAGGTGATCATCCCAGTTCCTACCATGGTGGATGGCACATGCTCTCAACATGTCTTCCAAAACCTGATTCACCCTCTCTGTCTGGCCATCTGTCTGAGGGTGGTAGGCGGAGCTTCTAATCAGTTTAGTACCCAAAGCAGCGTGCAACTGCTCCCAAAAGCGAGATACAAACACTGCACCTCGGTCTGAGACTATGGTCTTGGGTACACCATGCAGGCATAGGATCCTGGCGATATATAACTCCGCATATCTGTTGGCATGGAAATGTGTATGCACGGGAATAAAGTGAGCAGACTTGGTTAGTCGGTCAACGATCACCCAAATGGAATCATGTTTGTTGGATGTTAAGGGTAATTCCACAATGAAATCCATGCTCACATCTTCCCATTTCCATGCTGGAATTTTCAGGGGTTGCAGCAGCCCTGATTTCCTCATATGATCAGCCTTCACTCGTCTACACGTATCACACTCGGATACGTACTTCGCTACCACCCGCTTCATCCGTGTCCACCAAAATTTCTTTTTCAAATCTTGGTACATTTTGTTGCTGCCCGGATGAATGGAGTACTTGGACAAGTGAGCTTCGTCGAGGATCTTCTTCCTCAGCTCCATATCCCGGGGTACGACTATGCGGTCATTGAACCACAGCGTCCCCTCATCATCCTTCGGGAAACACTTGATCTCCCCGTTGTCTATCCGTCTCCGGAGATGTGCCATGCCTTTGTCCGTCTTCTGAGCTGCAATGATATCTTCCCTAATGGTAGGGATGAGGGCAAGGTTGTACAGCGATCCATGAGGAACCAAGTACAAACTTGGCTCTTCCTCCTCCACCGGTGTAATGATGAGGTAATGGACATGTGACTTCCGACTCAGCGCGTCGGCAACCACATTTGCCTTGCCGGGGTGGTAGTGGATCTCAATTTCATAGTCCTTGATTAATTCTAACCACCTCCGTTGCCTCATGTTCAGCTCCTTCTGGGTGAAAATGTATTTCAAGCTCTTGTGGTCGGTATAGAGGTGCACCAAATTCCCCAGGAGATAGTGCCTCCACATTTTCAGCGCCAACACCACGGCAGCAAGCTCTAGATCATGAGTCGGATAGTGCTGCTCATGGTTCCGAAGTTGGCGTGAGCCATAGGCGACCACACGTCCTTCCTGCATCAACACGCAGCCGAGCCCAATACCGGACGCGTCACAGTACACGTCGAAGGGCTTTGTTGTGTCCGGCTGAGCTAATACCGGGGCTGTTGTGAGATGCTTCACCAATGCTTGGAACGCTCCTTCACACGCCGTGTTCCAAACATACTTCGTCCCCTTCTTCAGCAATTCTGTCATCGGCTTAGCGAGCTTGGAGAAACTTGGAATAAATCTCCGATAGTATCCCGCTAACCCGAGGAAGCTTCTGACTTCATGAACTGAAGTGGGAGCTTTCCATTTCAGCACTTGCTCTATTTTGCTTGGGTCAACCGCAATGCCTTCTGCTGAGATGATATGTCCCAAGAATGGCACTTGGCTGATCCAAAACTCGCATTTACTGAACTTGGCGTAGAGCTTGTGGTCTCACAATCGTTGAAGAACGATCTGCAAGTGTTCGGCATGTTCGGCTCCTGTCTTGGAGTAAACCAAGATATCGTCGATGAACACTACCACGAACTTGTCCAGCTCCGGCATGAACACCGAGTTCATGAGATACATGAAATGGGCTGGAGCGTTTGTGAGACCAAAAGAAATGACGAGATATTCATATAACCCATATCTCGTCGAGAAGGCCGTCTTCGGGATATCCTCCGCCCGGATCTTTATCTGATGATATCCAGAGCGAAGGTCCATCTTTGAGAACACACTTGCACCCACAAGTTGATCAAACAGTATGTCGATGCGGGGCAGTGGGTACTTATTCTTGATGGTGACGGCATTGAGCGGCCGGTAATCCACACACAGCCTCAAGGTTTCATCTTTCTTCTTCACGAACAGCACCGAGCATCCCCAAGGCGAGGAACTCGGCCTAATGAAACCCTTGCTCAACAGATCATTGAGCTGTTCTTTCAGTTCCGCCAGCTCATTTGGAGCCATCTTGTATGGTCTCCGTGATATGGGCGTAGTCCCGGGTGCGAGCTCGATCTTGAACTCGACATCCCGCTCAGGTGGCATGCCCGGAAGATCATCCGGGAACACATCAGGATACTCCGGACTACGGGGATGTCTTCTAACTTGAGAGCTTCAGCATTATTAACTGCTAAAACTTCCCGGAGTGGCGTGTCTAACACCATGGAATGCGGACGGTGGAATGGAGAATTTAAGTGAACCGTCCGTGTCCGAGTCTCTAGGACAGCGCCATGGTATTGTAGCCATGACATCCCTAAGATTGCATCAATCTTTTGTCCCATAAGGATTATCAGGGTGGTGGGATATAGTTTCCCACCTAAGCACAGAGGTGCCTTTGGAATCATCATATTAGCTGAAATCTTCCCTCCCGGTGAGCAGATCATATAAGTGCAGTCGGTTGGGAAGACTTGCATTTGATGCTTAGCCACATAGGATGCACTTATAAAGCTGTGGGTTGCACCAGAATCAAACAATATGACGATGGCTTGATTATGGAGAGTGAACGTACCCGCCAGCACGTTGTCTCCCTCTGGGGCGTCCTCATTGTCGAGGTTGCGGACACCCCCAGTCCGCTGACCAACCTTCTTCACCGGAGGTCGGCCTCGAGCACCGCCCTGGAACTGGGCTTGCCCGCTGTTCTGCTGCCCCTGGGGACAGTCCTTCGCGAAGTGGCCCGCCTGGCCACACGTGAAGCAGGTAAAACGGGGCGGTCCCCCGCTGATCGGTGGATGGAATCCCGGGGCGCGTTGTGGCGGTGGAAACGCCCGGGGCACCGTCTGCTGCTGCTGTTGCTGTCTTGGTGGTGGCATCGGCGGACGGAACGAGGGTGACTGTAAAGGACGTCCCCCGAACCGTTGAGGTCGCGCCGGTGGATGCCACTGCTGCCCGGATGGTGTCCGATACACCATACGGTACTTCTGTGGCGCGCCACCACCGCTGCTAGGTGGAGCGCTGCGCTTCCTCTGCTCAGCTGCCAACTCCCGCTGAGCATCCTCTTGCATAATCGCGGCATTGACTAGGTTGTTGAAAGTGCCGCGATTCCACTGAACGAGGTGCGTCTTCATTTCGGGGTGTAACCCCCGATAGAAATGCTCCCTCTTCTTCTCCTCCGTGGAGATATAGTCTGACGCGTATTGCGCCAGATGGTTGAAGGCACGGGAGTAGTCATGGGCACTCCTCCCGCCCTGCTTCAGCTCCAAGAATTCTTGGAACTTCCTCTTCATTATTCCGGGAGGGATGTGGTAGGCGCGGAACGCCTCCCGGAACTCTTGCCATTCCACGGCATGGCCAGCCGGACGTGAGGCGACATAATTCGCCCACCACGCACCAGTGGCACCGTGGAGTTGCTGCGCTGCGAACAGAGTCTTCTGCCGCTCCATACATTGGAGCAGCCCGAACTTGGACTCGATAGTCCGCAGCCAGTTATCCGCCTCCAGTGGTTCTTCGGCTTCAGTGAACACTGGAGGGTGCGTACTCATGAAATCCGAGTACGACACTTCGCGGAGCTCACGAGGCCCTCTGTCTTGACGTCCCCCCGCCTGGGACGTATTCTGCACGATCGTGCGGAGCAGATCGGTCTGCTCCTCACGACCTCCCACCAGTGCCGCTATCACATCCGATAGAGTAAGCGGAGGCGGCGGTGGTGGCTGCTGCTGCGGGGTGCTGTCGTAGGCTGGTGGCTGGGAGTCATCGCCTCCCCCTTGGCTAGAGCCACCAACCTCGTGCGTGGTCCTAGTGCGAACCATCTGCAACCATACGACAATAACATCAGTCCCACAACAGATTGCATGCAGTCCAATAACAATAGGTGTAAGAACATAATGACAATAAAACATGCGATACATCTCGTAAGTAGATAATGTAATAACTTTGCACAAGCTACACCATTACCAGACCAAACACAAGCTAGTTAAATCCAACTTGATGAACCTCCTCTTTGGAAGCTCACCATAACTAGGTTTGGTCACTACGAGACATTACCATCGCGTTGTCATCACGTATACCACCCTTAGGGTACAACACCCTCTCCAATGAGTTCAACTGTCATTCTTCTGTCCGAATGACCAGTTTCTACCTATTCCAAATTTTGATCTGGTTCTGGGCATTTTCATGACTCAAGCTGAACACCAAAGTTAAAGTTAACTTCAGTATCTTTCCAACGAGTATTCATTTGCCCCTAAGATCAGCTTTGGTTAAAAATTTATGCTAATTCAAAGTCAGCAGAATTTCTGGAAGAATTTTAACAGCACCTCCCTTGGAAGTTGCTGTTTTCAACTCTGATTTCCGCTAAATTCTGTGCTGAAATTTCAGGAACTTTGAATTGCAAAGATGTCACACATCTTCTACTCTTTCTAAGGATGTATTATATGAAAATTTTAGATTTTTCTACTGGGAGTTATGTTTGAAAAACAGAACAGTTCAGAGAATGTTTTACTCTGCCATGGTTCTGGACAGTTTACATTCCTCTGGGATTTCAGCCATCTTAAGGTGAGTTTCAGCTCTGGAAATCTACAACAAAGTTGTAGGGTACTTAAATACCTTTGCAGAACTGTATATCACACCCCTCTGGGCTAAAAGACCTGTGAGTTATGCCCTGTTGAAGATCAGCAAACTTGCTGTCCAAAACAGAGCACTCTGTTTTTCAGCCTTTTGGAACTACACTGCTCCACTATCCCCTTATTATACCCAACCAGGGTCCTAAATGTTGAACCTATAGATTTTAATTCTTTGTTATCATTATTCTCATGCATATGCCTACAATATCTCGGTACTACGTTCCTCACAAAAGAAAAACCTAACCGGATTATACCGGCATATACGTCTCAAGTGTGGCACTAAACGGTCTCTCGCACACGTTTACTACACGGATACATACACGGTTAGTACCTGCAGAAGACCACACAATAGTGATGCACTCAAAGGTTTTGTTTCCATTTCAGGCAGTACTATATTTGAAAGTAAATACAAACGCCCGTATCATTTCCATACGGCCGCCCTTGAGTTAGGTCAGGTCTCAAGGTACGTGATCGTGTTTCAACACCACACGACGGGGAACCCGAGTAGGTCATGAACGGGTTGTCACGGTTGGGAATGTTATCAACCCAACAGATACCACCTACTGCCCGGCAGGGCACGCCGATGGCAAGCGCTGCGTATGTCCTCCTGGGCTATTTCCAGACGAACACACTCTCGCGTTACTGACCACGCGATGGGGTCTCCACTTACTTGCCTAATGCACGCTAGGGATCAGTGTTTCATATGAACTCCGGGACATGAAGAGTCCAAGAGGTTCATATTGACGTCTCACACCAAGCTGTGAGATCAATCCCTGAACCACGTTCCTCGTCAGGGGAGCTAACCGAAATTGAACCGCTTTCGGTGGCGTTCCTTACCAAACTTACCAGAGCGTAGGTGCGTCGTTACATAATCGAAATTCAGAATTATAACACATAAGTTAGTCTTTGACACTTTAAGTAACTATGCTAATATAGTCCTTACTTGGGCAACTACCGAATCCTCACCGTAACCTAAGTATTCCCATAATGTAGTCCTTAAGTATTGTGCTATCCCCAATGTGGCTCTGATACCAGGCTGTGGCGGACCGGAATCCGCTCATCCAGGATCGCAGAGGGTGGTGCCGCGCGATGCGACACTCGACAGCACACGTCATAAGAACATAATATATTACATGGGAAAACAAACTGAATGTACAAGGTAGTACACTTCTCACTTACAAACTAGGGTCTTTATTACACAATGGAAGTTTCTTTTATACAACTCACGCCCGCCTATCAAGCAAAAGTCGGTTGCCCAGCCCTAGGGCAACCCACACTAGCTGCACGTCTCAGCTCAGCGTGGCGTGTACGGCTCCCACTCAGCCATGGTCCCCGACGGAGGGTAACCCTCGCCGGTGGACTCGTACTCCGAGTCCGTGGGTGGCTCCTCACCTGAAAAACACTTAAGCAGCAACCATGAGCACGAAGGCTCAACAAGGCTTAACCGACTCACCTAAGCATGAAACTCTACATGAGGGGTACCATGACATAGGATAGCAATGTTGCAGCAAATGGACACGCCTACAAGTTCATCCTTAGTTCCTCTTTTAGCAACAAGTTAACAGTTTAGGAAGCTGAAATTTAGTAAGCCATGTTTGGTGGCACACATGTAGCAATACAATTATATCATGACAGCAATATTGAATCAACATATTTCATACATTATTCTACATCACGACTCAGTGACCAAGTGGTACTCTTCACCGTGAGGGACGGCGAATTGACTCGATATACACCTGCAGGGAAACCCAAAGAGCACGTCACGTACGCCCACCCGTGGAGCTGCACAGCACGCTCACTCGATGTCGTACGGGACAACCTTTCACCCAACAGCCCAAACATTGAACCGGTCGCACCGAAACGAGAGGAGGTTCCCCACACGGAGCATCTCTCTATGCCCGTTGGCAGATTTCCACCTTGCTGCCCTCAGCCTACACCTATAAATCGGTGCGTTATGCCTCGACGTCCGGAGATTTAGGCTACATTGGTTTATCGGGGCCCATATATCCGATATGCCTTCGGTACGTTCAAACTTGATCAGCGTGGGCCGCACACGGATCGGTCCTCAATCGACACGGACAGGGCTGCACACACAAGACTCCCTCTTGCTGCGCCCTAGCCCCTGCCTAGTCTCATTTTCATTACTAATGTGATCTCACATCACTCAACCGAACCCGTGTGTCCCAAGCCTATCTCGCGAGTAGATTCCAACTACTCGACTTGTACCGAAGCCCTATGAATCTTTAATCATAGCCTATCTACTCGAGGTCTTAGACACTACCCTCACTCGTATCGAAAATTTCTGGTCATGCAAGTGGGGTTCCATCCATCCTATACCTAATGCACATTCACACTTCATATGACACATGTAAACAAAGTAAAACTTATAAAAGGTTAATGCAAACCGGGGCTTGCCTTGTTGCTGCTGGTCAGTAGTTAGTTCTTCGTCCGGAAGAAGGAAGTCCAGCACTTCCGGAGTCTCTTCTTCAATGGCTACACGTTGAATACAATACTACATGTAAATTTAAATGCAATGTGTAAACTTGGATACTTATTTACTAATAACTCTAGCTAGCCCTCCCCTATGGTTCTGAAATTTTTATTGTGGCTTGGTAGGGTCCTAACCAGAGTCTTGACCAAGTTTTATTTGAAACAAAGTTCATTTGAACCTTGTACAAATAAAAGCCCATTTGGTCAATATTTGAGCCTCTGAATAATTCCAGGGGTTTTCATGGCTCCAACCATTACTTTCTGGAAACTAGACTTTAAGATGGTTCTAATGGAATTGGTTTCATGTCATTTGAAGAATTCTACTGAAAGTTATGCCCTACTTAAGATTGGAGAAAATCTGAAAAATGTTTCTGTACATTTTTCTATTTTCTCAAGGCAGTTCTCTTAATCACCCCATTAGGGTAACTAAATGAACTTGGATGAGTCTGAAACTTTTACTGGGATTCAGGGATTTTCTACTGAACCTCTCAGCCAAATTTCAGAATTTTTCATAAAGTAGTTCTCCAGATAAAATTCCCAATAGTTTAAATTTTAGGGATTTAATTTTGGAAAACTATTCACTTTCATTTGCTGAATTTGGTATTTCTGGAAAGTACTCAGAATTCTGAGTTCAGAAAAATTTGGTTCATCGAATTTGGAGTTTGCTAGCCAAAGTTCTATTCATTTGAAGTTTGAACTAAAACTGGAAATTCGAATAAAAATTTAAACTCTGCGGGTGGGGTCCCTCGGCTACGTGTCAGCTCCTCAGCTAACCCACACCGGAGCCCGCAGAATTACCCGCGCAGCCACACGGAATCCCGGTGCCGCAGCAAATCCCGAGCGCCCTCAGCAGCGACTGACACGCGGGGCCCGCAAGGCTTCTTCCACCTCGCGCTCCCGCAGCTCCCCGCCGCCGAGCTCGCTGGAGCTCTCGCCGGAGAGGGGTTCCGGCCCTCGGAGCTCGCTGATTCTCGCCGCATGTGCCCAACTCGACTCGGAGAACACGCTGGTGCCCTCACCGGAGCTTGACAACGGCCAGAACAGGGCTCCCGACGGCAACAGCGGCCGGAAGCTCACCGGCGACGTCGAACTCAGCATCCCCTGCACCTTTTTCGATGCGGTTTGCTCGGGGAGCTCCGCTGACACCCGCTGATCACGGATATGGGCACCGATCTCTGTGGAAACAGCTGCAACTACGACCTCATCGGCGACCTAGGCCGGATATTGGCGCCGATGCAAAAAGCTCGAAGACATCGCCCCTACTCGATGAAACTCGATGATTTCTGATCCCAGAGACGCGTGGGCGAGTCTAGATCATGTCCTTAGCTCGGCCTAAGGAGTGGTGGCTTACTTGCTCCGAATTTCCGAATTCCTCACGGTTCGGTTCAAAACACCCCGACGCGCTAATCCCTCAAATACTTTGCCGATCGTGCGAGATAGAGGGCGAGGTCAGTATGGTCGTGATCAGTACCTCGCGGCGGTCCTTTCTTGTGTTGCTCGTCGGGCACGAGAGCGGCTGTTCTGGCCAGACGCTGGCGATCAGATAGGGTGGTGTTTCTGTGCTCGCGCGGAATCGAGAAAGAAGCTCGGTCGGGGGGGGGGGGGGGGGGGGTTCTTGTTTGGGAAACAGGAGGAAGGCGGCGTGGGCTGTGCGCTGGCCTTTGAACCGCGGTTTTGGCACCGTGAGGTGGCCGTGTGCTGCCTCGGTGGCTCGCCGTCACCCGTTCCTTGCGCGCGAAGTCGAGACCCGGCTGCAGCAACCGACTGTGTACTCGTGTGTGCAGCTGACATGTGGGCCTCCCCTTTTCTTCTTTTTCTCTAATATTTCTTTTCTGTTTTTGCTAATTATCCCACCAGCTACTCACAATTTAATGTGAGACTTAGCTCCCAAGTTTTGGTTCAAATTCAAGTTCTCCACTTTGAAATTTGGTTGGTCCAATTTGCTTCATATTTAAACTGAATTTCAAATTCAGTTTTGAATTATTGCAAATTTGGCTCCCGACAAGATGAACTCCAATGAGGATGAAAATTGGTGGGCTTACTCAGAAAAATGTGCTGAGTTTGAATACGAAGCTAACTTTTGAATTTGGGTGATGAAAGTTGCTGCAATTTGAATTTACATTCAAATTGGCTTCTTTTTCAAATACCCCCAAAAGTGCCTCAAAAGTGTTGGATTTCTATGAAACTTGGACTGAACCTTCCCAAGACTTTTCAAGTTCTAGGGGTGAGCTCAACCTCTCATGTTCATGTGTAGAAATCCTACTTTGTGAAAGTGAAGGCTTTCCCCTCTAATTACCCTTTTGATGGAGATTACTTGCTCTTCACAACATTTCCTAAGATATCCACAATAAAAACTGTGGTGTTGTGAGGTGAAGAAAATTTTTTGCAAGTCCCTTTTCTTGGGCTTTTAGATCTAGTACAAGTAAATGGTGTAGAATAATTACCACAACATTTTGTAAGGCTAAGAGTGCAAAGTACAATTTATATGATAAAAATAGAGCAAGTAGTATATGCAACCCTAATATGCAAGATTAACGAAGAGCAAGTAAGTAAGTGGACAATGACGCGAGGATTTTTCACTGAAGTTCGGTTCCACAAAGGAACCTACGTCTCCATTGAGGAGTCCACGAAGGACTAGGTTTCTTTCAACCTTTATCCTCGCCAAGTGATCACAAAGATCAAACTCGGTTTATTCACTAACAATCACAAGTGTAATAAAAACTTCCCGGGTCTCACCACATCTTGGGAGCCGCCGAGCAACACCTAGCCGTCTAGGATTCACTTCCAAGAGTAACAAACACAAGGCAACAAGCAAGTAATGAAAATGAATTAAAGAGATCAATCCCTAGGTGGCCCTAACTCCAAATCACTCACAAAACACTCAACTTTCACCAAGAATTAATTTTGTGCGCAAGAGGGTGAGAGAGTGGGATGAAAAGCTCAAGAATGCTTGTGACAACTTTTAGAATTGTCAGCTACCGAAATGAGGACCAGTGGACTCCTTTTATAGAGTCCACGAAATGTTACCGTTGCCAACCACTGAAGTACAGACATGGGGCCACAGTCTGTAGAGTGACGTCCCCTTCAATGGTCACTAAAATTTCAAAAAGATTCTAAGTCCGGACTAGTCCGGACCTTGATCTGGACAAGTCCGGGCAAGTCCAAAAACATCAGAACCTTCTTTTCCACATTAACATCTGGATAAGTCCGGCTATCCGGACTAGTCCAGATAGAGTTTGGACCCTAGTCCGTACACATCAGAAACTACTTTTCCGTATGCCACACCGGACAAGTCCGGGTCCGAACTAGTCCGGGCCTTCTGTCTGGATAGGTTCAGGCTTGTCTAGATTTGTCCTTTTAAACTTGTCTACCCTTTCTTTTTAGCTAAACTCTAAGGATTGAGCTCCAATCATTTTCACACTTACTTGATGTCGTGTCCCTCTTAATAGTACGGCGTTTCCTACACTCAACAAAAATGAAACCCCAATTCTATGTGTAGGTCTTCAATGCCCTTTTTTTCTTTTTGGAGGGATACAACTTTCCTCTTTTTTGAATCTGCATACACTCTTTGCAAAACTCATTAGTTCTTTAATTTTTTGTCATTAATCAGTCAAAAACCACTAGGGAGGCCTATATGCACTTTCAATCTTCCCCTTTTTGGCGATTGATGACAACCAATTAAAGTTTTCAACAAAACATAGATGAAAAGAAATTTTGAATAACCATTTTTGTGTATATGAAGGAACTCCCCCTACATGTGTGCATATTCATATGATCATGAGCAACGAACGCACAAAAAAAGTGGTTCTTCATATACACATGGTTGTTCGTGGGGTGCCTATTTGTGTGATAGGTGAATAATGTGTGATAGGCATGAACATGACACAACAGTTAACTTATTAGGCACAAGGATAATATAGACATGTCATAACATTGCAAAGATAAAACGATACTCTTACATGTCATTACACACCATGTCCATAAGTATTAAACTTAGTCTTCATCACACAAATACAAGCCAACTTTTAAATGGTCCATTACATAAATGTAGGCCATGTCCAAATAGATAAATAGATAGATAAATCTACTCTCTTCTCCCCCTTTAGCATCAAAACACCAAAAAGGAAAAAGAGAGAAGGGGCATCCTACTCCTCATTCTCCTCGTCCTCCTCGTACTCCCCATCGCTCCCATCATCAGCTTTGTCGTCATTATCGTTGTTGCGCGTGGGAGGTGCGGCGCTCAAAGAGGCTCCACCTCCTCCAAAGAAGGCCAACTCGTCGGGGATGAGCTCGGGTAAGTCCGGAATGCTCTCTTTGTTATCCTCGGATATCGATGGAGATCCCATAGGTGGAATCTCCAACTTGGCACAAATCACCATGATGTTGTCCTTCACGTAGCGACTCTGCCTCTTCCTTGCAGCCTTCTCTTTATGGACCTTCACGCGTGTATCATGACACATGGTGAGGATAGATTTGAGTACCTTGAGAAGACCGCTGGAGGTGCCCGTAGGAGCCGGAGAGGATGCACCCTCTCGTGCGGCCCGAGCAGCCGCTGTCCGCTCCCTCAATGTGGCGGAAGGCATGGGAGCCAGGGCAACCAACTGTGGCTGGAGCTTCCGATGCCTCACGTTCTTCACAAAAGTCTTCTTAGTAACCTTCTCAATCATGCACATAATATAGGGTGCATATCCACATGATCGAGAATGATTGTGAGATGTAGGAGTTAATGCTTGTTGCATAACCGTCCTTGGGAGTCAACGTCTTCCTTAGCAAAAGATTGAGCACATTGAAAAAGGGGAGAATGCCATGCGTGGAAGGTGGGTTGAATGCATAGTGTTGGTCATACATGAAGTCCAAACCATTCTTCATCAACAAATCCTCATTGTGTATCTTGAATGGAGCACTCAAGGTTCCTTGCATCCCTAGGATCTTTGCAAAATCCTTGTACGACACGGTGTATTGCTCACCGTGTGTCATCCATGTGATCCTTGATTCTCCATCTCGATGAAAATACACCGTAGTTCAAAATTGGAGGATTACTTCATTGTTCCATGGGTATTCCATACCCATAAGCCTCTTGATCCCATGAAACTCGCAGGCTGCCTCAACTTCCTTAAACACAACATTCTCCTTCGCCATATAGTCTCAGTCGACCCACTGAACATCAATCACTGCCATCTTCTTTGTGAGGTAGACGGTGCGATAGTAATCACAGTGGAAGTCCGACCAAAATCTAGGATCAGCGGCCATCTTCTCATAACAGTAGGTCTCTTCTTCTCGTCTTTCCGGGCCTCCGTAGCATTCCGGCTGTAGTTCTTAAAATGGGCCTGGCGATTTGGGACCCGAATCGGTGCCGACACTTCCAAGGGCCCAATTGGTTTGCCTGCACCCAAACCTCTATCACTGCTGCTGTGCCGTGACTGGGAAGCTGGCCCCTTGCCCTTGTCAGCGGTGGTCCTACGAACCTTGGAGACCGCGTGTTTGGCTTGAGAAGTCGAAGACTCGGCTTCCGCGCTCTTCTTGCTCCTAATTTTGCGAGTCTCTGTTTCCTTTGTCATCCTAACATTTTCACATGATGGGAATAAGATTCTAGGATGTCACACACGGTTTCTCCGAAGAACGATCGAGTGAATATCACATGTTTGCCAGGATCATTTTCTCATACATGTGACGACAAATAGTGAAGCATCATTATATTACAAGCCAAGTGTTTGAATATAAATAAGTCTTACATTGCATAACATCTCGATGGACGATAATATGTTCATAACATGTAAATAAAACAGCAGCAGAAGATAAGTCTTGTGGGCTCCGTCACAGGCGTTGCCCGGGGGACTCGGTGAACTTAGAGTCCTTCTTCGGGTCCGAAGTCTTGGTCGTTGTACACCACGTCATTCCCTTGGCCTGAGAAGCAATTTAAACCAACAGAACAGCAAGCTTGAGTACCGTTGGTACTCAGCAAGTGTGGGAAAGTTATGTCATGCATGGCTAGAGCAAGGAGAGGTTGAACTCATGGTTAAAGCATTACGCAATTAATACCTATCACCTTAGCTTATTTAGCACCTACATTACTACATAGGTGAAATGGTCCCAATCCCCTAACCCATCATCAATATCAAGTAATCATAACTCCATTACCAATGTTAAGCTCCCCGCTTAACATCCTCAACTTCCCAATTCATCATCCTCTAATCATGAATAAGTCCAAGCCGCTCTTGACCGTGAGCACGGCTGTCATGACAGTTTTGACTCTGCAGAGTTTGCACCACTGTACCCACATGTAGTGATTTCATCCCCCGTTGCCAGGTGGACTAGAAAAACCTCCATTATGCCAGTGGCCGCGAACCACGTTCACACTTCCGAGGTGTGTAGCCAGGAGATCACTACGAGACCTTTACAAAGGGATTTCCGACGAGCGTGGGCCCACTGAGGTTTCACCCCTAACAGCATACAAGAGGCTCCAACCCCGCTGCAGTGGCCCCCTCTTGAGCCTTGCGGTTCATATGATAGTCTAGCTGAATGAATTTCCAGCCATAAAACAGCAACCTAAATTCATACAAAAATTTCTACTGTTCCAATTACATAAATAGAACCTTTATAAATTTTCCCTACCCCTTTTTGGTTATTTAGATTCATTTTTCCACATATTTAAATTTGTTTTGTGCCTAAAGGGTATATTTCAGAGATAAATTCCAAAACAGCAATCTCATTTAGTTTAAAGTTTATTTCCCCTCTAAATTCAGACCTCAGATTGTTCTACCAATTTTCAACAGGGTTAGATTAATTCAACTGAACCTACACCTTTGTATAAATTTAAATCCTATTCACATATTCAATTTCCTGAAATTAATAACCCTCAGGGGCTGATGTGCAAATTCACACTGCAGTGGGGCCCCATTTCTCATTTTCTAAATTTTTAGGGGTCTAAGTGTGCAAAACAGCGAGGTCTTCCTAATTCTTACTAATTGCAGGAGCTAAAACCGATTTTTAAATGAATTTACATCAATTTATGAGGGTCCAGGGGCTAGATTAGAAGTTTCCGGGGCTAGCTCGTGTTTTCCGAGATCCCCACGGGGTAGCGCGTAAGATTCCTGACCTTTATAACGTGGGGCCGATGTGGGCCGTTGCATTTAAAACGGAGGGCTGAGATTAGATCGCGAAGCGGTACGGTTAAATCTATTCGGGACCGCACGATTTAAAACGGACGGGCCACAGGGGGCCACGTCGCCCTGGCCGGAGCCAGCCGCGCGCGGCGGCGGGGGTGGCGACCTCGCCGGCGCAGCCTCGGTTTTTGCCGCTACACGCTAGAACTCGCATCTTTTTGCACGGATCGGTTGCGGAGGGGTAGGGGAAGCTCACCTAGGGGTTTCTCGGGCTTGGAGAGGTCGGAACCGGCTCTGCGACGACGGTGGGCGGTGAAGCTCCTCGGTGCTCGTCGAAGCCGTAGCTAGGGCGCAACGCTCGGTGCCTGCTTTGCCTGCAAGGTTCCCCGGGGCGGCGGGCAGTGACAAAGCCGTTAGTCCAGCGAAAAGCGAAGAGATCTGAAGGTTTTTTGGCGGGGGATGATTGATTCTCACCAGAGAGGGAAAAGGAGCGGTTGAGGGGGAGCCAGCGGCGATTCCTTGCGTTTATATGCACGAGGGGGGGCGGCGGGGTCGGTTGGAGCGATGTAGCACCGCTTGGCCGAAGATTTTGGCTCGTGGCGTGGAATTCGGACGAGGCATCAGCGATCGGCGTGGGAGAATCGGTGGCAGTTGGGGGCGCACGGAGGAAGGGTATGACACGCGGGCCCCACGCGGCAGAGAGAGGGGGAGGGGGAAAACAGCCGCGGGCTGCTGGGCCGGCTGAGGTAGGTTTCGGCCCATTGGCCGTTTTTCTTTTTCCTTTTTCCTTTCTGTTTTTGATTCAAATTTGAATTCCAGTTTGAGTTTGAATTTTTCCTCCACATGCATTACGTGAATTTTAAATTCACATTTTTGACACATTTTGGGGTGTTACAACTCTACCCCCCTTAAAAGAAATCTCGTCCTCGAGATTGGTGACTCTAGGGAAACAGATCTGGGAACTGTGCCTTGAGCTCGTCTTCTCGCTCCCATGTGGCTTCTGCTTCCGAGTGGTGCTTCCACTGCACTTTGCACATTCGGACTCTTTTATTCCTTGTGATGTGTTCCATTGTCTCTAGGATCTTGACCGGCTGCTCGGCATATGAAAGATCCTCTCGTAACATCTCTTCGGGTGTTCTTAAACATTTCTTGAGTTGTGAGACATGGAATACATCGTGCACATCTGATAGGTGAGCCGATAGTGCTAACTGATATGCCACTTCGCCTTTCCTCTCCAGAATCTGGAAGGGTCCGATGTATCGAGGTGATAGCTTCCCTTTCACCTTGAACCGACGAAGCCCTCGGATAGGGGACACCTTGATATAGACATAGTCCCCCACGTTGAAAATGAGCTCTCTCCTTCGTACATCGGCATAGCTCTTTTGTCGGGTCTGGGCTATCTTCAATTTATTGCGGATTTCCCTCACTTTCGCCTCGGCTTCTTGTAGTACCTCGGGCCCAAACACTTTGCTTTCCCCAGTTTGGTTCCAAAATAATGGAGTTCTGCACTTCCTCCCATACAACGCCTCAAAGGGTGACATCTTCATACTAGCCTGATAACTATTGTTGTAGGAGAACTCCGCATACGGTAAGTTCTTATCCTAACTCCTATTGTTCTTGAGTGCACAAGCTCTCAGCATATCTTCAAGGATTTGATTGGTCCTTTCGGTCTGCCCGTCAGTCTGTGGGTGATAGGCGGAACTAAAATTCAGATGAGTTCCCATGGTTTCATGTAACTTCTGCCAGAACCTTGAGGTGAACTGTGTCCCTCGATCTGATACTATCTTCTTTGTCACTCCATGAAAACACAGGACTCTTGACATGTACAATTCTGCCAATTTGGATCCGCTGTAGCTTTCTTTCACGGGGATGAAATGAGCTACCTTAGTCAGCCTGTCGATGATGACCCATATCGGATCATATCCCGATTGGGTCCTAGGCAGTCCCACTATGAAGTCCATACCTATTTCTCCCCATTTCCATTCAGACACTTTGAGTGGTTGCAACAGTCCCGCGGGTCGTTGATGTTCTGCTTTCACCAACTAACATGTGTCACATAGGGCAACATGTTCCGCGACATCACGCTTCATGCCATACCACCAATATCTGCTCTTGGGGTCATGATACATCTTCGTACTCCCAGGATGAATGGAATAGTCGGAATCATGAGCCTCCTTCAAAACCAATTCACAGATCTCCTTCACCTCAGGTACACAGATTCTTTTCCCATGCCACACCGTACCTTGTTCATCCTCTCTGAAGCCAAGAGCTTTATTTTCCTTGAGGAGTTCTCTGTTTTCTTGTATCTTTTCGTCATTCTTCTGACCGTTGCGTATGTCTTGCTCTAATGTGGAGTCCACTTCCATGGCGATGGCCTCACCACTATTCGCAAGGCATAGATTGAGTTTTGCAATCTCTTCCTTCAATTCTGTAGGCGTGTCATGTAAGCTCAACATGTTGACATGCATCCTCCGGCTTAAAGCATCTGCCACGACGTTCGCTTTCCCAGGATGATAGTTGATACCCACATCAAAGTCGTTGATTAGCTCTAACCATCTCCTTTGTCTGAGGTTGAGATCACGCTGTGTGAAAATGTACTTTAAGCTCTTATGGTATGTATATATCTTTGTCCTCTTTCCCATCAAGTAATGCCTCCAAAGCTTCAGTGCGTGGACCACTGCGGCTATCTCGAAGTCATGCGTAGGATAGTTCTTCTCGTGTTTTCGGAGCTGCCTGGACGCATAGGCAACGACATGCCCCTCTTGCATGAGAAAACATCCCAACCCATGTCCAGAAGCATCACAATATACCGAAAAATTCTTCTGCATGTCTGGCATAACTAGCACTGGGGCTGTTGTCAATCTTTTCTTCAGCTCTTGGAAACTTGTCTCACACTCCGGTGTCCACGTTAATGTGATTCCCTTCTCTAACAATTTGGTGAGGGGTCTCGAGATCTTGGAGAAGCCCTCAATGAACCGTCGATAATACCCAGCCAATCCTAAGAAGCTTCAAATTTCCCCGACATTTTCAGAGGTCTTCCACTTCTGCACATCCTCGATCTTGGCGGGATCTACGGAGATTCCTCCCTCCGAGATCATGTGTCCTAAGAAGGGGACTCTTCTCAGCCAAAACTTGCATTTGCTCAGCTTGGCATATAGTTGGTGTTCTCTCAACTTTTGCAACACTAGTCTTAGATGCCCCTCATGTTCTTCTTCATCTTTGGAGAAGATGAGAATGTCGTCAATGAAAACCACTACAAATTTGTCTAGATATTCCATGAATACCTTGTTCATGAGGTACATGAAATACGCCGGGGCATTAGTTAGCCCGAACGGCATGACGGTGTATTCATACGGCCCGTACCGAGATACGAAAGTTGTCTTTGGAATGTCAGTTGGCCTTATCTTCAATTGGTGATATCCCGACCTGAGATCAATTTTTGAGAATACACAAGCTCCCCTCAACTGATCAAATAAATCTTCAATGCGGGGTAATGGGTACTTGTTCTTGATGGTTACTTCATTCAACGCACGGTAGTCTACGCATAACCTTTGGGTTCCGTCCTTCTTGGGCACAAATATCACTAGAGCTCCCCATTGCGAGGAACTAGGACAAATATACCCCTTCTCTGTTAATTCCCTTATATGTTCTTTGAGCTCTTCCAGCTGTTCGGAGTCCATCCGATAAGGCCTCTTGTATATCGGGACTGTTCCAGGCACTAGTTCAATCGCGAATTTCACTTCACGATCTGGGGGCATACCTGGCAACTCCTCAGGAAAAATGTCGGGATATTCCTTGATAACCCTTATCTCTTCCACTTCCACTTCCACTTGATTGAGTTTAATGTCCCTCTTAGGTTCTTGTACGGCTATGAACTTCACTTTTGTGCCACTAGTGTGAGTTAGTTCCACCGTTCTAGTCGAACAATGGATGATACCTTTATGTTTGGTCAACCAATCCATATCCAAAATGATATCTATCCCTTGTGAGTTTATCACTATGAGGTTTGCAGTAAATACTACCCCATTAATGTCTAGATTCACCTTGGGACACACTTGTCTTGTTCTTATTTCTCCCCCTGGAGAGTTCACTGCTAACATATGATTCATTTGTGTTGTTGCTAGATCATGCTTCTTAACAAATCCTTGAGCAATGAACGAGTGGGTAGCACCAGAATCGAACAAAATGGTTGCAATGTGTAGATTTGCAGGGAACTTACCAATCACCACGTCCGGTGCCTCTTGCGCTGCCACCATGGTCATGTGGTTCACCCGTCCTCGCATCACATTCTGCTGCTGTGGCTGCATAGGCTTCTTCTTCGGGCACTTATGAGCGTAGTGCCCCACTTCAGCACAATTGAAGCATTGCACCCCAACTTTAGATGTCTGGCCTTTGTTATCTTGGGGTTGGTTCTGTGGCCCTTGTCCTGCTGGTCGAGGTTGATAAGTGGGGCGTGGATGCTGCACAAACTGACGCTGCGGCTGTACTGGTGCTGATGGAGGCCTGAAGTTCGGGTTGTACCCTCTCAGTGTCGAGTAGGGTACCACAGCACGGCTCGTCCGCCCTGCAGGTTGCTGCATCAGACGTGGACGTGTGTTTCTGCTTGATGCTTGGTGTGACCATCCCATCTTCCTCTTGTTTTCATTCTCCAAGGCCTTCAGCTTCCTCTCCACGACAAACGCACTGTCCACCATCTTTTGGAAACTTTCATATTGGTTGGAGGACATTGCACATTGCATTTCCATGGTAAGTCCTTCCACAAAGCAGTCATGTTTCTGCTCATCAGTTTCAATGTCCCGTGGTGCATAACGGGACAGTTGGGTGAACCAAGAACTCCTTCCTCTTGTTCTTGAGTTCTCCCCTTGGTATGTAGTGGTTGTGGAAACTGCGCTTGAACTCTTCCCAAGTGATGTTCTCGGGGTCATGATGGGCTGCCACGTAAGCGGTCCACCAATCAGCAGCGGGTCCATGCAATTGGTGAGAGGCAAACAGCACCCTCTCATATCCATGGCATTGTATGATCCTCATCTTATTCTCAATGGTCTTGAGCCAATCATCTGTCTCCAGAGGTTCAGCAGCACTTGCAAACTTTGGGGGTTGAGTTCCCAGAAACTCACTCAACCTTGGTTGACGTGGTGCAGCCTGCGGGGGTGGAGCTTGGTGTAAGTTGGCCACCACTTGAGTCAAATTCTGGATGAGATGATTTTGATTGTCAATCATTTGGTAGATAGGGTCAGCTCCTTCTCGGCGACCACCCTTGTCTTGCCCTCCAGAAAGGTGAGGATTGGCAGCCTCCTTGTTGTTGTTGGGGTTGGCACCACGACCTCTTCCTCTTCCGGCCATCTATTATGATCAACCAAGTGTCAACTTAATCATTACGCATTAACTTCCAACATTGCTGGTATAAACTTAGACTTTTGAGACCTTAATATTCACACGATTTCTGAAGATTTCACATAAGGTTTTAGACATCATGTCTCATGCAAAAATAAACGCACTATTGATTCATAGGGTTTCACGCACAAAAGCAAATGCAATCTTAAAGACGAGGTTGTGGACAAGTGCCCATGGCTTCCACAACTCACGTCACACACCAAACATTAACAAGCAAATAGATAGGTTCTTGACTCGACTACTCGATAACATGCTGAAATAAGGGAAATGACTCTAAACAACTCGTATCAAGGAGCTGGCTCGTCAGGGTGTTCCTCATCATTGCGGCTGCCCTCTGATTCCGCTTTAGGTGGGGAAGCTGCTGGCGGAGAAGTGCGGCGACGCTTGCTTGCCCGACGGTCTGGGGAGTCAGGAATCCATGTGTCATTCTCGGTGACACACAGTTCATTCCCATCTCCTCTCTCCCTTGCCCTCAAGTTGGCGCGAAGCAACGCCTCAGTTTCCTTCAGGGTGTCAGGGACATCCTGAAGCTCCTGCTAGCACTCCTGTAGTCGAGTGCTGAGCATAGCTGCATCCTCTAAGCACAGGTCTATGTGCTCATGGGAAGTCCCCTGCTGCACCGGCAGGTAATTGTACTCCGCGGTGCCACTCTCACGCTGGAGGACATACATGTACCCAGTCCTGTCCAGGTGGCGACGGTTGATGTAACTCTGGTAGGTGATGGCCTCCCAGGTGACATCCTTCTCAGCATCGGCCTGAGTCGCCCGACAAGCTGGAGAGCGGTGGATCTTGAGCAGCTGGTTATCATGGATAATCCTCATCTCTGAGCTCCATTCTTCACGCTTCTCACGGATGGTCCTGGTGGAGCTGTAGTGTATGATCAGCTTGCCAACATTGTTGGCGGCGTGGAGCATACGCCGAAGACGGCGCAACAAGCCTCCTACTGCCAACCCGTAGGAGTGGTACGTCACCGGGCGGTTCTCCTCCCTCAAGGCAAGGGCAGCTACGGGAACTCTTCCTCCGGTGGACTTGCGCGCGGTGCGGACCATGCGAACCATCTAAAACATAAAGTATTTAAAATCAAGTTAGATAAGAATTAAATAAAGACTGCATTTTGAATAAAAGTTGAGGCAATATGGACAATTAAAGTGACCACATTAAATAACACTTTCACCCCACACCTTTTATAAAATAGTTTTTAAGAACATAGGGTCCTTAAATACGTCCATTTCTACCTAGGTCCACGTTCCTGGGCAACCTTGGCTCTGATACCACTTCTGTCACACCTGGTTTCTCCGAAGAACGACCGAGTGAATATCACATGTTTGCCAGGATCATTTTCTCATACATGTGACGACAAATAGTGAAGCATCATTATATTACAAGCCAAGTGTTTGAATATAAATAAGTCTTACATTGCATAACGTCTCGATGGACGATAATATGTTCATAACATGTAAATAAAACATCAGCGGAAGATAAGTCTTGTGGGCTCCGTCACAGGCGTTGCCCGGGGGACTCCGTGAACCTAGAGTCCTTCTTCGGGTCTGAAGTCTTGGTCGTTGTACACCACGCCGTTCCCTTAGCCTGAGCAGCAATTTAAACCAACAGAACAGCAAGCTTGAGTACCGTTGGTACTCAGCAAGTTAGGGAAAGTTATGTCATGCATGGCTAGAGCAAGGAGAGGTTGAACTTATGGTTAAAGCACTACGCAATTAATACCTATCACCTTAGCTTATTTAGCACCTACATTACTACATAGGTGAAATGGTCCCAATCCCCTAACCCATCATCAATATCAAGTAATCATAACTCCATTACCATTGTTAAGCTCCCCGCTTAACATCCTCAACTTCCCAATTCATCATCCTCTAATCATGAATAAGTCCAAGCCGCTCTTGACCGTGAGCACGGCTGTCATGACAGTTTTGACTCTGCAGAGTTTGCACCACTGTACCCACATGTAGTGATTTCATCCCCCGTTGCCGGGTGGACTAGAAAAACCTCCATTATGCCAGTGGCCGCGAACCACGTTCACACTTTCGAGGTTTGTAGCTAGGAGACCACTATGAGGCCTTTACAAAGGGATTTCCGACGAGCGTGGGCCCACTGAGGTTTCACCCTAACAGCATACAAGAGGCTCCAACCCCGCTGCAGTGGCCCCCTCTTGAGCCTTGCGGTTCATATGGTAGTCCCGCTGACACCTACTCCCATCACCATCCAAACACCCATGCTACGCCGGAGATACGCCTAATTAATTGGCCAAGCTACCCCATCTCAGCATGTGGTTGGCACGGTAAAGCTAGGTTACATGCTCCATGAACCGGTCCTTAGGATCCAGGCAAGTACTATACACAAACCCGAGTCTCGTGCAAGCAGCACCAACCAAAGCATCCAACTTGCCTAGATCCCTACCTCTACATAATTCATAATATCTCATTCAAGGGTAAAGTAAACAAGTTGATGATCTCATATCCCATTTATCCCATTCTAAGCATGGCTAAGCATGAGTAGTGTAAATGAATGACATAATAACATAACTCCCAACCCAGGCTACAAGGAAGCAAGATAATGAAAATCTAGGGAAACTTCCTAGCATGGGTATCTATCACATTCCAACTTGACAATGCAATTAAATTCTAACTACACATCCTAGTATAGGATCAAAGTGGTCAAGGACACTTGCCTTCTTCCTGCTGCTTTGGGAATGGAAAGTCTTGATCTTAAAAGGTGAGAACTTGCTCTGGGGCTGGTTCTACTCATGCCAATACACATAGCAAAAAGAAAACAACATTCCATAAGCCATAGTCCATATTTCCACTCATGCAAACCACACATTCATACATATGAAAGTCATACACATATTTAAGTGTTGTGTTTAACCTAGATACGTTGATTCTAAGCATACATGCATTTTAAACATATATATTATTTCTAGCTTTAATATTCAGATTTCTAAGTGCACACTATATATGAATTTCCAATTTGGACAAATTTTCTATATTGGGTAATACACTTCTTAGCCACAAAATTTGCATAAAAGATAATTTCCTACTCAAAATAGGTTTTAAGATCTTCTACAAAATCTAAATTTGAAGTTTTGGATTTGGGGACCTCACTAATCATTTTCTAATTATGCATACCTATTTTCCTATATTTTAAGACTTATTTTCCATACCTAAAAATGAACTTTAATATTAAAATAACAAGACATATCACCTAAACAGAATATGTTCTGATCTAAAATGTCCCATAAAATATCTTTTGACTTCTTTTCTGATGGGGATCAATTTAAATTTATTCTTACCCATTTTCAGAATTTATTTTCTAGCCTAAAATGAATTTCCAGCCATAAAACAGCAACCTAAATTCATACAAAAATTTCTACTGTTCCAATTACCTAAACAGAACCTTTATAAATTTTCCCTACCCCTTTTTGGTTATTTAGATTCATTTTTCCACATATTTAAATTTGTTTTGTGCCTAAAGGGTATATTTCAGAGATAAATTCCAAAACAGCAATCTCATTTAGTTTAAAAGTTTATTTCCCCTCTAAATTCAGACCTCAGATTGTTCTACCAATTTTCAACAGGGTTAGATTAATTCAACTGAACCTACGCCTATGTTTAAATTTAAATCCTATTCACATATTCAATTTCCTGAAATTAATAACCCTCAGGGGCTGATGTGCAAATTCACACTGCAGTGGGGCCCATTTCTCATTTCCTAAATTTTTAGGGGTCTAAGTGTGCAAAACAGGGAGGTCTTTCTAATTCTTACTAAGTCCAGGGGCTAAAACCGATTTTTAAATGAATTTACATGAATTTCTGAGGGTCCAGGGGCTAGATCAGAAGTTTCCGGGGCTAGCTCGTGTTTTCCGAGATCCCCACGGGGTAGCGCGTAAGATTCCCAGCCTTTATAACGCGGGGCCGATGTGGGCCGTTGGATTTAAAACGGAGGGCTGAGATTAGATCGCGAAGCTGTACGGGTTAAATCTATTCGGGACCGCACGATTTAAAACGGACGGGCCACAGGGGGCCACGTCGCCCTGGCCGGAGCTAGCCCGCGCGCGCGGCGGTGGGGGCGGCGATCTCGCTGGCGCAGCCTCGGTTTTTGCCGCTACACGCTAGAACTCGCATCTTTTTGCACGGATCGGCTGCGGAGGGGTAGGGGAAGCTCACCTAGGGGTTTCTCGGGCTTGGAGAGTTTGGAACCGGCTCTGCGACGACGGTGGGCGGTGAAGCTCCTCGGTGCTCATCGAAGCCATAGCTAGGGCGCAACGCTCGGTGCCTGCTTAGCCTGCAAGGTTCCCTGGGGGCGGCGGGCAGTGACAAAGCCGTTAGTCTAGCGGAAAGCGAAGAGATCCGAAGGTTTTTCGACGGGGGATGATCGGTTCTCACCCGGAGAGGGAAAAGGAGCGGTTGAGGGGGAGCCGGTGGCGATTCCTTGGGTTTATATGTACGAGGGGGGCGGCGGGGTCAGTTGGAGCGAGGTAGCATCGCTTGGCCGAAGATTTTGGCTCGTGGCGTGGAATTCGGACGAGGCAGCGGCGATCGGCACGGGAGAATCGGTGGCGGTTGGGGGCGCGCGGAGAAAGGGGATGACATGCGGGCCCTGCGCAGCAGAGAGAGGGGGAGGGGGAAAACAGCCGCGGGCTGCTAGGCCGGCTGAGGTAGGTTTCGGCCCATTGGCCGTTTTTCTTTTTCTTTTTCCTTTTTCTTTTTTTGTTTTTGATTCAAATTTGAGTTCCAGATTGAGTTTGAATTTTTCCTCCACATACATTACGTCCAAAAAATTTAAATTCACATTTTTGACACATTTTGGGGTGTTACATAGGATCAAAGGATGCCAGAGAATCATGCGAGACTAAATTTTAGGATTCAAACTGTCAGAAGCTGGACTAGTCCGGTCAGAGTACCAGACATGTCCGCATTGTCGGGGTCCGAACTAGTCCGGACCCTACAGTTTCAAACCCTAACTTTTCAATCTCGCACAAAATCAAGAAACTGCCTAGCAATACTTCAAAATGACATGGCAGGGGTAGTTTATAGGTCATTCATCATCACACTTTTGAACTTAATCGAGGGATTCACAAGGATTTGAAGAAATGGAGGGTTAGGTCAAAAATACCTCAAAAGTGAAGGAGAGGCACAAAATCTTGCGGGGAATCGATGCGGACTAGTCCGGACTATTTGCGTTCACTCCAAACTTGAACATCCACTGATTTGCTCGAAGGTTTGGTGGGGTGGGATGGAAAATCACCTTGGGGCGGTTGGAGGGTGTGTTTGCGGTCAAGTGGAGAAGAAAGGGGAGAAAAATAAGCCCTGTAGCCGGGTAGGGGTTTATATACCCCCACACCGGACTTGTCCGGATCATCGTCTCGACTAGTCTAGTTTCTCCAGTGCGGACTTGTCCGGACAGTTCGGTACTACTCGGGCTAGTCCTCCCTATTTATGTACATATGACATATATATAGCTTATAGATTATTTTGGACGGGCTTTCACAAATATATCGAATAGTTTGACCACCAAGCAATTTATTACGCATATCATGATCATATTAAGTCAAAAAGGCATATTAGAGCTAAGGTTGGGTACTTTCCACAATTCACTCATTGTATGTTTTCTAGCCATCTTATTTTGCAAACCTATTCAAAATCACAGTTGTTGTGCAACACTTCAAGTCGCAATCCTAAAGTCTAGGATATTTAGCTCGTTTCTAAGTTGACAAATCGTTTCTCATCTAGTGGCTTGGTAAATATATCGGCTAGTTGTTTTTCGGTTCTAACATGCGAAATGATTATATCTCCCTTAAATGAGTGATCTCTCAAAAAATGGTGTCGGATATCTATATGTTTGGTCCTAGAGTGCTCAATGGGGTTATGGGCAATTTTAATGGCACTCTCATTGTCACATAAAAGTGGAATATGGCTCATATCGTAACCATAGTTCTTTAAAGTTTGTTTCATCCATAGAAGTTATGCACAACAACTTCCGGCTGCAATATACTCCGCTTCAGCCGTGGATAATGCAATAGAGTTTTCTTTCTTAGAAGACCACGACACAAGAGACCTTCCCAAGAATTGACAGGTTCCGGATGTACTCTTCCTATCAACCTTACATACGGCATAGTCCGCATCGGAGTATCCAATGAGATTAAACTTTGATCCTTTTGGATACCATAGCCCTATATTAGGTGTGTGAACTAGATATCTTAAGATTCTTTTAACAACCCTTAAGTGACGTTGTTTTTATGCGGCTTGAAATCTTGCACACATACACACACTAAGCATAATATCGGGCCTAGATGCACAAAGATAAAGTAAGGAACCAATCATGGATTGATATACCTTTTAATCCACGCTAGTTCCATCTTCGTTGAGATCTAGATGTCCATTTGTCCCCATGGGCGTTTTGATGGGCTTGGCCTTGTCCATATCAAACTTCTTGAGTATATCTTGAATGTACTTTGTTTGACTTATGAGCGTGCCTTCCTTGAGCTGTTTAACTTGAAAACCTAAGAAGAACATCAACTCCCCCATCATGGACATCTCAAACCTTTCCATCATTATTTTACTAAACTCATCACAAAAAGACTTGTTAGTAGAACCAAATATAATGTCATCGACATATATTTGGCATACAAATAAATCATCATCAAAATTCTTTGCGAAGAGTGTATAATCAGCTTTTCCTATCCTAAAACTATTTTTAATAAGAAAATCTCTAAGACATTCATACCAAGCTCTAGGAGCTTGTTTGAGGCCATAGAGAGCCTTATGCAATTTATAAACATGATTAGGATATATTTGGTCTTCAAAGCCCGGAGGTTGCTCCACATAAACCTCTTCTTTGATTGTTCCATTTAGGAATGCACTCTTCACATCCATTTGGTAAAGCTTGAAATCATGGTGAGTAGCATAGGCTAATAGAATACGAATTGACTCAAGCCTAGCTACGGGACCAAAGGTTTCATCAAAATCCAAACCTTCGACTTGTGAGTATCCCTTGGCCACAAGTCCTGCCTTATTTCGTGTCACCATTCCATACTCGTCTTGTTTGTTGTGGAACACCCACTTGGTGCCCACAATATTGGTATTTGGTCTCTTCACCAATTCCCAAACTTTATTCCTTTTGAAGTTGTTCAATTCTTCTTGCATGGCCATCACCCAATCTGGGTCTTGTAGTGCCTCTTCCATCATTAAGGGCTCCAAAGAGGAGACAAATGAGTAATGTTAACAAAAACTGGCTACACGATATCGAGTAGTTACCCCTCTCGTGATGTCTCCAAGAATGTTGTCGACGGGATGATCTCGTTGAACACTTTGGTATACTCTTGGATGGGCCACTTGAGGCCTTGGATTAACTTCATCTTCACCACCGTCTCTCCCCTTGATCATTGCCATTATCTTGATGTTGGCCATCTTAATCTTGAGAGTCTTGTTGTTGATCGTCTTGATCTTGATCTTGTACTTGTGTTGGAGGAGCAACTCATGTTGAAGATTGATCCACTTTAGCGCGATGCTCCTCTTATGGGCGTACATCACCAAGAGCCATCCTCCTTAATGACATGTATGGTGCCTCCTCTTCATCTAGCACACATTGATCAACTTGCTCTAGTTGTGAGCCATTAGTTTCATCAAACACTACATCACGTGCTATTTCAACACAACCGGAGTTTTTGTTGAAAACACGATATGCATAAGTGTTTGAGCCATAGCCAAGCAAGAAACCTTCATCAGATTTATATGCAAATTTAGAAGTCTTAGGTTTCTTGATAAGGATATAGCACTTACTACCAAAGACTCGAAAATATGAAACATTTGGTTTGTTACCGGTTAGGAGCTCATATGGTGTTTTCCTCAAAAGTCGATGGAGATAGAGTCGGTTTGTGGCATGACAAGCGGTGTTAACTGCTTCAGCCCAAAACCGATCCAAAGTCTTGTACTCATCAAGCATGGTTCTTGCCATCTCAATGAGCGTGCGATTTTTCCTTTCGACCACTCCATTTTGTTGAGGGGGGTATGGGGCCAAAAATTCATACTTGATGCCTTCTTCATCAAGATACTCATCCACTTGAGTGTTCTTGAACTCGGTGTCGTTGTCGCTTCTAATCTTCTTAATCCTTAGGGAAAACTCATTTTGAGCTCTCTTTAAAATTTTCTTTAGTATCCCTTGTGTTTCACTCTTCTCATACAAAAAGAACACCCAAGTGAAACGAGAAAAATCGTCAACTATAACAAGACCATATTTGTTACCGCCTATGCTTATGTAAGCAATGGGACCAAAAAGATCCATATGAAGCAATTCCAAGGGTCTTGTTGTAGTCATCATGTTTTTGGCGGGATGTGGTGCTCCAATTTGCTTTCCGGCTTCACATGCACTACAAGGCCTATCTTTATCAAACACAAGATTTGTTAGTCCTAGAATGTGATCCCCTTTTTGAAGTTTTTGTAAATTCCTCATACCAACATGGGCTAGTATCCTATTCCATAACCAACCTATGTTAGTTTTTGCAATTAAGCACGTGTCAAGTTGAGCTCCATCCGTGGTAAAATCCACAATATAGAGTTTTCCCTTTAACACACCCTTAAATGCAATTGAGTCATCACTTCTTCTAAAAATGATCACACCCTCATTTGTGAACATACAATTGTACCCCTTCTCACAAAGTTGTCATACGGACAACAAATTGTAATCAAGAGACTCTACATGCAAGACATGAGAAATTGAATGTTGGGAGGAAATAGCAATTTTACCAATACCAAGCACTCTTCCTTGACTATTGTCACCAAAAGAGATGCTTTCACTTAGATCATCATTCTCTTCATATGCGATGAACATCTTTCTTTCTCCGGTCATGTGGTTTGTGCATCCACTATCTAGCACCCATTTTGATCCACCGGAGAAATATGCCTACAAAAACAATTTAGGCCTTGGTTTTAGGTACCCAAACTTGTTTGGGTCCTTCAATGTTAGTCACAAGTTATTTGGGCACCCATACACAAGTCTTTGATTTCTTGTGGTGTGGCCCAACATATTTAGCAATGACTTTTCCAAGCTTATTTCTCATTAGCGCATAAGACGCATTAAAGTCGTGAAATGACATAGTGGGAACAAAATGAGTATTTGCATGAGTAGACTTGCCTAATTTCATATTGGTGTAAGACCCTTCTTTAACAAAAGTAAGACATTCCTTATTATTCTTTACTACTCTAGTGTTTTCCTTGCCACCTCTAACATAACCAAGACCTTCTTTCATTAAGGGAGATCTAGAGTTCAAATATGCACTTCTTGCATATTTGAGCTTCTCCTTATCAAAAACTTATTTCTTGGCTGGAGTTTTGCTTTGGGCAATCTTAAGTTGCTCCTTCAAGTTAATTATCAGTTTTGCACAATCACAAGCTTTAGTGGTGGAGTGCCTAGTGGGGTTGAGTGAGCTTTTAGAAGGTGAGGCACTAGACATGAGAGTCTCAAATTGCACTTCAAGTGATTTGAGAGCTTTTGACAAATTCTCAAATTCATCATGAAGAGAAACATTTGAACTCTTGAGACTTGAGCATGTCTCCTTGCATGATGCAAGTTCTAAGTTTAGTTTGCTAGTCTTCTCTTTTTCAAGTTTTAGTAACCTCTCAAGTTCTAGATTTTTTTCTTTCTCAAGGATGAGCAATCCTTCTTGTTTGTCAAGAATCTCTTCCATGTCAAATACTTGTTCCATTAGACTTTCCATTTTATAGATGTTCTTTTTATTCATCCCCTTAAACATGAACTCCATATCACTACTACTATCACAAGTTAATAGACTTGGAGGAGGATTTGGAGTTTACCTTACGCTTTGTCTCCTTAGCCATGAGACAAGTGCCATTTTCCTTCTTTCAATTTCCTTGATTAGGCAATAGTACCTTTTTGGCTTGAATGCTTGTTGATGGCTATGTTAGCCACTTCTTCATCTTCGGATGAGGAGCTCCCATCATTTGAGTCCCACTCTTCTCCAATATGAGCAGCCCCAAAGAACTTCTATTTCTTGGCATTCTTCTTGTCTTGAAATTTTTTTCCTTCTTTTTCTTCTTGCCATCATCTTAATCTCTCTTCTCATATGGACAGTTAGTGATGTAATGCCCATACTTGGCACAATTATAGCAATCCCTTTTTGTTCTTGACCTTATCTTGTCCTTGGACTTGTTCTCATAGTTTGCGCTCTTCTTCTTTCTCATCATTCTCTTCAATTTCTAATGAAGAGGGTCATTTCTTCATCATCCATTGAGCTCTCATCTTTACTCTCTTCACTTGAGCTTTGTTCATTCACTTCCTTGCCTCTAGATTCCTTGGACGCCTTGAGGGCGATGTCATTCTTCTTGGATGAGGTTGCTTTGTATAGGTCCTTTACATGTTTAGCTTCTTTCTCCATCATCTCATGGTTGACAAATGTTCCAAGTCCTTCATCGGGAGTCATGGCATCAAAGTTTGGACTCTCACATATCAAGGTGCAAAGTGTAAGATTTTGCACCGTAAAAGCCCTAATCATTCTTTTGACCACTTCATGGTCGGTCCATCTCTTGCAACCGTAAGCTCTACTTTTGTTGATGAGAATTTTAAGCCGGTTGTACATCTCTAGTGGAGTTTCATCATTCTCTATTGCAAACCTCCCAAGCTCCCCCTCAATCATCTCTATCTTGGCCTCACGGATAGATTTGGTACCCTCATGAGCAACCTTGAGGGTATCCCAAATGTCTTTTGCAATTTCCAACCCGTCAACCTTGTGAAATTCTTCCTTGGACAAGGAAGAGATGATGACCGCTGTGGCTTGAGCATTGCGATGGATTTGTTGCTCTTGATCCGGAGTGAGCTCATCATCATCCTCCGAAATTTTTACCCTTGTACATACAACACTCCAAAGTACGGGGTTAAGAGAGATTAGGTGTAATTTCATATTGTGCCTCCACATTGTGTAATTTGTACCATCAAGGTGGGGCGGGGGGGGGGGCTTGCCAACGGGAATAGAGAGAAAATTAGTATTCATGTTTAAACGCTCATAGTTGAAAGGATACGAGTAGAAGTCCTTTGACTCCTCCCCCTTCTTCTTTTTCTTCTTCTTTTGTTCCTTCTTCTTCTTCTTCTTCAACAAAGCCATGAGACGCTCCACTTCATCATCTTCATCACTTGAGGCAACGGAGTATGTTCTTTGTCTTTCACACCTTCTTCTCACTCTCAAGTGTGTAAGAGCGAGGTGAGTCGACCCGTCCGCCATCGGCTTGAGCGTTTGATTTCTTGCTTCAGTTGTTCGCATTTGTGTCCCCATGACCTCTCCGAGCGGTTAAGCCCCTAATAAGAGAGTTATGATCTAATACCCGTTGAAAGTTGCCTAGAGGGGGTGATTAGGCTAATAAAACTTAAAACATAGTTAATTCAACAAAATAGACAGAGTCCAGACTTGTCTGGGTACAGGTCCGGACTAGTCCGGATCAGCGCAGTGAAAGTTTTAAATTAACGTGTTTCGACGATTCCAAGGACAATTATTTTGATCTAGTACAAGTAAATGGTGTAGAATACTTATCACAAGATTTTGTAAGGCTAAGAGTGCAAAGAATAATTTATATGATAAAAATAGAGCAAGTAGTGATGAAACCCTAATATGCAAGAATAACAAAGAGCAAGTAAGTGGACAATGACGCGAGGATTTTTCACCGAAGTTTGGTTCCACAAAGGAACCTACGTCTCTGTTGAGGAGTCCACAAAGGACTAGGTTTCTTTCAACTTTTATCCTCACCAAGTGATCACAAAGATCAAACTCGGTTTATCAACTAACAATCACAAGTGTAATACAAACTTCCCGAGTCTCACTACAACTTGGGAGCCACCAAGCAACACCTAGCCGTCTAGGATTCACTTCCAAGAGTAACAAACACAAGGCAACAAGCAAGTAATGAAAATGAATCAAAGAGCTCAATTCCTAGGTGGCCCTATCCCCAAATCACTCACAAACTCTCAACTTTCACCAAGAATTGATTTCGTGCGCAAGAAGGTGAGAGAGTGGGCTGAAAAATCTCAAGAATGCTTGTGACAACTTTTAGAATCATCAGCTACCGAAATGGGGACCAGTGGACTCGTTTTATAGAGTCTACGAAATGTTACCGTTGCCAACCACCGAAGTCCGGACTGTCGAAGCATCTACGGTCGACACTTCCCCCGGGACTGCTCGGGGCAGCCCGCGGAGATTCTTTTTCGGAGGTGCTAGTCCTCCTGCGTGGGTCTCGCTGAAATGGACGAAGGAAGGAGATGAACACAAGGGTTTTTTATGTGGTTCGGACCGCCGGAGCGTAAAACCCTATGTCCACGGTGAGCAGAGGTGCTCGTTGTATTGCTTGAGGCTTAGAACCGGAGTTCTAAGTTTGGAATGAAGTGCATATGTCTACTGGGGGACGAATGCTGAGGGATCTCAACCCTGGAGTCCGAGGCCTAAAGTGTACTTGAACCCTCGAACCCGCAAGGTTGCGAACCCCTTGCAACGTTGCCTACCCGAGCCTTTTATAGTTCAAGACTCGAGCAGCTTACAAGGTGGGCCCCGGAGCCCGACAGGTGGCCCCGGGGTGATTTCCTGTCATCTACCGTATCTCGCAGTAATGCCGGTAGCTATCGCTGGCAGTAGCTTCTGCGCCTCCGTCCTGCTGCCCTGCCCACGCCGCAAGCTAGGCGTAGTGGTTGATGATGGTAGGGGCAGCAGGGGTTGTCTTGTCGCGGTGTTTATTGGTCCACAGCCTCTGGCTTTCTGCGCCCGTCTTCACTGTGATGTGACTGGGCGCAACGCCTCCTGGCAGGGGCGTGCTCCGTGTCTCCGCGTCTTAGGAAGGCGCGGGTCTTCAATGCCGCGCCTTGGGAAGGTTGTCTTTACTTCGGCTTCCTACGCGCCGGGGCAGGTAGCGCAGTTCTGTTGGCCACATGGCGGGCCCGGAGCTCTCCTCTGGGGAGAAGGGGAGCTCCGGCCCCGATGGACACGTGGAGCCTTCGGAGATCACCCCCGCAGAGGGGGGGGAGGTCCGGCTCTGCTAGCCACGTGGCGGGCCCGGAGCTCTCCTTTGAGGAGAGGGGGAGCTCCGGCCCTGCTGGACACGTGGAGCCTTCGGAGCTCGCCCCCGCGGAGGGGGGAGGTCCGGCTCTGCTTGACACGTGGCGGGCCCGGAGCTCTCCTCTGAGGAGAGGAGGAGCTCTGGCCTCGCTGGACACGTGGAGCCTTCGGAGCTCTCCCCCGCGGAGGGGGGAGGTCCGGCTTCGCCTGGCCACGTGGCTAGCTCGGAGCTCTCCTCTGAGGAGAGGGGGAGCTCCGGCCCGGCTGGACACCTGGCGCCCTCGGAGCTCGCCCCTGCGGAAGGGGCGAGGTCCTTAGGCAGTTTTATCCTGTGCGCGGGGGTATCCGGTATTGAGGGTACCAACAGTGGGCCCCGGGCCCATCTCGGGGGAGGTAACGAGCCCGAGGTGGGGCCTTCACCTTTTCTATCTTGCGCACTTTCTTCAAACTTCCCTGACCCGTTGCCTGGGCAACGGAAGGTCATTGGGTCTTGACTCTTGCTTTGAAAGTTGCTTTCACTGTGGCAGTTTCCAAGGATGCCACTACTGCACGTCGCAGCGCACTACCGCACGTCGCAACGCTTTGCCAGGAACTGCCGGGTTCTCCGCCTGGGTGGCTGACTGCTCGGTCCACCGCTTCTGCAGGACGGCTTGGGCCCCCTTGTCATGGTCATTGGGGCTTGGACTTGAGGCATCTGCCCCGAACGGCGCATACGAAGCGTTTCAAATCGCTTCTGGGAAGTTTTAAAAGGGGATCTCATCCGCATCGCAGGCTTCCCTTTGCACACTTCCTTGCGCTTGAGCTTTTTGGATTCCTCCGTGCGCCCAAGCGTCTTCCACCTTCTGAGTTCTTGCCTCTTCGCCTCCGATGGCTTCCTACCTGCCTCCGCTGCGCATCGCCCAGACGAGAGACCTGGGGTCGATGCGCAAGCTGCTGGGATGGCACTCTGAGGAGGAGCGGCGTTGCCTTCAGCGGGGATCTCTCCCTCTGTTTCTGGAGAGGGCGGAGATCGTCTTCTTCGCCGCCTATGCCCTAGCGGGGTTCGTCCCGCCGATCTCCTCTTTCTTCATGACGCTGCTGGAGACGTACGGCCTCCAGCTTCATCACCTCTCCCCCAACTCTTTCGCCATGGCCGCCGTCTTCGTCCACTTCTGTGAAATGTTCGTGGGAGTGAGAGCTTCAGTGACGCTCTTCCGTCACTTCTTCGTGCTGCGGATGACTGGGCGCGGCTCGAAGAATCAGTTGGGCGCCTACTACTTCTAGCACCGCTGCAAAGACTCGAAGGTCTCTGGGTAACTTCTGCCCTTCAGCGCCGCAAGGTGGGAAGGCTGGAGGGACAACTGGGTGATCGTGAAGACCGATGAGCACGATCGCCTCAAGTTGCCGACTGATGCTAACCACCGAGCGTCGCTTCTGGGAAGAGAGCCCAGAGTTGGAGCCAGAATACACGCCGGTCCTGGAGCGGATCCGGTTCCTGGTGGATCAGGGTTTGACATCCCTGATGGTGCTGACAGATTTCTTGTCGCGCCGCCTTGCGCCACTGCAGAAGCGCAGTGTTCTGGTGTGGTACTACGCCGGCGAGCACGACTGCACTAGACCACGAGGTGGAGGGGCTCCGCGCTTCGCGGATCGTCGAGGCCAGAGCGGTCTGGGACTTCGTTGGCCAGGCGGAGTCCGCTCTGGTGCCCCTTGGCTACAGCCCCTTGAGAACGGGGGCTCCGGCTCAAGAGGTGGTCAAGGCGATCCGGACGCTCGAGTCCATCGGCGCCAAGCTGGATAGGCTCGAGGCTGTGATCGTCGACGTGCTCGAGACGGAGGGACGGAGCTTAGCGAAGGAGGTCGCCACGCACGTGCTGACGTGCTTCCGGAGCTGGGACTCTTCCGTCTCTCTGGAGCCGGTGGTTCGGGGCCCCGTCGTCGAGCAGGAGGAGGTTGCCAGGGCCGGAGTCAGAGACGTCGCCGCCCTCGTTGCGTCTAGGTTCCAGCGGAAGTCCGAGAACTCTTAGGGGCTTGCCCTTGTAGCTGGGGAGTCTTGTATCTTTTGTTTTTTGTTGTGTCTGTAGTCCAGCTCATGGAGCTTTTGATGAATGGACTTGCTTTTTTTCTGTGTCTGCTCTTTGCTTCTTTTCTTGGCTTGTCCTGCCCAAGTCCTTAGCTCCGCAAGGGCTCCGGGAGGTCTCCACCGATCTCGAAGGTTTGCTCAGACACCTTCCTCAGGTCCTTGTTGGCATAAGGACCCAAGGGGTCTTCGGAGCTCGCCCTGTGAGGACGGGGCGAGGTCTGGTTCCGCTAGCCACGTGGCGGCCCCAGAGCTCTCCTCTGAGGAGAGGGAGGTTCGGCCCCGCTGGACACATGGAGCCTTCGGAGCTCGCCCCTGCGGAGGGGGGAGGTCCGGCTTTGCTGGCCACGTGGTGGGCCCGGAGCTATCCTCTGAGGAGAGGGGAGCTCCGGCCCCGCTGGACACGTGGAGCCTTCGGAGCTCGCCCCTGCAGAGGGGGCGAGGTACGGCCCTTCTGGTCTTTGGTTGGAGTCAGGAGCTCTGGTCTTCAGAAGCCCTGGGACTCCAGTACCGCCGGGTGCTCTGGTCCTCCCTTGTGCAGTCCCGGTAGTGGCCCCCTGGTAGGTACGGCCAATTGTTTGGGCGCACCTACCACATTCCTGCGGGGGAGCTAAGGCCAGGGCCCCCCTGTCCGCCCGGAGCACAGCCGTGCTGAGACCCTGGCTCCGGAGGTCCAGGAGGCCTCTCAGGAGGTCCTGCACACAAGTAGCAGAACCGTAATTCTCCTCGGGGCTCTCCCTTCCCTGTCTCTTAGTCTTATTTGGCTTACGGTCCTAGACCGGTATACGGGGTTTGGGCAATTCATTGCGCCCGGCACCGGAGGTCCGGCTCCCTCCGAGGTCAGGGTACGACCGTCCGGCCCCTAGTATTGGACCGTAACGCCGGGGAGGTAGAGTGCACACACTTTGGGTACGGAATCAGGCAAAGCAGGCCACGCACCCTGACCCCCCATGCACAGCGCAGGTTTTTCTTGGAGGTGACCAACTGGTGTCGCAACACCTGACTGGGGGAGGTCCGAGAGGCCCCTTGGCCATCGGCAGGTACCTCAAGCACGACCGCCTTCGGTAGGATAGCAAATGTCGACTATGGATGAGAGTGGGAAAGGAGAGCTAAGTGTACGATGAGCATACACTATTTTTGAGCAAGGGGAGGTGTGATCATAAAAATTAATGTGTAATTTAAATGAACACAAGAGTAAGAGCGTGGTAGGACAGGATTCTTTCTATATAAATGTCCAAAGGAGGAAGGCATGCTATACATGGATGCAACGACCCACCCCATTATGAGGGGGGCAAGAGCCTACGCGCTTAGGGTACGGAACCAGGCCAAGCTGGACGTAGTCCTAGACCGCACCTAGGGCTTAGCTGCTCCGAGCGTTGTTCCTGGGCTCTATGGGGTCTATTACAGAAAGAAAAAGAAATGTCCTACTACTGCTCTAGGGATAGAACTTACGGAGATGTTCTATGTTCCAAGGGTTTGGGAGCGGGTCCCCGTCCTTGGTGGAAAGGCGCATGCACCCGGGGCGGCAAACTTTCATGACTCGGAAGGGACCTTCCCAGCTGGGGGAGAGTTTGTTGGTCCCTTCGCGAGAAAGTATGCGCCGCAGCATCAGGTCACCTTCTTTGAGATCCCGGACACGCACGGACCTCTGGTGGTAGTGCTGAGCGCCTGCTAGTACCATGCGTTGCGGAGCGTTGCTTGCAGTCGAGCCTCGTTGACGAGGTTGATGTCCTCACGCCGGAGCTGGTCCTGCGCGGCTTCGTTGTAAGCTCGGACACGGGGGTACCCCATGGTGACTTCTGGGGGAAGCACAGCTTTGGCCCCGTAGACCATGAAGAAGAGTGTCTCCCCGGTGGCCCGGCTCTGGGATGTCCAGCTAGCCCACAGTGTGCTCGGAAGCTCGTCCACCCACTTGGCACCATGTTTCTTCAAGCTGGCAAAGGTGCGAGTCTTGAGGCCCCGAAGGATCTCGGCATTGGCCCTCTCGACCTGCCCGTTTCTCTTTGGATGAGCAACGGAGGCATAGCACACCTGGATGCCAAGGTCTTTGCAGTAGTCTTGGAACGCTGCACTGGTGAACTGGGTCCCGTTGTCGGTGATGATTCTGTTCGGGACCCTAAACCTGCAGACGATGGACTTGATGAACTTGACTGCGGATTGCTTTTTGATGGTGATAACGAGTGTAGCTTCCGGCCACTTGGTGAACTTGTCGATGGTGATGTAGAGGTACCGGAATCCCCCGACTGCTTTGGGGAATGGCCCCAGGATGTCCAGCCCCCATACCGCGAACGGCCATGAGGGCGGGATCATCTGCAGCGTCTGAGCCGGTGTGTGGATCTGCTTGGCATGAAACTGGCACACCTTGCATCTCTTGACCAGCTTGACGGCATTCTGGAGTGCTGTCGGCCAGTAGAAGCCATGCCAGAAGGCTTTACCGACGAGCATGCGTGAGGAAGCGTGGTTCCCGCACTCGCCTCCATGGATCTCAGCGAGCAAGTTGCAGCCTTCCTCCTGGGTTATGCACCGCAATAGGACGTGGTTGGCGCCACGCATGTAGAGATCCCCTTCTACCAGCGCGTATCTCTTAGCCATGCGCATGATCCGTTCAGCGGATGCATGTTCATCAGGAAGGATATTTTCTTTCAAGTAGTCCCGGATCTCCGTGATCCATGCATCGGGTCTGACTTGAGCTTCTGGATCTTGAGCGTTGGGTAGCACGGAGTCCCCAGTGACACTTACGATGCTTTGCAGGTGCCATGGTTGCAGGGCCGCCGGGACAGCCAGCTTTGAGGTGCTGGTCTCGCTCCCTTCGCCCGGCTCGGCAGGCCGGGCTGTGGGCCGCGGTGACGCCCTCTCGAAGGCTCCTTTGGGCACAGGGACTCTGGTGGAGGCCTTCGTTGAGAGGTCATTGGCCACGGCGTTATCGGCGCGTGGTACATGGCGCAAGTCCAAGGCAACGAAGTCCTTCTCCAGCATCTGGACGTGGAGGAGGTAAGCAGCCAGTTGTGGGTCGTTGCAGGAGCACTCTCCCTTGACTTGCTTGATGATGAGCTCGGAGTCGCCCTTGACCAGCAACTGGCGGACGCTGAGGGACAGCGCCATATTCAGGCCAAAGATGAGAGCTTCATATTCGGCCATGTTGATAGTTGCCTTGAAATTGAGACGCACCACATACCGGAGCTGCTCCCCCGATGGCATGAGAAGCTGTACACCGGCACCGGCCCCCTGCTTTCATGAGGAGCCATCGAAGAAGAGTGTCCAATGGGGCTCGGTGAAGACCAGAGCTCGGGGCTCTGGTTCACCGTCTTCGGGGCCCCCTGGGTTGGTTGTCGATGGCGTCCACTCGGCTACGAAGTCAGTCGGTGCTTGACTCTTGACTGCGTGACGAGGGAGGAAGTCCATCTCGAACTCCGCCAGCTCCGCTGCCCACTTAGTGACGTTGCCGGTCGCGTTGGGGCTGTGAAGGATGGTATTCAGCGGGTAGGAGGTGACCACCGAGATCCGGTGGGCTTGGAAGTAGTGCCAGAGCTTCCTGGACGCCACGAGCACTGCATACAACAGCTTATGGACCTCTAGGTATCTTGTCTTGGCGTCGTGGAGGACTTCGCTGATGTAGTAGACGGGCCTCTGGATGGTTTGGGTCCTCTCTGGGGGACCCGGGGTGTCTTCCTCCATTGGCTCAGGCCGACAGGAGGAAGACAGGCCCTGGGCATCCTCCGGGGACTGGTACCCGGAGGCTTCTTGGCCGTCTTGGACCTCCGGGTGGTTGTCTTGAAGCGTCGGGAGGTCGTCTTGAGCCTCCGGGAGGTCTCCTTGGACCTCCGGGAGGTCGTCTTGGACCTCTAGGACCTCCTGGCTGTCGGGGCCCCCCATGGGGCTCGGGCAGCCTTGGTGATTGACTTCAGCTGCTAGAGTTGGTTGCGGTGATGAGGGGTCCGGCCGCTCTGCGACGAGGACCATGCTCACCACCTTTGTTGTCGCCGCGATGTAGAGCAGCAGGTGCTCTCTAGGCTCTCGGGCTACCATGATGGGTAGCGTCATCAGGAGCTGCTTCAACTCCTGGAATGCTTCATCTGCTTCGTCGGTCCAAGCGAATGGACCGGATTTGCGTAGGAGCTTGAAAAAGGGGAGTGCCCGCTCCGCTAGCCTCGGTATGAACCGACTCAGCGCAGCCAGACATCCCGTGAGCTTCTGGACATCCTTGATGCGGGCCGGGGGCCACATCAGCTCGATGGCCTTGATCTTCTCTGGGTTGACCTCGATCCCTCAATGTGAGAGCAGGAATCCTAGGAGCTTCCCAGAGGATACGCCGAACACACATTTGTCTGGGTTCAGCTTGGTACGCGTAGAGCGTAGCTTGTCAAAGACTAGAGCTAGGTTATCTAACAAGGATGTGCTATGTCTGACTTTGACAACGATGTCATCAACATACACCTCAACTAAGTCTCTTATTAACTCTCCAAAGGTTTTGTGCATGGCACGTACAAAGGTAGGGAGAGTATTTTTAAGACCATAAGGCATGGAGACATAACAATACAGGTCGTCTACAGTGATAAAAGAGGTATGTTCTTCATCTTCTCTAGACATAGAGATTTGGTGAAAGCCTGAGTAGGCGTCTAGGAAGCATAATATATCACAGCCTGATGTAGAGTCTACTATTTGATCTATTCTAGAGAGAGGGAATGGATCTTTGGGACATGCCTTATTGAGACTGGTGTAGTCGATGCACATCCGGAGCTTCCCGCCGGCCTTTGGGACGACAACAGGGTTCGCCAACCACCTGGGGTGGTGGACCTCCCGTATGAAGCCAGCATCCAGCAGCTTCTTGATTTCTTCACGATGAAGTTTTGTCGCTCGATGGACTGCTTCCGGTGCTTCTGCTGGATCGGCCGAGCGTCAGGGAAGATCTTCAAATGGTGCTCGATCACCTCCCTAGGTATCCCCGGCATCTGCGACGGTTGCTATGCAAACACGTCGACGTTGTGTCGGGGGAAGGTGATGAGCGTGCCTTCCTATTTGCTGTCTAGGCCCCCAGCTATCCGGGTGGTCTAGGTAGCGTCGGTGCCGACATGGACGACCTTCAAGGGGGCGTCGCCCTCATCGAGGGGTTGCACTCAGGGTGCAGAGGTTGAGACACGGTGACGTGCACTCGGGTGGAGCTGGCCCGGTTCTGCACCGCCAGGGGCTGTCGCAAGTGCTTGGAGCTTCTCCAAGACTGACACTGCGGCAGTGCGGTCTCCATGGATCTTGAGGATGCCTATTGGTGTAGGCATCTTCAGGACTAGGTAGCCGTAGTGGGCTACTGCCATGAATCGGTACAGGGCAGGCCTTCCGATGATGACGTTGAAGGGGAGGTCGACCTCCGCCACGTCGAACAGAATGTACTCTGTCCGGTAGTTGTCTGGTGCTCCGAAGGTCACTGGAAGGCTGATATTGCCGTACGGGACAACTTGTCCCGACCCTACCCCTGAGAACGGGCTCGAGGGGGAGATCTTGGCCATCGGAATTTGCAGCTTCAGGAAAGTTGCGCGGCTGATGATGTTGAGGCCGGCCCCGCCATCCACTAGGACGTGGTACATCTTCACGTTGGCGATGGTGGGAGCTACCAAAAGCGGTAGCTGTCCGGCTCCAGCCATGTTCTTGGGGCAGTCGGTGGTGTCGAAGCTGATTGGGGTCCCTACCCACTTGAGGTGCGGTGCTACACTTGGTGTAGGGTCCACCAACGCCACTGCTCGACACAGAGTCTTGACTGCATTCCGGGACGAGGGGTCCGAGGACCCTCCGCAGATGATGTGGAGTGCCTTCCGGCGCTCGTCGACGCTAGAGCTGGAGCCCTTGCGGCGATGGACCACCTTCAGAGTGCGCTGGGGCTTCTGGAACTCCATCTCCTGGTCGACGTTGTCCCGTGGGTCGACCCTATGCTTGCCCTCCCTCTGGTGGAAGGGAGGAGCATCTATGCCCGGCCGCCTCCCCTCGCAGAGGCGCTCCGCGAGCTTCTAGATCTCCCGGCACTCACCAGCAGTGTGGCTCCTGGTGTTGTGCACGGGGCACGGCTCACTTTGGTCACCATGGTTGGGTGACTGTCGTGGCCTCTTGTCGGGGCGTGGCCCCCGAGCTTCGCTGGGTACTGCAGTTGCAGCAACGAGAGCTCCGGCCGGCGGCTTGATCTTGCCACCGCCCTTCTTCTTGATCTTCTTGCTGCTCCCATGGGAAGCAGCGCTAGCATCGGGCTGCCCTCCTGCTTTGGAGGCTGGCTGTGAGTGCCAACTGCGCCCTTCTGCTGCTCTGGCACACTTGTCCGCCAGGCTGAAGAGCTCTGAGACGTCGCGCACCTCTCTGGTGGCCAACTTCTCGAGCATCTTCTTGTCTCTCACACCCTGTCGAAACGCCGCCACCACTGAAGCATTCTGAATGTGAGGGATGGTGTTCCGTACCTGGGAGAACCGCTGGATGAAGGAGCGCAGCGACTCTCCAGGTTGTTGTCGGATGGCGTGGAGGTCAAGCTCCGTGCCGGGACGGGTGTAGGAGCTGCCGAAGTTTGCAGTGAAATGTCGGCAGAGCTCTCCCTAGGAATTTATGGAACCTTGGGGGAGGTTCATGAGCCAAGACCGAGTCGGGCCGGTCAAGGCGACGGGGAAGTAGTTGGTCATGATGGCCTCATCCCCTCCTGCAGCAAGAATGGCGGTGGAGTAGATTTGCAGAAACTCCGCCGGGTTGACGCTGCTGTCGTACTTCTCTGGCAGGTGTGGCCGGAACATGCGCGGCCACCTTGCGAAGCGAAGGTGGGGCGCTAGGGCTGCACACCCCGCTCCTGCCGCTGCAGGTGCTGGTGCCGCGAACGCTTGGTCCGCTGTTGGCACGGTGAACCCCGGCATGGGCAAAGGTGCACCATAGACCGGGGGCACCATTTGCAAGGCATATGGCTGTTGCATATGCTGCGTGGCATACACCTGGGGCAGAGATTGCGTGGTGAACGTCTGCGACCCAGGGTGAGTCGAGGCGGTCGACATACTGTAGTCGGCCTCATGGTTGCGACGCCTTTCCCGTCGTCGCTCGATGGTCACGCGGGCATCCTCGCCCAGGTGACGTCGCTCCAGCTCTGACCTCAGGTCCAAAGTTGGGAGCCTGGTAGAGCGGGAGTCTGCCGTCTGCCCGTCAACCGTTGGCATGCGAGACAGTGACACATCCATTTGACCTCGACGTCGTCCCCGCCGGAGCGGAGGGTTTACGGCAGCAACGACGAGACGGTCGACGTCGCGAATCCACTGCTGGGTAGCCCCCTGGGGAGCGTCCCTGGCAGGTGGATTGTGTAGAAGCGCTCGTGCTGCAGCTAGTGTACCCCTATGGGTGACACTCGGCGCTGCAGCAGATCTTGGGCTTGCTGTAGTCCGCGTTGTTAGAGTTCGCTGCGGACTCCCAGCTTGTCCCGACACACTCCTCCCTGAGTGCGTCGAGACATAAGCCTCGCTGTTCATCATTCGCCGGGAACGAGGGCGAGGAGAGTTGCCGCGGACGGAAGCTTGGTCATCTTCGTGAGCGAAGACTCAACGCAAGAGGGAAAAATCCCCCTACCTGGTGCGCCAAATGTAGAAGCGTATGTGGTTCACACTCCCCCCGGGCCTGCTCTGGGCAGCCTGCGAAGGTTCTTTTTTGGAGGGGCTAGTCCTCCTGCGTGGGTCTCGCCGGAATGGATGAAGGAAGGAGATGAACACAAGGGTTTTTTAACATGGTTCGGGCCACCGGAGCGTAAAACCCTACGTCCACGGTGAGCAGAGGTGCTCGTTGTATTGCTTGAGGCTTAGAACCGGAGTTCTAAGCTTGGGGATGAAGTGCGTATGTCTACTGGGGGTCGAATGCTGAGGGATCCCAACCCTAGAGTCCGAGGCCCAAAGTGTACTCGAACCCTCGAACCCGCAAGGTTGCGAACCCATTGCAACGATGCCTACCCGAGCCTTTTATAGTTCAAGACTCGGGCGGCTTACAAGGTGGGCCCCGGAGCCCGACAGGTGGCCACAGGGTGATTTTGTGCCATCTACCGTATCTCGCAGTAACGCCGGTAGCTGTCACTGGCAATAGCTTCTGTGCCTCCGTCCTGCTACCCTGCCCATGCCGCAAGCTAGGCGTAGTGGTTGATGATGGCAGGGGCAGTAGGGGTTATCTTGTCGCTGTGTTTATTAGTCCACAGCCTCTGGCTTTCTGCGTCCATCTTCACTGTGATGTGATTGGGCGCAACGCCTCCTGGCAGGGGCGTGCTCCGCGTCTTGGGAAGGCGAGGGTCTTCAATGCCGCGCCTTGGGAAGGCGCGGGTCTTTACTTCCGCTTCCTACCGTGCCGGGGCGGGTAGCGCAGTTCTGCTGGCCACGTGGCAGGCCCGGAGCTCTCCTCTGAGGAGAAGGGGAGCTCCGGCCCCGCTGGACACGTGGAGCCTTCAGAGCTCACCTCCGCGGAGGGGGGGCGAGGTCCAGCTCTGCTAGCCACGTTGCGGGCCCGGAGCTCTCCTCTGAGGAGAAGGGGAGCTCCAGCCCCGCTGGACACGTGGAGCCTTCGGAGCTCGCCCCCGCGGAGGGGGAGGTCCGGCTCTGCTTGCCACGTGGTGGGCCCAGAGCTCTCCTCTGAGGAGAGGGGGAGCTCCGGCCTCGCTGGACATGTGGAGCCTTCGGAGCTCTCCCCCGCGGAGGGGGGAGGTCCGGCTTCGCCTGGCCACGTGGTTGGCACGGAGCTTTCCTCTGAGGAGAGGGGGAGCTCCGGCCTGGCTGGACACGTGGCGCCCTCGGAGCTCGCCCCTGCGGAAGGGGCGAGGTCCTTAGGCGGTTTTGTCATGTGCGCGTGGGTACCCGGTATTGAGGGTACCGACACGGACTAGTCCAGAACTCGACCCGGACAAGTCCGTACATGGGGCCACACTCTGCAGAGTGACGTCCCCTTCAACAGTCACTAAAATTTCAAAAAGATTTTGAGTCCGGTCTAGTCCGGAACTTGATCCGGACAAGTTCGGACATGTCCAAAAACATTAGAACCTTCTTTTGCATTAACATCCGGATAAGTCCGGCTGTCTGGGCTAGTCCGGATAGAGTCCGGACCTTAGTCCAGACACATCAAAAACTACTTTTTTCGTATGCCACACCAGACAAGTCCGGGTCCAGACTAGTCTGGAACTTCTGTCCGGACAAGTCTGGGCTTGTCTGGATTAGTCCTTTTAAACTTGTCTACCCTTTATTTTTAGCTAAACTCTAAGGATTGAGCTCCAATCATTTTCACACTTACTTGATGTCATGTCCCTCTTAATAGTATGGCATTTTCTACACTCAACAAAAATGAAACCCGAATTCTATGTGTAGGTCTTCAACGCCCTTTTTTGGAGGGATACAACTTTCTTCTTTTTTGAATCTGCATACACTCTTTGCAAAACTCATTAGTTCTTTAATTGTTTTTCATTAATCAGCCACAACCCACTAGGGAGGCCTAGACGCACTTTCAATAATTTATTTAGCTAACATAATAATAAACACATAAAAAATAGTAATAAATAGACGAAAATGACATATATGTGTTGATCATGGGCGGAGATTATTAAGATTGGCTTATGATATGAGAAAATTTTCAGTAATGATAAAAAATAGTACTATTGGGCTTTATTTTTATGTGTTACAAAATAGTGCGTGCTAAAATTTTGGTTAAATCGGTTATTCGGTTAATATGACATGATAACTGAATTTTATCCGGTTAACCAAAATACACAAAAATGATAACCGTGTTTGATCAAAAATGTCGGTTAACCGTGTATTTCAGTTCAATGCGGTTCGGTTCGGTTTTGCGGTTATCGGTTAAATGTGCCCACCCCTAACCGCCACATGTCACATAATCTATCGTGGGTTGTGGGTCGACGGAGTCAAGAAGGAAGTGCGCTGTCAGGCCAAGCATTCAAGGCTCGCCTTTCTCCAGAAGCATGGCGCACGGCGCACGCCTCTGACCTCCGCCCTTTCGGTGACAAGACAGGACGGTGAGGCGTGACAGCGGCACAGTGCCGCCCTGCAGAGCTAGAAGACGCGGCGACAAGATGGTGTCTTCATCATCACCTACAGCATGGTCAGAGGCGCTCAGCGTGACAGGCGGCTGGTCTAACTCCCCCTCCAACCACTCTACCCAGGGATGTAAAAACCCTAGATCTTTTATAGGGTTCAGACAGCTTCGGGGCCACATGGCGGGCCCCGGGTCTTATTGTAACCACCCAGGCCTTTGAACTGTAAAAGGACCGAGGTGTCCACCTGACAAGGGGTTCCGATCCATTCGCATCCCTACCAACTCACACACTCATACGCGTAAGAAATAAAACAATCACCACCGTAGACATAGGGTATTACGCTCCAGCGGTCCGAACCACATAAATCTCGGTGTTCACCCGCTCGCTCGAGTTGGATCGTCCTAGAGTCGTAAAGCCCCTCCAATCAAAGAACCTCCGCGGGTTGCTTCTGTAGAAGATGGGGGGAAGTGTCGTAGCTCCACATCGACATAGATGTTTTTCTTTTTGTCAATTTGAGATACATTATATTACTCTTAATTTTTTTATAGTTTTTGCCATTTTCGATGGAGTGATTGACTCGAGGAAGACAGCCCTTCAAGGGGCAACTCCTCGTAGCCTTCGTCCGTTGGACCCAGCCGGTAGATGTCGCAGTCTCTCAGAGGGAGCTGGAGCTTCAAAGTGTCTAGGAGGAGCTACGCCTGACACATGAGAAGCTACGGGAGCAAGTAACCTTATTGAAGGCCACACAAGACTATCAAGCCACCTATACAGATATAAGCAGTGATACAGGTAATAACTTAAATACGAAGCAATCATATCATTTCATTACTATTCATGTGCTAATGCTTTTTTATCACATGCCTTAGCCTAGCAGCATGGGCAGCACATTGTCATTCGCACATGGCCGCCACCGATGCAGCCGCAGGTGCCGGCTCAGCCACAAGTGACTTCTTCAGCGGCACGGGTAAGTAACATTTCTTTAAATTAACATAAATTAGATTACTATAGCAAACTGAGACAAAATTAGTTAAACATAGCCAAACGTAGCCATAATTGCCCAAATGTAGCCAAACATAGCCATAATTGCTATAAATATCATAGGGATCAGTGGCGGAGACTCAGACTACATCGCCGTAGCTACCGGGACCTGGAGCACGATGCGAGGACGATATTTCATGCTCCATGAGGTAGTGGACGTGAAAGTGTCTAGTGTCGTGTCTTGTCTTGTATTTGATATTATTGTATTGTGAACTGACTGTGTTTTGATATAATATATATATATATATTTGTAACTGATTGTGAGTTGTTAATCGTGCCAGGTAGCATTTTTTTGTTTTTTTAATAAATCCCTTATTTACAATGGCATGGAGGTGTACGTCGTAAATAAGCATGAGTTATTTACGACGGTCATGTCCAGGTTGTCGTAAATAAGCCTGTGTTATTTACGACGGCTTGTTCCTGGCCGTCGTAAATAAACTTTTAGGGGGTGCTAGCTGCCACGTCTCCATAAGTTACGACGATCGGTTTAGGCCATCGTAAATAACTTATTTACGATGGTGTTCGTCATAAATAACGTTATTTACAACTACAGACTTCTTATGGTCAGATGTCGTCGTAAATAAGTTATTACCGTCATAAATAACTTATTATGATGGTTAATAGCTTAATTACAATAGTTTTAACCGTCCTAAATTTTCGTGTTTCTTGTAGTGGTGACGTGTCGCCTCAGCATTGTGCGTCAGCCATGAGAGGGGGAGTGGGAGACCTTTGTTGGAGGACGGATGGAGTCCTGCTCTCCCCGTACTTTGTTGGTTACGATTGTAAACAATTCGATCTCTAGGGGCTTTGATTGAAAGCAATCTCAACCGAATCGGTTGGGAGGCCCCTGGGATGCATCCTCGTCTATAAAAAGAGAGGTTTTGGCTCATCGGGAAGTATAAGAGAAAGGACAAAAAAACAGAGAGAAAAATTAGAAGATGAACCCGATTAGAAGACGATCAACAGAGAAGAACAAATTCCGAGAAGGTCTCCCTTCATCATCGACTTTGATGGGTGCTAACTCCTCTGCAAATGATGGTACACAAGCATGAGCTAAACCATTCGTCTAATTGTGATTTAGACTAGAATTGATTTATATTTGGTTAGATTAAATTGAAGCAATTATGCATCGGAGTTAAAGATCCTAACATATCAGAAAAGCAACATCCGCGTGTACCGCCTCCTCCCGGCAGGCCAGCCGCCGTCAAGCGCCGCCGGCACCTGCGTAGGCAGACGGCCGGAGACAGACAAGTTGGAGGACGGACCCGGGCCGTTAATTCGGTTGCCGACATGCATGCCGCGCTGTCAAAACATGTGGTGACGGGTAGTACGTATCACAGGTCGACAGGTGTATGCATACGGTATGATGCTCCTTCGATTCCGATCCGATCCTTCTATCAAGAGCTGTAGCTAGGTTATATTTTTTTAAAAAAATATCTAGGTCATTTGTGAATCTCCTCTTCGTAAATAAAATAGGGCAGATGTTGAAAAGAATTGCAAAATGCACGTACTGCGTCTGAGTCAGTCTACTGTTTGCTGTTACGGAGCATGGCCGCCCCTGACCACAGGCTCGTCAATCAACGTCCGTGCGTTTGGATAGGCACGAGCACGCCCATCCCGTTCTCTGTTGCCCTACACGTGCAAGCACTCCCCTGGTCTGACCGCAGCGTGGCGTGTCCGATCCGATCTCCCGCAGGCAGGCGCCGCCGCATGTGCCGCTGCCGGCTCCCTTCCGCTTGGCCGTTTGTGCGCGCACGCACAGAGGCGTTCGACCTTCTCTCGAGTGGCGAGTAGTCCTGGAAATTGGAATTTTTTTATTTTTAGCACCATAGAAAAAGCAATTTTTATTAATAACATCTAAAAATATTTTGCAGAAATAACTAACCAATCGTTTACGGGTGGATGATTTGTCCATGTGGACAACAAATCGTCCACATCGTGGATGATTGGGTCACGTAGGCCACCCACTCGTCCACCCCGAGGATGACACGGCCACGTGGACGATCCTGTCATCCACCAGGCCACTTAACCCAGTCGTCCACCGCGTGTTGGATAGGATTCCTCTCCAGCAAATAGCCCGAGATTAGCACTTTAGCTCCCATTTAAAAATACTTAGAGACATTTTTATAATTTTTTACAAAAGTAAATGTAGTATACTGTGTTATGATTTTATGTAATGTTAATAATATGACTTTGTTTCATAGATTATATGTTATGTAATTTTGAATTATGCAATACGATCACAAGTTTGATTATTGAATTTTGTTTGTTCGAAATCTTTTTTTCTTTTTTAATACTTAAAGACATATTAAAATATCTTGTTATGGAAGTAAATTTAGCACAATAACACCATAGCTTGATTAAAAACACTCGTCATTCGATACATTACGAATTTTATTAAATGGCAAATATAGATTCTACTGAGTGTAACGGAGATATGTTCCCTTGCGCAATGCATCTGGCCCGACATCCCTTGTGCGACGTGCTCTCTCGCGTAAGCGCTCCCATTCATCCTCTCTAGCCTAACGATCAATACGTTCTTCCTCCTGAGTCTGGCGACGATACTTTTCCTCGATTCTTTGAAGTTCTTCCTGACGTTTGCGCCGACGCTCCTCCTGTTCAGCCGCCTCCTTCCTCTCCTGCTCAATTCGCTTTTCGTACTCCATCTCGTAGTGGAACTTGTACCAAGCAGCTCTATGCATCGCGTGTACGTACTCGACGTCTTCCTCTGTTTGTTCGTTGTCGTTGTACTATGTGAACTCACAAAGAGACGGTGGGGACTGCATGATTAATGATGTGTTGTTATGAAGATTTGAGATAAAATGCGAATGTGAAATTCATAGATCTGTGAAGTAGATATGTTACCTGACGTCTACCATTCGGGAAAAATGGTGTGGTCCTATGAGGGGGGTCATATTCTTAGTTGTTGCACATTCATAGCCTCAAACCGTAGGTGACCCCCAGTCTTAGATCTTTCACGAATCAACAATCAGTGCCACATAGACACATTGGCGGTTGTAATCCCTCTGGAATGTGAACTCTTTTTTTTTATTTGGCGGTGAGTAAGGTGAGTCCATTTTGCGAGAGTTGAGTCTGTGAAGTGTGGTTGTGGTGAATGTGCGGAGTGCTCTTAAATAGACGATGGAAGGTAGATGACTCATCCACCAGGTGGACGATTCGTCTAGTAGGTGGACGAGTTGTCCAGTAGGCGGATGACTAGTCCATCAGTTGTACGGCAAGTCTATCAGTTGTGCAACTCGTCCATCAGTTGTACGACTCGTCCACCAGGTGGACGAGATGTCCAGTAGGTGGACGACTAGTCCATCAATTGTACGGCTAGTCCATCAATTGTACGACTCATCCACAGGTGGACGAGTCGTCTAGTAGGTGGACGAGTCGTCCACCTGGTGGAAAAATAGTCCATCAGTTATACAACTCGTCTATCAGTTGTACGATTCATCCACCTGGTGGACGAATCGTCTAGTAGGTAGATGAGTTGCCCAGTTAAAAGTACCTGATGATTGTTGGCAAAATAGATAATTTGTATTTCGAACCACCGATACCGGTTGATTTCACTTTAGTGCGAACGTCATAGAACACTAGTAGTTACTCTCGTCCATGTTTATTAAAATTCGAAGTAGAAGATCATACATTAGAAGGATATATTGCGAGCATACATGTTGGTGCACATTAGTGACACCTAGTTTTAACAGGTAGGGTTTGGCTTGTGGTGGGGACATTCGCAATCTCTGTTGTTGCACACGGGCCTAACACCTATGTACTCGAATAGCTGTGACTCTATTTCTGCAAGTTCAGCAACCATCTCTGGGTTTTGATCTTGTAAATGTTTAATGTAATCTTCAGTTGGCTTGATTGGTGATGGGTCAACCCAGAGTGTGTATCCACAGTTATCGTCATCGAAGTAGCACTAGTCAAATAGCAAAAAAGGTCAAAATGACAATATTGCAGCTCAAAAATAATATGTATTTTAAACTTACTCCACCATTAGGACAACGAAAGAATCAACGACCACTGCCCTCCCTTCCATTTTGGCCACAACATTTTGGCCACTCTTCTTTCGTTTTATCATATGGACGAAAAGGATTGAACATACCAAAATCAGTCTTGCTTAGAACCGGGAACCTATCTACCGGTGGTTCATACCAATCGGAACCACCCATCAAGTAGTCGGGACGCACCGATCTAATGTTTTCCACTCCTATCCTACCACGACCTCTGCTCGCCATTGTTTTAGTACTCTCTTCGCTCACTTTCTATTAGTAATGGTGACTCTTGCGGCGAATGTCTTTTATAGGGCGAATGTCGTCCACCCCTTGGACGACTCGTTTACTACATGGACGAGTCGTCCACGTCATGGACAATTTTGAATCCGTCATCAGAAACACTTTACTTATTTGTTGTTTGGTCTTTTGGTTTTAAAACAGTTAAAGTTTAGGACACAAAGTAACGTGCAAAAAGTAGGCATATTTATTAATTATTTTAAAAGATATGATACATAGAGTGAAACAAAAACAAAAATTAAATGACACAGTACATCAACGCCTAGCACGCTTCCCACGATCACCCCTAGCAGCCCTACGTGTCGCTCGTACGTGGTCTGCATCGTACGTTAGCAGATTAGGCGTGTTCCTAGGCCTAGGAGCTCCTGTCAGGGTCGCGTCCTGCACCGGTTGTGTCGGCTGAGTTGGCTCCGGAGCTCCTTGCATCTGAGGAACCGTGTCTGCCATAGCATCGGCGACATACACTTCCCAGTCAAAGGAGACTCCCAAATCCTGCTGCGTCGCATTGGAATCATAAGACGGGTCCTCAAAACTTACAAAAATTATTATTTGTCAGATTTATCAATAACTATTATATTAATAATATGAATTAAACCGACACGTACCACTACATCAGTTGGATGTCCCAACAACGTCATCGGGACACATAAGACGAACGTACGATGTTGAAGGCACTACAAAAAAAATAGTCTTAATTACTACGTTCAACATATTAATAAAAATGATAAGTCTTTCTATATCGTACCTGGTGTCTGAACGGATGCTGGCGGTGGAACAGTTGTCGCCGGTGCAAAGAACGGCTGCTGTATGGAGGAGTCTTGATGATAAGACTTCGTGCACGACACAGACATGTGCTTCATGGCGTCGGCGATGTACTTATGCATTTTCTTCTAGACCGTTGTGTTCTCTTGTGCTGGGATGTGCAAGCCCATCTCCGCCCTTTCGACCATCGTCCTCACATCGATCTCGGCACTCCTAAGCATCTGGAACTGTAAACAAAAAAATATAAGTAATACAAATTATTCAAAAACTTACGCAACTCTGAAAAGAGTAATACGAAACTTACCGCAACTAAAGTGTTACAATCTCTGTGTCGAGGGTAAGTGTTGGTAGTCTGACACGACCTGTGCCTCCGGCTCTGCTAGAACGTACGATACTCGCATACATGTACGAGAGATGTACCAACCTAGGTACTCCTCATAGGACTCCACGGTGAACGGGAACACATCCGCGATTATGTCCTGAGGTGCCTCTGCTCACTGGTGTACCCAAGCCTCCATGGGAGGCCAGAAAACGGGTGTAGAGAAACCCTTCTGTGTATCCTTGCGAGCAAAATATAATGTTACTCAGCGATTAAAACTTATGTAAGTTAAATATACAAATAAAGGAAACTACTTACGTGTGTGCAGTACGTGGAACTGGGAGGCCCCTAGGAACTGGGAAGACCTGCTGCCGCCTGAATTGTCGCATAACTCTGTGCGGGGAGTACTCCTCACGTAGATGTCGTACACGAGAGCCTTTCGTGTCCACCACACGTCCGCATCTCTCGTGCACAACAACGACAAGCCAGCGGGTGCGCGACGCTCCACAGCCTCGTACGAAAACGGAGTCCATACGACGTCGCTGTCCGCCTATAGGCGTTCAAACGACATCATATACTCCGGGTAGCCCCTATGCACCGTGTCGTTAGCCCAAGTACGCTCCAAAACAAAAATATTATAACGAAACAAATAAACATATATGTATTACAAGTTAACGTACCCTGCGTCGAGTCCACAATGTGCCCATCGTTGATCTGTGCTCCTTGGTGTACCCGTACAAGGCGTCACCGTAGGGGGTGACGTTCACCCTAGGCCGACCTATCGAGAACCCCTCGTACGTCCAGAGGATCATCAACAACGAACACCCAGACAGTATGCCATCTGTCGCCACCTATGAACAATAGAAATATTAAAAGTCATTTGACTAAGACATGTCAATTTAAGAAATGTTTAAACAATTTTTTGTTAGTAACTTACCTCTGTACATGTCGTACAAAGACCTCGATACGTAGAAGCTAGCACAGCTGAACCCCAACTGTACTATGGAACTGCGTGAGGGGGACTGTACGCTATCTCTCTAGCGAAGTAGATAAGGCGCTTGCCAACCGTGTCCCTGTGTGAGTCTGTGAACAGGATCCACCTGAAAAGCCACAGAAGGTAGGCCTCCAAGTGTCTAGAGATAGTGTACTCATCCGCGTCCGGGTGGATGTTCTCGTGTTGAAATGAACAAAAAACTATGTATTGTTATAATTATTACTCATGAAGACATATTATACATAAAATCCAACTAAACTTACCTCGTACTGCTGCAACCAAGTCTTCGGCGGATCGTGGTCTTGTCTGTCTGTGATCGGTCTCACCGGACCGTGCCTCTGGGTGTACCTCGGGTGTAGTATGACGCTAGAGAAACGGGCATGTAGGTCCTCACCCCATCCGTCCGAGAAGTCTGGCCTACAACCGGTCTGCCCTGCGAGCGGAAACCCTAACAGGTATAACACGTCCTGGAGCGTGACTGTCATCTCCCCACAAGGCATATGGAAAGTGTGTGTCTCTGGTCTCCATCGGTCGATTAACGCAGTAAGTAGGGAATGGTCGTAGGATAGTCGCGTGGACTTTTCTTTAGACCGTTCCAATACCTGAGGCTCCAACATCCTACACAGTGGTAGGAGCACGCTACACTCAACCTGCAATACACGATATCAAATTACTACCAAACAATCTAACAATATTTGAACTATTTAATTATAAACATTCGTACCTGTCAATCCACCTATCGTCTAGGTGTAACAGCGTCTTCGGCACCCTCGGCCGCAACGTGGTAAGTTCGACTTCTCGAACACTGCTCAAGTACGAGCGGTGTTGAGCGTCGAACTGAGTGTCCAATAGCTCATAAGTGCCACTATCACCTGCAGCCATGGCTGCAGGTTTAAAGTATATTGAATTATTAGTCATTCATACGTAAGGTTCATCGGTTGCTGTTAAATAAAAATAACAAAAATTGTAGGTACGAAAAAATTATGAACTTATGTAGCTTCTTAACCAACGATATTGTTCTTAAACAACAAAATCCGTAATACATGATGAGGTTACATCAGAAAAATTACAGTAAATAAAATTGTCTAGCAAACCAAATCATTGATCATCCCGCCGTGAGCGACAACCACGAGGATGCCTCCCGTCATGCGGATTTCCTGAAGGTCCCGCTTTTGCTGCTCCTAAAACATTACGTCGAACGCAGTTCTTGTAACTATGGTCAACTTCGTTATAATTGCTACATCTCACTTGTTGCGACGATGAGCACTCGTCCATATCATTTCTTATACGTCTAGTTTTACACTAGCCAAGAGTCTGCTTCAGCCTCAGATAATCAGGGCCTCTTTCGAATTCTGGTCCAGAATCGTTGGTGAATGCACCAAAAATTTGGTAACCAAATATCTCTCCATGCCAGGTTGTGTGCAAAGTCTCTTTGAAAAAGTACTGTGACACATATATAGTTGGAGATAATTGACTCCGACTGCAGACAGCAATGACATGAGAACAAGGTCTATGGAGGAGCTTTGGCTTCATACATGTACATATGGCAGAGCTCTCACGAAGAATGCAGTCATGCACAGTCCTGTCACTCGTGGCACAACGTCTGCCTTTGTCTCTGCATGTGATCTCAAACCTGTTCTACAAAGTTCCAGTTTGTTTGACACTATGCAAGTGAGCCTTTTTAATCTTCTCGTCCATGTAGTCACAAACAAATTTTGAGAAGACTAAATTAGAATTAGTCATCAATTGAGAAGCTTTTGAAAAAACCTCACAGAAGTACTTCATCGATCCATTTAAGATTTCTTCAACAATATCAACCAGTGGTAAAACTCTTGATCCACATAGGAAAAAGTTGTAGACCTATACAAAACTTGCATTAATTTGTAGTACTACTAATTTTAAGAATAATTAAAAGTATAACAAATAATTACATAACTCGGCTAAATTATTTGTCATAATTCCGTACCTAGCACCGTGTGTGTCATATAACAACGACCATTTCTCTTTAGCCTCATTATGAATCCAATGTGAGAAACATTTGATAGATGATCCAGCCCTACGAGATATAGTATGATTGGTTGAAGGAATGGTGGAGAGAGGTTCAGAGGCGTCTTCATTACTATCCCGTCCAAGTACCTCCTTGGTTTGTTTATTTGTGAGCTCATCAAGACGACGCCACAAAGCATTGAACTTTTTCTCTTGATTCTGACTACAGAGACGCTTAAACATGTTCATGAGTTGTTTGTTTATTGAAATGACTGTAAAAATTTGCACCCAAGTACCTCGTACACCACCTTGATTCTATATCCGGTCAAACTGATGGAAGAGAGCTCTCTGCGCAGCCGTATTTTATATATGTTATTGCCTTCAACAAACCAGTGTGGCAGTCGTGTATGACACATACATTTTCGCGGCTTTGCACTACATCAACTCTAACCCGTTTCAGAAACCAGTACCATCTGTCAGCATTTTCACTCTCCACAAATGCAAAAGCCACAGATAAAATTTGATTATCGCCATCAACTCCAATAGCTGTTAGAATTTGGCTTTTGTACTTTTCGGTTAGGAACGTACCATCCATACACAGAATGGGCCTACAATATCGAAATGTGTTTCTGCATTGACCTAGTGAAAAGAATGCCCGGTGAAGAATAAGTTTCCCAGGATGTCGGTGTGACACCCGGTTTCGAAAATAGAACCAAGTGAATGCATATGTGTGCCCAGGATATTCATCACACATACACATGTAATCCACAAACTTAATTCAGAATATAACCACAAATAAATAGTGTTTAAGTACTTTATTACAATGACTCAATGTCTCACTCATCAATCTCTAACTTATTCTTGCAGCGGAAGACTCTAAACGACAGCGGAAAGTGACTAAAGACAGCAGGCTCTATCTTCGATTCACAGGCATGTCGACGGTAGTTCGCACGCCTAGTACTCCACATGGCCCTCGAAGTACTCATCTCCTGTAGCTGATGTTTATGTGGTAATTCTAGGGTGAGTACATGTCGTACTTAGCAAGTGCAGGAAAAGTATGAAATGTAGCTTAAAACAAGGTAGGAAATAAAAAGGCTCATTGCAGCAAGCAAATTTTATTTCACAAACATGATAAAAATAGCAAGTAAGTCTAGATGAGTTTGTTCCCAATATGACCAAGTAAATCAGCAACATTCTTTCATCATAAATCACCATTTATCAAGTATCAACCAGCCAATAATCTTTCTCAATTCATCTCATACTCGTAAATATTCATAATCATCTCATATTCATATAACCGAAACCAAACTCATTTTCATGACTCAAAACAGTCCCAAAACCAATCCCAATGACCATACCATAACCATACCGAATAACCATCCCAAGTTTTCCCTCTAATCATGGAAGTTGGCCAGATGCTTGTGACCGGAAGCACGGCTATGATGATAGTTTTACACTCTGTAGAGGTGGCACCACTTTACCCACAAGTTTGTGATTTCGTCGCCCATCGGTGACTGCAGAACCTCCATTATACCAGTACACAACCGTCGGTGTATGGCCAAGAGATCACAAAATAGATTTTACAAAAGGGCTACTAGATGTATGGACTCACTGAGGTTTTACCGGCAGGCTCGAATCACCATTCTCCCACCCACGGGCCCCCTCTTGTGCCATGCAGTTCCCAGGGCAGTCCTCCTCCACTCCCATTTCCCGCACCATCCACAGTCCATAACAACTAGCAACACATCTAATTAATCAGCTAAGCCGCACCCATAGTTGGCCTTGTGGTTGCACTGTTTTCCTGGCATATTATCGCATGAACCGGTCCTTAAATCTACGGCAAGTACCACCATCTCATCCAGCAACATTCACGAACCAATCTTGCCTAGATGTCCCCGATTCCATGCCCATTAACATCATCAAGTTCTCATCGTCATTATTCATATGAGTGCAGTAGCTAAACATGTTTTAATTCAGCTTCTCGTATCCCGTAGATTAAGCGAAGCAAAAAAAAAGAAAAACGACCATACCCGACTCATTATCTTTCCCGGCGACAAGGATAGTGAACAAAACTAGTAAGCTCCTATAAAAGGGTGTCCCATCAAGTTGACTCAAGCATACAAGTTTTCGCAAACAAAACAGTTTCAAAATATGGGATGAATATGGTCAAGGGGCACTTGCCTTGCTCCCGTGGTTCGTGTTGCTCAAGCGTCTCAAATTCTTGGTGTTGTAGTTCCTCGTAGACGGCCTCTTGAGCCTGTTCTTCTACTCACGACCACGCACATACAAGATTTACAGCAATCAATCATCATGCACAAACTTTACTCGAGATGCAATAGGGTAGATGAATGCAAATCCTATAGTGCAGTTTTATTAAACCAATTTGTACGTGTTCTTGCATGTTTTAATGGGCTTTCATGGGGTTTTATGATGAACAAGGGTGTAGGGATCAAGTGTGGACGTTGTGATGATCTTGACTCAAGATCTAGATCAATTCCACAGTCAAAAATCGATCAAAATGCGATCTGTCCACACGCAAAAGTTTCTGTTCGAAAGGGGCGAAGAAAACGGATGCGTGGAAATAGAGGTGACGTCGTAAGATGGGTAATGAAGACCTACCTCACTTCCTCCTTGTGGCAGGGCCTTTGTCCTAGCAATGGCAGCAGCGGGGAATTTTTCTATGGAAGATTAGGGCAGGACAGATCGTCGGGCTTCTTCTCCGGTGACGACGAGGTGTGACTGGCCTCGCCGGCGGCCAAATTTTGGAAGGGGACGAACTTGGCGACTTGGCAGCAAGGAAGGGGGCTTGGCAGTAGGGGGACGACCAAAAGAGAGAGGGGTGCGGCCAGGGGGTGGTGGTTATATTTATAAGGGGGAAAATAAGTCCTAGGGGTGGAAACAAAGAGTCCTAGCAAGATGGGACTAAACGAAAGAGTCCTAAATGTGGAAACAAAGAGTCCTAATGGTGGGGGATTTAACCAAAGAGTCCTAGAGGTGGGGGACTTAACCAAAGAGTCCTAAATGTGGGGAATAGGGTCCCCCCCCATAAGGGCTGCGGCCAAGGGGTCTCCCCCTTAATTGGTGCGGCCAATTTAAGGAAATTTCCCCCCAAATGTGGGGGAAATTCCCCTTTTGTGGAATTGGGGAATTTGGAAATTTTGGGGAAATTTGGGAATGGCTCATTTCAGCTATCTTTTTCCCATTCCTCACCATTTCTATGTCACTTGTTCCATTTCTACATTCCCCTCTCTATTTCTATGTCCCATTCTCCATTTCTACATTCCCCTCTCCATTTCTATGTCCTATTCTCCATTTCTACATTCCCCTCTCCATTTCTATGCCCCATTCTCCATTTCTATATTCCCTTCTCCATTTCTATGCCCCATTCTCCATTTCTATATACCTTTCTCCATTTCTGTGGTTCTTCCTCAATTTCTATGGTTCCTTCCTCCATTTCTATAGTTTTTCTCCATTTCTATGGTTCTTTCTCCATTTCTATGGTTCTTTCTCCATTTCTATAGTTCTTTCTCCATTTCTAGTTCTTTTACAATGCTTTTCTACATGAAATTTGTATGCAATGCATGGTAATTAATTTGAGGGTGTTACAAACCTACCCCCCTTAAACTGAATCTCACCCTCAAGATTCGATAGAGGGGAGAATAGATGAGTGAATTCTGCCTTGAGATCTTCCTCATGCTCCCATGTAGTTTCGGCTTCCGTGTGATGGCTCCATTGTACCTTGCACCAACGGATTACTTTGTTTCTCGAGACCCTTTCCTTCACATCCAAGATTTTGACGGGGTGTTCCGCGTAGGTCAGATCCTATTGAACTCGAGCTCATCCATCGGTACTTGTTCTTCTGGTACTCTTAAGCACTTCTTGAGTTGGGATACGTGAAACACGTGGTGCACGTCGGAGAGGTACGTTGGCAGCTCTAGTTGATAGGCTACCTCTCCTCGTGTGCCCAAAATCTTGAATGGCCTGATATAGCGAGGTGCTAACTTGCCTTTGACGTTGAACCGTCGTTGGCCTCGGATAGGTGATACTTTAAGATACACGAAGTCTCCCACTTTGAAGGTCAATCTTCTTCGCCTATTGTCCGCATAACCTTTTTGTCGTGACTGAGCGGCCTTCAAGTTTTCTTGTATCGTTTGGACTTGTTTTTCGGCGTCTTGCAGCACTTCAGGTCCAAACACTTGGCTTTCTCCGGTCTCATTCCAGAACAGCGAAGTTCTACACCGTCTACCATACAATGCTTTGAAAGGTGACATCTTCAAGCTGGCTTGATAGCTGTTGTTGTATGAGAATTCAACATATGACAAGCTCCTATCCCAACTACGCCCATGTTTCAAGGCACAAGCTCTCAACATGTCTTCCAAAATTTGATTTGTCCTCTCAGTTTGCCTGTCGGTTTGCGGGTGATAAGCGGAGCTGAAATTTAGTCGTGTACCCATGGCTTCATGCAGCTTCTTCCAGAACCTAGAGATAAATTGAGAACCCCGATCTGAAACTATCCTCTTCGGAACTCCATGGCGACACACGATTTGCTCCATATACAGCTCGGCTAGTTGTGCGACACGGTACGTGGTTCTAACAGGAAGGAAATGGGTTGTTTTCGTCAACTGGTCCGCAATAACCCAAATAGAGTCGTATCTCGACTGAGTATGTGGCAGTCCGACTATGAAATCCATGCTGATGTCTTCCCACTTCCACTCGGGTACTTTCAATGGCTGCAACAATCCAGCGGGTCTTTGATGTTCGGCCTTCACTCGTTGGCACGTGTCGCATAAGGCAACATATTCAGCTATGTCCCTTTTCATACCATCCCACCAATAGCAGGTTTTCAGGTCCTTGTACATCTTTGTACAGTCGGGATGTATGGAATAAGGTGAGTCATGTGCCTCCTTTAATATCGTGTCGCGGATGTGCTTCACGTTAGGCACACAAATCCTTTTCCCTAACCAAAGCGTGCCTTTCTCGTCTTCCTTGAAATCCTTTTCTATGCCTTGTAGGATTCTTTCCTTGATTTCCTTGATTTCCTCATCCGTTGCTTGGCCATCTTGTATCTCTTATTCCAGCGAGCAGTTCAGTTCTATCACCTGCATCTCATTCAAGAACCCAAGATGTAACCGTTCAAACTCCTTGCGCAGCTCGGGTAGCAGCTCCCAAACCGTGAGTTGGTGACATGCTCCCTTTTGGCTCAACGCATCAGCTACTACATTGGCCTTTCCGGGGTGATAGTTGATTCCAACATCATAATCCTTGATGAGTTCCAACCATCGACGTTGCCTCAAATTCAGATCCGTTTGCGTGAATATATACTTGAGGCTTTTGTGATCCGTATAGATCTCACATCGGTGGCCAAGGATATAATGCCTCCAAATCTTCAAGGCATGTACCACGGCTGCAAGTTCCAAGTCATATGTGGGGTAATTCAGCTCATGTTTCTTTAGTTGTCTCGATGCATAGGCTATCACTTGTCCTTCTTGCATGAGCACATATCCAAGCCCTTGTCTTGATGAGTCACAATATATGTCGAAGCTCTTGCTCACGTCCGGTAATATAAAAACCGGCGATGTTGTTAATCTCTTCTTTAGTTCTTCAAAGCTTTCTTGACATGCTGGTGTCCACTTAAATGATTTCCCTTTCGTTAGCAATTCAGTCATAGCCTTCGCTATTTTGGAGAAATCCTTGATGATACGGCGGTAGTATCTATCCATTCCAAGGAAACTCCGAATATCTCTCACATTCTGCGGTTGGTTCCACTTCAGAACATCTTCCACTTTTCCGGGATCAACCGGTACTTCTCCCTCGGAGATGATGTGGCCTAGGAACAATATCTCCTTTAGCCAAAATTGACACTTGCTGAACTTAGCATACAATTGATGCTCTCACAGTTTCTACAATATTAACCTCAAGTGTTCTTCGTGTTCTTCCTCTCTTTTTGAGTACACCATGATATCGTCGATGAAAATCATGACGAACTTGTCCAAGTACTCCATGAAGACCTTATTCATGAGGTACATAAAGTATGCGGGTGCATTCGTTAACCCAAAAGACATAACGGTATATTCATACGAACCATACTGTGTTTGAAATGCAGTCTTGGGTATGTCGGAGGGATTAATCTTCAGCTGGAAGTATCCCGACCGAAGATCAATCTTGGAGAAAATTTGGGCACCTTTCATTTGGTCGAAAAGGTCCTCTATTTGGGGCAGCGGGTATTTATTCTTGATCAACACCTCATTGAGAAACCTATAATCCACATACATCCTTTAGGTCCCACCCTTCTTGTCTACGAAGAGCACGGGGGCTCCCCATGGTGACGAGCTTGGGCATATAAAACCCTTTTCTTGCTGCTCCTGAATTTTCTTCTTGAGCTCCACTAGTTCATTAGCTAGCATCCTATAAGGCCTCTTCGCTATAGGTGCAGTTCCGGGTACTAAATTAATAGCAAACTCAATGTCCCGGTCAGGTGGCATACCTGGATGTTCTTCCGGGAACATATCTGAATATTCTTGAACCACCGGAATGCTTTCCAATGTCGCTTCTTCGACGTGGTTCAGCGCTGCCTTCTCAGTTGCCAGTTGGGCTGCCTCGAATTCAATACGAGTACCGTGCTCACTTGTGAACTGCACGATCCTCTCAGCACATTGAATCACTCCGTTGTGCTTTCTTAACCAATCCATTCCAAGTATTATGTCAATCCCTTGGATCCAAGACAATAAGGTTGGCAAGAAAATCTACCCCCCTTATTTTAAGGCTTACTTTTAAAATAGAATTCAGAATTGAAAGAAGAGATTTCCCAACTATATGCATCAAGGTATATGAGCTAAGCAACTTATTTTATTAATTTCATCCTATATGAGGATGTGAACAAGTGTCGAAGCATCTCACATCTCTCTACTATGTGTGGATGTGGACTTTCGCCGAAGCGTCCCACAACTCACATCAGCACATAAACACAAGCAATCATCACAAAAATTCAGCACACCATTCTTATTCAAGCTACAACGATCTTAACGTTCCTATTACAGCTTTATTCAATGGAAACCTATACTTAACCATGAGAATCGGTGCTGTTTTCGCCGTGTGACGGGGGTGTTCCATACATGGGCACACGCCATGGTGAGTCGGCAGTCCATGTAGGGTTAGATGACGCTGGTGCTCCATTCGCTCCCGCGTTGGCACGAGTCTCCTCTTGTTTCTCCAGCAAATACAGCTTCTTGCGGAGGTAACAGATCTCTTCTTGTGCCCTTGCATAGCGGTTTCCCAACTCCACGAGCAACCTCTAAGACTTGTCAGAAGCTTGTGGGTTGGAAATAGCTGTTACATGGGATCCAATGATCTCCCTTGTACCACTCTTCCGATACTGGTGCAGCTCAAAAGTTGTGTCCTCAAGCTGCCCACGGAAGGCATAGCACAGTCCGGTTAGTGCATCCCATGCAGCATCATCGATAGCTTCTGCCCTTTGTAGCTCTCCATGTGGGTGCAAACTGCCGAGTGACAACCCTACCATTAGATAGGATGGTTACTTCAGCCTTCCACTCTTCATGTTCGAGACGAGGGACTTTCTTGAGAAGATATTCCGGGTATAGGCTGCAGCAATCCAGAAATTCTTTGAGCTCCCTGGATATGTGTCCTCCTTCCATTCTGTCAGACCAAAATTCTCGAGCTGAATGGTTGGCCCATTCATCACTTTCATTATTGGTCTCAGCAAGGGGTGACTCCTCCTCGGATTCATCTCCTCCCATCACAGCTTCATGAGGCTCCACGGGGTGCGTGAAACTCCTCCTGGGGTGCGTACCAATGTCGTTCTTGTGGATCATCTTCCATGTCGTCTTCGAATGGTTTCACCTCTTCCAGATCCTCTTCCTCATGTATAGAGCTATTGACTTCATCTTCATCATGAGTTTCCATCTTCACCTCCTTCCAATAGGGTCCATCGGACACCTCAATGGGGTTAAGTGCACTCCCACGTGGTGGTGGACGAGTCCTTATGCGTGTTGTACTCCTGGTCACCGGCATCTATAAATAGGACATGAGAATCTTTAGAGAAGGAAGAAATAACTCCAAAACATAAGAAGCTATTGAAGCAAGGAAGCAAAAGTGTTGCTGTCCAAAAAAGAGAAAAGAGGGGCTGAAAATAGCACTTTGCGGTGGCTGAATTGACAAGTAAAGTGCAGCAACAAGCAATTTTCAAAAATAGGAGTTTAGAGGGGTGTTCCTATGTGTTTTAGAGTGTACATTTACCTAGGCTTGCGTTCTACGGTCAACGTGGCTCTGGTACCAATCTGTGACACCCAGTTCCGAAAATAGAACCAAGTGAATGCATATGTGTGCCCAGGATGTTCATCACACATACACATGTAATCCACAAACTGAATTCAGAATATAACCACGAATAAATAGTGTTTAAGTACTTTATTACAATGACTCAATGTCTAACTCATGAATCTCTAACTTATTCTTGCAGCGGAAGATTCTAAACGACAACGGAAAGTAACTAAAGACAACAGGCTCCATCTTCGATCCACAGGCATGTCGACGGTAGTTCGCATGTCTAATACTCCACATGGTCCTCGAAGTACTCATCTCCTGTAGCTGATGTTTATGTAGTAATGCAAGGGTGAGTACATGTCGTACTCAGCAAGTGCGGGAAAGGTATGGCATGTATCTTAAAACAAGGTAGGAAATAAAAAGTTTCATTGCAGCAAGCAAATTTTATTTCACAAACATGATAAAAACAGCAACTAAGTGTAGATGGGTTTGTTCCCAATATGACCAAGTAAATCAGCAACATTCTTTCATCATAAATCACCATTTATCAAGTCTCAACCAGCCAATAATCTTTCTCAAGTTCATCTCATACTCATAAATATTCATAATCATCTCATATTCATATAACCGAAACCAAACTCATTTTCATGACTCAAAACAGTCCCAAAACCAATCCCAATGACCATACCATAACCATACCGAATAATCAACCCAAGTTTTCCCTCTAATCATGGAAGTTGGCCAGGTGCTTGTGATCGGAAGCACGGCTATCATAATAGTTTTACACTCTGCAGAGGTGGCACCACTTTACCCACAGGTTTGTGATTTCGTCAACCGTCAGTGACTGCAGAACCTCCATTATACCAGTACACAACCGTCGGTGTATGGCCAAGATATCACAAAATAGCCTTTACAAAGGGGCTACTAGATGTATGGACTCACTGAGTTTTCACCGGCAGGCTCAAATCACCATTCTCCCACCCACGGGACCCCTCTTGTGCCATGCAGTTCCCACAGCAGTCCTCCTCGACTCTCATTCCCCGCGTCATCCACGGTCCATAACAAGCTAGCAACACACATAATTAATCAGCTAAGCCGCATCCATACTTGGCCTTGTGGTGGCACTGTTTTCTCGGCATATTCTCGCATGAACCGGTCCTTAGATCTACGGCAAGTACCACCATCTCATCCAGCAACATTCACGAACCAAGCTTGCCAAGATCTCCCTTATTCTATGCCCATTAACATCATCAAGTTCTCATCGTCATTGTTCATATGAGTGCAGTAGCTAAACATGTTTTAATTCGGCTTCTCGTATCCTGTAGATTAAGTGAAGCAAAAAGGAAAAACAACCATACCCGACTCATCAAATTTCCCGGCGATAAGGATGGTTAACAGAACTAGTAAACTCCTATAAAAAGGGTGTCCCATCAAGTTGACTCAAGCATACGAGTTTTCGCAAACAAAACAGTTTCAAAACATGGGATCAATATGGTCAAGGGGCACTTACCTTGCTCCCGTGGTTCGTGTTGCTCAAGCGTCTCAAAGTCTTGGTGTTGTAGTTCCTCGTAGACGGTCTCTTGAGCTTGTTCTTCTACTCACGACCACGCACATACAATATTTACAGCAATCAATCATCATGCACAAACTTTACTCAAGATGCAATAGGGTAGATGATTGCAAATCCTATAGTGCAGTTTTATTAAACCAGTTTTTTACATATTCTTGCATGTTTTAATGGGCTTTCATTGGGTTTTATGATGAACAAGGGTGTAGGGATCAAGTGTGGACATGGTGATGATCTTGACTCAAGATCTAGATCAATTCCATCGTAAAAAATCGATCAAAACGTGATCTATCCACACGCAAAAGTTTCACTTCGAAAGGGGCGAAGAAAATGGATGCGTAGAAACAGCGGTGACATCGTAAGATGGGTAATGAAGACCTACCTCACTTCATCCTTGTGGCAGGGCCTTTCTCCTAGCAATGGCAGCAGCGTGGAATTTTTCTATGGAAGATTAGGGCAGGACAGATCGTCGAGCTTCTTCTCCAGCGACGGTGAGGCGTGACTGGGCTCGACGGTGGCCAAATTCCGGCAGGGGGGACTTGGCGAATTGGCAGCAAGGAAGGGGGCTTGGCAGCAGGGGGGACGACCAAAGAGAGAGGGGTGCGGCCAGGGGGTGGGGGTTATATTTATAAGGGGGGGGGGGGAAGAGTCCTAGGGGTGGAAACAAAGAGTCCTAGCAAGATGGGACTCAACCAAAAAGTCCTAGGGGTGGAAACAATGAGTCCTAGCAAGATGGGACTCAACCAAAGAGTCCTAATGGTGGGGGATTTAACCAAAGAGTCCTAGAGGTGGGGGACTTAACCAGTATAAGTCGTTGTTGTAAGAGGACGAAGAGCTCCAAATTGAGTCGAACGGAATTGGAACCCAATGATGTCGTACTGACCGTAGATTCTAACTTTCAATATTCCGTAAGATAGTTTTCATAAGTCTTAATGGACGTCGGCATCTTTAACACACTTTCTAAAATACGAACTTATAAGAATATTTTTTACATACTACTATATAATTCAAAAAGAGAAATGACAAGGAAATGTTACTTGATTTCAAAACCAAGATAGAAAATTAAGCTATCCATTAATTCCATCTCGTCACATCGTTTTTACGTGCTTGCTCGTAGATTGATGTCTAAGTGTCCAATTTTGCTAATGAAATGCACTATCCAAAAAACAAGAATATTAGCAATGAGCTATAATAAAGAATGCTATATAACATAGATGTAGAATAAATACTTACTCGAAATATTTATCCATCCCATCTATATTAGCATACGAGTACATCAAAGTGGTCTTCCTTTCTTCTGCGGTACAATTGTAGCTCGTGCTACTACCAATAGTGGTGCCCCTTGTCGCAAAAGTGGATAGGTCACTACAAGGAGGATCTTCATCAACATTGTACCGCATCGTAGAAGCATTGATATTGTTTTCCTCTATAAAGTAAACAATTGAAAAGTATCCTACCTTGTTAAGAGTAAATGCTTCAACGATGCACCCTTCAACTCTAGCGCTATTGCCAACCATTGGTTTAAGATATCTTAGGGCTCTTTTAATATGATACATCCATCTATATTACATAGGGTCGCCCACTTTAGCTTCATACGGGAGATGGATAAGGAGATGTTGTATTGGATTGAAAAACCCTGGAGTAAATATTTTTTCCATCTTACATAAAAGAATTGGTATCTCCTTCTCTAACTTCTCCATCATCTCTATCGTAATTTCTTTAGCACAGAGGTGACTATAAAAATAGCTAAGCTCGGCTAACACTTTCCAAACCACGTCATCAAGATAGCCCCGAAACATAACGGACAGGAGTCTTTTCATGATTATGTGATAATCATGACTCTTTAACCCAGTTAGTTTTCCCGTCTTGACATTAACGGCTTATTTCAAGCTAGCAACATAGCCATCGGGGAATTTCAACCCTTTCAACCAATTCAAAACTTCTTTCTTCTGTTTAGGTTTAAGACAGAAAGAAGCACGTGGCTTACCACCACTTTCAGAGAGTTTAAGCGTTGGACGACTACAAAGCCCTGCCAAATCCTTTCAAACCTTTATATCGTCTTTTATTGTGACACCCGGTTCCGAAAAAATGGAACCAAGTGAATGCATATGTGTGCCCAGGATGTTTATCACACATACACATGTATTCCACAAACTAAATTCAGAATATAGCCACGTACAAATATTGTTTAAGTACTTTATTACAGTAACTCAATGTCTCACTCATAAATATCCAACTTATTTAGCAGCGGAAGACTCTAAACGACAGTGGAAAATAACTAAAACAGCAGGCTCCAATCTTCAACTCCATAGGCATGTTGACGGTAGTTCGCACGCCTAGTACTCCACAAGGTCCTCAAAGTACTCATCTCCTGTAGTTGATGTTTATGTGGTAATGCAAGGGTGAGTACATGTCGTACTCAGCAAGTGCGGGAAAAGTATGACATGTAGCTTACAACAAGGTATGGAATAAAAAGGCTCATTGTAGCAAGCAAATTTTATTTCACAAACATGGTAAAAACAGCAACTAAGTCTAGATGAATTAAATCCCAATATAACCAAGTAATCAGCAACATTCTTTTATCATAATTCACTATTTATCAAGTCTAAACCAGCCAATAATCTTTCTCAAGTTCATCTCATACTCATAAATTCATAACCATTTCATATTCATATAACCGAAACCAAACTTATTGTTATGACTAAAAACAGTTCCAAAACCAATCCCAATGACCATACCATAACCATACCGAATATCCATCCAAAGTTTTCCCTCTAATCATGTGAGTTGGCCAGGTGCTTGTGACCGGAAGCATGGCTATCATGATAGTTTTACACTCTGCAGAGGTGGCACCACTTTACCCACAAGTTCATGATTTTGTCACCCGTCGGCGACTGCAGAACCTCCATTATACCAGTACACAACTGTCGGTGTATGACCAAGAGATCACAAAATAGCCTTTACAAAGGGGCTACTAGATGTACGGACCCACTGAGGTTTCACCGGCAGGTTCGAATCACCATTTTCCCAGGGCAGTCCCTCTCTACTCCCATTCCCCGCGCTATCCAACGGTCCATAACAAGCTAGCAACACACCAAATTAGTCAGCTAAGCCACACCCATATTTGGCCTTGTGGTGACACTGTTTTCCTAGTATGTGATGGCATGAACCGGTCCTTAGATCTACGGCAAGTAAACCACCATCTCATTCAGCAACATCCACGAACCAAGCTTGCCTAGATCTCCCCGATTCCATACTCATTAATATCATCAAGTTCTCATCATCATTATTCATATAAGTGAAGTAGCTAGACATGTTTTATTTCAGCTTCCCGTATCCCGTAGATTAAGCGAAGCAAAAAGGAAAAACGACCATACCCGACTCATCAACTTTCCCGGCGACAAGGATGGTTAACAAAACTAGTAAACTCCTATAAAAGGGTGTCCCATCAAGTTGACTCAGACGTATGAGTTTTCGCAAACAAAACAGTTTCAAAACATGGGATCAATATGGTCAAGGGGCACTTGCCTTGCTCCCGTGGCTCTTGTTGCTCAAGCGTATCGAAGTCTTGGTGTTGTAGATCCTCGTAGATGGCCTCTTTAGTTTGTCCTTCTAATCACGACCACGCACATACAAAATTCACAGCAATCAATTATCATGCACAAACTTTACTCAAGGGTTTTATGATGAACAAGGGTGTAGGGATCAAGTGTGGACATGGTGATGATCTTGACTCAAGATCTAGATCAATTCCATCGTAAAAAATCGATCAAAACGTGATCTATCCACACGCAAAAGTTTCATTTTGAAAGGGGCGAAGAAAATGGATGCGTAGAAACAGCGGTGACATCGTAAGATGGGTAATGAAGACCTACCTCACTTCATCCTTGTGGCAGGGCCTTTCTCCTAGCAATGGCAGCAGCGTGGAATTTTTCTATGGAAGATTAGGGCAGGACAGATCGTCGAGCTTCTTCTCCGGCGACGGCGAGGCGTGACTAGGCTCGACGGTGGTGTCACACCCGGTTTTTCCGAAAAACAACCAAGTGAATATCACATGTATGCCAGAATCATTTTCTCATACATGTGATGACAAATAGTGAAGCATCATTTATTACAAGCCAGGTGTCGAATATAAATAAGTCTTACATAGCAAATGTCTTGCTGAACAATAATAGGTTCATCACAAGTAAATAAACTAGCAGCGGAATATTATTCTTGTGGGCTTTGTCACAGGCGTTGCCCGGGGGTCTCCATGAACCTAGAAACCTTCTTCGGGTCCAAAGTCTTGGTCATTATACACCACCTCATTATCTTGACCTGAGCAGCAATATAAACCAACAAATATGCAAGGTTGAGTACCGATGGTACTCAGCAAGTGTGGGAAAGTTATGTCATGCATGGCTAGAACAAGGGGAGGTCGAACTCATGGTTAAAGCACTACGCAATTAATACCTATCACCTTAGCTTATTAAGCACCTACATTACTACACAGGTGAAATGGTCCCAATCTCCCATCCCATCATCAAAATCAAATAACCATAACATCATTTCCAATGTTAAGCTCCCCGCTTAACATCCACAACTTCCAAAACCACCACTCCTCTAATCATGAATAAGTCCAAGCCGCTCTTGACCGTGAGCACGGCTATCATGACAGTTTTGACTCTGCAGAGTTTGTACCACTGTACCCATATGTAGTGATTTCATCCCCCGTTGCCGGGTGGACTAAAAGAACCTTCATTATGCCAGTGGCTACGAACCACATTCACACTTCCCAGGTGTATAGCCAGGAGATCACTACAAAGCCTTTACAAAGGGATTCCCGACGAGCGTGGGCCCACTGAGGTTTCACCCCTAACAGCATACAAGAGGCTCCAACCCCGCTGCAGTGGCCCCCCTCTTGAGCCTTGCGGTTTATAAGGTAGTCCAGCTGACACCTACTCCCCGCACCATCCAACACACCCATACTACGCCGGGGATTCACTTAATTAATTGGCCAAGCTGCCCCATCTCAGCATGTGGTTGGCACGGTAAAGCCAGGTTACATGCTCCATGAACCGGTCCTTAGGATCCAGGCAAGTACTAAACACAAACCCGAGTCTCGTGCACCCAGCACCAACCAAAACATCCAACTTGCCTTGATACATAACTCACAACATCTCATTCAAGAGTATGGTAAAATAAACTGATGATCTCATATCCCAAATATCCCATTCTAAGCATGGTTAAGCATATGCATAATAATAAATGACATGATAAAATAAATCCCAACCCAAGCTACAAGGAAACAAGGTAATGCAATTCTAGGGAAACTTCCTAGCATGGGTTTCATATTTCAATTGACAATGCAAATAATTCTAGCTACACATCCTAGCATAGGATCAAAGTGGTCAAGGACACTTGCCTCCTTCCTGCTGCTCTTGAAATGGGTAGTCCTGATCTTGGAAAGGGAGAACTTGCTCTGGAGCAGGTTCTACTCATACCATCACACATAGCAAAAGAAAAACAACAATCCATAAGACATAGTTCACACTTCCACTTCATACAAACCACACATTCACATTTATGAAAGTCATTCACAATTATATGTGTTGTGGTTACTCTATGGGTGTTGATTTGTGGCTTACATGCAGTTTTAATCATGTGTATATGGTTCCTACTTTTGTATTCATATTTATGCTTGCATACTATATATATGAGTTTCCAATTTAAATAAATTCCTTATATTCAATTACTACACCTTTTAGCTACTAAGTACGCATAAAAGGTATTTTCCTACTCCATATGTGTCTTCAGAACTTCTACCAACACTAAACTGAATTCTTTGGATTTTGGAAACTTCATTTATCATTTTCTAATTATTTATACCTAGCTTGTTATATTTTCAAATTTACTTCCTACGCCTAAATGTGTTCTTTATTATGAAAATAGTAAGACACATCATCTAAACAGAATAGGTTCTGATCCAAAATAGTTAATAATATATTTTTGATCTTTTCCTCTGATGTAAACTATTTTACATTTATTTTTCTAATTTTCAGAATTATTCTCTACTTAAAAAATGTGTCCCTCTAACTAATAAATGTGAATAATCAATTATACAGATTCATTTCAGCCAAAAATCTATTTTTATCTCACTCCAAGGTTTTCTAAGTACTGGGAAAGTTTTTAATTTGAATTTGACACTATGTTTGTCCCACCTTTTAAATTTTAAATACTAGCCACTTATTCAAATTCCTAACTTTAATATCAAATAGGGTTAAAAAGGTAAACTCACCCCACTACAGGGTCCATTAATTTATTTTAAGAATTTCCAGGGGTCTAACTACACTTAACAGAGGGTTTTTCCTAATTTTTATCAAGTCCAGGGGCTAAAACTGAATTTTAAATGAATTTTCATGATTTTCTGAAGTTCCAGGGCTAGATCAGAAGTTTCCGGGGCTAGCTCTTATTTTCCGAGAACCCCAGGGGGTAGCGCGTAAGAATTCCAGTCTTTATAATGCGGGGCTGACGTGGACCGTCCGATTTAAAACAGACGGCTGAGATTATAACGTCGAACCGGTACGCGGGGATTTAAATTCTACCGTGCGATTTAAAATAGACGGCGCACAAGCGGCCACGTCGCTCCGATCGGGTGCGGGTGGCGCTGCCCGGCGGCGCACGGCGGCGGGAGGCGGCGATCTCGCTGGAGAGTTTCGGATCTTCGTAAATTCTTCCTAGAACTGTGATTTTATGGCATAGATCGGTAGAGGGGAGGTCGGGGATCTCACCTCGGGGGTTTTCTTGAGCTCGGAGGTCCTGGAAGGCGGTCGGCGACGAGGTCCGAGGTGAATTCACGGCGAGGCTCGTCGGCGCTGTGTTTGAACCGCAAACCACCGCGTTTTCTGCACCTGCGAGGTTCCCCAGAGGCGGTGGATCAAGACCAGCGAGTTAGATCAGAATTCCCGAGCGTAGATTGGGCAGAATTCGCCGGAGGGGCTCGGGTTCTCACCGGAGAGAAAATCGGCGGATCGTGGGGGAAAAACGGGACAATGCCGGGGTTTTTATAGACGGGGGAGGGCGGCGGGTTGGTTTAGATCGAGCTGGAGTCTTCGGGGTCCGGAAGTCGGCTGGGATACGCGAGATTTTCCGGTCGGTTTTGATTCGGGGTGAGAGAGTCCGGCCGAGCGCGGGCGCGAGCGCGAGGAGGAAGAAAGGTTGGCGGGCCCCGCGTGTCAATGGGAAGAAGGGGGGGCGCGGCTGCGGGCTGGCGCGGGATCGGGTGGGCCGGCTGGTGGGTTTCGGCCCACTGGCAGGTTTTTTTCTGTTTTTCTTTTTCTTTTTCCATTTCTTTTCTGGTTTGAATTTGAATTTGAATTCCAACTAAGTTTGAATTTCTGCAGCCCATGCAATACGTCCAAAAGTTTTTAAATTCCCCTCTTAACGGGATTTTGGGGTGTTACAGGTGGCCAAATTTTGGCAGGGGGGATTTGGCGAATTGGCAGCAAGGAAGGGGGCTTGGCAGCAGGGGGGACGACCAAAAGAGAGAGGGGTGCGGCCAGGGGGTGGGGGTTATATTTATTAGGGGGAAAGAGTCCTAGGGGTGGAAACAAAGAGTCCTAGCAAGATGGGACTCAACCAAAAAGTCCTAGGGGTGGAAACAATGAGTCCTTGCAAGATGGGACTCAACCAAAGAGTCCTAAAGGAGGAAACAAAGAGTCCTAATGGTGGGGGATTTAACCAAAGAGTCCTAGAGGTGGGGGACTTAACCAGTATAAGTCGTTGTTGTAAGAGGACGAAGAGCTCCAAATTGAGTCGAACGGAATTGGAACCCATTGACGTCGTACTGACCGTAGATTCTAACTTTCAATATTCCGTAAGATAGTTTTCATAAGTCTTAATGGACGTCAGCATCTTTAACACACTGTCTAAAATATGAACTTATAAGAATATTTTTTACATACTACTATATAATTCAAAAAGAGAAATGACAAGGAAATGTTACTTGATTTCAAAACCAAGATAGAAAATTAAGCCATCCATTAATTCCATCTCGTCACATCGTTTTTACGTGCTTGCTCGTAGATTGATGTCTAAGTGTCCAATTTTGCTTATGAAACGCACTATCCAAAAAACAAGAATATTAGCAATGAGGTATAATAAAGAATGCTATATAACATAGATGTAGAATAAATACTTACTCGAAATATTTATCCATCCCATCTATATTAGCATACGAGTACATCAAAGTGGTCTTCCTTTCTTCTGTGGTACAATTGTAGCTCGTGCTACTACCAATAGTGGTGCCCCTTGTCGCAAAAATGGATAGGTCACTACAAGGAGGATCTTCATCTACATTGTACCGCATCGTAGAAGCATTGATATTGTTTTTCTCTATAAAGTAAACAATTGAAAAGTATCCTACCTTTTTAAGAGTAAATGCTTCAGCGATGCACCCTTCAACTCTAGCGCTATTGCCAACCATTGGTTTAAGATATCTTAGGGCTCTTTTAATATGATACATCCATCTATATTGCATAGGGTCGCCCACTTTAGCTTCATACGGGAGATGGATAAGGAGATGTTGTATTGGATTGAAAAACCTTGGAGTAAATATTTTTTCCATCTTACATAAAAGAATTGGTATCTCCTTCTCTAACTTCTCCATCATCTCTATCGTAATTTTTTTAGCACAAAGGTGACTATAAAAATAGCTAAGCTCGGCTAACACTTTCCAAACCGCGTCATCAAGATAGCCCCGAAACATAACGGACAGGAGTCTTTTCATGATTATGTGATAATCATGACTCTTTAACCCAGTTAGTTTTCCCGTCTTGACATTAACGGCTTGTTTCAAGCTAGCAACATAGCCATCGGGGAATTTCAACCCTTTCAACCAATTCAAAACTTCTTTCTTTTGTTTAGGTTTAAGACAGAAAGAAGCACGTGGCTTACCACCACTTTCAGAGAGTTTAAGCGTTGGACGATTACAAAGCCCTGCCAAATCCTTTCGAACCTTTATATCGTCTTTTATTGTGACACCCGGTTCCGAAAAAATGGAACCAAGTGAATGCATATGTGTGCCCAGGATGTTTATCACACATACACATGTATTCCACAAACTGAATTCAGAATATAGCCACGTACAAATATTGTTTAAGTACTTTATTACAGTAACTCAATGTCTCACTCATAAATATCCAACTTATTTAGCAGCGGAAGACTCTAAACGACAGCGGAAAATAACTAAAACAGCAGGCTCCAATCTTCAACTCCACAGGCATGTTGACGGTAGTTCGCACGCCTAGTACTCCACAAGGTCCTCAAAGTACTCATCTCCTGTAGTTGATGTTTATGTGGTAATGCAAGGGTGAGTACATGTCGTACTCAGCAAGTGTGGGAAAAGTATGACATGTAGCTTACAACAAGGTATGGAATAAAAAGGCTCATGGTAGCAAGCAAATTTTATTTCACAAACATGGTAAAAACAGCAACTAAGTCTAGATGAATTAAATCCCAATATAACCAAGTAATCAGCAACATTCTTTTATCATAATTCACTATTTATCAAGTCTAAACCAGCCAATAATCTTTCTCAAGTTCATCTCATACTCATAAATTCATAACCATTTCATATTCATATAACCGAAACCAAACTTATTGTCATGACTCAAAACAGTTCCAAAACCAATCCCAATGACCATACCATAACCATACCGAATATCCAACCAAAGTTTTCCCTCTAATCATGTGAGTTGGCCAGGTGCTTGTGACCGAAAGCACGGCTATCATGATAGTTTTACACTCTGCAGGGGTGGCACCACTTTACCCACAAGTTCATGATTTTGTTACACGTCGGCGACTGCAGAGCCTCCATTGTACCAGTACACAACTGTCGGTGTATGACCAAGAGATCACAAAATAGCCTTTACAAAGGGGCTACTAGATGTACGGACCCACTGAGGTTTCACAGGCAGGTTCGAATCACCATTTTCCCAGGGCAGTCCCTCTCGACTCTCATTCAACGCGCTATCCAACGGCCCATAACAAGCTAGCAACACACCTAATTAGTCAGCTAAGCCACACCCATATTTGGCCTTGTGGTGACACTGTTTTCCTAGCATGTGATGGCATGAACCGGTCCTTAGATCTACGGCAAGTAAACCACCATCTCATTCATCAACATCCATGAACCAAGCTTGCCTAGATCTCCCCGATTCCATGCTCATTAACATCATCAAGTTCTTATCATCATTATTCATATAAGTGCAGTAGCTAGACATGTTTTATTTCAGCTTCCCGTATCCCGTAGATTAAGCAAAGCAAAAAGGAAAAACGACCATACCCGACTCATCAACTTTCCCGGCAACAAGGATGGTTAACAAAACTAGTAAACTCCTATAAAAGGGTGTCCCATCAAGTTAACTCAGACGTATGAGTTTTCGCAAACAAAACAGTTTCAAAACATGGGATCAATATGGTCAAGGGGCACTTGCCTTGCTCTTGTGGCTCTTGTTGCTCAAGCGTATCGAAGTCTTGGTGTTGTAGATCCTCGTAGATGGCCTCTTTAGTTTGTCCTTCTAATCACGACCACGCATATACAAAATTCACAGCAATCAATCATCATGCACAAACTTTACTCAAGATGCAATGGGGTAGATGAATGAAAATCCTATCGTGCTGTTATATTAAACCAGTTTGTATGTGTGCTTGCATGTTTTAACGGGCTTTCATGGGGTTTTATAATTAACAAGGGTGCTGAGATCAAGTGTGGACGTGGTGATGATCTTGACTCAAGATCTAGATCAATTCCACCGTCAAAAACCGATCAAAATATGGTCAGTCCACATGCAAAAGTTTCTGCTCGAAGGGGGCGAAGAAAACGGATGCGTAGAAACAGCGGCGACGTCGTAAGATGGGTAATGGAAAACTACCTCACTTCCTCCTTGTGGCAGGGCCTTTCTCCTAGCAATGGCAGCAGCGGGGAATTTTTCTATGGAAGATTAGGGCAGGACAGATCGTCGGGCTTCTTCTCCAGCGACAGTGAGGCATGACGGGGCTCGACGGTGGCCAAATTCCGGCAAGGAGGGAACTTGGCGACTTCGCAGCAAGGAAGGGGGCTTGGAAGCAGGGGCACGACCAAAAGGGAGAGGGGTGCGGCCAGGGGGTCAGGGTTATATTTATAAGGGGGGGAAGAGTCCTAGGGGTGGAAACAAAGAGTCCAAGCAAGATGGACTCAACCAAAGAGTCCTAGGGGTGGAAACAAAGAGTCCTAGCAAGATGGGACTCAATCAAAGAGTCCTAAAGGTGGAAACAAAGAGTCCTAATGGTGGGTGATTTAACCAGAGAGTCCTAGAGGTGGGGACTTAACCAAAGAGTCCTAAAGGTGGGGAATAGGGTTTCCCCCCTTAAGGGCTGCGGCCAAGGGGTCTCCCCCTTAATTGGTGCAGCCAATTTGGGGAAAAATCCCCCCAAATGTGGGGAAAATTCTCATTTTGTGGACTTGGGGAATTTGGAAATTTTGGGGAAATTTGGGAATTGCTCATTTCAGCTATCTTTTCCCATTCCTCACCATTTCTATGTCACTTGTTCCATTTCTATATTCCCCTCTCTATTTCTATGCCCCATTCTCCATTTCTGCATTCCCCTCTCCATTTCTATATCCCATTCTCCATTTCTACATTCCGCTCTCCATTTCTATGCCCCATTCTCCATTTCTATATTCTCTTCTCCATTTCTATGCCCCATTCTCCATTTTTATATTTCTTTCTCCATTTATGTGGTTCTTCCTCCATTTCTATGGTTCCTTCCTCCATTTCTATGGTTCTTTCTCCATTTCTATGGTTCTTTATCCATTTCTATGGTTCTTTCTCCATTTCTATAGTTTTTTCTCTTCTAGTTCTTTTACATTGCTTTTCTACATGAAAAATGTATGCAATGCATGGAAATGAATTTGAGGGTGTTACAAACTTACCCCCCTTAAACTGAATCTCGCCCTCGAGATTCGATAGAGTGGAGAATAGATGAGGGAATTCCGCCTTGAGAACTTCCTCACGCTCCCATGTAGTTTCGGCTTCCGTGTGATGGCTCCATTGTACCTTGCACCAACGGATTACTTTGTTTCTCGTGACTCTTTCCTTCACATCCAAGATTTTGACGGGGTGTTCCGCGTAGGTCAGATCCTCTTGAAGCTCGAGCTCATCCATCGGTACTTGTTCTTCCGGTACTCTTAAGGACTTCTTGAGTTGGGATACGTGAAACACGTCATGCACGTCGGAGAGGTACGTTGGCAGCTCTAGTTGATAGGTTACCTCTCCTCGCTTACCCAAAATCCTGAATGGCCCGATATAGAGAGGTGCTAACTTGCCGGGTGCGCACGATTGTGGACAAAGTGCACAGAAAAGACGAGTGTGGTATGTGGGGCCAGTCTATGATCCTAGAGAGTTGTCACAGTCAGGGATTATGAACATCCATGATATCAACAGTTGTGCCAACATTCTGACTTCCGATAGTATGAAGTAACTTTAGAAGATTATCATAAGATGCTTCATAAGTACCAAATCTTGCCTCAATAACCTTCTGTTTCGCCTTCCAAGCTTTGGAGTAACTTATCGTATACTTAAAATTTTGCTCAATTATGTTGATAATAGATGTAGGCTCAAAAGAAATATTAACAACCACACAAGCATACATGTGATTTGTAACAAACTACGATGTAAGCGCAGTATTGCATTTCTTAAGATGTTGTAACTCGCACGCATGATCAATCACAATATAACACTTCCAAAGGCCACTACATTTCTCTACATATCCGTGAACACGAAAAGGACAACTGGTTGATAAACATCCGACATCATAAAGTTTCTTAGTGGTCGAGAAACCTTAAGCGATCTTTTCACTGAAAGGGACCAGTATTTAAAAGCATCTTGTAATGCTTCTTTATTTTTGAAAAGAGACCCCGTTGTCCGTGGTAATCCAACGGCAAATGATACCCTTTAGTGACTCTTAGGTTTTCAAAATTTGGATGACTCCAATCGGCAGGGATAGGAGGTTGATCTTCCTCGTCGGATGAATCATATTCAGAAACATTACTATAATCCCTATACTCAACAACCATCTGTTGAACTATATGTTCTATATGCTCTCCTTCATCTGTTTGACCAGTTGCCTCAGTAACAACAGTATGTATCAATTCATTATCATTGTCCTCTTCCGCATCAGCACCATCATTATCTTCCTTGTCATCATTTTCGTCTTACGTCTCGTCGACTACTTCCTTGGCTTCAAGCCGAATCAGAAGTATTAGAGGTCACCCATACTGCAGAGCCCTTGCAACATAAGCACGCCACACGTCCTTTAGCGGCAGTAGTTCCCAGAAGTGGTCCTCGCTTGAACGGTTGATAACTCCGTTTATCGTCAAATCATATTCATTCTCACCCAGTTTAAAAACTTTCAACAACCATCTGTATACACCCATAAATGTCCGTTCCGTTAGACTAGATATTCCCCGACTTATAAAAGGGGGTTCTGATAGATCTACTCCACTTGAATTATAGAATTATAGTTAGTTTGTCCATCTCCATAAAATACCTAAAATTCTACTTTATTTGACATACCTAGCATACGTATATACACAATTTAATATTTGCAAACAAATAATAGTAACAAAAGAATGAAATACACATAATATAAGATAAATTGTGTTAAAAACTGATATGTACTATCATAGAAATATAAATACAGAAACTAAAAACTGATATTTAATGTATGACATATAAAAACTTAGCTATAATAGGGTTCTATGTAATAATGTTTAAAAAACTAACATAAAACATATTTAAAACAGACTAAACATAAATTTAAACTAACCAAAATTATTGAATTCAAATCAAACTAAACTTAAAGGTCTGAAACTAAATTTTAACGTAGAAGGCCGAAACTAACCTAAAATCCAAAATTATAACTAAAATTAACCTAAACGTCCGAAACTAAACCTAATCAAAATAAGTTAAAGTTTAAAAAAAGTTAAAACTAAACTAAACATAATTTCAAACTAACCTAAAATTCTAAATAAAAACTAAACTAGACTAAAACTAAAAGTTCAAAACTAAATCTTAAAAACAAATTAAAACTAACATAAACTTATATTTAAACTAATCTAAAATCTAGATTTCAACTAAACTAAATCCTAATACTAAATACAAACTAAATTAAACACTAAAACCTAAAATAAAATCTAAACTACGTTCAAACTAATATTTAAACCTAAATTATCTACAATACGCAATTAATATAAGTAATTTCAAAATCATAATTATATTTAAAAGATTATACCTTGTACTTTTCTTTTTTTTCTTTTTTTTTCTTTTTTCTTTTCTTCTCTTTTGTTCTCTTCCTCTTCCTCTCCCCCTCTCTTCTCCTCTCCTCTCTTCTTCTCTTCTCCCCTTTTTTCTTTGGTTTGTTTGGGTGTGGGGAGGCAGCCCCGGGCAGCTGTTTTATATAACACAGCCGTGGACGACAGGGCACATCGGTCCAACGGTCCCGTGACCATTGGACCGACGTGGCTGCCACGTGGGCCGGTGTCGTCCACGGCGCGAACGACACCGGTCTGTTGTCCATGGCATGGACGATAGGATGTCCACGTGGACAAATCGTCCACCCCGTGAACGACTGGTTGGTTATATCTAAAAAAAAGTTTAGATGTTATTAATAAAAATTGATTTTTCTACAGTGCTAAAAATAAAAAAATCTGGAAATTCTGCTGGCCGGTCTGACCCGGTCGTGCTTCGGGTCATTCTGGCCCGTGGTCCGAAAGCACGGCGGGCCTATTCGTGCCTGGCCGGGTGACACTAGGTGCACAAATCCCAGGCCAGGCACAGCCTGCGGCACGTCGGGCCCCCTTCGGGCCGTGCCTGGCTCGAGCCAGGTCCGAAGATAGTGAAAACACAGAAAAAACTAAAAATATACAACAAATACAGGAAAATATAGAAAAAAAAAATCATAATATATTAAGTGAAACAAAAAATTATGTAGATAAGAATAACTTACAAGATTTATTGAGAAGTTCTTGCATACGCACAACAAAATAAAGATAAGCCAATTTTTTAGGGGAGGATCGGAGATATTTTGCTGTTGTGGACCGGATTCAGGCCGATGGGCTTTTTCAGCCCATTTTTAAAAATTCATGCCGATTCGGGCCAGCCCGAGCACGGCCCGAAACTTCGTGCTGTGCCGTCCGTCGTGCCTGGTTCCCAGACCCGGCACAGCCCGAAGTTTCGTGCCGGGCCAGCCCGGACCTAAATCGTTTCGTGTCGGACAGGCTCATAGGCCGTGCTTTCTAACTGTGTTTTGGCCCGCCCGAAATGGACCCGGCCCAATTCGCAGCTCTAGTGTTGAGGGTTGCCATTTTCTTCTATATCAAGTACTTGTACAGTCCTAAAACGAGTACGAAGTATTGGATGCCACTCTATGCGAAGTCTGTGTAAAGCCAATGACGAAGAAGCAGTGGTTCATCTGGCTCCTGGCGCTAGCCAAAGGAGAGAATCCTCCTCCGTCCCCTGCCTCAGGCAAGCAAGAAGCGGCACTGTTCAAGTGCAGCGACTAATCACAGTCCGCCTTACGGTTGTTGTGTGGCCTGGTGCTTTAATGCTGTTCGTTGCTGCCCGTCGGAGGCCGAGCCATCTTTGATGCAGACGGGTCTGGCTCTGTACTTACTAACCGTGTTTTAATATATAAATATTCCTACCTATATTTACAAGGTGTGTAACATCTTTAATAAATCTTGATAAGTACTTGTCCAGATTCATAGTAAGTGTTATAAATGTAGACATCCAGAAACATTATTAAAAAACTTATATTTTAGAACGGAGAGATTACTTTAGATCATTGGACATGAGTTCAATTTTGACAGCATGTTCGTCGTCATTCTATCTGGACGTTAGTTGGACTCGCAAATCATGCCGAAATCTTTTGTAAGCAGCGACTGCTTATGTCTGTAGCATTTGATTAGAGATGGGTTCCTTGAGAGCACGGCCGCATGTGAAGGTACCACCTATGCACATGAAGGGAGCCTTGGGATAAGTAAGTAAGCCTTAGATGACGGCTCCTAAGTAATTGGTTAACCCATTTCGCCGTGAATTTTGCTATAAGTGGACATATGGTCACAACTGTAAGTGGCGCAAGGCAACCAGCCAAGAGGGTTGTACTCACATATATGTAGAGGGAGGTTACATGCATGATAGGCAGGATTAGTGGGAGCGCAGTCCCACATATGGTAGGTAGGAATAATGGGGGCGCAGCCCTATAATGCCCATAATGAGACCTTCCTAATATAGGTGGTTTTCTATATTTAATATCCCCTCAATTTAAATGGTACGCAATTAAGTTCAAATTATTACAAATTTTTCCAAATGACGGACCCGTTAATGGTTTAGTCATAATATCAGCCACTTGATCTTTAGATGATATGATTCGCACGTCTAGTAGCTGAGATGCAACTTGTTCACGAAGAAAGTGATAGTCAACTTCGACATGTTTGGTGCGATGATGAAAATGTGGATTTGCCGTCACATAAGTAGCACCAATGTTGTCACACCACAGAGTCGGCCGTCTGGAAGGTTGTACACAAATTTCCCGGAGTAGTGGTTGTACCCAAATAAGTTATGCGGTAGTATTAGCGACCTCCTTATATTCAGCCTCCGTACTGGAACGGGAGACGGTTGAGTGTTTTCTAGAGCTCCAAGAAATGAGATTGCCACCAAAGAAAATTGTGTACCCAGGAGTACTACGCCGATCTCTGGGTTACCAGCTCAATCCGCATCAGAAAAGGCACTCAGTACTGAAGAACCAGACTTGGTGATGGAGAGTCCAAGATCAGAGGTGAAGTGAAGGTATTGTAAGATGTGTTTTACCGCCTTCCAATGAGAGGTAGTTGGTGCCGACATGTACTGACAAACTCTATTAACCGAGAAGGATATATCGGGGCGTGTGAATGATAGATATTGTAGTGCACCAACCATACTACGATAGCGTGTAACATCTTCTGGTGAGAGAGGTGTACCATCATGGAGAAAGAGTTTGTCAATAGGCAACATCGGGGTAGTGACACCTTTAGAGCTCTCCATGTTGGTGCGCAACAGAAGATCCTTGATATATTTGCGTTGTGTGAGGATCAGTCCAGTAGATGTATGATGAACTTCAACTCCTAGAAAGTAATTGAGGCTGCCAAGATCCTTTATCGCAAACTCAACTCGAAGTTGTTGAAGAAGGCGATCAGTAGCCGAAGATGAGGGGCTCAAAATGATAATGTCATCCACATATATAAGTATATACATTTGGATGCCGCCTTGAGTGAATATAAATAGAGAGACATCTGCCTTGGATGCTTGAAACCCCAACTGAATTAGGGTGCCACTCAATCGAGAGAACCAGGCCCGCGGTGCTTGTTTTAAACCATATAAAGATTTATCAAGCTTGCAAATATAATCAGGGTAAGTGGAGTCTTCAAAACCTGGCGGTTGCCTCATATAAACATCTTCATCAAGAAATCCATGAAGAAAGGCATTTTGAATGTCAATCTACCGCAGTGACCACCCACGAGAAATTGCCAAGGATAATAAAAGGCGAATGGTGATGGGCTTCATAACTGGATTGAAGGTGGCATCATAATCAATCCCATACTGTTGTTTGAACCCTTTTGCGACCATACGGGCCTTATAACGATCAATATTTCCATCTGCCTTGTATTTGAGTTTGAAAATCCACTTGGAGTCAATGATATTGAGACCAGCACGACGAGGGACAAGATGCCACGTCTTATTTTTAATGAGTGCATCAAATTCTTTTTGCATTGCGCGATGCCACAAAGGGTGTTTCATAGCATTAATGTGAGATGATGGCTCTTCAATAGAAGTCCGGGTAACAGAATATGTCACCATACCATCAGTATGTTGTTTTAGCTATCGTATATTATTTCTCAGCCAGATACAGTATGTGTGTCCAGTGATATTATGTTGAGCAATGGTTAGATTAGTAGGCCCAACAGGATCAGAGAATACCTCCGTATTAGGTGCTGCTGTATTTATTTGCGTGGGGCCAACACTGTCTGCTGATGAAAATGTGGCCGTAACCTCAGTAGTTGGAGCAGCAGGCATTGATTGCATGCATGGGTCCAGCTGATCACGGAGCGTAAGGAGTGTCCAAAAGCGCACGTCCTGGCTGAAGTACTGGGGCCAGGGAACATGGCAAGCGCACAACTTGCGCTGATTCTGTGTCACATGCAGTGCACGTAGAATCCGGTGTTGGTCCCGGGTGTTGACCAGCAGATGTTGGCGGAGGTCCCGAGGCCAGGTCAGAGGACCTGGCTGCTGTTGTTTGCGCGCCGCAGTCATCGGGCGTAGATCCCGGTGTGGACCCTGGCTGCACTGTTTGGGTGGGAAAGCTGGGCGCGGCTCCCGAAACCAGGGACAAGATCCACCGGTTGTCACGCGCGGTTGCCCAGCGGTTGCCGCTTCCATGCGGCGCATGTCGCGCGCAGACGCCGGGCCGGGTCCCGAATTTACAACCGGTACGGTTGTCACGCGCGTGGGGTTGACGCCAGGAATTGCTGCCGGTGAGCAGGTGCTGTCGGCCGAGTTGTGTTGCAATTGTCTCGACGAAGATCCGCTAATAGTATTTTCTGCATTTGTTAGTGCTGTAGGCATTGAATTGGAGAATAAATCAAACAATTGGTTAGCAGCACCATCAATACTATTACTATCTAGAGATTGTGAATCAAAATTGGATGAAGGATTTTTGAATGGAAAGACATGTTTATCAAAGATAATGTCCCATATCACTGTCTAGGCATTTGTATCCTTTGTGAATAGCACTGTAACCAATAAAAACACATAGTTTAGATCGAAAAGATAATTTGTGTTTATTATATGGACGGATATGAGGCCAACGGGCACAACCAAAAATACTAAGCATGCAATAATTAGGTGGTGTTTTAAATAACCGTTCTAGAGGGCACAGATTGTCAATAATACGAGTAGGGAGACGATTTTTGAGGTACGTGGCTGTGGTGAAGGCTTCATCCCAAAATTTGAGTGGCATGTCGGCATGAGCAAGGGGAGCAATACCGGTTTCAACAATATGACGGTGTTTTCGTTCAGTTGAACCATTTTATTGATGGGTATGAGGACAGGATACCCTATGAGCGATGGCCATTTTAGTGAAGAATTGGTAATGGAGTTTTTGATATTCTCCACCCCAATCAGATTGTACGCATTTTATCTTGGTGTCAAGGAGGCGTTTTGCATGAGCTTGGAAAATCAAGAAAATGCGTTGAGCGTCAGTTCTATCATTCATGAGATAAATCCACGTGAATTTGCTAAAGTCATCAATAAAACTAATATAATATTTGAAGCCAGAAACAGAAATGGGAGCAGGTCCCCAAACATCATAATAGATGAGTTCGAGTGGTGTCATGGATCTGTGACATGAAATATTATAAGGTAATTGATGACTTTGCTAAATGACACACATTTCAAACTGAGGAAACAGTAGACTCCTTGAGACACGGAAGATTATGAATACGTAAGAGGGACCTAACAACTTGGAAAGATGGATGACCGAACCGAGCATGCCACTGATTTGGACGCGCATAATAGCTCACAAATCCTTGTTTGATGAACTTAATATCAGACGGCTTCAGGGGGTAAAGACCAGCTTCACATTTGCCTTCCAGGAGTAGATTCCGAGTTGCTCGATCCTTTATGAGATAATACGAAGGATGAAATTCAAAAAATATATTGTTATTGTGAGATAATTTATGGACTGAAAGAAGATGCTTAGAAATTTTGGGAACGTGAAGGACATTGTTGAGAGCAAGAGGGCGTGTATTAGTATTGATAGAATAGGAACCAATGTGTTTAATTTGTAAACCTGCACCGTTGCCCACTTGTACCGTGTCACCACCATGGTACCGATCTCGCACAACTAGGCGATCCAGATCACTTGTGATGTGATCTGTGGCGCCCGTGTCGTTGTACCAGTTGGGATCAATTTTGTAGGAGGTTGTAGACGCCAGGGTCGCTGAAGGACCGTCCTCTTGATATGATTCATCCATCCGGTGCCAACACTTGATGGCGGTGTGGTCGATCTTGCCGCAGATCTGGCCCGGAGGACAAGGACCATTTCCGCGATGATCACCTTGGATGGGAGTGCCGCCACGGGAGCGACCGCCACGACCATGGTCACCAAGGCCACGGGAGGGGCCACCACGATGCACGTAGTTTGCAGAAGCACCGTGGTGCTGCTGCAGTTCAGCCACATGTTGAAGTTGACGTGCCTCAAACGCAACTAGATGCACGAACACATCATCGAGTGAGAGTGGCTCAGTCTTGGTCGTCATGGAGGTGACGAATGGGTCATATTTAGCCGGGAGTCCCGCAAGTAGATACGCGAGAACCTCCTCATCACGTAGAGGAGCGTCGGCAGCAGCGAGCTCGTTAGCGAGCCCCGTGATCTTGCGGAAGAAATCAGCCACAGATAGATCACGTTTTCTTGCTATAGCAAGTTCCACACGGATTTGCACCGTGCACGCCTTCGTGGAAGAGGCGAATTTCTTCTAGATGGAGTCCCAAACCTCCTTGGAGGATGCAGCATTGATGACATCCTTAAGGACTTCCTCCGTCATTGACGAGAGAAGACCACTCAATAGTTGTTGGTCTTGATCATACCAGCGTTCATACGCCGGATTGGGGATTTCAGTAGCGCCCACGGCCGTCGAAGCGGCGATCTTTTTCCCAGGCGCGATGTTGGATCCATCAAGGTATCCCATAAGCTTCGAGCTCCGTAGGTACGGAATAAGCTGAGCACGCCATAGAAGATAATTGGATTTATTCAGTTGAATCGTGACGACATGATGTATGGGGATTGCCGCCATGGTGGTAGGAGCGGTGGCGTTTGACATTGGAGGGGGAACTGAGTGGTGGGACTAGAAAACTTTTCTTGGCTCTGTTACCATGTAAGTGGCACAAGGCAACCAGCCAAGAGGGATGTACTCACGTATATGTAGAGGGAGGTTACATGCATGATAGGCAAGATTAGTGGGAGCGCAGTCTCAGATATGGTAGGCAGGAATAATGGGGGCGCAGCCCCATAATGCCCATAATGAGACCTTCCTAATATAGGTGGTTTTCTATATTTAATAACAACTACTCAACTCTTTCTGCAAAACATCAGCAGTGAACTTTCGGTGAGGTATGATCATTACGTTGCGGTCAATTACGATCCTGCTGTAGCACGTCCACCTTCCTCTGAATCTACCCTTCATGTCATCGTTGGAGGTGAAGTCTTGACACATGAAACTCCAATAGTTTGGTCCAATAAAGCTCCGGACTGTCACTGACGTAGTTAGCCATGCTTGGGACTCGACACGTGAACTTTTTATTATTATTTTTTGCTGAGAAATGGTTGAGAAAACAACCATTTTACTCCCTCCGTTCTGAAATAATTGACGTTTAGGATACAAAAATTAGTTCAATTTGAACTAGATTAACTGTCCTAAACATCATTTAATTCAGAACCGAAGGAGTACGTGTCAAAGGAAAAGGTGGTAGGACCCTCTGTGCTTCGTGCGGTGCTGAGTCTTCTCGGAAAGGGGACCTACGTGCCGCTTCTAGTATCTGTGAGCATGTCGGCAGTGCGATAACCACTTGTTCCACCGAACCATTTCCCTGGAGCACCGAAACCTTGGTACACAACCCGAGCAAGCTGATACTCCCATGTTTCAAATTATTATAAATAGAGGGAGTATGAATGTATTTCCTCATCTTGGCAGAAATAAAACACGGGGGAGAAGTTATCAATCGAATCTCATCAACCCACGCTCTGACGCCAAGCCGCAGCTGTAGTATCGATCGCGAGGAGGTTAGAGTGACGTTCGCGTACGCTGACCGCCTAGCTTGAAAGCGCTAGCTGCTCGACCTCGCTCTCCGCGTTGGCTCATCGCCGAACCGAGAGGCAACCAGAAGCGTCGTCCCTTCGTCGATCGGCCCGACGATATCCCCGGACGAGCTTGGCATTCCCAGCATCACGTACGACCATTAGCCGGTGGCTGTGGCTCTCGTCAGTGTTCGGGGGCAAGCATGCCACGCTACTGTAGCGTCTAGAGTCAGACACGTGGCTGCATACTCACACTCGTATCACTAGATTGGATGCCTCCGGCGCGCGTCGGCGACTAATCAGCAAGCGGTAGGTACGCGATGGCTTTAATCATAGGCTCGAGATGCACGCTGCCAGTTTTCTGCTTTTTTATCGCGTTCTATTTGGCTCGTGATACGCGCGGAGCATAACTGGCGTGCCTTTACATGTATGACGTTTGTTAGACTGAGCGCACCAGCAACCGCTAAAGCTGCAGGGCCGGTTAATTCCCAGGCGACGGAGGTAGCAGTGATCCGCAGCGGACTAGATAGCGGCCACTGTAAACTAGCGACTGCCTGTGGAGAGTTTATGTAGCACCTGTACAGAGAAAGAGAGGAGATAGGGAAAAAGAAAAAAGAGAAAGAAAAAGAAAAAAAAAGAAAAAAAGGAAAAAAGAGGAAAAATAAAAAGGGAAAAATAAGAAGAAAAGAGGGGGAAAAGGAGGTGAAAAATAATTTGGTGATTTTTATAAGTTTTAATATAGTATTATATATATGTGTAGTTATATAAAAATATTATAAAATATGATATAGTTATATTATCTAATATAAAATAAATGATAATTGATATAGATGTCTAATTCAAAGGTGAACGAGTGTGCAAAATTGAACTGTAAAAGTAGAAATCTTTTAAAGTTGACTGTAAAAAGCTAGAAATATTCTTTTAGAGGTCCGATATAGAGGTCCACAAGTGCGAGCAGCCTTAGGAATCGATTACCTGACAATGCCTGTAAACATCGTGGGCATTTGTTTGGCGACACACGCAAAAACGTATTCTTGGCATCACACATGTAATGCTACGCTTATTCATAATCGTTCCAACTGCGTTACTTTGGTCATCTCGCAACTACGTTCACTCCCTAGTTTTGATTTGTTGACGTTTGTCAGTGCATTAACAAGTAAAAAACAGAATACTAAATCTTTGGTGTTTAGCAGACGAATATAAAAGTTAAGACTTACATAAGTCCCAATTTTCTAGCAAACGATGTTAATCGTCTTTCCTCATCCAAGGATAACCTCAGAACCCTCTTCTTTTGCTTGCAAAAAAGCAAGCCAGCAAAAGTATCATAACGACTGTCATGCGTCGCCAGCACCAAAATTTGTAATCCACAAGCAATACCGGTGACCAGGCTACTGATCCCACAAAAATTAACCTCAATCTGCGGCGGCCCCCTACAAAATACTAGCTAAGATTACATAAGCAGCAATGACATGACATCGCAAAAGTAGAAAAAGAAAAGGAATACTGAGACAGACTGAATCAAGACGTTAGTTTCTCCAGAGTTTTTAATAGCCTGACAGAATTCTGCTTATTTCGGACTAAAAAACCGATTTCGTCAAGAGCTTCTTGCTTGGCAAGGTAGCTCCCAACTGCTTTGACATATTGGAATTCCGGCCCAAACAAATGAGAAGCACAAGCTGCCTTAGCCGCCAGGAGCTTGCAATCACCTGTAAAAACACACTATTTTAGCTAAGATCACATACATCAGGGATGTCTAAGATAGCATGCAAAGGGTGGAGGATACTGAGCATCACAATGTTACTGTACTTTTTAAGCACTGCACCACTGCATAGATTTTATTAACAGCAGTTGTGGGACCGCAGAAATCAATGCATAGTCATTATATCTAGATTATTAGTTTAAAGTATTGATCTGCTGCCTACAGTATGGGCGCAGGTTATGGTGAGTTGAGAATCCATGCATCTAGCTCTTTTTTCCAGATAAGAAAATATCATAAACATTTTAGCAGTGTTAGTCTATAACTTGTGTGCCCGCTTGTTCTATATGAACCCCATGATACAGTTATCACCATGTTCAGCAACGGAATAGCAACAGCAGATAAATCTAACAGCATTTTCACATGCAACAACAACAACCAAACCTTTATCCCAAGCATGTTGGGGTCAGCTAGACATGAAACCCAATAATTACATATGTATATATATCATCAGCAAAGTAGCATATGAATTGCTACTTTCCATGCGGTCCTATCATGAGCTAAGTCTCTGGATACATTCTAATCTCTCAAATCTCGTTTTACCGTCTCCTCCCAGGTCAACCTTGGTCGTCCTCTACCCCTCCTAATATTTTCTCTACCTCTTAAAATTCCACTGTTAACCGGTGCTTCTGGAGATCTCCGCTGGATATGTCTAAACCACCTTAGTCGATGTTGGATTAACTCCTCTTCAATCGGCGTCACCCCTACACTATCACGAATTGTCTCATTCCTTATTTGGTCTCTTTTCGTGTGTCCGCACATCTACCGTAGCATACGCATCTCCGCGACACTCATTTGTTAGACATGTTACCGTTTAGTTGACCTACATTCCGCCCCATAAAGCATCGCGTGTCTAATCACCGTCCTATAGAAATTCCCTTTTAGCTTTTGTGGAACTTTCCTATCACATAGAATTCCAGAGGCTTGTCGCTATTTCATCCACCCTACTTTGATCCTGTGGCAAACATCCTCATCAATATCGTCATTGTTTTGTAACATTGATCCTAAATATCGGAAAGAGTCCCTTCTAGGTATTATTTGTCCTTGTAGACTAACATTTCCCTCTTCACGATCAACACCGCTGAAGTCACACCTCATATACTCAGTCTTTTGCTCCTACTAAGTCTAAACCCCTTGGACTCTAAGGTTTTTCTGTATAACTCTAATTTCTTATCAACACCATCCCTAGTTTCATCTACCAACACTACATCATCAGCAAAGAGCACGCACCAAGGGATATCCCCTTGTATACCCTTCGACACCTCATCCATCACTAAGGAAAAGATGTATGGGCTTAAAGTTGATCCTTGATGTAGTCCTACCATGATAGAAAATACATCAGTCTCATTATCACTTACGCGCACACTTGTCCTAACATTATTGTACATATCCTTGATAAGAGTAATGTACCTTGTTGGCACTTTAATGTTTCTCTAGTGCCCACCACATGACTGACCTTGGTATCTTGTCGTACGTCTTCTCCAAGTCAATGAACACCATATGCAAGTCTTTCTGCTCCCTATATCTCTCCATAAGCTAACGAAGCAAGAAAATCGCCTCCATTGTAGACCTCCCAGGCATAAAACCAAACTGGTTTTTAGTGACATTAGTCACTTTCCTCAGGCGGTATTCAATAACTCTCTCCCAAAGCTTCATAATATGACTCATAAGATTAATACCTCGATAATTAGTACAACTTTGAATATCTCCTTTATTTTTGAAGATAGATACTAATATACTTTTCCTCCATTCTTCAGGCATCTTGTTTGACTAAAAAATGTGGTTGAATAGCTTTGTGAGCCATACTATTGCCACGTCCCCAAGGCATCTCCACACCTCAATAGGGACATCATCAGAGACGAGGGTCTTTCCTCCTTTCATCCTTTTAAGGCCTCCTTAACCTCAAACTCTTGTATCCTCCGCATGAACCGCCTGTTAGAGTCATCAAAGGAGTCATTCAACTCAACCATAGTGCTCCCATTCCCATCATTGAATAACCCATTAAATTAATCCCGCCATCTATTCTTAATCTCTTCATCCTTCACTAGAATGTGGTCAGTCTCATCTTTGATGCATTTAACTTGATTGAAATCCCTCATCTTTCTCTCACGGATTTTTGCTATCTTGTATATGTCCTTTTCACCTTCTTTTGTCTCTAGTCTCTCATATAACTCATCATAGACTTGTCCTCTTGCCTTACTCACAGCTCGCCTTGCATTTTTCTTGGCCTCTTTGTACTTAAGCATGTTGCTTGCGCTTCTATCATTAAGGCAACTCTTGTAACACTCCTTAATGGCCTTTTGTACATCCTCATTCCACCACCAAGTGTCTTTATCTACAAGTTTCTTTCCTTTTGTCACACCAAACACCTCACTAGCTACCTTTCTAATGCAAGTTGTCATCTTCACCCACATACTATCTGCATCTCCATTTTCTACACAGGGTCCTTCTGTGATCACCTTATTTTTAAAGGATTATTGTGATTCTCCTTTCAACTTCCACCACTTTGTTCTTGTGATTTTGACACCTTTGTCACGCAAACAACATGTATGGAAACAAGTGTCAACTACCACAAGTTTATGTTGTGTCACAACACACTCCCCGGGGATCACCTTACAATCTAGACACTCCCGTATCCCTTCTCCTAGTGAGAACAAAGTCAATCTGGCTAGAGTGTTGGGCACTACTAAAAATCACTAGGTGAGATTGCCTCTTCCTAAAGAGGGTGTTAGCTACCAATAGATCATAGGCTACGGCAAAGTCTAAGATGTCCTTACCCTCTTGATTTCTATCGCCGCATCCAAAGCCTCCATGTACTCCCCCAAATCCTAGATTAGTTGCACCCACATGACCATTGAGATCTCCTATGAGGAGTTTCTCGGTTATCGGTACACTACTAACCATATCCTCTAAGTCCTCCCAAAATTGTCTCTTGGCACTCATGTTGAGCCCAACTTGTGGGGCATAAGCACTAATGACGTTCAAGACAATGTCCCCAATTACTATCTTGATTAAGATGATCCTAACCCCTCGTCTCGAACATCCACTACTCCATCCTTAAGACTCTTATCTATTAGAACACCTACGCCATTCCTAGTCCCAGCCGATCCAGAATACCAAAGCTTGAAACCGGTATTCTCGACTTCTCTCGCATTTTGACACGCCCATCTAGTCTCTTGTATAGAAAGGATATTTACTCGTCTCCTAATGGCAACATCTACTAACTCACGTAGCTTCTCCTTCAAGGATCCTACATTCCAACTACCCACCCGAAATCTATGTTCCTCGACTAGCTTCCTTACGCTTTGCACCCGTCAAGTAAGATGCAAAGACCCTTGCTCACTTATCACTACATTCGGGCGATGATGTAGCGCGCCACCAAGGTGGTGGCGATCCGGCCCTTGCTCATTTAACACCATATCCGGGTTCCGATATGCGCGCCACTAAGGCGGTGATGACCAGCCCTTGCCTACTTAACACCATACCCAGGTTCTGATATGGCGCATCGCTAAGAGGGTTACGCGCCAACGAATTTCTATTGGGTTTCATTTCCATGAGAATGGCTAAGTGTAGTTATTGGCTCGCCAAACCTATCACAACCCCTCCTCCTTTACCCGGGCTTGGCACCGGCTATGTCATTACAACATAGGCGTACGAGTAAATTTGTTTACAATGGTGTACGAGTAAATCCAAGGTTCCACAAGGCGCTAGGCGCTAGGGGGCGGTGACCCTCCGCCTAGAGCATAAGCGTGCCTAGGCGTTCCTAGGCGGCACCTAGGCGTTGTGTATTGTAGCAGTGATGTTTTATAATTTTCTTTAAAATATAGTAGCATACAGGTATTTTTGCTGGTTGGTTAATTTTCTACATGGCACATCTATTTTCTCTCCCTTTCTTGTCTCCAATTGTCACATGGCCCAGACGCCCAGCCCACTAGGCGGGTGGTTTCATTTCAGCCTGCCCTCAACTCCCACGGTTTCATTTCAGCCCGTCCCCCACCGCCCGCTAGGGCTTCGGTGGTCACCGGTCCGCTCCCCGCTCCGCCGCCGATCTCCCCACGCGCGCCGCCTCTCCCCCCTTCCCCCGCGGCCCGCCGGCGCCCCTCGCGCGCGTTGCCGCTATGCGCCATCCCCCGCCCCGCCTGCCCCCCCCCCCCCCGTGTGCGTCGCCATCTCCCTCCCCCCTCCCCCCGAGCGCCACCATCTCCACCCCCCCCCCCCCCCGCGCGGTCGGCCGCCGTCCCCTCTGCCTCGCGACCGCCTACCCCCCGAGGCAAGGCGGGAGGGCTGCACGGAGCACCTAGGCGGCCGCCTTTTGTTTCACTTTAGATCCTATACTGAACTATAGGCTCCAGTATTCAACACATAGAAACCCATCATAATACTGATAACAGTTACTGTCTACCCTGGATTTCAGCAACATAAATTAAGGAATAAGAACAAATAGCTACCTGTCAGAGTTCCCGACATGTAGGCGTTTTGGCTGAAATGATGATGCATCCACCATCTGCATCGGACCTTCCATGATTCTCTTGTAAATGGTTCAAAAAAAACTGAAGAAAATTTACTGAACGCTCTTAATGCTTTATCTCCTCGGACATTAGTACATGATATACAATCCTCATAGTCAGCAGTCTGGCCAGAGAAAAGACGAAGGAAACATGATGCAAGCTCCTCCCAGATGCAAGGTTTGCCACTAGAGGAATCTAAATGTAGAGCTATTGACTCGAGTAGGTGGACAGTATTATAGAATCCTGGTGTAGGCAACACAACAAAAAGAGAGTGCAAAAACATCGCTTGTTAGTCTATAATACCAAAATGTACACACTGAATGCAGTTGACTTGAATCAGAAACCATATGTTAATGTTGCAGAGAAGTGATGCAATAGAATTCCATAACTACTTATATCACTGGTTAATATTTTTGTAGCATGCGAAATTCACAAAAGGAACCGCCCCTAAAGAAAAAAAGAAAGAGTTCCATGCTTACTGACATTCTAATATGACTTCAAGGGAAAGTAACATTGGAACATTGGTTTAGGATTACTGTAAATCCAAAACTCTCTACAGAGAAGCACCTTTTTTAGGTAGCAACATCAAAGTGAAGATGTAAGTTGTGAGATAACACGTCTGTTAGACTGTGTGTGTGTCACGGGTATTGTGGTCTTTTGAGTTGGGCTTCAAGCCTATATATGTAACCATCTCCCTTTGCATTCTTAAGGATGAGTTCATTTCCTTCATACATGGTGTCAGATTAGGGTTAGGGTTTCTGGCCCTCTCTCCCACCCGCCGCCACCCTCTCCTCTTCTCTCTCTCTCCCACCACCAGCCGCCGCCGCTGCCTCCTCCATGTAGCAGCGCCGCCGCGGCCCTGCCAGCGTGCCGCCGCCGTCCGGCGAGCCGGCAGCGGCCCGCCGCGGGTGCCTCTCTCCCATCCGCCGCCGCTCTGGCTGTCGTGCCCCCACCACCTCGCCAGCGCCCTCTCTCCCATCCGCCGCCGCTCTGGCCGCCGCGCCCACCACCACCCCGTCGGCGTCCCCGTCTAGAGCCCGCCCGGGCCCCTCCGCCTCCCCCGGTGTCTCGCCGCTGCGCGGCGTCCGCGAGGACCTCTCCGAGCTCATCGGCGCCCTCACGAACTGCTTCCAGGGCCTCACCTCCTTCCTCGCGCCCGCTGCGCGGGACGGCACACCCCGCTGCCTGGACCCGGCCGAGCTCGCCGGCCGCTTCCACGCCGGCCTCGCGCGGCTTCCCATTCGCCGGGCCATCGCGGATCTCGCCAGGATCCCTCTGGCCGCCACCGCTGCGCTTCTCTAGCTGCGGACGCCATCCGCCGGCCGCGGTCTGGGCTCTCGTCCGCCGCTTCGACGGCCCCCAGGTGTACAAGCACTTCATCCGCAGCTGCGCGCTCCGCCTCGACCCTGACGCCGACGACGTCCTACGCCCCGGCCGCCTCCGCGAGGTCAGCATCATCTCCGGCCTCCCTGCCAGTACCAGCACCGAGCGCCTCGACCACCTCGACGACACCGGCAGGGTCTTCGGCTTCTCCATCAGCGGCGGCGAGCACCGCCTGCGCAACTATCGCTCCATCACCACCGTCTCCGAGCTCGCCGGCCCCAGGATCTGCATGGTCGTGCTCGAGTCCTACGTCGTCGACAGCCCCGAAGGCAACTACGAGGACGACACCCGCCTCTGCTCGCTCGAGGGCCGTCGCGCCTGAGCGCCGCCGCCGGCTTCCCCGGCCCTGGTGCGGCCGGATCCACCGCCGCCGCACCTCTGGTCAACGGGTGAGGCACCTCCGCCGCCACCCTCGCTCACCAGCCGCGCCCCTGCCGGCCCCCTCTCCTCTGCCCGCCGTCGCCGGCCTTCCGGGCGCTGCCGCCGGTGGCGCCGCCGCGCCTCTGGACCCACCAGAGCACTGCACGACGGCTCAGCCCTCCAAGCGGCAGCGCCTCCAATCCTCTCCATGGCCGCAGCAGCGCCTCCGCTCCTCCCCATGGCAGCAGCAGCACCTGCCCTCCTACCCCACGCCGTCGGCCTTCGCCGCGCGCACTCCTCCTACCCCGCGCTGCCAGGCTTCCGCGCGCGTCCCTGCCCTCCTACCCCGCGTCGTCGGCCTCCGCCGCGTGCATCCCTCCTACCCCACGCTGCCGGCCTTCCGCGCGCGTCCCTTCCCTCCTATCCCGCGCTGTCGGCCTTCCGCGCGTGTCCCTGCCCTCCTATCCCGCGCTGCCGGCCTTCCGCGGGTGCCCCGCCCTCCTACCCCGCGTCGTCGGCCTTTGCCGCGCGCGTCCCTCCTCCTACTCCACACCGCCAGCCTTTTCGCATGCGTCGCCGCCCTTCACCACACGCACTTGGGCCATCTCTACCGGTCGTGCCTTTCATGGCGAGGTGTTCTCCGGTGTTCTCCGCGGGAAGTTGTTAGCGTTTGTGTTTACTCATGTAGTAAGTGTGTTGTTGTCCAGTCTCAACATCTGTCGCAGCCAGAGTTTCAACTGCGGGGGGGTGTTAGACTGTGTGTGTGTCAAGGGGTATTGTGGTCTTTTGAGTTGGGCTTCAAGCCTATATATGTAACCCCCTCCCTTTGCATTATTAAGAATGAGTTCATTTCCTTCTTACAAAGTCAACTAGTTACTAATAAAATAACCAACATCATTTTAAAAAGAAGGGCTACTTGAGACTGGAATATTTCATATGCATATAGCAAGACAGCCACAATTGAATGAAGTAAAACATTGTGGATCTATCTGAAAATCTGTACATGATAAGAGAGACCCAATCGTATTAGCCAAGAACTTATCCCAATTCTATGAATAATTCGTCAGCTACTCGATCAGTACTGTAATTAAACAGTAGAACAATCAGAATAAGGGAAAGAATAATTTCAGGCAAACCTTTGCTGTGCATTGTGATTAGCTTCTCAATTGAGTAGCTACATGCAGGATCTCTTCTCAAAGCTTCCTCATAGCAAAAACAGATGGTTGATACTTGCTTTTCGTCAAAATACTCTAGAAGCCTACCTCTCAACCTGCAGCAAGAAACGATTATAGGCTAGCATCCAATACAAGCAGTAAAGAACAGAGCTAGGATGATCGAAAGATACCATGTAAACTCAGATAAGGGACGAGGTTCGAAATAACACATTATTGTACCTGCAAGGGAGCGCTGTACTTGAACTGTTGCAGGTCCTCTCAAGCTCATTAAGTGCATCTTTTAGTTTATCACCAAGGAGGAGAAGCTGTACCACAGCAAATGCAGAAAATAAATACCAGTAAATGGTGACAGCAAAATGCATAAACAAAATGCATGGTAATGCATTTATACAGGTGTTCAAGTTGACTAAAACAAAAACAAACAAGTCAACTACCTCTCAACCTGTTTTCAGAAAAAAAAGTAAGATAAAGATGGTGGAGGAATGAGACTATACTACTAGACAGAAATGACATCTCTCTTAAAAATGACACATCAAGCAAACTGAATAGATTACCCTAGACTACTTCAGCTAGCAGGGTCATTTGGTTTCATTTTGAATGGATTGCGGAATTACATAGTGCCTAATATGTGTTCAGTAAGATACTGAGATGTTTGACAAATACCTGTATTAGTGGCAATAAGGCTGCCAACACTGGTGGATTTGAATGAAGAGCCAATCTTAGACATTTTGCTGCATCTTCATAGAAGCTATTAGGTGCTGACTTGTACTTCCAATATGATTCAAAACAATCATTTGAAGTCTCGATAGCAGGGTTAAGCCGTAAAGGCAACAGGCTCTTGTCCAATCCTTCAAAGGCAGATAAGAGAGCATGATGTGTTCAGATATAATCACGCAAAGCTACAACTACAAATAGGTTTGAAAGATTATAAAATAAAATAAAAACAAAGGCATATACTGGTAATTCAGTTTAAAGAGGTTAACTGGTGTGAGGGTTAACCAGGTAGGAGACACAGACGAAGATACAAAGATGAAGCTACAAACTTTATGCAGTAGGTCTATAACAGAAATTAAATTGCAACTGCAACAAGATGCATGCACATACAAAAGGAAGAAACCCTTGGCTTACGTATACGCCCTGTCCTGTTATTTCTCATTCTTTCATTTCAAATTCAATTTATACTTCATAATTTCACAAGAATATTGCAATATATTGCTCCCTGCTCATACAATGGATATGAAAGTATAATGTAGATCATGTATCAAACAATTTTTTAATTTAAGTGGTAATGGATCCTGAAAAACCATTGCAGAGGTGCATGCAGAACTGTATGCACCAAAAACATAATTTGGGCTAGAACCACCAATACACTGAAAAGTTTTGGTAGGTGGTGCACGCCTGAACGGCATTAATTATTGAAGTGTTATTTCTTTACAACAGTTGTATAATTAAAATATCCGCTACTTTCATCCAGTCTTTTATGTACATTTTTCAGACTACAACAACAACAACAACAACCAAGCCTTTATCCCAAGCCTGTTGGGGTCGGCTAGACATGAAACCCAATATCAATGAAGTAAAAGAGAGGAAGAGTTATAAGAACAAGGAAAAAAGAAAAAAAAGAAAAAAAAAGAAAAAAGAAGAAAAAAAGAAAAAGAGAAAAAAAGAAAGGAGAAAAGAAAAAAGAAAAAAAGAAACAGAAAAGAGAAAAGAAAAAAAAAACAAGACTACGATTCTGGCACATGGATTGCTACTTTCCATGCGGTCCTATCATGAGCTAAGTCCCTGGATACATTCCAATCTCTCAAATCTCGTTTTACCGCCTCCTCCCAGGTCAATCTTGGTCGTCCTCTACCCCTCCTAATATTTTCTCTACCTCTTAAAATCCCACTGTTAACCGGTGCTTCTGGAGGTCTCCGTTGGATATGTCCAAACCACCTAAGTCGATGTTGGACTAACTTCTCTTCAATCGGCGCCACCCCTACCTTATCTCGAATCACCTCATTCCTTATTCGGTCTCTTCTCGTGTGCCCGCACATCCACCGTAGCATGCGCATCTCTGCGACACTCATTTGTTGGACATGTTGCCGTTTAGTTGGCCAACATTCCGCCCCATAGAGCATCGCGGGTCTGATCACCGTCCTATAGAACTTCCCTTTTAGCTTTTGCGGGACTTTCCTATCACATAGGATTCCAGAGGCTTGTCGCCATTTCATCCACCCTACCTTGATCCTGTGGCAAACATCCTCATCAATATCGCCATTGCTTTGTAACATTGATCCTAAGTATCGGAAAGAGTCCCTTCTAGGTACTATTTGTCCTTGTAGACAAACATTTCCCTCTTCAAGACCAACACCACTAAAGTCACACCTCATATACTCGGTTTTGGTCCTACTAAGTCTAAACCCCTTGGACTCTAAGGTTTGTCTCCATAACTCTAATTTCTTATCAACACCATCTCTAGTTCCATCTACCAGCACTACATCATCAGCAAAGAGCATGCACCAAGGGATATCCCCTTGTATATCCTTCGACACCTCATCCATCACCAAGGAAAAGATGTATGGGCTCAAAGCTGATCCTTGATGTAGTCCTACCGTGATAGGAAATGCATCAGTCTCACTATCACTTACGCGCACACTTGTCCTAACATTATTGTACATATCCTTGATAAGGGTAATGTACTTTGTTGGCACTTTATGTTTCTCTAGTGCCCACCACATGACTGACCTTGGTATCTTGTCGTACGCCTTCTCCAAGTCGATGAACACTATATGCAAGTCCTTCTTCTGCTCCCTATATCTCTCCATAAGCTGACGAAGCAAGAAAATCGCCTCCATTGTAGACCTCCCAGGCATAAAACCAAACTGGTTTTTAGTGACATTAGTCACTTTCCTCAGGCGGTGTTCAATCACTCTCTCCCAAAGCTTCATAGTATGACTCATAAGCTTAATGCCTCGATAATTAGTACAACTTTGAATATCTCCTTTATTTTTGAAGATAGGTACTAATATACTTTTCCTCCATTCTTCAGGCATCTTGTTTGACCGAAAAATGTGGTTGAATAGCTTTGTGAGCCATACTATTGCCACGTCCCCAAGACATCTCCACACCTCAATAGGGACATCGTCAGGGCCGAGTGCCTTTCCTCCTTTCATCCTTTTTAAGGCCTCCTTAACCTCAAACTCTTGTATCCTCCGCACGAACCGCCTATTGGAGTCATCAAAGGAGTCATCCAACTCAACCATAGTGCTCCCATTCCCATCATTGAATAGCCCATTAAAGTAATCACGCCATCTATTCTTAATCTCTTCATCCTTCACTAGAATGCGGTCAGTCTCATCTTTGATGCATTTAACTTGATTGAGATCCCTCATCTTTCTTTCGCGGATTTTTGCTACCTTGTATATGTCCTTTTCACCTTCTTTTGTCTCTAGTCTCTCATATAACTTATCATAGGCATGTCCTCTTGCCTTACTCACAGCCCGCTTTGCATTCTTCTTAGCCTCTTTGTACTTAAGCATGTTGCTTGCGCTTCTATCATTATGCCAACTCTTGTAACACTCCTTCTTCTCCTTAATGGACTTTTGTACATCCTCATTCCACCACCAAGTGTCTTTATCTACAAGTTTCTTTCCCTTTGTCACACCGAACACCTCACTAGCTACCTTCCTAATGCAAGTTGCCATCTTCATCCACATACTATCTGCATCTCCATTTTCTACCCAGGGTCCTTCTGTGATCACCCTATTTTTAAAGGATTCTTGTGATTCTCCCTTCAACTTCCACCACTTTGTTCTTGTGATTTTGACACCTTTGTCCCGCAAAGAGCATGTATGGAAGCGAAAGTCAGCTACCACAAGCTTGTGTTGTGTCACAACACACTCCCCCGGGATCACCTTACAATCTAGACACTCCCGTCTATCCTTTCTCCTAGTGAGGACAAAGTCAATCTGGCTAGAGTGTTGGGCACTACTAAATGTCACTAGGTGAGATTGCCTCTTCCTAAAGAGGGTGTTAGCTATCAACAGATCATAGGCTACGGCAAAGTCTAGGATGTCCTTACCCTCTTGATTTCTATGGAGGGTGACTGCGGCCCTTAAAAGAAACAAAAATAAAAGAACCACCTCAACCACATGCAAAACACATGTAAAGTGGTCATGGTACTTACCACATGTAGGACCATTAGAGTTATTGATAAATATGCTTTGGAAATCTTTATCAATCATTGATTCATTCAGTATATCATTTTCCTCTTTAGGATGAACAGAAAATGGTTTAGTATTCATTTTTCTGTCAATGTCCTCATTATTGACCGAGCCTTCTGAAGAGCAAGCATGCAAACTAGTATCACAAACACTGATGCTATTGTCATCTGAAATATCCAGAATATCAGATTCTTCACAGTCATCCGATGCCATTGAATCAGCACGTGACTCATTATAAACACCAAACTCCCCAACTTGCATGTCCTTAGGCAAGCCAGAGTACCATTTATCATATGATATCAAACCATGAATGAGATTTAGGATTGGTTCTGTCTGCAATCCTTTCTTACCAATAAGGCTGAGGAAAAAAAAAAGGAATCAAGTTTTTAGACCAAAGAAACAATCAACTTGACAAGTGTTGCAGCCACTCACTAGTGCACGCAAAGCGGCAAGCCACGTTAGTAAACATTTGGATAAAATACTGTCTATTATATGAACCAAAGGTAGGAAGTCCATATGTGATTTGAAAAACAAATCCTAACTCTCCACATAACACAAAAAAGTATCTTGTGCCTGATTGTCACAATGACAATAGATTTCATGCCACAAAAATTGCAACTTACATGATATTTTTTGGATGTCAATAGAATAAACAGAAAAGGTAAAGACAACAGGCTTGTAAGAATTCTTTCGATTGTCTTAACTACAGGTTTATAAATATTTCGATTACAGCAGACAATGATGTACAAATTAAAGGGGGGGGGGGGAAGAAAGTGTACAGGTGACGCACGTTCTGGTTGCATTGTATGCATTGTCGATGTTGCCTTGCGAAAGATAAAATAGAGCCAGCTCGAGTTTAACCAAGTCTTTCTGCCAAATAAATTAACATGGTCAAAGCAGGTGGCAGAACATAATCATCACGTTTTCCATCTATACTGAATACTCCCTACAGTAAAAAATGTTTGACTTCAGGACAGTGATCGGAAGTCACCCTAAGAAACATTCTTGACTGGAGAGAACATTGTAAGTAGCACAATACAATGTACACTTATTTTTGCGGCACACATTCACTCGGTCATCAGATTCAGGCCATGCAAAATCACATAACCTAGTAACATTTCCTCCAAAAGGGAATTTTTTTATCAAACAGGTCCCAGTGAGACTCCTGGGTGGATAGACGAAACTGTTATCTTCAGTAGTGATTTCCAGCTCAAAAATAGGCACCAGCTAACTAGATTAACAATTACCGATTCAAATCCTGTAAGCTCTGAGTGCTCTACAGCGTAATTCATAACTTACTTTTGGGCATCTGGGAAACCAAACTTGCTTCCGCATCCAAACATCGAATATCTTCTGCGTCCTGAGGTAGTAGCGGCTCCTGCTGCCCTGCTGTGCGCCGCTGTTCCCAGCGAGCCGCTTATAGATCTCCATGGCGACCTTTCATCGAGCACCTCGCGCACATCAGATACCCAACATCCACCAAGCCAAGAACAAGATCTTATAGAATAGGTTCCAACCGGTCTAGCCGCTTACCACGAACAAGCTGCGGGTCTCCTCGAAAGAGCCCGGCTTCCTGGGGGCGCAAAGGAGGGTGGACACGACGCTGGCCGCATCGCGCCAACGGTGCGCACGCGCGAGCTTGTGGAGGATCCCGCCAAGGCGGCGGCGGTTGAGCCAGAGGGAAGAGGGCTCCGCCGCCGTGGGCCTCTCGTAGAGACTGAGGTCCCGTGGCCCCCGTCTCCCCACGGCCCCCGCGTCCGCCCCACCGTCGGAGTCGGGCTCGCGCTTGACAGAGGCGGTGGCGGTCGTCGGCGTTAGGATCGCGACGGATAAGCCTGACGGGATGGTCTGGGGCGTCAGGAGGGGACTCGGGGGAAGCTGGGCTGGGGTCACCGGTTGCCGGCCTCCTAGACGGCGCCTCTTGCGGGGTAGAGGTGTCGGCGTGTTTACCAAGGGTTCCGCGGCGTCGGAATTCCTCTTTACGGCAACGAGAGGGGAAGGGGACGGCGGGAGCGTCGGCCGCGCCATGGCGGTGAGGCAGAGGCGGCGGCGGCGCACTTCGCGGGCCGAGGGTGTTATAAGAGTACTAGGGCGGCCAGGTGTTGGTCCGTCGGATTAGTTTGTCGATCGGATGGCCGTCCGATGCGAGTCTTGGCACCCGCGATCTTGCGCTCGGTGTCTGGAAGCTGAGAAATTTTTACGCGCCCATGGAGGGAAGACTCGCATACTCTGGTCAAGCTGATAAATTTTTACGCGCCCATGGAGGGGACACTCGCATACACTGGTCAAATTTTAAGGTATCAAAGAAGTTTATTTTTTAGATGTAATCCAAGAAGTTCATAATTTATTGTATTTCTAAATGGGTGATGCTATTTTTTAGTTGATTGAAGTCTCGTTTTATTACAGTTGACGAACGTGTGTCATCAGATTAGTGATTAACAATCATCAAATCGCCGCCTCCTAGCGGTTGGATACGCTCCCTTGCTACTTGTTTCTCCTCTCCTTCCCTGTGTGCACTAAATTCTCGTTGGTTGAGATATATTTACAAGCTTTTTTGGTATTTGTTATACTCAGATAAGATTTATACTAGTAAACCGTAAGCACACGATACTTTTTATAGGAAAGTAGGATCGTTAAAAATAATTGATACTTGATAAATGGCTTATTCACACAGCTAATTCTAAGACGAGAAGAAACCGATTGAGTGCACTATCAACAAGAAAATAAAATGTCACATCACTTTATTATAGGTGATAGTCTAGTCGGGTAAATAAGGGAGTATATGATTACTAAGTATTGATCTCTAAAGAAATTGTCAAGTCGATCAACAAAGTCCATTGAATGTTAATTACGTCGTAAGAGGGTTGTCACCACCTCGTACTAACTATATATTGATATTAATTATCTATTCACTAGGGATGTTAATATATCTTTGAGAGAGGATACTAATCGTATGAGGCACACACTAAGTAACCATAATATAGCTGATTATAAGAGACATATAGCTGATTATAAGAGACGAACAAGCTTATCATCACCTGTTGCCTACAATCTCCCGGGGCTACCCATGTTTCAAGATAGTATTTGTCGGTACTCTGCAGACCGGGTACCCCCGCGTAGTGGGTAAAAGACAGCCTGTGTCCTGCCTCCCTGCTGAGGCGGGCCTAGCATAAGCCATGTGTACTGGGCCCCATGGTCAGCCTTGGGGCTACCGCGTGCGCTTGAGCTCCGGAGCTGACACGTGCCCTGGGCTCCGACCTGAAGCCTCCCCGCTGAGGTGAGGTACGGAGCCGCCACGTGTCCCCGGCTTCGAGCCGTCTCCCCGCTGAGGATAGCTCCGGAGCTGACACGTGTCCCGGGCTCCGGCCCGAGCCTCCCCGCTGAGGTGAGGTCTGGAGCTGCCACGTGTCCCCGGCTCCGAGCCGCCTACCCGCTGAGGACAGCTCCGGTGCTGACACGTGCCCTGGGCTCCAACCCGAGCCTCCCCGCTGAGGTAAGTTCCGGAGCCGCCACGTGTCCCCAGACACCAAGCCCGTCAATAAGAGCTCTAGAGCCGCCACGCGTCCCACGATGCCTCGTGGGCCGTGGGTCAACGAAGTCAAGAAGGAAGTGTGCTGGCAGACTTCACATTCAAGGCTCGCGCCTTCCCCAGAAGCTTGGTGCACTATGCACGCCTCCGTCCCTTGCCCGCTCGCCATTACGGTGACAAGACGGGACGGCTGTAAGGGCCTAAGTTTTTGGCGCATAGTCAAAGTGTTAATCACCACACACCCACTGCATTTGAAGAAACTTTGTGAACACATTTAAAGAGCAAGTAAACACCATCAACATGGTCATTAGGGAATAAACTCACAAAATGTAAAAGTGGCATTTCCCACATGCATCTTGAATGTAGATGTGACACCCTCAATTTCAATTTCTGCATGCATTCATATTTTATATAGAGAAAACATTTTAAAGGAAGTAAAAACAGAAGAAGAATCAAAAGGATAGCCGAAAAGAGCTAATTCCAGTTCGCCGAGGAGCGCTGTAGACACTTCTCGCGGCTCGCTGGCCACGTGGCACCTTCAGAGCTCATCCCCGCAAAGGGGGAGAGGTCCACCGCTAAAACTGGCTACATGGCAGGCTCGGAGCTTGCCTCTGCGGAAGGGGCAAGGTCTGACCTCGTGGGACACGTGTTGCACCCGGAGCTAGCCTCTGCGGAGGAGCGAGGCCAGCCCCGCAGGACACGTGTCGCCTTCGGAGCTAGTCACTGCGGAAGAGAGCGGACCAGCCGCGTGGGACACGTGTCGCTCTCGGAACTCGTCTCCAAGAGGTCCAACCCGCGGGACACGTGTCGCTCTCGGAGCACACCTCCGAGAGGTTCGGCCCCGCTAGATACGTGTCACTCTCGGAGCTTACCTCCGAGAGGTCCGGTCCTACTGGACACTTGTCACCTCCGGAGCTCACCTCCGGGAGGTCCGACGCTCATGGACACGTGTCACTCGGAGCTCATTTCTGAGGAGAAAGGAAGTCTGGCGCTATTGGACACGTGGCACTTCCGGAGCCCACCTCCGAAGAGAGGGGAGGTCAGGCTCTGACACGTGGCACTATCGGAGCTCACCTCCGAAGAGAGGGGAGGTCCCGCACTGAAACGTGGCGTACGCGGAGCTCGTGTCTAGAGAGAGCGGAGGTCCCGATCCACCAGACACGTGGCGCACGCGGAGCTTACCTCTGAGGGATAGGGAGGTCCCGCCTCCAAGACACGTGGCGCACGCGGAGCTCGCCTCTAAGGAAGAGGGAGGTCTCGCCCGCCTGACACGCGGCACAACCGGAGCCCGCCTCTGCAGAAAAGGGAGACCAGGCCTGTGCTAGACACGTGGAGCCTCCGGAGCTCATCACCGCAGAGGTGACGGGATTTTAAGCGGTTTATCTCCTGTACGCGCGGAATACCTGGTACTGAGGAAACCGACACAATTTCCACGATGTTACCGCACCAAATCGATTGGAGATAAGTTGTTAAGATTCAAAAATGATTTGAATAGAACTCTTATTCGAAATCCAATTAGATTAGGACTCTTCTTTTTTACGATTATAAATAGAACCCAAAACTACCCCTTTGTTGTAACATCTTTTCTAAAGCCGACAACTTAGAGGCCCGAGCCCCAAAACTCGCCGAGCTAAACCCCTTCGCCAAAGTTGACCACCGGAGAGACCGCCGACGAGCCCAGACACGATCGCAGCCGACGATCTGTTTTTGCTAGGAGAAAGGACCCGAAGGAAGTAAGGTAGGTCTCCATTACCACCTTACGACGTCATCGCGTTTTCTTTGCATCTGTTTCTTCAATTCTTTCGAAATAGAAGCTTTTTCGTGGATAGATCACGTGTTGATCGGATTGATCTAGATCTTGAGTCTAGATCATTACCACGTCCACATTTGATCTGTACACCTTTGTTCATCGTAAAACACATGCATGCCATGCAAGAACACGTACAAACCGATCTAATAAAAACAACACCATAGGATTAGCATGCATATGCACCATTGCATCTTGAGTAAAGTTTGTGCATGATGATTGATTGCTATGAATCTTGTATGTGCGTGATCATAAATAGAAGGACAAGCTCAGGGAGCTACCTACGAAGGATTTCAGCACCAAGACTTCGAGATCCTAGAGCAATAGAAGCCGTAGGAACAAGGCAAGTGCCCCTTGACCATATTGATCCCATGTTTTTGAAAACTGTTTTGTTTGCGAAAACTGTGTATGTTGAGTCAACTTGATGGGAAACCCTTTTATAGGAGTTTACTAGTTTTGTTAACCACCCTTGTCGCTAGGGAAGTTTATGAGTCGGGTATGGTCGTTTTTACTTTTTGCTTCGCTAATCTACGGGATATGGGAAGCGATAGAATGTGTCTAGCTAACTGCACTCGTATGAATAATGGTAATGAGAAATTGATGTTGATAATGGACATGACTCGGAGGGAGATCTAGGCAAGCTTGGTTTGTGGATGAGGTAGAATGAGATGGTGGTCTACTTGTCGTAGATCTAAGGACCGGTGCATGCGAGCCATGCCAGGAATACAGTGCCACCACAAGGCCAAATATGGGTGCGGCTTAGCTGACTAATTAGGTAAGTTGCTAGATTGTTATGGACAGTGGAAGGCGCGGGGAATGGGAGTCGAGTGAGGACTGCCCTGAGAACTGCATGGCACAAGAGTGGGGCCGTAGGTGGGGGAATTGGAGATTCTAGCCTGCTGGTGAAACCTTAGTGACTCCATACATCTAGTAGTCCGTTTTGTAAAGGCTATTTTATGATCTCTTGGCCATATACAGACGGTTGCGCAACTATATCTTTTTAGGAGTCAGGAGGAAAAAAAAGATATGTCGTTTCCTATCAGTCCCAAGCAGATACCCCCCAGCTTCCACGGTCCGCTTACCTAGGAAGTTTGATACTCCAATCCCCTATGACCTTATTGACACGGCACGGGACGAGCCCATTCCTGACGAGTGATTTAGAAAGGAGTGAACGAACTACAGAATGTAGAGAGCCGCCCGCGCCTTGGTGACCTCTGAGTCTTCTTCTAAAGCCCCATATTCGTTCTCTGAGCCATCTTCACGGCTCCCATATTCTTTTTCCTCTAGAGTTCCATATTCGTCCTCTCGAGTTTTATATTCGTTCTCCGGTCTCTTTTTTTTTAGGAATCCGGGGGTTCGATATTCTTTCTGCTAGTCTTTCTTTTTTTAGCCCTGATGTACTGGTATAATGGAGGTTCTGTAGTTGCCGACGGGTGACGAAATCACAAACTTGTGGGTAAAGTGGTGCAACCTCTGCAGAGTGTAAAACTATCATGATAGTTGTGCTTCTGGTCACAAGCGCCTGGACAACCCACATGATTAGATGGGATGGTTTTTGGGAGGGATGGTATTTGGTTTGGTCTTTGGATTTGGTTTTCGGGTTTGTTGAGTCCGGGTAATGAGATTGGTTGCATGACTGTTGAGTCATGGCAATGAGATTGATCTCGATTATGAGATGGAATTGAATATGAGATGAAATGGTAGTGAATACGAGATGGTATTCATGAGCGTGCAAAAAGTTGAGAAAGATAAATGTTCAGATGAGATACGAAGAGTGGTGAATCATAATGGAGGTATGTTGATGTTTAAATACATGTTGGGATTACATTCACTTAAAAGCTAGTTATTGTTTTTATCATGTTTTGTGAAATAAACTTTGCTTTTATGCAATGAGCCTTTTTATACCTTCCTTGCGGTGAGCTACATGTCATACTTCCCGCACTTGCTGAGTACGTCATGTACTCAAACTTGCATTATTATACATCATCAGCAACAGGAGAGGAGTACTATGAAGACCACGTGGAGTATTAGGAGTGTGATCCACCTCAACCTTGCCTATGGAGTAGAGATGGAGCCACTGCTGCTGTTTAGTTTGCTTTCACACTAGTTAGAATACTTCCGCTGCTAGAATAAAGACTTCCGCTGCTAGAATAGATTAGAGATTTCCGCTGCAATAGAGATTGATGTAATAAAGTACTTGAACATATTCATTCGTGGTTATATATATTCTGAATTCAGTTTGCGGATTAAATGTGTATGTGTGATGAACATCCTGGGCACACATATGCATCAGTCCAGGTTCCTCACCGAACCGGGGTGTCACAGATTGGTATCAGAGCCACGGTTGATCGTAGGTCACACGCCTAGATAGAAATCACATATTGGTATCAACCTACCACAGTTGATCGTAGGTCACACGCCTAGATGGAAATCACAGATTGATATTAGAGCGGCCAAGCCTAGGCAAGACCACAGATTGGTATCAAGCTACCACGGTTGACTGCGGGTTGCAAGCCTAGATAAGGTCACAGATTGGTAGCTGAACCATGGTTGACCATAGGACGCAAGCCTAGTCGCAAATTGGTATTAGGAGCCACGCTGAACATAGGATGCAAGCCTAGGTAGAATGCATAGATTGGCATTAGAACCCCATTGACCATAGGACAAAGTCACAGATTGGTAGTCACAGATTGGTACCATCCCAAAACCACATAGGACCCCCATTGAATAGAAGCTTGAATAGGATTGGTTGAACCTTGTGATGATTGTTTGTGCTTGTGTGTCTAGTGTGAGCTGTGGGACGTTTCAAGCTTTGTCCATATCCGCACATAGTAGAGAGATGTGAGATGCTTCGACACTTGTTCACATCCTCATATCGGATGATATATAGTCCATTCACCTTGATGCATATAGTTGAGAGGGACCACTCTAAACTTCTAACCTCTATTCTATCCAACTCTCTCACAGAGATGGCGATAGAAAACGTCGGCCGATAAAGGAGGAACGTCCGTGGCAACCAAGAGGATGACCACGTTGAGGTTCCTGAGAATGACAACCCAGGAGCTGGTGCAAACAACCTTGAAAGGTTGACGGCTATGCAGAATCAGCTTATGCAAACCATGATCCAAACTTTGGGTCAGCTGCAAGCCAACAACAATAACCCCGTTCCTGCACCGCCACCACCACCACCACCGCCACCACCAATTGGGAGAGTTCATGAGGACTCGACCACCCACTTTTGCTCAAGCTAATGATCCCATGGAGGCCGACGATTGATTGAAGTCCATGGAGAAGAAGCTTACCATAGTTCAGTGCAATGATTGAGAGAAAGTTCTCTTTGCATCGCACCAACTTATGGGAGTTGCCGCTGATTGGTGGGATGCCCCTTGCAATGCTCATGACAACCCGGAGACTATTACTTGGACTGAGTTCAAGGAGAGTTTCCGCTCTCATTATATCCCTGCTGGTGTCATGATGCTCAAGAGGCAAGAGTTTGAAGGTCTCCGCCAAGGACAGAAGAGCGTGAATGAGTACCTTAACAAGTTCACGCAGCTGTCAAGGTATGTCCCTGAAGATGTCAACTCGGACCAAAGGAAGCAGTACTTGTTCATGAGAGGGTTGAACAATGAGATCTAGGTTCAGCTCCTCAATAATGATTATGCTATAGTGGTTGAAAGCAAGATCCGAGAGATCAAGCAAGAGGGCAAAAGAAAGATGCCATACCAGCCACAAGGGAGCAACGTACGCCCCCGGTACATGCCCCCAGCTGCACCACAGCATGGCTCGTCCGCTCCTACTTTTCGCCCTAATCAACCACCACAACAACGTCCTGCCATGCAAGCACCTCGTGTGCCTTTGCCTCCCGCGCCTCGTCCAAACATGGGCGCTACTGTTCAAAACCCCCGGCCCAACGTACCTACTGTCGTGGGCAACAAGGCATGCTTTGCATGCGGGGAGACAAGACACTTTGCGAGCCAGTGTCCGAAGAGAGGTCCTGGACAACCAAGCAACGTGCCCAAGCAGAACCCACGACCGAACGGAGGAGCCAATAAAGGAAACCATGGACAGCAGAACTACGCTCGCGACAACATGAACCATGTCTCTATTGAGGAAGCACAACATGCTGAGGACGTCGTGATTGGTATGTTCCTTGCCAACTCCAACCCAGCCACCATTTTATTTGATTCCGGAGCATCACATTCATTCATATCATCCAAGTATGGTGCCAAGTATAATCTACCCATATCACACTCGAAATATACTATGTTGGTTAATTCTCTCGGTGGAGAGATGAGGACTAATATAGTATGTCCGAAAGTAAACCTTAAAATAAGGAGGTAGACTTCCTTGCCAACCTCATTGTCTTGGATTCCCAAGGGCTTGACATAATACTCGGAATGGATTGGCTAAGCAAGCACAACAGAGTAATCCAATGTGCTGAGAGGAGCGTGCAGTTGACAAACGAGCACGAACCCGTATCGAGTTCGAGTCAGCCCAGCCAACAACCGAGAAGGCAACGTTGAACCACGTCAAAGGAGCAACATTGGAAAGCATTCCGGTGGTTCAAGAATTCTCGGACGTATTCCCGGAAGAACTTCCAGGTATGCCACCTAACGGGACATTAAGTTTTCCATTGACCTAGTACCCGGAACTGCACCTATAGCAAAGAGGCCCTATAGGATGCCCGTTAATGAACTAGTGGAGCTCAAGAAGCAAATTCAGGAGTAGCCAGAGAAGGGTTTTATACGTCCAAGATCGTCACCATGGGGAGCCCCCGTGCTCTTCGTAGACAAGAAGGATGGGTCCCAAAGGATGTGCGTGGACTATAGGTCTCTCAATGAGGTGACGATCAAGAACAAGTACCCTCTGCCCCGTAGAGAACCTGTTCGACCAAATGAAGGGAGCCCGAGTCTTCTCCGAGATTGATCTTCGGTCGGGATATTTCTAGCTGAAGATTAAGCCCTCTGACATACCCAAGACCGCCTTTCGAACACAGTATGGTTCGTATGAATATACCGTTACGTCTTTTGGGTTAACGAATGCACCCGCATATTTCACGTACCTCATGAACAAGGTTTTCATGGAGTACATGGACAAGTTCGTCGTGGTTTTCATTGACGACATCATGGTGTATTCGAAAAGCGAGGAGGAACATGAAGAACACTTGAGATTGACATTACAGAAGATGCGAGAGCATCAATTGTATGCCAAGCTCAGCAAGTGTCAATTTTGGCTAAAGGAAATATCGTTCCTAGGCCACATCATCTCTGAGGAAGGAGTATCGGTTGATCCCGGAAAAGTGGGAGATGTTCTAAAGTGGAACCAACCGCAAAACGTGAGGGATATTTGGAGTTTTCTTGGGATAACTGGATACTATTGACGGTTCATTAAGGACTTCTCCAAGATAGCAAAACCTATGACGAAATTGCTAATGAAAGAAAAAGCGTTCCAATGGACACCAGCGTGCCAAGAAAGCTTTGAGGAGCCCAAGAAAAGGCTAACCACAGCATCGGTTCTAGTATTACCAGACGTGAGCAAGAGCTTCGACATATATTGTGACGCATCAAGACAAGGGCTCGGATGCGTGCTCATGCAAGAAGGACAAGTGGTAGCCTATGCGTCGAGACAACTGAAGAAACATGAGCTCAATTACCCCACGCATGACTTGGAGCTCGCAGCCGTGGTGCATGCATTAAAGATTTGGAGACATTATATCCTTGGTCATCGATGTGAGATCTATACGGATCATAAAAGCCTCAAGTACATATTCACCCAAACAGATTTGAATTTGAGGCAACGTCGATGGTTGAAACTCATCAAGGATTATGATGTTGGAATAAACTATCACCCCGAAAAGGCCAATGTAGTAGCTGATGCATTGAGCTGAAAGGCAGCATGTCACCATCTCACGGTTCGGGAGCTACCACCCGAGGTACGAAAGGAGTTCGAACGGTTACATCTCGGGTTCCTGAACGAGATGGAACTCCACTCTTCATTGGAACAAGAAATAAGAGATGGCCAAGCAACGGATGAGGAACTCAAGGAGATCAAGGAAAGAATCCGACAAGGCATCGAAAAGGATTTCAAGGAAGACGAGAATGGCACGCTTTGGTTAGGAAAAAGGTTTTGTGTGCCTAACGTGAAGCACATCCGCGACACGATATTAAAAGAGGCACATGACTCACCTTATTCCATACATCCCGGTAGTACAAAGATGTACAAGGACCTAAAGACTTGTTATTGGTGGGATGGTATGAAAAGGGACATAGCAGAATATGTTGCCTTATGCGACACATGCCAACGGGTGAAGCCCGAACATCAAAGACCCGCTGGACTGTTGCAACCATTAAAAGTACCCGAGTGGAAGTGGGAGGACATCAGTATGGATTTCATCGTCGGATTGCCACGTACTTAGTCGGGTTATGACTCCATCTGGGTTATTGTGGACCGATTGATGAAAACCACCCATTTCCTTCCTGTTAAGACCAAGTACAACGTTACACAACTAGCCGAGCTGTACATGGAGCAAATCGTGTGCCGCCAAGGAGCCCCGAAGAGGATAGTCTCAGATCAGGGTTCTAAGTTTACCTCTAGGTTCTGGAGGAAGCTGCATGAGGCTATGGGTACACGACTGGATTTTAGCTCCGCTTATCACCCGCAAACCGATGGACAAACCGAGAGGACAAACCAAATTTTGGAAGATATGTTGAGAGCTTGCGCCTTGAAACATGGGCGTAGTTGGGATAGGAGCTTGCCGTATGCCGAATTATCCTATAACAACAGCTATCAAGCTATCTTGAAGATGTCACCTTTCGAAGCATTGTATTGTAGACGGTGTAGAACACCGTTGTTTTGGAACGAGATAGGAGAAAACCAAGTATTTGGACCCGAAGTGCTACAAGAGGCTGAGAAGCAAGTCCAAACAATACGGGAGAACTTGAAGGTTGCTCAGTCACGACAGAAAGGCTATGCGGACAATAGGTGAAGGAAGTCAACTTTCAAAGTAGGAGACTTCGTATACCTTAAGGTATCGCCTATCCGAGGCCAACGACGTTTCAACGTCAAAGGCAAGCTAGCACCTCGCTACATGGAGCCATTTAAGATTTTGGGCAAGCGGGGAGAAGTAGCATATTAACTAGAGCTCCCAACTCACCTCTCCGACGTGCATGACGTGTTTCATGTATCCCAACTCAAGAAGTGCTTGAGAGTACCAGAAGAACAAGTACCAATGGAAGAGCTAGAACTTCGAGAGGATCCGACCTATGTAGAGCACTCTGTCTGAATTTTAGATGTGAAGGAAAGGGTCACGAGGAACAAAGTGATCCGTTGGTGCAAGGTACAATGGAGCCATCATACAGAAGCTGAAACTACATGGGAGCGTGACGAAGAACTCAAGGCAGAATTCCCTCATCTATTCTCCGCTAGCAAATCTCGAGGGTAGGATTCAATTTAAGGGGGGTAAATTTGTGACACCCTCAATTTTGATTTCTGCATGCATTCATATTTTATATAGAGAAAACATTTTAAAGGAAGTAAAAACAGAAGAAGAATCAAAAGGATAGCCGAAAAGAGCTAATTCCAGTTCGCCGAGGAGCGCTGTAGACACTTCCCGCGGCCCACTGGCCACGTGGCGCCTTCGGAGCTCATTCCTGCAAAGGGGGAGAGGTCCACCGTTAAAACTGGCTACGTGGCAGGCTCGGAGCTTGCCTCTGCAGAAGGGGCAAGGTCCAACCTCGTGGGACACGTGTTGCCCCCGGAGCTAGCCTCTGCGGAGGAGCGAGGCCAGCCCCGCAGGACACTTGTCGCCTTCGGAGCTAGTCACTGCGGAAGAGAGAGGACCAGCCGCGTGGGACACGTGTCACTCTCGAAGCTCGTCTCCGAGAGGTCTGACCCGGGGGACACGTGTCGCTCTCGGAGCACACCTCCGAGAGGTTCAGCCCCGCTAGATACGTGTCACTCTCGGAGCTTACCTCCGAGAGGTCCGGTCCTACTAGACACGTGTAACCTCCGGAGCTCACCTCCGAGAGGTTCAAAGCTGATGGACACGTGTCAACCTCGGAGCTCATTTCTGAGGAGAAAGGAAATCTGGCACTACTGGACACATGGCACTTCCGGAGCCCACCTCCGAAGAGAGGAGAGGTCAGGCTCTGACACGTGGCACTATCGGAGCTCACCTCCGAAGAGAGGGGAGGTTCGGCACTGACATGTGACGTACGCGGAGCTCGTCTCTGGAGAGAGGGGAGGTCCCGACCCACCAGACACGTGGCGCACGCGGAGCTTACCTCTGAGGGAGAGGGAGGTCCCGTCCGCCAGGACACGTGGCGCACACGGAGCTCGCCTCTATGGAAGAGGGAGGTCTCGCCCGCCTGACACACGACACAAATGGAGCCCGCCTCTACGGAAAAGGGAGACCAGGCCCCTGCTGGACACGTGGAGCCTCCGGAGCTCATCACTGCGGAGGTGACAAGATTTTAAGTGGTTTATCTCCTGTACGCACGGGAATACCCGGTACTGAGGAAACCGACACGATTTCCATGATGTTAGCACACCAAATTGATTGGAGATAAGTTGTTAAGATTCAAAAACGATTTGAATAGGACTCTTATTTGAAATCCAATCAGATTAGGACTCTTCTTTTCCCGATTATAAATAGAACCCGAAACAACCCCTTGGTTGTAACATCTTTTCTAAAGCCGACAACTTCGAGGCACCAGCCCCGAAACTCGCCGAGCTAAACCCCTTCGCCAAAGTTGACCACCGGAGAGACTGCCGACGAGCCCAGACACGATCGCCATCGCCGGAGGAGAGCCAACGATCTGTTTTTGCTAGGAGAAAGGACCCGAAGGAAGTAAGGTAGGTCTTCATTACCACCTTACGACGTCATCACGTTTTCTTTGCATCTGTTTCTTCGATTCCTTCAAAACAGAAGCTTTTTCATGGATAGATCACGTGTTGATCGGTTTGATCTAGATCTTGAGTCCAGATCATTACCACATCCACATTTGATCAGTACACCTTTGTTCATCGTAAAACCCATGCAAGCAATGCAAGAACACGTACAAACCGATCTAATAAGAACAACACCATAGGATTAGCATGCATATGCACCATTGCATCTTTAGTCAAGTTTGTGCATGATGATTGATTGCTATGAATCTTGTATGTGCGTGATCATAAATAGACAGACAAGCTCAGGGAGCTATCTACGAAGGATTTCAGCACCAAGACTTCGAGATCCCAGAGCAACAGAAGCCGCAGGAACAAGGCAAGTGCCCCTTGACCATATTGATCCCATGTTTTTTAAAACTGTTTTGTTTACGAAAACTGTGTATGTTGAGTCAACTTGATAGGAAACCCTTTTATAGGAGTTTACTAGTTTTGTTAACCACCCTTGTCGCCAGGGAAGTTTATGAGTCGGGTATGGTCGTTTTTGCTTTTTGCTTCACTAATCTACGGGATATGGGAAGTGATAGAATGTGTCTAGCTAATTGCACTCGTATGAATAATGGTAATGAGAAACTGATGTTGATAATGGACATGACTCGGAGGGAGATCTAGGCAAGCTTGGTTTGTGGATGAGGTAGAATGAGATGGTGGTCTACTTGCCGTAGATCTAAGGACCGGTTCATGCGAGCCATGCCATGAATACAGTGCCACCACAAGGCCAAATATGGGTGCGGCTTAGCTGACTAATTAGGTAAGTTGCTAGATTGTTATGGACCGTGGAAGGCGCGGGGAATGGGAGTCGAGTGAGGATCGCCATGGGAACTGCATGGCACAAGAGGGGGCCTGTAGGTGGGAGAATTGGAGATTCTATCCTGCTGGTAAAACCTTAGTGAGTCCATACATCTAGTAACTTCTTTGTAAAGGCTATTTTGTGATCTCTTGGCCATACACCGACGGTTGTGTACTGGTATAATGGAGGTTCTGCAGTCACCGACGAGTGACGAAATCACAAACTTGTGGGTAAAGTGGTGCAACCTCTGCAGAGTGTAAAACTATCATGATAGTTGTGCTTCTGGTCACAAGCGCCTGGACAACCCACATGATTACATGGGATGGTTTTTGGGAGGGATGGTATTTGGTTTGGTCTTTGGATTTGGTTATGGTTTGGTCTTTGGATTTTGTTTTCAGGACTGTTGAGTCCGGGTAATGAGATTGGTTGCATGACTGTTGAGTCATGGCAACGAGATTTATCTCGGTTATGAGATGGAATTGAATATGAGATGAAATGGTAGTGAATACGAGATGGTATTCATGAGCATGCGAAAAGTTGAGAAAGATAAAAGTTCGGATGAGATACGAAAAGTGGTGAATCATGATGGAGATATGTTGATGTTTAAATACATGTTGGGATTACATTCATTTAAAAGCTAGGTGATGTTTTTATCATGATTTGTGAAATAAATTTTGCTTTTATGCAATGAGCCTTTTATACCTTCCTTGCGGTGAGCTACATGTCATACTTCCCGCACTTGCTGAGTACGTCATGTACTCAAACTTGCATTATTATACATCATCAGCAACAGGAGAGGAGTACTATGAAGACCACGTGGAGTATTAGGAGTGTGATCCACCTCAACCTTGCCTGTGTAGTAGAGATGGAGCCGCTGCTGCTGTTTAGTTTGCTTTCTCACTAGTTAGAATACTTCTGCTGCTAGAATAAAGACTTCCGCTGCTAGAATAGATTAGAGACTTCCGCTGTAATAGAGATTGATGTAATAAAGTACTTGAACATATTCATTCGTGGTTATATATATTCTGAATTCAGTTTGCGGATTAAATGTGTATGTGTGATGAACATCCTGGGCACACATATGCATCAGTCTAGATTCCTCACCGAACCGGGGCGTCACAGTAGCCTAGAGGGGGGTGAATCGACTTTTCGATTCTTTGTTAATCCCTGTGACACTTAATAGATTTATCAAATAACTGGAAATCAGACTAGTCCGGTACTGTGCGGACTAGTCCGGTATACGTGGACTAGAAAGATCAAGGTTGATCAATATTTTCACTTCTAGTACCCTATGCAACGGAAATTAATTTGAAACTTAGATGTATTACAACAGTGAAACAATGAATGACAGATATCAACTTTAGTTTCAATGTTTCGATTTGAATTACACAAGATTAAGTAAATCCTAAAATATGATGAACAATAAAACACAAGAGCAAGAGACAAGATTTTATCCCGAGGTTCGATTCCACGAAGGAAATCTACGTCCCCGTTGAGGAGTCCACGAAGGACCGGGTCTTCACAAACCCCACCCTCGTCGAATCGCCACGGAGGCCGATTCTCTTCCACTAATCACAATGGGCAAATAAATCGTTCAAGGGGCCTTCTCACAAGTTGAGCGCTACCCAAGAATTACAATGAATGAATACCACCAAGCACACTCAAAAGATGTACAATAAATGATCAAGAGTGTGCGAGAGATCAAACCTAAGAGCTCAAGATGTGTAGAACAAGTCTCTCCTTTGATCAATTGCTAATCCTCAAAGATTTGATCCTTTTAGGGTTAGAATGTGTGGAGAGATGTGAATTTTGGGCTCTTGGAACGTGTGACGGCGCAGGGGGTCGAGAGAGGTTGTAGTATGGCCTTACACCTCTATTTATACTAGGGTTTCAAAAGGTTACCGTTAGGGTTTGCGATGTCCGGACTAGTCCGTGGTGGACTTCGGACTAGTCCAGTGTGCGGCATGTTGAAAACCCTAAGTGTTGTGAGATACCGGACTAGTCCGTAAGAGTGCGGACTAGTCCGTTGTCTACTCAGAGACAAATTGGACTAGTCCGATCCATATCGGACTAGTTCGCTGTGGTGAGAACTTTGTAGATTATGGACAAGTCCGGACTTGGCGGACTTGTCCGTTCTCTTGTCAGAGACATATCGGACTAGTCCAGTCAATATCGTACTAGTCCGCTGTGTGGAGAAAGTGAGGACTGAGGACAAGTCCGCACTTGGAGGACTTGTCCGTTTTCTAGTCAGAGAGAAATCGACCTAGTCCGGTTGATATCGGACTAGTCCGCACATGCTGATTTTTGTGCAGTTAGTGTGATTTCTTTCACTTGATCTCTTGGGGTGTATTTCTCCAACACACTCTATACTAAGTAATCTCATCTTTTCAACTCCTGAGCTTTTATCATTTTAGATCCTCATTCTCCTTTCTTTTTGCGCTTTCTTCCTAATTTCTTTAAAAACCTGCGCTCATCTCAATGATTTTGTTAGGGTCTCATTTGTTTGTCATAAATCAACCAAAACCCATAAGGTATGCCTAGATGCACTTTAAAACTCCCTCTTTTTAGTGATTGATGACAACCAATTGAGATCACACAAATATGATAAAAAATTCAGATTTTCATAAAGTGTGCACATATGAGCTTTGAGCAAAATAGGCAATGTAGACATAAGACATATGTGCACTCTTTATGGTGGGGGTGCAAAACTATGTGTGTGAGTAATAATTTTGATGTGAATATCATAATAAGCATAATCATAATATCGTCAAGAGTCTCAAGCCTACATAGCAGTTTTAAACATACACCATTAATCATAAGCATAACATAGTCATCATTTCACAGCACATGTCCAAAAGCATAATGATAACATAAGTCTTACAAAATCCCAGCTCTTAAACTAGGACACAAAAAGAAGAACCTACGACCTAAGACTCCCCCTCAATCTCTCCCCTTTGGCATCAAGGCACCAAAAAGGAGAGGAGGGATCTACTTGTCGTCGCCGGCTCACTCCTCGCTGTCGGTTCTTTCTTCGTCTTCATCATCAGGCTAAGGAGGAGGAGTGAGGTTGAAGGAGATTAGGTCTGAGCTAGCCCTAGGGTTATGGAGTCAAAATATCGGACTAGTCCGTGGTCGAAGCGGACTAGTCCGGACTAGCGAACCAAGTGCGGACTAGTCTGCAATGTGCGTACTAGTCCGGGGTGACCACGGACTAGTCCGTGGTCCCTTGTACAGAAAAGTATAAAACACTTATATATATATGTATTCAATGGTTCCTAATAAGGAATAGGGGACAAAGACACACAAATATTCTTGATGAATATGATCAGTAAACATACAACAATCAAGCTATGACCATAATTCATCAAGATCAAGTAACTAACATAGTTTTTAGGAGAAAAATAGAGAGAGATGATTTTTCAACACAATTAATATGATTTTGAGGATGGCATACATGTATGCAAGTTTTCAAGCCACGTCCCGAGCATCAAGGATATTTAGTTTATTTCAGAGCTCACAAAAGCGTTTTTCATCAAGTGGCTTGGTAAAGATATCGGCTAGTTGTTTTTCAGTGTTGACATGGGAAATGGCTATGTCTCCTTTCATTGAGTGGTCTCTCAAAAAATGATGTCGGATATCTATGTGTTTGGTTCTAGAGTGCTCAACAGGGTTATGGGCAATTTTAATTGCACTCTCATTGTCACAAAGGAGTGAAATACGACTCATATTGTAATCGTAATCCCTTAGAGTTTGTCGCACCCAAAGGAGTTGTGCACAACAACTCCCGGCTGCAACATACTCCGCTTTGGCCGTGGATAAGGCAATTGAATTTTGTTTCTTGGAGGACCAAGAAACTAAGGATCTACCTGGGAATTGGCATGTACCGTAAGTACTTTTTCTATCTACCTTGCATCCGACATAATTTGCATCAGAGTATCCAATGAGATTGAATTTTGAACCTTTGTGATACTAAAGGCCTAGGTTGGGTGTATGAACTAAATATCTCAAGATCCTTTTAACGGCTGTCAAATGACATTCCTTAGGATTGGCTTGAAACCTTGCACACAAACATGCACTCAACATGATATCAGGCCTAGATGCACATAAATAAAGTAAGGAGCCAATCATGGAACGATATACCTTTTGATCCACATTTGATCCATCTTCATTGAGATCTAAGTGTCCATTTGTCGCCATGGAAGTCTTTATGGGCTTTGCTTTGTCCATTCCAAACTTCTTGAGAATGTCTTGAGTGTACTTTGTTTGGCTTATGAACGTCCCGTCCTTTTGTTGCTTCACTTGGAATCCCAAAAAGTACCTCTACTCTCCCATCATGGACATCTCGAATCTATCTGTCATAATCTTACTAAATTCTTGACAAAAGGATTTGTTAGTTGAACCAATATAATATCATCAACATAGATTTGGCAAATGAAGAGAACATCATCAAAGTGTTTAGTAAACAAAGTGTAATCAGCTTTTCCAATCTTGAAGTCATTTTCAATCAAAAAATCTCTAAGGCACTCATACCAAGCTCTAGGAGCTTGTTTGAGGCCATAGAGAGCCTTACGCAGTTTGAACACATAGTAGGGGTACTCTTGATCTTCAAAACCGGGTGGTTGCTCCACGTACACCTCCTCCTTGATCGGTCCATTGAGAAAGGCGCTTTTCACACCCATTTGATAAAGCTTGAAATCATGGTGAGTAGCATATGCAAGTAATATACGAATCGATTCAAGCCTAGCTACGGGAGCAAAAGTCTCGTCGAAATCCAAACCTTTGACTTGTGAGTACCCTTTTGCCACAAGTCGTGCCTTGTTCCTTGTTACCACTCCATGTTCGTCTTGCTTGTTGCGGATGATCCATTTAGTGTCGACGACGTTGGACTTGGGTCTTTCAACAAGCTCCCACACTTCGTTCCTTTTGAAGTTATTCAATTCTTCTTGCATCGCCATCACCCAATCCAGATCTTTTAATGCATCCTCAACCCTGTATGGTTCCAAAGAAGATACAAAAGAATAGTGTTCACAAAAAATAGCTATGCGAGATCGAGTTATTACTCCCTTTTGGATGTCACCAATTGTGTTGTCGATGGGGTGATCTCTTTGGATGCTTTGGTGTACTCTTGGATGTGGCACTTGTGGTCTTGAATCTTCATTATCATCTTCTTCTCCCCATGGATAGTTGCCCTCATTGATGTTTTGATCTTCTTGATTTTCTTGAGGTTGATCTTGTATGGAAGCTCCCCCTTGATCATTTTCCTCCACCTGCGGTTCATTTTCTTCATTCGCATTTGAAGGTGGCACTTATGGTCGAACATCGCCCAATGCCATTCTTCTCAATGCTTGACATGAAGCTTCTTCTTGATCTAGCATACATTGATCAACTTGCTCTTCTTGAGAGCCGTTAGTTTCATTGAACACTACGTCACGTGCTACTTCAACAAGTTTGGAGGTTTTGTTGAAGACACGATAAGCGTATGAGTTCGAATCATAGCCATGTAAGAAACCTTCATCGGACTTCGAAGCCCTTGGCTTCTTGTTTAAAATATAACATTTTGAACCAAAAACTTGAAAATATGAAATATTTGGCTTGTTACCCGTGAGTAGTTAGTATGAAGTTTTCTTGAGCAACCGATGAATATATAGTCGGTTTATGGCGTGACAAGCGGTGTTAACCGCTTCAGCCCAAAACCTGTCCAAGTCTTGTATTCATCGAGCATTGTCCTTGTCATCTCAATGAGAATTCTTTTCTTCCTTTCGACTACTCCGTTTTGTTGAGGAGTATATGGTGCTGAAAATTCTTGCTTTATCCCTTCTTCGTTTAGATACTCCTCAACATGGGTGTTCTTGAATTCTGTCTGTCGAAGTGTTCGGTCGACACTTCCCCCGGGCCTGCACTGGGAAACCCGCGAAGGTTCTTTTTTCGGTGGGGCTAGTCTCTAGCGGAGAGCTTGCGCAGATGGACGAGTTAGTAAGAGCTTGACACGACGAGTTTTACGTGGTTCAGGCCGCCGGAGCGTAAAACCCTACGTCCACAGCGAGCTATGGAGCTCGCTGTATTGCTTGCTGCTCAGGATCGGAGGCCTGAGCTTGGGGGTGAGTTACAGCTTGAGAGTGTATGGCTAGCGTATGAGTTGCAAAGTGCGAACCCTTGCTATCGACGCCTACCCGAGCCTTTTATAGTCCAAGACTCGGGCGGCTTACAAGGGGAGCTGGGACCCGACAGGTGGTCCCAGGAAGATTGTCTATTATCTACCGTATCTGCAGTTATGCTGGTAGTTGTCTCTGGTCGAAGGCTTCTGAGTCTTTATCTTGCCGCCCTGCCCATGCCGCATGCTAGTCGTAGTGGTTGATGACGGCGCAGGCGGCATGGGATGTCTTGTCGCGGTGTTTATTGGCTGACAGGTTCTGACACCGCGCGCCAGTCTGTGATGTGACTGGGCGCAACGGCACCTGACAGAAGCGTGCTCCGCGTCTCCGCGTCTTGGGAAGACGCGGGCCTTGAATACCTTGTACGGGCAAGGTATGGGGCGTATTTACGCCCGCTGCCTATCGCTCGGGGCAGGCAACGCCGTTCTGCTGCCACGTGGCGGGCCCGGAGCTCTCCTCTGAGGAGAGGGAGGTCCGCCGTTCTGCTGCCACGTGGCGGGCCCGGAGCTCTCCTCTGAGGAGAGGGAGGTCCGGCCCCGCTGGACACGCGGCGCCTTCGGACCTTTCTCCCGCGGAGGGGGAGGTCCGGCTTCTGTATGCCACGTGGCGGACCCGGAGCTCTCCTCTGAGGAGAGGGAGGTCCGGCCCCGCCGGACGCGTGGCGCCTTCGGAGCTCTCCCTAAGGAGAAGGGCGAGTACCTTAGGCATTTTACCCTGTGCGCGGGGGTACCCCATATCTCAGGTACCGACACTGTCCCATTGTCACTTTGTATGTTCTTGATCTTCAATGAGAATTCATTTTGGGCACGCTTGATGAACTTCTTGAGGGTTCCTTGAGTTTCTGTCTTATCATGCAAAAAGAAAATCCACGTGAAGCGTGAAAAATCATCAACAATGACTAGACCATATTTATTACCGCTGATGCTTATGTAAGCAATTGGACCGAATAGATCCATGTGGAGGAGCTCAAGCGGTCTTGTTGTAGTCATGACATTCTTCGCGGGATGGGGTGCTCCTACTTGCTTCCCTTCTTGGCATGCTCTACAAGGACTGTCTTTCTCAAAAACAACATCCTTTAAACCTCGGATGTGATCGCCTTTAAGGAGTTTTTGAAGATTCCTCATACCAACATGTGCTAGCCGTCTATGCCACAGCCAACCCATGTTGGTCTTTGCAATCAAGCATGTGTCAAGTTCGGCTTTATCTTTGTTGAAGTCAACTAGATAAAGTTTTCCCTTTAACACACCCTTGAATGCAATTGAGTTATCACTCCTTCTAGAGACAGTCATACCCTCATTAGTGAATAAATAATTATAACCCTTGTCACATAATTGAGATATGGACAAAAGGTTATAATCCAAGGAGTCAACGTGTAAAACATGAGAGAGAGTATGTTTTGATGAAATTGCAATTTTACCGGTACCAAGCACTCTTCCTTGACTATTATCACCAAAGTAAATGCCTTCGCTTGGATCTTCATTTTCTTCATATTCCACGAACATTCTTCTTTCTCCAATCATGTGATTGGTGCATCCACTATCTAGCACCCATTTTGCTCCACTGGATGAATAAGTCTGCAAAAGACAAATTATGCCTTGGTCCTAGGTACCCAAGCTTGCTTGGGTCCTTTGAGGTTAGTCACAAGTGATTTGGGCACCCACATGAGACTTGGTGTTCCCATGGCGTGGCCCAACATATTTAGCATAAACTCTTCCAAGATTACTTTTCATAAGTACATATGAAGCATCAAAAGATATAAATAGAAGTTGTTGTTCATATGTGTTCACAGTGTTAAATTTATCAACATTATTGAGACGGGCGTGGTACCGACTGAGACAGGGCTCAGCTCTGATACCACGCTGACGCGGCCCCGTCCAACCGAGACAGGCCACTCGCCCGGGAATCGCATTGGGTGGTGCCGTGTTGTGCGGCACCCAACAGCACACATATGAGGAACAATGTATTACATAAAACAATAGTGGAAGCTTACAAGTTTTTCTTTGTAAATACTTTACATCAAGTAACTACAGCAGAAGTCTATATCAACTCACATCAAATAACTAAAAGCACTCGAGATGAAGTCCAGCCCGCGGACTCCTCTCGCTAGCAACACGAAGACAACAGCAACGACTGGGTTCTCCCTGGGTTAAATGACTCGGAAGTCTCCGAGTCTCACCGGACAACCTTCTTTTCATCATCGATGTTAACATGCAAAACCAAGAGCACATAGGCTCAGCAAGTCTGACCCGTCTCTCCTAAACAAGAAACTCTACATGCGCGACGGTTGCAATTGGGTCGGCTAGATTTGCATAAAGGACTCGCCTAAAGTTGATCCTTAACTTTCAGATTTTATGCCTTATTGTGCAGACCTTGAGCTAAAAAGCATCGCAACTCCACAATCAAACAAGAAACGCTTTGTTGCGATGCTCCTTACACAAAGTGAAAGTAAAGTTTAATGAGCCTATCTCTAATTCAATCATGGTTGCAATACAAGTTATAGCACAGCCTTATCAAGTTCAAAAGAATAACCAGTTCAGTTCTTACTACGTCAAGACGCAGTGGGCAAGTATGCTCATATAACCGCGAGCGACGGTGATTCGAATCAGTACACGCCCGGACTACACGACACGTACACCCGTACTCCGAGTTGCCGGCAGCAACCTCGACTGACGTTGTACGCGGCCACCTTTCCCAAGATCTTCCACATTGGACGTAGTCCAACTGCCCCAAGTACGCAAGCTCCCTCAAGGTACATGCCCACAGTGGTATGTTCTTGAGCGAGGTACCTCCTGCTACCCTGACGCCGAAAGCCTAAGGCAGTTGGAAAAGTTCCACTATGGATCTCCCATGGTACATCGGTTTCCTGGGTCCCATATAGCCAGTATGCGCCCGGTACAAAACTCAAACTTGTCCAACAGGGCCAAGCACGGACGGGCCTTAACCGACACAGGCAGGGCTATGCACGCACGGCCTGCAACCTGCTGCATCTAAACCTCCCTGCCCGGTCTCCATTTCTTATGTGTGAACTTTCCTCATCTTTTCTAATTCGGACCCGTTCCAAGTAAACCAGCCCTAAAACTCGCGAGTAGATTCCAACTACTCGACTTCTACCGAACCTTTCCTACTAACATTAGCGTAGCCAAATCCACTCGAGGAGGTGCTATTCTACCATTTCTCTCTTAGGTATTTCTGGTCATGCAAGTGGGGTTTTCAATATCATCTAGACTTATTGCAATCAATGATGCAAAATTATGATCTCTACAAATGAAAATACTTTATAAAACTGTTCAAATGCAAACCGGGGCTTGCCTGTTTTGCAGGTGACTAAGATTAAAATCAGTTAGTGATGATCACTTGGAGCTGATCACTTGTTTTCCTCCCTCCTTGATCTTCACTTCAAGTCCTTCTCACCTTCTTCACATATATGCTACACGATATGATCATGCATATGTATTTAATTGAAAAGCTTTTGCTAATAAGATCTAAGGACAGTTTTAAAACTGGAACTTTGTTTAAGAATTTAAAATGACACTGGTGCTAGTGGTTTGGGTTGGGCTTAAACACTAAGATCAAATATTCAGTGCTTTTCCCACTTAAGTGTTGATCACCTTAAGAGGTTACCTATGACAGTGGTGATCCAGAGCTCCAATGGATCTGGGAATTTTCATGTGAGTTCCTTGTCACAAGAAAGTCCTCTGGACCAAAATTTAGCACTTTTCATGGAGTGGTTTATTCAGAACAATTCTCTAAGTGTTTAATCAAAGATGAATTAATTCTGAGTTAAAACCCATGTTCATGTCAAACTCAGTGAACCACAATTTCAATTATAGTTCCTAGAGTCTACATGAATTTTCCTAGGATTTTTGGAGCTAAGAATTTCCCAGAACTAAATTTACAAGTTTTGGAAATTCTCTGAAAATGTTTCTGTATTCATTTGAATACAGGAACTTACAATCTGAATTACCCTGATCAATTCAACTCCAAATGAGCTGAAACTTTTACAGGAGTCTAATAACACCGTATAGAATATTCTGGCAAAATTTGAGGATTTTTGGATAAACCAAACTCCCTCTAAAATTCTTTTGCTGAAAAGCTTTAAAGAATTTTCCAGAATTAAATAAAGACTTTCATACAAATTGGGTTGCTTATTTGGATAGAGTTTGTCAATCTGAATCTAACCCAATTTGAATCACTAAATTTGGAGGTTCCTAGCAAAAGTTATGGTCTTCTAAAGTTTGGGGAAAAATCTGGAATTTGAATAAATCCGAGAAATGTTTAAACCTGATTGTGGGACCAGGGACACGTGTCTGCTGCCGGGAGCGTGCCGCACGGGGTCACAGGGTTGTTTCCCGTGCTGTCACAGCCGATCCAGCGCCATAGAGGATCTAGCTCTTCTATCCCGAGTCACTGGCACGCGGGCCCGGGGAGGTCGTCTTCCACCTCTCGCTCCCGCACGATTCCGCCGCCGGGCTCGCCGGAGAAGCTCCGGAATCGGTCGTCCGGCCACCCATGACGCTGAAACTCGCCGCCAGCCCCTTATTCAACGTGAGGAACACGCTGGTGGGGTTTGCTCGAGCTGGCAGGGCCCCCAAACTAGCCCGCGACGACGCAACGGTTCGGACGAAGTCCGGCGACGTCGCCCCGACGCCCTAAGCCTTCTAGGCTTCGGTTTCCAAGCTCTAGAGCACCGGCGGACGCTAGGGATCATCGACGTGGAAAAGAAGTGGCTCGGAGATGGCTCTAACTTAGGGTTCACCGTGCACCCGACGGTCTCTACCACAACCACCGTTAGAAAGATCGAAATCACGCCGTGCAGAGCGGGTTTCTAGCTAGGTTCCAAAAGGAAAGTTGTTGCTAAGCAAGTCTACATCCCGTGTGTGCAATTTGAAATGCTCAAAATGAATATAACTCGAGGATTTCACGGATTCATACCCGCGGGTCAGTTTTCACCGACCGGAGGAGATCTTCGAAATTCACCGTCAAGGGGCCGAGATAGGCTCCGTGCTTCGGGTGGAAGCTGCACGGAGTTCCTGCGCGTCCAAAAGTGGCCTCGCTTGGTCGTGACAAGCTCTGGAGGAGTCTGTTCACGGGAGCACGTCGCTGCCGTGGTATGGCGGCCGCTGAAACTGGGGTACCTCGGTGTGGAGAGCAAGAACTCCCTCGGTGAGGGCACGAGGAGGTCGTGGAAAGGTTTGTGGTTGTTTTTGGCTGCTCAGACGAAGTTTTTCACGTGACCTAGGGTGTGGCCGAGCGATTGACGCACGGCGGCAGTGCTCGGTTGCTTCTCGGGTGAGGGAGGGAAGAACAGCGCTGAGGCCTAGGTGTCGAAGGAGAAAGGGAGCACGACAGGGGGTAATAAAGCCCTGGGGTGAGGCGGTTCCCGTGGGGAGGCGGTCGCCCGAGGCGGTGAGCGCCGCTGTCGGCTCTGCCGATTGCTTCTCGTGGGAGGTAAGCAAAACAGAGACTGTTGACTGAAGATCTTTTGCAATTTCAGTACTCCCAATGACATGTGGGTCCCACATGTCAGTCCTCCCTTATCTCCCTCTAAAATATCTCCCAAGTTTGAATATTGATGGAATTCAATTGTGGGAATTCAAATCTGATATGTATTTGGATAATTGGGCAAGTTTCATCCAAATCCAAATATGCATTTGAATTCTTTGTCATTTTAAGTCCATTTTGGAATATGGGTTGCAATTCATTTCCATAAATCATGAAACTTTGCACACCCCCTAATTTGGACCCAAAGAATTCAAATATGAAATCAGATTTAAATTTTGGCTGCTGCAAATGAGATTTTCAGCACAACAGTTTTGAATTCCATTGTGTTGTTCTCATTTGAATTTTATTTTGAACACATTGTTCCAAATCTGATTCTTGTTTTCTCACACCTATGGGAACTTCCCATCTTTGTTTTAGATCCCTCTTGGGCTCCAAGTTTTCAATTAAACATTTAACTTGTGTGAAGAAAACCCTCATGTGTGTTATCACATGTGGAAAAGTTTTAACAAGTCTCAAATTTCATACATATGAAACCAACTTTTGCAAACAAGTGTTTCTTTGTATTCATAATTTTGGGACCTTTACAATTATTAAGTTTTCTAACTTGAGAAGAGTTTCCCTTGCCAAAAGCAATGCAACCCTTGTTATTCTTGTGGCTCCTAGCGTTTTGCTTTTCACCATAAGAATATCCAATGCCATATTTGACATTAGGAGGTCTTGTGACCGAGTATGCACTGCATGCATACTTGATCTTCTCCTTGTCAAATATGCCACTTTGAGAAGATTGCTTGTCCTTTGTCGAGTTTGGCTTTTTCTTCAAGTTAGTGTCACTTTTGGCACAAGCACAAGTAATACTAGTTTAAGATTTTATATGTTGAGAAGGTGAGCTTGAAGTGGATGAAGAACCACTTTGCTTGAGTGACTCAACTTGTACCTCAAGGATCTTGTTAACTTTGGTCAAGTTAGCAAGTTCATCCTTGATGGTGGCGTTTGAGTCTTTTAACTTCAAGCAAGCTTCCTTGCTTGAAGCTAACTCAAGTTCTAGTGATTTACTTCGCTCCTTTTCAAGTTCAAGAAGCTTTTCAATCTCAAGATATTCCTCCTTTTGTGAGATGATCATATCTTCCTGACGATTGACTAACTTCTCCATATCAACAAGCTTATCAAATAGAAATTTCATCTTAGCAGCTGTCTTTTTGTCTAAACCCCTAAGCATATATTCATTTTCATCACTGCTATCATCCTCACTAGAATTATCAATATCACTAGTAAAAGAATGCGAGAAGGAAGATTTAGTTGTTACCTTTCTTTTACCTTCCTTTGCCATTAGACAAGTGTTGTCGGTGTCCTTCCATGCGCCCATAGTTGGGAAGAGAGTGGATTTATTGGTAGTCTTCTTTATGGCTATGGTGGCAATCTCCTCTTATTCTTCGGATGAGGATTCATCATTGGAGTCCCACTCCTTCCCTAGATGCGCTTGGCCATATTGCTTCTTCTTCTTGAACATTTTCTTTGGTTGAGGCTTGTTGTCTTTAGTCTTCCTCTTATTTTCTTCATATGGACAATCTACTATGAAGTGATCATATTCTTCACAGTTGTAGCACACCCGTCTCATCTTGGGTCTTTGTTTGTCCCTTTGTCTTCCTTCGTTTGATCTGCTACCCTTCCTTCTTCTCATCATTTTCTTGAACTTCTTCATGAACAAGATCATGTCTTCTTCATCGATATCACTACTTTCATCATCACTGTCGTCTTCTCCATGAGCTTCTCGAGCTTCTTTTGATACGGGTTTACATGTTGACTTCAAAGCAACTCCTTTCTTCTTTGTCGAGGTGAGATCGGCAATTTCCTTGACAAGCTTGGCTTGATTCTCCATCATTCCAAAGTTGATGGGCTTACCAAGAAGTTCGTCTGGGGTCATTTTCCGATACCCGGGGCTTTCTCTAATCATAGAGCAAAGAGTCACGTTGCGAGGCATGAATGCTCTGAGAATCAACTTCACGACCTCATGATCATTCCACTTTTTGCTGCCATAAGCTCGGACTTTGTTGATAAGATTCTTCAGTCGATTGTACATATCTTGTGGTGATTCATCTTCTTCTATCGTGAATCTTCCCAATTCACCTTCAATCATTTCTATCTTGGCTTCGCGTACATGACGATCACCTTCATGTGTGGTTTGTAGTGTGTCCCATATCTCCTTGGCAATTTTGAGTCCATCCACCTTGGTGAACTCGTCTCGACTCAGTGATTACGTGATCACAACTACAGCTTGAGCATTCCGATGAACGTCTTGTTTTTGGCTTGGAGTCAGCTCTTCATCATCATCCGAGATATCTATCCCTGTACACACTATATGCCACAAACTTGGGTTAAGAGATATAAGGTCCATTTTTATGTTTTGTCTCCACATTGAATAGTCATTGCCATCAAAGTAAGGTGCTTTCCCTAGAGGAAAACGTTCACAGTCAAAAGGATATCGGGAGTAGTCTGTGTGACTACCCCCTTTCTTTTTCTTTTCATCATCGATCTTCTTCTTCCCTTTTGGGGAGAGTGCCTTCTTCCGTAGAAGAGCCTTGAGTTGGAGCACCTCCTCATCATTGTCCTCACTGTCTTGAATGGCGTCGAGTAGCTTCTTTAGCTTTTGAGTCCTTTCATCATCACCCTTTTCATCGTAGATCTTCTTGTGTACATCCTTGATGTCCGACATTGTCTCTTCGAGCGATGAGTCTCTTTTGAAGAGTTTGGATTTGATACCAATTGAATGTAGCTTAGAGGGGGGTGAATAGGCTTTTTGATTCTTTGTTAATCCCTGAAACACTTAATAGATTTATCAAATACAGGGAAATCAGACTAGTCCGGTACTGTGCGGACTAGTCCGGTATGCGTGGACTAGAAAGATCAAGGTTGATCAATATTTTCACTTCTAGTACCCTATGCAGCGGAAATTAATTGGGAACTTAGATGTATTACAACAATGAAACAATGAATGACAAAGATCAACTTTAGTTTCAATGTTTTAACGTGAATTACGCAAGATTAAGTAAACCCTAGAATATGATGAACAATAAAACACAAGAGCAAGAGACAAGATTTTATCCCGAGGTTCGATTCCACGAAGGAAATCTACGCCCCCGTTGAGGAGTCCACGAAGGACCGGGTCTTCACCAACCCTACCCTCGTCAAATCGCCACGGAGGCCGATTCTCTTCCACTAATCACAAAGGGCAAATAAATCGTTCAAGGGGCCTTCTCACAAGTTTAGGGCTCCCCAAGAATTACAATGAATGAATACCACCAAGCACACTCAAAAGATGTACAATAAATGAACAAGAGTGTGCGAGAGATCAAACCCAAGAGCTCAAGATGTGTAGAACAAGTCTCTCCTTTGATCAATTGCTAATCCTCAAAGATTTGATCCTTTTAGGGTTAGAATGTGTGGAGAGATGTGAATTATGGGCTCTTGGAAGGTGTGACGGCGCAGGGGGTCGAGAGAGGTTGTAGTATGGTCGTACACCTCTATTTATACTAGGGATTCCAAAGGTTACCGTTAGGGTTTGCGATGTCCGGACTAGTCCGTGGTGGACTCTGGACTAGTTCGGTGTGCGGCGTGTGGAAAACCCTAAGTGTTGTGAGATACCGGACTAGTCCGTAAGAGTGCGGACTAGTCAGTTGTCTACTCAGAGACAAATCAGAATAGTCTGGTCCATATTGGACTTGTCCGCTGTGGTGAGAACTTTGTAGATTATGGACAAGTCCGGACTTGGCGGACTTGTCCGTTCTCTAGTCAGAGACATATCGGACTAGTCCGGTCCATATCGGACTAGTCCGCTGCGTGGAGAAAGTGAGGACTGAGGACAAGTCCACACTTGGAGGACTTGTCCGTTTTGTAGTCAGAGAGAAATCGGCCTAGTCCGGTTGATAACGGACTAGCCCGCACATGCTAATTTTTCTGCAGTTAGTGTGATTTCTTTCACTTGAGCTCTTTGGATGTATTTCTCCAACACACTCTATACTAAGTAATCTAATCTTTTCAGCTCCTGAGCTCTTATCATTTTAGATCCTCATTCTCCTTTCTTTTTGCGCTTTATTCCTAATTTCTTTAAAAACCTGCGCTCATCTCAACGATTTTGTTAGGGTCTCATTTGTTTGTCATAAATCAACCAAAACCCACAAGGGATGCCTAGATGCACTTTCACATCTTATAGGGGCTGGGCATATGAAAAACTCCTACACCTTGCTAAGAATGCTAATGCCAAACTTCACCCAAATCCAAAACCTTTTTGAGGTCTTTTTGGGTATAACTAGAAAGAGGGTAGTTTGAACTCAAATTCAAATTCAAACTACTTCCATTCCATGAATTCAAAAGTGGAAGGCATATTCTTACTCAGCACATTTTTGTGAGCTCACACACCAATTTTCACTCCATTTGGAGTTGATCTTGACATGAGCTAAGTTTAGTAAATTCAAACTCAATCTGAATTTCAAACTGCATATGTGCTGAAATTATATTCAAACACTCAACAATTTGAATTCTATCCAATCCAAATGGGCATTTGGTAGATAATTCAAATTCAAAAGGATATTAGGGGGATTACTGTTTGTAGCAGTGGGAGGAAGTTAATTTTGGAGGTTAAAACCGTGGTGGGACCCACATGTCAGCTTCACAGATCAAAGAACCGACTAAAGCACCGAGTACTTGGGTCTCGGGCTCCCACCGCGGTCGCCACCGCGCCAGGCCGTCAGCGCCAGCAGCTGCTTCCTCCACGCACCGCTGGAGCCGCCGTTCAGCGTGGATATTATGCCCCGAGCAGCTCAAGCCGTGTTACCCTTCTGTTCTTGCGCGATCACTCGTACTCAGTGCCGCTCGCTCGATAAACGCCACAACCTCCATTTCCGATCGCTCAAGCTATCCGAGCCTCGGTTGCTCGAGCAGTCTACACCAAAGAGCATCACCATCTTGTGCTCTACTGGGCTGCCACAGTACTCTGGGGTTTTCCTGCGGGGTTTGATGGCGGCAATTTGAGGATTTCCACCGAGCTCTCACGAGTACCGGCGGAGCTTCACTTCGGGTCACCGTCGACAGAGCGCCACAACCGTCGTCGTTGCCCGCTTGTTACACAAGAAAGGTGTGCTATACTTCCTAGGTCGTGTAGCTGAAGGCCTTGTAGCAAATGATCAATCATATGACGAGAATTTCCAAATATACCGAGAGCTAGTTCATATGAGCTGAGCTCACCTCCGATTGAAATTCAGACTCCACACACTCTTGTTGGTCAAGTCGGTTGGCCAGTAGGTTCTATACATACTAGCGCACACGCTCGAGAAAGAAGCAAGGAAAACCGATGAGGATCGGCCGTGATATGGCCGTTTTCCTCGCCGCCGTTGCAAAGTACCTCGGCTCAAGGGTGTGGTTGCCGGCGTTTCTAGCTTCCACAAGGCCTTGGTTCATGTTCCTCATGCTCCACTGATTCTCTCTGAGCAATTTCCAATTGATTTGGTGCACGATGGTGTGAAACCGACCTCGCTGAAACCCTAGCGGGTGTTGTCGCCGGTGCGCGTAGGTTTTTGGCCATCGCCGGTGGCCGGCAAGCTCACAGCCAAGTTCAGGAGGTCGGAAAATGGGGAGGCGGCGAGTTTCAGGCCGGGAGGTGGCCGGGAACTCGGTTCCGGTGAGTCTCGCCAGAGACCGCCGCCGCCGGGAGCACTGTGTGTGGGACCCACCGGTAGAAGTTTAAACTTTTCTTCGATTTTCAGTTTTAGTTCAAACTTCAAATCCACATAACTTTGGCTAGAAAACTCCAAATCGAGTGAACCAAATTTTGTTGGATTCAGCTCTTGGAGTATTTTCCAACAAATCAAGTTTCACTTCATGAAAATCCTTAGTTCTCCAGAATTAATTCTTCAAAATTTTAACTGGTTAGAATTTTAACTGGAGAACCCTTTGGAGGAAAATTTTGAAATTTCGCTAGGATGTTCAAGAAAATATCCATGATATACCATAAAAATTTCAGATCCATTTGATATCATTTGATCCACCTAATGGTGTGATTAACAAAACTGTTCCAGAGAAAATAGAAAATGTCCATAAACATTTTAGAATTTCTCTGAAATTGTTTAGCTCATATCCTCAGCTAGGAACCTTTAAATTAAGTGAGACCAACTCTATCAGAACCCTTTGAAAACCTAGTTTTCAGAAAGTCATGGCTTGCTCCATGAAAATCCCTAGAACATCCTAAGAGCTCCAATTAAAGCCAAGTACATAATTATTTGTAGTGGGCTCAAATGCGCTTTGCTGCAGATGAAACTTGGCCAAGTCCCTGTTTAGGTTGTATCCAAACCATATTAAAAATTTCAGAGTCATTGGGAATGTCTAGTAAGACTTATAGTCCTTAAACTTCAATTTAAATGCATTCAAATTGATACATGTATATATTCTCTCATGTAGTCGCTAAGGTTGAGGAGGAACCCGAAGTCTTAGACTTCGTCACTCCGGAAGAACAGCTAGCCTACGACCAAGAGCAGCAAGACAAGCTCTGGTTTGCATTAACCCTTTTACAATTTTTTGTTGTTTTGAGAACTTATTTGAGCACCCACTTAATTCTTGCATTAGTGTCTTGATTGAAACACAAATGCATAGCCAAGAAAAACCCTGGGTTGGGATTAGATTTGAAAACCTTGTTAGCTACTGCAATGCTAAGATAGTGTAGGATTTAGTACAAGTCGATTAGTTGGAACTACTCACGAGGATAGGCTAGAGGAACATTGCTCGGGTAAAGATAGCAAATGAAACACATGGCAATAAAAATGAGACCGAGCGGAGAGTAAGGCAGCAGGACTTTGGGGCCTGGGTGCCATAGCTCCGCTTGTGTCGATTGAGGACCGAGCCGTGTGCGGGCCTATTGAACAAGCTAGAACAGTACCAAAGACCTACCGGCTATATGGGAACTGGGAAACCGATGTAACTCGGGTAGCTGGGTGTTGAGGCATAGCTGGTCGTTCAGAGGGTATGTTGAGAGCTTGAGGTGTAAATCGGTTGGTGGCACTGTGGATGCGCGCGCAGAGACCTCTTGCTCGGGACGATTGGACCGGTTCAACATTTGGCTGACGGGTGAAAGGTGGTTGCGTATGACGTTCCGTGATGGTTGCTGTAGGCAACATCGAGTACGGGCGTACGTGACGGGTTATTTGGGTAACCCTGCAGGTGTAAATCGATTATAATCGCCGTCCCTCACGGTCAGTGAGTACCATCTAACACCCCAAAACCTGTTAAAGAGGGGAATTTAAAATTTTTTGGACGTATTGCATGTGGTGCAGAAATTCAAATTCAAACTAGAATTCAAATTCAAATCAGAACAGAAAAGAAAAGGAAAAAGAAAAACCCCAACCGGCCAGTGGGCCGAAACCCACCAGCCGGCCCAATTCCCCCGCGCCAGGCCAAGACCGCGCGCCCCCTCTCTTCCTCTCACTGACATGCGGGGCCCGCATGTCATCCCTCAACTCCCGCACGCCCCCAACGGCCGGACTCTTCCCTCGCGCCCGATCGCAACCGATCTCCGGAAACCCGCGCCCCCAGCCAATTTCTGGTCCCGGACGCCTCCAACTCGATCCAAACAGACCGCCGCCCTCCCTCGCCTATATAAACGCCGACAATCACCCTGTTTTTTCCCCCCGATCGGCTGTTCTTCTCTCCGGTGAGAACCGAAGTTTCTACAGCCTATATCTTTCGACCCTTGCTCAAATTTCCTGATCTAACGTGCTGATCACGTTCCACCGCCGCCGGGGAGCCCTGCAGGTGAAGGAAGCGACGTGTCTTGCGCCCCAACGCCCCCCCCCCCCCCCCGACGTGAACCGAAGATCGTCGCCGTTGAAGCTCGCCGCCGACCGACTTCCAGGGCCTCCGAGTGCTGGAAAACCCCTCGGTGAGCATCCCCTACCCCCCCGCAGCCGATCCATGCAAAAAGATGCGAGTTCTAACGTGTAGCGGCAAAAGCCGAGGCTGCGCCGGCGAGATCGCCACCCCCCGCCGCCGCGCGCCGCCGCGCGCGTGGGCTGGCTCCGGCCAGGGCGACGTGGCCCCTTGAGGGCCGTCTATTTTAAATCGCACGGTAGAATTAAAACCCGCGCGTACCGGTTCAGCGATCTAATCTGAGCCGTCTATTTTAAATCGGACGGTCCACATCAGCCCCACGTTATAAAGGTCGGGATTCTTACGCGCTACCGCCTAGGGATCTCGGAAAACATGAGCTAGCCCCGGAAACTTCTGATCTAGCCCCTGGAACTTTAGAAATTCATGTAAATTCATTTAAAAATCAGTTTTAGCCCCTGAACTTATAAAAATTAGGAAAAACCCTCTGTTATGTGTAGTTAGACCCCTGGAAATTTATGAAATAGCAAATTAGACCCTGCAGTAGGGTGGATTTACCTTTTTGACCCTATATGATATTAAATTCAGAAATTTGAATATGTGACTAGGATTTAAATTTAAAAGGTAAGGCAAACGCATGTGCAAATTCAAATTTAAACTCTCCTAGCACTTGAAAAACTTTAAAATGAGTTGAAAATAGATTTTAGGCTGAAACGAAATCTGCCTAAGTGTTGTTCATATTTATTAGTTCTAGACACACATTTTTAGGCTAGGAAATAATTCTGAAAACTGATAAAATAAATTTAAATTAGTTCACATCAGAGGAGGAGATCAAAAATATATTATTTAATATTTTAGATCAGAACCTATTCTGTTTAGATGATATGTCCTACTATTTAATATTAAAACTCACTTTTAGGCATAGAAAATAAATCTGAAAAATATAGGAGAATAGGTATGCATAATTAGAAAATGATAAATGAAGTCTCCAAATCCAAAAACTTCAGTTAAGATTTGGTAGGAGATCTAAAAACCTATTTGGAGTAGAAAATTACCTTTCATGCAAACTTGGTAGCTAAGAAGTGTATTAATTAAATATAAAGAATTTGTTCAAATTGGAAATTCATATATAGTGTGCAAACAGAAATCTGAATACAAAAGTTAGAAATCATATACATATGTTTAAAAGTGCATGTAGGCCAAAAATAAACACATCTAGGGTAACCACAACACTTAGTAATGAGAATGACTCCCATATGTATGTGTGGTTTGTATGAGTGAAAGTGTGAACTATGGCTTATGGATTGTTGTTTTTCTTTTGCTATGTGTATTGGCATGAGTAGAACCTGCCCCAGAGCAAGTTCTCCCCTTCCAAGACCAAGACTTTCCATTCCCAGAGCAGCAGGAAGAAAGCAAGTGTCCTTGACCACTTTGATCCTATGCTAGGATGTGTAGATAGAATTATTTGCATTGTCAATTGAAATATGAAACCCATGCTAGGAAGTTTTCCTAGAATTGCATTATCTTGTTTCCTTGTAGCTTGGGTTGGGATTGATTTTATTATGTCATTCATTCATATTACTTATGCTTAGCCATGCTTAGAATGGGATAACTGGGATATGAGATCATCAACTTGTTTACCTTACTCTTGAATGAGACATTATGAGTTATGTAGAGGTAGGGATCGAGGCAAGTTGGATGATTTGGTTGGTGCTGGGTGCACGAGACTCGGGTTTGTGTTTAGTACTTGCCTGGATCCTAAGGACCTGTTCGTGGAGCATGTAACCTGGCTTTACCGTACCAACCACATGCTGAGATGGGGCAGCTTGGCCAATTAATTAGGTGTATCCCCGGCGTAGTATGGGTGTGTTGGATGGTGCGGGGAATAGGTGTCAGCTGGACTACCATATGAACCGCAAGGCTCAAGAGGGGGCCACTGCAGCGGGGTTGGAGCCTCTTGTATGCTGTTAGGGGTGAAACCTCAGTGGGCCCATGCTCGTCGGGAATCCCTTTGTAAAGGCTTTGTAGTGATCTCCTGGCTACACACCTGGGAAATATGAATGTGGTTCGCGGCCACTGGCATAATGGAGGTTCTTTTAGTCCACCCGGAAACGGGGGATGAAATCACTACATGTGGGTACAGTGGTGCAAACTCTGCAGAGTCAAAACTGTCATGACAGTCGTGCTCACGGTCAAGAGCGGCTTGGACTTATTCATGATTAGAGGATGATGAATTTGGAATTTGAGGATGTTAAGCGGGGAGCTTGACATTGGATATGATGTTATGGTTACTTGATTTTTGATGATGGGTTGGGAGATTGGGACCATTTCACCTGTGTAGCAATGTAGGTGCTTAATAAGCTAAGGTGATAGGTATTAATTGTGTAGTGCTTTAAGCATGAGTTCAACCTCTCCTTGCTCTAGCCATGCATGACATAACTTTCCCACACTTGCTGAGTACCCATGGTACTCAAACTTACTTTTCTGTTGGTTTATATTGCTGCTCAGGTCAAGAGAATGATGTGGTGTTTAATGACCAAGACTTTGGTCCCGAGGAAGGATTCTAGGTTCACGAAGTCCCCAGGGCAACGCCTGTGACGGAGCCCCACAAGATTTATATTCCGCTGCTGTTTTATTTACATGTTCTGAACTTATTATCGTCCATCGAGACGTATGCTATGTAAGACTTATTTATATTCGACACCTGACTTGTAATAAATGATGCTTCACTATCTGTCATCACATGTATGAGAGAATGATCCTGGCATACATGTGGTATTCACTCGGTTGATCTTCGGAGAAACCGGGTGTGACAGAAGTGGTATCAGAGCCAAGGTTGCCCGTAGGAACGTGGACCTAGGTAGAAATGGACGTATTTAAGGACCCTATTTTCTTAAAAACTATTTGACAAAGGTGTGGGTTGAAAAGTGTTATTTCATGGGGTCACTTTATTCACCTTGCCCCAACTTTTATTCAAAATACGATTTTTATTTAAATCTTATCTAACTTAATTTTAAATGCTTTACGTTTTAGATGGTTCACATGATCCGCATCGCCCGCAAGTCCACCGGAGGGAGAGTTCCGGTAGTTGCCCTTGCCTTGAGAGAGGAGAACCGTTCGGTGACGTACCACTCCTACGGATTGGCAGTAGGAGGCTTGTTGCACCGTCTTCGGCGTATGCTCCATGATGCCGGCAATACGGGCAAGCTAATCATACACTACAGCTCCACCCGGACCATCTGTGAGAAGCGGGAAGAATGGAGTTCAGAAATGAGGATTATCCATGAAAATCAGCTGCTCATGATCCACCGCTCTCCAGCTTGTCGGGCGACACAGGTCGATGCTGAGAAGGATGTCACCTGGGAGGCCATCACCTGCCAGAGTCACATCAACCGTCGCCACCTGGACAGGACTGAGTACATGTATGTCCTCCAGCGTGAGAGTGGTACAGCGGAGTACAAGTACCCGCCAGTGCAGCAGGGGACTTCCCATGAGCACATGGACCTGTGCTTGGAGGATGCTGCTATGCTCAGCACTCGACTGCAGGAGTGTCAGCAGGAGCTTCAGGATGTTCGCGACACCCAGAAGGAGACTGAGGCATTGCTTCGAGCCAGCTTGAGGGTGAGAGAAAGAGGAGATGGGAATGAACTGTGTGTCACCGTGAATGACACATGGACTCCTGACTCCCCAGACCGCCGGGCGAGCAGGCGTCGCCGCACTTCTCCACCAGCAGCTTCCCCACCCAAAGCGGAATCAGAGGGCAGCCGCAATAATGAGGACGACCCCGAAGAGCCAGCTCAATGATACGAGTCGTGTAGAGTCCTTTCCTTTAGTTTAGCAGGTTATCGAGTAGCCGAGCCAATACCTTAGTTATTTGTGTGTTAATGTTTGGTGTGTGACGTGAGTTGTGGAAGCCATGGGCATTTGTCCACAACCTCGTCTTTAGGTTGCTTTGCTTTGATGGGTGAACCCCTATGAATTAAGAGTGCATTTATTTTCACGTGAGACGTGACTCCCAAAAATCTACGTGAAGCCTCAGAAAATGTTTAATATATTAGGGCCTCAAAAGTTTAAGTTTAAACAAGCAATTTGGGAAGTTAATACATAATGCTTTAAGTTAACATTTGGTTGACCATGATAGATGGCTGGAAGAGGAAAGGGTCATGGTGCCAACCCCGCCAACAACAACGATGAGGCCGGCAACCCTCATCTTTCTAGAGGACAAGACAGGGGTGGTCGCCATGAAGGAGCTGATCCTATCCACCAAATGCTTGAAAATCAGAATCAGCTCATCCAAAGTCTAACTCAAGTGGTGGCCAACTTGCACCAAGCTCCACCCCCACAAGCTGCACCATGCCAACCAAGGTTGAGTGAGTTTCTGGGGACTCAACCTCCAAAGTTTGCAAGTGCTTCTGAACCTCTGGAGGCAGATGACTGGCTAAAGACCATTGAGAGCAAGATGAGGATCATACAATGCCAAGGGTATGACAGGGTGTTGTTTGCCACTCACCAATTGCATGGGCCTGCTGCTGATTGGTGGACCGCTTACGTGGCAGCCCATCATGACCCCGAGAACATCACTTGGGAAGAGTTCAAGCGCAGTCTCCGCAACCATTACATACCAAGGGGTGAACTCAAAAACAAGAGAAAGGAGTTCTTGGGACTGCAGCAAGGAAACATGACTGTGAGGGAATACCTCACTAAGTTCACCCAACTATCCTGGTATGCACCACGGGACATCAAAACTGATGAGCAAAAACATGACTGTTTTGTGGAAGGACTTACTATAGAAATGCAGTGTGCAATGTCCTCCAACGAGTATGAAAGCTTCCAAAAGATGGTAGACAGAGCATTTATCGTGGAGAGGAAGCTGAAGGCCTTGGAAAATGAAAACAAGAGGAAGGCGGGATGGTCACACCAAGCCTCAGGTAGCAACACACGCCCACGTCTGATGCAGCAACCCGCAGGGCAGACGAGCCGTGCGGTGGTACCCTACTCAGCACCCAGAGGGTACAACCCGAATTTCAGGCCGTCAGTTTGTGCAGCAGCCTCGCCCCACATATCAACCTCGACCAGCAGTACAAGGACCATCGAACCAACCCCAAGACAACAACGGCCAGGCACCTAAGGTTGGGGTGCAATGCTTCAACTGTGGTGAAGTGGGGCACTACGCCCATAAGTGCCCAAAGAAGAAGCCCATGCAGCCACAACAGCAGAATGTGATGCGAGGACGGGTGAACCACGTGATCATGGAGGAAGCGCAAGAGGCACCTGACGTGGTAATTGGTAAGTTTCCTGCCAATTTACACATTGTAACCCTGTTGTTTGATTCTGGTGCTACCCACTCGTTCATTGCTCAAGGGTTTGTTAAGAAGCATGATCTAGCAACAACACAAATGAACCATATGTTAGCAGTGAACTCTCCAGGGGGAGAAATAAGGACAAGACAAGTATGTCCCAAGGTGAATCTAGACATTAATGGGGTAGTATTTACTGCAAACCTCATAGTGATAGATTCACAAGGAATAGATATTATTTTGCGTATGGATTGGTTGACCAAACATAAAGGTATCATCCACTGTTCGACTAGAACGGTGGAACTAACTCACACTAGTGGCACGAAAGTGAAGTTCATAGCCGTGCAAGAGCCCATGAGGGACATTAAACTCAATAAAGTTGAGGTGGAAGTGGGAGAGATAAGGATTATCAAGGAATATCCAAATGTTTTTCCAGAGGAGTTGCCAGGTATGCCTCCCGATCGTGAAGTGGAATTCGTGATGGAGCTAGTGCCTGGAACATCTCCAATATACAAGAGACCTTATCGGATGGACTCCAAACAGCTGGAAGAGCTCAAGGAGCATATAAGGGAATTGACGGAGAAGGGGTATATTCATCCTAGTTCCTCACCATGGGGAGCTCCAGTGATATTTGTGCCCAAGAAGGACGGGCCCAAAGGTTATGCGTAGACTACCGTGCGTTGAATGAAGTAACCATCAAGAACAAGTATCCATTACCCCGCATTGAAGACTTATTTGATCAGTTGAGGGGAGCTTGTGTGTTCTCGAAAATTAATCTCCGGTCGGGATACCACCAACTTAAGATAAGGCAAATTGACATTCCAAAGACAGTTTTCGTATCTCGGTACGGGTTGTATGAATATACCGTCATGCCTTTCAGGCTAACTAATGCCCCGGCATACTTCATGTATCTCATGAACAAGGTATTCATGGAATATCTGGACAAGTTTTAGGTGGTCTTCATTGATGACATTCTCGTCTTCTCCAAAGATGAAGAAGAACATGAGGGACATTTAAGGTTGGTGTTGCAAAAGCTGAGAGAACACCGACTATATGCCAAGTTGAGCAAGTGTGAGTTTTGGCTGAAGAGAGTTCCCTTCTTAGGACATATAATCTCGAAGGGAGGAATCTCCGTAGATCCCGCCAAGATCAAGGATGTGCAGAAGTGGAAGACCACTGAAAATGTCGGGGAAGTTCGAAGCTTCTTAGGATTGGTTGGGTTTTATCGACGGTTTATCGAGGGTTTCTCCAAGATTTCGAGACCCCTCACCAAATTGTTAGAGAAGGGAATCACATTCACATGGACACCACAGTGCGAGACGAGTTTTCAAGAACTGAAGAAAAGATTGACAACAACCCCAGTGCTAGTTATGCCAGATATGCAGAAGAACTTTTCGGTGTACTGCGATGCCTCTGGAAACGGGTTGGGATGTGTTCTCATGCAAGAGGGGCATGTCGTGGCTTATGCGTCCCGGCAGATCCGGAAACACGAGAAGAACTATCCTACGCATGACCTAGAGCTAGCCACAGTGGTACACACATTGAAGATTTGGCGGCATTACTTGACGGGGAAGAGGACAGAGATATATACTGATCATAAGAGCTTAAAGTATATTTTCACACAGCCAGATCTCAACCTCAGACAAAGGAGATGGTTAGAGCTAATCAACGACTTTGATGTGGGCATCAACTATCATCCTGGGAAAGCGAACGTCGTAGCAGATGCTTTAAGCCGGAAGGTGCAGGTCAATAGGTTGAGCTTAAAGGACATGCCCACAGAATTGAAGGAAGAGGTTGTAAAACTCAATCTATGTCTGGTAAATAGTGGTGAGGCCATCGCCATGGAAGTGGACTCCACAATAGAGCAAGACATACGCAATGGTCAGAAGAATGATGAGAAGATACAAGAAATCAGAGAACTCATCAAGGATAATAAAGCCCCTGGGTTCAGAAAGGATGAACAAGGTACGGTGTGGCACGAAAAAAGAATTTGTGTGCCTGAGGTGAAGGAGATCCGTAAATTGATTTTGAAGGAGGCTCATGATTCCGACTTTTCCATTATCCTGGGAGTACAAAGATGTATCATGACCTCAAGAGCAGGTATTGGTGGTATGGCATGAAGAGAGATGTCGCGGAACATGTTGCCCTATGTGACACGTGTCAGTTGGTGAAAGCAGAATATCAAGGACCCGTGGGATTATTGCAACCACTCAAAGTGCCTGAATGGAAATGGGAAGAAATCGGTATGGATTTCATAGTGGGACTACCCAGGACCCAATCAGGATATGATTCGATATGGGTCATCATCGACAGGCTAACCAAGGTAGCTCATTTCATCCCCGTGAAAGAAAGCTACAACGGATCCAAATTGGTAGAATTGTACATGTCAAGGATCGTGTGTTTCCATGGAGTGCCAAAGAAAATAGTGTCAGATCGAGGGACACGGTTCACCTCAAGGTTCTGGCAGAAGTTACATGAAACCATGGGAACCCATCTAAATTTTAGTTCTGCCTATCACCCCCAAACTGACGGTCAGACGGAATGAACCAATCAGATCCTTGAGGATATGCTGAGAGCGTGTGCGCTCAAGAACAATAGGAGTTGAGATAAGAACTTACCGTATGCGGAGTTCTCCTATAACAACAGCTATCAGGCTAGTATGAAGATGTCACCATTTGAGGCTTTGTATGGGAGGAAGTGCAGAACTCCACTATTTTGGAACCAAACGGGGGAAAGTAAAGTGTTTGGGCCCGAGGTACTACAAGAAGCCGAGGCGAAGGTAAGGGAAATCCACAACAACTTGAGGATAGCACAGACCCGACAAAAGAGCTATGCCGATGTACGGAGAAGAGAGCTAGTTTCCAACATGGGGGACTATGTCTATCTCAAGGTGTCCCCTATCCAAGGACTTCGTCGGTTCAAGGTGAAAGGGAAGTTATCACCTCGATACATCGGACCCTTTCAGATTCTGGAGAGGAAAGGCGAAGTGGCATATCAACTCGAACTACCGGCTCGCCTATCGGATGTGCACGATGTATTCCATGTGTCACAACTCAAGAAATGTCTGAGGATGCCTGAAGAGATGTTACCAATGAATGAGGTTGACGTAGGAGAGGATCTGTCTTATGCCGAGCAACCGGTCAAGGTTTTGGAGACAATGGAACGCCTCACAAGAAATAAAAAATCCGGATGTGCAAGGTGCAGTGGAAGCATCACTCGGAAGAGGAAGCCACATGGGAGCGAGAAGACGAGCTTAGGGCACAGTTTCCGGAATTGTTTTACTAGAACCACCAATCTCGAGGACGAGATTTCTTTTAAGGAGGGTAGAGCTGTAACACCCCAAAACCTGTTAAAGAGGGGAATTTAAAAATTTTTGGACGTATTGCATGCGGTGCAGAAATTCAAATTCAAACTGGAATTCAAATTCAAATCACAACAGAAAAGAAAAGGAAAAAGAAAAAGAAAAACCCCAACCGGCCAGTGGGCCGAAACCCACCAGCCGGCCCAATTCCCCCGCGCCAGCCTAAGACCGCGCGCCCCCTCTCTTCCTCTCACTGACACGCGGGGCCCGCGTGTCATCCCTCACCTCCCACGCGCCCCCAACGGCCGGACTCTTCCCTCGCACCCGATCACAACCGATATCCGGAAACCCGCGCCCCCAGCCGATTTCTGGTCCCGGACGCCCCCAACTCGATCCCAACAAACCACCACCCTCCCTCGCCTATATAAACACCGACAATCGCCCTGTTCCCCCCCGATTGGTTGTACTTCTCTTCGGTGAGAACCGAAGTTTCTACATCCGATATCTTTCGATCCTTTCTCAAATTCCCTGATCTAACGTGCTGATCATGTTTCACCGCCGCCGGGGAGCCCTGCAGGTGAAGGAAACGACGTGTCTTGAGCCCCGACGCCCCCCCCCCCCCGACGTGCACCGAAGATCGTCGCCGTTGAAGCTCGCCGCCGACCGACTTCCAGGGCCTCCGAGTGCTGGAAAACCCCTCGGTGAGCATCCCCTACCCCTCCGTAGCCGATCCATGCAAAAAGATGCGAGTTCTAGCGTGTAGCGGCAAAAGCCGAGGCTGCGCCGGCGAGATCGCCACCCCCCGCCGCCGCGCGCCGCCGCGCGCACGGGCTGGCTCCGGCCAGGGCGACGTGGCCCCTTGAGGGCCGTCTATTTTAAATCGCACGGTAGAATTAAAACCCGCGTGTACCGGTTCGGCGATCTAATCTGAGCCGTCTATTTTAAATCGGACGGTCCACATCAGCCCCGCGTTATAAAGGTTGGGATTCTTACGCGCTACCCCCTGCGGATCTCGAAAAACATGAGCTAGCCCCGGAAACTTCTTATCTAGCCCCTGGAACTTCAGAAATTCGTGTAAATTCATTAAAAATCAGTTTTAGCCCCTGGACTTAATAAAAATTAGGAAAACCCCTCTGTTATGTGTAGTTAAACCCCTGGAAATTTATGAAATAGCAAATTAGACCCTGCAGTAGGGTGGATTTACCTTTTTGACCCTATATGATATTAAATTCAGAAATTTGAATATGTGACTAGGATTTAAATTTAAAAGGTAAGGCAAACACATGTGCAAATTCAAATTTAAACTCTCCTAGCCCTTGGAAAACTTTAGAATGAGTTAAAATTAGATTTTAGGCTGAAATGAAATCTGCCTAAGTGTTGTTCATATTTATTAGTTCTAGAAACACATTTTTAGGCTAGGAAATAATTCTGAAAACTGATAAAATAAATTTAAATTAGTTCACATCAGAGGAGGAGATCAAAAATATATTATTTAATATTTTAGATCAGAACCTATTCTGTTTAGATGATATGTCCTACTATTTAATATTAAAACTCACTTTTAGGCATAGAAAATAAATCTAAAAAATATAGGAGAATAGGTATGCATAATTAGAAAATGATAAATGAAGCCTCCAAATCCAAAAACTTCAGTTTAGGATTTGGTAGGAGATCTGAAAACCTATTTGGAGTAGAAAATTACCTTTCATGCAAACTTGGTAGCTAAGAAGTGTATTAATTAAATATAAAGAATTTGTTCAAATTGGAAATTCATATATAGTGTGCAAACAGAAATCTGAATACAAAAGTTAGAAATCATATACATATGTTTAAAAGTGCATGTAGGCCAAAAATCAACACATCTAGGGTAACCACAACACTTAGTAATGAGAATGACTCCCATATGTATGTGTGGTTTGTATGAGTGAAAGTGTGAACTATGGCTTATGGATTGTTGTTTTTCTTTTGCTATGTGTATTGGCATGAGTAGAACCTGCCCCAGAGCAAGTTCTCCCCTTCCAAGACCAAGACTTTCCATTCCCAGAGCAACAGGAAGAAGGCAAGTGTCCTTGACCACTTTGATCCTATGCTAGGATGTGTAGATAGAATTATTTGCATTGTCAATTGAAATATGAAACCCATGCTAGGAAGTTTTCCTAGAATTGCATTATCTTGTTTCCTTGTAGCTTGGGTTGGGATTGATTTTATTATGTAATTCATTCATATTACTTATGCTTAGCCATGTTTAGAATGGGATAAGTGGGATATGAGATCATCAACTTGTTTACCTTACTCTTGAATGAGACATTATGAGTTATGTAGAGGTAGGGATCGAGGCAAGTTGGATGATTTGGTTGGTGCTGGGTGCATGAGACTCGGGTTTGTGTTTAGTACTTGCCTGGATCCTAAGACCGGTTCATGGAGCATGTAACCTGGCTTTACCGTGCCAACCACATGCTGAGATGGGGCAGCTTGGCCTATTAATTAGGTGTATCCCCGGCGTAGTATGGGTGTGTTGGATGGTGCGGGGAATAGGTGTTAGCTGGACTACCATATGAACCGCAAGGCTCAAGAGGGGGGCACTGCAGCGGGGTTGGAGCCTCTTGTATGCTGTTAGGGGTGAAACCTCAGTGGGCCCACGCTCGTCGGGAATCCCTTTGTAAAGGCTTCGTAGTGATCTCCTGGCTACACACCTAGGAAGTGTGAATGTGGTTCGCGGCCACTAGCATAATGGAGGTTCTTTTAGTCCACCCGGCAACGGGGGATAAAATCACTACATGTGGGTACAGTGGTGCAAACTCTGCAGAGTCAAAACTGTCATGACAGTCGTGCTCACGGTCAAGAGCGGCTTGGACTTATTCATGATTAGAGGATGATGAATTTGGAATTTGAGGATGTTAAGCGGTGAGCTTGACATTGGATATGATGTTATGGTTACTTGATTTTTGATGATGGGTTGGGAGATTGGGACCATTTCACCTGTGTAGTAATGTAGGTGCTTAATAAGCTAAGATGATAGGTATTAATTGCGTAGTGCTTTAACCATGAGTTCAACCTCTCCTTGCTCTAGCCATGCATGACATAACTTTCCCACACTTGTTGAGTACCCATGGTACTCAAACTTGCTTTTCTGTTGGTTTATATTGCTGCTCAGGTCAAGAGAATGATGTGGTGTTTAATGACCAAGACTTTGGTCCCCAGGAAGGATTCTAGGTTCATGGAGTCCCCCGGGCAATGCCTGTGATGGAGCCCCACAAGATTTATATTCCGCTGCTGTTTTATTTACTGTTCTGAACTTATTATCGTCCATCGAGACGTATGCTATGTAAGACTTATTTATATTCGACACCTGACTTGTAATAAATGATGTTTCACTATTTGTCATCACATGTATGAGAGAATGATCCTGGCATACATGTGGTATTCACTCGGTTGATCTTCGGAGAAACCGGGTGTGACATACCACTTGTTCACTATACCATGATGTAGAACGAACAGGCTAGATACATGTTAAAAGTTTGCTGATTTGAAAGTTATACTTGCTTGTTAATGTATTGTTGTAGTTTAGAGCTAATTGAAGTTCTTTTCAACTTTGGGCAAAGTACATGAGATAAATACGTTTCTTGTTTGATTGCGGCTCTCTCATGTGCCTTAGCGTAAGGTTCTCCACAACCTGCTGCTAAAACTTGAAAGTAAGGTTCCATTAATTAGACGAGTCCTTTGCAACTTATTTTACCTCATGCACCCTAAAACCCTTCATGTAGAAGTTTCATGTATAGGAGAGACGGGTCAGTCTTGCTGAGCCATCGTGCTCACTGCTTGTGTTTGAAGCTTTTGCAGGGGTTTATGAGGAAGGGACTCCCGAGGAGGAGACGGAACCCCAGGAGGGGAACCCCGTCGAGTGGGAGTCGTGCACGCCGTCGTGTTAGTGTGTGTGCGTGCTAGCGGGGACACGTTCACGGGCTGAACGTGAACTCGATGCGTAGTCTACGACCGTGAGTGTAGACTGAACATATTTTGTTGTAAAAGTGTTCATAAACCTGTTTATGTAATAAAACTTTGCTTCCACTTTGTATCTTTGATGTGGGTTATCTGGTGCTGTGCAACGCAACACCCCTCAGCATGATCCTGGCTCGACGGGGCCGTGGGGCCGCGTCAGCGTGGTATTAGAGCTCGCTTGCGGTTTAACGCACTACAAAGGTTATCTTTTTCAAAAATCGGTGAGGAATGAGTTAGTAGCCCATATAAGGATGCTATTAGTGTATAGAAAGTGGCATACTAACCTATTTGCTTATGTCGGAAAATTGTGCATCTCGGGACGCTTTATGTCTTGGGGGGTGCACGTAAGCGCTGTCCACCAGTGCGCACAAGCTGAAGGGTGGAGCCTCACGGGTGGCAGGTAACCCGACCCGCTTTAATATCCTCTACAACTCTTCATGTCGTTTGGGGTATTCGAGCAATGCCGTTCCCTGGTGTGCTTTAGGCAAGATTGGGAGACCCCGTCACGTGGTCAGTAACGTGAACACGTAGCTCAAGGCGTGTTTAGTTTGAGAACATTCGGGCGAGTGATGACGGCCGGGTGTATGAACTGTATGGATACCGGGCTCGGTGTGCAGCCGAGTCTGATGATTGTGTGAGTTATCTGCAGGTAGTCTAACCACGAAATGGTAGACGTGTAGCATCCGTGTGCAAGAGACGCTTAGTGCCACTGAACTAACGAAGCCGGCTAAGTCCGGTATAGGTTTTTTCTTTGTGAGGAACGTAGTACTGACATGAACTGGTGATGCATCGATGTCACACTCCACTAAATGAGCAGCTTCATAGTAAAACTGAAAAGTTTCAATCTATAGCACTAAAATTTTGATGTAACTCCTTCCCTTAACCAGGACATTCAAAGTTAACAAGTTTTCAACTTATAGGATAATAAGGACAGAGTCCCTTGTTTTCAGCTGAAATAAGGCTGAAGTAAATCAGAGGTTAGAGGTTGAGTTCTTTCGAGGTTGGGGTCATATGATACATTTCTGGAAATCTTTGGAAGAGCTTTACAACTTGTCTGTTGATGTCCAGAGGTGTTTCATCCCCTAACCAGTCGAAAAATGCAGTAGAGTTGAAACTGTCCAGAAAACAGGGCAGAGCAAATACTCTCTGTAACTCTCTGTATATTAAGCATAACTTCCTGCTTAAAAATCCAAAAATAGAAAATGAGGTAGTTCTGAAAAGTTCAGGAGATGGGTTACAACTTTGTAACATAAAGTTTTGTCAAATTTGGTGTAGAATTAACTGGAATTCTTGGATCAAATCAGTACCTTAAGCAGGAAGGTGCTGTCCAATTTTCTCCAGGAATTCTGTCAACTTTGACATCTCATAACTTTTCAACCAGGACAGATATTAGGCAAAGCAAATACTTTCTAGAAAGCTTTTGAAGTTAAATTTAACTTTGATGTTGATCTCCAGAATTAGTTTTGCCTTTAGCATGGTCTAAATCAGGTTGAAATTGAAACTGGTCAGGTCTGTCATAGTGGACAGCAGATCAGCAGTCAAATTTGTTTAAAAGTTTGAACTGTGTTTCCAAGTTTTATGAGTTCAATGACATGTTTTATGTTATAAGTCAATGGTTTACTGTTCAAATAAATATTTGACATTTCTCAAATATGTTTCTACAGATGACAGCAGATAAACAATTGGAGAACGGGTGGGTGGTGTCCCACTGTTCTCACCGCAGCGGTTATCCGGAAGTGTTGAGGCAAATGCTTCAATATTTCGGGTACAATGAGATGCCACAGTACCTCACCAAGGAATAAGACGAGGAGGGGAACAAGACGTGTACGATCCATGTCAAAGTTCCTGCAGGACCCACGCCACCCGGTTGGGCGCCATTCACCGTCACGGTGAGAGGTAGACAGCCGGAGGAAATGTGGCAATTGGCAGCCCGCGACACCATGTCGTGTTTCTGCCAACTACACGTGAGAGCTATGGAGGGCACTCAATACACGCTCGTTCCGGTGGAGGGACGAGCTGATCATGTGTGGGGGCAAAAGTACATGGAGGCAACAGATCCGGATTGCCCAAGGTACAACCCCGTGGAGGCAAACCTCAGCCTCCAATTGAGGGCGGGAAAGGCCGTGATGGACAGCCAAGCTGTTCATACGGAATGTCTCACCGTGAAGGTCAAGGAGAGCAACAGCCGTGGAGATCATTTTGAGAGTGCTCACAGCGCACTCCGCAATGTTCTCCTTCCGACGATTAAGCGATTGAACGAACAACATAATCAGTTGCATCGTCTGAAGAAGGCGAAGAGGAAAAGCCGTGTTGACATCACGGCTTTGCAACAACAGGTGCAGGCCCTAGCCCAGCAGAACGAGGACCTCACTCAAGAGCGGGATGACGCTATTGAGGAAGGGCAGGGCTGAGAAGAGGACTACAACCAGGCCATGGACGAGGTGCACGCGTTGCAGGACCCCGTACCTCCAGTAATGGTCATACCAATGGTGGGTGCCGTACCTGTGGTTTTGGGTCTTCCAGCAATGGGAGAACCTGAACCGGAAGAGGAGGTCATGGACCTGGAGCCACCAGCAGATGTAGCAGAGGAGGACGACTCACAGGAGGTTGAATTTTACTCCGAGTAGGAGGTTACTGTTGCCGAGTAGGGCAGCAAGGGTGATGTAACCAAAACTTTTGTAATCGGTAACATGTCGTGTGGACAGTAGCATATGTATAGGTACTGATGACATGAACATGACTTCTCGGAGACCCGAGAATAATGTATCTTGTATAAAGTTATGCTTTATCAATATATGTGAATGTTGTGCAAAATATTCATGCGTCACTTCAAATACCTACTGTTTCATATGGAATTTTAAGTATGACATGTGCTGATCACTGCTGTTTTGAATTTCATCGCACTCATGCCAACCCGGACGTTGGGGCTTCCAGTCAGGGGGGAGAGACCTCCCAACAGCCTCCCGAGGATTCCTCGGGACAACAACAGCAGCAACAGCAACAACCGCCACCGCCAACGGTTACTTTGGATGACATCGTGTCAGCAATGGTGGGCTCTCATCAGCAGCACACGGAGTTGCTGCAAACCCTCATTGCAAATACGTCTCGACCAGAGAGGCGTCAAGATCGCGAGGAGTGCCAATAAAGCTCCTACTCCGATTTCCTAGCTACTCATCCCCTGGTATTTTCAAGTGCGGATGAACCCCTCGATGTGGACAACTGGCTCCACATGATGGAGATGAAGTTCAGGCTGCTCCAAGTGAGTGAGCAGCGCAAGACTCAGTTCGCGGTCCAACAACTTCAAGGATCCACGAGCGCTTGGTGGGCGAACTACTGTGCTTCGCAGCCCATCGAGCGAGTTATGACCTGGGCGGAGTTCCGGACGGCCTTCAGGGCCTATCACATACCGCCGGGTCTCATGAAGAGGAAGACGCAGGAGTTCTTACGCCTGCAGCAAGGGAGCAGGAACTCGCTGGAATATTCTAGGGCGTTCAATGATCTTGCGCTCTACGCTTCGTATCACGCTGATACCAACGAGAAGCGGCGGGTTCATTTCTACCAGGGGCTTAACCCGCTCCTGAAGGACAAGCTGGCGATGTTCAATCGTGGCAGCCTCAATGTCATTATTGATGCTATGATTGTTCAGGAGGACTCCTCCAAGGAGTTAGCGGCGGCGGAAAGGAAGCGAAGCGCGCCGCAAATCAGCGAGAAGGAGGTGGTCCTTCTCCAAAATATCGGATGGTAAATCACCCACCATTGGGTCCATGCTGGTAGCCACCACAAAGGCCGATGCCATTCCGCAGTCGGCCATATTATCCACCGGCATTCAGGCCGGCACTGCCAGTACCACCTCCGCAGCAACAACAGAAGCAGCGGGCGATGCCGCTTGCGTATGCACCTCAGCAGCGCATGCCGGGCTTTCGTCTCCCAAGCACCGGCCAGGCAGCAGCCACATGCTACAAGTGTGGTCGTCCAGGACACTTCGCCAACGATTGTCCTAAGAGGCAAGGCGGCGAAGTTGCACCACCACTTCCAGGGAGGAATCAGCCCCGGAACCCCACTAATGCGCGGCGGGCAAACCCTAGGCCCGACACCGTCCACCAACTCGACATAGAGGACGTGCCGGAGGATGAACCAACCCTTGCGGGTATGTTCCAACTCCACCAGCATCCCGCTATAGTGTTATTTGATTCAGGCGCCACACATAGCTTCATTAGCCAAGCTTTTATTGCTAAATACAGCTTGCAAATACTACCCACCGATAGTCCATACTTGATTTGTTCACCAGGTGGGAAAATTTTGGCAAGCATGATGGTTCCAAAAGCGCCATTATGCTTAGAGGGTAGAGTATACCCTACGTCTCTCATAGTCTTAGAGGGACAAAAGGTCGATGTCATCTTAGGGATGTCGTGGTTAACCCGCCACGGCGCTGTTTTAGACACCGTCCTCCGAGCTGTGCACTTGAACTTAGAAGTGCACGAATCTCATTTCTTATTTCTGGACAGTCCAGAAATAAAACTTCCAAGTGTGTATCAATCCACAACCATCAGTTTGGAAGACACTCCAGTAGTCCGTGAGTTCCCTGACGTGTTCCCGGATGATTTACCGGGGATGCCGCCCGACAGAGAGGTGGAGTTCAAGATTGAACTTGCACCGGGAACCATGCCAATATCTCGAAGGCCGTACAAGATGGCGCCCAAGGAATTGGCTGAACTAAAGACACAGTTAACGGACCTGCTGGAGAAGGGTTTTATTAGGCCGAGCTCCTCGCCATGGGGCTGTTCGGCATTATTCGTAAAGAAGAAAGACGAGACGTTACGGCTTTGCGTGGACTACCATCCACTAAACGCCGTAACCATCAAGAACAAGTATCTGTTGCCACGGATCGACATGTTGTTTGATCAGTTGGTTGAAGCAAAGATCTTTTCCAAGATGGACTTAAGATCCGGGTACCACCAGATTAAGATACGGGCTGGGGATATTCCCAAGACGACTTTCTCGACAAGGTCATGTACTGGTCATGTCCTTCAGCCTCACCAATGCTCCAGCTCATTTCATGTACTTCATGAACTCGATATTCATGCCGAAGCTGGACAAGTTTGTCGTGGTCTTCATCGATGACATATTGGTATATTCCAAGTCGAAGGAAGAACACAAGAAGCATCTGCATATAGTCTTGCAACGGCTGCGGGATCACAAGCTATACGCGAAATTCAGCAAATGGAATTCTGTATATCGCAAGTGCCTTTTCTCGGGCATATCATCTCAGTGGAGGGCATCGCTGTAGACCCGAGTAAGATCACACAAGTGCTGAATTGGAAGTCCCCGAGAACTGTTCATGAGGTACGGAGTTTCCTCAGACCCGCGAGATATTATCAGAGGTTCATTCCGAACTTCTCGAAGATTGCTAAGCCTATGACAGAGCTGCTGAAAAAGGCTACCAAATATGTTTGGAGCCCAACATGTGAAGCAGCATTCAAGGCATTAGTGAAGCACCTAACATCAGCACCGGTTTTGGCGCAGCCAGATACAACAAAACCATTCGATGTGTACTACGATGCATCCGGCATTGGGCTCGGATGTGTGCTGATGCAAGACCAAAGAGTGGTCGCGTATGGATCACGGCAGCTCAGAAACCATGAGCAGAATTATCCAACTCATGACTTGGAGCTCGCTGCCGTGGTGCTCTCACTTAAAATGTGGAGGCACTATCTACTCGGTAACCTCGTACATTTATATACCGACCACAAAAGCCTCAAGTACATATTCACTCAGAAGGAGCTGAACATGAGGCAGCAAAGATGGTTAGAGTTGATAAAGGATTACGAAATAGAGATCCATTATCACCACGGCAAGGCAAACGTAGTGGCAGATGCGCTGAGTCGCAAGTCACACGTCAACAATCTAACCATCATCTTGTTGGAAGAGAGCGAGCCATCATTGCATGTGATTCCACATGGAGCTCTCTACAACTTAGCGTTGATCCCCACCATCCATGAAGAGATAGCGACAGCTCAGAAACATGACAAGGGCATGTCGCATTTGCGGAGACGTGTAGACAGTGGGGAGCTGAAATGTTTCCAGAAAGACGGAGACGGCGTCCTATGGTTCAAGGACCGGATCGTCGTACCCCGTAACCTGGAGTTACGGAAGAAAATCTTTGATGAGGCTCACTTGTCAAAGTTTTCTATTCACCCCAGCAACAACAGAATGTATCAAGAACTCAGAAGCAAGTTTGGGTGGACACGGATGAAGCGGGAGATCACAAAGTACGTGTCCGGGTGTGATACATGTCGAAGGGTGAAGGCAGATCACATGAGGAAACCGGGACTGCTAAAACCACTGGGTGTTCCTGCCTGGAAGTGGGAGGATGTGAGCATGGACTTCATCGTCGGTTTACCCACCACTTTTCAGAAGCATGATTCTGTGTGGGTGATCTTCGACCGGCTCACCAAAGTTGCTCATTTTATCCTGGTCAACACAAACTACAACGCCAAGAAGTATGCTGAATTGTACATCTCACGGATCCTATGCTTGTACGGCGTACACCGCACCATCATATCGGATCGGGGCACTTTATTTGTGTCCCGTTTTGGGAGCAGCTACACAATGCGTTGGGGACGAAGCTGATCCATAGTTCAGCGTACCACCCGCAGACGGATGGACAAACCGAGCGAGTAAATAAAATTTTAGAAGATATGCTATGAGCTTGTGCCATCAACCACGGTAAGAATTGGGATGATCACTTGCCATTGGCTGAGTTTTCGTACAACAATGGATACCAAGCCAGCATCAAAATGGAGTCTTACGAGGCGCTATACGGGAGGAAATGCCGCACACAACTGAATTGGTGTGAGTCTAGCGAAAGGGTCACCTTCGGGATTGATCTTGTCAACAACGCGGAGGAAAAAGTTCGGCTGATTCAAGCGAACTTAAAAGCCGCCCAATCCCGACAAAAACAGTATGCGGACCGGAGAAGACGCCCTTTACAGTTCGAAGTCGGGGATCACGTATATCTACGTGTGTCTCCAATGAAGGGCGTGAACAGATTCGGGGTGAGAGGAAAGTTGGCACCCCAATTCATCGGTCCATTTCAGATTACAGAAAGATGTGGATCGGTAGCATACTGGCTGAAATTACCAGAAGAACTCTCCGGTGTGCACGATGTCTTTCACATCTCCCAGCTGAGGAAGTGTCTCAAGCTATTAACTACCATTCAGCTGGAGAATATAGAAGAACTGAAACCGGATCTCACATATCGAGAGGAATCGGTTCAGATTTTTGATGAAAAGGCCCGGACCACACGCAACCGTACATTTTGGTTCTACAAAGTTCTGTGGAGTAATCACTCCGCGGACGAAGTGACATGGGAGAGCGAAGGTTTTCTTCGGCCAACTACCCCGACTTTTTCACGTTGCATATACGGTAATTTCCCACCGTCCTCTCTCTCATTTTCACCTTATAATCTCGGGAGATTCTTTTAAGGGGGAGGAATGTAAGGGCCTTAGTTTTTGGCGCATATTCAAAGTGGTCATCACCACATACCCACTTCATTTGAAGAAACTTTGTGAACACATTTGAAGAGCAAGTAAACACCATCAACATGGTCATTAGGGAATAAACTAACAAAATGCAAAAGTGGCATTTCCCACATGCATCTTATAGGGGCTGGGCATGAAAAACTCCTACACCTTGCTAAGAATGCTAATGCCAAACTTCACCCAAATCCAAAACCTTTTTGAGGTCTTTTTGGGTATAACTAGAAAGAGGGTAGTTTGAACTCAAATTCAAATTCAAACTACTTCCATTCCATGAATTCAAAAGTGGGAGGCATATTCTTACTCAGCACATTTTTGTGAGCTCATACACCAATTTTCACTCTATTTGGAGTTGATCTTGACATGAGCTAAGTTTAGTACATTCAAACTCAATTTGAATTTCAAACTGCATATGTGCTGAAATTATATTCAAACACTCAAAAATTTGAATTCTATCCAATCCAAATGGGCATTTGGTAGATAATTCAAATTCAAAAGGGTATTAGGGGGACTATTGTTTGTAGCAGTGGGAGGAAGTTAATTTTGGAGGTTAAAACCAGGGTGGGACCCACATGTCAGCTTCACAGATCAAAGAATCGACTAAAGCACAGAGTACTTGGGTCTCGGGCTCCCGCCGCGGTCGCCACCGCGCCAGGCCGTCGGCGCCAGCAGCTGCTTCCTCCACGCACCGCTGGAGCCGCCGTTCAGCGTGGATATTATGTCCCGAGCAGCTCAAACCGTGTTACCCTTCTGTTCTCGCGCGATCACTCGTACTCAGTGCCGCTCGCTCGATAAATGCCACAACCTCCATTTCCGATCGCTCAAGCTAGCCGAGCCTCGGTTGCTCGAGCAGTCTACACCAAAGAGCATCGCCATCTTGTGCTCTACCGGGCTGTCACAGTACTCCAGGGTTTTCCTGCGGGGTTTGGCGGCAATTTGAGGATTTCCACCGAGCTCTCACGAGTACCGGCGGAGCTTCACTTCGGGTCGCCGTCGACAGAGCGCCACAGCCGTCGTCGTCGCCCGCTTGCTACACAAGAAAGGTGCGCTATACTTCCTAGGTCATGTAGCTGAAAGCCTTATAGCAAATGATCAATCATAGGACGAGAATTTCCAAATATACCGAGAGCTAGTTCATATGAGCCGAGCTCACCTCCGATTAAAATTCGGACTCCACACACTCTTGATGGTCAAGCCGGTTGGCCAGTAGGTTCTATACATACTAGCGCACACGCTGGAGAAAGAAGCAAGGAAAACCGATGAGGATCGGCCGTGATATGACCGTTTTCCTTGCCGCCGTTGCAAAGTACCTCGGCTCACCGTCGAGGGTGTGGTTGCCGGCGTTTCTAGCTTCCACAAAGCCTTGGTTCATGTTCCTCGTGCTCCACTGATGCTCTCCGAGCAATTTTCGATCGATTTGGTGCACGGTGGTGCGAAACCGACCTCGCCGAAACCATAGCGGGTGCTGTCACCGGTGCGCGCAGGTTTTCGGCCATCGCCGGTGGCCGGCGAGCTCATAGCCGAGTTCAAGAGGTCGGAAAATGGGGAGGTGGCGAGTTTCAGGCCGGGAGGTAGACGGGAACTCGGTCCCGGTAAGTCTCACCGGAGACCGCCGCCGCCGGGTGTTTTGCGCGAGGAGGGAGACGAAGCACTGTGTGTGGGACCCACCGGCAGAAGTTTAAACTTATCTTCGATTTTCAGTTTTAGTTCAAACTTTAAACCCACATAACTTTGGCTAGAAAACTCCAAATCGAGTGAACCAAATTTTTTTGGATTCAGCTCTCTGAGTACTTTCCAACAAATCAAGTTTCACTTCATGAAAATTCTTAGTTCTCCAGAATTAATTCTTCAAAATTTAAACTGGTTAGAATTTTAACTGGAGAACCCTTTGGAGGAAAATTCTGAAATTTTGCTATGATGTTCACCAAAATATCCCTGAGATACCATAAAAATGTCAGATCCATTTGAGCTCATTTGATCCATCTAATGATGTGATTAACAAAACCGTTCCAGAGAAAATAGAAAATGTCCAGAAACATTTCAGAATTTCTCTGAAATTGTTAAGCTCATATCTTCAGCTAGGAACCTTTAAATCAAGTGAGACAAACTCTATTAGAACCCTCTGAAAACCTAGTTTTCAGAATGTCATGGCTTGCTCCATGAAAATCCCTAGAACACCCTAAGAGCTCCAATTAAAGCCAAGTACATAATTATTTGTGGAGGGCTCAAGTGAGCTTTGATGCAGATAAAACTTGGCCAAGTCCCTGTTTAGGTTGTATCCAAACCATAGTAAAAATTTCAGAGTCATTGGGTCTGTCTAGTAAGACTTATAGTCCTCACAAGTTTAAACTTCAATTTAAATGCATTCAAATTGATACATGTATATATTCTCTCATGTTGTCACTAAGGTTGAGGAGGAACCCGAAGTCTAGACTTCGTCACTCCGGAAGAACAGCTAGCCTACGACCAAGAGCAGCAAGGCAAGCTCCGGTTTGCATTAACCCTTTTACAATTTTTTATTGTTTTGAGAACTTACTTTGAGCACCCACTTAATTCTTGCATTAGAATCTTGATTGAAACCCAAATGCATAGCCAAGAAAAATCCTGGGTTGGGATTAGGTTTGAAAACCTCGTTAGATACTGCAATGCTAAGATAGTATAGGAATTGGTACAAGTCAAGTAGTTGGAACTACTCGCGAGGATAGGCTAGAGGCACATCGCTCGGGTAAAGATAGCAAATGAAACACATTACAATAAAAATGAGACCGAGCGGAGAGTAAGGGCAGCAGGACTTTGGGGCCTGGGTGCCATAGCTCCGCTTGTGTCGATTGAGGACCGAGCCGTGTGCGGGCCTGTTGAACAAGCTAGAACAGTACCGGACCTACCGGCTATATGGGAACCGGGAAACAGATGTAACTCGGGTAGCTGGGTGTTGAGGCATAGTTGGTCATTCAGAGGGTAGGTTGAGAGCTCGAGGTGTAAATCGACTGACGGCACTGTGGATGCATGCGCAGATGTAAGGATCGAAACGCCCAAGAGGGGGGGGTGAATTGGGCTTTTTAAAATTTTAGAGCAATTTAAAACTTTAATGGTTGAAGCCCAATTCCCTATGCAAACTAAGTACGCAAGTAAGAGAGTTAAGTGCGGAATAGTAAAAGCGTAATAGTAAGGAGTGAGGAGAGAAATGCAAACTCCCGCGGAGACTCGGAGACACGGCGATTTTTCCCGTGGTTCGGTAAGATCATAAAAATCTTCCTACATCCACGTTGTGGCACCCACCAAAGGGTATGGCCACTCCCAAGTCACCAAGACAAGGGAATCCACTATCTTTCTCCGTTCGCCCTCTCCGGCAAGGTGGAGCTCAAGCCTTGTACAACGGTGATCCTCCGGGCTTCCACAAACACCTTGGTAAGCTCCGGAGTGATCTCTTCTTCCTCCAACGTTTACAAGGTGAGAGAAGTCACCAAGACACTCTCTCTCACTAGTCTAGAGATTCCAATCACCAAGAATGGACGCACACAAGCTTCTCTCTAGCTAGATATAACCTATAGTTGGATTACAAGAGGTTTTGGAGTGTGGAAGTGGTAGCTCTTGGTCTTGAATGCTTGAGAATGTGTAGTGAGGCTCAGGAGATCAAGACTTATCGAAATGGCCGGTTGGAGGGGTATTTATAGCCAGCCCACATGAGATAGCCGTTGGAAAAGTGGGCAGACTTTGTCAGTTAACATCGGATCCTCCGATGCACCCCTTTATATGATCATCGGTCGAATTCCAAATTAGCTGATGTCACGTGTCAGATGTGACCGTTGGATATAACCGTTGGATCTTTTAATCGACCGATGTTACTTCAATTTATCATCGGATGATCCGGTGAGTTGATCTTCAGAATTGGGTCAGAAATATTGTCTCTGTTGAATTTGACCGATGTACACTTATTTCATCATCGGATGATCCGGTGTGTATATCTTCAGAGTAACTCAGATATCATCCTTCGGGTGAACTCAACCGATGTGCCACTTCCTTCACATCGGATGATCCGGTGTGTACTGGGCTCTAAGGTCTTCTTCTTCTGCTAACTCAAACTCGACCGATGTAGTCTTTTTGCAAGACATCGGATGATCCGGTGAATGCAACTTGTTTGCTTCGAGTTGTTTTGAGTTGATCTTTTAGAATCCTCTCGAGTGACCTCTTTGATACTTGTTTGAAATGATATTACGATGAGGTGTGAGCTCCTTGTGTTGCCAATTTTGATAAAGTAGAGTCGTTGTATGATTTCTTCATTTAGTTTTTATGAGTGTCGAATAACCCCTTAGAATGGATCATTGAGGGGTCTCCATTTGTATCCAATGAGCAGTAGATGGTGTGAATAGATAGTTCATTAACGGTTGATGTGATATATGTGAAACCTCGCATCCACAAACTCATTAGTAATAACGAACGGTTGTCATTAATCACCAAAACCATATCTCACGGGGGCCTAGATGCTTTCAATCTCCCCCTTTTTGGTGATTGATGACAACACAACGAGTAGAGCATATAATTGAATTAAAACACAATGCTCCAAAAAGAAATATAACAGGTACAAATTTGCAACACAAGTGGCTCGAAGGCTCAAATAATAAACGATAAGGCGTAAGAGCACAGAGTAGCACCCGGAGTACAATAATAGCAAATAATAATAACGATCAATCTCAAATAAAGTAGCAAAAGGACAATCTCAGATATAGTAGCAAAAGTGTAGACATAGACACTCCCCCTAGAACTGAGCTAACCCTCCCCCTGACTCTAACTCTTCTCCCCCTTTGGCATCAAGACACCAAAAAGGGAAGTCGAGTGCCTACGACTCAGGCGCGCTCCTGGCGATGGTGAAGCGGTCGGCGTCGACGGTGCTGTCGTCGGAGCTGCTGGAGGTAGAGGTCGCTGGTGCTGGAGCTGGAGCGGGAGCTGGAGCTGGAGCTGGAGCTGCTGTGGGGGCTGGAGCTGGAGCTGGAGCTGCTGTGGGATCCGCTGAGGCTGCAGGCGCCGGTGGAGGTACTGCCGGAAGAGGTGAGGACTGGAACGGCGTCGGCGGCAGTACTGGAGCTGGCGCTAGTGACGGTGCACCTGGAACCTGACCGAGCCCTGAGTGCTGAGGTGGAAGAGCGACTCCTGTCTGCTGATAGAGGTTGGTGACCAACCCCAGGATGCCCAACAGCATCTGCTGAGTCTGCTGCTGCTGGTCCAGAGTGCGTCGCGTCATCTGGTCGACAAGGTTGGTGAACCTGTCGGTGTCCTCTCGCCTCTGACGGGCGATCTCCAGCTGCATCTCCTGCTGCTGCCTCTGAAGCTCCTCCTGTCGAGCTGCCTGCTGCTCCTGCTGCTGAGCCATCCGCTGAAGTAAAGCAGTGAGCTCTGACGGCTGAGTCACCTGAGCCTCTGACACTGGAGGAGGTGAAGGTGGTGGAGCAGCTGAGCCTCCTGCCTCTGCGTCGTGCTGCCTCGGTGAGGGAGGAGCAGGAGGGAAGTACTCCTCGACACTGTCGCTGGTGTCGCTGTCCGACCACACGTGCTGTAGGTCTCCTCCCTGAGCCTCTGCCTGTGCCAGCTCTGCGTCCTCCCGAGTCAGCTCTGCCCAGTCCTCCTCGGACAGTCTGGCTCGTACCTCACGCTCGACGGGACGGCCAAGGCGGCGGTCTCCCGGAGTGGGGACTCGGTAGTGGCTGTACCGGGTCACGTGCATCTCTGTCAGCTGAGAGACTCCTGGAGTGTCCTCTGGAACCAGCTGGTGAAGAAGGTGACAGATCCAGTGACCAAAGACCAGCTGTCGTAACATCCCAACTCCATCGGTGATCACGTCCTCCATCTCGCAGATTAGAATGTCTACTATGTCGAACTCCATCCCGTTCATCACATAGAACAGGATGGTCTGCTGAAGGCTCGTGAATCCCTCCAAGTAGCCGGACCTCGGCAGCAGGGTACGCCTGAGGACGTGGTGAACTGTCCGGGCTGCTGGGGTGAGAAGAGCTGGCACCCTCGGCTGGTCAGGAGTGAACGTCTGAGTGAACAGACCTCTGATCTCCTCGAAAGGTGGTGCCACTCCTCCAGTCAGTGGCCTCCTCGGCGGGTCTGCGTCTCCGTAGACTATCTGGTGCAGACACGTAGTAGAAAGCTCCACACCGAGCAGTCTGCCCAACAAGTCGCGAGACACGTCGTGGATCCGCCCCATGAACATGAAGTGGATCGAGCGACGGCCCTCAGAGACATAGAGTGTCGCGTAGAACACCCTGACCCACTCCTCGACGTAGGCACTCCTCTGGTGTGAGAGCAAATCCACAAGTCCTCTGTATCTCTCAAAGAGGGGCCTGATCCCGTGTCCTGCTGCCACTGCAAGCTGATCCCAGTCAATGCTGTTATGCTGGAATAGCTTGTGACCCCGACGCCTGTAAGTCTCGTACAAGGACGCCTGTGTCAGGGTCCAGAAACGGGAGTCAACTCGAGAGTCCCTAGGCCGCGGGAACCACTCCTCAAGGATCACTGACCATCTGAGCTTCTTCAGTTGCCTAGCCTTCGTCTTCCTGTAGTCGGTGAGTCTGACATCCTCGGCAACACGGACAGCTGTGTCCATCAGGTGGATGGCCCTTTCGGCCTCTCTGTCCTCGGTGCGGTCAGCCGCAGAGGGACGCCGACTCGCCGTAGGGGTCTGTCCACCCCCACGAGTCCTCGGGGTGCGCCGGCGGATGAGTGGCGGCACCTCGGTCTCCTCCTCGTCGGAGCCCTCGGGAGGCACCGGCTGGATCGGAGGCTGCTCCTGCCTCCGCCGGGACTCGCGGATCCGTAAGGAACCGCGATGGCCGCGCTCACGCTCCTCGGCGGCGCGAGCGGCCAACTCCGCACGACGAGTGTCCTTGGACATTTTGCGCTTCTTCGCGGCGGGCTCCTCAATAGCCTTGCCCTTTCCTTTGCGATCCCGACCCATCTTGATGCAATTTGAGAGCTAGGGTTAGCGACGGTGAAGATGCACGACGAAAACAATGAAAGGCGTTGCGCGGCACGGAGCAAACCTTATCGACGAATCGGTGAACCACGGCGAAACCCTAGCGGAGAGGGTGATGCGTGCCGACGGCGAGTGGTGGAGGGGAGACGACGCGCGCGGGAGGTGGCGTGCGCGGGAGAGGCGGTTGTGCGTGGGAGGCGGCGAAGGCGGCACCTGGGAGGCGGCGGCGGCCGAAGGGCGGCGGCGGCGGTAGGGAGGCGGCGGCGGCGGCGGCTGCAGCAGGGAGGCGGCGGCGGCTGCGGCAGGGAGGCGGCGGCGGCGGCTGCAGCAGGGAGGCGGCGGCGGCCGAAGGGCGGCGGCTGCGGCAGGGAGGCGGCGGCGGTGGCCGAAGGGCGGCGGCGGCAGGGAGGCGAGGACGGCGACGGGGGCGTCGGGCGGCGGCGGAGCTCGGGAAAGAAGAAAAAGGAATCGGCGGCCGACCCCCCCTTTTTAAACTGTACGGGCAAACCCTAGCCGCACATAAAACACCGGATGGACCGATGATCATCGGAGGATGCATCGGTTGAGTTCAACAGAGAGTTGTTCCAAAGACTCTCTTTGCACACCGGATGATCCGACGTTGAGTTGGCGATCATCGGTCGATTTCTGCAGGGCACCAGGAAGGCTAAACATCGGATGCTCCGATGCCTTCTGAAAAGAACTCATCGGTTGATTTGTGACATCTGACTTGATCTGAGCACTGAGGTGAAGCACCAATTGATCCGATGATCTGCTGGCCCTAGCATCGGATAATCCGATGACTACAGAAAATCTAAGACTGCCCATATATGTCCTTTGACTTAAGCACACAAAGATAAGGATTGGTCTTAGGACTTTTTGGGCAACTCCTAACCTCTAATATAAGGCCTTAAATATAGTGCCACATATTGGCTAAGCCCTTAAGCAAAGAGAACACACAGGGTTAGGAGTGAAACCATGAAAATGTAAGGCCCATGCTTTGTGAGCTAGAGTGTAGAGAACTTCTATCTCTTTAAAGCATGTACCTTTAGAATTTTGCTCTATCCACATCATATGAGTTGAGTTATTGCATTTTGAACAAGTCTCCTTCTCATGATGTGGTTCCCCTTTGTGACAATCTACCGTATGCAATGCCAACCAAACTGATGCAAGATATTGAATGAGTGCAAGTCTATATGGTAGGAATCATGCAAGGCATAATGTAAATCTATCTTGCCAAGTTTAAACCTGCCAAAGGCTTCCTCAGGAAAAGCTATTTCTAGCTTGCCCCTATCCTTTGGGAGTTAGACAAGACCTATTTGATATGCAACCTTACATGAACATGGCAACTTACATGACGTTAGATGCATCTAGCACATTTAATTCACTTCTTAGTCTAGAAAAAGTTTTCTCGTCAAGTGGCTTAGTGAAGATATCCGCCAATTGTTCTTCGGACCTTACACCTTGCAAAGAGATGTCTCCTTTAGCCTCATGGTCCCGCAAGAAGTGATGGCGAATATCAATGTGCTTAGTGCGGGAGTGTTGAACGGGGTTTCTAGTTATCTTAACCGCACTTTCATTGTCACAAAGGAGAGGCACACAATCAAACTTAATTCCAAAGTCCAAAAGGGTTTGCTTCATATATAGAATTTGGGCACAACATGCGCCGGCCGCTATATACTCTGCCTCCGCGGTGGACAAAGCCACGGAGTTTTGCTTTTTGCTCGACCAAGATACTAGGGAACGCCCAAGTAAGTGGCACCCACCGGATGTACTCTTGCGATCCACACGGCATCCGGCAAAGTCCGAATCCGAGTAACCCAAGAGATGAAAACTAGCGTTCTTGGGGTACCACAAACCTACACTTGGGGTATGCTTGAGATACCTAAGTATCCTAAAGACCGCCTTACGATGCGATTCTTTAGGTGCTGCTTGAAAGCGAGCACACAAGCACACACTAAACATGATGTCGGGCCTAGATGCGGTAAGATATAATAATGAACCAATCATGGAACGGTAATGAGATTGGTCAATAGGTTTACCGTCCATGTCCGCGTCGAGATGACAATTTGTTGCCATTGGAGTGCTTCTTGAGCTGCAATCTTCCATTTCAAACTTCTTCAAGAGGTCTTTGGTGTACTTTTCTTGGTAGATGAAAGTCCCCTCTTGAAGTTGCTTGATTTGAAATCCTAGGAAGAAATTGAGTTCTCCAATCATTGACATCTCGAACTCCCTAGACATCATGGTGCCAAACTCAAGACTAAGAGATTTGTTAGTTGAGCCAAAAATAATGTCATCAACGTAAATTTGACAAAGAAATAAATCCCCGTTGATGTCCTTGGTGAAAAGTGTAGTATCCACCCTCCCGATCTTGAATCCTTGCATGACTAGGAAATCCCTAAGACGTTCATACCATGCCCTAGGTGCTTGCTTGAGCCCGTAGAGCGCCTTGTGTAACCTATACACATGGTTAGGATTCCTCGGATCTTCAAACCCGGGAGGTTGCTCAACGAAAACAAGCTCGTTAATATAACCATTTAGGAAAGCACTTTTCACATCCATTTGATAAAGCATAATATTGTGATGTGAAGCAAAAGCTAGGAGTATACGAATAGCTTCTAACCGTGCGACCGGGGCAAAGGTTTCTCCAAAATCTAGTCCTTCTACTTGTGAAAAACCCTTGGCCACAAGCCTTGCCTTGTTGCGGACCACCACGCCATTCTCGTCTTGTTTGTTGCGGTACACCCACTTCGTTCCGATGACGTTCTTGTCCTTAGGTCGCTCCTCCAGTACCCAAACTTCATTGCGGGTGAAGTTGTTGAGTTCTTCTTGCATAGCCATCACCCAATTTGGATCTTGGAGTGCTTCCTCAATATTTGTGGGTTCTACACACGAAACAAAGGAGTAGTGCTCACAAAATGAAGCAACATGGCGAGAACGAGTACTTACTCCCCGTGACGGACTTCCGATAATTTGATCCATCGGATGTGCCTTGGAGATGCGCCCATGCCTCATAAGAGGTTGTGAGGCACTTGGTGGTGGTGAGGCATCTTGCTCATCTTGTGGTTGGACTTGACCTTGGACTTCTTCTTCTTCTTGGTGTTGTGTGGCATGTGAATCTTGTATTGGCAATGGATCATTTTTCTCTTCTTCTTCATCAATTTAAGGCGCCATGGAGGTGTTGATGTTGGAACTTGAGGCTCCCCCTTGATCATGGCTCTCCTCAACTTCGGGCTTGATGTCTCCTATGGTCATGTTCTTCATGGCTTCTCGTAGAGGCTCATCATCTATATCATCATGACCAAAACCCTCCTCTTGGGAGCCATTAGTCTCATCAAACTCAACATCACAACTTTCTTCAACTAACCCGGAGGTTTGGTTGAATACTCGATATGCTTTTGAGTTTGACGCATAACCAAGAAAGATACCAACATCACACCTTCTTTCAAACTTACCGAGCCTTTTCTTGCGGTAGATGTAGCACTTGCACCCGAAGACTCGGAAGTAGGAGATGTTGGGCTTTCTCCCAATGAGGAGCTCATATGGGGTCTTTTGAAGTAGTCGATGAAGGTAGACCCTATTTGCAGCATGGCACGCCGTGTTGATTGCTTCGGCCCAAAACTTCTCCGACGTGCCATAGTCATCAAGCATTGCTCTTGCAAGGGTGATGAGAGTCTTGTTCTTCCTTTCAACGACACCATTTTGTTGAGGGGTGTATGTGGCCGAAAACTCGTGCTTCACGCCTTCACGATCACACCACTCCCCAATGTTGTAGTTCTTGAACTCGGTGCCGTTGTCACTCCGGACCTTGATGATGGGAAGTTGAAATTCCCTTTGAGCTCGTTTAGCGAAGGTCTTGAAGATTTCCGGAGTTTCACCCTTGTCGCCTAGGAACAATGTCCAAGCATAGCGAGAGTAGTCATCAACAATAACAAGACAATAGAGGTTACCGCCAAGGCTTTGATACGTGGACGGTCCGAAGAGGTCCATGTGAAGTAGTTCAAGTGGCTTGGAGGTTGACACCATTGTCTTTAACGGATGGTGTGAGGCAACTTGCTTCCCGGCTTGACATGCGCTACAAAGCTTGTTCTTCTCAAATGTGACATCCTTCACGCCGGTCACCATCCCAAGCTTGAATGACTTCTTGAGCTTGCTCATCCCAATGTGAGCAATGCGCCGATGCCATAGCCACCCCAAACTAGTCTTGGTGAAAAGACAAGTGGTCAAGCTAGCATCCTTGTTGGAAAAGTCCACCAAGTAAAGATGTCCATGCCGAAAACCTTTGAATATTAGTTCTTTACTTGACTCACTAGTCACCACAACACCATTCTTGTCAAATGTGCATGTTAGTCCAAGATCACATAATTGTGCTATGGAAAGTAAATTGAAGCTAAGAGACTTAACGTAAAGCACATTAGAGATGGACAAATCATGAGAAATAGCAATTTTACCCAAACCAATTACCTTCCCCTTTGAGTTATCACCAAAGGTGACTTGTTCATGACTGCCGGGGTTTTCTATGGAGGTGAACATACCATCATTTCCGGTCATATGTTGAGTGCACCCACTATCGAGTACCCAATGCTTTCCTCCGGCTTTGTAGTTCACCTACACACATGAAGTTAGTTTTTGAGTTTAGGAACCCAAGCCAACTTAGGTCCTTGTATGTGTGATACAAGTGATTTTGGAACCCAAAGTTGCTTGGGGAGCTTCCCCTTCATGCCCTTGATGTCTTTGCCGATGAACCTTGCCTTCACCTTTCCACCTACTTTGTTCAATAGATAGTGATAATCATTGAAAGTAGATTTGTAGTTAGGAGGCAATTTGGGAGAAGGACGGTTGGGAAGAGGACACTCCCTCGTGTGATGTCCGGTGACCTCACAATGTTGGCAATATGACCCAACTTCCTTGATGAAGCTTGTCCTAAGCTCCGGTGAGGGCACCTTTCCTTTGTTGGGTACCGGGAAGGATCCAAGTCCTCTCTTGTTGAAGCTTTTCGCTTGTTGGTAGAGGATTTCCTTGTGCTTATCCTCCCCCTTAGAGAGTCTTGCCACACTAGTGCGAAGACTTTCAATTTCGTCCATTAGTTCCTTCTCCCTAGGGCTTGCTTTCAAAGGCAAAGACTTATCCAAAACATTAGTGGCATGTGAATTAGATGATATTTTGCCATCAAGGGTTTCTTTCTTTGTGTTTTTCAATTTAAGTTTAATAGCTTCATAAGCACGGTTAAGCACTTCATGTTCTTGAATCAACTCATTGTGCTTTGCCAAGAGTGCTAAGTTAGCTAAGTCAAGCTCATGATACTTAAGCTTGATTGTAGCATTTTCATCCTCGATTTGTTTGACATTTAATTTGAGCGTGTCATGCTCTTTAAGTATGGTTACATACTTGTCATGCAAATCGAGGTTAGCACTTTCAAGCTTAGCACGAGCTAGCTCAAGAGCCTTAACCTTAGCCTTTTCCCTTTTTATCATGGCATGATATTCACTAATCATGGATGCTAATTCATCGGGTGAAAGCTCCTCATCATCATCGCTAAAGTCTTCACATACCTTTGAGTTACCTTTCGCCATTAGGCACATAGGAGGTGGACGAAGAGGGGAGTCATTCTTGTTGACGATGGCGAGGCCCGCCAAGTTTTCTTCAATTTCACTATCTTCGTCGCTTGACTCTTCATCCGTGATCCACTCATTTGCTTCACACATGAAGACCTTTTGAGGCCCTCTTCTTTTCTTTGGAAAGAGCTTGGTTTTCTTGCCTTTGTCAAATTTCTTCTTTCCAAAGGAGCGCTTGGGATTGACCTCCTCTTCATCATCACTTTCTTCTAGCTTGTGATGCTTGCCGATTTCCTTTCTTTTGTCCGGTCTTGGGCAGTCATATGATATGTGGCCTAGATCACCACAATTGTAGCACGTCTTGTTTTCATCTTTTCTTGGCAAGAAGGCTTTCTTTTTGGGATCAAAAGAGTATCCCTTCTTTGCAATCTTAGAGTTGAGGCGTGAGAATTTTCTCATCATCAAGGCAAGCTCATCATCATCATCTTCACTTGTTTCTTGCTCTTCTTCACTTGAGCTAGGCTCAACCATTTTCTTCTTCTTGGGAGTTGTCTTCTTGGTTGACGCCTTGAGAGCAATGGTTTTTGATGATGACTCCTCCATCATTCCAAGTACGCTCATTTCATGAGCATGAATTTCTCCAATGAGCTCCGAAACTTCAATGTTGTCTAGTGACTCTTTTTGGAGCATTGAATTGATAATGTTGTACTTGGGCTTGGGTAGAAGCATGAGGATCTTGCGATTTATAAGTCCCTTGCCAAGAGAAGCAATATCAAGTGCGTTAATTTCCTCAATGAGCACATTTAAACGAGAAAACATTTGATTAACGTTTTCATGAGGAAGCATCTTAAATTCATCATATTTTGATTTAAGCATGTGATATTTGAGTTCTTTGACACGAGATGAGCCCTCATGTATTTCAACTAGACATGCCCAAATTTCACATGCTTTTTCCTTGCTAGCAATCCTAGCAAAAACATCTTGACTAATGCATTCATATATGGCATTTCTAGCCTTAGCATCCCATTTTAATTGGTCTCCAACATAGTCAAGATTTCCAAACCCCGCATGGGTCGCTTCCCACACTTCGGGAGCAATTGCCTCAAGGTAAGCGCGCATGCGTGCTTTCCAATAAGCAAAATTCTTGCCCTCGAAGGTAGGAACCGAACCCCCATTCTTGGCCATTTTTGCTCTCTAGCGGTGAAGCTAGAATGATCCAATGAGCAACCTTGCTCTGATACCAATTGTAAGGATCGAAACGCCCAAGAGGGGGGGGTGAATTGGGCTTTTTAAAATTTTAGAGCAATTTAAAACTTTAATGGTTGAAGCCCAATTCCCTATGCAAACTAAGTACGCAAGTAAGAGAGTTAAGTGCGGAATAGTAAAAGCGTAATAGTAAGGAGTGAGGAGAGAAATGCAAACTCCCGCGGAGACTCGGAGACACGGCGATTTTTCCCGTGGTTCGGTAAGATCATAAAAATCTTCCTACATCCACGTTGTGGCACCCACCAAAGGGTATGGCCACTCCCAAGTCACCAAGACAAGGGAATCCACTATCTTTCTCCGTTCGCCCTCTCCGGCAAGGTGGAGCTCAAGCCTTGTACAACGGTGATCCTCCGGGCTTCCACAAACACCTTGGTAAGCTCCGGAGTGATCTCTTCTTCCTCCAACGTTTACAAGGTGAGAGAAGTCACCAAGACACTCTCTCTCACTAGTCTAGAGATTCCAATCACCAAGAATGGACGCACACAAGCTTCTCTCTAGCTAGATATAACCTATAGTTGGATTACAAGAGGTTTTGGAGTGTGGAAGTGGTAGCTCTTGGTCTTGAATGCTTGAGAATGTGTAGTGAGGCTCAGGAGATCAAGACTTATCGAAATGGCCGGTTGGAGGGGTATTTATAGCCAGCCCACACGAGATAGCCGTTGGAAAAGTGGGCAGACTTTGTCAGTTAACATCGGATCCTCCGATGCACCCCTTTATATGATCATCGGTCGAATTCCAAATTAGCTGATGTCACGTGTCAGATGTGACCGTTGGATATAACCGTTGGATCTTTTAATCGACCGATGTTACTTCAATTTATCATCGGATGATCCGGTGAGTTGATCTTCAGAATTGGGTCAGAAATATTGTCTCTGTTGAATTTGACCGATGTACACTTATTTCATCATCGGATGATCCGGTGTGTATATCTTCAGAGTAACTCAGATATCATCCTTCGGGTGAACTCAACCGATGTGCCACTTCCTTCACATCGGATGATCCGGTGTGTACTGGGCTCTAAGGTCTTCTTCTTCTGCTAACTCAAACTCGACCGATGTAGTCTTTTTGCAAGACATCGGATGATCCGGTGAATGCAACTTGTTTGCTTCGAGTTGTTTTGAGTTGATCTTTTAGAATCCTCTCGAGTGACCTCTTTGATACTTGTTTGAAATGATATTACGATGAGGTGTGAGCTCCTTGTGTTGCCAATTTTGATAAAGTAGAGTCGTTGTATGATTTCTTCATTTAGTTTTTATGAGTGTCGAATAACCCCTTAGAATGGATCATTGAGGGGTCTCCATTTGTATCCAATGAGCAGTAGATGGTGTGAATAGATAGTTCATTAACGGTTGATGTGATATATGTGAAACCTCGCATCCACAAACTCATTAGTAATAACGAACGGTTGTCATTAATCACCAAAACCATATCTCACGGGGGCCTAGATGCTTTCAGCAGAGACCTCTTGCTCGGGACGATTGGACCGGTTCAACATTTGGCTGACGGGTGAAAGGTGGTTGCGTACGACGTTCTGTGATGGTTGCTGTAGGCAACATCGAGTACGGGCGTACGTGACGGGTTATTCGGGTAACCTTGCAGGTGTAAATCGATTATAATCGCCATCCCTCACGGTCAGTGAGTACCACTTGTACACTATATCGTGATGTAGAAAGAACAGGCTAGATGCATGTTAACAGTTTGCTGATTTGAAAGTTATACTTGCTTGTTAATGTGTTGTTGTAGTTTAGAGCTAATTAAAGTTGTTTTCAACTTTGGGCAAGGTACATGAGAGGAATGCATTTCTTGTTTGATTGCGGCTCTCTCATTGCCTTAGCGTAAGTTTCTCCACAATCTGCTGCTAAAACTTGAAAGTAAGGTTCCATTAATTAGACGAGTCCTTTGCAACTTATTTTACCTCATGCACCCTAAAACCCTTCATGTAGAAGTTTCATGTATAGGAGAGACAGGTCAGTCTTGCTGAGCCATCGTGCTCACTGCTTGTGTTTGAAGCTTTTGCAGGGGTTTATGAGGAAGGGACTCCCGAGGAGGAGACGGAACCCTAGGAGGGGAACCCCGTTGAGTGGGAGTCGTGCACGCCGCCGTGTTAGTGTGTGTGCGTGCTAGCGGGGACACGCTCACGGGCTGAACGTGAACTCGATGCGTAGTCTACGACCATGAGTGTAGACTGAACATATTTTGTTGTAAAAGTGTTCATAAACCTGTTTATGTAATAAAACTTTGCTTCCGCTTTGTATCTTTGATGTGTTTTATCCGGTGTTGTGCAACGCAGCACCCCTCAGCGTGATCCTGGCTCGATGAGGCCGTGGGGCCGTGTCAGCGGCGGGGCGTGACAGCAATATAGTGTCTCCCAATGACACTAAGCCACCCAAGCGGGGCGAAGAGATGCGGCGACAAGACTGCGTCTGCATCATCACCTGACATGCGGTCAGGGGCGCTCGGTGCACCGGATGGAGGGACTTAACTCCTTCGCCGTCCACTCTACTCATAGGATGAAGCCCTAGATCATGTATAGGACACTCAAAGCCTTGGGGCTACCTGTCGGGCCCCAAGGCTCATTGTAACCACCCTAGCCTTGAACTATAAAAGGACAGGGGTGACCACCCTGCAAAGGGTTCCGATTCTCCGCTCTTGACATCACACAACGCACAAGCGCCCACGCTCAAGCAATAGAACAAGCACACCCATGGACATAGGGTATTATGCTCAGGCGGCCCAAACCACGTAAATCCCTATGTTCATCCGCTCCCTCGAGCCCGGGTCGTGAAGGGTGCCAAGCCCCTTCCGAAAGAAAAAGAACCTTGCGGGCTGCTTCTGAGCAGGCCAGGAGGAGTGTCGCAGCTCACACTCTAATATTTGGCATGTTAAAAAGGGGGGTTTACGCTCTCTCCTCGCAACTATGGTGAACATCACTTCTCACGGCGAGCCTACTCGCCCTCCTCGCCGTCGTCACTAGACTGGAAACGACGAAGCTACCTCCCGCTCTAGGGCAGGCAGGTCTGGACAGTCCGACGGTCAAATGACCAGCGTGCCACCAGCGGACCCAGCGCCTAGATCCGGCTGAATCGGCGACCAGAACGCTGGAGCCCCTAAGGCGCCCGTGGCGCCCAGGTCGGGACGGACCGGCAACCGCATGGGTGGTGCGCCGTCGGTGTTCACACCTCTAGTGGTCGCTTCCTCTCGGCCACCCTCTTTCCCGGAAGTAGCGACAACACCGCCACAATCGAGCCCGGAGAGTGTGCTGGCCGCAGCACGCGCTCTGCTCCACAACCCGTCGGGTGATGGTGCCACTCCCGAGGCGGCAGAGCAGTGGCGGCATGACGTCGACCATCTCGTTGCCGCTGCCATGAACTCTCCTGCCTACAGGAGACATCTGGTTGAACCCTCGCTGGCCCAGTCACGTACGCCGATGGTGGCCCGTGGGGTGGTAGCCCCGTGCGCGATGGCCACGCCCGACCTCAGGGTCGAGTTGGACCATCGTCTCGCGAGCGAAGATGGTCGCACCACCATCGAGCGAACCGCGAGAGGCATCGCAACCTTGAAGGAGGGTACCGCTCTCCGAGCGCTGTACCTACGGGCCATGCTCCCCCTACCCCTACCTCTCTGGGGGCGGTGGGAGGCTGCATGCCGCTCGCCCGCACTTTCGTATGGTGGTCTGGCCACCCAAGTTCGGGCCCCACCTGCCGAAGAAATATGACGGTACAGTCAATCCCGCCGAGTTTCTGCAGATCTACTCCACCTCCATCCTAGTTGCAGGAGGGGATGAGGCCATTGTGGATAACTACTTCCCCGTGGATTTGACCGACATGGCCCAGTCATGGCTTATGAACCTTCCCCCAGGGTCCATCTCGTCCTGGGAATAGTTGTGCTCGAGATCCACAACCAACTTTGGGAGTACCTACACGCGCCCCGGCACCGAGCTCGACCTCCATGCCGTGCGTCAGCACGATGGGGAGTCTCCGAGCTCTTTAGGCTGGCCAAAAAATGTGCCAGGGCAGCGGAAGGCTAAGACTGGCACTCACGCCCCGCATTCGTGGCAGGAAGTGCCGTAGAGGCTGCTGCTTCGCGCGGCAGCACGAAGAACAAGACCAGAGGCACGAACAAGCCTCTGGCCAGGGCACCCACAGCTGCTCTAGCAGCGGCCGGTGGGGGCTGAGCCCCGCGTCCTGACAAGCGCACACGGCCGTCATCTGCCAGCGATGACAGCCCAGTGGTGCCCGGTGCACAACACCGGCAGCCACAATGCTAGCGACTGCCGCGAGATCAAGAAGCTCGCGGAACGCTTCCATGAGCAGCAACAGCAGCGGGCGCGCCAAGACGGTGCACCTGCCCGCCAGCGGGAGGGCAAACAAAAGGCCAAACCTGAGGCCGACGCTGAGAATGGTATGGAGTATCAAGACGCCGAGAAGGCGTTAAAAGCTGTCTACGGTGACTCCGACTCCAGTGATCACAGCGAGCGACGCAAGATGCTCCACGTCTAACCAGGCGTTCCCCCCTCCGTCATGCGACAAGGGAAAACACCCTCTTACAATGGTGTAGGTGGTCAAGGCCGCCCTCCCCCCAGAACACGGTAGGGGCTCACCCGACGTCCAGACATACGACAAAGCCACGCAAAACCAGCTTCCGCGTGAAGAAATCAACCTCGTCGACGAGGCATTGTGGCTAGAGGCTGCTCAAAATGCACCACACCGCATAACGCTCCGGCAGTGGTGCGCGTAGAGTAGACAACCCAAGCTAGGGCCACCTGATGCCTCGACTAATACTTTTTCGTAGAGGGGTGACAAACCCTCCCACAGCTAGGAGGATCCCTCCCGACACGCACAAGTATGCCGCCTCAGGTGCACCTGCCTTGCCGCAGGGGATGGGTATCTCTACCCAGACCACAGGATATAGAACACCCCTGTAAGTCCTACCCTTAGTGCAGTAGTAGGATATTTTTTTCTTTTTCTCTTTCTTGTAAGAGTGTCATAGTGTCTAGGAACAGCGCTTAGAACAGCTAAGCCTCTAGCTACTCTTGTCATCCAGGGCGGGTCGCTTCCTTCTTACATGGCCTGTTACCTCCTAACACTCGAAGGAAGCCAGAAATAAGAAAAATTTACCCTACCCTATGCACTTTATTTACAATTTGTGCTAGCTCATGCATATCAACTGTAAACGGCATGTCCGGAGCCTTCCCTACACACTTGCCGAAGGTTCCGTGCCGCTAGAAGGTCTCCTCGCTGAAAGGTTAACGCCCGTAGGAGGTCCAGGGTGTGTAGCTTGCTATGTCTAGTTTCGTACCCTTAGTGTGCACATTCTGCCTCCTCAACGCTACAATTGAGTACCTGTGGGCCAGAAAGAACACACCTACAGGAAAGAGAAGTAACCGGACCCCATACATTGCCCCATATTTTTTGTGCTTTCTTTCCATACCGCTCCGGTCGTGTGTCCAGTCACTTTTTCTTGTGTCCAACCGTAGCAAGAGTTGTGCTATCCTTGTACTCGCGAGTCTGCTTAAAGTACCTGTTGCATACCCGGGGATCCTGCGGTTGTCTCGTTGCTCGGGGACCTTATGGCGCCGAATGGTCCCTCCCCCGAAAAGCTTACGCCAGCGGGAGGTCCAGGGGCATAGCCTGCTATGCCTGGTTCCGTACCCTTAGCCTGCGTACCCTGCCTCTCCAGCGCTACAACTCGGTACCGGGGAGCCGGACGGCTCATACCCCCGAGCAAAGTCTTGACAGTAACTTAAGGGATTTTTGGTTGTCTCATTGCCTGGGGGCCCTATGGCTCCTAACGGCCCTCCCCCAAAAAGCTTACGCTAGAGGGAGGTCCAAGGGCGTAGCCTGCTATGCCTGGTTTTGTAGACTTAACGTGTGTACCCTACCTCTCCAGTGCTACGGCTCGGTACCGGGGAACCGGATGGCTCATACTCCTAGGAAAGGTTTTAACCATAACCAGGATGACCCGCATCGAATCACCCAAGCCCCGCAGCTTAACTAAGGGCCGTAAGCCACAACAACGCTACCAAACAAGGAAGAGTGACCAGAGAGCACAACTACTCCCTCTTTCTGCTATGATCACATGTCCGCACAGGTCCCTAGCGTTCCAGACCCCCCAGGGGGTCCGATGCTAACGCCCTGCCTCATGCAGTGGTAAGTGCACCCCAACACGAGGGCCACACCTACCAGGGGGCCATCATGGTGAACCACGCGGGCAAGATGTCGGACCACTGCAGCAGCAAGCAAAAGGCTCGGGGCACTAGCTACGACAAGCTGAAGACAAGGGTCGAACTTCCTTTGGGTCCTTGTGCTACAGAGGACCCAGAAGGAGCAGTAGTCACACTGTCGGAGCGCCTTGGGTCCTTACGATGCTAAGGACCCAGAGGAACAAGCTCAGGGCATCGGCAAAGAGCTACCCACCTTGGCTAAGTTGTTCCAAACCTTTACGCCACCAAGGGTCCGAAGTATACATCAACAAATCAAGGTAACATAAGACTTGAAACAAAAGTGTGGGGACCACCCCGTGGTTCACCCACTCCAGGATCGCATAGGGTGGTGCCGTGCGATGCGGCACCCAACAGCACACACGAACAGAATAAAGAACAAAATACAAACTTTTATTTGATATAAAACAGCGGAAGTCTTTTTACAAAACCTATTCATACAGCGGAAGTAATATACATATATGGCCTCTCATCCTAGCTATGCAAAAGTGCAGCCGTCCAGCCCGGGGACGCTACACGCTAGCAGCAAGGAACCGGAGAATCACGGCGGCGTGCAGGGCTCCAGCTCAGCCGTGTACCCCGACGGGGGCATCGCCTCGTCCTCGGAACCTTCCTTATAACTCTCACCTGCAAACAGCTCAAAATATTGCAACCGTTAGCACAATGGCTCAGCAAGTCTTAACCGTCAACCCTAGGCATGGAACTCTACGTGCAAGGATGTGTAAGGTAGATAGGGACTTTGCAATAAAGACACGCCTATAAGTTGATACTTACTTTCAGTTTTATAGCAGCAGTTTAATGAGCCTTAGGCAGCCCCCACATCGAAAGACCACAATCAAACAAGAAACGCTTTTCTCCGATGTGGTGATGCCCAAAGTGGAATATAAACTTAATTAGCTCTATAACTACAGCAATCAAGGTATTCAAGACATTAATAGATCAATACAGCATTTTCAGTTGGCTTATTTCACTTCTTACTACGTCACAATGCAGTGAACAAGCGGGTACTCAAATAACCACGAGGGACGGTGATTGCAATCAAGACACACCCAGATAACACGTTGCATACACCCACTTTTAGAAGCGTGATTCCACACCCCTTCCTACTCTGTTGTATGCAACAACCTTTCAAAGGCAACCCAAATGCCGAACCGGTCCATCCGTAACGGGCAGGAGGTCCCCGCTTGGAGCGTGACTGTGCCCACCGGCAGATTTACACCTTGCTACCCTCAACCCACTCCTATTTACGGTTGGGAAAGCCTCGGCACCCAGGTTAACCAATTACATCGGTTTCCTGGTTCCCATATGCCAGTATGCATCCGGTACTGTTCGATACTTGTCCAGCAGGGCCGCACACGGACGGTCCTCAACTGACACCAACAGGGCTACGCACGTGATACCTCTGCTCACTGCTTCCTATCCCCCTTGCTGGGTCTCATTTTCATAACTTAAACAATTTTCTACCTCTTCTCATCCCGTGTGATAAGTACTATCTCGCGAGTAGCTTCCAACCACTCGACTTCTACCGAGATCCTAAACATTAGCATGGCATTCTCTACTCGTCGAGTTCGTAAACTACCCAACCCTTTATAGGATTTAAAAGGCTATGCAAGTGGGGTTTCAATCACCCTAACTCTAATGCATACATTTCAACCTAGACATAAGTGATACAAAAGAAAAACTTTATAAAAGGTACTTAAATGCAAACCAGGACTTGCCTGGTTGCGAGTTAAAGGGGAAGTCAGCTTCTGGTGGGAGGACGTCCAAAGGCTCCGGTGCGTCATCAACTTCGGTCACTATTATGAAATGTAATAATATACATGTGTAAGTATTAAGGATTTATAAGAATTGAACTTCTATTCATAGCTACTGCTATTTAGAATCCTTAATTGGCTTTGGGATTTTTACAGTGGATACTAGACTCTCTAAGGATGATTTGAGCCAAATTTGGAGACATGTCATTGCACACTGTAGCCTTTAAAATTCCTACAAGTACAATGCTTCTCTGAATTGTGAGCCCAAATTAGGAGCTTTGACATAGCTAGTAATGGAAGGTCCGATTAGGGTAAGTCTCCATGGTTCTAACAAAATTTGTTTCACCATTTTTGGAGCTACTATCAGAGAGATATGAATTTTTGAAGTTGGACAGGAGTTCTGAAAAAGCTTCTGTTTAAATTGGAATTTCCAATTAAAGGCTGAACTTGGGAAGGCAGTTTAGCCTAGCAAATGATCTCCAATGAAGCCCAAATTTTTACTGGAGATCAGTAACTATGGAAAGGACTAGCTGCCCAAATTTGGGAATATTTCATAAAGAATTGCTCCTGTAATAAATCCCTAAAATATTTAATAAAAAAAATTCTACAGAAATTTCTGGGCATTTTCATAGCCTAAAATTGGTTTCTCTGTGAAGTACTCCTCATGAGGATTCCAACAAAATTGGTCTCACTCATTTTGGAGTTTTCTACACAAAGTTATGGGCTTGCAAAGATCAGCTAATTCCTGGAATTATTTCCCTAATAGAAACTTCAAATAATTGGAACTGGGCCCACTGTTTTAAATCGGACCAGTGAATTTGCGGCAACACCGGGGCTACAGAGTTAACCCGTGCAGTCACAGCAGATCCTGAGCCGCACCCCTATCCGGCGCCTAACCCGTGCCACTGACAGGTGGGGCAGGCCCTCACCTTCTTCTACCTCGCGCCCGGCCGGCCTCCTCGCCGGAACGGCGGCGGCACCTCGCCGGAACGACTATCCAGTGCCCTAGACGGCCCAAATCTCGCCGCCTGTGCACAAAACCCGACGAGGAACACACTGGAAAGGTCAGCGGCGGCGCTAGATGGCTGGGAATGCCTCCCCAACGTTGACAGCGGCAAACTCCACCCCGGCATCGTCGTTCTCGCATGGCAGGCGAGTATTCCGGTTGGGGAGAGCACCGCAGGCACCAGGGTGATGTGAGGAGCACGTTTTTGCATACAAAGGTGGGTGAAAACTCGTGCAAAGTGTAGCTCGACGGTGAACCGAAGTGTTTTCCCCTGGCGGTGCGAAAATTGACTAGAACACGGCCAACAATTGATGGTTTTCTTTGGTTCTTTGTCGGGGATGGGCGCTAGAGAGTGCAGAAGCTATGTGCACGTGAGCTCGAGGCATGGTTGATCGTGTAACCCGAATTTGGGTATGAACCGAGCCTCGTCCTTCTATACTAGGGTTCGGGAAACAGTGAAATTCGAGCTACTCGATGAATCTTTTGCCACACGGCTGGCGGCTACACCATCCAGGACTACTCACGCACCTTTCTTGTACAGAAAGTCGGGGAAGAGGGTGGCCGGAGGAGGCTGTCGACGGTGAGCCGATCGGCGAGTTCCGATGCACCTCAGAGCTTTGGCGCCAAACCGCGTTTCTCGGGCAGTTCTGATCGGCAAACCTCGAAAGGACTTTGGAAAGGGCTAGAGCACGTCCAGGCACTACTTTTCGCTATAGATGGCCCGAGCAGCCGAGCTCAGCAGGCGGTGGTCGATCGGGAGTGAGAGCTATCGGTGGCGTTCGGTGTGAACGAAGCAGCCGCGGCAACCGAGCTGAGGAGGAGGAGAAGTAGAGCTGGGGTACACGGGCGGCCGCTCTTATCGCCCACGCGCGCGCCGACGTCGGCCAGCGAGAACAAGCTCGGTGGCTCGGTGAGGACGTCAGGTGGAGAGCTTTTCCTGGAGCTGCCGCGCCGTGATCGCCCGGGAAACAGAGAGAGAGGGAAAAACAGTCGGTTTGTTTGCTTTGGGTGGCTGACAATTGGGCCCCACCTCCCCCTTTTGTTTAGTCAAACTTTTCTGATATTTTTCCATCCAGCAACTCAACATTAAAGGCTTTACTTCATCCCAAAGTTAAGTTTGAATTTGCAGAATTCAAATGGTTTGAATTCTGGTGTAGAATTTGAATGGGGTTTGATCATTTGAATTTGAAAAGGAGTTTGAATTCTCCACTTTGTATTGCCTCAAAAATATAGCAACCAGCTCCAAAGTTTCCAATTTTTGGCATGGCTGCTTATTAAAAAGTGGAGAACACATTTGTGAAACCCAATTTTCAAATTGAGGAAATTGGAATTTGAAACTGTATTTGAAATTCAGATTAGAGGGCTTTTCCTTTTAATCCCAAACAAATATTGAAACTCCTCGAAATGAGATGAAATTTGGAAGGGTGAATATTTGGACTATGAAGACCCAAGCTGTGCATTTAGATCCCCATGTTTGGAAGTTTTGGAAAGTCTAAACCCTCACTTTGAACTTACACCATTAAAATTCAAAGTTTTAATTCCCCTAATTTTTCCTAAGTGTACATGAGCTGAATTTTCTTGCTACCACTTTTGGGGATTTTACATCCCTCCCCCCTTAAAAAGAATCTCGTCCAGAGATTCTAAAGGAAAAGCAAAGTGGGGAAAACTTTACCGGGTATATGATGATAGCAAGTCCGGATAATACGTTCGTAGATAATCATCGCTTTCCCATGTCGCCTCATCAGCGGTATGGTTACTCCACAAGACCTTGTAAAACCATAAGGTCCGGTTTCTAGTGGCACGAGTCTTTTCATCGATAATACGTACTGGATACTCCGTGTACGTGAGGTCCGATTGGAGAGCTTCTATGTCTTCTATGCGAATTTCAGCGGAGGGTTTGAGACACTTCCTCAACTGAGAGATGTGGAAGACGTAGTGAACACCTGCGAGCGACGTCGGTAAATCCAAGCGATAGGCCACGGGTCCGCATTTTTCCATGATGGCGAATGGACCAATGAACCGCGGCGCAAGTTTACCCTTCACTCCGAAACGGTGAACTCCCTTCATCGGAGACACACAGACATACACATGGTCCCCAATGTCGAAGTGGAGAGGACGGCGTCTTTTATCCGCATAGCTTTTCTGGCGAGATTGAGCAGCCTTGAGGTTGGCTTGTGTCACTCGCACTCATTCTTCAGCTTCATTCACAAGTTCAATGCCGTAGATGACTCGCTCGCCGGACTCGCACCAATTGAGAGGTGTGCGACATTTCCGGCCGTAGAGAGCTTCATACGGCGCCATCTTGATGCTAGCTTGATAGCCATTGTTGTAAAAAAAACTCCGCCAACGGCAAATGATCGTCCCAATTCTTATCGTGGTATGGCACAAGCGCGTAGCATATCTTCAAGCATTTGATTCACCCGTTCAGTTTGACCATTTGTCTGCGGGTGATACGCAGAGCATCGGATCAGTTTGGTCCCCAACGATGCATGCAGCTGTTCCCAAAACCGAGAGACTCACAACGCACCGTGATCTGAAATGATGGAGCGGGGAACACCGTGCAAACACAAGATCTTGGCAATGTACAGCTCCGCATATTGCTTGGCCACGTACTTTGTATGTACGGGGATAAAATGAGCCGACTTGGTTAGTCGATCGACTATCACCCAAATCGAGTCATGTTTGTGAGATGTGAGAGGTAAACCAACAATGAAGTCCATGCTGATATCCTCCCACTTCCACGCCGGAATGTTCAATGGTTGCAGCTGTCCGGCTTTACGCATATGGTCGGCCTTCACACGCCGACACGTATCACATTCAGATACGTATTTTGTGATTTCTCTTTTCATCCATGTCCACCAAAACCTGGTTTTTAGATCTTGGTACATCTTGTTGCTGCCCGGATGAATAGAATACTTGGACAAATGAGCTTCGTCCAATATTTTCTTCCGAAGCTTCATGTCACGGGGTACCACAATACGGTCTTTAAACCATAGAGTGTCGTGTTCATCTCTTCGTAAGAAGTTCATTTCGCCATTCTCCATCCTTATCCGAATGTGCGACATTCCCATGTCCTTCTTCTGAGCTTCCATAATCTCCTCTCTTATGGTTGGGATGAGAGCAAGATTATATAACACCCCATATGGAACCAAGTACAGACTCGGCTCCTCCTCTTCAAGTGGGGTGATGGACAGACTGTTGACATGGGATTTGCGGCTTAAGGCATCGGCAACTACGTTTGCCTTCCCGGGATGGTAGTGAATCTCGATCTCATAGTCTTTGATCAGTTATAGCCATCTCCGTTGCCGCATATTCAACTCCTTTTGAGTGAATATATATTTCAGACTTTTGTGGTCGGTGTAGAGGTGCACTAAGTTCCCAAGCAGATAGTGCCTCCACATCTTCAAGGCCAACACCACAGCAGCGAGCTCAAGATCATGAGTCGGATAGTGCTGCTCGTGGTTACGAAGTTGACGTGATCCATAGGCGACCACTCTTCCTCCTTGCATCAATACACAGCCAAGCCCGATACCGGACGCATCACAATATACGTCGAAGGGCTTGGTTGTATCCGGTTGAGCTAACACCGGGGCTGTTGTAAGATGCTTCACCAATGCTTGGAAAGATTCTTCACAAGCTGATCTCCAAACATATTTGATCCCCTTCTTCAACAGTTCAGTCATCGGCTTAGCAAGCTTGGAGAAGTTGGGTATGAATCTCCAATAATATCCTGCTAACCCGAGGAAACTTCTGACTTCATGGACTGATGTGGGGGATTTCCATTTCAGCACTTGTTCGATTTTGTTTGGATCAACTGCAATACCTTCTGCATAAATAATGTGACCAAGGAATGGCACTTGGCTGATCCAAAACTCGCACTTGCTGAACTTGGCATAAAGCTTATGGTCTCTTAATCGTTGAAGTACGATATGCAAGTGTTTGGCATGTTCTTCTTCAGACTTGGAGTAAACCAAGATGTCGTATATGAACACCACAACAAACTTGTCCAACTCCAGCATGAATACTGAGTTCATAAGATACATGAAGTGTGTTGGAGCGTTGGTGAGACCAAAGGACATGACGAGGTATTCATACAACCCATATCTCGTCGAGAAGGCCGTCTTTGGAATATCTTCCGCCCGGATCTTGATTTGATGATATCCGGAGCAAAGATCCATCTTTGAAAATACACTTGCACCCACAAGTTGATCGAATAATATATCGATGCGGGGCAGTGGATATTTATTCTTGATGGTGACGGCGTTGAGATGTCGGTAGTCCACGCACAACCTCAAGGTTTCATCCTTCTTCTTCACAAACAGCGCCGAGCATCCCCATGGCGAGGAACTCGGTCGAATGAAACCCTTCTTCATCAAATCATTGAGCTGCTCCTTTAATTCAGCTAGCTCATTCGGAGCCATCTTGTATGGTCTCCGTGAGATCGGTGTCGTCCCAGGTACAAGTTCAATCTTGAACTCGACATTTCTTTCGGGTGGCATGTCTAGAAGATCATCCGGAAAGACATCCGGGTATTCACGGACCACACGAATATCCTCAAGTTTCGTGGCTTCCGTGTTATATGTGGCTGGGGTTTCTTGAACCGAATGGTCAAGAATAAGAACATGTGGTTCGTGGAGTTGAGAGTTTAAACGAACCACACGTGGAATGATGTCAAGAACAGCACCATGGCGATGTAGCCATGACATTCCTAAAATGGCATCAAGTTTTTGACTCTCTAACATAATTAGAGAAGTCGGATATAGATTCCCACCCAACTGTAATGGTGCTCTATAGACCATTCTATCAGCTGTTATTTTCTCACCCGGAGAGCATATCAAGTATGAGCTGTTTGTGAGAATGATAGGTAGTTGATATTTAATAACATAAGACTGACTTATGAAATTATGGGTGGCACCGGAGTCAAAAAGTATGACTACGGGATGATCTAGGTAAGAGAACGTACCCGCGAGGACGGGTCCGCCTTCCGGCACGTCTTCGATAGCTAAGTGGTGGACGTTGCCGGGTTTTGGTGCTGGTTTCTTGGGCTGGTTGCGGGGCTGATTAGCACCCTGATATGGTGCTGCACCCCTGCCCTGTCGCGGCTCGGGGCAGTCTCTCGAAATGTGCCCGACACGGCCACATGTGTAACACGTGTAAGGTGTTAGGGTCCCACCGACTTGAGGACGGAATCCCGGTGCATGCTGTCGAAACTGAGGCGCACGCGGGACCATCCTTTGCTGCTGCTGTTGCTGTGATGGATATGTCGGTCGAAAGCCCGGCGCATTATATTGCCGACCGCGAAACTGAGTCGGTTGCGCCGGTGGCTGCCATCTCTGACCGGATGGTGAGCGATACACCACGCGGTATTTCTGTGGCGTCCCACCACTGCTGCTCGTCAGCGCGCTGCGTTTCCTCTTATCAGAACCGCGCTCGCACTGAGCATTCTCTTGTAGAATCGCGGCATTAACTAGGTCGTTGAATGTGTCGTGATTGCTCTGGGCGAGATGGACCTTCATCTTGGAATTCAGGCCCCGGAAGAATGCATTGCGCTTGTTGTCTTCCGTCCCCACAAATCCTGGCGCATACTGTGCCAGCCGGTTGAATAACCTGGAGTACTCGTGAGCACTCCTCTCGCCCTGTCGTAGCGCCAGAAACTCCTGGAGCTTCATTTCCATAACCCCGGGAGGTATGTGATAGGCGCGGAATGCCTCCCGGAACTCCGCCCATGTGACGGCATGGCCAGCCAGCAAGGAGGCGGTGTAGTTCGCCCACCAGGTACCGGCTTCTCCTTGAAGCTGTTGCACTGCATACAGCGCCTTCTGGTGTTCGGTGCATCGCAGCAGCCCGAACTTTGCCTCTAGAGTGCGGATGAAGCTGTCCACCTCCAAAGGTTCTTCGGCCTCCGTGAAGACCGGTGGATGGGTCGCCATGAATTCTGAATATGAACTTTGTTGGGGCTGGCATTGCCCATTGTCTTGGCGTCCTCCCTGATGGGACGCATTCTGCTGCACCAACATCCGCAGTAACTCGGTTTGCTCGTCGCGCGAGCCGAGCACTGCGGCGAGAACCTCCGCAAGATTCCTTGGAAGTTCTGGCGGTGGAGGAGGTGGTTGCTGCTGTGTCGTGGTTTGCTCCGGAGGTGGGGACTCATCACCACGAACTTGACTCGGACCTCCCTCCTCTTGCGTTGAACGTGTCCGCACCATTCTGCATTCACATCATTCAAACGATCAGCACATGTTGGTTTAGCTCATCCAGTCTATACAATAGTAATGCGAGAATGGAATAAACAGTATGCACAACAGTCACACATATGGATAAAGTATAAACTTTATGCAACATATACATCCCTGGACCGTGTCACACGATCGAGTTCCAAAGTATTGAACTTTATGGGTTCAAAGTTCATTTCGACCATCGGGGTGACCACGGGATGTTAAGTGTGTTAGCATGCGTAATTCCTCGCTATTGTACTGGACCCAAACATTTCCTAACTCGAAATGATATGTCAAATGCATAAACTTTTCGACTACACTCGTTGCTTTACAACAGCCGCTGGATATCGAAAGGTGAAACTAAATGTTTTGGTTGAAATACAGAAAAAATTCCAGAGAGCATTTTGGTCTGCCCTGTTTCTTGACAGTACCTACTCATCTGAGATTTTTCATCCCCTTGGAGGGAGATTTTGTTTTGGAACTCTACAGAAAAATTGTAGAGGACTTCAAAACCTTTCCAGAATGGTATCCCACACCTCCATTGGTTCAACCAATCCTAAGTTATGCCCTGTTTAAGTTCAGCAAAGTTGCTGCCGAAAACAGGGGAGATTGTTCCTAGGCTTTTAGAAACGAATCTCTATACTCCCAATTGACTCTCAGTTTAATATAGGAGTTTACTAACCCCTAAATGAAACCCTAAACTTCATTTTGACTCTTTTCTTTGAAAATAAAATTTTTATGCAGTCTCGGTACTACGTTTCCTCACCAAAGAAAAATTCTAAACCGGTATTCCAGCATATACGTGTCAAATGGTGGAACTAAGAACGTCACTCACAAACGGTTACTACACGTCATGCACTAACGTGGTTAATGTACCTGCAGCAGAACACACAATAATTGTGCACACAAGGGTTTTTGACATTTCAGGCAGTTCCATATTATAGTAAAAACATACGGTCCGTATCATTGCCATACGGATCGTCCTTGAGTCAAGCCACGTCTCAAGGTACATGGCCGTGTTTTCACACCACACGACGGGGAACCCGAGTAAAGCGCGAACGGGTCATCATGGTTGGGAATTTTATCAACCCAACGGATGCCACCTACTGCCTCATGACCGTTGAGGCACGCCGATGGCGAGTGCTGCGTATGGCCCTTTGAACATTGAACGTTCAAGAGTTGCATACTATCGTGTTGCTTACCACACGATGGGGTATTCTCACTTTTGCCTAAAGCACGCTGGAGATCAGCGTTTTCATATGCTCTCAGAACCATTAAGAGGTTCAGAGACTCATATTCACTACCGTGCCAAGCCACGGTATATCCTTCCATACTATTTCTCGTATGGCGAGTTACCGCAATTGATCCGCCTGCGGTGGCGTACCTTACCTCTTACCTGACGTCGGAGCGTCGTTACAGAATGTATAACAAATATGTTAGCTTTCCACCATCATAACTAGTACTATCATAGACCTTATGTGGGCTTAAAGACTAATCCTCACTCGACTACTTCTAAGTTTTCAAAATAAACTCTTTTCGAGCGTGCTATTCCCAATGCGGCTCTGATACCACGACTGTGGGGACCACCCCGTGGTTTACCCACTCCAGGATCGCATAGGGTGGTGCCGTGCGACGCGGCACCCAACAGCACACACGAACAGAATAAAGAACAACATACAAACTTTTATTTGATATAAAACAGCAGAAGTCTTTTTACAAAACCTATTCATACAACGGAAGTAATATACATATATGGCCTCTCATCCTAGCTATGCAAAAGTGCAGCCGTCCAGCCCGGGGACACTACACGCTAGCAGCAAGGAACCGGAGAACCACGGCGGCGTGCAGGGCTCCAGCTCGACCGTGTACCCCGACGGGGGAATCGCCTCGTCCTCGAAACCTTCCTCATAACTCTCACCTGCACACAGCTCAAAATATTGCAACCGTGAGCACAATGGCTCAGCAAGTCTTAACCGTCAACCCTAGGCATGGAACTCTACGTGCAAGGATGTGTAAGGTAGGAAGGGACTTTGCAATAAAGACACGCCTATAAGTTGATCCTTACTTTCAGTTTTATAGCAGCAGTTTAATGAGCCTTAGGCAGCCCCCACATAGAAATTCCACAATCAAACAAGAAACACTTTCCTTCGATGTGGTGATGCCCAAAGTGGAATATAAACTTAATTAGCTCTATAACTACAGCAATCAAGGTATTCAAGACATTAATAGATCAATACAGCATTTTCAGTTGGTTTATTTCACTTCTTACTACGTCACAGCGCAGTGAACAAGCGGGTACTCAAATAACCGCGAGGGACGGTGATTGCAATCAAGACACACCCGGATAACACGTTGCATACACCCACTTTCAGAAGCGTGATTCCACACCCCTTCCTATTCTGTTGTATGCAACAACCTTTCAAAGGCAACCCAAATGCCGAACCGGTCCATCCGTAACGGGCAGGAGGTCCCCGCGTGGAGCGTGACTGTGCCCACCAGCAGATTTACACCTTGCTACCCTCAACCCACTCCTATTTACGGTTGGGTAAGCCTCGGCACCCAGGTTAACCAATTACATCGGATTCCTGGTTCCATATGCCAGTATGCATCCGGTACTGTTCGATACTTGTCCAGCAGGGCCGCACACGGACGGTCCACAACCGACACCAACAGGGCTACGCATGTGAGACCTCTGCTCACTGTCTTATCCCCCCTGCTGGGTCTCATTTTCATAACTTAAACCATTTTCTACCTCTTCTCATCCCGTGTGATAAGTACTATCTCGCGAGTAGCTTCCAACCACTCGACTTCTACCGAGATCCTAAACATTAGCATGGCATTCTCTACTCGTCGAGTTCGTAAACTACCCAACCCTTTATAGGATTTAAAAGGCTATGCAAGTGGGGTTTCAATCACCCTAACTCTAATGCATACATTTCAACCTAGACATAAGTGATACAAATGAAAAACTTTATAAAAGGTACTTAAATGCAAACCGGGGCTTGCCTGGTTGCGAGTTACAGGGGAAAGTCAGATTCTGGTGGGAGGACGTCCAAAGGCTCAGGTGCGTCCTCAACTTCGGTCACTATTATGAAATGTAATAATATACATGTGTAAGTATTAAGGATTTATAAGAATTGAACTTCTATCCATAGCTACTGCTATTTAGAATCCTTAATTGGCTTTGGGATTTTTACAGTGGATACTAGACTCTCTAAGGATGATTTGAGCCAAATTTGGAGACATGTCATTGCACAATGTAGCCTTTAAAATTCCTACAAGTACAATGCTTCTCTGAATTGTGAGCCCAAATTAGGAGCTTTGACATAGCTAGTAATGGAAGATCTGATTAGGGTAAGTCTCCAAGGTTCTAACAAAATTTGTTTCCCCATTTTTGGAGCTACTATCACAGAGATATGAATTTTTGAAGTTGGACAGGAGTTCTGAAAAAACTTATGTTTAAATTGGAATTTCCAATTAAAGGCTGTGCTTGGGAAGGCAGTTTAGCCTAGCAAATGATCTCCAATGAAGCCCAAATTTTTATTGGAGATCAGTAACTATGGAATGGACTAGCTGCCCAAATTTGGGAATATTTCATAAAGAATTGCTCCTGTAATAAATCCCTAAAAGATTTCCTAAAAACAATTCTACAGAAATTTCTGGGCATTTTCATAGCCTAAAATTGGTTTCTCTGTGAAGTACTCCTCATGAGGATTCCACCAAAATTGGTCTCACTCTTTTTGGAGTTTTCTACACAAAGTTATGGGCTTGCAAAGATCAGCTAATTCCTGGAATTATTTCCCAAATAGAAACTTCAAATAATTGGAACTGGGCCCACTGTTTTAAATCGGACCAGTGAATTTGCGGCAACACCGGGGCTACGGAGTTAACCCGCGCAGTCACAGCAGATCCTGAGCCGCACCCCGATCCGGCGCCTAACCCGTGCCACTGACAGGTGGGGCAGGCCCTCACCTTCTTCTACCTCGCGCCTGGCCGGCCTCCTCGCCGGAACGGCGGCGGCACCTCGCTGGAACGACTATCCAGTGCCCTAGACGGCCCAAACCTCACCGCCTGTGCCCAAAACCCGACGAGGAACACACTGGAAAGGTCAGCGGCGGCGCTAGATGGCTGGGAATGCCTCCCCGACGTTGACAGCGGCAAATTCCACCCCGACATCGTCGTTCTCGCATGGCAGGCGAGTATTCCGGTTGGGGAGAGCACCGCAGGCACCAGGGTGATGTGAGGAGCACGTTTTTGCATACAAAGGTGGGTGAAAACTCGTGCAAAGTGTGGCTCAACAGTGAACCGAAGTGTTTTCCCCTGGCGGTGCGAAAATTGACTAGAACACGGCCAACAATTGATGGTTTTCTTTGGTTCTTTGTCGGGGATGGGCACTACAGAGTGCAGAAGCTATGTGCATGTGAGCTCGAGGAATGGTTGATCGTGCAACCCGAATTTAGGTATGAACCGAGCCTCGTCCTTCTATACTAGGGTTCGGGAAACAGTGAAATTCGAGCTACTCGATGAATCTTTTGCCACACGGCTGGCGGCTACACCATCCAGGGCTACTCACGCACCTTTCTTGTACAGAAAGTCGGGGAAGAGGGTGGCTGGAGGAGGCTGTCGACGGTGAGCCGATCGGCGAGTTCCGATGCACCTCAGAGCTTTGGCGCCAAACCGCGTTTCTCGGGCAGTTCTGATCGGCAAACCTCGAAGGGACTTTGGAAAGGGCTAGAGCACGTCCAGGCGCTACTTTTTGCTATAGATGGCCCGAGCAGCCGAGCTCAGCAGGCGGTGGTCGATCGGGAGCGAGAGCTATCGGTGGCGTTCGGTGTGAACGAAGCAGCCGCGGCAACCGAGCTGAGGAGGAGGAGAAGTAGAGCTGGGGTACGCGGGCGGCCGCTCTTATCGCCCACGCGCGCGCACCGACGTCGGCCAGCGAGAACCAGCTCGGTGGCTCGGTGAGGACGTCGGGTGGAGAGCTTTTCCGGGAGCTGTCGCGCCGTGATCGCCCGGGAAACAGAGAGAGAGGGAAAAACAGTCGGTTTGTTTGCTTTGGGTGGCTCACAATTGGGCCCCACCTCCCCCTTTTGTTTAGTCAAACTTTTCTGATATTTTTCCATCCAGCAACTCAACATTAAAGGCTTTACTTCATCCCAAAGTTAAGTTTGAATTTGTAGAATTCAAATGGTTTGAATTCTGGTGTAGAATTTGAATGGGATTTGATCATTTGAATTTGAAAAGGAGTTTGAATTCTCCACTTTGTATTGCCTCAAAAATATAGCAAACCAGCTCCAAAGTTTCCAATTTTTGGCATGGCTGCTTATTAAAAAGTGGAGAACACATTTGTGAAACCCAATTTTCAAATTGAGGAAAATGGAATTTGAAACTGTATTTGAAATTCAGATTAGAGGGCTTTTCCTTTTAATCCCAAACAAATATTGAAACTCCTCCAAATGAGCTGAAATTTGGAAGGTTGAATATTTGGACTATGAAGATCCAAGCTGTGCATTTAGATCCCCATGTTTGGAAGTTTTGGGAAGTCTAAACCCTCACTTTGAACTTACACCATTAAAATTCAAAGTTTTAATTCCCCTCATTTTTTCTAAGTGTACATGAGCTGAATTTTCTTGCTACCACTTTTGGGGATTTTACAAAAAGTCTTTGATAACAGCAGATCTCCGGCATACAAAAGGAGGATACAGTGCAGGCGAGTGACCTAGGAGCTACCCACGCTGGAACCTAGCAGCTACAAGTCGAGCGGCTTCCTCCACGAAAGACTTCGTTGCCTCTGACAGCTCTGCGCTGTGGCCCTGCACCACATGTTCCACAGAGATGTTGGGGTCGGAGCTCCGAAGGCAGGTGAGCACATGCCCTGCCACCATCTGAGCTAGAGCTTTGCCTTCGGCCTCCAGATGCTCCCCCACGACATTCTCCAGCGTCAGGAGCTTCTCTCCAGCTGAGTCCAGGGCAGGGAGCACCTGGCTCACATCCTGGACTGGCCCTGGGGGGCGCAAGGAGCCGAAGCCGAAGGGTTCCAAGGCTGCCTCTGCGCGGCCGAGGAATTCCTAGACCTTCTCTGCCTCAGCGGCATGAGAATCCTGGAGATCTTCGACCTCCTTGACGGAAGAAGCCAGCTCCCCCATCGAACTCCTCCTCGCCAGCTCCTGTTCCCGAGCGGCTAGCCCCTGCTCCAGAGCAACCAGGGCCTGCTCCCTGGTGGCAAGCCGCGCATCACGCTCCCCTAGGTTATACTCCTTGGACGCAGTGGAGACCTCCCAGTCATGGATTCCCTGAAGCTGCTTCTCCAGGCGCATCTGCTCCGCCTCAAAGGCAGGCATAGGGTCAGAGAGCTCCCTCTCCCTCGACTCCGCCGCCTCCTCTCGACGAACGAGTGTCTCTCGAGCTCCGTTAGTGCTGCAAGACGGGCATCGGCAGAGGCATGGAGGCTCTCGACCTCAGCCTAGCGCTTATCCGCATTCCTTTAGAGGGCTGCGACAGCGGCCTCTGTCTCCTTCAGCACCTCCTCCTGAGCCTCAAGCCTCTCCTCCCGAGCCCGAGCCTTCTCCCTAGCAGACTGGACATGTGCCTTCAGTAGGTTGTCCGAGTCCTGGAGACGCTCCCGCTTGGATCTCAGTTTGGCCCACTCTTGTTGGACTGTGTCCTGCATCATGTCCAGACTAGAGCGGATGGCCTTGCGGCCCTGGGGACCGGGACCGTCTTCGGCATCGTTAGGCAAGGCAGCGCCTCGACACCCACTGGCTCTTTGGCCACTGGTTGGCTGGCCTCGTGGGCCCGGGTGTCGACATCCAGAGCGGCCTCAAGCACAGGCTCCGGCACCGCCGCTAGTGTTGGAGCTTCGGTGGACAGGGAGCTCTAGCTTCCGGACTGCTACGGTGGAGGAGGAACAATAGTGCTCTGCTGAGAAGCCCTACAAAAAGAAGCACGAAGCATCACCTATGGCATCCAGTGGCTCAGTACATAGCCTAGTAAGGTTGAGCCGTACCTGAAGGCTTGGAAGCTCCACTCTGTGCGAAGCTTCTTACACGGGGGGCTTGAGCTACTCGTCCCCGTCGACGTCGAGGTCACCTCGTTGGCTTCGGAGCTGGCGGAGCCTCAGGGGTCTTCGTTGATGAAGACACCACTTCAGGAGCCTTCCCTGCCGAGGACCCTGACGTCGAAGATGTGCCCTGAGCTGGGGCGGCCCTCGATGGCTGAGAAGCCGATGACATTGTTGGGGTCCTCCTTGAAGCTCCAGCAGCACCAGACGCATCCTGGGGTGGCAAACGGGGGCGCGCCGCATACTCAAGCCTCAATGCTCACTCCATCCCCTTGCCTAGGCGTGAGTCTGGCGCAGGCGCTAACGGACCACCAGCCCCATCTGCTCCGGGGATCTCAATGCCCCGCGAGGGATCCCCAATCTGTCGCACTGCGACATCGATATCGTCTAGTGTTGGCAGTTCCCTCAGCAGCCTCGACCGCACCTGCGGGTTGAGGTAGACGGGCTGGCAGCTCGCCGACGAGGTGATGGAGTCATCGTTAATTGGGTCGCAGGAGAGCTTCTATAGATCCACCCCCAACATCTCTCAATCCGGCGATGACCCTGCTCCGTGCTCTAACCGAGTCATGTCGCCCCCCTGGTGTAATGCCAAGCGGCCGAGACACGCTGCTACAGAGGAGAAATTTGGTGGGATAGGAAGTCATGCCTTCCTACGCCAAGTACCTGATCCTCTCCAGCACCGGCGTGTAGGCGTCCTGCAGGTCAGGGATCTCATCCCCGACGGCCACCTCGGTCATTGGCGGGCCACTCAGCAGCTCCAGACAGTCGTGGATGTTGGTCTGGGCAATCACCAAGTCCTCCCTCGAGTGCTCCCACTTCTCGGGAGTGAAGGGTGCGATGTAGATTGCGGAGTGCCACCCTCGGTGCTAGAAGTAATAAGCCCCGAGCTGGCTTGTGCTTCTCCCCAAGGCCTTCAAGGAGAAGAACACCCTAAAGAGCCACAACAAAGGATGTACGCACACGAACATCTCACAGAAGTAGACGAAGACGGCCACTAACGCGAGGGCGTGCGGCGTGAGGTGCTGCAGCTGGAGCCCATACACCTCCAGCACGGTAAGGAGGAAGGACGACGCCGGAAGCGCGAACCCGGACAACACGTATGAGGTGAAGAGTACCACCTCGTTGGGTCACATCTCGGTCACCGGGACCCTCCTGTGGCAGATCTTCCAGTCGAACGTGGCCGACTGCCAGCCGAGCAGGCGCCACACGATAGAGATGTCGCCATCGCTCCTGAGCCTAGATGAACGGAGGCCAGAAGACATGGTGGCGAGGAAAGGCTGCGAGCGCTGGGGAGCAGAGGCTTCGAGCGTGTAGGAGGAAAGCGAAGATTGCAAAAGGCAGAAGGGAATCGTCCTTCTCCGAAAGGATCCCCTTTATACGTCTGCAACCTCTAGCAGGGCAGTAGGCGCGACGTTTGGATTTCCACCGTGCCACGCCGCGGGTTACCTGCCTCCCCCGGTGATGAGTAGGACCCAGGTTCACCTGTCAGACACTGAGGGCTAGGTGGGTAACTTATCAGGAACGTCCAACGATTCCTGGGAGAAGCGGCATGGTGGAACTGCAGCGGTCGACCCAAAGGCTGCAGCAGTAATAGCCCCAGGGCAACTCCTCAAGCACGTTGCCATAACCCGCCAGTTAAGAGCAAGCACGTGTCCACTACGTCGACGACATGTTGCTCCTTCGACTGGTGGGTGCGACCACTACGCCAAGGATGTGCAACCTTTTCATCTCCTAGGTACAACCACTCGCCCACTATGCGAGGATCTCGCCTCCGCTTTGGTTTCCAAAGTACCGGTTCAAAACCACCACGTGGGAGAGATGGGTCTAGGCCTCCCCTGAGATGGGACTGGGGGCCACTGTAGGTACTCTGCAGACCGGGTACCCTCACGTAGTGGGTAATAGATAGCCTGGTCTCCGCCTCCCTGTTGAGGCAGGCCCCAGCATAAGCCACGTGCCCTGGGCATCATGGTCAGCCCTAGGGCTACCGTGTGCGCTTGAGCTTCAGAGCTGACACATGCCCTGGGCTCCGACCTGAGGCCTCCCCACTGAGGTGAGGTCCGAAGCCGCCACGTGTCCCCGGCTCTGAGCCGCCTCCCCGCTGAGGGCAGCTCCGGAGCTGACACGTGTCCCGTGCTCCGGCCCGAGCCTCCCCGCTGAGGTGAGGTCCGGAGCTGCCACGTGTCCCCGGCTCTGAGCCGCCTACCCGCTGAGGTCAGCTCCGGTGCTGACACGTGCCCTGGGCTCCGGCCCTAGCCTCCCCGCTGAGGTAAGGTCCGGAGCCGCCACGTGTCCCTAGACATCAAGCCCGTCGATAAGAGCTCTAGAGCCGCCACACGTCCCACGATTCCTCATGTGCAGTGGGTCGATGAAATCAAGAAGGAAGTGCGCTGTCAGGCTTCGCATTCAAGGCTTGCGCCTTCCCCAGAAGCTTGGCGCATTACGCACACCTCCGTCCCTTGCTCGCTCGCCATTACAGTGACAAGACGGGACGACGGGGCGTGACAACAGTATAGTGTCTCCCAACAACACTAAGCCACCCAAGTGGGGCGAAGAGACGCGACGACAAGATGACGTCTTCATCATGACCTGACATGCGGTCATGGGTGCTCGACATGCCGGATGGAGGGACTTAACTCCCCCGCTGGCCACTCTACTCAGAAGATGAAGCCCTACCTATTGGGCCCCAAGCCTCATTGTAACCACCTCGGCCTTGAACTATAAAAGGACCAGGGTGACCACCCTGCAAAGGGTTCCGACTCCCTGCTCTCGACATCACACAACGCACAAGCGCCCACGCTCAAGCAATAGAACAAGCACACCTGTGGACGTAGGGTATTACACTCAGGCGGCCCGAACCATGTAAATCAATGTGTTCATCTGCTCCCTCGAGCCCAGGTCGTGAAGGGTGCCAAGCCCCCTTCGAAAAAAAGAACCTCGCGGGCTGCTTCCGAGCCGGCTGGGAGGAGTATCGCAGCTCACACTCTGACAATATTAATCTGGACATATCTCCTACACTAACGTTTTTCACTCTATGACCCATAGCTAAAGCAACCAAAGTAGCAACTCCAACCTGTAAATCTAAGAAACTCAAACAAAAGTGGAGGATACTTGCACTAAGTGACTAATTGACAATAAAAATAAATGTTATAACTCGTACACAATATGACTAGACAATAAAGTACGAGTAAAGCGATAACTTACACAAGATAATTTAATTAGGACAACTCGATACATACAAACATAAATTGAAATAAGATACAATGGAACTCGATCTTACCATTTTCCAAAGTCGCCTTTCAGAATCAAGGCAGTGTGTGACTCGATTCTACACCAACTAAAACCTACTCTTAGACTCTTGGTGGTGAATGGATAAATTGGATTGATCTTCAAGTAAACTATCCCCTCTATTTATAGGGGAGAAGTTGCCTTGCCAAGATCAGTCGACCTATATGATATGGACCGACAGGCCAGGGTCAGGCGACCTAAGGGGTCTCGACCGAGCTATGGTGACATCGCTCGATCCTCCATTCAGGTTGGTTGTGGCTTGGACAGCTCGATTTCTACTCCTATGATAGTTGTAAATCGGTAGTGGTAGTTAGATTGGTCTAAAAGTTGTTTGAAGTGTCAATTGGATGCGGTGAAAAACCATTGGCTTAGATGTTGGTACTGAGTGGATGTCAAGTGACATGTTTACCATGTTGGTCGACCAAGGCACGTCGTGCGATGGTGGGGTGCATGCCCACATCATATGGCTCTTACTTCGTGTATTTTCTTATTTCACCATTTCAATTTATCATTATTAAGTATTTTGTGAATATTGATGTTGTATATTGTATTGAATGACTTGATTTGGACCGAGTGATGTGATTGAGTTGCATCGCCAAGACCTTTGCTACTTTTTTAGGGTTCTCCACTTAGTGCTTACTTTGTCCTGGGTGAATCACATCGATTCCTTATTGAAATCACGCTATTTTACCTAGATCTAGAAAATAGAAGCGGATGCACAACTCAAGGAATTTTCTTAGTAACAAAGTAAAATATGCATGATACTTATATTTCTCCTTTTCATTCGTTGGTATTGGGACAAGAATATTTGTGTTTAGGGACGCCAACAAATACCCTAAGCTTAGACTTGCTCGTTTCAACTTAGATCCGGCAGATTAGGAGTTGTTATGATGTTAGTTGCTTGCAAATACCAAGATTATAACTTATATGAGATGCTCAAGAGATATAAATTAAGTGTAAACGTACATAACAAAGTACTAAAAACTACTATTTTCTTACTTGTGGGACATATGCCTTGTATTTATCTTGTTTTGGGTGGATGAATGACAAAACAGTCATGAAAGAAGTTTAAAATACTACCCTCTACAGGTTTCCTTTGAGTTTTTATTAAGCTGTAGCAAACAAAATTCATTATTTCTAAATAGGCATGATGTGGGGTTTGTAAAGCTTGCCGTTGGTGATGGAGTGAGCAGGACAACCAAAATTCACTGGTTAAGCTGGGACAAGCTAATGAGATCGAAGAAGAAAGGGGGCTGGGTTACAGGGAGTTACATCTTTTTAATATGGCTACGTTGGGACGCCAAGGGTGGCGGATCCTCACTAACCAGAACACATTATGTGCACAAATCCTGAAGGCAAATTGGCCGGCATGGCATTATGATTGGCCGGCATGGCGTTATAATTCAAAATGTCTTTTCTCGGTCAAGTCAGCTTACAAATATGCAGTCCAAATGAGACAACATGAATGCAACCGAGATGTTTCAAGTTTTTATGCAAGGATGGATGATCTAATGTCTTCCATTGGTGCAAGTTTTGGCAGGCAGCAGGCCCAAACAGATTGAAGATGTTTATCTGGCAACTAGCACACAACTGCCTACTGGTTAAACGTAACATAGCGTAGAGAGGAGTCCAGCTGGATACATTGTATCCCGCGGCGTGTAAAAGAATGGATGAGGACTATGGCCATATGTTTTCAGATGCAAGCAGGTTCAAGAGGTATGGAAGGAACTGAATCTAGAACATATGAGGAGGGAGCTGGAGAGTTGCAGATCAGGTAGGGAGGTTGTGGACAAAATTTGGGCTGGAAAAAGGATCTACAGTTAGTTTTGTTTGTGCTGCTATGGAAGTGGTGGGCTGCTAGGACCAAACAAAATGCAGGGAACGGATGCCGGGAAGGTCGGAGATATGTAATTTTTCACGCCAAGGAATTTGAAGCTCAGTCTGGTAGAGGCGAACAATCAGCTGCAAAGCCTGCAATGCGATGACACCGACCTCCTCCTTGTGTCCACAAGCTAAATTCCGGTGCTTCCTTTAATCCGGCGACGCTAAAGTGAATGATGGGGCTTCGTAGCCAGAAATGAAGACGGATGCGATGGACCGGAGTGTTCTTGGTTATGTATTCAGGAATATTAGAAACTCGATGCTGCTACGCTTTTGACTCTTGTACGATTTCAATCTGCCCTGGATCATGTAATAGGTATCAGACTCTGTCGCCTCTTTTGGGTGCGTGTATCGTCCTCTAGCTAAACTCTTTGCATTTGGGATGCAACAACTGTCCGGTGCATCCCTGCCTCCATGTGTGACACATGGCCAGATCTAATTTTAAAACATTGGTTTCTGAATTTTCTCCATCGATTAAATCCTAAACACTGACACTAAACTCTGAAAAATAAATTCTAAACTTAACACTAACCAGTAAACCCTACACTAACACTAACCCCTAAACTCTGACACTTTAAGATCGGTAATTTAAACACGTGGCAAACATCAACATGGGGATGTATAAGGGATGTAATACATACCAGATACAGAGAATTTATTTTAGCCCTTGAGTTTGTATCAGACTTAATCTCTGACGATATGCCAGGAGCCAGTAACTAAGGGCAGCCTTTTTCCTTTCAAAAGATATGACGCTTAGGATGTACTTTGTTCGTGAGTCTATATTTCGCAAAAAAATCTATACAAAGCGGGCATGGGCCATCTGCTAACCCCAGGTACGGCCCATATGACTTCTGTGTCATACCGGCCCATCTAGCGTGGGCCGGAGTGATTCTTTTGGGATGACTTGAAAGGTGCACCTCTAAATGGGCCGTTACGTTCCGGCCCACCATGTCGGGCGTCGGCCCAATCACGGCCCGAGGCCCAAATCGGATCCTTTGCATTCTTCGTCGCGGCTAGAATTTTCTCCTACCTCTTCCGTCTCACTCTATTCCACCGCCGCCGCCGCCGCCGCCGCCGTATCTGTCTTGAGTTCCGCTCCGCCGGTAGCGAGACACAGCGAACCAGGCCTCCTTATACCCTACCCGTCCTTATACCCTACCCGTCGCCAAGAGGGCGGCGCCCTCCTTCTCGGCCCGCCGCTGCTGCTACTGGACTGGCGTGGAGTGGTAACTAACCTAGGATCTGCATCAGTTTCTTCTTTTTTTTTCCCGGTAACTAACCTAGCTTGCCTTTAGTGTGAATTGAAAGATGAGGAAGCTTAAGTTCCACGAGCACAAGCTCCTCAAGAGGACCAATTTCCTCGAGTACAAGAGGGAGCGCGGCCACCGCGAGGCGCTAATCACGCAGCGCTACCGCCTTGTTGAGAGGGACGACTACAAGAAGTATGCTCCTACCCCCACCTCGCCTGCCTTTTAATTAGATTTGTACTGAGTCAGTTGCAGTGTTACATTTTGTTGGTCTTTAACCGAAGCTTTCGATGGAGGGTGCGCTGTAAATGTGTGATTGCTGGGTAACAGGTACAATGGGATATGCTTAATGGTGCAAAAGCTCGTTAGCATCATCAAGCAAATGGATCCGAGAGACCCCTTCAGGATCGAGATGACAGACATGTTGCTCGATAAGCTGTAAGTTACAGCAGGTCCTCTTTGTTTAATCTGGCCCGATACGCACTGCTTATGTGAAATTCGAGGTGGACTACTAAGATTGCATCCTTTAAACACCTAAAGCGTAAAAAATTGCCCCCTTCAACTGTGATTGAACCATCAATTTGTTGTAGAGCTTTATGTAGGAACTCCTACGGGCAGTGTGTAAGGAAGGGCAGGACAGGAACATTTGTACAATTTGAGTATGGTTTCATTCACTATTTCAGATGTATGGGAAATATTGAATTGACAACATGTATGAATTAACGTACAGTAATTTGATGCCGTGTAAATGTGGCAAAGATTGTCTAGATAGCCTTACCTAATATTACGAGCTTTTAGTTGTAACACTATCTTCCTGCTTATGTGTGCTGATATGATGTAATTTTTAGCTTGGCCAGTGGTTAGTCTCAGTTTGTTATATACACGATGTATTTAATGGGCATAATTCACCATCACTTTTAGTTCTCATTCACTGTGGTTTAGGGAGAATGACAGTGGAATTCTTATATTGAAAACTATTACTCATTGCTAACCTATTAGACTTGGAACCATGAAACACTATTTGATTTCATTTTTGTTGACTCTGCTATCTTAGTCACTAAACCTTTTTAATTTTGACTGTATTATATTATGTCTCGTCTGATTTACTACTTGATATTTTTGATTTTTTCTTTGATACTTTTTACTGGTCCATTTGTTTGTGTATTCTGACTGGGTTTCATATATTTCAGGTATAATATGGGTGTGATTCCAACAAAAAAGAGTTTATTAAAATGTGAAAATCTTTCAGCAAGCGCCTTCTGCAGGTCTCTATCTATCACACACATGTAGTAATATTTTCCCTTACAATCAGTGCGAGCTTTTTGGAAGTTGCATTATTCTGATTTCCATTCTAATGCTTTGGTTCACTAAGATGTGTGTTATAGAATCTAGAATATATCATGTAATTTGTTGTGGCTAGCCTTTCGTTAGGAAACATGGCATATGACGTTCCATTTAACTTGTTACTAAATTCTACAGGCGGAGACTTGCAACAGTTATGGTGAGGCTGAAGTTTGCAGAGCACCTGAAAGAGGCTGTGACGTACATCGAACAGGGCCATGTGCGTGTAGGCCCAGAGACAGTCACTGATCCAGCCTTTCTAGTAACTAGAAACATGGAGGACTTCATTACCTGGGTGGATTCCTCGAAGATCAAGAGGAAGGTCTTGGAGTACAACGATGCATTGGATGATTTCGATGCCATGTCTTGAGAAAAATCACTCAACGGGGATGCTACCAATATGCATGATGTTTCTGAAACCAAACTCGGAGGTTGCTATTTGTTGCAGAGCTACTTGTGCATGCATTTAGCCTTTTTTTTCTTGTACCCCCCTTGGTAAAACCATTTTGTAGCTGGTCGATGCCACAACACCACAGGAATTCTGATTCTGGTCTGCATGCTGTGTGCTGTCGTCTTGTTAAGCGCTTGCTTTATGCTACATCACCACGGTCTACTCTGCTCGTAATCTGAAGTACGCTCGCTTTGTACTTCTGCCCCGCGTTTGATCTGGATGGATGAGTTGCACGTGTTTTAAACGAGCTTTTCTTACTCCGATGTTCTCACCGACACAAGTCCCTACTCAGCGGTTAGAGCGTGCGTGACTGAACTTATTAGAAATAGTGTAGTCATTGAGATATAGTGTAACAATGGGGATGATCACTTCTTTCATTGATTGATCAATACATATTTATAGTACATGGTGGATTATGATGCAAGTAAAGTGGGAGTAATCTAGATCTAAATACCGGATGCGCCTTAAACAAGATTTTCTGGCCTTTATCGCAACATTTAAGTTGTAACACAATGCAGCCGTGCAAGTGCATATCACGGGGGAGTAGCTGCGTGCTCGTGATTGCTTGCAAAATTATACTGCAGGTAAAGAAAAAGATGATATAGGGTGTGTTTAGTTCAGCTGTGGATTTTTTAAAATATAATTTTATCAGTGATATGTGAAAAAGTTGTTGTGATATGTGAGAAAGAAAAAGAAAGAAAATGATTTAGATGTACAACTATGGCAGGTATGTAATTTTTCTAATAGTTAGATGAGGAATTTCAAAAAACTGGGTTGGGAGGTGATTTTAATTTATACTGAGAAAAATTATAGCTTTTTGAGAATCTGCTTCACAGAAAAAACTTCTTTATTTAGATTTCATATTTTTGATAGAGAATCTGATTCATAAATCTGAACCAAACAGAGTTTGTGACTGCAGCACCAGTTTCCACCCACTGACATGTGGGTCTGATCTACGAGGCAAATTGCCATTCACGTGCCTGGCGCGGCGGGCCCACCCCCATTCTACCGCCACCATGGTGGCACAGCTCATCCGGACCGGGCGAGGAAGAGACATCAACGCTCAGTGGGGGCCGCGGGTGCGATTTCGGTCGTCCAGACGCGGTGCGACTCATCACCATCGTGGCGGGAGCCGTGGAGGGGCGGCTTGATGCGGAGGCGGCGCTCGGCTGCGTCCTAATCTGCTTCTAGGTAGGAGGTTGGAGGGAGGGGGGCAAGGCGTGGGTGTCGAAGGAAGGGGGAAGCCTAGCCACCGGTGGGTAGCGCTGTCCCGTCGCCCACTGGATCGTCGCCGATTCCTCGCCTGTCTCCCGGTTGAAATCGGTGGCAGTGGATAGCAACCCGAATGCATCTTTTTTTTTCTGCAAGCTTTAAACAGAGTCAAAAACATTGCACTAAGAAGTTGAATATCCACTGAAGAAGCAGCTGCTCGCACCTATTTGGTTTATGTTGGGCTGCAGAGCTGTTTCAAGATGGCATGACCAGCAGGACGGGCGGGATGTGGATGTAGAGAACATGAACGAAGTTTATTCATTGATCGCACGCAGTACTTATACATGAGTCTGTTACATTGGGCTACCAGAGAGGCAGCGAATATGTGTGCCACTAATGCGTGTGATAAATGGTAAGTGGAGGACGTGGGATCCGACTGCATGGCGCTGTAAATGACGAAGAAACAGGCGGGTAACTGATCAATCCGTTGCACCGTAGAAGCTGAAGAAACGGGCGAGTAATCAATCCGTTTTAATAAATACGCAACGTGGGTTGCATGGCATTGTAGATGCCGAAGAAGTGGGCGAGTAACGGATCAATCCGTTTCAACACTCCCCCCCCCCCCCCCCCCGGCAGTTCATGCATGGGTGGATGTAATGCATAAACTGGTTTTAAATCCTTCGAATGTCTTTGTCGCCAAGCCTTTGGTCATTATGTCTGCAAATTGTTGATCAGTAGGTACATGAATGACTCGAATTTCTCCAAGTTGTACCTTGTCACAACAAAGTGTATGTCCAATTCCACGTGCTTTGTCCTCCGATGGTGTATTGGATTTTGTGACATGTATATTGCTGATACATTGTCACAATATATGACAGTGGCCTTGGTGATAGGGCTATGAAGCTCACTTAACAGCTGGCGTAACCAGGTGCATTCTGCTGTGGCATTTGCAACGGCTCGATATTCAGCCTTCGCACTTGATCTTGGAACTGCTGTTTGCCTTTTAGATGACCATGAAATGAGGTTATCTCCAAGGAACACACAATATGCAGATGTTGAGCGCCTTGTATCAGGGCATCCGGCCCAATCTGCGTCAGAGTACGCTGTGATGTTGAGGGATTTAGAACATTGAATATGCAAACCATCATATAATGTTCCTTTGATGTAACCGAGTATCCTCTTGACAAGAGCCCAGTGAGTGTCACGAGGAGAATGCATATGAAGGCAAACCTGGTTGACGGAATAGGCAATGTCTGGCCGAGTTAATGTCAAGTATTGTAGTGCACCGGTTATACTTCGATAGAATGAAGGATCGTCAGCAAGAACTCCATCAGTTGAGGAGGCCTTTGGCTTTGCTTTGACTGGCGTTGGTGATGGCTTGCAGTTCAGCATGCCGGCACATTGGAGAATTTCTTCAGCATATTTGGACTGATTCAGGAAGAATCCCTTGTTTGATCTATGAACTTCAATGCCAAGAAAGAAGTGTAGAGGCCCCAAATCTTTCAGTGCAAATTTTTGGCCGAGTTGCTGAACAATTTGCTTCAACAGATGACTAGATGATGACGTTAGAACGATGTCATCAACATAGAGTAATAAGAATGCCGTGTCATTGCCACTTTGATAGATGAACAGGGACGAGTCAGATTTTGTTGCTATAAATCCCAATGAGGTCAAGACGGAAGCAAAAGTTTGAAACCATGCCCGTGGTGCTTGTTTGAGACCATATAGGGATTTTGAGAGTAAGCAAACATAGTCTGAATGTTCTTTATCAATGAAACCGGTGGGTTGAGCACAATATACCTTTTCGGTGAGATGCCCAGGTAGAAATGGGTTTTTAACGTCTAGTTGATGCACTGGCCATCTTATAGTTGTTCCTAGGTATAGTAAGATACGAATTGAAGCTGGTTTAACCACTGGTGATAAAGTCTGATCAAAATCAACACCTTCACGTTGATGAAAACCGCGAACTACTCATCTTGCTTTCCTGCGTTCCAGACTGCCATCCACATTTAGCTTGTTCTTGAACAGCCATTTCCCGGTGATAATATTGACACCGTGCGGACGTGGTACAAGTTCCCACGTTTGGTTTGCTTGGAGTGCTTGGAATTCTTCTTCCATGGCTCGAAGCCAGCCTGGGTCTCGCATGGCTGCTCGCACCGAAGTGGGAGGTGTTGAGGATGGGTGGTAGCAATGTTAGCGTACTTTGGGTTTGGCATATGTATGCCAGCCTGTGCGCGAGTGATCATGTGGTGTCTTGGAGCCTCAGCAAGCATTGCCTTGAGTTGTGAGGTTGCTGCTGGAGTATTGGCCGAGTGTGTGTGATATTGTTTTGTAGTGGAGCTTGGTGTGGGAGCTTGTGGCGGGGAAATAGCTGGTGGTGTGAGAGGTGCTTGTTGTTGTGGTTCTGTTTGTGTAGGACGTCGGCGAGGAGGTGGTGCAGTTGACACAAATATTGGATTGGTTCCCCTGAGAAGCTCCTGCGGTGATTGGACGACATGCATAGGTTTGGAATTCTTGAAAGGAAAGACGTCCTCATGGAATGTGACATGTCGTGATGTGATCACACGGTTATGAGTCGGGTCAAGACAGCGATAACCCTTTGTGTCTATGGGATATCCGAGGAAGATACAGGAAGAAGATCAAGGTGCAAGTTTATGTGGACTTGTGGAGGATTTGCTTGGGAAGCATAAACATCCAAAAGTCCTCAAGTGATCATAGTTTGGTGGGGAACCTAGAAGAATTTGGTGAGGTGGTAGGTTATGGCGTGCTCGACATGGGCGTAAGTTGATCAAGTGTGTTGCTGTAGCCAGAGCATAAGGCCAATATGAGGTGGGTACAGACGCATGTAGAAGCATCGTGCGTACACTATCGTTGAGTGTTCGAATGACTCGCTCCGCACGTCCATTTTGTTGGGACGTATATGGGCAGGTAAGTCGAAGGACAATGCCGTGGTGAGCAAGAAATGAACCCATAGCATGGTTGTCAAATTCCCTTCCATTGTCAGCTTGTAGGCATGCGATGGGGCATCGAAACTATGTCTGGACAAAAGCATGGAAGGAGATGATAGTAGGAAGAATATCGAATTTGTAGTGCAGCGGAAAGCTCCATACATAATGTGAAAAATCATCAAGTATGATAAAATAATACTTGAAACCAGAATTGCTGACAATAGGTGAAGTCCAGACAACACAATGAAGTAGCTGAAAAGGGAACATGGAAATAATAGTTGAAGAAGCAAATGGTAGTCGCACATGCTTGCCATGTTGGTAAGATGCACATCTGTGGACATCTTCCTTGACACAGCGAAAGGGAAACGTAGAGAGAATACGATGGAGCTGTCCGTGCCAGAGGTGACCGAGTCTGGCATGCCAGAGCTCAGATCCTTCCGTGGCAAGGAAGGAGATGTGTTCATTCTTGTCGTTCTTGATGGTGTAAAGTCCACCGTTGGAGTCACAACGGAGAAGAGTCGCCCCGTGCGAAAATCCTTAATTGAGAACCCAAAAGGATCGAAGATGATGGAAACAAAATTGTCACGGGTTAGTGCACGGACAAATATTAGATTTTTGAATAAGTGGGGTGGGATAAGGACATTGTTAAGTTGTAGGAGTGTATTGCTGGTGTCAATCGTCGTGCGTCCTATCAGATCGATAGGTAAGTGTGCCCCACTTCCAACAATGATTTGAGTTGGTGTTGTAAGAGATGAAGAGGAAGAGAGGATACCCGCATTGTTGGTCATGTGAGAGCTCGCTCCCGTGTCAAGTACCCAGTCGCCGCCACCCTGGTATGTATTCGGCGATGGTACCCCACTGAGCGCTGTCATGAGGCCTGGAGGTGCTTGTTGTTGGACAACGTTGTAAGTCGTGCTGTTCGGTGCAGGGAGAGCGTTAGCATGAAACGCCTGTTGAGTGAGATTTCCAGGTCGTGGTCCGAGTAACACGGATCCAGCTGGGCGCCACAAGGGCATTTGCCAAGCCTGGACAACACCCATCCATGGACGGTACGTCGTTCCCCAGGGAGCGGAAGGAAGAGCACTTTGACCATTGTTTGATGCAGTGGAATTGCCCTTCTTGGTGTTCTTCTTGTTGTTCTTCTTATTGTTCTTGTACTGCGAGGATTGTTGCGGATTAGAGGAGGAAGAGAATGGTGCTGTGGCTTGTTGTAGGGAGTTTAGCTGGGCAACTGAGCCTTCCGCCAGAAGCGCAGTGTTTGCCTACATCTTGGTTGTGTGTTGCTGACGTTTCTCATCTTGAAGGAGATAGTCACGAACTGAATGGAACATCGGCAAAGGTTTCTATGCGGTAACGACTGATATAGCATGGCTGAATTTGGAGCTAAGACCGCGAAGGGTGTCGATAACCATGGATGAATCAGATATAGGATGGCCGACATCTCGCAGGAGGTCACCCAACTCCTTGAGCCGGTCAAAGTATTCTGAAATTGCAAGATCTCCCTGAAACAGATTGTGAAACTCCTGTAATGCGTATACGGCAGGATGATATGCATTGTCAGGAAATAGGCCACGAATGGCCATCTAGAGATCATACGCCGTGGAATCAGTCAGATGTACCATCTTCATCAGGGATGTGGTGATGGAGTTGTAGAGCCACGAGATGATGCATTGATCTATTTGAAGTCATTCCTGACTGTGCCACATGAGGCGAGCATCAAGGGAGCCATCAACATGATCACGAAGATCAAATTTGCGCAGACTTGAATCCAAGAATGAAGACCAAATAGAGAAGTTAGCATCACCGTAATCAAGAACAATAGGAGCGTGATTACGAATGTTAACATGTTGGATCGTTGCTAGGAAAATCGGGATAGAGGAAGAATCGGCAAAAGGATTTGAGTTTTTAGAGGAGCGGGAAGATCCAGAGATAGAGGAAGTTGGGCTGGTGGCCATGGGGATCGGACAATCCTGATACCATGTAGAGAAGATGAACGTCGTTTATTCATTGATCACACACAGTACTTATACACGAGTATGTTACATTGGGTTACCAGAGAAGCAGCGAATATGTGTGCCACTAATGCGTGTGATAAATGGTAAGCGGAGGCCGTGGGATCCGGCTGCATGGCGCTGTAAATGACGAAAAAACAGGCGGGTAACTTATCAATCCATTGCACCGTAGAAGCTGAAGAAACGGTCGAGTAATCAATCCGTTTTAATAATATGCAACGTGGGCTGCATGACGCTGCATGGCGTTGTAGATGCTGAAGAAGTGGGCGAGTAACGGATCAATCCATTTTACTAGTGGAGGGTGGGTGTTAGAAAATTGGCGCCATGCATGGACAAGATGGGGAATGCGGAAGGGAAGGTGGTAGGAACAAGCAGCACAATATCATTGTTGGCGGCGCATACCTTGCTTCCTCTAGCAGTATGCAACCAGACCAATTTCCATGCACAAACAGCAGGATTAGGCCCCCTCGGAGCTTGCCGCTACTGAAAGAAGCAGCTGCTCGCACCTATTCAGTTTACGTTGGGCACTGGGGAAGGTCCATGGATGGAAGACATCATCAGCAGCGTACTCCTACTCTGCTAGCACGCCGGAACTTCTATGGATGGAAGCGGCGCCCGGCCGCGTCCCGATCTGCTGCTAGGTAGGAGGGAGGAGGGAGGGGGGGGGGGGGGGGGAGGGGGAAGCCTAGCCACCGGTGGGTACCGCTGTCCCGTCGCCTTCCGGGTCGCCGCCGCTCCATCGCCTGTCTCCCGGTTGAAATTGGTGGCAGTGGAGTCGGAGTCGGAGTTGGCATTGATCCGGAGTTGGGTTACTGATATTCAACTTGGACCTGGACCGGACTCGGACCCGGAGCAGTTAGAAAAATACGTTCCGACTCGGAGAGAAGCCACCCCCTATAAAACGCAGCGCAGTGCAACGCAGCAGGCAACTCGAAGAAACGGACAGAAGCAGCGCGAGATGGAGATCTCGGCGGAGTGCCTGCTTTACGAAGAGGACGTCCTTCGGAACCCATTCAGTATGGGAGCTTGGCTGCGCTACCTGTCGGCGAGCAGCGCGGCGCTGCTGCCATGGCGCGCCGCCATCTACGAGCGGGCGCTGAGGGCGCTGCCGGGCTCGTACAAGCTGTGGCACGCGTACCTGACGGAGCTCGAGGCCGCCGCGCGCGCCCTGCCTGTCACCGACCGCGCCCACGCCGCCCTCAACGCGGCCTTTGAGCGCGCGCTGGCCGCTACGCCTCCGCGCTTCTCGACCAACGCCTCCTCACCAGCGCCCGTCGCGCGCTCCGCGCCCTGCCCGTCACGCAGCACCACCTCGTGTGGCCGGTCTTCCTCCGCCTTGCCTAGCTTCCTGGCTGCCCCGCTCAGACCACCGCACGCGTCCTCGGCCGCTACCTCCAGTTCGACCCAGACTACGTCGAGGACTTCATCGCCCACCTCGTCTCTGTCGGCAAGTTTCGGGAAGCGGTCGAGCACCTTGCCGCGGTCATCAACGACGACGGCTTCCACTCCGTCAAGGGCACCACCAAGCGTCAGGTCCTGCTCGACCTCTGCGACCTACTCGCCAAGCATCCGGAGGACGTTACGGGTCTGCCCGTCGAAGACATACTCCGCAGCGCCGTCGGAAAGTTCCCAGAAGAGTCCGGCGTGCTGTGGACAACACTGGCGGGATACTTTGCTCGGAAGGGCCTCTATAACAAGGCGAGAGACGTGCTCAAGGAGGGCACCATCACCGCGACCGCCGTCAAAGACTTCCGGCTGGCGTTCGGGGCCCTACCTCCACTTGGAACACGCTCTGGTCTCCGCGGAAGCAGATCGTGACGAAGATGGCGAAAAAGTGAACTCTGTTCTTCAGAGCTGCTGGCTGGCCACCGACCACTCCGACGCCGACATGACCATGGCGAGGCTGGAGCGATTGCTGGACCGTCGGCCAGAGCTGCTCAACAGAGTGCAGCTGAGGCAGAACCCGCACGACGTCCACGCGTGGCATGACAGGGTGAAGATCTTCCACACGGACACCGCGCGACAAGCCACGACCTACGCCGAGGCCCTGAGGACCGTCGATCCGATGAAGGCTACGGGAAAGCCGCACACGCTCTGGCTCGCGTTCGTCAAGATGTACGAGGGACGCGGCATGCTGGACAGCGCCCGGGAAGTGTTCCGACGCGCCACGCAGGTGAACTTCAAGTCAGTCGACGACCTCGCCACCGTCTGGTGCGAGTGGGCAGAGATGGAGCTGAGACGAGGGGACCACGTGACTGCCATCGACCTCATCCGTCAAGCGACGTCGGAGCCAACGGCCGAGGTCAGGAGACGGGCCGCCGCCGGCGCCGCCGATGACGACCCGGCTCAGATGAAACTGCACAGGTCCCTCAAGCTGTGGTGCTTCTACGCCGACCTGATGGAGACACACGGAGTGCTGGACTCCACGTTCGCCGTGTACGAGAAGATTCACTATCTGGGACTCGCCACGCCTCTGCTGGTCCTCAACCATGCCGCGCTTCTCCAGGCGTACAGCCGTTTCGAGGACGCGTTCCGGGTCTATCAGAGGGGCGTCGAGTCCTTCAACTACCCGCACGCCGAGCCCATATGGGCGGCCTACCTGACCAAGTTCGTCGAGAGGTACGGAACGAGCAAGCCGGAGAGGGTGAGGGACCTGTTCGAGGACGCCGTCTGGCATTCTCCGCCGGAAACGACGAAGGCCATTTTTCTCCGGTACGCCAAGTTCGAGGAGGACATTGGCCTCGCCGGACGCGCCATGAAGGTCTACGAGCACGCCGCGAACGCTGTTCGCAGCTGCGACAAGCTCAGCGTCTACGACGTGTACATCGCATGGGCCACGGCGTTGTTCGGCGTTCTCAAGACGAGGGAGGTATTCCATCACGCCATCGGCAGCGGCGGTCTTCCGGACAAGGACGCGAGGGCGTTTTGTATCCGGTTCGCCGAGCTGGAGATTGGCCTCGGTGAAGTCCACCGTGCGAGGGCGCTGTACGTGTACGCGTCAGGCTTCACCGATCCAGGCGCTCACCCAGAATTCTGGAGACGATGGAAAGACTTCGAGGTGCTTCACGGAGACGAGAGCACCTTCAAAGAGATGCTCCGGCTGAAAAGAACGATGACAATGGCTGCCCACGCTGTCGACGTCCAGGCGCAGGCTGCCACGGGCACGATGAAGAGGCAATGCGCCGGCCAACAAGTCGATGACATTGGCATGCTGCAACCAAGGAGCAAGAGACTACGTGGAATGTAGTAGTAGCGTTTTGCTATTTTTTTTTTCTGTTTATTGTAGGCTGGGTTCTGACCAGCAGAAATGATGTATCCCACAAAGCATGGTATAATTGCCTTCTATGATTCTATCACATCTCTTTTGATTACACATGGACATGACTGTGAACAACTGTGACAGCAGCACATGGACATTGCCTTCTAGCACATCTCTTTTCAGTACAGCAGCACATACATTGGGAATGGACGTTCCAATTGTAAACTCTAGTTCTGTTGACTCAGAACCATGATGTGACAATCAGAGCGAGCATTGTCACAATCTTTCTTTGTGACACTCAAGTACCTAGACCTCATGAACTGGATTAGTCATCCCCTTCACAGCCGTAGAAACAAATGAGACGCTAGATGTTTCTGTGCAAGTGCCCAGTGGGATAATCAAAGCGGGCCTAACTTTTCTGTGACAGCTGCCGAAAAAATAGGGGTTTCGTTGACTGTAAATATAAAATATAATATATCAAATACTACTATATTATAAAAATATTGTCACTAATCATGTCACAATAATAAATTTGAAATAAAAGAATCATATTTATATTATTTAAAACAATTTCTTCTAACTCTTCTCGATGCACAAAGGAGCCAAACCAATTAGCATTTTCATAGATATTACTTGCCTCAAAAGTTTTTCAATAATTTAAACTTTGAAAAGCTTCTTTCAGCTAATGCGACACCAACATAGTAAACAAGATTCGATAAGTGGATCTATTGAGATAGTTGTCAACTTCTCTAACAAACTCAAAAATCTCCATAGCAGATGTCGGAGTGTGAGAGCTGCGACACTCCTCACGGCCTGCTCGGAAGCAGTCCGCGAGGTTCTTTTTTTTCCGGAGGGGGCTTGGCGCCATACGCGACCTGGTCTAGAGGGAGCGGATGAACATCGAGATTTACGTGGTTCGAGCCGCCGGAGTGTAATATCCCACGTCCACGGGAGTGCTTCCTGTATTCTTTGCTTGCATGTGCATGAGAGGGTGCTCGGTGTGAACCCTTTGTTGGGTGGTCACCCTGATCCTTTTATAGTTTAAGGCCGGGGTGGTTACAATGTGACTTGGGGGCCGACAGGTGGCCCTAACGCTATGTGTACCCTATACATGATCTAGGGCTTCGTCTTCTAAGTAGAGTTGGTCGATGGAGGAGTTAAGTCCCTCCGTCCTGCGCGCTGAGCGCCCCTAACCGCGTGTCAGGTGATGATGAAGACACCGTCTTGTCGCCGCGTCTTCTCGCCCTGCTTGGGCGGATTCGTGCTGTTGGAAGGCACGTGGCTACGATGGGGCTCGCCTCAGCGGGGAGGCGAGGCCCAGGCTATCTTTTACCCACTACGTGGGGGTACCTGCTCTTCAAGGTACCGACAGTGGCCCCCCGGCCCATCTCGGGGGAGGCATCGAGCCCGTAGGTGGGGCCACCATCTCTCCCGCGTGGTGGTTTTGAACCTGCACTTTGGAGACCGAAGCGGCGATGAGATTTTCGCGTAGTGGACGAGTGATTGTACCTGGGAGACGAAAAGGCTGCACGTCCTTGGCGTAGTGGGCGTACTTGCCAGTTGAAGCGGCAGCGTGTCGTCGTGTTTACTCTTGATTGATGAGTCAGGACGACGCACTCGAGGGGTCGCCTCGGGATAATTACTACGACAACCCATAGGTCGCAGGCATACCGCGCTGTTCTCCTCGGGAACCGCCGGGCGTTCCTGAGACGTTACACGCCTGATCCCCAGCGTCTGACCGGTGGACCTAGTCCCTACCCGTCATCGAGGGGGGGGGGTGAGTGCCAAGGCGACGTGTTCGAGGGGTTGTCTCAGGGCACTTATTGCGGCAACCAACGAGTTGATCACCACAACTCTACCGCGCCACTCTTCTCGGGAACTGTCGGACGTTCTCGAGATGTTACTCGCTTGGACCCCAGTATATGACGGGTGGACCTAGATCCTACTCGTCGTTGGAGGAAGCGAATAACCTGCGACGTGCAGAGGTAGAAGCCCAATCGTCGCACCTTTTGCCCTGCCAGAGGTATCAGTTGTGTATAGAAGGAGGCCTTCCGGTGTTGGATGACACCTTCCCTCATCATGTTGCCTTTGTTCTCCTCTTGCGCGCTGGAAGCCCCTGCTTCCTAGCACTCTCGCCCACCAGATGCTCTTTCATCGGTAACCATCTTCGTCCTCTTTTGCGAGATGTTCTTGTGGGTGCGGCCTTCTGAGGCGTCCCTCTCCTTGATGGTCCCGGATAGAAGCACAAGCCATTCTGATGGCATACCGACGGTAAGGGAGGCCGTCGGGGATAGGATCCTCGACCTGCAGGGTGTCTCCACACCAATGTCATATGGGGCATGTCCTATAGGCACCTTGCCGGAGAAGGGCGATCTGCCGGTACCAGAGCAAGGTTAAGTCTAGAGTGATCAAGCCTTCCTCCAGGTACTGTTGTGAACAACCAAAAATGCCATAGATGGCATTTTTCTCACATGACACTGGATATCACCGTTGCCTCAGTCCAACATAAGTAGCTGCTGTCCTTGGTCTTATAGCAGGTGACTGTCTCCCAGCGCAAAGAACGGCTTGGGGGGCAATCAAGTATGCCATGGAGCAGGAGATTGCTCGACTTGTAGCTGCTAGGCTCCTTAGTTGTCTTGTATCCCTTTTGTACGCCAGAACTCTATCATTAATGAAAGTCCTTTGTTTCACGTCTTCCATTTTCCTGAGTTGTTGATGTCGACTTCGGACCCTTGGCACCGTAAAGGTCCGGAATGACTTAGCCGACGTGGGTAGCTCTTTGCCAATATCTTGAGCTTGCTCCTCCAGATCCTAAGCAGCGTAAGGGTCCGGGGCGCTCCGGCGGTGTGGCTACCACTTCTTCTGGGTTCTTGGCAGCGCAAGGACTCAAGGGAAGTTCGGCCTTCAGCTTGTCTCAGGGGGACATGTAACAGCTTCGGACCTTACCCCAGCGGGGAGGCTCTGGACCGGAGCCCAGGGCACGTGCGAGCTCCGGAGCTATCCTTAGAAGAGAGGAGGCTTTGAGCTAGGTGATGTGTGACAGCTTCGGGTTCCAACTCAGCGGAGAGGCTTCAGACCGGAGCCCAGGGTACGCGTCGGCTCCGGAACTCAAGCTCACGTGTCAGCCCCAGGGCTGACCTTAGGGCCATGGGCACGTGGCTTGCCTGTTTATAGTTGATATACATGAGCAAGCACAAACTGTAAAGGGAGAGTGCACAGGGCACGTGCGAGCTCCAGAGCTATCCTCAGCGGGGAGGAGGCTCTGAGCCAGGTGATGCGTGGCACCTCCGGATTCCACCTCAGCGGGGAGGCTTCGTACCGGATCCTAGGGAATGCGTCGGCTCCGGAACTCAAGCTCACGTGGCAGCCCCAGGGCTGACCTTAGGGCCAAGGGCACGTGGCATGCCCATTTACAGTTGATATGCATGAGTAAGCACAAACTGTAAAGGGAGAGTGCACAGGCACGTGCAAGCTCCAGAGCTATCCTCAGCGGGGAGGAGGCTCTGATCTAGGTGATGCGTGGCAGCTCCGGGTTCCACCTCAGCGGGGAGGCTTCAGACCGGAGCCCAGGGCACACGTCGGCTCCGAAACTCAAGCTCGCGTGGCAGCCCCAGGGCTGACCTTAGGTCCAAGGGCACGTGGCCTGCTCGTTTACAGTTGATATGCATGAGCAAGCACAAACCGTAAAGGGAGAGTGCACAGGGCACGTGTGAGCTCCGGAGCTATCCTCAGCGGGGAGGAGGCTCTGAGCCAGGTGATGCGTGGCAGCTCCAGGTTCCACCTCAGCGGGAAGGCTTCCGACCAGAGCCCAGGGCACGCGTCGGCTCCAGAACTCAAGCTCACGTGGCAGTCCCAGGGCTGACCTCAGGGCCAAGGGCACATGGCTTGCCCGTTTACAGTTGATATGCATGAGCAAGCACAAACTGTAAAGGGAGAGTGCATAGGGAACGTGCGAGCTCAGGAGCTATCATCAGCGGGAAAGAGGCTCTGAGCCAGGTGATGTATGGCAGCTCCGTGTTCCACCTCAGTGGGGAGACTTCGGACCGAAGCCCAGGGCACGCGTCGGCTTCGGAACTCAAGCTTATGTGGCAGCCCCAGGGCTGACCTTAGGGCCAAGGGCACGTGGCTTGCCCGTTTATAGTTGATATGCATGAGCAAGCATAAACTATAAAGGAAGGATGCACAAGACAAGGCAAAACTTTCTCACTTAAGAATCCCCTCATAGGAGGAAACTGGCCGTACTAGAAGGCAGCGATCCGCTCCAGATGTCGAGAGTTATAGGGCTCCTTCGAGGCTTAGCGGTTCTAAGCACTGTTCCTAGACACTATAGACACTATGACACCCTTTTAGAGAAAATGAAACCCTACGGATGCGCTATGGATAGAACTTATGGATGTGTTCTATGTTCCACAGATTGGGTAGAGGTACCCCATCCCCTGTGGCTAGGCGCGCGCACCCGGGAAGGCATACTTGTGTCACCCGGAAGGGGCCCTCCCAGCTAGGGGAGAGTTTGTTCCCCCTGCTCGAGAAAGTATTTGCCGAAGCACCAGGTCACCCACCTCGAGCTATCTACTCCGCACAAACCGCTGCTGATAACGCTGGAGCAGTTGACAATATCACGTGTTTTGGGCAGCTGCTTGCCAGCTTCGCTCATCGACAAGGTTGATATCTTCACGGAGGAGCTGGTCCTGCGTGGCTTCGTCATACGCATGGACACGGGATGAGACCATGGTGATTTACGGGGGGAGGACGGCCTCAACCCCATACACCAGGAAGAAGGGTATTTCCTCAGTCGATTGATTGAGGGACGTCCAGCTAGCCCACAGTGCACACGGAAGCTCTTCAACCCAATTGGTACCGTGCTTCTTCAAGATGTTGTAGGTGCGCGTCTTGAGTCCCATGAGTATCTCGGCATTTGCTCTTTCGGCTTGACCATTACTCTCTGGATGAGCAACAGAAGCATAGCAAACTTGGATGCCGATGTCTTCGTAGTAGTCTTGGAATACCGCATTGGTGAATTGGGTCCCGTTGTCGGTGATGATTCTGTTTAGGACCCCGAACCAACAAATGATTGACTTGATGAACTTGACTGCTGATTGCTTGTTGATGGTTACTGGAGGGGTAGCTTCCGGCCACTTTGTGAACTTATCTACGCCGACGTAGAGGTACCGGTACCCTCCGACGGATCTAGGAAATGGTCCCAGGATGTCTAGCCCCCACACATCAAAGGGCCATGAGGGCAGGATCATCTGCAGCATTTGCGTTGGTGTGTGTGGATCTTCTTAGCGTGGAACTGGCACGCCTTGCATCTCTTAACCAGGTCGACGACATCCTGAAGAGATGTCGGCCAATAAAAGCCATGCCGGAAGGCCATACCAACCAGCGTGCAGGAAGATGCATGGTTCCCACACTCGCCTCCATGGATCTCTGCGAGCAGGTCGCAACCCTCCTCCCATGTTATGCACCAAAATAGGCCGCCATTAGCGTCACGCCGGTAGAAATCCCCTTCTACCAGCGTGTATCTCTTAGCCAACCGAGCGATTCATTTAGCGAATACACGTTCATTGGGATGGAACTTGTCTTTCACGTAGTCCCGAATCTCCGTGATCCATGCATCGGGACCTACTTGAGCACTTGGATCTTGAGCGTCGGGTTGCACGGAGTCTCCGATGACGCTTACGATCCTTGGCGGGCGACATGGTAACATGGCCGCCGGGACCACCAGCTTCGAGGTGCTGGTCTCACCCCCTTCGCCTGGTTCGGCCGGCCAGGCGGTAGGTCACAGCAACTTCCTTTCAAAGACCCCCTCAGGCACCAGAACTCAAGTGGAAGCCTTCGTTGACATGTCGTCGGCTATTGTATTATTGGCACGGGAAACATGACACAAGTCCAAGGATAAGAAGTCCTTCTCCAACTTCTGTACTTGAAGGAGATATGATGCAAGCTATGGGTCGTTGCAGCAACACTCTCCCTTGACTTGCTTAATGATCAACTAAGGATCACCCTTGTGAAAGTGCATCTAGGCATTCACTTGTGAGTTTTGGACGATTGATGACAAATGAATTGAGATCCTAATGAACTTGTTGAGATGAATGCAGATTAACTCGTGCAAGGTAGCATTGGTGCAGTCAAAAAGGTGAAAAATGAAGTGATGAGGAAATAGGAAAAGGACAGGTCCATGAACCAAGCGCAATGTAGACTTACTTGTATAGGATGTGTGTGAGAGACACATCCCAAGATCTCAAAATCTTTGCGTAGGGGTAAGGTCTTAAAACAAATTCAAATCACTCATGACACGGTGCACCGGACTAGTCCACTCAGAAACCGGACTAGTCCATTCAACTTTCTGTTGCATCACAACACGGTGCACCGGACTAGTCCGCTTAGAAACCGGACTAGTCCGATCAACTCTCTGGAACCAGCATTCACCTTGAACCAGACTAGTCCGCTCAGAAACCGGACTAGTCCGATCAACTCTCTAGAATTAGCAGTCACCTTGCACCGGACTAGTACGCTCTTGGACCGGACTAGTCTGTTCAAGTTTTTGTAAACACATTAAATTAGGGTTTCCATTGTGCCGCATGCAACACGAAAATTGTACATGGCACACCGGACTAGTCCGGTGAACAGAGCGGACTAGTCCGGCCGCCAGGGTTTTTGGAAACCTTATATAAATAGAGGTGCACGGCCACACATTGTACTTATTGGACCCCCAGCGCCGCCGCACGCCCCAAGAGCACAAAAATTACCTCTCTCCACTCATTCTAAGCCGAGAAATATTAAGTCTTTGAGGATTGGAGATTGGATCAAGGAGAGAGTCATTCTTCTCGCGATTGAGCTCTTGGTTTGTCTTCTCTCACACAATTGCTGATTGTTGTTCTATGTACTCTCTGTAATCTTGTGAGAGCACTCAGATGGTTAGAACGCCCCATGTATAATTGTTTACCCCTGTGTGTGGATAGTGGAATTGAATCGGCCTTTGTGGTGATTCAACGAGGGAAGGGTTGGTGAAGACCCGGTCCTTGGTGGACTCCTCAACGGGGACGTAGATTCCTGGGTGGAATCGAACCTCGGGATAAAACTTTGTCTCGTGTCTTTTCAATCTTCCTTCAATTGTTATTTAGGGGTGCTAGTCATTATTTGATTTACATCCGCACCTAGTGTTAAAATTGAGAGTTATTGTGTCTTACTTCATTATACTTGAATAACCATTTATTTTCCGCTGCACAAATACCTGAAGTAGGAACAAGTCCCACTTTGATCTTTTAATTACGATCATACCGGACTAGTCCAGCTCACCTGGAATTAATCAGTTCACCAAGTGTTTCAGGAAACCGTCTAAAAATTCAAAGAGCCTATTCACCCCCCCTATAGGCTACATTCAATTGGTATCAGAGCCAAACTCTTTAGAAGAGTATCACCGTTCGAAGAGATGATGTCGGAAATCAAGGGTGAATCCAAGGGCTTCCATCATGAAAAAGGTGGTGATGAAGGGAACGAAAAGTTGGACAAGCTCCTCAATGCCATTCAAGACTGCGAGGAAGATGATGAGGAGATGCTCCAATTAAAGGCGCTTATGCGGAAGAAGGCACTCTTCCCCAACGGGAAGAAAATCGAAGACAAAAAGCAAAAAGGGGGTAGTCACAAAGACTACTCCCGATATCCTTTTAACTATGAGCGTTCAAATTCAAATAATCATTATTTGTCAATTCCATTAGGCAAATCACCTTACTTTGATGGAACTGATTATACAATGTGGAAACAAAACATGAAAATGCACCTTATATCTCTTAACCCAAGTATTTGGCATATAGTGTGTACAGGTTTAGATATACCTGATGACGATGAAGAGCTAACCCTAGATCAAGAACAAGCTATTCATCGGAACGCTCAAGCCGCAGCAGTAATCACCTCATCATTGAGCCGAGATGAGTTCACCAAGGTGGATGGACTTGAAATTGCTAAAGAAATATAGGACACTCTCAAAACTGCACATGAAGGTGATCGTCATGTGCGTGAAGCCAAGATCGAAATGATAGAAGGTGAATTGGGAAGGTTTGCCATTGAAGAAGGAGAATCACCTAAAGAGATGTACAATAGACTGAAGTCTCTCATCAATAAGGTCCGAGCCTATGGTAGCAAAAAGTGGACGGATCATGAGGTGGTCAAGTTAATTCTTAGGGCATTCATGCCTCGGATGTTGACACTCTGTTCCATGATCAGAGAAAGTCCCAGGTTTCACAAAATGACCCCGGACGAGATTCTTGGCAAGATCATCAACTTTAAAATTATGGAGAAGGGAGCCAAGCATATCAAGGAACTTGACGACCTCACCTCAGCAAAGAAGAGAGGAGTTGCACTAAAGGCAACATGCAAGCCAGCATCAAAAGAATCTCTAGAAGCTCTTGAGTACGATGATGGTGATGATGAAAGCACTGATATCGATGAAGAAGACATGATCATGTTCATCAAAAACTTCAAGAAAATGATGAGAAGAAAAAAGGGTGGCAACTCAAATGAAAGAAGATACAAGGACAAATAAAGATCTAATACGGAGCGCGCGTGTTACAATTGTGGGGAATATGACCATTTCATGGTTGATTGTCCACATGAAGATAACAAGAGGAAGAGTAAAGACAACAAATCTCAACAAAATAAAATATTCAAGAAAAAGAAGTAATATGGCCAAGCAAATCTAGGGAAGGAGTGGGACTCCAATGATGAGTGTGTATTATATCAAGAAGAAGCCCCATGTCAAACACTGAGGAGAATGGCACTTGGTGATATTCGACCTCAAGAACAATCACAAGAATTAGGTGCTCAAGATGAACCTCAACAGGAGAGCTATGATCAAGGGGAAGCCCATGCACAAAATCAAGATCATGAAGACCAAAAAGATGATCAAAGCATTAATAACGGCAACGATCCAGGGTGAGCTGAAGAAGATGATGATTGTGAGAACACAACAACACAAGTACCACATCCAAGAGTACACCAAAGCATACAAAGAGATCACCCCGTTGACAACATAATTGGTGATATACAAAAGGGAGTGACAACTCGATCACGTATAGCTAACTTTTGTGAATACTATTCCTTTGTATCCTCTTTAGAACCATACAAGGTCGAAGATGCGCTAAAAGATCCAAACTGGGTGATGGCAATGCAAGAAGAATTGAACAACTTCAAGAGGAACGAAGTATGGGAACTCGTTGAAAGACCAAAGTCCAATATCGTCGGCACTAAATGGGTCTTTCGCAACAAGCAAGACGAACACAAAGTTGTAACAAGAAACAAGGCACAACTTGTGGCTAAAGGTTACTCACAAGTTGAAGGTTTGGATTTTGACGAGACTTTCGCTCTCGTAGCTAGGCTTGAATCAATTCGTATATTACTGGCATATGCTACTCACCATAATTTCAAGCTGTACCAAATGGATGTCAAAAGCACCTTCCTCAACGGACCTATCAAGGAGAAGGTGTACGTGGAGCAACCACCTGGTTTTGAAGATCGAGAGTACCCCAACCATGTGTTCAAACTGCATAAGGCTCTCTATGGCCTCAAACAAGCTCCTAGAGCTTGGTATGAGTGCCTTAGAGATTTTCTAATTGAAAATGGCTTTAGAATTGGTAAATCTGATTACACCCTATTTATCAAACACTTTAATGAGGATCTATTTATCTGTCAAATCTATGTTGATGATATCATATTCGGTTCAACTAACAAATATTTTTGTCAAGATTTTAGTAAAAGCATGACAGATAGATTCGAGATGTCCATGATGGGAGAATTGAGATACTTTTTGGGATTCCAAGTAAAACAAATAAAGGAAGGAACATTCATAAGCCAAACAAAGTATACTTAAGACATTCTCAAGAAATTTCGCATGGACAAAGCGAAGCCCATAAAGACTCCCATAGCAACAAATGGACATTTAGACCTTAATGAAGATGAACCTAACGTGGATCAAAAGGTATATCGTTCCATGATTGGATCTCTATTTTATCTTTGTGCATCTAGGCCTGATATCATGTTTAAGTGTTTGTATGTGTGCAAGATTTCAAGCCAATCCAAAGGAATGTCATTTGACAACCGTAAAGAGAATCTTGCGATATTTAGTCCATACACCCAACCTAGGCCTTTGGTACCCTAAAGGTTCAAAGTTCAATCTCATTGGATACTCCGATGCAGATTATGCAGGATGCAAAGTAGATAGAAAAAGTACTTCTAGAACTTGCCAATTCTTGGGTAGGTCCCTAGTTTCCTGGTCCTCCAAAAGCAAAACTCAATTGTATTGTTCACAGCCGAAGTGAAGTATGTTGCACCCGAGAGTTGTTGTGCATAACTCTTTTGGATGCGACAAACCCTAAGTGACTACGGTTACAATATGAACCGTATTCCACTCCTTTGTGACAATGAGAGTGCGATTAAGATTGCACATAACACTATTGAGCACTCTAGGACCAAACACATTGATATTCGACATCATTTTTTGAGAGACCATTCAATCAAAGGAGACATAGCCATTTCCCATGTCAAAACCGAGAAACAACTAGCTAATATCTTCACCAAGCCACTTGATGAAAAACATTTCTGTGAGCTTAGGAATGAACTAAATATACTTGACTCTCAGAACGTGGCTTGAAACACTGCATACCTGCTTGAATTCTCAAAATATTACTTACTTTGCGAAAAACTATCCCTTATCTCAATTTTCTCTTGAAAACTATTTAAATTAATGAATCTTGATGAATAATGACTATTGTCTGATTGTTGATTGCTTACTGGGCATATTCATCAAGATTATTTGTGAAATTTATGTCCGAGTTTAAAAGTCTATACATGCGCCAACCTCAGCCCTCCTCACCTCACAAGCACCCTCTTGCCTCTCACTCCTCAAACCCTAGCCCCCAAGGTGATTTTTGACCTTGGCCAACAAAGTCGAAGTTCTCTCCACGTAAAAGCTTCTCCTCGACGTGTGGCCTCATCTCCTCCAGACTAATTCGGATCAGACTTCACGCTTCGACTCAAATCCTCATTTTGGGTAAAATTCCTCTCAAGTCAAGTTCTCATCTTTCTGATACCTTTCCTCAATTTTCCTGATTTCTAGAACATACACTACCTTTCTATATGCATTCCTAGTATATCTCTCCATAATTTGCATCAATTTTTGGTAGATCTGTTGAAAATAGGAAGTTAGGGTTCTTCAGCAAGTCCGGACTAGTCCGGTCTCTGGTGCGGACAAGTCCGGTATTCCGGACAAGTCCGCACTATGAAAACGTACAAGTCCGGTTACCTGTCAATTGAACATCTAACTTCTTATTTCCACATAATCTACAATCCATCGTGTCAATCAACGCTTGATTTTTCTGTCAGGAACGATGTCATCACACTCCGAGGCCATGAAGAAGAAACATGACAACGTTGCTCAACCGTCTTCTCCCGACGATTCTCTTCCTAAAAGGAGGAGAGTGGTTGGTAAGACGGCACAGAGAAACGATATTGTTGGAAGCTCTGCAGCCCCTAAAAGAAATGTCGAGAAGGGCAAAGGACTTGCTAGTGGTCCTATTGGTCCACTGAAGAAGAAGGCCCCCATTCATCGCAACAGGCAGCCATCAAGTGATGACTTTACTGGAAAGGGGAGTGAACTGGCGGACAACCTCAGAAAAATTCAAGTCTATGGGCAGCCAAAGCAATGTGCAGACCCCAGATTTTGGAGCAACTTCCATGCTGACTACTATGAGCATGTCTACATGAAGATAAAGAATCCTGTTGTTGAGAGTCAGTGGCTCAATATTGACTACTTGCAATCCAAGAAATGACAAGCCTATCATGAGGTACTCGAGGCATTAGAGAGGCATGACTTGAAGGACCTCCTATCTTTTCAATATGACTGGAACAATGAGGTAATCACCCAGTTCTACTCTACTCTCTACTTTGCCCACGATGATGGGGATGAGATGATTTGGATGACACATGGATCCAGATATAGTGTCACCTATGAGGAATTTGCAAAGATACTTCATATTGAACACACCCTGGATAATGAGCTTATCATTCACAACCTGAAGCCCTTGGAAAAGAATGAGCTGGAATTCTTGTATGATACAAGAATGCCATATGTACCTCCCACTACCAAGTACTTGAAGCCATTCTTTGCCGTGCTCAATAGGATCCTGAGAAAGACCATAGCTCCAAAGGATGGTGATGCAGGGACAATCCAAGGGACTATGAGGACATTGATGAAAGTGATAAGCACGAAGAGGACCTTCAATGTCTTTAAGTACATCTACAATGACATTGTGAATATCTCCATAATTCCAAACAGGTCCTGTGCTATGCACCTTATGTCATGTATATAATTGAGAAGGTGACAGGACTGGAGTTTGTCAAATATGTATCTCACACTAGTCTCAAGCCCCAGAAGCCTACAATCTACACTGTGCCCTCTGCTCATGAAGGCTCAAGGGCGTCGGAGCCTACACCTACTCCTATCCCTCCACCTTCTAGAGAGTCCTCCAGTGGTATGCTCAAAATGCTCTCCTCTATTTTTCGCTGTTGTCGCAAAATTGAAGTCAAGCAACACAAGGAGAGTTTGGCCAGAAAGAGATATCAAAAATATGTGAAGGCCAACATCAAAGCCATCTGTGAGAAGCTAGAGATTGAGCCAGTTGGATCACCACAGATCTCTGAGCACTTTGAAGAAGACTTCACTGAAATGGCTAAAAAAAGATCAAGAGTTTAGGTCCTTTGGACTTGCAGGTGTCTCCACTCCTCCTCCTCAGCATGGTCATGAAGACAATGATGAAGATGACGATGAAGATAGGATCGAGAGTGAGGGAGAGAGCGGCGATGAGTGATTCCACTCAATTTTTTCCTTTTTGGTGCCTTGATGCCAAAGGGGGAGAGATTGAGATTTATCTTAAGTCATCTTATTGTAAACCTTAAGGACTAGCGATCATGGACATGTATTTTAAAGTTCCATGTACTTTTATTTTAAACTTTGTTGGATGTTTGATGCTCATTCCATATTGATGTGATGACTACCTCTATGTTTGAAATGTTCTTACCTTCTTGTGGCATGTCACATTCTTTTTCACACACTCTTTAGGCATCCCACCATAAAGGTTGCATATATGTGAGAAGTTCCTGTCACTCATTTATAATTCTAATATATGCACACTTTATGAAAAATAAATTTTATCATTAATTATGTAATCTCAGTTGGTTGTCATCAGTCACCAAAAAGGGGGACATTGAACGTGCATCCAGGCATTCCCTTGTGGGTTTTGGACAATTGATGACAAATGAATTGAGATCCCAATGAACTTGTTGAGATGAATGCAGATTAACTTGTGCAAGGTAGCAGTGGTGCATGTCACACCCGGTTTTTTCGAAGAACAACCAAGTGAATATTACATGTATGCCAGGATCATTTTCTCATACATGTAATGACAAATAGTGAAGCATCATTTATTACAAGCCAGGTGTCGAATATAAATAAGTCTTACATCGCAAATGTCTCAATGGACACTAATGCTTCATCACAAGTAAATAAACTAGCAGCGGAATATTATTCTTTAGGGCTCCATCACAGGCGTTGCCCGGGGGTCTTCATGAACCTAAAAACCTTCCTCGGGTCCAAAATCTTGGTCATTATACACCACCTCATTATCTTGACCTGAGCAGCAATATAAACCAACAAATATGCAAGGTTGAGTACCAATGGTACTCAGCAAGTGTGGGAAAATTATATCATGCATGGCTAGAACAAGGGGAGGTTGAACTCATGGTTAAAGCACTACGCAATCAATACCTATCACCTTAGCTTATTAAGCACCTAAATCACTACACAGGTGAAATGTTCCCAATCTCCCATCCCATCATCATAATCCAATAACCATAACATCATTTCCAATGTTAAGCTCCCCGCTTAACTTCCAAAACCATCAATCCTCTAATCATGAATAAGTCCAGGCCGCTCTTGACCGTGAGCACGGCTGTCAAGACAGTTTTGACTTTGCAGAGTTTGTACCACTGTACCCACATGTAGTGATTTCATCCCCCGTTGCCGGGTGGACTAAAAGAACCTCCATTATGCCAGTGGCTACGATCCACATTCACACTTCCCAGGTGTGCAGCCAGGAGATCACTACGAAGCCTTTACAAAGGGATTCCCGACGAGCGTGGGCCCACTGAGGTTTCACCCCTAACAGCATACAAGAGGCTCCAACCCCGCTGCAGTGGCCCCCTCTTGAGCCTTGCGGTTCATATGGTAGTCCAGCTGACACCCACTCCCCGCACCATCCAACACACCCATACTACGCCGGGGATACACCTAATTAATTGGCCAAGCTGCCCCATCTCAGCATGTGGTTGGCACTGTAAAGCCGGGTTACATGCTCCATGAACCGGTCCTTAGGATCCAGGCAAGTACTAAACACAAACCCAAGTCTCGTGCACCCAGCACACAACCAAAACATCCAACTTGCCTTGATCCCTACCTCTACATAACTCACAATAGCTCATTCAAGAGTATGGTAAAATAAACTGATGATCTCATATCCCAAGTATCTCATTCTAAGCATGGCTAAGCATATGCATGTAAATAAATGACATGACAAAATAAATCCCAACCCAAGCTACAAGGAAACAAGGTAATGCAATTCTAGGGAAACTTCCTAGCATGGGTTTCATATTTCATTTGACAAATGCAAATAATTCTATCTACATATCCTAGCATAGGATCAAAGTGGTCAAGGACACTTGCCTCCTTCTTGCTGCTCTTGAAATGGATAGTCCTGATCTTGGAAAGGAATAACTTGCTCTTGAACAGGTTCTACTTCATACCATCACACATAGTAAAAGAAAAATAACAATCATAAGACATAGTTCACACTTCTTACTTCATACAAACCACACATTCATATTTATGAAATTCATTCACCATTATATGTGTTGTGGTTACTTTGTATGTTGATCTATGGCTTGCATACACTTTTATTTATATGTGTATGATTCCTACTTTGGTGTTCATATTTATACTTACATACTATATATATATATGTGTGTGTTTCAGTTTTAAATAAATTCCTTATATTAAACTACCAAGTATGTATGAAAAGTATTTTTATTCTCCATATGTGCCTTCATAATTTCTATCAACCCTAAACTGAACTCTTTGGATTTTAAAAACTCCATTTATCATTTACTAGTTGCTATATTTTCAGATTTATATTCCTATGCATAATTGTGTATTTTATTATGAAATTAGTAATACACATCATCTAAACAGTATAGGTTTTGGTCCTAAATAATTTAATAACATATTTTGACCTTGGCCTCTGATGTAAACTATCTCATAATTATTTTCCCTATTTTTCTATAGCTATTCTTTTCTTAAAAATATGTCCCTACACAATTAAATGTGAATAACAAATAAAACAGATTCATTTCAGCCCAAAATATAGTTTTATCTCACTCCAAGGTTTTCTAAGTACTGAGAAAGTTTTTAATTAATCTTGACAATTATGTTTGTCCTACTTTTTAATTTTTAAATACTAGTCACATATTCAATTTTCTAAATTAAATACTAAACAGGGTTAAAATAATGAACTCACCTCATTACAGGGTCTATAATATTATTTTCATAATTTCCAGGGGTCTAGCTACACTTATCAGAGGTGTTTTTCCTAATTTTTATTAAGTCCAGGGGCTAAAACTGATTTTTAAATGAATTTACATGATTTTCTGGAGTTCCAGGGGCTAGATCAGAAGTTTCCGAGGCTAGCTCTTATTTCCCGAGAACCCCAGGGGGTAGCACGTAAGAATTCCAGTCTTTATAACGCGGGGCTGACGTGGACCGTCCGATTTTAAACCGACGGCTGAGATTATAACATCGAACCGGTACGCGGGGTTTTAAAGTCTACCGTGCGATTTAAAATAAACGGCGCACAAGCGGCCACGTCGCTCTGATCGAGCGCGGGCGGCGCTGCCGGCGGCGCACGGCGGCGGGAAGCGGCGATCTCGCCGGAAAGTTTCGGATCCTCGAGAATTCTGCCTAGAACTGTGATCTTATGGCATAGATCGGTAGAGGGGAGGTCGGGGATCTCACCTCGGGGGTTTTCTTGAGCTCGGGGGTCCTGGAAAGTGATCAGCGGCGAGGTCCGAGGCAAAACCACGGCGAAGCTCATCGGCGCTGTGTTTTCACCGTAAGTCTCCGAGTTTTCTGCACCTGCAAAGTTCCCCGGAGGCGGTGGATCAAGACCAGCGAGTTAGATCAGAGTTTCCGAGCTTAGATCGGCCAGAATTCACCGGCGAAGTCTCGGTGCTCACCGGAGTGAAAATCGGCGATCGCGTGAGAAAAACCGATCGGGGCTGGGGTTTTTATAGCCGGGGAAGGGCGGTGGGTCAGTTGTGATCGAGTTTGATTCTTCCGGGACCGGAATTCGGACTGAGGGACGCGGTTTCCAATCGGTTAAGATCGCGCGCGCGCGGAAGAGTCCGGGGTCGCGGGGTTAGGGATGATAGGTGGGTCCCACCCGTCTGTGAGAGACAGCGCGGCGCGCGCGGGGGCGGTCTGGCGCGGGGGGGGGGGGGGGGGGGGGGAAATTGGGCCGGCTGGCGGGTTTCGGCCCACTGGCCGGTTTTTTTTCCGTTTCTCTTTTTCTTTTTCCATTTCTTTTCTGTTTTGAGTCTAATTTGAATTCCAGTTTGAATTTGAATTTTTGCAAAACATGCAACACGTCCAAAAAATTTTAAATTCCCCTCTGAACATGGTTTAGAGTTTTGAATCAAAATTTGGGGTGTTACAGCTCTACCCCCCTTAAAAGAAATCTCGTCCTCGAGATTGGTGTTTCTAAGAAAACAATTCCGGAAATTGTGCCTTGAGCTCATCTTCCCGTTCCCAAGTGGCTTCCTCTTCTGAGTGATGCTTCCACTGCACCTTGCACATCCGGATTCTTTTATTTCTGGTGAGGCGTTCCATTGTCTCCAAAATCTTGTATGGCTGCTCGGCATAAGACAAATCTTCAGCTACATCCACTTCATTCATGGGTAACACCTCCTCAGGCGTCCTTAGGCATTTCTTGAGTTGTGACACATGGAATACATCGTGCACGTCCGATAGATGAACCGGTAACTCTAGTTGGTACGCCACTTCGCCTTTTCTTTCCAAAACTTGAAAGGGTCCGATGTATCGAGGTGACAACTTCCCTTTTACCTTGAACCGACGAAGTCCTCTGATAGGGGACACCTTGAGATAAACATAGTCTCCCACGTTGAAAACGAGCTCTCTTCTTCGTACATCAGCATAACTCTTCTGGCGTGTTTGTGCTATCCTCAAGTTGTTGCGAATCTCCCTCACCTTCGCCTCGGCTTCTTGTAGCACTTCTGGACCAAACACTTTACTTTCTCCTATTTGGTTCCAAAATAGGGGAGTTCTGCACTTCCTTCCATACAAAGCTTCAAATGGTGACATCTTCATACTAGCTTGATAACTGTTGTTATAGGAAAACTCCGCATACGGTAAGTTCTTGTCCCAACTCCTATTGTTTTTGAGTGCACATGCCCTTAACATATCTTCAAGGATCTGATTGGTTCTCTCCGTCTGCCCGTCAGTTTGGGGATGATAGGCAGAGCTGAAGTTCAGATGGGTTCCCATGGTTTCATGCAACTTCTGCCAAAACCTCGAGGTGAACTGTGTCCCTCGGTCCGACACTATCTTCTTTGGCACTCCATGGTAACACACGATCCTTGACATGTACAATTCTGCTAATTTGGATCCACTGTAGCTTTCTTTCACGGGGATGAAATGAGCTACCTTGGTTAGCCTATCAATAATGACCCATATTGAATCATACCCGGATTGGGTCCTAGGTAATCCCACGACAAAATCCATGCTGATTTCTTCCCATTTCCATTCAGGCACTTTGAGTGGTTGCAATAATCCCGCGGGTCGTTGATGTTCTGCTTTCACCAGCTGACATGTGTCACATAGGGCAACATGTTCCGCAACATCTCGCTTCATGCCATACCACCAATACCTGCTCTTGAGGTCCTGGTACATCTTCGTACTCCCAGGATGAATGGAATAGTCGGAATCGTGAGCCTCCTTCAAAATTAATTCACGGATCTCCTTTACTTCTGGCACACAGATCCTTTTCCCGTGCCACACCGTTCCTTGTTCATCCTCTCTAAAATCAGGAGCTTTATTTTCCTTGATGAGCTGTCTGATCTCTTGTATCTTCTCATCATTCTTTTGACCCTCGCGTATGTCTTGCTCGAGTGTGGAGTCCACTTCCATGGCGATGGCTTCACCACTATTTACTAGACATAGATTGAGCCTTATAACCTCGTCCTTCAATTCTGCAGGCATGTCCTTCAAGCTCAACTTATTGACCTGCACTTTCCGACTCAAAGCATCGGCCACGACGTTTGCTTTCCCGGGATGATAGTTGATGCCCACATCAAAGTCATTGATTAGCTCTAACCATCTCCTTTGTCTGAGGTTGAGATCTGGCTGTGTGAATATGTACTTCAAACTCTTATGATCCGTATATATCTCTGTCCTCTTCCCCATCAAATAGTGCCGCCAAATTTTCAACGCGTGTACCACTGCAGCTAGTTCTAGGTCATGTGTAGGATAGTTTTTCTCGTGCTTCCGAAGCTGCCGGGATGCATATGCCACAACATGTCCTTCTTGCATGAGAACACATCCCAACCCGTTTCCAGAGGCATCGCAGTACACTGTGAAATTCTTCTGCATATCTGGCATAACCAACACTGGGGCTGTTGTCAATCTCTTCTTTAGCTCTTGAAAGCTCGTCTCGCACTGTGGCGTCCAGGTGAATGTGATTCCCTTCTCCAACAGTTTAGTGAGAGGTCTCGAGATCTTGGAGAATCCCTCAATAAACCGTCGATAGTATCCAGCCAATCCCAAAAAGCTTCGAACTTCCCCGACATTTTCAGGGGTTTTCCACTTCTGGATATCTTCGATTTTGGCGGGATCTACGGAGATTCCTCCCTCCGAGATTATATGTCCTAAAAAGGGAACTCTCTTCAGCCAAAACTCACACTTGCTCAACTTGGCATATAGTTGGTGTTCTCTCAGCCTCTGTAACACCAACCTTAGATGTTTCTCATGTTCTTCTTCATCTTTGGAGAAGACGAGAATATCATCTATGAAAACCACCACAAATTTGTCCAGATATTCCATGAATACCTTGTTCATGAGGTACATGAAATATGCCGGGGCATTGGTTAGCCCGAAAGGCATGACAGTGTATTCATACAGTCCGTACCGAGATACGAAAGCTGTCTTGGGAATATCAGATTGCCTTATCTTGAGTTGGTGGTATCCCGACCTGAGATCAATTTTCGAGAACACACAAGCTCCCCTCAACTGATCAAACAAGTCTTCAATGCGGGGTAATGGGTACTTGTTCTTGATGGTTACCTCATTCAAGGCACGGTAATCCACGCATAACCTTTGAGTTCCATCTTTCTTAGGCACAAATATCACCGGAGCTCCCCATGGTGAGGAACTAGGGCGAACATACCCCTTCTCCGTCAATTCTCTCAAATGATCCTTGAGCTCTTCTAGCTGCTTGGAGTCCATTCGATAAGGTCTCTTGTATATCGGGGCTGTTCCCGGTACTAGCTCAATTGCGAATTCCACGTCGCGGTCGGGAGGCATACCTGGCAACTCCTCCGGAAAAACATCTGGATATTCCCTGATGGTCCTGATTTCCTCAACTTTCACCTCCACTTGATTTAATTTAATGTCCCTCCTAGGCTCGTGTATTGTTATGAACTTTACTTTGGTACCACTGGGGTGAGTTAGTTCCACCGTTCTGGTCGAACAATAGATGATTCCTTTATGTTTGGTCAACCAATCCATACCCAAAATAATATCTATCCCTTGTGAATCTATCACTATGAGGTTAGCAGTAAATACTACCCCATTAATGTCTAGGTTCACTTTGGGACACACTTGTCTTGTCCTTATTTCTCCTCCTGGAGAGTTTACGGCTAGCATATGGTTCATTTGTGTGGTTGCTAGGTCATGCTTCTTAACAAACCCTTGAGCAATGAACGAGTGGGTAGCACCAGAATCAAACAGCAGAGTTGCAAGGTGTAAATTGGCAGGAAACTTACCAACTACCACGTCGGGTGCCTCTTGTGCTTCCTCCATAGTGACATGGTTCACCCGTCCTCTCAATACATTCTGCTGTTGTGGCGGAGCAGGCTTCTTCTTTGGGCATTTATGGGCGTAGTGCCCCACTTCACCACAGCTGAAACATTGCACCCCAATCTTAGATGCTTGGCCCTTGTTGTCTTGGGGTTGGTTTGGGGGTCCTTGCACTGCTGGTCGAGGTGGATATGCGGGGCGAGGCTGCTGCACAAACTGACGCTGCGGCTGTGCTGGTGCTGCGGGAGGCCTGTAGTTTGGGTTGTACCCTCTTGGTGCTGAATATGGTACCGCAGCACGGCTCGTCTGCCCCGTAGGTTGCTGCATCATACGTGGGCGGGTGTTGCTCCCTGAGGCTTGATGTGACCACCCAGCCTTCCTCTTATTCTCATTTTCCAGGGCCTTCAGCTTCCTTTCCACCACAAATGCTCTGTCCACCATCTTTTGAAAGCTCTCATACTCATTTGAGGACATTGCACACTGCATTTCTGCGGTAAGTCCTTCCATGAAACAATCTTGTTTCTGCTCATCAGTCTCTATGTCCCGTGGGGCATAACGGGATAGTTGAGTGAATTTAGTGAGGTATTCCCTCACCGTCATGTTTCCCTGCTGCAGTCCCAAAAACTCCTTCCTCTTGTTTTTGAGTTCACCTCTTGAGATGTAATGGTTGCGGAAGCTACGCTTGAACTCTTCCCAAGTGATGCTCTCAGGGTCATGATGGGCGGCCACGTAGGCGGTCCACCAATCAGCAGCAGGTCCATGCAATTGATGAGAGGCAAACAGCACCCTCTCATACCCTTGGCACTGTATGATCCTCATCTTACTTTCAATGGTCTTCAGCCAATCATCTGCCTCCAGAGGTTCAGCAGCACTTGCAAACTTTGGAGGTTGAGTTCCTAGAAACTCACTCAACCTTGGTTGGCGTGGTGCAGCTTGTGGAGGTGGAACTTGATGCAAGTTGGCCACCACTTGAGTCAAGTTCTGGATGAGCTGATTTTGATTCTCCAGCATTTGGTGGAGAGGGTCAACTTCTTCACGGCGACCACCCCGGTCCTGGCCTCCATAAAGATGAGGGTTGCATGCCTCATCATTGTTGTTGGCGGGGTTGGCAGCACGTCCTTTTCCTCTTCCGGCCATCTGGCAGAATCAACAAATGTTAATTTGATCCCATTTAGTATCGTCTTACTACTTTCATTTGTTTGTACTTCGAAGTGTTGAGGCTTTGTTAAAATTTTACGAGGGTTTATATCTCACACCGAATAAATGCACTATTATTTCCTGTGGGTTTACACACCAAAGCAAAACAATTCGAAGACGAGGCTGTGGACAATTGCTCATGGCTTCCACAACTCACGTCACACACCAAGCATTATCACACCATTAACTACGTAACGACTCGACTACTCGACCTCTTGCTAGCTAGGGGAAAGGCTCTACACTACTCGTCCTCTTGAGCTGGCTCCTCGGGATCTTCCTCCTCATTTCGGCTACCTTCTGACTCCGCTTTGGGTGGGGAGGCTGCTGGTGGAGAAGTGCGACGACGCCTGATCGCTCGGCGATCCGGGGAGTCAGGAGTCCATGTATCATTCACGGTGACACACAGTTCATTCCCATCTCCTCTTTCTCTCGCCTTTAAGCAAGCTTGCAGCAACGCCTCCGTTTCCTTCAGGGTGTCCCGGACATCCTGAAGCTCTTGTTGACACTCCTGCAGTCGAGTGCTGAGCATAGCAGCATCCTCCAAGCACAAGTCCATGTGCTCCTGGGAAGTCCCTTGCTGCACCGGTGGGTACTTGTACTCCGTGGTGCCACTCTCACGTTGGAGGACATACATGTACTCAGTTTTGTCCAAGTGGCGACGATAGATGTGACTCTGGCAGGTGATGGCCTCCCAGGTGACATCTCTCTCCGCGTCAACTTGTGTTGCTCGACAAGCTGGAGAGTGGTGAATCTTAAGCAGCTGATTCTCGTGTATAATCCTCATCTCCGAACTCCATTCTTCCCTCTTCTCACGGATGGTCCTGGTGGAGTTATAGTGGATGATTAGCTTGCCCGTATTGCCGGCGGCTTCGAGCATACGTCGAAGACGGCGCAACAAATCTCCTACTGCCAATCCGTAGGAAAGGTACGTCACTGGACGACTCTCCTCTCTTTCGGCAAGGGCAACTACGGGAACTCTCCCTCCTGTGGACTTACGAGCGGTGCGAATCATGCGAACCATCTAAAACAAAAGAATTTAAAATTAGGTTAGATAAATTCTCAAACAAAAATCCTATTTTGAATGAAAGTTGGGGTAAGATGAAGAAAATGACTCCTTTAATAACACTTTTCCACCCACACCTTGGAAAATAGTTTTTAAGAAAATAGGGCCCTTAAATACGTCCATTTCTACCTAGGTCCACGTTCCTACGGGCAACCTTGGCTCTGATACCACCTCTGTCACACCCGGTTTTTCCGAAGAACAACCAAGTGAATATTACATGTATGCCAGGATCATTTTCTCATACATGTAATGACAAATAGTGAAGCATCATTTATTACAAGCCAGGTGTCGAATATAAATAAGTCTTACATCGCAAATGTCTCAATGGACACTAATGCTTCATCACAAGTAAATAAACTAGCAGCGGAATATTATTCTTTAGGGCTCCATCACAGGCATTGCCCGGGGGTCTTCATGAACCTAAAAACCTTCCTCGGGTCCAAAATCTTGGTCATTATACACCACCTCATTATCTTGACCTGAGCAGCAATATAAACCAACAAATATGCAAGGTTGAGTACCAATGGTACTCAGCAAGTGTGGGAAAATTATATCATGCATGGCTAGAACAAGGGGAGGTTGAACTCATGGTTAAAGCACTACGCAATCAATACCTATCACCTTAGCTTATTAAGCACCTAAATCACTACACAGGTGAAATGTTCCCAATCTCCCATCCCATCATCATAATCCAATAACCATAACATCATTTCCAATGTTAAGCTCCCCGCTTAACTTCCAAAACCATCAATCCTCTAATCATGAATAAGTCCAGGCCGCTCTTGACCGTGAGCACGGCTGTCAAGACAGTTTTGACTCTGCAGAGTTTGTACCACTGTACCCACATGTAGTGATTTCATCCCCCGTTGCCGGGTGGACTAAAAGAACCTCCATTATGCCAGTGGCTACGATCCACATTCACACTTCCCAGGTGTGCAGCCAGGAGATCACTACGAAGCCTTTACAAAGGGATTCCCGACGAGCGTGGGCCCACTGAGGTTTCACCCCTAACAGCATACAAGAGGCTCCAACCCCGCTGCAGTGGCCCCCTCTTGAGCCTTGCGGTTCATATGGTAGTCCAGCTGACACCCACTCCCCGCACCATCCAACACACCCATACTACGCCGGGGATACACCTAATTAATTGGCCAAGCTGCCCCATCTCAGCATGTGGTTGGCACTGTAAAGCCGGGTTACATGCTCCATGAACCGGTCCTTAGGATCCAGGCAAGTACTAAACACAAACCCAAGTCTCGTGCACCTAGCACACAACCAAAACATCCAACTTGCCTTGATCCCTACCTCTACATAACTCACAATAGCTCATTCAAGAGTATGGTAAAATAAACTGATGATCTCATATCCCAAGTATCTCATTCTAAGCATGGCTAAGCATATGCATGTAAATAAATGACATGACAAAATAAATCCCAACCCAAGCTACAAGGAAACAAGGTAATGCAATTCTAGGGAAACTTCCTAGCATGGGTTTCATATTTCATTTGACAAATGCAAATAATTCTATCTACATATCCTAGCATAGGATCAAAGTGGTCAAGGACACTTGCCTCCTTCTTGCTGCTCTTGAAATGGATAGTCCTGATCTTGGAAAGGAATAACTTGCTCTTGAACAGGTTCTACTTCATACCATCACACATAGTAAAAGAAAAATAACAATCATAAGACATAGTTCACACTTCTTACTTCATACAAACCACACATTCATATTTATGAAATTCATTCACCATTATATGTGTTGTGGTTACTTTGTATGTTGATCTATGGCTTGCATACACTTTTATTTATATGTGTATGATTCCTACTTTGGTGTTCATATTTATACTTACATACTATATATATATATGTGTGTGTGTTTCAGTTTTAAATAAATTCCTTATATTAAACTACCAAGTATGTATGAAAAGTATTTTTATTCTCCATATGTGCCTTCATAATTTCTATCAACCCTAAACTGAACTCTTTGGATTTTAAAAACTCCATTTATCATTTACTAGTTGCTATATTTTCAGATTTATATTCCTATGCATAATTGTGTATTTTATTATGAAATTAGTAATACACATCATCTAAACAGTATAGGTTTTGGTCCTAAATAATTTAATAACATATTTTGACCTTGGCCTCTGATGTAAACTATCTCATAATTATTTTCCCTATTTTTCTATAGCTATTCTTTTCTTAAAAATATGTCCCTACACAATTAAATGTGAATAACAAATAAAACAGATTCATTTCAGCCCAAAATATAGTTTTATCTCACTCCAAGGTTTTCTAAGTACTGAGAAAGTTTTTAATTAATCTTGACAATTATGTTTGTCCTACTTTTTAATTTTTAAATACTAGTCACATATTCAATTTTCTAAATTAAATACTAAACAGGGTTAAAATAATGAACTCACCTCATTACAGGGTCTATAATATTATTTTCATAATTTCCAGGGGTCTAGCTACACTTATCAGAGGTGTTTTTCCTAATTTTTATTAAGTCCAGGGGCTAAAACTGATTTTTAAATGAATTTACATGATTTTCTGGAGTTCCAGGGGCTAGATCAGAAGTTTCCGAGGCTAGCTCTTATTTCCCGAGAACCCCAGGGGGTAGCACGTAAGAATTCCAGTCTTTATAACGCGGCGCTGACGTGGACCGTCCGATTTTAAACCGACGGCTGAGATTATAACATCGAACCGGTACGCGGGGTTTTAAAGTCTACCGTGCGATTTAAAATAAACGGCGCACAAGCGGCCACGTCGCTCTGATCGAGCGCGGGCGGCGCTGCCGGCGGCGCACGGCGGCGGGAAACGGCGATCTCGCCGGAAAGTTTCAGATCCTCGAGAATTCTGCCTAGAACTGTGATCTTATGGCATAGATCGGTAGAGGGGAGGTCGGGGATCTCACCTCGGGGGTTTTCTTGAGCTCGGGGGTCCTGGAAAGTGATCGGCGGCGAGGTCCGAGGCAAAACCACGGCGAAGCTCGTCGGCGCTGTGTTTTCACCGTAAGTCTCCGAGTTTTCTGCACCTGCAAAGTTCCCCGGAGGCGGTGGATCAAGACCAGCGAGTTAGATCAGAGTTTCCGAGCTTAGATCGGCCAGAATTCACCGGCGAAGTCTCGGTGCTCACCGGAGTGAAAATCGGCGATCGCGTGAGAAAAACAGATCGGGGCTGGGGTTTTTATAGCCGGGGAAGGGCGGTGGGTCAGTTGTGATCGAGTTTGATTCTTCCGGGACCGGAATTCGGGCTGAGGGACGCGGTTTCCAATCGGTTAAAATCGCGCGCGCGCGGAAGAGTCCGGGGTCGCGGGGTTAGGGATGATAGGTGGGTCCCACCCGTCTGTGAGAGACAGCGCGGCGCGCGCGGGGGCGGGCTGGCGCGGGGGGGGGGGGGGGGAAATTGGGCCGGCTGGCGGGTTTCGGCCCACTGGCCGGTTTTTTTTTCCGTTTCTCTTTTTCTTTTTCCATTTCTTTTCTGTTTTGAGTCTAATTTGAATTCCAGTTTGAATTTGAATTTTTGCAAAACATGCAACACGTCCAAAAATTTTTAAATTCCCCTCTGAACATGGTTTAGAGTTTTGAATCAAAATTTGGGGTGTTACAGCTCTACCCCCCTTAAAAGAAATCTCGTCCTCGAGATTGGTGTTTCTAAGAAAACAATTCCGGAAATTGTGCCTTGAGCTCATCTTCCCGTTCCCAAGTGGCTTCCTCTTCTGAGTGATGCTTCCACTGCACCTTGCACATCCGGATTCTTTTATTTCTGGTGAGGCGTTCCATTGTCTCCAAAATCTTGTATGGCTGCTCGGCATAAGACAAATCTTCAGCTACATCCACTTCATTCATGGGTAACACCTCCTCAGGCGTCCTTAGGCATTTCTTGAGTTGTGACACATGGAATACATCGTGCACGTCCGATAGATGAACCGGTAACTCTAGTTGGTACGCCACTTCGCCTTTTCTTTCCAAAACTTGAAAGGGTCCGATGTATCGAGGTGACAACTTCCCTTTTACCTTGAACCGACGAAGTCCTCTGATAGGGGACACCTTGAGATAAACATAGTCTCCCACATTGAAAACGAGCTCTCTTCTTCGTACATCAGCATAACTCTTCTGGCGTGTTTGTGCTATCCTCAAGTTGTTGCGAATCTCCCTCACCTTCGCCTCGGCTTCTTGTAGCACTTCTGGACCAAACACTTTACTTTCTCCTGTTTGGTTCCAAAATAGGGGAGTTCTGCACTTCCTTCCATACAAAGCTTCAAATGGTGACATCTTCATACTAGCTTGATAACTGTTGTTATAGGAAAACTCCGCATACGGTAAGTTCTTGTCCCAACTCCTATTGTTTTTGAGTGCACATGCCCTTAACATATCTTCAAGGATCTGATTGGTTCTCTCCGTCTGCCCGTCAGTTTGGGGATGATAGGCAGAGCTGAAGTTCAGATGGGTTCCCATGGTTTCATGCAACTTCTGCCAAAACCTCGAGGTGAACTGTGTCCCTCGGTCCGACACTATCTTCTTTGGCACTCCATGGTAACACACGATCCTTGACATGTACAATTCTGCTAATTTGGATCCACTGTAGCTTTCTTTCACGGGGATGAAATGAGCTACCTTGGTTAGCCTATCAATAATGACCCATATTGAATCATACCCGGATTGGGTCCTAGGTAATCCCACGACAAAATCCATGCTGATTTCTTCCCATTTCCATTCAGGCACTTTGAGTGGTTGCAATAATCCCGCGGGTCGTTGATGTTCTGCTTTCACCAGCTGACATGTGTCACATAGGGCAACATGTTCCGCAACATCTCGCTTCATGCCATACCACCAATACCTGCTCTTGAGGTCCTGGTACATCTTCGTACTCCCAGGATGAATGGAATAGTCGGAATCGTGAGCCTCCTTCAAAATTAATTCACGGATCTCCTTTACTTCTGGCACACAGATCCTTTTCCCGTGCCACACCGTTCCTTGTTCATCCTCTCTAAAATCAGGAGCTTTATTTTCCTTGATGAGCTGTCTGATCTCTTGTATCTTCTCATCATTCTTTTGACCCTCGCGTATGTCTTGCTCGAGTGTGGAGTCCACTTCCATGGCGATGGCTTCACCACTATTTACTAGACATAGATTGAGCCTTATAACCTCGTCCTTCAATTCTGCAGGCATGTCCTTCAAGCTCAACTTATTGACCTGCACTTTCCGACTCAAAGCATCGGCCACGACGTTTGCTTTCCCGGGATGATAGTTGATGCCCACATCAAAGTCATTGATTAGCTCTAACCATCTCCTTTGTCTGAGGTTGAGATCTGGCTGTGTGAATATGTACTTCAAACTCTTATGATCCGTATATATCTCTGTCCTCTTCCCCATCAAATAGTGCCGCCAAATTTTCAACGCGTGTACCACTGCAGCTAGTTCTAGGTCATGTGTAGGATAGTTTTTCTCGTGCTTCCGAAGCTGCCGGGATGCATATGCCACAACATGTCCTTCTTGCATGAGAACACATCCCAACCCGTTTCCAGAGGCATCGCAGTACACTGTGAAATTCTTCTGCATATCTGGCATAACCAACACTGGGGCTGTTGTCAATCTCTTCTTTAGCTCTTGAAAGCTCGTCTCGCACTGTGGCGTCCAGGTGAATGTGATTCCCTTCTCCAACAGTTTAGTGAGAGGTCTCGAGATCTTGGAGAATCCCTCAATAAACCGTCGATAGTATCCAGCCAATCCCAAAAAGCTTCGAACTTCCCCGACATTTTCAGGGGTTTTCCACTTCTGGATATCTTCGATTTTGGCGGGATCTACGGAGATTCCTCCCTCCGAGATTATATGTCCTAAAAAGGGAACTCTCTTCAGCCAAAACTCACACTTGCTCAACTTGGCATATAGTTGGTGTTCTCTCAGCCTCTGTAACACCAACCTTAGATGTTTCTCATGTTCTTCTTCATCTTTGGAGAAGACGAGAATATCATCTATGAAAACCACCACAAATTTGTCCAGATATTCCATGAATACCTTGTTCATGAGGTACATGAAATATGCCGGGGCATTGGTTAGCCCGAAAGGCATGACAGTGTATTCATACAGTCCGTACCGAGATACGAAAGCTGTCTTGGGAATATCAGATTGCCTTATCTTGAGTTGGTGGTATCCCGACCTGAGATCAATTTTCGAGAACACACAAGCTCCCCTCAACTGATCAAACAAGTCTTCAATGCGGGGTAATGGGTACTTGTTCTTGATGGTTACCTCATTCAAGGCACGGTAATCCACGCATAACCTTTGAGTTCCATCTTTCTTAGGCACAAATATCACCGGAGCTCCCCATGGTGAGGAACTAGGGCGAACATACCCCTTCTCCGTCAATTCTCTCAAATGATCCTTGAGCTCTTCTAGCTGCTTGGAGTCCATTCGATAAGGTCTCTTGTATATCGGGGCTGTTCCCGGTACTAGCTCAATTGCGAATTCCACGTCGCGGTCGGGAGGCATACCTGGCAACTCCTCCGGAAAAACATCTGGATATTCCCTGATGGTCCTGATTTCCTCAACTTTCACCTCCACTTGATTTAATTTAATGTCCCTCCTAGGCTCGTGTATTGTTATGAACTTTACTTTGGTACCACTGGGGTGAGTTAGTTCCACCGTTCTGGTCGAACAATAGATGATTCCTTTATGTTTGGTCAACCAATCCATACCCAAAATAATATCTATCCCTTGTGAATCTATCACTATGAGGTTAGCAGTAAATACTACCCCATTAATGTCTAGGTTCACTTTGGGACACACTTGTCTTGTCCTTATTTCTCCTCCTGGAGAGTTTACGGCTAGCATATGGTTCATTTGTGTGGTTGCTAGGTCATGCTTCTTAACAAACCCTTGAGCAATGAACGAGTGGGTAGCACCAGAATCAAACAGCAGAGTTGCAAGGTGTAAATTGGCAGGAAACTTACCAACTACCACGTCGGGTGCCTCTTGTGCTTCCTCCATAGTGACATGGTTCACCCGTCCTCTCAATACATTCTGCTGTTGTGGCGGAGCAGGCTTCTTCTTTGGGCATTTATGGGCGTAGTGCCCCACTTCACCACAGCTGAAACATTGCACCCCAATCTTAGATGCTTGGCCCTTGTTGTCTTGGGGTTGGTTTGGGGGTCCTTGCACTGCTGGTCGAGGTGGATATGCGGGGCGAGGCTGCTGCACAAACTGACGCTGCGGCTGTGCTGGTGCTGCGGGAGGCCTGTAGTTTGGGTTGTACCCTCTTGGTGCTGAATATGGTACCGCAGCACGGCTCGTCTGCCCCGTAGGTTGCTGCATCATACGTGGGCGGGTGTTGCTCCCTGAGGCTTGATGTGACCACCCAGCCTTCCTCTTATTCTCATTTTCCAGGGCCTTCAGCTTCCTTTCCACCACAAATGCTCTGTCCACCATCTTTTGAAAGCTCTCATACTCATTTGAGGACATTGCACACTGCATTTCTGCGGTAAGTCCTTCCATGAAACAATCTTGTTTCTGCTCATCAGTCTCTATGTCCCGTGGGGCATAACGGGATAGTTGAGTGAATTTAGTGAGGTATTCCCTCACCGTCATGTTTCCCTGCTGCAGTCCCAAAAACTCCTTCCTCTTGTTTTTGAGTTCACCTCTTGAGATGTAATGGTTGCGGAAGCTACGCTTGAACTCTTCCCAAGTGATGCTCTCAGGGTCATGATGGGCGGCCACGTAGGCGGTCCACCAATCAGCAGCAGGTCCATGCAATTGATGAGAGGCAAACAGCACCCTCTCATACCCTTGGCACTGTATGATCCTCATCTTACTTTCAATGGTCTTCAGCCAATCATCTGCCTCCAGAGGTTCAGCAGCACTTGCAAACTTTGGAGGTTGAGTTCCTAGAAACTCACTCAACCTTGGTTGGCGTGGTGCAGCTTGTGGAGGTGGAACTTGATGCAAGTTGGCCACCACTTGAGTCAAGTTCTGGATGAGCTGATTTTGATTCTCCAGCATTTGGTGGAGAGGGTCAACTTCTTCACGGCGACCACCCCGGTCCTGGCCTCCATAAAGATGAGGGTTGCATGCCTCATCATTGTTGTTGGCGGGGTTGGCAGCACGTCCTTTTCCTCTTCCGGCCATCTGGCAGAATCAACAAATGTTAATTTGATCCCATTTAGTATCGTCTTACTACTTTCATTTGTTTGTACTTCGAAGTGTTGAGGCTTTGTTAAAATTTTACGAGGGTTTATATCTCACACCGAATAAATGCACTATTATTTCCTGTGGGTTTACACACCAAAGCAAAACAATTCGAAGACGAGGCTGTGGACAATTGCTCATGGCTTCCACAACTCACGTCACACACCAAGCATTATCACACCATTAACTACGTAACGACTCGACTACTCGACCTCTTGCTAGCTAGGGGAAAGGCTCTACACTACTCGTCCTCTTGAGCTGGCTCCTCGGGATCTTCCTCCTCATTTCGGCTACCTTCTGACTCCGCTTTGGGTGGGGAGGCTGCTGGTGGAGAAGTGCGACGACGCCTGATCGCTCGGCGATCCGGGGAGTCAGGAGTCCATGTATCATTCACGGTGACACACAGTTCATTCCCATCTCCTCTTTCTCTCGCCTTTAAGCAAGCTTGCAGCAACGCCTCCGTTTCCTTCAGGGTGTCCCGGACATCCTGAAGCTCTTGTTGACACTCCTGCAGTCGAGTGCTGAGCATAGCAGCATCCTCCAAGCACAAGTCCATGTGCTCCTGGGAAGTCCCTTGCTGCACCGGTGGGTACTTGTACTCCGTGGTGCCACTCTCACGTTGGAGGACATACATGTACTCAGTTTTGTCCAAGTGGCGACGATAGATGTGACTCTGGCAGGTGATGGCCTCCCAGGTGACATCTCTCTCCGCGTCAACTTGTGTTGCTCGACAAGCTGGAGAGTGGTGAATCTTAAGCAGCTGATTCTCGTGTATAATCCTCATCTCCGAACTCCATTCTTCCCTCTTCTCACGGATGGTCCTGGTGGAGTTATAGTGGATGATTAGCTTGCCCGTATTGCCGGCGGCTTCGAGCATACGTCGAAGACGGCGCAACAAATCTCCTACTGCCAATCCGTAGGAAAGGTACGTCACTGGACGACTCTCCTCTCTTTCGGCAAGGGCAACTACGGGAACTCTCCCTCCTGTGGACTTACGAGCGGTGCGAATCATGCGAACCATCTAAAACAAAAGAATTTAAAATTAGGTTAGATAAATTCTCAAACAAAAATCCTATTTTGAATGAAAGTTGGGGTAAGATGAAGAAAATGACTCCTTTAATAACACTTTTCCACCCACACCTTGGAAAATAGTTTTTAAGAAAATAGGGCCCTTAAATACGTCCATTTCTACCTAGGTCCACGTTCCTACGGGCAACCTTGGCTCTGATACCACCTCTGTCACACCCGGTTTTTCCGAAGAACAACCAAGTGAATATTACATGTATGCCAGGATCATTTTCTCATACATGTAATGACAAATAGTGAAGCATCATTTATTACAAGCCAGGTGTCGAATATAAATAAGTCTTACATCGCAAATGTCTCAATGGACACTAATGCTTCATCACAAGTAAATAAACTAGCAGCGGAATATTATTCTTTAGGGCTCCATCACAGGCGTTGCCCGGGGGTCTTCATGAACCTAAAAACCTTCCTCGGGTCCAAAATCTTGGTCATTATACACCACCTCATTATCTTGACCTGAGCAGCAATATAAACCAACAAATATGCAAGGTTGAGTACCAATGGTACTCAGCAAGTGTGGGAAAATTATATCATGCATGGCTAGAACAAGGGGAGGTTGAACTCATGGTTAAAGCACTACGCAATCAATACCTATCACCTTAGCTTATTAAGCACCTAAATCACTACACAGGTGAAATGTTCCCAATCTCCCATCCCATCATCATAATCCAATAACCATAACATCATTTCCAATGTTAAGCTCCCCGCTTAACTTCCAAAACCATCAATCCTCTAATCATGAATAAGTCCAGGCCGCTCTTGACCGTGAGCACGGCTGTCAAGACAGTTTTGACTCTGCAGAGTTTGTACCACTGTACCCACATGTAGTGATTTCATCTCCCGTTGCCGGGTGGACTAAAAGAACCTCCATTATGAACCGGTCCTTTGGATCCTGGCAAGTACTAAACACAAACCCAAGTCTCGTGCACCCAGCACACAACCAAAACATCCAACTTGCCTTGATCCCTACCTCTACATAACTCACAATAGCTCATTCAAGAGTATGGTAAAATAAACTGATGATCTCATATCCCAAGTATCCCATTCTAAGCATGGCTAAGCATATGCATGTAAATAAATGACATGACAAAATAAATCCCAACCCAAGCTACAAGGAAACAAGGTAATGCAATTCTAGGGAAACTTCCTAGCATGGGTTTCATATTTCATTTGACAAATGCAAATAATTCTATCTACATATCCTAGCATAGGATCAAAGTGGTCAAGGACACTTGCCTCCTTCTTGCTGCTCTTGAAATGGATAGTCCTGATCTTGGAAAGGAATAACTTGCTCTTGAACAGGTTCTACTTCATACCATCACACATAGTAAAAGAAAAATAACAATCATAAGACATAGTTCACACTTCTTACTTCATACAAACCACACATTCATATTTATGAAATTCATTCACCATTATATGTGTTGTGGTTACTTTGTGTGTTGATCTATGGCTTGCATACACTTTTATTTATATGTGTATGATTCCTACTTTGGTGTTCATATTTATACTTACATACTATATATATATATATGTGTGTGTGTTTCAGTTTTAAATAAATTCCTTATATTAAACTACCAAGTATGTATGAAAAGTATTTTTATTCTCCATATGTGCCTTCATAATTTCTATCAACCCTAAACTGAACTCTTTGGATTTTAAAAACTCCATTTATCATTTACTAGTTGCTATATTTTCAGATTTATATTCCTATGCATAATTGTGTATTTTATTATGAAATTAGTAATACACATCATCTAAACAGTATAGGTTTTGGTCCTAAATAATTTAATAACATATTTTGACCTTGGCCTCTAATGTAAACTATCTCATAATTATTTTCCCTATTTTTCTATAGCTATTCTTTTCTTAAAAATATGTCCCTACACAATTAAATGTGAATAACAAATAAAACAGATTCATTTCAGCCCAAAATATAGTTTTATCTCACTCCAAGGTTTTCTAAGTACTGAGAAAGTTTTTAATTAATCTTGACAATTATGTTTGTCCTACTTTTTAATTTTTTAAATACTAGTCACATATTCAATTTTCTAAATTAAATACTAAACAGGGTTAAAATAATGAACTCACCTCATTACAGGGTCTATAATATTATTTTCATAATTTCCAGGGGTCTAGCTACACTTATCAGAGGTGTTTTTCCTAATTTTTATTAAGTCCAGGGGCTAAAACTGATTTTTAAATGAATTTACATGATTTTCTGGAGTTCCAGGGGCTAGATCAGAAGTTTCCGAGGCTAGCTCTTATTTCCCGAGAACCCCAGGGGGTAGCACGTAAGAATTCCAGTCTTTATAACGCGGGGCTGACGTGGACCGTCCGATTTTAAACCGACGGCTGAGATTATAACATCGAACCGGTACGCGGGGTTTTAAAGTCTACCGTGCGATTTAAAATAAACGGCGCACAAGCGGCCACGTCGCTCTGATCGAGCGCGGGCGGCGCTGCCGGCGGCGCACGGCGGCGGGAAGCGGCGATCTCGCCGGAAAGTTTCGGATCCTCGAGAATTCTGCCTAGAACTGTGATCTTATGGCATAGATCGGTAGAGGGGAGGTCGGGGATCTCACCTCGGGGGTTTTCTTGAGCTCGGGGGTCCTGGAAAGTGATCGGCGGCGAGGTCCGAGGCAAAACCACGGTGAAGCTCGTCGGCGCTGTGTTTTCACCGTAAGTCTCCGAGTTTTCTGCACCTGCAAAGTTCCCCGGAGGCGGTGGATCAAGACCAGCGAGTTAGATCAGAGTTTCCGAGCTTAGATTGGCCAGAATTCACCGGCGAAGTCTCGGTGCTCACCGGAGTGAAAATCGGCGATCGCGTGAGAAAAACCGATCGGGGCTGGGGTTTTTATAGCCGGGGAAGGGCGGTGGGTCAGTTGTGATCGAGTTTGATTCTTCTGGGACCGGAATTCGGGCTGAGGGACGCGGTTTCCAATCGGTTAAGATCGCGCGCGCGCGGAAGAGTCCGGGGTCGCGGGGTTAGGGATGACAGGTGGGTCCCACCCGTCTATGAGAGACAGCGCGGCGCACGCGGGGGCGGGCTGGCGCGGGGGGGGGGGGAGGGGGAATTGGGCCGGCTGGCGGGTTTCGGCCCACTGGCCGGTTTTTTTTTCCGTTTCTCTTTTTCTTTTTCCATTTCTTTTCTGTTTTGAGTCTAATTTGAATTCCAGTTTGAATTTGAATTTTTGCAAAACATGCAACACGTCCAAAAATTTTTAAATTCCCCTCTGAACATGGTTTAGAGTTTTGAATCAAAATTTGGGGTGTTACAGTGCACTCAAAAAGGTGGAAAATGAAGTGATGAAGAAATAGGAAAAGGACATGTCCATGAACCAAGCGCAATGTAGACTTACTTGTATAGGATGTGTGTGAGAGACACATCCCAAGAGCTCAAAATCTTTGCGTAGGGGTAAGGTCTTAAAACAAATCCAAATCACTCACGACATGGTGCACCGGACTAGTCCACTCAGAAACCGGACTAGTCCGTTCAACTTTCTGTTGCATCAAAACACGGTGCGCCGGACTAGTCCGGTCAACTCTGTGGAACCAGCATTCACCTTGCACCGGACTAGTCCGCTCAGAAACCGGACTAGTCCGATCAACTCTCTGGAACCGACATTCACCTTGCACCGGACTAGTCCGCTTAGAAACCGGACTAGTCCGATCAACTCTCTGGAACTGGCATTCACCTTGCACGGGACTAGTCCGCTCTTGGACCGTACTAGTCCGTTCAAGTTTCCGTAAACACATTAAATTAGAGTTTCTACTGTGCTGCATGCAACACAAAAATTGTACACGGCACACCGGGCTAGTCCGGTGAACAGAGCGGACTAGTACGGCCGCCAGGGTTTTTGGAAACCTTACATAAATAGAGGTGCACAATGACTTGACCCCAGTGCCGCCGCACGCCCCAAGATCACAAAAGTTACCTCTCTCCACTCATTCTAAGCTGAGAAAGATTAAGTCTTTGAGGATTGGAGATTGGGTCAAGGAGAGAGTCGTTCTTCTCGCAATTGAGCTCTTGGTTTGTCTTCTCTCACACAATTGCTGATTATTGTTCTCTGTTTGTGTGTTTGAAGAAGAGTTACTCTCTGTAATCTTGTGGGAGCACTCAGATTGTGAGAACGCCCCATGTACAATTGTTTACCCCTGTGTGGGGATAATGGAATTGAATCGACCTTTGTGGCGATTCAACGAGGGAAGGGTTGGTGAAGACCCGGTCCTTGGTGGACTTCTCAACGGGGACATAAATTCCTGGGTGGAATCGAACCTCAGGATAAAACTTTGTCTTGTGTCTTTTCAATCTTCCTTCAATTGTTATTTAGGGGTGCTAGTCATTATTTGATTTACATCCACACCTAGTGTTAAAATTGAGAGTTATTGTGTCTTACTTCATTATACTTGAATAACCATTTATTTTCCGCTGCACAAATACCTGAAGTAGGAACAAGTCTCACTTTGATCTTTTAATTACGATCATACCGGACTAGTCCGCACCATACCGGACTAGTCCGGCCCACCTAGAATTAATCAGTTCGCTAAGTGTTTCAGGAAATCGTCTAAAAATTCAAAGAGTCTATTCACCCCCCTCTAGGCTACATTCACGTTGACCAACAACTGCTGAGTCTTTAACCCGAAGATGAGAGCCTCATACTCCACCATGTTATTGGTCACTTTGAAGTCAAGTCACACCATGTACTTGAACTGCTCTCCAGTTGGTGTAATGAGCAGAACCCCTGCTCTGGCACCTTGCCTCCTTGAGAAGCCGTCGAAGAAGAGAGTCTAGTAGGGCCTAGTGAAGACCGGAGCTCTGGGCTCTTGTTCACAGATGTCCTAGCCCCCTGACTGGCATGGTGGTGGGGTCCACTCTGCCACAAAGTCAGCTAACACGTGACTTTTCACCGCATGGCGCGGTAAGAAGTCCTGCGCGAACTCCGCCAACTCCGCGGCCCATTTTGCTATGTTTTCAGTGGCGTTGGAGTTGTGGAGGACGGTTCTTAGTGGGTATGAGGTAACCACCAAGATCTTGTGAGCTTGGAAGTAGTGGCGCAGCTTCCTTGATGCAATAAGGGCTGCATAGAGCAACTTGTGCACCTCCAGGTACCTTGTCTTGGCATTGTGGAGGACCTCGATGACAAAGTAGACCAGACACTGGATGGTCCGGACCCTCCTGGAGGGGTCCGAAGCGTCTTCTTGTAGAGGTCCTAGACTTAGGGGCCCCCGGCCCCCAGGTCCAGAACTGCACTCCGGGAGCTCGGACCCGGATGCACACTAGTTGTCAGGTATAGACAGCTAAGACCCGACTGGTTCTTCTTGGAGAGCTCCGAGACTCGAGGCCCGAGGCCTTCGGGTCCGGGACTACATTCCGGGAGCTTGGACCCGGATATGCATTGATCATCAGGCCCGCATGTTTGGGACCTTATTACCTCCCCATCCCAAGGGTTTCCTCCTGAGTCTGAGCCCTGGGGCTTTAGACCAACGGCAACATGAGCCTTTTTTGGGACTTGAGCTCGATGAAGTTCTGGCCGCTCCGCGACCAGAACCATGCTCACAACCAGTTGTGGCAACGATGTAGAGGAGTAGTGGCTCGCAATCTTCAGGGGCCACCATGATCAACAACGTTGTGAGGAACTTCTTCAGCTCCTAGAACGTCTCATCCACCTCCCCGGTCCATACGAATGGACCGAATTTGCGTAGAAGCTTGAAGAACGGAAGAGCCCGCTCGGCCAGTCTAGAGATAAACCGACTGAGCGCAGCCAAGCATCCGGTAAGCTTCTGCACGTCTTTGATGTGAGCATGGGGCCGCATCAGTTCTATCGCCTTAATCTTCTCTGGGTTAGCTTCGATCCGTCGGTGTGAGACCAAGAAACCGTGCAGCTTCCCAACAGAGACCCCGAAGACACACTTGTCCGGGTTCAACTTTGTGCGTGTGGAACGCAGTATGTCAAAGACTAGGGCTAGGTTGTCGAGGAGAGATGCTTGCGACTTAACCTTCACTATGATGTCATCGACATAAACCTCGACTAGGTCCCGAATGAGGTTCCCGAACGTCTTGTCCATTGCACGCACAAAAGTGGGAAGGTCATTCTTAAGACCATAAGGCATGGACACATAGCAGTATAGACCATCTACTGTGATTAAGGTGGTATGCTCTTCATCATCCCTAGACATAGGTATCTAGTGGAAACCTGAATATGCGTCTATAAAACATAGTAGATCACAGCCCGACGTAGGGTCAACTATTTGGTCTATACGAGGGAGAGGGAACGGATCATTTAGACATGCCTTACTAAGGGTGGTGTAGTCGATGCACATGCATAGTTTCCCGCCAGCCTTGGGGACGACAACAGGGTTGGCCAAGCATCGTGGATGGTGGACCTCTCGGATGAAGCCAGCATCGAGCATCTTCTTGATTTCTTCACGGATGAAGTCTTGCCACTCGATGGATTGCTTCTGAGGCTTCTGTTGAACCGGCCTAGTGTCGGGATGGATCTTCAGTTCGTGCTCAATCACCTCCCTAGGGACCCTGTCGGTACCTGAGATATGGGGTACCCCCGCGCACAGGGTAAAATGCCTAAGGAACTCACCCTTCTCCGTAGGGAGAGCTCCAAAGGCGCCACGCGTCCGGCGGGGCCGGACCTCCCTCTCCTCAGAGGAGAGCTCCGGGCCCGCCACGTGGCATACAGAAGCCGGACCTCCCCCTCCGCGGGAGAGAGGTCCGAAGGCGCCGCGTGTCCAGCGGGGCCGGACCTCCCTCTCCTCAGAGGAGAGCTTCGGGCCCGCCACGTAGCCAGCAGAAGCCAAGCCTCTCCCTCCGTGGGGAGAGGTCCGGAGGCTCCACGTGCCCCGCCGGACTGACCCTTCTCTCCTCTGAGAAGGGCTCCGGGCCCGCCACATGGCAGTAGAACGACGCTGCCTGCCCCGAGCGATAGGCAGCGGGCGTAAAGACGCCCCATACCTTGCCCGTACAAGGTATTCAAGGCCCGCGTCTTCTCAAGACGCGGAGACGCGGAGCACACTTCTGTCAGGTGCCGTTGCGCCCAGTCGCATCACAGACTGGCGCGCGGTGTCAGAACCTGCCAGCCAATAAACACCGCGACAAGACATCCCATGCCGCCTGCGCCGTCATCAACCACTACGACTAGCATGCGGCATGGGCAGGAAGGCAAGATGAAGACTCAGAAGCCTGCGACCAGAGGCAACTACCGGCATAACTGCAGATACGGTAGATGATAGACAATCTTCCCGGGACCACCTGTCCGGTCCCGGCCCCCCTTGTAAGCTGCCCGAGCCTTGGACTATAAAAGGCTCGGGTAGGCGTCGATAGCAAGGGTTCGCACTTTGCAACTCATACGCTAGCCATACACTCTCAAGCTGTAACTCACCCCCGAGCTCAGGCCTCCGGTCCTGAGCAGCAAGCAATACAGCGAGCTCCATAGCTCACCGTGGACGTAGGGTTTTACGCTCCGGCGGCTTGAACCACGTAAAACTCGCCGTGTCAAGCTCTTACTAACTCGTCCATCTGCACAAGCTCTCCGCTAGAGACTAGCCCCACCGAAAAAAGAACCTCCGCGGGCTGCCCAGTGCAGGCCCGGGGGAAGTGTCGACTGAACACTTTGACATTTAGCGCGCCAGGAAGGGGGCTTTTCTCCTAGCGCGACGAGTTTCCGCCGACGAAGATGACCAAGCTTCCTTCAGCGGGGAACTCTCCCCCCTCGCCTCTGCGGCAGACCGCGACCAGGGGGGAGTACATGTCGACACACTCGGGACGGAGTGTGTCGGTACGAGCTAGGAGCCAGCAACCGGCTCTGGCAGCACCGACCCCGGCAATGCAGGCTCCAACCAGCTTCAAGTCTTCAGTAGCGCTGGGCGTGCCCAGTGGGGGTGCGTTAGCTGCGGCGAGAGCGCTACTGTACAATTCGCCCGCTGGGGACGCGCCTCAGGCAGCGACCCGACAGTGGATCCGCGAGGTAGACCGTCTCGTCGTCGCCGCCGCAAACCCTCGACCTCGGCGGGGACGACGCTCTGGCCAATCGGTCGTGTCACTGATGCGCACACCATTGGATGACGAGCAGACGGCAGACTCCAGCTCTACCAGCCCCCAATCAACAGATCTGAGGACAGAGCTGGAGCGTTGTCACCAGGGTCAAGATGCCCGGGTATACCTCGAGCGGCGCCGAGAAAGGCGTCGCCACCAAGAGGCTGACGACGGCATGACGTCGGCCTCGACCCAGCCTGAAGAGCAGACCTTCGCCACGCGATCTCTGCCCCAGGCCTGTGCCATGCAGAATATGCCACAGTCATATGTCCTGCATATGGCGCCCCCGGCCTATGGTGCAGCCTTGCCCATGCCGGGGCACGCGGTGCTCAGTGCGAACCAAGCGTTCGCGGCATCAGAACCTGCGGCGACAGAAGCAGGGTGTGCGGCCCTCGCGCCCCACCTTCGCTTCGCAAAGTGGCCGCGCAAGTTTCGGCCGCTCCTGCCCGAGAAGTACGACGGCAGCATCAACCCGGAGGAGTTCCTCCAGATCTACTCCACCGCCGTACTTGCCGCAGGAGGGAATGAAGCCGTCATGGCCAATTACTTCCCTGTCGCCTTGACTGGCCCAGCTCGGTCTTGGCTCATGAACCTCCCCCAGGGATCCGTAACTTCCTGGGGAGAGCTTTGCCGATAGTTCATAGCCAACTTCGGCAGTTCCTACACCCGGCCTGGCACGGAGCTCGACCTCCACGCCATCCAACAACTTGGGGAGTCGCTGCGCTCTTTCATCCAGCGGTTCTCCCAGGTGCGGAACACCATCCCACACATTCAAAATGCTTCTGTGGTGGTGGCGTTCCGGCAAGGCGTCCGAGACAAGAAGATGCTTGAGAAACTCGCGACCAGGGAGGTCCGCGATGCCTCAGAGCTCTTCAGCTTGGCGGACAAGTGCGCTAGAGCAGCCGAAGGACGGAACTGGCACTCACAGCCATCCTCCGAGTCAGGAGGGCTGCCCGGATCTGGTCCTACTCCCTATGGAGGTAGCAGGAAGACCAAGAGCCGAGGCAGAAGCAAGATAAGACCGCCGGCCGCGACCCCGGTCGTCACTGCAGCGACGCTCAGTGGGGCTCGGGGGCTGCGCCCTGACAAGAGGCAGCGAAAGTCACCGATCCCGGAAGATAGCCAGGACAACATGTGCCCCGTGCATGGAAGCTGTCGCCACACTACTGCCGAGTGCCGGGAGATCCGAAGGCTCGCAGAGCGCTTCCGCAAGGGGAAGCGGCAGCGGGCTGATGCCCTGCCCTTCCGTCCAAAGGAAGACGAGCAGGGGGTGGATGTTCCAGACAACATCGACCACCCAGAGGAGATCCAGGAGTCTCAGCGTGTCGTGAAGGCGGCACGCAATCATGAGGACTCCGGCTCCAGTGACGATGAGCGTCGGAAGAAGCTCTACGTCATATACGGCGGGTCCGCCGACCCCTCGTCCCGAAGCGCAGTCAAGACTCTGCGCCGAGCGGTAGCGTCGGTGGCGCCACTCCCAAGTGCTGCACCGCACCTTAAGTGGATGGGGACCCCCATCAGCTTTGACGCCACCGACTGCCCCAGGAACATGGCTGGGACCGGCCAACTACTGCTCCTGGTGGCCCCTACCATCGCCAACGTGAGAATGTACCACGTTTTGGTAGATGGAGGAGCTGGGCTGAACCTCATCAGTCGTGCAGCTTTCCAGAAGCTGCAGGTCCCGATGGCCAAGCTCACCCCGTCGAGCCCGTTCTCAGGGGTAGGGCCGGGACAGGTTATCCCCTACGGCAACATTAGTCTCCCGGTGACCTTCGGGGCTCCGGACAGCTATCAAACAGAGTACATTCTGTTCGACGTAGCGGAGATAGACCTCCCCTTCAACGCCATAATCGGCAGGCCAGCCCTGTACCGGTTCATGGCTGTAGCCCACTACGGCTACCTCGTCCTGAAGATGCCAACACCGACGGGCGTTCTTAGGATTCGTGGGGACCGCACTGCTGCAGTGTCGGCCCTGGAGAAGCTCCAAGCGCTCGCAACAGCTGGGGCATCAGCCCCCGGCAATGCGGAGCCGGACCAGCTCCGCCCGAGCGCACGTCACCATGCTTCCACCACAGCACCCCGGGTGCAACCTCTCGACGAGGGCGGCGTCCCCATAAAGGTCGTCCAAGTCGGCGCCGAAGCTACCCAGAACACCCGGGTAGCCGGGGGCCTGGATAGCAAATAGGAAGGCGCGCTCGTCACCTTCCTCCGGCACAACGTCGACGTGTTTGCATGGCAGCCGTCACAGATGCCGGGGATCCCCAGGGAGGTGATCGAGCACCACTTGAAAGTCTTCCCTGACGCCCGGCCGGTTCAACAGAAGCCCCGCAAGCAGTCCATCGAGCGGCAAAACTTCATCCGTGAAGAAGTCAAGAAGCTGCTGGACGCTGGCTTCATACGGGAGGTCCACTACCCCCGATGGTTGGCGAACCCCGTCGTTGTCCCGAAGGCCGGTGGGAAGCTCCGGATGTGCATCGACTACACCAGTCTCAATAAGGCATGTCCCAAAGATCCATCCCCTCTCCCTAGAATAGATCAAATAGTAGACTCAACGTCAGGCTGTGATATGCTGTGCTTCCTAGACGCCTACTCGGGTTTCCATCAGATCCCCATGTCTAGGGAGGACGAGGAGCACACCTCCTTCATCACAGTAGACGACCTTTATTGCTGTGTCTATGCCTTACGGCCTAAAGAATGCACTCCCCACCTTTGTGCGGGCGATGCACAAAACCTTTGGGGAGTTAATAAGAGACCTACTTGAGGTGTATGTCGATGACATAGTTGTCAAGGTCAAGCAGGGTTCATCCCTACTAGATAACCTAGCTTTAGTCTTTGACAAGTTGCGCTCTACGTGCACCAAGCTGAACCCAGATAAATGTGTGCTCGGCGTGTCCTCTGGGAAGCTCTTAGGGTTCCTGGTCTCGCACCGAGGGATTGAGGCCAACCCAGAGAAGATCAAGGCCATCGACTTGATGCGGCCCCCTGTCCGCGTCAAGGATGTTCAGAGACTCACGGGATGTCTAGCCGCGCTGAGTCGGTTTATACCGAGGCTAGCAGAGCGGGCACTCCCTTTCTTTAAGCTCCTGTGCAAGTCAGGCCCCTTTGCCTGGACTGACGAAGCAGAAGAGGCTTTCTAGGAGTTGAAGCGACTCCTGACGACCATACCTATCATGGTAGCCCCTGAGCCAGGGGAGCACTTGCTGCTCTACATTGCGGCGACAACAGAAGTGGTGAGTATGGTCCTTGTCGCGGAGCGGCCAGACCCCTCACCCTCGCAACCTGCTCCGGTAGCAGAAGACAGATGCCAGGGGGCCCCGCAGGGCCAAGACGGTCTCCAGGACCCCCTGGAGGTCCAAGTCAACCTCCCGGAGGCCCAGGACGGCCTCCCGGACCCCCAAGATAAATCTCCAGGGTCCAATTGGGATCTCCCGGAGGTCCCTCAAGACCCCCCGGAGCTCCCGGATGATCAAGAAAGCTTAAGGGCCTCCGGGTCCCAGTTCCCGGAGGCCCCCGTGGGTCCACCCACCTCCGGCGGGCTGGGGCCAATGGACGAGGAGCTCCCAAGCCTAAGAGAGAGGGTTCGAACCATACAGAGGCCTGTCTACTACATCAACGAAGTACTTTATGATGCCAAGACAAGGTACCTAGAAGTCCACAAGCTGCTGTATGCGGTGCTCGTGGCCTCCAGGAAGCTCCGCCATTACTTCCAGGCCCACCGGGTCTCGGTAGTCACCTCGTATCCGCTGAAGACAATTCTTCACAGCCCCCATGCGACTGGCAACGTTGCTAAATGGGCGGCGGAGCTGGCGGAGTTTGAGCTGGACTTCCTCCCACGCCATGCAGTCAAGAGCCAAGCACTGCTTGACTTTGTGGCGGAGTGGACACCAACGAAGACTGACCCAGGGGGCCATGAAGGCGGTGAGCCAGAGCCCCAAGCTCCGGTCTTCACCGAACCTCACTGGATATTTTTCTTCGACGGCTCCTCGTGAAAGCAGGGGGCCGGTGCCGGCGTACTGCTCCTCATGCCATCGGGGGAACAGTTTGGGTATATGGTGCGTCTAAATTTCAAGGCAACCAACAACATGGCGGAGTATGAAGCACTCATCTTTGGCCTGCAGACATCCCTGTCTTTAGGCGCTCGCCAGTTGTTGGCACAGGGCGACTCCCAACTGGTCATCAAGCAAGTCAAGGGCGAATGCTCCTGCAATGACCCGCAGCTAGCTGCGTATCTGCTTCACGTACAGATATTGGAGAAAGAATTCCTCGCCTTGGACCTGCATCACGTACCGCGCGCTGGTAATGCCGCAGCTGACAACCTTTCAACGAAGGCTTCCACCGGAGCCCCCGCGCCCGAAGGAGTTTTCGAGAGGACGTTGCTGCGGCCTACAGCCCGGCCCGCCGAGCCGGGCGAAGGGGGCTTGACCAGCACCTCGAAGCTGGCGGTCCTGGCGGCCCTACAGCCATGGATGCCGCCTAGGATCGTAAGCGTCACTGGGGACTCCATGCAACCCAGCGCTCAAGATCCAGAAGCTCAAGTCAGACCCGATGCATGGATCACGGAGATCCGAGACTACTTGAAGGACAATATCCTCCCTGATGAACATGCAACCGCTGAACGGATTGTGCGTAAGGCTAAGAGGTACGCGCTGGTAGAGGGGGATCTCTACCGGCGTGGCGCCAACCACATCCTATTGCGGTGTATAACCTAGGGGGAAGGCTGCGACTTGCTCGCTGAGATCCATAGAGGCGAATGTGGAAGTCATTCTTCCTCACGCACGCTTGTCGGTAAAGCCTTCCGGCATGGCTTCTACTGGCCGACAGCACTCCAGGATGCCGTCAAGCTGGTCGAGAGCTGCAAGGCGTGCCAGTTCCACGCCAAGCAGATCCATACACCGGCTCAGGCGGTACAGATGATCCCGCCCTCGTGGCCGTTTGCCGTATGGGGGCTGGACATCCTAGGACCATTTCCCAGAACCGTCGGGGGATTCCGGTACCTCTATGTCGCCATCGACAAGTTCACCAAGTGGCCGGAAGCTACACCAGTTGTCACCATCAACAAACAATCCGCAGTAAAGTTCATCAAGTCTATTGTCTGCCAGTTCGGGGTCCCAAACAGGATCATCACCGACAACGGGACCCAGTTCACCAGCGCAGCATTCCAAGACTACTGCGAGGACCTTGGTATTCAGGTATGTTATGCCTCTGTCGCCCACCCGAGGAGCAATGGGCAAGTTGAGAGGGCCAACGCGGAGATTCTCCGGGGCCTTAAGAGTCGCACCTTCGCCAGCCTGAAGAAACATGGTGCCAATTGGGTAGATGAGCTTCCGAGCACGCTATGGGCTAACCGGACATCCCAGAGCCGGGCCACCGGGGAGACACCCTTCTTCATGGTGTATGGGGCTGAAGCTGTACTTCCCCCAAAAATCACCATGAAGTCTCACCGTGTCCGGGCTTACGACGAAGCCACGCAGGATAACCTCCGGCGTGGAGAAATCGACCTCGTCGACGAGGTCCGATTACATGCGGCACTCCGTAACGCACGGTACAGACAAGCGCTTCGGCGCTACCACCAGAGGTCTGTGCGTGCCCGGGAGCTGCAGGAAGGTGACCTGGTGTTGCGGCGCATACTTTCTCACGAAGGGACCCACAAACTCTCCCCTAGTTGGGAAGGCCCCTTCCGAGTCGCGAAAGTATGCCGCCCTGGGTGTGTGCGCCTTTCCACCAAGGATGGGGACCTGCTCCCGAACCCTTGGAACATAGAACACCTCCGTAAGTTCTACTCCTAGAGCAAAAATAGGACAGTACTTTCTTTTCGTAATAAACTCCATAGAGTCCAGGAGCAGCGCTCGGAGCAGCTAAACCCCAGGGGACGGTCCAGGACTACGTTCAGCTTTGCCTGGTTCCGACTCCAAGCGCGTAGAGTCTTGCTTCCCCTCTTAATGGGGTGGGTCGTGGTCTCCATGTTTCCTCCTGTGGAAAGTTGTACGAAAAGAAATCTGCTCTACTTTGCTCTTTCCTTGTACTCATTTAAATTGTGAATTGAGTTTTTTAATCACCCTTGCAGTGCATGGTTGCCATGTGCTCAGCTCCCCCTCTCTACAAGTCCCCAAGCACCAAGCATATGGTTAGGGGCTATAAGTCAAATAAGACTATGAGATAAGGGAGGGGGAGCCCCCAAGGAGAATTACGTTTCCTCTACCTATGTGCAGGACCTCCAAGTTGCGGCAACAGGGACTGCATGAAGCAGGGGGAAAGGAGCTACCAACTACTCCGACCTAGGACTGGAAGGACCGGGACCTGCCCCTCCAGCAGGGGCGGGACCCGAGGGCCCCACGTGTCCAGCAGGCTCGGAACCCTCACCTCCCTTGAGGAGAGCTCCGGGCTCGCCACGTGGCGGGCGGAAACCGGACCTCCCCCCCCCCCCCCGGTGGGGGGGCTCCGAAAGCCCTACGTGTCCATCATGGCCGGAGCTCCAACCTCTCAAGGAGGGGTTCCGGACCCGCCACGTGGCGGGCAGACTTGGGGCTCCCCATGGGGCGAGATCCGGAGACCCCCGGGGACCCCTAACACGGTTAGGACCCGGGGAAGGTGTCTACGCAGAGCTCCGAGATTGGAGATGGCCTCTGAGTACCTTGCGGAGCTAAGGCTCAGACAGGCAAAGCCAAGAAGGAGAGAAAGAGCGTCACAGACACAAATATCTAAAAGACTCAAACTATGCGAGGCTCCTTGAGCTGGACTACAGACTCGATAAGAAGAAAGAAACAAGCCCCAAGGGTCTCCTGACATGACCAGAATCTAGAAGTTGCAAGGACGGCCGCGTCACCAGGCTTTAGCCCTGGCGGCACTCTCCCGCTCCATGACCCGAGCGCAGGAATCGCCTCCCTCATCACCGGCGCAAAAGCCGGTGTCACCAAGGGAGCTTATGGGGGCCCCTCCACAGTATTCAGCGGTCTTCCTGGAGACTCTGCCGTCTGGGATCCTCCATGGTGCATCGGCGGCTTCCTTCTCCTGAAGTTCCCCCATCACCGGCGCAAAAGCCGGCGTCATCAAGGGTGCCCATGGAGCCTCCTTCCCTCATCACCTGCGCAAAAGCCGGTGTCATCAAGGGTGCTCCTGAGGCCTCCTCTCCGCAGCTTCAGTGGCCTTCTTGGGGACTCTGCCGCCTGGGATTCTCCTCGGTGCTTCAGCGGTTTCTTTGAAGACTCCACCACCTGAGAAGGGACGCAACGCCAAGGAGCTTTCTGCCTGCCGTCACCAAGGAAGGGCTCCGTCGGGAGGACGAACCAGAGACCCCTTGGTGGCGCCACCCTCAGAGGCAAGGCAGGCAGGCTCCCTGAGTCCCAGGCTTGGTGCAGACGCCATCACTGGAGGAAATCGAGAGCGATTCTCCCCCCATAAGGCGGGTTGAGAGCCATGAAAGAAGACGAGACTGCAGAGGCTCGAGGGAAGCACAGGGGCTGGAAGCCTTATAAGGGGAGCGTATCCACATGGGGGTTTCATTTCACACCTCCCCGGGTGCAATCCCAAGCGATTCGGAACTCTTCGGATACACTGCATCGGCAACCGCTTCGGCTCCTAAAACGAGTGCCGATGACGGGTGGGCCCAAGCCGCCCAACTGAAGCGGTGGGTCAAGGAGTCAGTCTCCTGAGAAGGTGAGCCGGCAAGGCACTTCGGCGGTTCCCGAAGAAAGTGCCGCAACGTGCAGAAGTGGCAGTCTTGGGAACCGCTGCAGTAAAAGCAACCATCAAGTGAGCGCACGCTCCCATGACCCCACGGCCGTTCGTGCTCCGGCAGCGGTCAATTCGGGACTTAGAGAAAGTGTGCGGGTTGAAAGAGACGGAGGTCCCACCTCGGGCTCGCTACCTCCCCCGAGATGGGCCTGGGGGCCACTGTCGGTACCTGAGATATGGGGTACCCCCGCGCACAAGGTAAAATGCCTAAGGAACTCGCCCTTCTCCGCAGGGAGAGCTCCGAAGGCGCCACGCGTCCGGTGGGGCCGGACCTCCCTCTCCTCAGAGGAGAGCTCCGGGCCCGCCACGTGGCATACAGAAGCCGTACCTCCCCCTCTGCGGGAGGGAGGTCCGAAGGTGCCGCGTGTCCAGCAGGGCCGGACCTCCCTCTCCTCAGAGGAGAGCTCCGGGCCCGCCACGTAGCCAGCAGAAGCCGAGCCTCTCCCTCCGTGGGGAGAGGTCCGGAGGCTCCACGTGCCCCGCGGGACTGACCCTTCTCTCCTCTGAGAAGGGCTCCGGGCCCGCCACGTGGCAGCAGAACGACGCTGCCTGCCCCGAGCGATAGGCAGCGGGCATAAAGACGCCCCATACCTTGCCCGTACAAGGTATTCAAGGCCCGCGTCTTCCCAAGACGCGGAGCACGCTTCTGTCAGGTGCCGTTGCGCCCAGTCGCATCACAGACTGGCGCGCGGTGTCAGAACCTGCCAGCCAATAAACACCGTGACAAGACATCCCATGCCGCCTGCGCCGTCATCAACCACTACGACTAGCATGCGGCATGAGCAGGACGGCAAGATGAAGACTCAGAAGCCTGCGACCAGAGGCAACTACCGGCATAACTGCAGATACGGTAGATGATAGACAATCTTCCCGGGACCACCTGTCGGGTCCCGACCCCCCTTGTAAGCTGCCCGAGCCTTGGACTATAAAAGGCTCGGGTAGGCGTCGATAGCAAGGGTTCGCACTTTGCAACTCATACGCTAGCCATACACTCTCAAGCTGTAACTCACCCCCGAGCTCAGGCCTCCGGTCCTGAGCAGCAAGCAATACAGCGAGCTCCATAGCTCGCCGTGGACGTAGGGTTTTACGCTCCGGCAGCCTGAACCACGTAAAACTCGCCGTGCCAAGCTCTTACTAACTCGTCCATCTGCGCAAGCTCTCCGCTAGAGACTAGCCCCACCGAAAAAAGAACCTCCGCGGGCTGCCCAGTGCAGGCCTGGGGAAGTGTCGACTGAACACTTCGACAGACCCCGGGCATTTCCGACGGTTGCTAGGCAAACACGTCAACATTGGACCGGAGGAAGGTGATGAGCGCGTCTTCCTATTTGCCCCCCAGGTCCCCGGTGATTCGGGTGGTCTAGGTGGCATCAGGACTGACTTGGACGACCTTGACTGGAACTTCCTCGCCGTCTGAGGGCTGCACACGGGGTGCAAATGTCACCCCTCGCTGACGCATGCTTGGAGGCGGCCGACAAGCTTCAACGTGACCTGAAGCGGCCTCTTGTGCTGCCGCCAGCGCCTGGAGCTTTTCTAGCGCGGAGACAGCCGCAGTGCAGTCACCGCGGATATTTAGGATACCACTCGGGGTCGGCATCTCCAAGACTAAGTAGCTGTAGTGGGCTACAGCCATGAACCAGTAAAGGGCTGGCCCGCCGATTATGGCATTGAAGGGGAGGCTAACCTCCGCAACGTCGAAGACGAGGTTTCCGTACGGTAGTTCTCAGGCATCCCGAATGTCACCGGGGAGGGAGATGCTACCACACGGGAATATTAGGTCCTGACCTACCCCTGAGAATGGTCTCGAGGGGGTAAGCTGGGACATAGGGATTTGTAGCTTCTTGAAGGCTGCGAGGCTGATGACGCTGAGGGATGCCCCACCATCGATTAGCACGTGGTAGAGATGCATGTTGGATATGGTCGGGGCGACGAGGAGAGGCAGCTGCCCGGCGCTTGCCATGTTCTTGGGGGCAGTCGGAGGCATCGAAGCTGATCGGCATATCCATCAACTTGCGATGCGGTGCTGGCCCCGAGACTGGGGCGGCGGCTGCCATTGCTTGTCGGAGGGTCTTGACGGCTCACCTGGACGAGACGTCGGAAGGACCCCCGTACATCACATAGAGTGTGCCGTCTGTTTGGCTGCTGACTTGGCTAGACCTGCCCGCCCTGGAGCGGGAGGCAGCCTCGTCGTCTCCCGCCTGGAGACGGCAATGAGCTAGGCGAGAAGGCTCGCCTTGGGAGGTGATGTTCACCATGGTCACGTGGAGAGCCCAGAAAGATCCCCTTCGTGGTGCACCAAATGTCGGAGTTTGAGAGCTGCGACACCCCTCCCGGCCTGCTCGGAAGCAGCCTGCGAGGTCCTTTTTTTCCAGAGGGGGCTTGGCGCCCTACGCAACCTGGGCTCAAGGGAGCGGATGAACACCGAGATTTACGTGGTTCGGGCCGTCGGAGTGTAATACCCTGCGTCCACGGGAGTGTGTGTTGTATTGTTTGCTTGCATGTGCGTGAGAGGGTGTTGGGTGCGAACCCTTTGCTAGGTGGTCACCCCGGTCCTTTTATAGTTCAAGGCCGGGGTGGTTACAATGTGGCTTGAGGCCCGACAGGTGGCCCCAATGCTATGTGTACCCTATACATGATCTAGGGCTTCATCCTCTGAGTAGAGTTGGTAGATGGAGGAGTTAAGTCCCTCCGCCCAGCGCCCTGAGCGCCCCTGACCGCGTGTTAGATGATGATGAATACGCCATCTTGTTGCCGCATCTTCTCGCCCTGCTTGGGCGGCTTTGTGCCATTGGGTGGCACTGTGCTGCTGTCACGCCTTGCCGTCCTATCTTGTCATCGTAATAGCGAACAGACAGAGGATGAAGGCGTGCGTAGTGTGCCATGCTTCTAGGGAAGGCGCGAGCCTTTAATGCGAAGCCTGACAGTGCACTTCCTTCTATACTTCTTCGACCCACGGCCCACGACGGATCATGGGGCACATGGCGGCTCTGGATCTCTTATCGACGGGTTTGGTGCCAGGGGACACGTGGCAGCTCTGGACCTCACCTAAGCAGGGAGGCTTGGGTCGGAGCCTAGGGCACGTGTCAGCGCTGGAGCTGTCCTGAGCGGGGAGGTGGCTCTGAGCCAGGGACACGTGGCAGCTCTGGACCTCACCTCATCGGGGAGGCTCGGACCAGAGCCCAGCGCACGTGTCAGCATCGAAGCTGTCCTCAGCAGGGAGGTGGCTCAGAGCCAGGGGACACGTGGCAGCCCAAGACCTCACCTCAGCGGGAAGGCTCGGGCCGGAGCCCAGGGCACGTGTCAGCCCCGGTGGTGTCCTCAGCGGGGAGGTAGCTCTGAGCCAAGGTACACGTGGCAGCTCCGCACCTCACCTCAGCTGGGAGGCTCGGACCGGAACCCAGGGTACGTGTCAGCTCCGGAGCTCAAGCGCACGTGGCAGCCCTGGGGCTAACCATGGGGTCAAGGGCACGTGGCTACTTTGGGGGGCCAACTTCATCCTCTTCCCCAGGGATCCTAGATGAGGGAAGCCTAGGAGAGCTGTCACTACCCACTACACGGGGGTACCCGGTCTACAGAGTACCGACAGCAGACATTTGTCTACCCGACAAAATTAGTTGTAAAAACATCAATTCTGATATTAGATCATTTAAATTCATATCATATGAATCATCCAAAGAGGAAGTAATTTTCAAATCCAGTGCAACAATCCATTAGTTTAGTATCATCCAATGATGTCAAGGTTCTTGGACTTAATAAAAATCTAAATTAAGATTAGGCTATCCGCACTCCTCGTGCTCTAAAACACTACTCTAAAAAAATATTCCTACTTCTTTCCAGCACACTTTAAAAGATTCTCTGTTTTACAACGCATGTTCCCACACTCGTCGTATTCTAAATATCTACTCTATATCAACTACAACAACAACAACAACAACCAAGCCTTTATCCCAAGCATGTTGGGGTCGGCTAGACATGAAACCCAATATCAATGAAGTAAAAGAGAGGAAGAGATATAAGAACAAGAAAAAAACAAAAAGAAAAAAAGAAAAAAGACAAAAAAGAAAAAAAGAGAAAAAAGAGAAAAAAAGAAAAAGAAAAAAAAAGGAAACAAGACTAAGGTTCTGGCACGTGAATTGCTACCTTCCATGCGGTCCTATCATGAGCTAAGTCTCTAGATACATTCCAATCTCTCAAATCTCGTTTCACCGCCTCCTCCCAGGTCAACCTTGGTCGTCCTCTACCCCTCCTAATATTTTCTCTACCTCTTAAAATCTCACTGGTAACCGGTGCTTCTGGAGGCCTCCGCTGGATATGTCCAAACCACCTAAGTCAATGTTGGACTAACTTCTCTTCAATCGGCGCCACCCCTACCTTATCACGAATCGCCTCATTCCTTATTTGGTCTCTTCTCGTGTGCCTGCACATCCACCGTAGCATGCGCATCTCTGCGACACTCATTTGTTGGACATGTTGCCTTTTAGTTGGCCAACATTCCGCCCCATAAAGCATCGCGGGTCTGATCACCGTCCTATAGAACTTCCCTTTTAGCTTTTGTGGGACCTTCCTATCACATAGGATTCCAGAGGCTTGTCGCCATTTCATCCACCCTACCTTGATCCTGTGGCAAACATCCTCATCAATATCGCTATTGCTTTGTAACATTGATCCTAAGTATCGAAAAGAGTCCCTTCTAGTTACTATTTGTCCTTGTAGACTAACATTTCCCTCTTCATGAGCAACACCACTAAAGTCACACCTCATATACTCGGTCTTGGTCCTACTAAGTCTAAACCCCTTGGACTCTAAGGTTTGTCTCCATAACTCTAATTTCTTATCAACACCATCCCTAGTTTCATCTACCAGAACTACATCATTGGCAAAAAGCATGCACCAAGGGATATCCCCTTGTATATCCTTCGACACCTCATCCATCACCAAGGAAAAGATGTATGGGCTCAAAGCTGATCCTTGATGTAGTCCTACCATGATAGGAAATGCATCAGTCTCACTATCACTTACGCGAACACTTGTCCTAACATTATTGTACATATCCTTGATAAGAGTAATGTACTTTGTTGGCACTTTATGTTTCTCTAGTGCCCACCACATGACTGACCTTGGTATCTTGTCGTACGCCTTCTCCAAGTCAATGAACACCATATGCAAGTCCTTCTTCTGCTCCCTATATCTCTCCATAAGGTGACAAAGCAAGAAAATCGCCTCCATTGTAGATCTCCCAGGCATAAAACCAAACTGGTTTTTAGTGACATTGGTCACTTTCCTCAGGCGGTGTTCAATCACTCTCTCCCAAAGCTCCATAGTATGACTCATAAGCTTAATCCCTCGATAATTAGTACAACTTTGAATATCTCCTTTATTTTTGAAGATAGGTACTAATATACTTTTCCTCCATTCTTCAGGCATCTTGTTTGACTGAAAATATGGTTGAATAGCTTTGTGAGCCATTGTATTGCCACGTCCCCAAGGCATCTCCACACCTCAATAGGGACATCATCAGGGCCGAGAGCCTTTCCCCCTTTCCTCCTTTTTAAGGCCTCCTTAACCTCAAACTCTTGTATCCTCCGTACGAACCGCCTGTTGGAGTCATCAAAGGAGTCATCCAACTCAACCATAGTGCTCCCATTCCCATCATTGAATAGCCCATTAAAGTAGTCCCGCCATCTATTCTTAATCTCTTCATCCTTCACTAGAATGCGATCAGTCTCATCTTTGATGCATTTAACTTGATTGAAATCCCTCATCTTTCTCTCGCGTATTTTTGCTATCTTGTATATGTCCTTTTCACCTTCTTTTGTATCTAGTCTCTCATATAACTCATCATAGGCCTGTCCTATTGCCTTACTCACAGCCCACCTTGCATTTTTCTTGGCCTCTTTGTACTTAAGCATGTTGTTTGCGCTTCTATCATTATGCCAACTCTTGAAACACTCCTTCTCCTTAATGGCTTTTTGTACATCCTCATTCCACCACCAAGTGTCTTTATCTACAAGTTTCCTTCCTTTTGTCACCCCGAACACCTCACTAGCTACCTTCCTAATGCAAGTTGCCATCTTCACCCACATACTATCTGCATCTCCATTTTCTGCCCAGGGTCCTTCTGTGATCACCCTATTTTTAAAGGATTCTTGTGGTTCTCCTTTCAACTTCCACCACTTTGTTCTTGTGATTTACACCTTTGTCCCGCAAAGAACATGTATGGAAGCGAAAGTCAACTACCACAAGCTTATGTTGTATCACAACACACTCCTCGGGGATCACCTTACAATCTAGACACTCCCGTCTATCCCTTCTCCTAGTGAGGACAAAGTCAATCTGGCTAGAGTGTTGGGCACTACTAAAGGTCACTAGGTGAGATTGCCTCTTCCTAAAGAGGGTGTTAGCTACCAACAGATCATAGGCTACGACAAAGTCTAGGATGTCCTTACCCTCTTGATTTCTATCGCCGCATCCAAAGCCTCCATGTACTCCCTCGAATCCTAGGTTAGTTGCACCCACATGACCATTGAGATCTCCTCCTATGAGGAGTTTCTCGGTTATCGGTACACTACTAACCATATCCTCCAAGTCCTCCCAAAATTGCCTCTTAGCACTCATGTTGAGCCCAACTTGTGGGGCATAAGCACTAATGACGTTCAAGACAATGTCCCCAATTACTATCTTGATTAAGATGATCCTATCTCCTCGTCTTCGAACATCCACTACTCCATCCTTAAGACTCTTATCTATTAGAACACCTACGCCATTTCTAGTCCCAGCCGATCCAGAATACCAAAGCTTGAAACCGGTATTCTCGACTTCTCTCGCCTTTTGACCCGCCCATCTAGTCTCTTGTACACAAAGGATATTTACTCGTCTCCTAATGGCAACATCTACTAACTCACGTAGCTTCCCCGTCAAGGATCCTACATTCCAACTACCCACTCAAAATCTATGTTCCTCGGCTAGCTTCCTTACGCTTTGCACCCGTCGAGTAAGATGCAAAGGCCCTTGCTCACTTATCACTACATCCGGGCGATGATGTAGCGCGCCACTAAGGTGGTAGCGATCCGGCCCTTGCTCATTTAACACCATATCCGGGTTCCGATATGGCGCGCCACTAAGGCGGTGGCGACCCAGCCCTTGCCCACTTAACACCATACCCGGGTTCCGATATGGTGCGTCGCTAAGAGGGTTACGCCCCAACGAATTTCTATTGGGTTTCATTTCTATGATAATGGCTAAGTGTATTTGTTGGCTCGCTAAGCCTGTCACAACCCTACCTTTACCCGGGCTTGGGACCGGCTATGTTATTACAACATAGGCAGAGTTACTCTATATCAACTACCACTCATTTCTTAATATACATTTCAATCTTTTTTACTTGAAAACACTTACATTTACAAATACTTACATTTATGCGTACGATTGAAAAAATAGAAAATATTTTAGCAAATTTTACCAGTTATTGATAATATAAAAATACTTGATAGCATCTTATTGCATGTTCTAAATTATTGAGCAAATTCTTGTTTTCATATATAAATAAAAGTTGTGCTGCTTCTAATTAAGATTGACACACTGTATTTTGTGTATTTTAGTTCTTCCATCTCAGATCTCGCCGCTAGACTGCTGCAGCCTTTATCCCGCTTCTTTTGACGTGTGCTTGCTGTGGCGCATGTGTGCAGCGTGCTGGCACTTAGCGCAGGCCTCCCGCACACCGTTGCGAGCTGCGCGCGCGAACGGGACGCTGGAGTTGGCGCCCCGCACGCTGTCGCATAGACCGGTGCGACTGACCTTAGTACCATCTAATGGAAGGCATATGATTCAACTGGAGCAGAACAATCCTTTAAATTAAAAAAAAGTATTAATGATTGAAACTTGTCTAATGATATAAAAAATCAAAATAATTTGGGTATATAACTCAATTGTTCCTACTATAACAGCAATGGACGAGCACACAATAAATCCAATTAGGATTAACCCCCGGGAACGGGGTGGCCGTTATACATGTCGCACCGCCGGCGCACCTCTCCGTCCCGTCCCGTCTTGACACCCTGCACGCTGAGCTTCGCCATGGCGCGGGCGAAGTCGTCGAAGAACGCCGTCTGGTTAGCGGCGTACCGCTGCACGAATGGTCGCGTCCGCGCGTCAGACCACAGCTCCTGGTCCGTGCTGAGCAGGCCGAGGCCGTGCTGCAGGTTGACGAAGTACATGTTGTCGAACTTGCCGGGCGTCATGACGTCGTTGAACGCTGCGATGGTCGGGTCCCGCAGGTAGTTCTTGCACGCGTCCTGCAGCCCCTTAGCGTACGTCGGGTTCATGGTCGGGTCGTGCGGCGGCCCGCCGCCGCCCTTCTTCCCGCCGCGGAAGATGCGGTCGGCGAACTCCTTGCAGTGTGCGAAGCCGAGCGTGTGCGCGCCGGAGAGCGCGACGAGCTCCTGCACCGTGAAGCCCTTGGCGGCGAACATGGCGACGAGGCGGGGCACGGTGGAGTTGGCGAGCGGGAGCTCGGCGTCCGGCGCGGTCGGCGACGAGGCCAGCGCGTCCTTGCGGCCCAGGCGGACCGGGAAGAGCGGCCCGCCTGTCATGGTGACGAGGACCCGCGCCGCGATGGCGAGGACGTCGGCGCAGGAGACGACGCCAGGGCACTCGAGCTCGAGTGCCGTCTTGGCGTGCGTCAGGGCCTCGAAAGCGTCCCCCGGGAGGGACTGGCTCTGCGCGGCATCGCGCTCGGAGCGCGCGAACGAGTTGGAGGACACCAGCACCGACGCGTCGCAGCCGCTGACGAAGCAGTCGTGGAAGAAGATGCGTAGCACGCCCGCGGCCGTCGTCGGGTGGGTGAGCTGCTTCTGCGACACCACGTCCATGACGATCCGCTCCGCACGGGGGCACGTCTTGATGTAGTAATTCGCCACCAGCTTCGCCTCCACCGCCGCCGCCGCGAAGACAAGGAGGAGGAGGAAGGGTGGCGATGAGTGCAAACGGTGAGTGTCCATAGCTTCGCGGTGCGGATGCTTGTGTTGTGAGATTCTTGCGAGTGATGTGAAGGTACTGTGCACTAGTGTGGTCACCGATGATCGTTTGAGCTCCTCGTATCACCATGAGCTGAGAAGGGTTCTTGGATCGACTCGAGGGGAAACGGCAGTGGAGGGGAGCAAATCGAGGGGGAGAGAGCGGCAGGGAATGGTCATAGGCCGGGTGCTTCAATTTGCGTGGTGTGTTGTAACTGCACGAAACTCGCGACTGGGACGATCTGTTGTGAAGTGTTCACTTCAGAGATCGCCTTACCGAATTCATGACATCTGAAGTTGTTTTCTTTACGATTCATAAATCACCCAGTCAGTTCGACACAATTTGATCGTTACTGTCTTGGGCAAGTGTGATTGCAAGTCTTCCAGTGCCATAAGGAAACCGCTGAGGAACTGTCCAGAGTCCAGACCTTATGTTCAAACTTGCCTGTCTTGAAATATCATGAAACTTGGAGAGTATCACATCAGTGTTCCACACAAATCACGCCATATCTATATGAAATGTTTCTTTCTAGATCTTACCATTAACTATCATGCATCAGTTATGTGAATGATATGGGAAAAAGGCATAAATTTACACCTGGAAAGTAGTATTTACAGCAGGCACCCAATGCACTTGACACTATCACAAGGTTCTTAGGTCAACGAGGATGTCGTCCTCACATCAGGGAGTATAGTGGCCACTAGCCAGTATGGGCTTCAGAATACAAGCAAAACGAATTTCTTTACATTTCTCATTTCTCAGGCTTGGGCACGATCTTTACAGTAAAATTGGATGTATAAGAAGGGTGGTAACACTATTGGGAGGGTTTGCTTTGAGAAGACACAGTGAAAATGCTGTGCTTTAGTTGGTTGTTGATATGACGGAGATTTGCATGAGAACACAAAAAAGAAGAGAGGTGAGTTTAACTGCAGATAATGCGTAACAAAATAGAATAGCTGCAGGCGCATAGTACATTGCTCAGCATGGCTTTCTCCTGTCAATCTTGACAGAAATGATTAACCCCATTTCTTCCTTGGGAGCCACCATTTGGATTTCTTTTCGCTGGAATTATCGTCCTCATTTCCATATCCCTCCATGCAGTGATCCTTCACCCTCTTTTCCTTCTGATGATGCTTTTCTGCATCACCTTTGGGCACTTTCAAAGATGACTTCATCTTATTTCTGATGGTACTCCTTTTTAGAGGTGGAGAAGCACCTGATTGAGAACATTGTAGTTTGTAGGAAGCAAAAAATGACTATCATTCAACAGATATACCGTTTGCACTTCTTGTGCATATCTGCTGGTCATCTCATTGAATTTTGCCAAAACCTGTGAGCGTCAGCATTTGAAAATAATGAATGCCCCTTCAACGCCAGGTACACAAAGAAAGAACCCAACAGGGAAAAATAGCAGAATGTGAGCAAATACTTCCCTATACTCTGATTTGAACTTGGACAGCTCAGCTCGTTTTGTAAGTATCTTTGCCTCCACGCTCTGTATCTTCTCCTTTTAGGCAGGTAAAGATTCTCCACAGACTACCTCTATAGTATAAATTGCACTCTTGAAGAAGTTGTCACCTGAGAGAAGTAATAGACTTTACTTCTTTTTTCAGCTACTTCAATTAATAAGCACTGCAACAATGAGCAACGTGATATACCATAGACAGCAAAAAAGTGAGTTCCAGGTTTCAGCTCATGTATATCGCATGGTTGAAAGCTGTCCAGTCTTTTAAAGAATGCACCATCAGAATCCTTGTGCGAGATGTAATGAAAAAGAAAAGATCAGCTTTGATTGTTGCAGTTTGAAACTATTCATTTCAGACATGCAACCCACTACTATTGAAACACTTATTTCTCTTTTTGTTGCACCTTGCACAAGTACCGTTTGCATCTCAAAATTTGCATCATAGTAGATATAATATGGTTTGCTCAAATTTTTTATGAACTTAATGTAGTCCATTTTGACCGCAGGAACACAGGAGCACCAAACCTGCTGGGAGCACACAATATGTTCTCAGTATGAATCTTAAGGTAACTCCAATAAATCCTCAAATGTATCAGTGAAGGTATAAATATAATTATGGAGCTACAATATACAATGTCTAAGGACATATAGCTGAACTTATAAAAGGTAAAGCTATTTACTTCCATGACACAAAAATTAAGTATTTCACATGATGACATGACCTAGCTACTTAAGTCGTTTTATAGTCTATAGCAGCATTCTTTTTCACAGTTTAATTGAAACAAAAAAATTATGATTCGGATATTACTCTAATAGGGAGTAGCTTAGGAACAAAATGAAAAAGAGAAACTGTTACAGAACCTGCAGCGCAAGTGGCAAGACTCAGCCCACCGTTTTTCTCTAGATCAAAATAAAGTAGCTGAAATGAAGAAAAATCTATGAATATAGATAGGCCTGGAACGTTTGAAGCGTACTTCAATTGAACAAATGCTATGTATGTCAAGCAGAGCAGGCATTCCGGATAATTTCAGAATGAGCACCGTCAAATCTTTTGCTTTTTAACAACTCATGTAGTTTAAGTATTTAGATTTGACCCATAGAAAATATATTACTTCCTCCTTTTTTTGAAACCCGAGAAAGAGTAGACATACGGCTTGATTTGAAAATCCAATTGTTTACTGTATTGAGACTTGATAGATCCAGCTTCAGTTCCTGATTATCGGATTCGATGACCTGAACATAGTGCAGAAAGTTGCCATCACATGTTCAAATGACAAACAAAAAGACAGACACACCAATTCAAGTGTGAATTACCTCAAATCCTGAGGTATCGTACTGCCGCCTCTTATCGGGATCTGACAGGATATTGTAGGAGAATGTGACTTCTTCGAACAAATCTGATGCAACGGGATCATCGCCGTTCTTTTCTGGATGGTACCTACAGCAATTTACCAGAAGCAGCAACGAAATGAGTGCTTCAATCCTACACCGAGCTACCGCTATGCAGATGAAGTAATATTCAGATAAAATGGTTGGCAACTGAGACAGGAAAGCAAAAAATGGGTAAACATAGCCGAAAAGTTCTCCTAAACAAGCACGCATAATCCGCCTGAAATGTGTCATGTTCCACACGAAATCTGAACGAAACTGCGGCACCAAATGCCGAATGCGACGTGGGGGGGGGGGGGGGGGGGGGTTCCAGTAACAACAAAGGCAGCCAGCATTAAGGGCGCAAATATGAGGGATGGAGAGAGGCGGCCGCCTTACTTGAGCGCCATGCGTCGGAACGCGGTCTTGATCTCCTGTTTCGTACGGGTCCCTCCTCTACGCGGCCCCGCCCGCCGCAGCCGCAGCCGCAGCCGTTGAGTCCCCCTTCTCCGACTTACGAACCGAAACTCGACCACGCCATGTTCGTCCCTCCTCCTCTGCCTCCTCAACCGACCGCCGAGCACAACAGCCGCGCGCCATCGGATCTCGCGCGGTCGCGCCGCGTCTGGGACGACCGAAATCGCACCCGCCACCCGCGGCGCCCACAGCGGAGGTGGCATAAGCATAATAGGTGCACCTCGTGGGCCGTGGCGGGGCCAAAGGGGCAGTGAGCGTTGATGCCTCCGCCGCGCCCGGGCGAGGCCCCACCGGAGGACGGTATGGATGCGCTGTGCCACCATGGTGGAGGTAGGATGGGGTGGGCCCGCCGTGCCAGGCTTGTAAACGGCAGACCCACATGTCAGTGGGTGGAAACTGGTAAGCATCACAAACTCTGTTTGGTTCAGATTATGAATCTAAATAAAGAAGTTTTTCTGTAATGCAGATTTTCGAAAAGCTATAATTTTTCTCAGTATAAATTAAAATCACCTCCCAACTCAGATTTTCTAAATCCTCATCACACTAATGGAAAAAATTACACACCTACCATTAGTTATACATCCAAATCATTTTCTTTCTTTTTCTTTCTCAGAGATCATAACAACTTTCCCACATATCACTGATACATTTTTAAAAAATCCACAGATTCCGAAGGACGTCCTCTTGGTAAAGCAGGCACTCCGCGGAGACCTCCATCATCTCTGCTTCTCTCTGTTTTTCTCGAGTTGCCTATTGCTCAGCGCTGCGTTTTAGACCAACCGAAGCGGTGTGCAGTACAACCTATAGGACCGGGGATTTGGTGTTCCGCATGGGACTACCGGAGCAGGTGACGCAGTGGGGTACTGGAAATGCTAACGCCACCCGCCCATAGTGAACAACACTCCGCCATCTTCCCAGCAGAAAACTTGATAGACTTTGCTGCTCATTACCGTTGCCTCTTTGTGAAATCTATGTATGCTGAATATATTGGGAATTAGAATAAAAGTGAGGATTTACATTCAAAGTTTTGAATATTATCAAAATACCGCTTCGGATTGTCCGAACTTTCTCATTGCATTTTAGGAGTAACTGTCACTGTAGAGCAGCCGTTTTCATAGTGTTTAATTTTAAGCCACTCCGTTTTTCAACTTGTAATGTTTTAAACTTGCTTCTTGGCTTATGAAATGTTCGCTTAGTATTCTCTTACTAAGTTTTTGATGCGTTATGGCTGATTATGATGGTTAATACATTGTTATAGTTTATAACATGCTTATGTGAGTTTCTCATGTAAGGTGTTGCGGTTTTCAGACTAACATGAGTCAAGTCCAGAACTTGTGCTCGAAAAAAAGGGATGTTTGTTCATGTGCAGGTGTTGCTTGAAGTCAAGACATGGCTGGTGATGGAGATCCTTGAACTAGTCTTAGGGAGAAGATGAGGTTCAACAACCAAGTTCGGGAGCAATTGTGGTTGAGCTGATCGAGAGGTCACGCATCATGTTTGGGTCAAGAACAATGCATATGAAGGTGTTGTGAACATTTTGGAAAGTGTTTGCACGTATGCAAGGGGTGCATGGACGTGGCTACATTGTTCCAAGATGTGATGAAGATATATGGAAGTGAAGATATGGTTGAAAAGGTTCAACCGGCTGGATTTTGCGCTCAGGCTGCGACTGGGGCTTTGTGACTTGATTCTCTATAATTCACACTAGTTTAGTCACGTTTGAACACGTCAAAAACAGTCGCACACACGGTTCTTTATCAGATCAATTTTCTGCCAAGAGGTTTTTTGTAGCTTCCGCATAAAAAGTTTTAATCTGCCATTCACTCCACTCTTGTAGCTTTTCACGTGCTCTTCAATCCTACAATTGATATCAGAGCCATGGTGATCTAATCTCATTGATTTGTACGTGTTTTTGTTAATCAACATGGAGAAATACTCCGCAAAACCTTGTGTGTTTGATGGCGTTGATTTTCAGGTTTGGAAGGCTCGTATGAAGGCTTACATACAAGTGCAATGATTCGCCATATGGGAAAAGGTCTACAAGTCCTTCGACGTGCCATCAAACAATCATGTTACGGCTGCGAACATGACGGATGTAGACAACAATAACAAGGCTCGCAACTTGATCATCCAAGGATTGACTCAAAACGACTTTGATCATGTTGCACACCTCCGATCTGTATACGATGTGTGGAAAGCACTTTACGACTACCACGAAGGATCCAACACGATCAAGCAGGTAAGGCAAGATATGTTCAAGAAAAAATATATGCACTTTGAGATGCAACCAGGTGAGTCCATCAATGATTTATTTGCTCGCTTTAATAAAATTCTCAGCAACTTGCGTAGTGTCAATGTTAATTTTTCCGATGCTGAAAATTCTAGAAAATTGTTAAGTGCATTAGACATGTCAATTTGGGAGATAAAAGTTACATCTATTCATGAATCTACTTTCCTGAGTACACTTACTTTAGATGTGCTATATTCTAAATTGAAAACTCATGAAATTGACATAATCTCACGTAAGAATCCTAATAAGTCTCTTGCTTTTGTTTCACAACATGACATGCATAGTTCTAGCAATTCTTCATCTTGTCGGACACTTTCTTTGTTATCCTCTCTAACCCTTGAACAGATTGAAGAGTTTCTGGAGGAGGAGCTAGCACTTCTCTCTACTCGGTTCTCAAAAGCATTGTAAAATGTGAGAACAAGAAGGAGAGGAAGTGGTAGCTCTCAACGATTCTTCGAATGTGGTAAGACAGTACATTTTCGTACAGATTTCCCTAACTGTTCAGGTCTTACTTTCCATGATGAAAAACTAACAAGGACGAAGCACTCCTCTACCAACTACAACAAGAAAAAGAAGGGCTTCACTCAACGTCAAGTGATGGACAAAATTTTCTCCGCAATTGAAGAGTATTGCTCGAGCGACGTTGATATTGGAAGTGATGAAGATGAAGACACCGTGAAAAATGCGTGTTTCATGGCGAACAAATCAAGTTCAAGCTCGGAGGAAGACAAACAAATCAACGATAATGAGGAGGTAAATCCCTCTTACAATGACTTGTTTGATGCTCTTTATGGTGCCACTACCGTACTTAAGAAAAGGGACAAAAAACATAAGCAAAGTGATGTTAAAATTGAATCACTAGAATCTGAAATTAAACGTTTGAAAAAACTTTGATTCCTAGTGATGATTCTTGCTCATCTTGCTATCTGATTTATAAATAATTGTCCTCTTTAAGAAGTGCGCACACCTCCACACTTGATAGACTTGAACTTGAAATTGAAAAGAACAAAAGCTTGTTGCACTTAATGATAAAAACATGAAAGATGCTAGTTGTTCTACAATTGATTTTCATTATTCTACCTGTGATGATCTTAATAAGAAACTACATGATGCTACGAATGAAAATTTTTCTTTGAACAATGCTTTACGTGTTCATGAACTTAATTCTTGTTCTAATTGCAAACTATGTGAAAACTGTCTAGACTTGTTCAAAAAACTTGATGACATGCATAGGATACTAGAACGGTTTTGTAGTGCAAATAAGAACCTAAACTTGCTGCTGAATTCATCTAAGTCTTGCAATGATAAAATTGGTTTAGATTTTGATTCTCATGCTCATGCTATAGCACATCCACCTAAAATTGTAAAGTCATTAGAAAATGGTTTGATTCAAACAGTTCCTAAATAAAAAGAAGTGGTTTTCAAATATGCAAGAGTGTTGTCTCATTCGATTTCTAATAAACATGTTGCTTGCTCATCTAGACATGAACATAAGGTTACTTTGTAGAGACGGTCATGTCATAAATTTTTGTTATGGACTAGCTAAATAAAATAAAAAGGAAAGATTGATTGCTAGATCATATAACAACTGACAAAACTTGTTGTACATGCTGAATCGAATGTTAGGAACATGCAACATGCTGTAATGAGTCATAAAAATGCAAAGATTGCTCCTAAACGTACAGCTTTCTGTGCTACACAAAACATACTTCATAAATCAGTAGTTGGGAACAAGAGTTCTCAGAATTTGGCTCATAAACCTGCTGTATTTTCTCAACTTTTGCGTGCTATTCCTGCTGGACGTCGTGTGACTCAATACTGGATTACTAAATGCCTTTTCACTAACCACAGTATTGAGTCATCGACGTATTGTGCTGCTATGTAGGTTACATGCTTGAGAAGGAGAACATTTGGATTGTGGATTCAGGTTGCTCATGCCACATGACCTGGTAACAAAGAATAATTCTCCTCCCTCTCTTTTGTGTCACATGTAGAAAAATGTTACTTTTGCCGATAATTCTTCAACTCCTATAACTGCTAAGGGTTCAGTTAGAGTAAATAAACACTACACTTTAAAGGATGTGGCACTTGTTAAAAATTTAAAATACAACTTGCTTTCCATTTTACAATTGCTAGATAAAAATCTAGAAGTTAACTTCACTAAAAATATCTGCAAGGTTGTAGATTCAAGAGGTGAGCTTTTGTTTAACATGTCTAGGATTGGAAGAGTTTTTAAAGCTGGTTTTGATATGTCGACTTCTAAGCATAGGTGTCTAATTGCTAATTATTCAAATGACTTATATTTTTGGTATTGTAGACTTGGTCACGTAGGCATTGATCACCTCACACGTGTTAGTGGTCTTGATCGCATACATGGGCTACCTAAGCTTAAAGGGAACAACGATATTGTGTGATCTTCTTGTAGACATGCTAAGATAGTTGCAGGTTCACATCCTGAATGTAGCCCAGAGGGGGGGGGGTGAATAGGCTCTTTGAATTTTTAGACGGTTTCCTGAAACACTTAGCGAACTGATTAATTCTAGGTGGGTCAGACTAGTCCGGTATGGTGCGGACTAGTCCGGTATGATCGTAATTAAAATATCAAAGTGAGACTTGTTCCTACTTCAGCTATTTGTGCAGCGGAAAATAAATGGTTGTTCAAGTATAAAGAAGTAAGACATAATAACTCTCAATTTTAACACTAGGTGTGGATGTAAATCAAATAATGACTAGCACCCCTAAATAACAATTGAAGGAAGATTGAATAGACACGAGACAAAGTTTTATCCCGAGGTTCGATTCCACCCAGGAATCTACGTCCCCGTTGAGGAGTCCACCAAGGACCGGGTCTTCACCAACCCTTCTCTCGTTGAATCGCCACAAAGGTCGATTCAGTTCCACTATCCACACATAGGGGTAAACAATTGTACGTGGGGCATTCACACAATCTGAGTGCTCCCACAAGATTACAGAGAGTAACTCTTCCTCAAACACACAAACATAGAACAACAATCAACAATTGTGTGAGAGAAGACAAACCAAGAACTCAATTGAGAGAAGAACGACTCTCTCCTTGATCCAATCTCCAATCCTCAAAGACTTAATCTTTCTCGGCTAGAATGAGTGGAGAGAGGTAATTTTTGTGCTCTTGGAGCGTGCGGCGGCGCTGGGGGTCCAGTAAGTACAATGTGTGGCCGTGCACCTCTATTTATATAAGGTTTCCAAAAACTTTGGCGGCCGGACTAGTCTGCTCTATTCACCGGACTAGTCCGGTGTGCCGTGTACAATTTTCGTGTTGCATGCGGCACAATGGAAACCCTATTTTAATGTGTTTACAGAAACTTGAACGGACTAGTCCGGTCCAAGAGCGGACTAGTCCGGTGCAAGGTGAATGTCGGTTCTAGAGAGTTGATCGGACTAGTCCGGTTTCTGAGCGGACTAGTCCGGTGCAAGGTGAATGCTGGTTCCATAGAGTTGATCAGACTAGTACGGTTTTTGAGCAGACAAGTACGGTGCAAGGTGAGTGCCGGTTCTAGAGAGTTGATCAGACTAGTCCGGTTTCTGAGCGGACTAGTCCGGTGCAAGGTGAATGCTGGTTCTAGAGAGTTGATCGGACTAGTCCGGTTTCTGAGTGGACTAGTCCGGTGCAAGGTGAATGCTGGTTCTAGAGAGTTGATTGGACTAGTCCGGTGCAAGGTGAATGCTGGTTCTAGAGAGTTGATCGGACTAGTCCGGTTTCTGAGGGGACTAGTTCAGTGCAAGGTGAGTGTCGGTTCTAGAGAGTTGAACGGACTAGTCCGGTTTCTGAGCAGACTAGTCCGGTGCACCGTGTTGTGATGCAACAGAAAGTTGAACGGACTAGTCCGGTTTCTGAGTGGACTAGTCCAGTGTACCGTGCCATGAGTGATTTGGATTTGTTTTAAGACCTTACCCCTACGCAAAGATTTTGAGCTCTTGGGATGTGTCTCTCACATACATCCTATACAAGTAAGTCTAAATCGCGCTTGGTTCATGGACCTGTCCTTTTCATATTTCTTCATCACTTCATTTTTCACCTTTTTGAGTGCACCAATGCTACCTTGCACGAGTTAATCTGCATTCATCTCAACAAGTTCATTAGGATCTCAATTCATTTGTCATCAATCGTCCAAAACCCATAAGGGAATGCCTAGATGCACTTTCAATCTCTCACTTTTTGGTGATTGATGACAACCAACTGAGATTACATAATTAATGATAAAATTTGTTTTTCATAAAGTGTGCATATATGAGAATGACAAATGAGTAACAGGAATTTCTCACATATATGCAACCTTTATGGTGGAATGCCTAAAGAGTGTATGAAAAAGAATGTGACATGCCACAAGAAGATAAGAACATATCAAACATAGAGGTAGTCATCACATCAATATGGAATAAGCATCACACATCCAATGAAGTTTGAAATAAAAGTACATGAAACTTTAAAATACATGTCCATGATTGCTAGTCCTTAAGGTTTACAATAAGATGACTTAAGATAAATCTCAATCTCTCCCCCTTTGGCATCAAGGCACCAAAAAGGGAAAAGTTGAGTGGAATCACTCATCGCCACTCTCTCCCTCACTCTCGGTCCTATCTTCATCGTCATCTTCATCATCGTCTTCATGACCATGTTGAGGAGGAGGAGCAGAGACACCTGCAAGTCCAAAGGACCTAAACTCTTGTTCGGTGAGTGGAGCCATTTCAGTGAAGTCTTCTTCAGAGTCCTCAGAGATCTGTGGTGATCCAACTGGCTCAATCTCTAGCTTCTCATAGATGGCTTTGATGTTGGCCTTCACATATCTTTGATGTCTCTTTTTGGCCAAACTCTCCTTATGTTGCTTGACTTCAATTTTGCGACAATAGCCAAAAATAGAGGAGAGCATTTTGAGCATACCACTGGAGGACTCTCTAGAAGGTGGAGGGATAGGAGTAGGTATAGGCTCCGACGCCCTTGAGCCTTCATGAGCAGAGGGCACAATGTAGACTGTAGGCTTCTGGGGCTTGAGACCAGTGTGAGATACATCTTTGACAAACTCTAGTCCCGTCACCTTCTCAATCATATACATGACATAAGGTGCATAGCCATAGGACCAGTTTGGAGTTATGGAGATATTCACAATGTCATTGTAGATGTACTCAAAGACATTGAAGGTCCTCTTCTTGCTTAAACTTTCATCAATGTCCTCAGAGTCCCTTGGATTGTCCCTGCATCACCATCCTTTGGGCTATGGTCTTTCTCATGATCCTATTGAGCACGACAAAGAATGACTTCAAGTACTTGGTAGTGGGAGGTACATATGGCATTCTTGTATCATACAAGAATTCTATCTCATTCTTTTCCAAGGGCTTCAGGTTGTGAATGACAAGCTCATTATCCAGGGTGTGTTCAAGATGAAATATCTTTGCAAATTCCTCATAGGTTACACTTATCTGGATCCATGTGTCATCCAAATCATTTCATCCCGATCATCGTGGGAAAAGTAGAGGGTAGAGTAGAACTGGGTGATTACCTCATTGTTCTAGTCATACTGAAAAGATAGGAGATCCTTCAAGCCATGCCTCTTTAATGCCTCTAGTACCTCATGATAGGCTTGGCGTTTCTTGGATTGCAAGTAGTCAATGTTGAGCCACTGACTCTCAACAACATGATTCTTCATCTTCATGTAGACATGCTCATAGTAGTTAGCATGGAAGTGGCTCCAGAATCTGGGGTCTGCACATTGCTTTGGATGCCCATAGACTTGACTTTTTCTGAGGTTGTCCGCCAGTTCACTCCCCTTTCCAGTAAAGTCATCACTTGATGGCTGCCTGTTGCGGTGAATGGGGGCCTTCTTCTTTAGTGGACCAATAGGACCACTAGCAAGTCCTTTGCCCTTCCCGACATTTCTTATAGGGGCTGCAGAGCTTCCAACAATGTCTTTGCTCTGTGCCGTCTTACCAACCACTCTCCTCCTTTTAGGAAGAGAATCGTCGGGAGAAGACGGTTGAGCAACGTTATCATTTTTCTTCTTCATGGCCTCGGAGTGTGACGACATCGTGCCTAACATGAAAATCAAGGGTTGATTGACACGATGGATTGTAGATTATGTGGAAATAAGAAGTTAGATGTTCAATTGACAGGTAACCGGACTTGTCCATTTTTGGAGTGCGGACTTGTACGGAATACCGGACTTGTCCGCACCAGAGAGCGGACTAGTCCGGACTTGGTGAAGAACCCTAACTTTGTATTTTCAACAGATCTATCAAAAATTGATGCAAATTACGGAGAGATATACTAACAATGCATCTAGAAAGGTAGTGTATGCTCTAGGAATCAGGAAAATTGAGGAAAGGTATCGAAAAGATGAGAACTTGAGTTGAGAGGAATTTTACCTAAAAATGAGGATTTGAGTCGAAGCATGAAGTCTGATCCGGATTAGTCCGGAGGAGAGGAGACCACACGTTGAGGAGAAGCTTTTCCGTGGAGAGAACTTCGACTTTGTTGGCCAAGGTCGAAAATCACCTTGGGGGCTAGGGTTTGAGGAGTGAGAGGCAAGAGGGTGCTTGTGAGGTGAGGAGGGCTGAGGTTGGCGCGTGTATAGACTTTTAAACTCGGACATACGGACTAGTCCGGTTGGAGGACCGGACAAGTCCGGTATGCCAGATCTGTCCGGACTAGTCTGAGGGAGCAGACTAGTTCGGTGTTGACATCGAACTAGTCCGGGTCAACTAGACAAATAAGAGTAGAAAACAGAGAAATGTGGAGAATTTGATCTAATAGTGATCTAAGGACATAAAGTTCTCAAATAATCTTGATGAATATGCCCAGTAAGCAATCAACAATCAGACAATGGTCATTATTCATCAGGATTCATTAATTTAAATAGTTTTCAAGAGAAAATCAAGATAAGGGATAGTTTTTCGCAAAGTAAGTAAGATTTTGAGAATTCAAGCAGGTATGCAGTGTTTCAAGCCACGTTCCGAGAGTCAAGTATATTTAGTTCATTCCTAAGCTCACATAAACGTTTTTCATCAAGTGGCTTGGTGAAGATATCAGCTAGTTGTTTCTCGGTTTTGACATGGGAAATGGCTATGTCTCCTTTGATTGAATGGCCTCTCAAAAAATGATGCCGAATATCAATGAGTTTGGTCCTAGAGTGCTCAATAGGGTTATGTGCAATCTTAATCGCACTCTCATTGTCACAAAGGAGCGGAATACGGTTCACATTGTAACCGTAGTCCCTTAGGGTTTGTCGCATCCAAAGAAGTTATGCATAACAACTCCCGGCTGCAACATACTCCGCTTTGGCCGTGGACAAGACAATTGAGTTTTTCTTTTTGGAGGACTAGGAAACTAGGGACCTACCCAAGAATTGGCAAGTTCCAGAAGTACTTTTTCTATCTACTTTGCATCATGCATAATCTGCATCGGAGTATCCAATGAATTGAACTTTGAACTTTTAGGGTACCAAAGGCCTAGGTTGGGTGTATGGACTAAATATCACAAGATTCCTCTTTACGGCTGTTAAATGACATTCCTTAGGATTGGCTTGAAACCTTGCACACATACAAACACTCAACATGATATCAGGCCTAGATGCACAAAGATAAAGTAGAGATCCAATCATGGAACAATATACCTTTTGATCCATGTTAGGTCCATCTTCATTAAGGTCTAAATGTCCATTTGTTGCCATGGGAGTCTTTATGGGCTTCGCTTTGTCCATGCCAAATTTCTTGAGAGTGTCTTGAGTGTACTTTGTTTGTCTTATGAACGTTCCTTCCTTTAGTTGTTTCACTTGGAATCCCAAAAATTATCTCAATTCTCCCATCATGGACATCTCGAATCTAACTGTCATGATTTTACTAAATTCTTGACAAAAAGATTTGTTAGTTGAATCGAATATGATATCATCAACATAGATTTGACAGAAAAATAGATCATCATTGAAGTGCTTGGTAAACAGCGTGTAATCAGCTTTACCAATTTTAAAGCCATTTTCAATTAGAAAATCTCTAAGGCACTCATACCAAGCTCTAGGAGCTTGTTTGAGGCCATAGAGAGCCTTACGCAGTTTGAACACATGGTCGGGGTACTCTCGATCTTCAAAACCAGGGGGTTGCTCCACGTACACCTCCTCCTTTATAGGTCCGTTGAGGAAGGCGCTTTTGACATCTATTTGGTACAACCTGAAATCATGGTGAGTAGCATATGCCAGTAATATACAAATTGATTCAAGCCTAGCTATGGGAGCAAAAGTCTGGTCAAAATCCAAACCTTCAACTTGTGAGTAACCTTTAGCCACAAGTCGTGCCTTGTTTCTTGTTACAACTCCGTGTTCGTCTTGCTTTTTGTGGAAGACCCACTTAGTACCGACGATATTGGACTTTGGTCTTTCAACGAGTTCCTATACTTTGTTCCCCTTGAAGTTGTTCAATTCTTCTTGCATTGCCATCACCCAGTACGGATCTTTTAGCGCATCTTCGACCTTGTATGGTTCTAAAGAGTATACAAAGGAATAGTATCCACAAAAGTTAGCTATACGTGTTCGAGTTGTCACTCCCTTTTGTATATCACCAATTATGTTGTCGACGGGGTGATCTCTTTGTATGCTTTGGTGTACTCTTGGATGTGGTACTTGTGGTGTTGTGTTATCATAATCATCATCTTCTTTAGCCCCCCCGGATCGTTGCCGTTATTAATGCTTTGATCATCTTGTTGGTCTTCATGATATTGATTTTGTGCATGGGCTCCCCCTTGGTCATAGCTCTCTTGTTGAGGTTCATCTTGAGCACCTGATTCTTGTGATTGTTCTGGAGGTCAAATATCATCAAGTGCCATTCTCCTCAATGCTTGACATGAGGCTTCTTCTTGATCTAGTACACACTTATCAACTTGCTTCGTTTGGGAGCCGTTATTTTCATCGAATACTACGTCACGTGCTACTTCTACAAGTCCGGAGACCTTGTTGAAGACATGATAAGCGTAGGAGTTCAAATCATAGCTGAGCAAGAAACCCTCATCGGACTTTGAAGCGAACTTTGAGGTCCTTGACTTCTTATTTAGAATATAACATTTTGAACCAAAAACTCGAAAGTATGAAATATTTTGTTTGTTACCGGTGAGTAGTTCATATGAGGTTTTCTTGAGTAGGCGATGAAGGTACAGTCGGTTTGTTGCATGACAAGCAGTGTTGATGGCTTCAGCTTAAAAACGGTCAGAGGTCTTGTATTCGTCAAGCATTGTCCTTGCCATCTCAACGAGCGTCCGGTTCTTCCTTTCAGCTACCCCGTTTTGTTGTGGGGAGTAGGGTGCCAAAAGTTCATGCTTTATTTCTGCTTCATCTAGATACTCATCGACTTGTGTGTGTGAGACCTATGTGTGCTGAATACATTGGCTTTGACGATAAAAGTTTTGAATACTACCAAAACACCTTTTTAACAAGGTCCGACTCTAGGTCCGAGCTACTACAAGGTCCGACGATAGGTCCGACGTAAGGTCCGACTTGCTTTGTCTAGGTCTGACTTATTTTGGCTAGGTCCGACTTGTTTTTGCTAGCTCCGGTGCTAGGTCCGACTAGCTTTGGTAAGTTCCGTGCTAGGTCCGACTAAGCTTTAGTAAGCTCCGGCGCTAGGTCCGACTAGCTTTGGTAAGCTCCGGTAAGCTTTGATAAGGTTCGGAGCTTGATTGCAATGGTTCTGCTTTTAACTTGCAATGTTTCGAACATGCTTTACTCTTACGGAAAGTTTGCTTAGTATTATTTTACTAAGTTTTTGGTGTTTTTTGGTGGTTATGGCTGATATCATTTTGCTATGGTTTACAACATGCTTATGTGAGGTGCTCACGTAAGATGTTGTAGTTTCGGAACTAACGAGAGTCAAGTCGAGGACTTGTGCTTGGAAGTATTAGTTGTTTATTCATGTGCAGGTGTTGCTTGAGTTCAAGACATGGCTGGTGATGGGATCCATTGAACTAGTCTTAGGGAGAAGATGAGGTTCAACAACCAAGTTCGGGAGGAATTGTGGTTGAGTTGATCGGGCGGTTGCGCAGTATGTTTGAATCAAGAACAATGCATATGAAGGTATCTTGGACGTTGTTGGAAGATGTTTGCACGTGTGCAAGGAGTGCATGGACGTGGCTGCATAATTCCAAGGCGTGATGAAGAGATGTGGACGTAAAGAATTGGTCGGAAAGGTCCAACCGACTAGGTTATGGACTCAGGCTGCGGCTGAGTTGTGTTTGACTCAAATATGGAAAGTTTTGAGTTGGTTATGATAGGATTTCGTGTGGGTCACGAATTTGAGTTGTTTTAGGAATGTTTGGGACGTTACTAAGGTGTTTGGAAGTCTTAAGATTGCTTCTATGTAAAAGTCCCAAAAACGTGAATGCAAAGAAACGGGTCATTGAACGTCATCGTGTTTCTGGTTCATGAAAAATGGGACTTACAAAAACTTTCTTACATGGGATGGTATTCATGAGGTGCAACCACACGGGTTCAAGCATGTCTTTGAAGGTGTTGGACCAAGGTGGAGCTAAACTCATGTGTAATCATGCAGGTGGAAGAGAAAGAATTAAGATAAGGTCTTTAGACCCAAAGCCTCAGCTCAGATTGCCGCCAAACTTTTGAACACACATGGAGCCTCATACATTTGAAATTGAGGAGATTATGGTGGCAACTTTCTGATTTGAGGGGGAGCCAAAAAGGGAATGGACTATGATCATGTTGAGTTCATGCTGAATTCAAACATCTTAAGGCAAGGGAATGACTTGGGTTATGTCACATGAAATGATAAACTCAAACATGGACATGTGGGGAAAGCTAAAATGTTCTTTAGCTCCTACTGAACACATGTTAACCCGGGAAAGGGATTTCACTCCCAAAAATCTAATTCATATGCACATTGTCTATGAGTAGAGGGGAGGGAAGTTTAAACCCCATTTTTGAACCCTTGCAAAGCATTCATGTTCAGATGGTCCAAAAGCATATATATGGGATGATCATTGCAGTCCTCAGGTATTGAAGAGCTTAAGTTCCAAAATGGGAGGGATTTAAGCTCATATACCATTTGTTCAAAGCATTGTTTGAGATCACCTTCAAATTCAAATTTGAGGGGCATGGTCAAACTGAACTTGTGAGGTTCAGCTTGGGACCAAGATTGATCAAGCATGGGCTAGGAGCAAACCAAAGTGTTTCACCCCAAATTCAAATGGGTCATCACAAAAGAGGACTTAATTATTCAGTTTGAATCAAAGGAGTTACTTCAAAGAGAAGAAGGCCCCTTTTCCAAAAAGGAAATTCAAACTGTTGTTTAAAAAATTGTATTTGCAGTGACCAACTGAAGGGTCAGAGGACATATTTGAATTCCTCAGGTCCAAATTATGAGGGAGCCAAGTTTTGAGAAAATTTGGAGGTGCTTTGATATGAGTATCAAGGGGGCCTATGAATTTCCTTGAAATTTGAGTTTAAATTTGAACTGAAGAACACAATGTCAAAATTACAAACAGCTTTTGAAGCTGAGCTCTTCAGGATTTAAATTTGCTTGGTGCCAAAATTTAGAAGATCTTTTGGGAGGAGCAGGGTTGGACCCCACTTGTCATTGAGCCAAATAGACTTGCTCCCTAAGTCTTCTCTGCCTGTGCACTAGGGCCCAACTGTCTGCGAGATGAGCCACGGGCTCTGTTTTTCCTCTCCCGAGAGCGTGACTGCAGCAGCACCCCGGGCGCCACCGAGCTCTCCACGCAGCAGCCACCCCCCGGATGTTTCATCGTGCTGGCGAGTCGCTTAGGTGCTTCTTGAGCCCCGGCCTGATCCTCTCGTGCACCAGATGAAACCCCGTGGTCTTTGCTTTGCGCCCACGCCCGAGAACAGAGCCGCTCGCTGCCGCCACCACCGATCCACCGTGCCGCCGTCGTTTCCATCGCATGCAAGCCTCGGCAGAGCGCCAAATTGGCACCAGGGCATCTCCCTCTCCACCCTCGACGTGTCATCGGCCGGTGTTTGGCCTCCCTACCCCGGGAAAGCCGTGTTGGCGCGGCGGCTGACGAGAACCGACGAAGAGGTCGCATGGGGACATCGCTGCAGGGAACTTGTCAAGCCCGAACGAGAGCACCCTCGGACGCGCTAGGACCCCCTGATGCTCGTCTCCGAAGCTCGGGCCATGACATGGACGACAGAGCGCGAATTCGAGGAAATTTCCCCGGCGACCATAACCCGACCTTCCGGTACGAAATCTAGAAATTCTCCCTCTGTCCTCAATATTTGGTCACGAAATTAGGCACAGAGGAGCTAGGCTAGATGGCAGTGATTTCCTCTTTTCAAACCTAGCTGGGAGCCGACGGGAGGCGACGTATTTTGATGTTCTCCGAGCACAAAACCGGCACTACCATTCGGGCGCACGGTGAAAGCCGGGTAGCCGCCATTTTCATGCTTGGTTGAGCTTTCGCCGAGCTTCCCTAGCCTCCCGGGATGCTGTAGAGCTAAAACCCGAGAGCTTGGCGGGCTAGGACCGCCGGGCGACTGTGCCGAACCTCTCCCGAGGCCGCCGCACGTCGCCGGCCTACTTCCGTCCACCGGCAGCTCGAGCCAACCCCGTATACATGTTTCCCGACCTCCCAAACTCACAGGCGGCGAGTCTCCGGCCGGGAAGCCGGGTCCGGCGAGCTCCAGTGGAGCGCCGACGAGGGGGAGGCGCGGCAGCGGGAGGAAGAAGAAGACCCCCTTCGGCCCCACTCGTCAGCGGCTGAAGTTAAAGGTGCGGATCCTCTGTGACCCCGGGATCATTTGCGACAGCGCGGGAAGTGATACTGTGGCCCCGTGCGGCTCGGTTCTAGCAGCTGCCACGTGTACGATGGGCCCGCGGTCAGAGTTTAAACATTTGCCCCGGTTTATTCAAATAACAGATTTGATTCAAACATTGGGAGGGCATAACTTTTGCTAGGAAGCTCCAAAATTAGTGATTCAGATTGGGTGGGATTTAGGAGGTAAAACTCTAGCCAAATATACCACCCAATTTGTATGAAAACCAATAGAAAATTCTGAAGAATTCTTTAAAGCTTTTCAGCAAAAGAATTTTAGAGGGAATTTGGTTCATCCAAAATTCCCCAAATTTTGCCAGAATATTCTTTAGGACGTTAGGAAACTCCTGTAAAATTGTCAGCTCATTTGGAGTTGATTTATTCAGGGTAATTCTGGTTTCAAGTTTCTGTATTCAAATGAATACAGAAACATTTTCAGAGAATTTCCAAAACTTGGAAATTCAGTTCTTGGCATTCCTTAGCTCCAAAAAAATCCTAGAAAAATTCAGGCATACTCTCTGAACTATGCTTGAAATTGTAGTTCACTTGAATTTGCATGAAAGTGCAAATTTATTCAGAATTAATTCCTTTTTGCCTAAATGCTTAGGGAATTATTCTAGGTGATCTACTTAGGGAAATATTCTGAATTTTGGTCCAGATGCTTTCTTGTGACAAGGAACTCACAAGAAAATTTCCAGCTCCATTGGAGCTCTGGATCAGTAGTGTTCTGTTCAACTAGTTAGATAATCAACACCCAAGTGATGAACCTCACTTCTCACTTGAGGATAGTGCTTAAACACACACCCAAACCACCAGCCCCAGTGTCATTTTAAATTCTTGAACAGAGTTCCAGTTTTAAACTTGGCTTTAGCATTTGTTAGCAAAAAGTTTTACAATTAAACATGTATGCATGGTCATAACGTGTAGAGTTTAAACGTGGAAGAGTGGAGGAAAGGAGGAAGCTTGAATCAAGGAGCAAGAAGGCCGGTGATTAATATTCAAGTCATCATCAGCAACGGACTTCATCTTATCTGACTTTAGTCACCTGCAAAACCAAGGCAAGCTCCGGTTTGCATTTAAGTTATTTATAAAGTTTTTACTTTGTTCACATTTATGGTATAGAGTTTGTATGTGCATTAGGTCCAAGATGTTTTACACTCCAAATGCATGACCAGATGAACCTTGGAGTTGAGGGTAGAAAAGGGTCACCGCTGTAGGAGAATGCCATGCTAACTAGCTTAGGACATCCGGTAGAAGTCGAGTAGTTGGAATCTACTCGCGAGTTATAGATGGTATTACCTGGGTGTAGAGGGAAAAAGAGAGCAAACTAAAGTTTACATTTTCCAAAGATGAGACCGGGCAGGATGGTTAGGCAGCGACAAGACGAGGTCTTGGTCGAGTAGCTCTGCCTGTGTCGGTTAAAGACCGATGCGTGTGCGGCACCTAGGAGCAGGTATTGAGTTGTGTACCGGATGCTTACTGACATGGGAACCAGGAAACCGATGTACCAGGTTCACTGGATTGTAGAGGCATACCACATCGTCTCGTTAGACCTATGAGCCCGAGACGGCGCGACCGGTTCTACAGTCTAGTGTCCTGCGAAAGGTAGCCACATACGACGTAATGAAGGACGCCCGAGTTGGTTCTTCAGAGGCGGGCGTATGTGTCGAGTTATCCGGGTAGTGTTTGATTCAAATCACCGTCCATCGCGGTTATTGATTACCGCTTGCTCCCTGTGTTGTGACGTAGTAATCAAGTTGTGTGGAAATAGTTTGCAAAGTTTTAAATGCTGTTATGATAATTGTAAATTGCATGAAAACCATGTTTGAAGTAGAGATAGAGCAAACTAAAGTTACTTTCCACCTTGGGACAAGTAACATTGGAATGAAGCGTTTCTTGTTTGATTGTGGAGTTCCAATGTTACTAGATGCAAGGTCAATACTATTATGGCTAAAAATCTGAAAGTTAAGGATGAACTCGTAGGCGAGTATTTTCTTAAAATTACAGGATTAGGTCTTAAGTTACTCTCATGTAGAGTTGCATGCTTTAGAAGAGACGGTTAAGTCTTGCTGAGCCTTTGTGCTCACTCTTGCTATATAAGTGATTTTGCAGGTAAACCTCGACGCTATAAAGAAGGTTGTCCGGTGAGACTCGGGAACTTCTGAGTCATGTCACACTTGGAGAACCTAGCCGCTGCCATGTCTTCGTGTTGCTAGCAAGAGGAGTCCGCGGGCTGGACCTCTTCTCGGCGCTTCTTAGATATTCAACGTGAGATATTACTGACTTCCGCTGTAGCTACTTTATGTAAAGTATTTACAAAGAACAATTGTAAGCTTCCTTTGATTTATGTAATACAGGGTTCCTTATATGTGTGCTGTTCGGTGCCGCATAACACGGCACCACCCAATGCGATCCCCGGGCGAGGCGGCACGGCCCCGTGATCGAGGTCAGGCCCTCTTAGCGAATTGTGTGATATCCTAGCTCCCGGCTTAATAGGATTGATAGAGTACTCATACCACCAAGGTATACCTTCTTTTCTGGAAGCCCACCTGCAAAGGACTCCGGGGTTAAGCGTGCTTGGCCCAGAGGAATTTGGGGATGGGTGACCGACCAGAATGTTTTCCCGGGTGCGCACGAGTGAGGACAAAGTGTGCAGAAAAGACGAGTGGTGGTATGTGGGGACAGTCTATGATCCTAGAGAGCCATCACAAATGGTATCAGAGCCGACCCTCGCAGTTTCACGGGTGCGTACGGGCCAGTGAAAAGGATACGGTAGTGTACGGGTCAGGGACGCAGGTACGTACGCATGACGCGTGGGTCCTCTGTGTGGGACACGGTATGGTACGTATGCTGCTAACCGGACGTACGGTATGCGTATGCCAGTACTGAACGTACGGACGTGGCTAAGAGGGGACGTTTCTGTCTTAGCGTTGACCGATGAGGACGTCGCTCTTCTAAGGGGGAGGGGGTGGATTGTGTGATATCCTAGCTCCCGGCTTAATAGGATTGATAGAGTACTCATACCACCAAGGTATACCTTCTTTTCTGGAAGCCCACCTGCAAAGGACTCCGGAGTTAAGCGTGCTTGGCCCGAAGGAATTTGGGGATGGGTGACCGACTGGGAATGTTTCCCAGGTGCGCACGAGTGAGGACAAAGTGTGCAGAAAAGATGAGTGGTGGTATGTAGGGACAATCTATGATCCTATAGAGCCATCACATTCTATCTGCGTGTAGAAGAGTCTTGAGCAGTATTGGAAAGTTACAGTTTGAATCCAAGTAGGAGTCCTAGTTTGAATTGGGTTGGCCTTAGTGCTGGTTATAAGCAAGGGAGGCCAAGGATCGTGGGGGCACGACTTTGGGGCGGTTCCTCTTGTGTTTTGATAAATAAAATTCGTATTATAAAGGAACTTTTGTGCCTTGTTCGTCTGACTTGTTTCAGACAAGTTTTTCTCGTCGAGTTTCTGTTCAGCACTACCTTGCTTCGGTGGTTTTATCATAACTCGAGTTTTACAGATCCAATTTATGTGATTCTTTTTGGGTTGTCTTCAAAACTTGATTATCTAACATCGTGAAAATTTCACGGTCATTGAATTTGTGGTTTCTGATCTACACGAGTTTCTTTGCAGTATTCCAGAACTGTTTTTCTTGCATAGGACAGATTGACCTTTGTTCGATATTTCGATCGTAACTTGAGTTTCTCTCAATGGATTTTCATGATTCTTGTTGTGACGTCTTCGTGAATTGATTCTCTACAATCTATACTAGTTTTGTCAGAGTTGAACACGTTTGGATTAGTCGCACACACGGTTTCTTTAACAGATCAGTTTTCTGCTGAGAGGTGTTTTGTTGCTTCCGCTGAAAAGTTTTTATCTACCATTCAACCCCCCTCTGGTAGCTTTACACGTGTACTTCGATCCTACAATTGGTATCATAGCTAGGTTGCTCTAATCTTTGTGATTTGCACGTGTTTTGACTAATCATCATGGAGAAATACTCCGCCAAACCTTGTGTGCTTAGTGGTATTAATTTTCAGGTTTGGAAGGCACGCATGGAAGCTTTCATCTAGGCGCAAGGCTTTGCAATATGGAAAAAGGTCTACAAGCCTTGCGATGTGCCTTCAAACGATCAAGTCACGGCTACAAACATGAGAGATGTCGACAACAACAACAAGGCTCGGAACTTGATCATACAAGGACTAACTCAGAGCGACTTCGACCGTGTTGCACACCTCCGATCGGCGTATGATGTGTGGAGAGCACTTTGTGACTACCACGAAGGATCCAACACGATCAAGGAGGTAAGACAGGATATGTTCAAGAAAGAATACATGCGCTTTGAGATGCAACCCGGTGAGTCCATTGATGACCTCTTTGCTCGCTTTAATAAAATTCTCAGCAACTTGCGTAGTGTCAATGTTAATTTTTCAGATGCTAAAAATGCTAGGCAATTACTAAGTGCATTAGACATGTCAATTTGGGAGATGAAAGTAACATCCATACGTGAATCCACTGTCATGAGTACTCTTACATTAGATGTGCTTTATTCTAAGCTAAAAACTCATGAAATTGACATTAGATCACGTAAGAACCCAAATAAGACTATTACATCTGTCTCATAACGTGATATGCCTAGCTCCGGCCAATCATCTAGCAATACACTTGCTTTGCTGTCTTCACTAACCCTCGAACAGATTGAGGAGTTTCCAGAGGAGGAGCTAGTACTTCTTTCTACTAGGTTCTCAAAAGCATTGCAAAATGTGAGAACTAGAAGGAGAGGAAGCTCCGGACCTCAACGATGCTTTGAATGTGGTAAGATAGGACACTTTCGTACAGATTGCCCTAACCTTTCAGGTCCTTCTAACCGTGATGAAAAGCAGAATAAAGTCAAGTCCTCTTTTGGCAACACCAACAAGAAAAAGAAGGGTTTTACAGGACGCAAACTGATAAACAGTTTCATCACCGCACTTCAAGAACTTGGCTCGAGTGATGTAGACATTGGAAGTGATGAAGATGATCTGGCAAACTTGTGCTTCATGGCGGGCAAATCAAAATCAAGTATGGAGGATGCAGAACACAACAGTGACAACGAAGAGGTATGTCCTACTTGCAAAGAAATGTGTGATGCTATTTCTCGTGCCACTATTATTGTTAAGAAAAAGGACAAAAAGCTTAGGGACAATGCTGTAAAAAATTGAGTCACTAGAATCTGAAATTAATCGTTTAAAATCCTTGATTCCTAGTGATGAGGTATGTCCTACTTGCGAAGAAATGTGTGATGCTATTTCTCGTGCCACTATTATTGTTAAGAAAAAGGACAAAAAGCTTAGGGACAATGCTGTAAAAAATTGAGTCACTAGAATCTGAAATTAATCGTTTAAAATCCTTGATTCCTAGTGATGATTCTTGTTCCTCATGTGATTTAATATATGAACAATTGTCCTCTCTAAGAAGTGCACACACCTTCACACTTGATAAACTTGAACTTGAAATCAAAAAGAACAAAAAGCTTGCTGCACTTAATGATAAAAACTTGAAAGATGCTTGTTGTTCTACAATTGATTTATATTGTTCTACTTGCGATGATCTTGATAAGAAACTACAAGATGCTATGAAAGAAATTTCTATATTGAACAATGCTTTACGTTCTCATGAAGTTAAATATTGTTCCAATTGCAAATTAAAAGGAAAAACTTCATGTGAAAATTGTCTTGATCTATCAAATAAACTTGATAACATGCATAGGACATTAGATCGGTTTTATAATGGGAATAAGAACCTAAACTTGCTGCTGAATTCTTCCAAGTCTTGCAATGATAAAACTGGTTTAGGTTTTGATTCACATGCTCATGCTAATGAACATCCACCTAAAATTGTAAAATCATTAGGAAGTGGTTTGATTCAAACAGTTCCTAAACAAAAAGAAGTGGTTTTTAAATCTGCAGGAGTGTTGCCACATTCGGGTTCAAATAAGCATACTGCATGCTCATCTAGACATGAACACAAAGTTAAATTTCATTGTACCTATTATGGTAGAGATGGTCAAGTCATAGATTTTTGTTATAGACTAGCTAAACAACATAAAAAGGAAAGAATGCAAGCTAGATCTTATAACTCTCATGCAAAATTTGCTGCACATACTAAACCAAATGTCAGGAACATGCAACCTGCTGTTATGAGTCAGAAATATTCAAAGTTTACCTCCGGAGCTTCAGTTTTTGCCTCCGGAGCTTCAGTTTTTGCCTCTGGACCTTCTGTTTTTGCCTCCGGAGCTACTGATTTTTATGCTACACAAGTAACACCTCATAGGTCAGTAGTTGAGAACAAAAAATATCAAACTTTGACTCATAAACCTGCTGTTTTATCTCAGCTTTCGCATGTTATTCCTGCTGGACATCGTATGACTCAGTACTGGATTCCTAAATGCCTTTTAACTAACCCCAGTATTGAGTCATCGACGTATTGTGCTTCTATGTAGGTTACACGCTTGAGGAAGGAGAATATTTGGATTGTGGCTTCAGGTTGCTCACGCCACATGACCGGTAACAAAAAATGGTTCTCCTCTCTCTCTTTTGTGTCACGTGTAGAGAATGTTACTTTTGCCAATAATTCTTCAACTCCTATAATTGCTAAGGGTTCGGTTAGAGTAAATGATCACTACACTTTGAAGGATGTGACACTTGTCAAAAATTTGAAATACAACTTGCTTTCTGTTTCACAATTGGTAGATGAAAATCTGGAAATTATTTTCAATAAAAACTGCTGCAAAGTTGTAGGTTCAAATAGTGAGCTTATTTTTAACATGTCTCGGTTTGGAAGAGTTTTTAAAGCTGATTTTGATATGTCTTCCTCTAAGCATAGATGTCTAGTTGCAAATGATTCCAAAGATTTATATTTTTGGCATCGTAGACTTGGTCACGTAGGCTTTGATCATCTCACGCGTGTTAGTGCTCTTGATCGCATACGTGGGCTGCCTAAGCTTAAAGGGGACAAAGAAATTGTGTGCTCTTCTTGTAGACATGCTAATATGGTTGCAGGTTCACATGCTCCTCTCACAATGACCATGATAACTGAACCGGGTCAACTTTTACACCTTGACACCGTAGGACCTTCACGTGTTCAATCCTTCGGAGGTAAATGGTATGTTCTTGTGATTGTTGATGACTATTCTAGATACTCTTAGGTTTACTTTATGGCATCTAAGAATGAAGCTTTTAGTCACTTTAGAACTTTATTTCTTAGATTATCAATTTATCACCCAGGATCTTTAAGAGCAATTAGAAGTGATAATGGAACCGAATTTAAAAATCAATCGTTTGATCACTTTTGTGCTGAAAATGCAATAGATCATCAATTTTCTTCACCATATGTACCTCAACAAAACGGTATTGTAGAGAGAAAGAATAGAATCTTAGTTGAGATGGCTAGGACTATGCTTGATGAATATCAAACTCCTAGAAAATTTTGGGCTGATGCAATTGCAACCGCTTGTTATGTCTCAAATCATGTTTTCTTGCATGCTAAGCTAGGTAAAACACCATATGAGCTCAGGTTTGGACATAGGCCTAGTGTCACACACTTTAGGGTCTTTGGTTGCAAATGCTTTGTTAATAAACATGGTAATCTTGATAAATTTGAAGCTAGATCTGTTGATGGCATGTTTCTTGGTTATCCATCTCATACTAGAGGCTACCGTGTGCTTTTACTTGATACTAACAAAATTGTGGAGACTTGTGAGGTTTCTTTTGATGAAGCTAGCCCAGGTACTAGTTCAAATATTGCAGGTCCGGCATATCCGCAGGGGGAGAGTATTTTCGTTGAAGAAGAGGAAGAAGTGGTGCTGCTGCCCAAAAATTCAGCAGCTAATGACATTGTTCCAGCTCCTGATCTTGATTCACAGCCAGCACCGACAACCACCATTGCTGGTCCAGATCCTCCTCACGTCACAAGCTCATCTATTTGTGATGAACATGAAGAAGAAGCTTGTGAAGTGTCCACTCCCCTCCGGATTCTCAAAAGTCATCCTCCACAACAAATTATTGGAAGCTTGCATGAACGAGTTACAAGATCCAGGTTTTTCGACCCCAATTCTCATGCTCATTCAGCTTTTGTTGCTTCTTTTAAACCCAAAGATATATCACACGCACTCACTAATGAATCTTGGATTATTGCCATGCAAGAAGAGTTAAAAATTTTTGAAAGAAATAATGTTTGGAAACTTGTACCTCCACCTCAAGGTCACACTTTAATTGGAACTAAATGGGTGTTTAAAAATAAACAAAGTGAGGATGGGGTTGTGGTTAGGAATAAGGCTAGGTTGGTTGCTCAAGGTTTCACACAAGTTGAAGGTCTAGATTTTGATGAAACTTTTGCTCCTGTTGCTAGATTAGAAGCCATAAGAATTTTGTTAGTTTTTGCTGCATCTAAAGGTTTTAAGCTATATCAAATGGATGTTAAAAGTGCTTTTCTTAATGGCTACATAGATGAGGAGGTTTATGTCAAACAACCACCTGGTTTTGAAAATCCAAATTTTCCTAATCATGTTTACAAACTGTCCAAATCCTTGTACGGTCTCAAACAAGCCCCTAGAGCATGGTATGATAGGTTAAAAACATTCTTACTTGAAAAGGGGTTTACCATGGGCAAGGTTGATAAAACTCTTTTTGTGCTTAAACATGGCAATGACTCATTATTCGTTCAAGTGTATGTGGAAGATATTATTTTTGGTTGTGCTTCTCATGATCTTGTGTCCAAGTTTTCAGCTATGATGAGTTCAGAATTTGAGATGAGTATGATGGGAGAACTCACGTACTTTTTGGGGCTGCAAATCAAGCAAACCAAGGAGGATACCTTTGTGCATCAAACAAAGTATACAAAAGATCTCCTAAGGCGCTTCAACATGGACAAAAGCAAGCCTCTTCGGACACCAATGGGAACAGCAACAACACTTGAACTTGATGAAGATTGTTTTATCCCGTTGATCAAAAAGAATATAGAAGCATGATCGGATCACTTTTGTATCTCACGGCATCAAGACCGGACATACAATTCAGCGTATGTCTTTGTGCACGGTTTCAAGCCTCCCCACGTGCTTCACATCGTCAAGCCGTCAAAAGGATTCTCAGGTACTTACATGGAACTCAAGAATTTGGCATTTTTCTTCCTTCTTCCTCAACCGTTACTTTGAAAGCTTTTTCCGATGCTGATTTTGGGGGTTATAGGATTGATAGGAAAAGTACTTCTGGTGCTTGTCATTTTCTTGGTAATTCACTTGTTGCCTGGTCCTCTAGAAAACAAAGTTCAGTTGCACAACCCACAGCCGAATCTGAATATGTAGCTGCTGCTAGTGCTTGCTCACAAATTCTTTGGATTGTTCAAACACTTAAGGACTATGGGGTTGATCTAGATAGTGTTCCACTGTTTTGTGATAACACTAGTGCCATTTGCATTGCTAAAAACCCCGTGCAACATTTGAGAACTAAACACATTGACATTAGGTATCACTTTCTCCGTGATAATGTCGAAAAAGGGAACATTGTGCTTCACCATGTAGATACCGAACAACAATTGGCTGACATTTTTACAAAACCTTTGGATTTCACTCGTTTTTGTTACATTCGTAGTGAAATAGGGGTTATGCATCCTCGTGGCTTAAATTGAGGGAGAATTTTGAAACTTGGGAAGTCTATGTGTGAATCTGAAATTAAAATAATATGAGCATAGTATTTCATGCATATATGACTTTGTGATTCCCTTTTCATACTGAAAGTTCTTACTACATTACTCGTGTTATACATTTCGTAGTTTTTACCATGTCTAGTAATTGGAATAATTACTTACACTAAATCTGGTCATGGTCGAACTTTCTTGCTGTTTTGAACTTGTTGCATGCTCACAAGTGCTTTTAATCATAAAGAATTAATCAATGTAATCAACTCACATGTTGAGTTTTTATGTTCAAATAAAAAAATAAGAAAAGATCAAGAGAATATGCATGCATCACACTTCTTCTTTTGAGATGGCTTATCATTGCACTTAGATATGAACTTGAAAAGAGTTGTGTATGACTAAAACCATGTCCTTAAGCTTCTGACTGTCAAATGACATAGGCTTGACTTGGTTGGTTAGAATAAGGCTGATGCTGCATATAATCTCTTGCAAATGTCATAAGATCAAAATTTGTGCTTTAAATGATAAATAAAATGCAGCAACAAGTGTCATGCTTTCAGGTCTTGAAATAGTTAAGTTTATGAGATCATGACTTGCTTAAATTGAAAATTACACTTGATCTCTAGCATGGCTTACACTACTTTATGTATCTCATTGATGTGATAGTGTAAGTTACTTGATAGTATTATTTGGATGAGCTTTGTTTTATATGTATATGTTATAATGTGCTCATAACAAATTAAAATTTCTCTTTTGTACCTTGCTGAATACGTTGTCAAAGGGGGAGAAATTGATCACACATTGCACACATTCACACGTGTTTTGGAACGATTCTTCTCAGGGGGAGATTTTTTGGTATTTTTGTTTTTTGTTCTCATTTTATTTCTGATTTACAAAGGGGGAGAAGTTGTTTTCAAAACTTTTCATGTGAATAAGACAATGTTCGGATTTTAAGTGGTGTTGCCAATGCATTCATCAAGGGGGAGATTGTGAGACCTATATGTGCTGAATACAATGGCTTTGACGATAAAAGTTTTGAATACTACCAAAACACCTTTTTAACAAGGTCCGACTCTAGGTCCGAGCTCCTGCAAGGTCCGACGATAGGTCCGACGTAAGGTCCGACTTGCTTTGTCTAGGTCTGACTTATTTTGGCTAGGTCCGACTTGTTTTTGCTAGCTCCGGTGCTAGGTCCGACTAGCTTTGGTAAGTTCCGTGCTAGGTCCGACTAAGCTTTAGTAAGCTCCGGTGCTAGGTCCGACTAGCTTTGATAAGCTCCGGTTCAAGGTCCGGTTAGCTTTGGTAAGGTTCGGAGCTTGATTGCTGGTTCTGCTTTTAACTTGCAATGTTTCGAACTTGCTTTACTCTTATGGAAAGTTTGCTTTAGTATTATTTTACTAAGTTTTTGGTGTGTTTTGGTGGTTATGGCTGATATCATTTTGCTATGGTTTACAACATGCTTATGTGAGGTGCTCACGTAAGATGTTGTAGTTTCGGAACTAACGAGAGTCAAGTTGAGGACTTGTGCTCAGAAGTATTGGTTGTTTATTCATGTGCAGGTGTTGCTTGAGTTCAAGACATGGCTGGTGACCCGCACTCACAAGGGACTGCCAGTGAGATACTGGAGGAAGGTGAGGATGACGTCAAGCGGATCCATTGAACTAGTCTTAGGGAGAAGATGAGGTTCAACAACCAAGTTCGGGAGGAATTGTGGTTGAATTGATCGGGAGGTTGCGCAATATGTTTGAATCAAGAACAATGTATATAAAGGTATCTTGGACGTCGTTGGAAGATGTTTGCACATGTGCAAGGAGTGCATGGACATGGCTGTATGGTTCGAAGGCATGATGAAGAGATGTGGACGTAAAGAATTAGTCGGAAAGGTCCAACCGACTAGGTTATGGACTCAGGCTGCGGCTGAGTCGTGTTTGACTCAAATATGGAAAGTTTTGAGTTGGTTATGATAGGATTTCGTGTGGGTCACGAATTTGAGTTGTTTAGGAATGTTTGGGACGTTACTAAGGTGTTTGGAAGTCTTAAGATTGCTTCTATCTGCGTGTAGAAGAGTCTTGAGCAGTATTGGAAAGTTACAGTTTGAATCTAAGTAGGAGTAGGAGTCCTAATTTGAATTGGGTTGCCCTTAGGGCTGGTTATATAAGCAAGGGAGGACAAGGCTCATGGGGGCACGACTTCGGGGCTGTTCCTCTTGTGTTTTGATAAATAAAATTCGTATTCTAAAGGAACTTTTGTGCCTTGTTCGTCCGACTTGTTTCAGACAATTTTTTCTCGTCGAGTTTCTGTTCAGCACTACCTTGCTTTGGTGGTTTTATCATAATTCGAGTTTTACAGATCCAATTGATGTGATTCTTTTTGGGTTGTCTTCACAACGTGATTATATATCATATGTGAAAATTTCACGGTCATTGAATGACACGACCCCATTTGGTCCTGTCGAGCCAGGATCACGCTGAGGGGTGCTGCGTTGCACAGCACCGTATAACACACATCAAAGGTGCAAAGCGGAAGCGGAAGCTTTATTACATAAACAAGTTTATGAACATGTTTACATCAAAATAAGTTTAGTCCACACTCGCGGGCGTAGACTAAGCATCAAGTGCACGTTCAGCCCTTGAACGTGTCCTTGCTAGCACACACGCACACTAACTCTGCGGCATGCACGACTCCCACTCGACGGGGTTCCCCTCCTGGGGTTCCGTCTCCTCTTCGGGAGTCCCTTCCTCATAGAACCCTGCAAAAGCTTCAAACACAAGCAGTGAGCACGAAGGCTCAGCAAGTCTGACCCGTCTCACCTAAACATGGAACTTCTACATGAGGGTAATGGGTTACATGAGGTAAAAATCATTTGCAAGGACTCGCCTAATTAGTAGAACCTTACTTTCAAGTTTTAGCAGCAGGTTGTGGAGAACCTTACGCTAAGGCACATGAGAGAGCCGCAATCAAACAAGAAACGCATTTCTCTCATGTACTTTGCCCAAAGTTGAAAAGAACTTTAGTTAGCACTAAGCTACAGCATATCATTAACAATCAATGTTCAGCTTTCAATCAGCAACATTTTAAACATGTAACTAGCCTGTTCTTTCTACGTCACGGTACAGTGAACAAGTGGTACTCACTGACCGCGAGGGATGGCGATTATAATCGATTTACACCTGCAGGGTTACCCGAACAACCCGTCACGTACGCCCGTACTCGATGTTGCCTACAACAACCATCACGGACGCCGTACGCAACTACCTTTCACCCGTTAGCCAAATATTGAACCGGTCCCATCGTCCCGAGCAAGAGGTCTCTGCACGCGCATCTCCGTGCCGCCAGCCGATTTACACCTCGAGCTCTCAACCTACCCTCTGAACGACGGGCAATGCCTCAATACCCAGCTACCCGAGTTACATTAGTTTCCCGGTTCCCATATAGCCGGTAGGTCTTCGGTACTGTTCTAGCTTGTTCAACAGGCCCGCACACGGCTCGGTCCTCAATCGACACAAGCGGAGCTACAGCACACAGGCCCCAAAGTCCTGCTGCCCTTACTCTCCGCTCGGTCTCATTTTCTTGCCATGTGTATCATGTGCTATCTCTACCCGAGCAATGTGCCTCTAGCCTATTCTCGCGAGTAGTTCCAACTACTCGACTTGTACCGAATCCTACTCTATCCTAGCAATGCAGTGGCTAACGGGGTTTGCAATCCTAAACCCAACCCATGGTTTTCTTGGCTGTGCAGTTGGGTTTCCAAGCAAGACTCTAATGCAAAGAACAATATTCAAAGATGTGCTCAAAACAATAAATATTTGTAAAAAGGTTAATGCAAACCGGGGCTTGCCTTGCTGCTCTTGGTCGTAGGCTAGCTGTTCCTCCGGAGTAACGAAGTCTAGGACTTCGGGTTCCTCCTCGACCTTAGCGACTACATGATATAAGAAACATATGTATTAATTTAAATGCATTTGTATTAACTTTGAAGTTGTGAAGTCTATAACCCTTGCTAGACAGACCTAATGACTGTGAAACTTTTACTGTGGCTTGGTTACAACCTAAACAAAGACTTGGTCAAGTTTTAGTTGCAGCAAAGCTCATTTGAGCCCTCTACAATTAATTATGTCCTTGACCTTAATTGGAACTCTTAGGGTGTTCTAGGAATTTTCATGAAACAAACTATGACTTTCTGAAAATTAGATTTTCAGAGGGTTCTAATGGAGTTGGTCTCACTTAATTTGGAAGTCTCTAACTAAAGATATGAGCTAAACAATTTCAGAGAAAATCCTGAAAATGTTTCTGAACATTTTCTATTTTCTCTGGAACAGTTTCACTAATCACACCATTAGGTGGATTAAATGAGTTCAAATGGATCTGAAATTTTTATGGTAGTTCAAGGATATTTTGGTGAACATCTCAGCAAAATTTCAGGATTTTCCTCCAAAGGACTCTCCAGTTAAAATTCCTAACAGTTTAAATTTTGAGGAATTAATTCTGGAGAAATAAGGAATTTCATGGAGTGAAACTTGATTTTCTGGAAAGTACTCAGAGAGCTGAATCCAGCAAAATTTGGTTCACTCAATTTGGAGCTTTCTAGCCAAAGTTATGAGGATTTGAAGTTTGAAGGAAATCTGAAAATCGGGGAAAAGTTTAAACTCGCGCGTGGGCCCAGGGGGACACGCGTCGCACGTCTAGGCGATGGCACACCGTGGCCCACAAGGACTTTGCGCGCCAGCACACCCGATCCCGGCCGCAGCCGGATCCCGATTCAAAATATCGGCCACTGACAGCTGGGGTCCACTCCCTTCTTCAACCTCGCGACACCCGCGCTCCGCCGCCGAGGGACCTCGCCGGAGAGCTCGCCGCTGGCTGCTGTACAGCTCCAAACTTCTTGATTCTGGCCACCCCTGCCTACTTTTACTTGGGGAACATGATCCGAGGGTCAGCTGCTCATGACAACGGCCGGAGCATGGTCGGCGACGAGCCGCCATATCGGAGCGACTTCGGCCATGTCGGCTGACTCTCCTAGTACCTCAGCTACTTGGGAAATCGGTCGGGGAGCATCAGTGGACCTCAGAGAAGGTCGACCTGAGCTCGAGGCAGCTCGGGGAAGGCCCGAAATAGGTCCTCACCGTGCGCCCGATACCCCCCGTTCGTTCCGCCATTAGTAGACCTTAAATTACGCCGGGCACAGAGGTTCTCCGGCCCAGAGTTGTGAAGGCAACTTGTGCGTTACCGTGTCTAGCTCGTGTGGGAGTGGCCTGAGGCCCTCTAATCCTTTCTAGAGCACGAATTAAACAGACTCGTACCCGAAGGTCATTCTGCACACAGAAAGGGGAAAAATGGAAATTCGCCGCCGGTGAGCAACCACTCGAGCTGTGGCTCGGGGATGAGCAGCACCGGTCACCCGCGCGTCCAAGGGTGCCTTGGCTCGGGCGTGACAACGCCCAGGTTGGGCTGTCCACGAGAGCCCGAGGTGCGGCGGTTCCAAGTTCCGAGTTTGATCTTTCGGCACAGCCGATAGCACTCGGTTTCAATCGACTTCTAGCAATGGGGAGGATGGAGGAAGGTCTCTAGTACCTTGCTGGGACCCTGGAGTGGAAGGAGGAAGCTGCGATCGGCTTGATCGAGCGGGAGCTCGAGCGGCGGTGATGGCAGTGGAAAAACGGCCGAGTATGCCGGCAGCTCGGGGAATGAATGATCGGAGCACGCCGGGGAGGGAATAAATAGCCCCGGCGGCTGGTCTCCGGCTTGGGGCGCGCAGCAGGAGCTGGCGCCGGCTGCCCCCCTTCGGTGGCGCGCGCGCACAGCAGCCGGGAACCGACTGAACTGTGTTTCAGTCGGTTTGTTTTGAGGCAGAGGCTGACATGTGGGTCCCACCTCTCTTTTAACCTCTGAAATTTACTCCTAACAGCTGTGGTAAACAGTGAACCCTATTCTACCCTTGGCAATTCAAATTATTCACCCAAGAGCCATTTGAATTGATCAAAGTTCAAATGAGGTTTGGTTTGAATGAATTTCAGCACAAGTTCAGTTTGAAATTCAAATAAAGTTTGAATTTCTCCCCCTTAGCTCATGTCAAGATCAACTCCAAATGGAGTGAAAATTGGTGTGTGAGCTCACAAAAATGTGCTGAGTAAGAATATGCCTTCCATTTTCAAATTCATGGCATAAAAACAGTTTGAATTTGAATATGGTTTCAAACTGCCCTCTTCCTAACTATACCCAAAATGACCTCAAAAAGGTTTTGAGTTTGGGTGAAACTTGGCATGGACATCCTTAGCAAAGTGTAGGAGTTTTCATATGTCCAGCCCATCTATATCACATGTGGGAAATACCACTTTTGCAATGTGTGAGTTTGTTCTCTAATGAGCATATTGATAATTGTTACTTGCTCTTCATTTGTGTTCATCATTCTTGCTCAAATGAGGTGTGTGGTGTGGTGATGAACACTGCAAATAGTTGTCAAAACTGAGGCCCTTACATTCCTCCCCCCTTAAAAGAATCTCGTCCCGAGATTATAAGGTGAAAATGAGAGAGAGGACGGTGGAAAATTACCGGATATGCGACGTGAAAAAGTCGGGGTAGTTAGTGCGAAGGAATTCTTCGCTCTCCCATGTCGCTTCGTCCATGGAGTGATTACTCCATAGAACCTTGTAGAACCACAACGTACGGTTGCGTGTGGTTCGGGCCTTTTCATCAATAATCTGCACCGGTTCCTCCCAATAGGTGAGATCCGGTTGCAGTTCTTCAATGTCTTCCAGCTGAACGGTAGTTGATAGCTTGAGACACTTCCTCAGCTGGGAAATGTGAAAGACGTCGTGCACACCGGAAAGTGCTTCTGGTAATTTCAGCCGGTATGCCACCGATCCACATCTTTCGGTAATCTGGAATGGACCGATGAAGCGGGGTGCTAACTTTCCCCTCACCCCAAATCTGTTTACGCCCTTCATTGGAGACACCCGTAGATATACGTGATCCCCAACTTCGAATTGTAATGGGCGCCTTCTCCGGTCCGCATACTGTTTCTGTCGGGATTGAGCGGCTTTTAGGTTCGCTTGAATTAATCGAACCTTTTCTTCCGCGTTGTTGACAAGATCAATCCCGAAGGTAACCCTTTCGCCAGACTCACACCAGTTCAATGGTGTGCGGCATTTTCTTCCGTATAGCGCCTCGTAGGGCGCCATCTTGATGCTGGCTTGGTACCCATTGTTGTACGAGAACTCGGCTAATGGCAAGTGATCATCCCAATTCTTGCCGTGGTCGATAGCGCAAGCTCGTAGCATGTCTTCTAGGATTTGATTTACCCGCTCAGTTTGCCCATCTGTCTGCAGGTGGTAGGCTGAACTACGGATCAGCTTCGTCCCCAAGGCAGCATGCAGCTGCTCCCAAAAACGGGACACAAATAAAGTGCCCCGGTCCGATACGATGGTACGGGGTACGCCATATAAGCATAGGATCCGTGAGATGTACAGTTCCGCGTACTTCTTGGCGTTGTAGTTGGTGTTGACCGGGATGAAATGGGCAACTTTGGTGAGCCGATCGACGATCACCCACACAGAATCATGTTTCTGTAAGGTGGTGGGTAAACCGACGACGAAATCCATGCTCACGTCTTCCCACTTCCAGGCAGGAATGCCCAGTGGTTGCAGCAGTCCCGGTTTCCGCATGTGGTCTGCCTTCACCCTTCGACATGTATCACACTCGGACACGTATTTTGCCGTCTCTCGCTTCATCCGTGTCCACCAAAACTTTCTTCTGAGTTCTTGATACATTTTGTTGCTGCCGGGGTGAATAGAAAATTTTGATAAGTGAGCCTCATCAAAGATTTTCTTCCGTAACTCCGGGTTTCGGGGTACGACAATCCGGTCCTTGAACCATAGGACGCCGTCTCCGTCCTTCCGGAAACATTTCAACTCCCCACTGTCTACACGTCTCCGTAAATGTGACATGCCCTTGTCATTCTTCTGGGCTGCCGCTATCTCTTCACGGATGGTGGGGATCAAAGCTAGGTTGTAGAGAGCTCCGTGTGGAATCACATGTAGTGGTGGTTCGCTCTCTTCCAACGGTGTGATGGTCAGACTATTGACGTGTGACTTGCGGCTCAGCGCATCTGCCACAACGTTTGCCTTGCCCGGATGATAATGGATCTCTATCTCGTAATCCTTTATCAGTTCTAACCATCTTCGTTGCCTCATGTTCAGCTCCTTCTGAGTGAATATGTACTTGAGGCTTTTGTGGTCGGTATATAAATGTACGAGGTTACCGAGTAGGTAGTGCCTCCACATCTTCAGTGCAAGTACCACGGCAGCGAGCTCCAAATCGTGAGTTGGATAATTCTGCTCATGGTTCCTAAGCTGCCGTGATCCATACGCGATCACTCTTCGGTCTTGCATCAGCACACACCCGAGCCCAATGCCGGATGCATCGCAGTACACATCGAACGGTTTTGTTGTGTCTGGCTGCGCCAAAACCGGTGCTGATGTTAGGTGCTTGACTAAAGCCTTGAATGCTGCTTCACATGCTGGACTCCAAACATATTTGGTAGCCTTCTTCAGCAGCTCTGTCATTGGCTTGGCAATCTTTGAGAAGTTCGGAATGAACCTCCGATAATATCCCGCGAGTCCGAGGAAACTCCGTACCTCACGAACAGTTCTCGGGGATTTCCAATTCAGCACTTGCGCGATCTTGCTCGGGTCCACAGCAATACCCTCCGCTGAGATGATATGCCCGAGGAAAGGCACTTGCGATATCCAAAACTCGCATTTGCTGAACTTTGCGTATAACTTGTGATCCCGCAGCCGTTGCAAGACTATACGTAGATGTTTCTTGTGATCTTCCTCCGACTTGGAATATACCAGGATGTCGTCGATGAAGACCACGACAAACTTGTCCAGCTCCGGCATGAACACCGAGTTCATTAAACACATGAAGTGAGCTGGAGCATTGGTAAGGCCGAAGGACATGACCAGGTACTCATAAAGTCCATACCTTGTCGAGAAAGCTGTCTTTGGAATGTCCTCCACCCTTATCTTAATCTGATGGTACCCGGATCTTAAATCCATCTTGGAAAAGATCTTTGCTTCAACCAACTGATCAAACAACATGTCGATCCGTGGCAACGGGTACTTGTTCTTGATGGTTACGGCATTTAATGGACGGTAGTCCACGCAAAGCCGCAACGTTTCATCCTTTTTCTTGACAAATAATGCCGAACAGCCCCATGGCGAGGAGCTCGGCCTAATAAAACCCTTCTCCAGAAGGTCCGTGAGCTGAGTCTTCAGTTCAGCCAACTCCTTGGGCGCCATCTTGTACGGCCTTCGGGATATTGGCATGGTTCCTGGTGCGAGTTCAATCTTGAACTCCACCTCTCTATCGGGTGGCATCCCCGGCAAATCGTCCGGGAATACATCCGGGAACTCTCGGACCACTGGAATGTCTTCCAATCTGATAGTTGTGGACTGATAGACACTTGAAAGTTTTATTTCTGGACTGTCCAGAAATAATGAGTGAGAACCGTGCACCTCTGAGTTTAAGTGCACGACTCGAAGGACGGTGTCTAAAACAGCGCCGTGGCGGGTTAACTACGACATCCCTAGGATGACATCGACCTTCTGTCCCTCTAAGATAATGAGAGACGTGGGGTACACTCTACCCGCTAAGCATAATGGTGCTTTGGAGACCATTACGCTTGCTGAAATCTTCCCACCCGGTGAACAAATTAAATATGGACTATCAGTGGGTAGTATTGGCAAGCTGTGTTTAGCAATGAAAGCCTGGCTAATAAAATTATGCGTGGCGCCTGAATCAAATAGTACTATAGCGGGATGCTGGTGGAGTTGGAACATACCCGCAAGGATTGGCTCGCCCTCCGGCACGTCCTCAATGGCAAGCTGGTGGACAGTGCCGGGCCTAGGGTTTGCCCGCCGCGCATTAGTAGGGTTCCGGGTTTGATTCCTCCCCGGAAACGGTGGTGCCACTCCGCCGCCTTGCCTCTCCGGGCAACTGCTCGCGAAGTGTCCTGGACGACCACACTTGTAACATGTGGCCGCTGCTGGTGGAGTACTCGGTGGACGAAAGCCCGGCATGCGTTGCGGAGGTGCAAACGCACGCGGCATCGCCCGCTGCTGCTGCTGTTGTTGCGGTGGTACTGGCAGTGCCGGCCGGAATGCCGGTGAAGAGTACGGCCGACTGCGGAATGGCATCGACCGCTGTGGTGGCTGCCAGCGTGGACCTGATGGTGGGCGATTCACCATCCGAAACTTCTGAGAAGGACCGCCTCCTTCTCCGCTGCTCTGCGGCGCGCTTCGCTTTCTCTCCGCCGCCGCTAACTCCTTGCCGGAGTCCTCCTGAACAATCGCAGCATCAATGATGTCGTTGAGGCTGCCGCGATTGAACATCGCCAACTTGTCCTTCAGGAGCGGGTTAAGCCCCTGGTAAAAATGGTCCCGCCGCTTCTCGTCCGTATCTGCGTGATACGACGCGTAGAGCGCGAGATCGTTGAACGCCCTGGAATATTCCAGCGCGTTTCGGCTCCCTTGTTGCAGGTGTAGGAATTCCTGCGTCTTCCTCTTCATCAAACCGGGCGGTATATGATAGGCCCTGAAGGCCGTCCGGAACTCCGCCCAGGTCATCACTCGGTCGGTGGGCTGTGAAGCACAGAAGTTGGCCCACCACGCGCTCGCGGATCCTTGGAGCTGCTGGACCGCGAACTGAGTCTTGCGCTGCTCGCTGATCTGGAGCAGCCCGAACTTCATCTCTATGGCGCGGAGCCAGTTGTCCGCGTCAAGTGGTTCATCCGCCCTTGAGAATACAGGGGGATGAGTCGCCAGGAAGTCGGAGTAGGAGCTCTGTTGGCGCTCCTCACGATCTTGACGTCTCTCTGGGCGAGACGTATTCGCAATTAACGTCTGCAGCAGCTCGGTGTGCTGCTGATGCGAGCCCGCCATTGCCGCGACAATGTCGGCCAATGTAACCGTTGGCAGTGGCGGTGGCGGTGTTTGCTGTTGCTGTTGCTGCTGCTGTCCCGAGGAGTCCTCGGGAGGCGGTTGGGAGGTCTCTCCCCCTTGACTGGTACCCCCAACATCAGGGTTGGCACGAGTACGCGTCATTCTGAAATTCAAAACAGCAGCAATTAGCACATGTCTTACTCAAAATTCCATAAACAGCAGTAGGTATTGAAGCGACGCATGATCAACTTGCACAACATTCACATATATTGATAAAGCATAAACTTTATACAAGATACATCATTCTCGGATCTCCGAGAAGTCGTGCTCGTGTCGTCACTACCTATACATCCGCTACTGTCTACACGACATGTCACCGATTACAAAAGTTGGGTTACGCTACCCTAGCTGCCCTACTTGGCAACCGTAACCCCCTACTCGGAGTAGAACTCGACCTCCTGTGGGTCGTCCTCCTCCGGTACCTCTGCTGGTGGCTCGGGGTCTACCACCTCTTCTCCCATTCCAGGTTCTCCCATGGCTGGAAGACCCAAGACTACCGGTACGCCCAATACCGGGGGCACGAGGTCCTGCAATGCATGCACCTCGTCCATAGCCTGGTTGTAGTCCTCTTCCCAGCCTTGTCCTTCCTCAATAGCGTCGTCCCGCTCTTGAGAAAGGTCCGCATTCTGCTGGGTTATGGTCTGCACCAGCTCTTGCAATGCCGCGATGTCAACACGGCCCTTCTTCTTTGCCTTCTTCAGACGACGCAACTGATTGTGTTGTTCATTCAGTCGCTTGATCGTCGGAAGGAGCACATTGCGGAGTGCGCTGTGAGCACTCTCAAAATGATCTCCACGGCTTGTGCTCTCCTTGAGCTTGGTGGCGAGATGCTCCGTATGAACAGCTTGGCTGTCCATCACAGCGTTTCCCGCCCTCATTTGGAGGCTGAGGTTTGCCTCCGCGGGGTTGTACCTTGGGCAACTCGGGTCTGTTGCCTCCCGGTACCTTTCTTCCCACACATGCTGAGCTCGCCCCTCCACCGGAACGAGTGCGTATGGAGTACCCTCCATAGCCTGCACATGTAGCTGGCAGAAACGTGACATAGTGTCACGGGCTGCCAATTGCCACATCCCTTCCGGTTGTCTTCCTCTCACCGTGACGGTGAATGGCACCCAACCGGGTGGTGTAGGCCCTGCAGGAACCTCGACATGGATCGTCCACGTCCTGTTCCCCTCTTCGCCTTCTTCCTTGGCGAAGTATTGCGGCATCTGGTTGTACCCGAAATATTGGAGCATTTGCCACAATGCTTCCGGGTAGCCGCTACGGTCAGAGCAGTGGGAGACTACCCACCCGTTCTCCAACCGTTTATCTGCTGCCATCTGTAAAAATATATTTGAGAAATGTCAAATATTTATTTAAACAGTAAACCATTGAGTTATAACATAAGACATGTTATTGAACCCATAACACATGGAAACATAGTTCAAATTTTTAAACAAATTTGACTGCTGATCTGCTGTTCCCATGACAGCCCTGACCAGTTTCCATATCAATCTGATTTAGGCCAGGTTAAAATCAAAACCAGTCCTGGAGCTCAACATCAAAGTTAAAGTTAACTTCAACAGCTTTCCAGAAAGTATTTGGTTGGCCTAAGATCTGTCCTGGTTCACAAGTTATGAGATGTCAAAGTTAACAGAATTTCTGGGGACAATTGGACAGCACCTCCCTGCCTTAGGTACTGATTTGATCCAAGAATCCCAGTTAATTCTGTTCCTAATCTGACAACACTTTCTGTTACAAAGTTGTAACCCATCTCATAAGCTTTCCAGAACTACCTCATTTCCTATTTTTGGATGTTTATGCAGGAAGTTATGCTTAATTTACAGAGAGTCTACAGAGAGTCTTTGCTCTGTCCTGTTTTCTGGACAGTTTCAACTCTGCTGCATTTTTCGAGTGGTTAAGGGATGAAACACCTCTGGAACTCAACAGAAAAGTTGTAAAGCTCCTCCAAAGCTTTCCAGAAATGTATCATACGACCCCAACCTCGAAAGAACTCAACCTCTAACCTCTGATTAACTTCAGCCTTGATTTAGCTGAAAACAGAGTGCTCTGTCCTTAACATCCTATAAGTTGAAAACTTATTAGCTTTGAATATCCTGTTCAAGGGAAGAAGTTACATCAAGTTTTACTACTTTGGATCAAAATCTTCGAATTTTTAAATGAAGTTGTTCATTTAGTTGGGTGTGACGTCGATGCGTCACCAGATTATGTCGGTACTACGTCCTCACAAAGGAAAAACCTATACCGGACTTAGCCGGCTTCGTTAGTTCAGTGGCACTACTCGTCACTCGCACACGGATACTACACGTCTACCGTTTCGTGGTAAGGCTACCTGCAGAAACTCAAACAATCATCAGACTCGGCTGCACACCGAGCCCGGAATCCATACAGTTCGTACACCCGGCCGTCATCACTCGCCCGGATGTTCTCAAGCCAAACACGCCTTGAGTTACGTGTTCACGTCTCAGACCACGTGACGGGGTCTCCCATATTGCACCACGCACGCCAGGGACAGACGTTGCTTGAATACCCCAAACGACATGAAGAGTCGTAGAGGATACTAAAGCGGGTCGGGTTACCTGCCACCCGTGGGGCTCCACCCTTCAGCTTGTGCGCACTGGTGGACAGCGCTCACGTGCACCCCCCAAGACATGAACGTCCCGAGATGCACGATTTTCCGACATAACAAATAGGTTAATATGCCACTTTCTATATACTAATAACATCCTTATACGGGCTACTAACTCGTCCCTCACTGGATTTTTGAAAAAGAAGACCTTTGTACTGTGTTAAACCTCAAGCGAGCTCTGATACCACGCTGACACGACACCATTTGGTCCTGTCGAGCCAGGATCACGCTGAGGGGTGCTGCGTTGCACAGCACCGTATAACACACATCAAAGGTGCAAAGCGGAAGTGGAAGCTTTATTACATAAACAAGTTTATGAACATGTTTACATCAAAATAAGTTTAGTCCACACTCGCGGGCGTAGACTAAGCATCAAGTGCACGTTCAGCCCTTGAACGTGTCCTTGCTAGCACACACGCACACTAACTCTGCGGCATGCACGACTCCCACTCGACGGGGTTCCCCTCCTGGGGTTCCGTCTCCTCTTCGGGAGTCCCTTCCTCATAGAACCCTGCAAAAGCTTCAAACACAAGCAGTGAGCACGAAGGCTCAGCAAGTCTGACCCGTCTCACCTAAACATGGAACTTCTACATGAGGGTAATGGGTTACATGAGGTAAAAATCATTTGCAAGGACTCGCCTAATTAGTAGAACCTTACTTTCAAGTTTTAGCAGCAGGTTGTGGAGAACCTTACGCTAAGGCACATGAGAGAGCCGCAATCAAACAAGAAACGCATTTCTCTCATGTACTTTGCCCAAAGTTGAAAAGAACTTTAGTTAGCACTAAGCTACAGCATATCATTAACAATCAATGTTCAGCTTTCAATCAGCAACATTTTAAACATGTAACTAGCCTGTTCTTTCTACGTCACGGTACAGTGAACAAGTGGTACTCACTGACCGCGAGGGACGGTGATTATAATCGATTTACACCTGCAGGGTTACCCGAACAACCCGTCACGTACGCCCGTACTCGATGTTGCCTACAACAACCATCACGGACGCCGTACGCAACTACCTTTCACCCGTTAGCCAAATATTGAACCGGTCCCATCGTCCCGAGCAAGAGGTCTCTGCACGCGCATCTCCGTGCCGCCAGCTGATTTACACCTCGAGCTCTCAACCTACCCTCTGAACGACGGGCAATGCCTCAATACCCAGCTACCCGAGTTACATCAGTTTCCCGGTTCCCATATAGCCGGTAGGTCTTCGGTACTGTTCTAGCTTGTTCAACAGGCCCGCACACGGCTCGGTCCTCAATCGACACAAGCGGAGCTACAGCACACAGGCCCCAAAGTCCTGCTGCCCTTACTCTCCGCTCGGTCTCATTTTCTTGCCATGTGTATCATGTGCTATCTCTACCCGAGCAATGTGCCTCTAGCCTATTCTCGCGAGTAGTTCCAACTACTCGACTTGTACCGAATCCTACTCTATCCTAGCAATGCAGTGGCTAACGGGGTTTGCAATCCTAAACCCAACCCAGGGTTTTCTTGGCTGTGCAGTTGGGTTTCCAAGCAAGACTCTAATGCAAAGAACAATATTCAAAGATGTGCTCAAAACAATAAATATTTGTAAAAAGGTTAATGCAAACCGGGGCTTGCCTTGCTGCTCTTGGTCGTAGGCTAGCTGTTCCTCTGGAGTAACGAAGTCTAGGACTTCGGGTTCCTCCTCGACCTTAGCGACTACATGATATAAGAAACATATGTATTAATTTAAATGCATTTGTATTAACTTTGAAGTTGTGAAGTCTATAACCCTTGCTAGACAGACCTAATGACTGTGAAACTTTTGCTGTGGCTTGGTTACAACCTAAACAAAGACTTGGTCAAGTTTTAGTTGCAGCAAAGCTCATTTGAGCCCTCTACAATTAATTATGTCCTTGACCTTAATTGGAACTCTTAGGGTGTTCTAGGAATTTTCATGAAACAAACTATGACTTTCTGAAAACTAGATTTTCAGAGGGTTCTAATGGAGTTGGTCTCACTTAATTTGGAAGTCTCTAACTAAAGATATGAGCTAAACAATTTCAGAGAAAATCCTGAAAATGTTTCTGAACATTTTCTATTTTCTCTGGAACAGTTTCACTAATCACACCATTAGGTGGATTAAATGAGTTCAAATGGATCTGAAATTTTTATGGTAGTTCAAGGATATTTTGGTGAACATCTCAGCAAAATTTCAGGATTTTCCTCCAAAGGACTCTCCAGTTAAAATTCCTAACAGTTTAAACTTTGAGGAATTAATTCTGGAGAAATAAGGAATTTCATGGAGTGAAACTTGATTTTCTGGAAAGTACTCAGAGAGCTGAATCCAGCAAAATTTGGTTCACTCAATTTGGAGCTTTCTAGCCAAAGTTATGAGGATTTGAAGTTTGAAGGAAATCTGAAAATCGGGGAAAAGTTTAAACTCGCGCGTGGGCCCAGGGGGACACGCGTCGCACGTCTAGGCGATGGCACACCGTGGCCCACAAGGACTTTGCGCGCCAGCACACCCGATCCCGGCCGCAGCCGGATCCCGATTCAAAATATCGGCCGCTGACAGCTGGGGTCCACTCCCTTCTTCAACCTCGCGACACCCGCGCTCCGCCGCCGAGGGACCTCGCCGGAGAGCTCGCCGCTGGCTGCTGTACAGCTCCAAACTTCTTGATTCTGGCCGCCCCTGCCTACTTTTACTTGGGGAACATGATCCGAGGGTCAGCTGCTCATGACAACGGCCGGAGCATGGTCGGCGACGAGCCGCCATATCGGAGCGACTTCGGCCATGTCGGCTGACTCTCCTAGTACCTCAGCTACTTGGGAAATCGGTCGGGGAGCATCAGTGGACCTCAGAGAAGGTCGGCCTGAGCTCGAGGCAGCTCGGGGAAGGCCCGAAATAGGTCCTCACCGTGCGCCCGATACCCCCCGTTCGTTCCGCCATTAGTAGACCTTAAATTACGCCGGGCACAGAGGTTCTCCAGCCCAGAGTTGTGAAGGCAACTTGTGCGTTACCGTGTCTAGCTCGTGTGGGAGTGGCCTGAGGCCCTCTAATCCTTTCTAGAGCACGAATTAAACAGACTCGTACCCGAAGGTCATTCTGCACACAGAAAGGGGAAAAATGGAAATTCGCCGCCAGTGAGCAACCACTCGAGCTGTGGCTCGGGGATGAGCAGCACCGGTCACCCGCGCGTCCAAGGGTGCCTTGGCTCGGGCGTGACAACGCCCAGGTTGGGCTGTCCACGAGAGCCCGAGGTGCGGCGGTTCCAAGTTCCGAGTTTGATCTTTCGGCACAGCCGATAGCACTCGGTTTCAATCGACTTCTAGCAATGGGGAGGATGGAGGAAGGTCTCTAGTACCTTGCTGGGACCCTGGAGTGGAAGGAGGAAGCTGCGATCGGCTTGATCGAGCGGGAGCTCGAGCGGCGGTGATGGCAGTGGAAAAACGGCCGAGTATGCCGGCAGCTCGGGGAATGAATGATCGGAGCACGCCGGGGAGGGAATAAATAGCCCCGGCGGCTGGTCTCCGGCTTGGGGCGCGCAGCAGGAGCTGGCGCCGGCTTCCCCCCTTCGGTGGCGCGCGCGCACAGCAGCCGGGAACCGACTGAACTGTGTTTCAGTCGGTTTGTTTTGAGGCAGAGGCTGACATGTGGGTCCCACCTCTCTTTTAACCTCTGAAATTTACTCCTAACAGCTGTGGTAAACAGTGAACCCTATTCTACCCTTGGCAATTCAAATTATTCACCCAAGAGCCATTTGAATTGATCAAAGTTCAAATGAGGTTTGGTTTGAATGAATTTCAGCACAAGTTCAGTTTGAAATTCAAATAAAGTTTGAATTTCTCCCCCTTAGCTCATGTCAAGATCAACTCCAAATGGAGTGAAAATTGGTGTGTGAGCTCACAAAAATGTGCTGAGTAAGAATATGCCTTCCATTTTCAAATTCATGGCATAAAAACAGTTTGAATTTGAATATGGTTTCAAACTGCCCTCTTCCTAACTATACCCAAAATGACCTCAAAAAGGTTTTGAGTTTGGGTGAAACTTGGCATGGACATCCTTAGCAAAGTGTAGGAGTTTTCATATGTCCAGCCCATCTATATCACATGTGGGAAATACCACTTTTGCAATGTGTGAGTTTGTTCTCTAATGAGCATATTGATAATTGTTACTTGCTCTTCATTTGTGTTCATCATTCTTGCTCAAATGAGGTGTGTGGTGTGGTGATGAACACTGCAAATAGTTGTCAAAACTGAGGCCCTTACATTGAATTTGTGGTTTCTTATGTACACGAGTTTCTTTGCAGTATTCCAGAACTGTTTTTCTCGCGTAGGACAGATTGACCTTTGTTCGATCTTTTGATCGTAACTTGAGTTTCTCTCAACGGATTTTCATGATTCTTGTTGTGACGTCTTCGTGACTTGATTCTCTACAATCTATACTAGTTTTGCCACAGTTGAAAACGTTTATATTAATCGCACACATGGTTTCTTTAACAGATCGGTTTTCTGCTGAGGGGTGTTTTGTTGCTTCCGCTGAAAAGATTTTATCTACCATTCACCCCCCTCTGGTAGCTTTACACGTGTACTTCGATCCTACACCAATTGATGTGATTCTTTTTGGGTTGTCTTCACAACTTAATTATCTATCATCTGTGAAAATTTCACGGTCATTGAATTTGTGGTTTCTGATCTACACGGGTTTCTTTGCAGTATTCCAGAACTGTTTTTCTCGCGTAGGACAGATTGAACTTTGTTTGATCTTTCGATCGTAACTTGAGTTTATCTCAACGGATTTTCATGATTCTTGTTGTGACGTCTTCGTGACTTGATTCTCTACAATCTATACTAGTTTTGTCACAGTTGAGCATGTTTAGATTAGTCGCACACACGGCTTCTTTAACAGATCGATTTTGTGCTGAGGGGTGTTTTGTTGCTTCCGCTGAAAAGTTTTTATCTACCATTCACCCCCCTCTTGTAGCTTTACACGTGTACTTCGATCCTACAGTGTGTTCTTAAATTCTGTTCCATTTTCACTTCTTATGTTCTTGATTGTCAATGAAAATTTATTTTGAGCTCGCCTGAGAAACTTCTTGAGTGTTCCTTGAGTTTCTGACTTATCATGCAAAAAGAAAACCCACGTGAAGCGTGAAAAATCATCGAAAATAACTAAACCGTATTTGTTACCACCGATGCTTATATAAGCAATTGGAACGAATAGGTCCATGTGGAGAAGCTCGAGTGGTCTTGTTGTGGTCATGACATTCTTCGCTGGATGGGGTGCGCCTACTTGCTTCCCGGCTTGACACGCGCTACAAGGCCTGTTTTTCTCAAAAACAACATTCTTCAAACCTCGGATGCGCCTTTTAGAAGTTTTTGTAGATTCCTCATACCAACATGCACTAGCCGTCTATGCCACAGCCAACCCATATTGGTCTTTGCAATCAAGCACGTGTCAAGTTTGGCTTTATCTTTGTTGAAATTAACTAGATAAAGTTTTCCCTTTAACACACCCTTGAAAGCAATAGAGTCATCACTCCTTCTAGAGACGGTCACACCCTCATTAGTGAACAAGCAATTATAACCTTTTTCACATAGTTGAGATATGGACAGGAGGTTATAATCTAAGGAATCAACATGTAAAACATGAGAAAGTGTGTGTTGTGATGAAATAGCTATTTTACCGGTACCTAGTACCTTTCCTTGACTATTGTCACCCAAACAGATGCCTTCGCTTGAGTCTTCATTTTGTTCGTACTCCACAAACATTTTTCTTTCCCCGGTCATATGATTGGTGCATAACTATCTAGCACCCATTTCGCTCCACCAGATGCATATGCCTGCAAGAAAGGAACTATGCTTTGGTTTTAGGTACCCAAGCTTGCTTGGATCATTTGAGGTTAGTGACAAGTGACTTGGACAACCACACGCGAGACTTGGTGTTCTCATGACGTGGCCCAACATATTTGGCATGAACTTTTCCAAGACTGTTTTTCATAAGCACATATGAAGCATCAAATGTTCTAAACAAGATTTGTCGATCATATGAGTTTTCAATGTTAATTTTATCAACATTGTTATGTTTTTTAACTTGGGAGGAATTTTCCTTGATAAAGACAATGCTCTTCTTGTTATCCTTGTGGCTTCTAGCGTTTTGGCTTTCACCAAAGAATACCCAATGCATTGTTTGACATTAGGAGGTCTTGTGACCAAGTATGCACTACGTGCATACTTGACCTTCTCCTTGTCAAACATGCCACTTTGAGAGGGATGCTTGTTTTTGTCAAGTTTGACTTTTCTTTTATGTGGGTGTCATTTTTAGTACATGTACAAGTTACAAGAGTTTTGGATTCAACATGTTGAGAAGGTGAGCTTAAATAGGATGAAGAATCACTTTGCTTGAGTGACTCAACTTGCGCCCCAAGAATCTTGTTAACCTTGGTTAAGTTAGCAAGTTCATCCTTGAGTGCAGTGTTTGAGTCTTTTAGCTTCAAACAAGTCTCCTTGCTTGAAGCTAACTCAAGCTCAAGTGATTTGCTTCGCTCCTTTTCAATCTCAAGAAGCCCTTCAATCTTAAGATATTTCTCCTTTCGGAGAATGATCATATCTTCTTGTCGATTGACTAGCTCCTCCTTATCAACTATCCCATCCATTAGAATTTTCATTTTAGCTATAGTGTTTTTATCTAAACCTCTAAGTATGTCTTCATCATCACTAGAATTATCAGTATCACTAGTAAAAGAATGTAAGGAGGGAAATTTGGTTTTGACCTTTCTTTTTCCTTCCTTGGGCATTAAGCATGTGCGGTTGGTGTCTTTCCATACTCCCATGATTGTGTATAGGGTAGACTTCATGGTAGGCTTCCTGATAGCTATAGTGGCTATCTCCTCTTCTTCTTCTTCTTCAGATGAGGACTCATCACTGGAGTCCCACTTCTTCCCTAGATGTGCTTGGCCATAATGCTTTTTTTCTTGAATATTTTCTTTTGTTGAGAATTGTTGTCTTTACTCTTCCTCTTGTTGTCTTCATGTGGACAATCAACCATGAAATGATCATATTTCCCACAATTGTAGCATGCACGCCTCATCTTGGATCTTTGTTTGTACTTGTATCTTCTTTCATTTGAGTTGCCACCCTTTTTTCTTCTCATCGTTTTCTTGACATTTTTGATGAACATGATCATGTCTTCTTCATCAATATCAGTGGTTTCATCATCACCATCATCGTCCTCAAGAGCTTCTAGAGATTCTTTTGATGCTAGCTTGCATGTTGCCTTTAGTGCACCTTTCTTCTTTGCTAAGGTGAGGTCGGCAAGTTCCTTGACATGCTTGGCTTCCTTCTCCATCATTTCAAAGTTGATGATCTTGCCAAGAATCTCGTCCGGGGTCATTTTGTGAAACCCGGGACTTTCTCTGATCATGGAACAGAGTGTCAAGTTCCGAGGCATGAATGCCCTAAGAATTAACTTGACCACCTCATGATCCATCCACTTTTTGCTACCATAGGCTCGTACCTTATTGATGAGAGATTTTAGTCTATTGTACATCTCTTGAGGTGATTCTCCTTCTTCAATGGCAAACCTTCCCAATTCACCTTCTATCATTTTGATCTTGGCTTCACGCACATGATGATCACCTTCATGTGCAGTTTTGAGAGTGTCCCATATTTCTTTAGAAATTTCAAGTCCATCCACCTTGGTGAACTCGTCTCGGCTCAATGATGAGGTGATTACTGCTGCAGCTTGAGCGTTCTGATGAATAGCTTGTTCTTGATCTAGGGTTAGCTCTTCATCATCATCATCAGGTATATCTAAACCTGTACACAATATATGCCAAAGACTTGGGTTAAGAGATATAAGGTGTATTTTCATGTTTTGTTTCCACATTGTATAATCAGTTCCATCAAAGTAAGGTGGTTTGCCTAATGGAATTGACAAATAATGATTATTTGAATTTAAGCGCTCATAGTTAAAAGGATATCGGGAGTAGTCTTTGTGACTACCCCCTTTTTGCTTTTTGTCTTCGATTTTCTTCCCGTTGGGGGAGAGTGTCTTCTTCCGCATAAGCACCTTTAATTGGAGCATTTCCTCATCATCTTCCTCACAGTCTTGAATGGCATTGAGGAGCTTCTCCAACTTTTCGTTCCCTTCATCACCACCTTTTTCATGATGGAAGCCCTTGGATTCACCCTTGATTCCCAACATTGTATCTTTGAACGGTGATACTCTTCTGAAGAGTTTGGCTCTAATACCAATTGGATGCAGCCTAGAGGGGGAGGTGAATAGGCTCTTTGAATTTTTAGACGGTTTCCTAAAACACTTAGCGAACTGATTAATTCCAGGTGGGCCGGACTAGTCTGGTATGGTGCGGACTAGTCCGGTATGATCGTAATTAAAAGATCAAAGTGAGACTTGTTCCTACTTTAGGTATTTGTGCAGAGGAAAATAAATGGTTATTCAAGTATAATGAAGTAAGACACAATAACTCTCAATTTAAATACTAGGTGTGGATGTAAATCAAATAATGACTAGCACCCCTAAATAACAATTGAAGGAAGATTGAAAAGACACGAGACAAAGTTTTATCCCGAGGTTCGATTCCACCCAGGAATCTACGTCCCCGTTGAGGAGTCCACCAAGGACCGGGTCTTCACCAACCCTTCCCTCGTTGAATCACCACAAAGGCCGATTCAATTCCACTATCCACACACAGGGGTAAACAATTATACGTGGGGCGTTCTAACAATCTGAGTGCTCTCACAAGATTACAGAGAGTAACTCTTCCTCACAAACACAAACATAGAACAACAATCAGCAATTGTGTGAGAGAAGACAAACCAAGAGCTCAATCGCGAGAAGAATGACTCTCTCCTTGATCCAATCTCCAATCCTCAAAGACTTAATATTTCTCGGCTTAGAATGAGTGGAGAGAGGTAATTTTTGTGCTCTTGGGGCGTGCGGCGGCGCTGGGGGTCCAGTAAGTACAATGTGTGGCCGTGCACCTCTATTTATATAAGGTTTCCAAAAACCCTGGCGGCCAGACTAGTCCGCTCTGTTCACCGGACTAGTCCGGTGTGCCGTGTACAATTTTCGTGTTGCATGCGGCACAATGGAAACCCTAATTTAATGTGTTTACAGAAACTTGAACAGACTAGTCCGGTACAAGAGCGTACTAGTCCGGTGCAAGGTGACTGCTGATTCTAGAGAGTTGATCGGACTAGTCCGGTTTCTGAGCGGACTAGTCCGGTGCAAGGTGAATGCCGGTTCCAGAGAGTTGATCGGACAAGTCCGGTTTCTGAGCGGACTAGTCCAGTGCAAGGTGAGTGCCGGTTCCAGAGAGTTGATCGGACTAGTCTTTCTGAGCGGACTAGTCCGGTGCAAGGTGAATGCTGGTTCCAGAGAGTTGATCGGACTAGTCTTGTTTCTGAGCAGACTAGTCTGGTGCAAGGTGAATGCTGGTTCCAGAGAGTTGATCGGATTAGTTCGGTTTCAGAGCGGACTGGTCCGGTGCAAGGTGAATGCTGGTTCCAGAGAGTTGATCGGACTAGTCCGATTTCTGAGCAGACTAGTCCGGTGCAAGGTGAGTGCCGGTTCTAGAGAGTTGAACGGACTAGTCCGGTTTCTGAGCGGACTAGTCCGGTGCATCGTGTTGTGATGCAACAGAAAGTTGAACGGACTAGTCCGGTTTCTGAGTGGACTAGTCCGGTGACCGTGTCGTGAGTGATTTAAATTTATTTTAAGACCTTACCCCTATGCAAAGATTTTGAGCTCTTGGGATGTGTCTCTCACACACATCCTATACAAGTAAGTCTACATTGCGCTTGGTTCGTGGACCTGTCCTTTTCCTATTTATTCATCACTTCATTTTTCACCTTTTTGAGTGCACCAATGCTACCTTGCACGAGTAAATATGCATTCATCTCAACAAGTTCATTAGGATCTCAATTCATTTGTCATCGATCATTGAAAACCCACAAGGGAATGCCTAGATGCACTTTCACATCCTCCTCTCACAATGACCATGACAACTGAACCGGGACAACTTTTACATATTGACACCGTAAGTCCTTCATTGTAAGGGCCTCGGTTTTTGACACATAATTGAAGTGTTCATCACCATACACACACACCTCATTTGAGGAAAGATGATGAACACAAATAGAGAGCAAGTAACCACCATCAACATGCTCATTAGAGAACAAACTCACACATTGCAAAAGTGGTATTTTCCACATGTGATATAGGTGGGCTGGACATATGAAAACTCCTACACATTGCTAAGAATGTCCATGCCAAGTTTCACCCAAATTCAAAACCTTTTTGAGGTCATTTTGGGTATAGCTAGAAAGAGGGCAGTTTGAAATCATATTCAAATTCAAACTGTTCTTATCCCATGAATTTAAAAGTGGGAGGCATATTCTTACTCAGCACATTTTTGTGAGCTCACACACCAATTTTCACTCCATTTGGAGTTGATCTTGACATGAGCTAAGTGGGACAAATTCAAACTTTATTTTGAATTCAAAACTGAACTTGTGCTGAAATTCATTCAAACCAAACCCCATTTGAATTCTAACCAATTCAAATGGCTCATGGGTGAATAATTTGAATCACCATGGGTATTTTGGGACTCACTGTTTACAACAGTGATTAGGAGTAAATTTCAGAGGTTAAAATTGGAAGTGGGACCCACATGTCAGCCACTGAAGGAGATCAACCGAGTGGACTTTCAGTACTTGGGTCCCCGAGCTTCTCCCGAGAGCGCCACCGAGGGGAGGCTGCCACGCCACCACCTGCTTGCCGCCCATGGTCGCTGAACCGACTCCCGGGGCCCTTATCTAGGCGTCCGAGCAGCCGCTGGTGCTCCCCATCCCTACCCCGACGCGCTCTCGCCCAACAGACTGAAACTCCTTGCCGCCCGAGTGAACCTTCGGTTCCTCATCGCCCGGCCGATCCAGTAACCCTCCCGGCGGTCTGAGACCAGCACCGGGTGCGCCAAGCCATCTTCAACGCCCTCGCATCGGTTCCAGACCCTGCGCGGTCTTCCCCGAACTCCACCGCGGCGATCTTTGCCCTGCCGGTTCAGCTCGAGCTGCCGCTGCGGGATCCGCCCTTCCGGCCACCACAGCCCACCGTTCACGGAGCTGTAAACAGCAAAGAGTTTCGCCTTCAACCTCTCTTTCTTTTCCGTAAGCTCCGGCGGCGTGACAAGCGCTGCTCAAGCCGGAATTTCATGTTTTCGCGACGGTGTGCAAAAGTGAGGTTTGCACCGATCCGATAAATTCGTAAGCCACACTACATCACTCATCCTCTCATGGAGGGGATCACTTCTGGTAGCCCGTGCGAGTCCATAGGAGCAGGAATCACGAAGAACCGTGGAGGGAGACCGCTGTTCTTCGAGTTTTAGTAGAAATCCTGATTTCCGGCCTAGGTCGCACGGTGACAGCCCAACACAGCCCTTCCCGAGCTGCGTAGAGCTCATGTCGACCTTTCTTATGGTCCACTGATGCTCGACGACCCTTAGCTTGATCAGGGGAGGTGCTAGGGAGGGTGGACAACGCGACCGAAGTTCTCCCGAGGCTGCGGCTCGTCGCCGACCAGGTGGCGGCCGTTGTCATGACGAGATGACCCCAGAATCCTGTTCCCCGAGTGGAAGTAGGCAGGGGTGGCCAGAATCGTGAAGTTTGGAGCTTTACAGAAGCCAGCGGCGAGCTCTCCGGCGAGGTTCCTCGGCGGCAGAACGCGGGCAGCAGGAGGTTGACGAAGGGGTGGACCCCAGCTGTCAGCGGAAGATATTTTAAATCGGGATCGGGCTGTGGCCGGGATCGGCTGTGCTGGCGCGCAAATACCCTGTGAGATCCGGTGTGCCGGACACCTCCGAGCTCGACACGTGTCCCCGTGGGCCCCCGCGAGATTTAAACTTTTCCCCGATTTTCAGAATTCTTCCAAACTTCAAATCCTCATAACTTAGGCTAGAAAGCTCCAAATCAAGTGAACCAAATTTTGTTGGATTCAGTTCTCTGAGCACTTTCCAGCAAATCAAGTTTCACTTCATGAAAACCCTTGTTTCTCCAGAATTAATTACTCAAAATTTAAACTGTTAGGAATTTTAACTGGAGAATCCTGTGGAGGAAAATCCTGAAATTTTTCTGGGATGTTCACCAAAATATCTCTGAACTACTATATAAATTTCAGATCCATTTGAGCTCATTTGATCCACCTAATGGTGGGATTAATGGAACTGTTCCAAAGAAAATAGAAAATGTTCAGAAACATTTTCAGAATTTTCTCTGAAATTGTTTAGCTCATATCTTTAGTTAGGAACCTTCAAATTAAGTGAGACCAACTCCATTAGAACCCTCTGAAAATCTAGTTTTCAGAAAGTCATAGTTTTTTTCATGAAAATCCTTAGAACACCCTAAAAGTCTTCAATTAAGGTCAAGTACATGATTAATTGTGGAGGGCTCAAATGAGCTTTGCTGCAACTAAAACTTGACCAAATCTCTGTTTAGGTTGTAACCAAGCCACAGTAAAAGTTTCACAGTCATTAGGCTTGTCTAGTAAGAATTATAGACCTCGCAAGTTAAAAGTTAATACAACTGCATTTAAATTAATACATGTATTGCTTCTATCATGTAGTCGCTAAGGTCGAGGAGGAACCCGAAGTCCTAGACTTCGTTACTCCAGAGGAACAGCTAGCCTACGACCAAGAGCAGCAAGGCAAGCTCCGGTTTGCATTAACCTTTTTACAAGTTTTTATTGTTTTGAGCACATACTGGATTACTTTATTCTTTGCATTAAAGTCTTGTTTGGAAACCCAACTGCATAGCCAAGAAACCATGGATTGGGTTTAGGATTGCAAACCCCGTTAGCTACTGCAATGCTAAGATAGTGTAGGATTCGGTACAAGTCGAGTAGTTGGAACTACTCGCGAGCATAGGCTAGAGGCACTCGACTCGGGTAGAGATAGCACATGATACACATGGCAAGAAAAATGAGACCGAGTGGAGAGTAAGGGCAGCAGGACTTTGGGGCCTGTGTGCTATAGCTCCGCTTGTGTCGATTGAGGACCGAGCCGTGTGCGGGCCTGTTGAACAAGCTAGAACAGTACCGAAGACCTACCGGCTATATGGGAACCGGGAAACTGATGTAACTCGGGTAGCTGGGTATTGAGGCATTGCCCGTCGTTCAGAGGGTAGGTTGAGAGCTCGAGGTGTAAATCGGCTGGCGGCACTGAGATGCGCGTGCAGGGACCTCTTGCTCGGGACGATGGGACCGGTTCAATATTTGGCTAACGGGCGAAAGGTGGTTGCGTACGGCGTCCGTGATGGTTGTTGTAGGCAACATCGAGTACGGGCGTACGTGACGGGTTGTTCGGGTAACCCTGCAGGTGTAAATCGATTATAATCACCGTCCCTCGCGGTCAGTGAGTACCACTTGTTCACTGTACCGTGACGTAGAAAGAACAGGCTAGTTGCATGTTAAAATGTTGCTGATTGAAAGATGGACTTGATTGTTAATGATTTGCTATAGTCCAGAGCTAACTAAAGTTCTTTTCAACTTTGGGCAAAGTACATGAGAGAAATGCGTTTCTTGTTTGATTGCGGCTCTCTCTTGTGCCTTAGCGTAAGGTTCTCCACAACCTGCTGCTAAAACTTGAAAGTAAGGTTCTACTAATTAGGCGAGTCCTTTGCAAATAATTTCACCTCATGTACCCATCACCCCTCATGTAGAAGTTCCATGTTTAGGAGAGACGGGTCAGACTTGCTGAGCCTTCGTGCTCACTGCTTGTGTTTGAAGCTTTTGCAGGGTTCTATGAGGAAGGGACTCCCGAGGAGGAGACAGAACCCCAGGAGGGGAACCCCGTCGAGTGGGAGTCGTGCACGCCGCAGAGTTAGTGTGCGTGTGTGCTAGCGAGTACACGTTCAAGGGCTGGACGTGGACTTGATGCGTAGTCTATGCCCGTGAGTGTAGACTGGACTTACTTTGATGTAAACATGTTCATAAACTTGTTTATGTAATAAAATTTCGCTTCCGCTTTGTACCTTTGACGTGTGTTATCCGGTGCTGTGCAACGCAGCACCCCTCGGCGTGATCCTGGCTCGACAAGACCGTGGGGTCATGTCATTCATGTGTTGAATCTTTTGGAGATAAATGGTGTGTGCTTGTGATTGTTGATGATTATCCTAGATACTCTTGGGTTTACTTTATGACATCTAAGAATGAAGCTTTTAGTCACTTTAGAACATTATTTCTTAGATTATCAATTGATCACCCAAGATCCTTAAAAGCAATTAGAAGTGATAATGGAACCGAATTTAAAAATCAATCTTTTGGTCACTTTTGTGCTTAAAAAGGAATAGATCATCAATTTTCTTCATCATATATACCTCAAAAAATGATGTTGTAGAGAGAAATAACAAAACCTTAGTTGAGATGGCTAGAACTATGCTTGATGAATACCAAACTCCTATAAAATTTTGGGAAGATGCAATTGCAACAACTTGTTATGTTTCAAACCGTGTTTTCTTGAGAGCTAAGCTAGGAAAAACACCATATGAGCTTCGGTTTGGACATAGGCCTAGTGTCACACATCTTAGGGTATTTGGTTGCAAATGCTTTATTAAGAAACATGGAATCTTGATAAATTTGAAGCTAGATCTGTTGATGGCATGTTTCTTGGTTATCCATCTCATACTAGAAGCTATCGTGTGCTTTTACTTGACAGTAACAAAATTTTGGAGACTTGTGAAATTTCTTTTGATGAAGCTAGCCCAGGTACTAGCTCCACTACTGCAGGTCAAGATGCATATCCGCAGGGGGAGAGTATTTTCATTGAAGATGAAGAAGGAGTGGAGCTGCTGTCCAAAATTTCAGAAATAAACAATGATGTTCCAGCTGTTAATCTCGCTCCACAATCAGCCCCAACAATCACTACTGCTGGTCCAGATACTTCTCAAGCCACAAGTCCTTCGATTTGTGATGAACATGAAGAAGAAGGAGCTTGTGAAGTGTCTACTCCCCTCCGCATCCTCAAAAGTCATCCTCCACAACGAACTATTAGAAGCTTGCACAAACGGGTCACACGGTCCAGGTTTTGCGATCCAAACTCTCATGCTCATTCTGCTTTTGTTGCTTATTTTGAACCCAAAGATATATCACACGCAGTCACTAATGAATCTTGGATTATTGCTGTCGTAGTGTGAGCTGCGACACTCCTCCTGACCTGCTACAGGAGCAGCTCGCGGAGGTTCTTTGTTGACTTGGCATCCCTAGCGCTATCCGGCTCGAGAGAACGGGTGAACACTGAAATTTACGTAGTTCGGGCCGTCGGAGCATAATACCCTATGTCCACGGGAATGTTTGCTGTTTTGCTCGTGCGTACGAGAGTGGGAATCGCTGAGTTGCAAACCCTTTGTTGGGTGGACACCCCGGTCCTTTCATAGTCCAAGGCCGGGGTGGTTACAATGTGTCTTGGGGCCCGACATGTGGCCCCGAAGCTATACGAACCCTATACATGATCTAGGGTTTTACACTCTGAGTAGAGTAGTCGGTGGGGGAGTTAAGTCCCTCCTCATGGCACAGTGAGCACCCCTGTCCGTGTGTCAGGTGATGATGAAGATGCCGTCTTGTCGCCGCGTCTTCTCGCTCTGCTGAGCAGCTCTGATCTGAGGACGACACTTTACCGCCGTCATGCTTCACCGCCCTGTCTTGTCACCGTTATGGCGAACGGACGGAGGACGCAGGCATGTGCCACGCGCCATGCTTCTGCAGAAGGCACGAGCCTTGAATGCACGACCTGACAGCGCGCTTCCTCCTTGACTCCTTCGTCCCACGGCCCTCGATGGATCGGGAGACATGTGGTGGCTCCGGAGCTCTCCTCAGTGGGGAGGAGGTTCGAAGCCGGGATACACGTGGCACCTCCAGACCTCACCTCAGCGTGGAGGCTCTGGCCGGAGCCAAGGGCACGTGTCGGTTCCGGAGCCCTCCTCGGCGGGGAGGAGGTTTAGAGCCTACCGACACATGGCAGCCCCGGACCTCACCTCGGCGAGGAGGTTCGGGCCGGAGCCAAGGGCCCATGTCGGCTCCGGAGCCCTCCTTGGCAGGGAGGAGGTTCAGAGCCCACCGACACGTGGCAGCCCCGGAACTCACCTCAGCGGGGAGGCTCGACCCAGAGCCAATGGCACATGTCGGCTTCGGAGCCCTCCTCAGCAGGGAGGAGGTTCAGAGCCTACCGACACGTGGCAGCCCGGACCTCACCTCAGCGGGGAGGCTTGGACCGGAGCCAAGGGCACGTGTAGGCTCCGGAGCCCAAGCGCACATGGCAGCCTCGGGGCTGACCTCGGGGCCAAGGACATGTGGCCATGCTAGCGCCCGCCTCAGCAGGGAGGCAAGGCTTGGGCTGTATTTTCCCCTCCATGCAGGGGTACCCGGTTTGCAGGGTACCGACAGTGGCCCCCGGGCCCATCTCAGGGGAGGCAATGAGCCCGCAGGTGGGGCCTCCATCTTTCCCGTGTGGTGGCTTTGAGCCTGTACTTTGGAAGCCAAAGCGGCGGTGAGATTCTAGCGTAGTGGGTGTATTGTTGTACCTGGAAGACGAAAAGGCTGCAAGTCCTCGGTGCAACGGGCGTACTCGGCACTCGAAGTGGCAGCACGTCGTTGGTCGTAGTGGACGTGTGTCTGCTCTTGACTGGTGGGTCATGGCGACATACTCGAGGGGTTGCCCCGGGATATTGACTACGGCAGCCCTCGGGTCGACCGTTGCAGTTCCACCACTCCACTTTTCTCAGGAACTGCTAGACGTTCCCAAGAGGTTACCCGCCTGGCCCCCAGTGTCTGATGGGTGGACCTGGGTCCTACCAATTATTGGGGGAAGCGAATAGCTCGTGGCCTGCAGCGCCGCAGCGGCGGAAACCCAAGCGTCACGCCTGTTGCCACGCTAGAGGTCGTGGACATATAAAAGGAGGCCTTCCGGAGAAGGGCGGTGTAAAAGCCCAAGAAAAGGGACTTGCAAAAACTTTTCTTCAACCCACAACACCACAGTTCTTGTTGTGGAAGATGGTGAAAAAGTGGGAAGAGCAAGTAACCTCCATCAAAAGAGTGGATAGAGGGGAAACCTACACTTTCACAAAGTGGGAATTCTACACATATGATCACACATGAGAGGGTGATTCAAAACTGTTGCATTCAAATTCATGATTGCAGCAGCTAAAACATGGATCAAAGTGCATAATTGGATTTCTCAGGTCCAAATTAGTGGGGAGGCAAAGTTTCAATAATTTTTGAAAAAAGTTTGCTAACCATTTTTCCACAAAGGATCCAAATGTGCAAAGAAATCAAATATACAATTGAATTTGGGGGAAATTTGCCCAACCATACAAATGTAGGTCAGTTTGAAACTTCAACCATTTGAATTCATCCCTTGCCAAATTTTGGAGATCTTTTGAGGGGTGGGGGAGCACTGACAAGTGGGACCCACTTGTCATTGGGGGGGGAAATAAACAATTGCAAAAGTCCTCAGTGAAGCACACGGTCGTTGATTAATTTCCTCCCACGCGAAGTAAACCGAGCCCCCCCGACGCCGCTGCGGGTGACACCGAGGAGCTGCCGGCAGCCACCTCCTCGGAAAATTTCGTGCGCTGGAGAGCTGCCTGGCGTCCTTGCACCGCTGCTGCGCCGCTGTTATCCCACGGGACTGAAGAACGGCGCCTGTTCTTTCCCTTCGCGCAAGAAACCGCCGAGCTCGCCGCTCCCTCTGGGAAATCATCAGGAGCCAGCCAAACTGTGCCACAGCACCCTCTGACCTGCACAACAGAGCTATGCCCTCGTTCCTCACCTTCCCAGCGCGAGAGCTGGCAAGCTCCGGCAGTGTCCGAGCCCTGATTTCCGTTGTCCGCGGCAAGCTAAAACTAACCGGCGATCGGGCGTACGTGGGCAGCCTACACCATGCCCTTTCACGCCCAAGCGGAGACGTCTCCGGACGCGCCGGTGAGCACTTCTGCTCCCACCCAAACCACAGGACCAATCGTGAACCACCGAGCAAGAATTTGGAGAAACTTCGCCGGCGACCACAGAACAACGTTCCGGTATGAGACCTCTGAATTCCCACTCCCTTCTCGTCATCAGTTCACTAAACTGCGCTCACAGGAGCTAGACTCAACGGCGCCCAAGTTTGCTCTGCAACCCTAGCGTAGTTTTGACTGTAGCCGACGTAATTTCCGGTTTTTCAACCGCGGTTATGGCGGGAAAGGTCGGGCTCACGGTGACGACTAGGTTAGAGCTATCCCCGAGCCCTGGCATGGCCTTGTCGACCCTCTCTGAGATTCCCCGGTGCTGTAGAGCCCTTCCACCGAGGTTTTGGCGGGCTGAGTTGGCCGGGTGGCATAACCGAAGGGAGTCCGAGCCGCTGCACCGTCGCCGGCTAGGTTAGGGCCACCGCCGACCGGAGCAGTCGGCACCATCGTGTTCAGCACACGAAAGTAGGCCCAGGCGGCGAGTTTCCGGCTGAGAGGCGGTCGGGAAGCCAAGTCCGGCGAGCCTCAGAGGTGTGCCGGCGAGGGGGCGGCGCGGGAAAAAGGGCGGGCGTGAGGAAGAAGACGATCCGGCCGGGCCCGCTCGTCAGTCCCTCGAGGCACAGTGTGGGGATTTTCTGTTGCACCGGATCAGCTGTGAACAAGCGGAAAACAGTCCTGTGGCCCCGTGTGGCGCAGCCGAGGTGGTGACACGTGGGGGCCGGGCCCGCTGTCAGGAATTTGAACTTTTCCCGGTTAATTCGAATTCCAGAATTTCCCCAAACTTTAGAACCCCATAACTTTTGCTAGGGGGCTACAAATTTAGTGATTCAAATTGGGTTGGATTCATCTTGCACAGCTCTATCCAAATATGCAACTCAATTGGTATGAAACCTAATATTTAATTCTGGAAAATTCTTTAAAGCTTTTCAGCAAAAGAATTTTAGAGGGAGTTTGGTTCATCCAAAAATCCCCAAATTTTGCCAGAATGTTCCTTAGCATGTTAGTGAACCCTTGTAAATGTTTCAGGCCATTTGGAATTGATTTGGTCAGATCAAATTCAAATTTGAAGGTGCTGTGTTCATTTGAATCCAGAAACATTTTCAGAGAATTTCCAAAACTTGGAAATTCAGTTCTGGGCAAATCCTAGCTCCAAAAATGCTAGGAAAATTCATACAAACTCTATGAGCTATAATTGAAATTGTAGTTCACTAAGTTGAGCATGAACAGGGGTGTTACCTCAGAATTAATTCTTCTTTGCTTATTTGCTAAAAGAATTATTCTGAGCAAACCACTCAGTGAAAAGTGCTAATATTTGGTCCAGAGGGTTTCCTTGTGACAAGGAACTCACACAAAAATTCTCAGCTCCATTGGAGCTCTGGATCACCCTGTCCTGTTTAACCACTTGAGGGATTAATATGGAAAAGGGGGAAACCACTTAGCACTTAACCATGTACTTAGGTCCAGGCCCAAGACAACCAACCCAGTTCATCTTTAAATTCTTAAACAGAGTTCCAGGTGTTAGAGACTGGTTATTAGAACTAATAGCAGTAACCTTACAATAACTTGTATGCATATTAATTAACATGTAGTATTTCATAAACGTGTAGTCACTGAAGAAGAGACTCCGGAAGTGCTGGACTTCCTTCTTCCGGACGAAGACTTAACCCCTGACCAGCAGCAACAAGGTAAGCCCCGGTTTGCATTAACCTTTTTATAAGTTTTTACTTTGTTTACATGTGTCATATGAAGTATGTATGGGCATTAGGTACAGGATGAATGAAACCCCACTTGCATAACCAAAGGTTCCTAAAAGAGTGAGGGTAGTGTCAAGGACCTCGAGTAGACAGGCTATGCTTAATGATTCATAGGACTTCGGTACAAGTCGAGTAGTTGGAATCTACTCGCGAGATAGGCTTTGGGACACACGGGTTCGGTTGAGTGACGTGAGATCACTTTAGTAATGAAAATGAGACTAGGCAGGGGCTAGGGCGCAGCAAGAGAGAGTCTTGTGTGCACAGCCCTGCCCGTGTCGATTGAGGACCGATCCGTGTGCGGCCCTGCTGAACAAGTATTGAACGTACCGAAGGCATATCGGATATATGGGCCCCGATAAACCGATGTAGCCTAAACCTCCGGGCGTCGAGGCATAACGCACCGATTTATAGGTGTAGATTGAGGGCAGCAAGGTGGAAATCTGCCAACGGGCATAGAGAGATGCTCCGTGTGGGGAACCTCCTGCTCGTTTTGGTGCGACCGGTTCGACGTTTGGGCTGTTGGGTGAAAGGTTGTCCCGTACGACATCGAGTGAGCATGCTGTGCAGCTCCACGGATGGGCGTACATGACGTGCTCTTTGGGTTTCCCTGCAGGTGTATATCGAGTCGATTCGCCGTCCCTCGCGGTGACGAGTACCGCTTGTTCACTGCGTCGTAACGTAGTCTAATGAATGGAATGTTATGATTCAATATTGCTGTTATGATATAATTGTATTGCTACATGTGTGCCACCAAATATTGCTCACTAAATTTCAGCTTCATGAACCGTTAACTTGTTGCTAGAAGATGAACTAAGGATGAACTTGTAGGCGTGTCCATTTGCTGCAACATTGCTATCCTATGCCATGGTACACCTCATGTAGAGTTTCATGCTTAGGTGAGTCGGTTAAGCCTTGCTGAGCCTTCGTGCTCACGGTTGCTGCTTAAGTGTTTTTCAGGTGAGGAGCCACCCACGGACTCGGAGTACGAGTCCACCGGCGAGGGTTACCCTCCGTCGGGGACCACGGCATAGTGGGAGCCGTACACGCCGCGCTGAGCTGAGGAGTGCAGCTAGTGTGGGTTGCCCTGGGGCTGGGCAACCACTTTTGCTAGATAGGCGGGCGTGAGTTGTATAAAAGAAACTTCCGCTGTGTAATAAAGACCCTAGTTTATAACTGACGAGTGTACTATTTTGTACATTTAGTTTGTTTTCCCATGTAATATAATGTGTTCTTATGACATGTGCTGTCGGGTGTCGCATCGCGCGGCGCCACCCTCTGCGATCCTGGATGAGCGGATTCCTGTCCGCCACAGCCTAGTATCAGAGCTGCATTGGGGATAGCACAGTACTTATGAACCGTATTACGGGGAAACTTAGGTTTACGGTGAGGTTTGGTAGTTGCCCAAGTAAGGACTATATTAGAATAGTTACTTAAAGTGGCAAAGACTAACTTATGTGTTATAATTCTGAATTTCAATTATGTAACGACGCACCTACGCGCTGGTAAGTATGGTAAGGAACGCCACCGAAAGCGGTTCAATTTCGGTTAGCTCCCCCTGACGAGGAACGTGGTTCAGGGATAGAGTCTCACAGCTTGGTGTGAGACGTCAATATGAAACTCTTGGACTCTTCATGCCCCTGAGTTCATATGAAACGCTGATTCCTAGCGTGCATTAGGCAAGTAAGTGGAGACCCCATCGCGTGGTCAGTAACGCCAGAGTGTGTTCATCTGGAAGTAGCCCAGGAGGACATACGCAGCGCTTGCCATCGGCGTGCCCTGCAGGGCAGTAGGTGGTATCTGTTGGGTTGATAACATTCCCAACCGTGACGACCCGTTCATGACATACTCGGGTTCCCCGTCGTGTGGTGTTGAAACACGATCACGTACCTTGAGATGTGACCTAACTCAAGGACGGTCGTATGGCAATGATACGGGCGTTTGTATTTACTTTTAAATATGATCCTGCCTGAAATGAGACCAACCTTTGAGTGCATCATTATTGTGTGGTCTTCTGCAGGTACTAACCACGTATGTATCCGTGTAGAAAACGTGTGCGAGAGACCGTTTAGTGCCACCCTTGAGACGTATATGCCGGTATAGTCCGGTTAGGATTTTCTTTTGTGAGGAACGTAGTACCGAGATATCATAGGCATATGCATGAAAAATAATGATAACAAGGAATTAAAATCTATATGTTCAACATTTAGGACCCTGGTGGGGTATAAGAATGGGATAGTGATGAGTGTAGTTCCAAAAAGACTGAAAAACAGAGTGCTCTGTACTGGACAGCAAGTTGCTGATCTTCAACAGGACATAACTCACTGATCTTTTAGCCCAGGGAGGTGTGGTATATAGTTCTGGAAAGGTATTGAAGTACTCTACAACTTTGTTGTAGACTTCCAGAGCTGAAACACACCTTAAGATGGCTGAAATCCCAGAGGAATGTAAACTGCCCAGAACCAGGACAGAGTAAAACATTCTCTGAACTGTTCTGTTTTTCAAACATAATTTCCAGTAGCAAAACCAAATATTTTCATAGGATACCTCCTTAGAAAGAGTAGAAGATGTGTGAAATCTTTGCAATTCAATGTTTATGAAGTTTCAGCACAGAGTTCAGTGGAAACTCGAATTGAAAACAGCCACTTCCAAGGGAGGTGCTGTTAAAATTCTTCCATAAATTCTGCTGACTTTGAATTAGCATAACATTTTAATCAAAGCTGATCTGGGGGCAAATGAATACTCGTTGGAAATATACTGAAGTTAACTTTAACTTTGGTATTCAACTTGAGGCATTAAAATGCCCAGAACCAGATCAAAATTTGGAATAGGTAGAAACTGGTCATTCTGACAAAAGAATGACAATTGAACTCATTGGAGAGGGTGTTGGACCATAAGGGTGGTATACGTGAGGACAAAGCGATAGTAATACCTCGTGGTGACCAAACCTAGTTATGGTGAGCTTCCAAAGTGGAGGTTCATCAAGTTGGATGTAACTAGTTTGTATTTGGTCTGATAATGGTGTAGCTTGTGCAAAGTTATTACATTATCTACATACGAGATGTATCGCATGTTTTTGTTGTCATAATGTTTTTACGCCCATTTTTATTGGACTGCATGCAAAAATGCTGCGGGACTGATGATTATTGTCGTGTGGTTGCAGATGGTTCGTACTAGGACCACGCACGAGGTTGGTGGCTCTAGCCAACAGGGAGGTGATGACTCCCAGCCACCGGCCTACGACAGCACCCCGCAGCAGCAGCCACCACCGCCGCCTCCGCTTACTCTAGCGGATGTGATAGCGGCACTGGTGGGAGGTCATGAGGAGCAGACCGACCTGCTCCGCACGATCGTGCAGAATACGTCCCAGGCGGGGGACGTCAAGACAGAGGGCCTCGTGAGCCCCGGAAGTGTCGTACTCGGATTTCCTGAGTACGCACCCTCCAGTGTTCATCGAAGCCGAAGAACCACTGGAGGCGGACAACTCGCTGCGGACCATCAAGTCCAAGTTCGGGCTGCTCCAATGTACGGAGCGGCAGAAGACTCTGTTCGCAGCGCAGCAACTCCACGGTGCCGCTGGTGCGTGGTGGGCGAACTATGTCGCCTCACGTCCGGCTGGCCATGCCGTGGAATGGCAAGAGTTCCGGGAGGCGTTCCGCGCCTATCACATTCCTCCCGGAATCATGAAGAGGAAGTTCCAAGAATTCTTGGAGCTGAAGCAGGGCGGGAGGAGTGCCCATGACTACTCCCGTGCCTTCAACCATCTGGCGCAATACGCGTCAGACTATATCTCCACGGAGGAGAAGAAGAGGGAGCATTTCTATCGGGGGTTACACCCCGAAATGAAGACACACCTCGTTCAGTGGAATCGCGGCACTTTCAACGACCTAGTCAATGCCGCGATTATGCAAGAGGATGCTCAGCGGGAGTTGGCAGCTGAGCAGAGGAAGCGCAGCGCTCCACCTAGCAGCGGTGGTGGCGCGCCCCAGAAGTACCGTATGGTGTATCGGACACCATCCGGGCAGCAGTGACATCCACCGGCGCGACCTCAACGGTTCGGGGGACGTCCTTTCCAGTCACCCTCGTTCCGTCCACCGATGCCACCACCAAGACAGAAACAGCAGCAGCAGACGGTACCCCGGGCATTTCCACCGCCACAACGCGCCCCGGGATTCCGTCCACCGACCAGCGGGGGACCGCCCCGTTTCACCTACTTCACGTGTGGCCAGTGGGGCCACTTCGCGAAGGACTGTCCCCAGGGGCAGCAGAGCAGCGGGCAAGCCCAGTTTCAGGGCGGTGCTCGAGGCCGACCTCCGGTGAAGAAGGTTGGTCAGCGGACTGGGGGTGTCCGCAACCTCGACAATGAGGACGCCCCAGAGGGAGACAACGTGCTGGCGGGTACGTTTACTCTCAACCATCAAGCCATCGTCATACTTTTTGATTCTGGTGCAACCCACAACTTTTAAGTGCATCGTACGTGGTTAAGCATCAGCTGGAAGCCTTTCCAACCGAGTGTTCGTATATGATCTGCTCACCGGGAGGAAAGATTTCAGCAACGATGATGGTTCCAAAAGCACCACTGTGCTTAGGTGGGAAGATATATCCCACCACTATGATTATCCTAGGGGGGCAGAAGATTGATGCAATCTTAGGAATGTCATGGCTAAGCTACCATGGCGCTGTCCTGGAAACCCTAGCATGGACGGTTCACCTCAACTCTCCATTACACCGTCCGCAGTCCCTCTTATTAGATAATCCAGTCCGGGAAGTTTCAGTGATCAACCATACTGAAGCTCTTAAATTGGAGGACATCCCCGTAGTCCGGGAGTATCCCGACGTGTTCCCGGATGATCTTCCGGGCATGCCACCTGAGCGGGATGTCGAGTTCAAGATTGAACTTGCACCCGGGACTACGCCCATATCGCAGAGACCATACAAAATGGCTCCCAATGAGCTGGCGGAACTGAAAGAACAGCTCAATGATCTGTTGAGCAAGGGTTTCATTAGGCCGAGTTCCTCGCCTTGGGGATGCTCGGCGCTGTTTGTGAAGAAGAAAGATGAAACCTTGAGGCTGTGTGTGGACTACCGGCCGCTCAACGCCGTCACCATCAATAATAAGTACCCACTGCCCCGCATCGACATATTGTTTGATCAACTTGTGGGTGCAAGTGTGTTCTCAAAGATGGACCATTGCTCTGGATATCACCAGATCAAGATCCGGGCGGAGGATATCCCGAAGACGGCCTTGTCGACGAGATATGGACTATATGAATATCTCATCATGTCCTTTGGTCTCACAAATGTTCCAGCCCATTTCATGTATCTCATGAACTCGGTGTTCATGCCGGAGCTGGACAAGTTCGTGGTAGTGTTCATCGACGATATCTTGGTGTACTCCAAGACAGAAGCCGAACATGCCGAACACTTACGAATCGTTCTTCAACGATTGCGAGACCACAAGCTCTACGCCAAGTTCAGCAAATGTGAGTTTTGGATCAGCCAAGTGCCATTCTTGGGGCATATCATCTCCGCAGAAGGCATTGCGGTTGACCCAAGCAAAATAGAGCAAGTGCTGAAATGGAAAGCTCCCACTTCAGTTCATGAAGTCAGAAGCTTCCTCGGATTAGCGGGATACTATCGGAGATTCATTCCAAGCTTCTCCAAGCTCGCTAAGCCGATGACAGAATTGCTGAAGAAAGGGACGAGATATGTTTGGAACACGGCGTGTGAAGGAGCATTCTGAACATTGGTGAAGCATCTCACCACATCCCCGGTCTTAGCTCAGCTGGATACCACAAAGCCCTTCGACGTGTACTGTGACGCGTCCGGTATTGGGCTCGGCTGCGTGTTGATGCAGGAAGGACGTGTGGTTGCCTATGGCTCACGCCAACTTCGGAACCATGAGCAGCATTATCCGACTCATGATCTTGAGCTTGCTGCCGTGGTGTTGACGCTAAAAATGTGGAGGCACTATCTCCTGGGGAATCTGGTGCATCTCTACACCGAGCACAAGAGCTTAAAATATATTTTCACCCAGAAGGAGCTGAACATGAGGCAAAGGAGGTGGTTAGAATTGATCAAAGTTTACGAGATTGAGATCCATTACCACCCCGGCAAGGCGAATGTGGTTGCCGACGCGCTGAGTCGGAAATCACATGTCCATCACCTCACCATTACACCGGTGGAGGAGGAAGAGCCAAGTGTATACTTGGTTCCTTATGGGTCGCTGTACAACCTTGCCCTCATCCCTACCATCAGGGAGGACATCATTGCAGCTCAGAAAGATGATAAAGGCATGGCACATCTCCGGAGACGGATAGACAACGGGGAGATCAAATGTTTCCGGAAGGATGATGTAAAAGCCCAAGAAAAGGGACTTGCAAAAAATTTTTATGCACCTCACAACACAACAGTTTTGTTGTGGGTAGATTGTGAAATATTGTGAAGAGCAAGTGGCCTCCATCAAAAGAATGATTAGGGGGGAAAGCCTTCACTTTCCCAATGTAGGGTTTCTACACATGAGCATGAGAGGTTGAGCTCACCCCTAGGATTTAAAAAGTCTTGGGAAGGTTCAGTCCAAAGCTCATGCAAATTCAACAATTTTTGAGGCACTTTTGGGTTATTTCAAAAAGAGGCCAATTTGAATGTAAATTCAAATTGCAGCAACTTTCATCATCCAAATTCAAAAGTTAGCTCCATATCTATACTCAGCACATTTTTCTGAGTAAACCCACCAATTTTCATCCCCATTGGAGCTCATCTTGTCAAGAGCTAAATTTGCTAGAATTCAAAACTGAATTTGAATTTCAGTTTAAATATGAAGCAAATTTAACCAAACAAAGTTTGAATTTGAGAATTCAAATTCAAACAAAGACTTGGTGACTAAGTCTCACATTAAATTGTGAGTAGCTGGAGATAATTGAGTGCCAACAGAAATAAAAAGAATTGGAAAGGGGATTAGAGGGGAGAGGGACCCACATGTCAGTGGGGGAAAATTGGTTCAGCTGAATGGGTTCGGCTTCTCACCGAAGCAAACGCTTCCGGTGTGCCACCGAGCCGATCCTTCGGACGCCCCCGCGTGAGGCGACGCAGCCAGCTCCTGCTTCCTCCCTCGCGCTGGCCAGCTGCTTCCGCCGATCATCACGCACCTACACCGCTGAACAGAGGCGCCGTGTTCTGTTGCCCAAGAAACGACCGAGCGCACGCCGCCGACTTCGTTTGATCGAAACCCGGAAATTCACCGCGAGCAGCGCCTCTCCTAGCCACAAAACTACACCAGCTGCTCGTCCTCTACCTCCTCGGCACGAGAGCAGTCGAGTTCGGCCCTTCCCCAGCCTTAGCTCCACGTTTCCGAGCAATACCCGAGAAACCGCCACCACTCGGCTCACGGTGATAGCCCAACAGAGGGCCTTTCACGGCTGAGCAAGGACAGTCTCGGACGCGCCGGTGAGCACCGCTGCTCCCACCCAAACCACAGGACCAACCGAGAACCGCTGAGCAAGAATTTGGAGAAACTCCGTCGGCGACCACAGAACAACGTTCCGGTATGAGACCTCCGAATTCCCACTCCCTTCTCGGCATCAGTTCACTAAACTGTGCACACAGGAGCTAGACTTGACGGCGCCCAAGTTTGCTTCGCAACCCTAGCGTAATTTTAGCTGTAGCCGGCATATTTCCCGGTTTTCCAGCCGCGATTATGGCGGGAAAGGTCGGGCTCACGATGAGACCTAGGATAGAGCCCTCTCCGGGCAGTCTCACCACCATGACAAGCCTCCCTAGCACCCACTGGTTCTATAGCGCCGATCCACCGATGTTTTTGCGGGCTAAACTGTCCGGGCAACGTGACCGAAGGGTTGCCGAGCCGCAGCACCGTCGCCGGCTAGTTTAGGGCCATCGCCGGCCGGAGCAGGCGGTACCAGCGTGTTCAGCGCGCGAAAGTAGGCCCAGGCTGCGAGTTTCCGGCCGGGAGGCGGTCGGGAGACCGAGTCCGGCGAGCTTCGGAAGTGTGCCGGCGAGGGGGCGGCGCGGGAAAAGGGGCGGGCGCGAGGAAGAAGACGAGCCGGCCGGGCCCGCTCGTCAGTCCCTCGTGGCACAGGATGAGGATTTTCTGTTGCACCGGATCGGCTGTGAACGCGCGGAAAACAATCCTGTGGCCCCGTGTGGCGCAGCCGGGGTGATGACACGTGGGAGCCAGGCCCGCTGTCAGAAATTTAAACTTTTCTCGATTAATTCAAATTCCAGAAATTCCTCAAACTTTAGAGCTCCATAACTTTTGCTAGGAAGCTCCAAATTTAGTGATTCAAATTGGGTTGGATTCATCTTGCCTAGCTCTGTCCAGATATACAACCAAATTTGTATGAAACCCCTTAATTAATTCTGGAAAATTCTTTAAAGCTTTTCAGCAAAAGAATTTTAGAGGGAGTTTGGTTCATCCAAAAATCCCCAAATTTTGCCAGGATGTTCTTTAGGACATTAGTAAACCCCTGTAAAAGTTTCAGACCATTTGGAGTTGATTTGGTCAGAGCAATTCAAATTGGAAGGTGCTGTGTTCATTTGAATACAGAAACATTTTCAGAGAATTTCCAAAACTTGGAAATTCAATTCTGGGCAAACCTTGGCTCCAAAAATGCTAGGAAAATTCACGCAAACTCTAGGAGCTATAATTGAAATTATAGTTCACTAAGTTGGGTATGAACAGGGGTATTACCTCAGGATAAATTCTTCCTTGCTGATTTGCCAAGAGAATTATTCTGAGCAAACCACTCCATGAAAAGTGCTAATGTTTGGTCCAGAGAGTTGTCTTGTGACAAGAAACTCACACAAAAATTCTCAGCTCCATTGGAGCTCTAGATCACCCCTGTCCTGTTTAACCAATTAAGGGATTAATATGGAAAAGGGGGGAAAAACCACTTAGCATTTAGCCATGTGATTAAGTCCAAACCAAACCACCAACACCAGTCCATATTTAAATTCTTAAACAAAGTTCCAGGTGTTAGAGGCTGGTTATTAGAACCAATAGTAGAAGTTTTACTCTAAAACTCACGTTTGCATCTAAATTAACATATAGTATTTCATTAACGTGTAGCCGTTGAAGAAGAGACTCCGGAAGTGCTGGACTTCCTCCTTCCGGACGAAGAACTAACTCCTGACCAGCAGCAACAAGGCAAGCCCCGGTTTGCATTAACCCTTTTATAATTCTTCCTTTGTATACATGTGTCATATGAAGTATGTATGTGCATTAGGTATAGGATGAATGAAACCCCACTTGCATAACCAAAGGTTCCTAAAAGAGTGAGGGTAGTGTCAAGGACCTCGAGTAGACAGGCTATGCTTAATGAGTCATAGGACTTCGGTACAAGTCGAGTAGTTGGAATCTACTCGCGAGATAGGCTTGGGACACACGGGTTCGGTTGAGTGATGTGAGATCACTTTAGTAATGAAAATGAGACTAGGCAGGGGCTAGGGCGCAGCAAGAGAGAGTCTTGTGTGCGCAGCCCTGTCCGTGTCGATTGAGGACCGATCCGTGTGCGGCCCTGCTGAACAAGTATTGAACGTACCGAAGGCATATCGGATATATGGGCCCCGGTAAACCGATGTAGCCTAAACCTCCGGGCGTCGAGGCATAGCACACCGATTTATAGGTGTAGGTTGAGGGCAGCAAGGTGGAAATCTGCCAACGGGCATAGAGAGATGCTCCGTGTGGGGAACCTCCTGCTCGTTTCGGTGCGACCGGTTCGACGTTTGGGCTGTTGGGTGAAAGGTTGTCCCGTACGACATCGAGTGAGCGTGCTGTGCAGCTCCACGGGTGGGCGTACGTGACGTGCTCTTTGGGTTTTCCCTGCAGGTGTATATCGAGTCGATTCGCCGTCCCTCGCGGTGACGAGTACTGCTTGTTCACTGCGTCGTAACGTAGACTAATGGATGAAATATGTTGATTCAATGATGCTGATTGATATAATTGTATTGCGACATGTGTGCCACCAAATACTGCTTACTAAATTTCAGATTTCATGAACTGTTAACTTGTTGCTAAAAGATGAACTAAGGATGAACTTGTAGGCGTGTCGTTTTGCTGAAATGTTACTATCCTATGTCCATTGTACACCTCATGTAGAGTTTCATGCTTAGGTGAGTCGGTTAAGCCTTGCTGAGCCTTTGTGCTCACGGTTGCTGCTTAAGTGTTTTTCAGGTGAAGAGCCACCCACGGACTCGGGGTACGAGTCCACCGGCGAGGGTTACCCTCCGTCGGGGACCACGGCTGAGTGGGAGCCGTACACGCCGCGCTGAGCTGAGGAGTGCAGCTAGTGTGGGTTGCCCTAGGGCTGGGCAACCAACTTTTGCTAAATAGATGGGCGTGAGTTGTATAGTGTAGTCTTCCGCTGTGTAATATAAACAATAGTTGTAACTGAAGTTTGTACCTGTTTGTACAGTTTCAGTTGTTTTCCCATGTAATATATTATGTTCTTATGACGTGTGCTGTCGGGTGTCGCATCGCGTGGCACCACCCTCTGCGATCCTAGATGAGCGGATTCCGGTCCGCCACAGCCTGGTATCAGAGCTGCAGTGGGGATAGCACAGTACTAAAGGACTGCATTATGGGAAAAACTTAGGTATACGGTGAGGATTCGGCAGTTGCCCAAGTAAGGACTATATTAGCATAGTTACTTAAAGTGGCAAAGACTAACTTATGTGTTATAATTCTGAATTTCAATTATGTAACGACGCACCTACGCTCTGGTAAGTATGGTAAGGAACGCCACCGAAAGCGGTTCAATTTCGGTTAGCTCTCCCTGACGAGGAACGTGGTTCAGGGATTGATCTCACAGCTTGGTGTGAGATGTCAATATGAAACTCTTGGACTCTTCATGTTCCTGAGTTCATATGAAACGCTGATCCCTAGCGTGCTTTAGGCAAGTAAGCGGAGACCCCATCGCGTGGTCAGTAACGCGAGAGTGTGTTCGTCTGGAAATAGCCCAGGAGGACATACGCAGCGCTTGCCATCGGCGTGCCCTGCAGGGCAGTAGGTGGTATCTGTTGGGTTGATAACATTCCCAACCGTGACGACCCGTTCATGACATACTCGGGTTCCCCGTCGTGTGGTGTTGAAACACGATCACGTGCCTTGAGACGTGACTTAGCTCAAGGACGGCCATATAACAATGATACGGGCGTTTGTATTTACATTTAAATATGGAACTGCCTGAAATGAACAAACTTTGAGTGCACCATCATTGTGTGGTCTTCTGCAGGTACTAACCACGTATTGTATCCGTGTAGAAAACGTGTCCGAGAGACCGTTTAGTGCCACACTCGAGACGTATATGCCGGTATGATCCGGTTAGGATTTTCTTTTGTGAGGAACGTAGTACCGAGATATTGTAGGCATATGCATGAGTATAATGATAACGAAGAATTAAAAATCTATAGGTTCAACATTTAGGACCCTGATTGGGTATAAGAATGGGATAGTGATGATTGTAGTTCCAAAAAGACTGAAAAACAGAGTGCTCTGTTTTGGGCAGCATGTTTGCTGATCTTCAACAGGGCGTAACTCACCGGTATTTTAGCCCAGGGAGGTGTGCTACATAGCTCTGGAAAGGTATTGAAGTACTCTACAACTTTGTTGTAGACTTCCAGAGCTGAAACTCACCTGAAGATGGCTTAAAGCCCAGAGGAATGTAAACTGTCCAGAACCAGGGCAGAGTAAAACATCCTCTGAACTGATCTGTTTTTTTTCAAATATAACTCCCAGTAGAAAAATCTAAAATTGTCATATAATACATCCTTAGAAAGAGTAGAAGATGTGTGACATCTTTGCAATTCAAAGTTTCTGAAGTTTCAGCACGGAATTTAGTGGAAATCAGGGTTGAAAACAGCCACTTCCAAGGGAGGTGCTGTTAAAATTCTTCCAGAAATTCTGCTAACTTTGAATTAACATAACTTTTTAATCAAAGCTGATCTGGGGGCAAATGAGTACTCGTTGGAAAGATACCGAAGTTAACTTGAACTTTGGTATTCAACTTGAGTCATGAAAATGCCCAGAACCAGATCAAAACTTGGAATAGGTAGCAACTGGTCATTCTGACAGAAGAATGACAGTTGAACTCATTGAAAAGGGTGTTGTACCCTAAGGGTGTTATACGTGATGACAACGCAAGAATAATGTCTCGTAGAGACCAAACCCAGTTATGGTGAGCTTCCAAAGAGGGGGTTCATCAAGTTGGATTAAACTAACTGGTGTTTGGTCTGGTAATGGTGTAGCTTGTGCAAAGTTATTACATTATCTACTTAGAGATATTTCGCATGTTTGGTTGTCATAATGTTTCTACGCCCAGTTCTATTGGACTGCATGCAAAATGTTGCGGGACTGATGTTTAATGTCGTATGGTTGCAGATGATTCGTACTAGTACCACGCACGAGGTTGGTGGCTCTAGCCAAGGTGGAGGCGATGACTCCCAGCCACCGGCCTACGACAGCACCCCGCAGCAGCAGCCACCACCGCCGCCTCCGCTTACTCTAGCGGATGTGATAGCGGCATTGGTGGGAGGTCGTGAGGAGCAGACCGACCTGCTCCGCACGATCGTGCAGAATACGTCCCAGGCGGGAGGGCGTCAAGAGTGAGGGCCTCGCGAGCCCCGCGAAGTGTCGTACTCGGATTTCATGAGTACGCACCCTCCAGTGTTCACCGAAGCCGAAGAACCACTGGAGGCGGACAACTGGCTGCGGACTATCGAGTCCAAGTTCGGGCTGCTCCAGTGTACGGAGCGGCAGAAGACGCTGTTCGCAGCACAGCAGCTCCACGGTGCCGCTGGTGCGTGGTGGGCGAATTATGTCGCCTCACGTCCGGCTGGCCATGCCGTGGAATGGCAAGAGTTCCGGGAGGCATTCCGCGCCTATCACATTCCTCCCGGAATAATGAAGAGAAAGTTCTAAGAATTTTTGGAACTGAAGCAGGGCGGGAGGAGTGCCCACGACTACTCCCGTGCCTTCAACCATCTGGCGCAGTATGCGTCAGACTACATCTCCACGGAGGAGAAGAAGAGGGAGCACTTCTATCGGGGGTTACACCCCGAAATGAAGACCCACCTCGTACAATGGAACCGCGGCACATTCAACGACCTAGTCAATGCCGCCATCATGCAAGAGGACGCTCAGCGGGAGTTAGCAGCTGAGCAGAGGAAGCGCAGCGCTCCACCTAGCAGCGGTGGGAGTGGCGCTCCCCAGAAGTACCGTATGGTGTATCGGACACCATCCGGGCAGCAGTGGCAACCACCGGCGCGACCGCAACGGTTCGGGGGACGTCCCTTTCAGGCACCTCCGTTCCGTCCGCCGATGCCACCACCAAGACAGCAACAGCAGATGGTACCCCGGGCGTTTCCACCGCCACAACGCGCCCCGGGTTTCCGTCCACCGATCAGCGGGGGACCGCCCCGTTTCACCTGCTTCACGTGTGGCCAGGCGGGCCACTTTGCGAAGGACTGCCCCCAGGGGCAGCAGAGCAGCGGGCAAGCCCAGCTCCAGGGCGGTGCTCGAGGCCGACCTCCGGTGAAGAAGGTTGGTCAGCGGACTGGGGGTGTCCGCAACCTCGACAGTGAGGACGCCCCAGAGGGAGACAACGTGCTGGCGGGTACGTTTACTCTCAACCATCAAGCCATCGTCATATTATTTTTCGGGTGCAACCCACAGCTTTATAAGTGCATCCTATGTGGCTAAATATCAATTGCAATCTTCCCAACCGACTGCACTTATATGATCTGCTCACCGGGAGGGAAGATTTCAACTAATATGATGATTCCAAAGGCACCTCTGTGCTTAGGTGGGAAACTATATCCCACCACCTTGATAATCCTTATGGGACAAAAGATTGATGCAATCTTAGGGATGTCATGGCTGCAATACCATGGTGCTGTCCTAGAGACTCGGACACGGACGGTTCACTTAAATTCTCCATTCCACCGTCCGCATTCCATGGTGTTAGACACGCCAGTCCGGGAAGTTTTAGCAATTAATAATGCTGAAGTTCTCAAGTTAGAAGACATCCCCGTTGTCCGGGAGTATCCCGACGTGTTCCCGGCCGATCTTCCGGGCATGCCACCTGAGCGGGATGTCGAGTTCAAGATCGAGCTCGCACCCGGGACTACGCCCATATCACGGAGACCATACAAGATGGCTCCAAATGAGCTGGCTGAACTAAAAGAACAGCTCAATGATTTGTTGAGCAAGGGTTTCATTCGGCCGAGTTCCTCGCCTTGGGGATGCTCGGCGCTATTCGTGAAGAAGAAGGATGAGACCCTGAGACTGTGTGTGGATTACCGGCCGCTCAACACCGTCACCATCAAGAATAAGTACCCACTGCCCCGTATTGACATCTTGTTTGATCAACTTGTGGGGGCAAGTGTATTCTCAAAGATGGACCTTCGCTTTGGATATCACCAGATCAAGATCCGGGCAGAGGATATCCCGAAGACGGCGTTCTCGACGAGATACGGCTTATACGAATATCTCGTCATGTCATTTGGTCTCACAAATGCTCCAGCCCATTCCATGTATCTCATGAACTCGGTGTTCATGCCAGAGCTGGACAAGTTCGTGGTAGTGTTCATCGACGATATCTTGGTTTACTCCAAGACAGAAGCCGAGCATGCCGAACACTTACGGATCGTTCTTCAACAATTGCGAGACCACAAGCTCTATGCCAAGTTCAGAAAATGCGAATTTTGGATCAGCCAAGTGCCATTCTTGGGACATATCATCTCAGCTGAAGGCATTGCGGTTGACCCAAGTAAAATCGAGCAAGTGTTGAAATGGAAAGCTCCCACTTCAGTTCATGAAGTCAGAAGCTTCCTCGGGTTAGCGGGATACTACCGGAGATTCATTCCAAGCTTCTCCAAGCTCGCTAAGCCGATGACAGAGTTGCTGAAGAAAGGGACGAAATATGTTTGGGACACGGCGTGTGAAGGAGCGTTCCGAACACTGGTGAAGCATCTCACAACAGCCCCGGTGTTAGCTCAGCCGGATACAACAAAGCCCTTCGACGTGTATTGTGACGCGTCCGGTATTGGGCTCGGCTGCGTGTTGATGCAGGAAGGACGTGTGGTCGCTTATGGCTCACGCCAACTTCGGAACCATGAGCAGCACTACCCGACTCACGATCTTGAACTTGCTGCCGTGGTGTTGGCGCTGAAAATGTGGAGGCACTATCTCCTGGGGAACTTGGTGCATCTCTACACCGACCACAAGAGCTTGAAATACATTTTCACCCAGAAGGAGCTGAACATGAGGCAGAGGAGGTGGTTAGAACTGATCAAAGATTATGAGATTGAGATCCATTACCACCCCGGCAAGGCGAATGTGGTTGCCGACGCGCTGAGTCGAAAATCACATGTCCATCACCTCACCATTACACCGGTGGAGGAGGAAGAGCCAAGTTTATACTTGGTTCCTTATGGATCGCTGTACAACCTTGCCCTCGTCCCTACTATTAGGGAGGACATCATTGCAGCTCAGAAAAATGATAAAGGCATGGCACATCTCCGGAGACGAATAGACAACGGGGAGATCAAATGTTTCCGGAAAGATGAGGAGGGGACGCTATGGTTCAATGACCGCATAGTCGTACCCCGAGATACGGAGTTGAGGAAAAAGATCCTCGATGAAGCTCACTTGTCCAAATACTCCATTCATCCGGGCAGCAACAAAATGTACCAAGATTTGAAAAAGAAATTTTGGTGGACACGGATGAAGCGGGAGGTAGCTAAGTACGTATCCGAGTGCGATACGTGCCGACGAGTGAAGGCTGATCACATGAAGAAATCAGGGCTGTTGCAACCCCTGAAGATCCCGGCATGGAAATGGGAAGATGTGAGCATGGATTTCATTGTGGGATTACCCCTAACAGCCAACAAGCATGATTCCATATGGGTAATCGTTGATCGGTTAACCAAGACGGCTCACTTCATTCCGGTGAATACACGTTACAATGCCGGCAAATATGCGGAGCTATACATAGCGAAGATTCTATGCCTATACGGAGTACCCAAGACCATTGTCTCAGATCGAGGTGCATTATTTGTATCTCGCTTTTGGGAGCAGCTACACGCTGCATTGGGTACTAAGTTGATCAGGAGCTCCGCTTATCACCCTCAGACAGATGGCCAGACAGAAAGGGTGAATCAAGTCCTGGAAGACATGTTGAGAGCATGTGCCATCCACCATGGTAGGAATTGGGATGATCACCTACCATTGGCGGAATTCTCATACAACAACGGTTATCAGGCGAGTATCAAGATGGCACCTTACGAAGCTCTCTACGGTCGTAAATGCCGCACCCCATTAAATTGGTGCGAGTCCGGTGAAAGGGTCACATTCGGAGTTGATGTGGTGAACGACGCCGAAGAGCGCGTTCGGACAATTCAAGCCAATTTGAAGGCCGCTCAATCCCGACAAAAGAGCTACGCTGATAAGAGGCGTAGGCCATTGCACTTTGACGTTGGGGAACACGTGTACCTCCGCGTGTCTCCAATGAAGGGCGTGCACCGATTCGGTGTGAAGGGGAAGCTCGCTCCCCGTTTTATTGGACCCTACGCTATCACCGAGAAGTGTGGATCAGCAGCGTATCGATTGGAACTACCGGCATCTCTGGCTGGTGTCCATGATATTTTCCATGTTTCGCAACTGCGAAAATGCTTGAAGCATACAGCTGCTGTTCCTACCGAAGACATCGGCGAGCTGAAACCGGATTTAACATATGATGAATATCCGGTGGGAATTCTTGATGAGAAAGCCAGGACCACGCGTAGCAGAACGTTGTGGTTCTACAAAATACTCTGGAGCAACCACACCGCCGAGGAAGCGACGTGGGAGAGCGAGGAGTTCCTTCGCTCAAATTACCCGGAGTTCATGGCTTCTCAACACGGGTAAGTCCCTATTACATCGCTATCTCTTCTTTTATAATCTCGGGACGAGATTCTTTTAAGGGGGGGAGGGATGTAAAAGCCCAAGAAAAGGGACTTGCAAAAATTTTTTATGCACCTCACAACACAACAGTTTTGTTGTGGGTAGATTGTGAAATATTGTGAAGAGCAAGTGGCCTCCATCAAAAGAATGATTAGGGGGGAAAGCCTTCACTTTCACAATGTAGGGTTTCTACACATGAGCATGAGAGGTTGAGCTCACCCCTAGGATTTAAAAAGTCTTGGGAAGGTTCAGTCCAAAGCTCATGCAAATTCAACAATTTTTGAGGCACTTTTGGGTTATTTCAAAAAGAGGCCAATTTGAATGTAAATTCAAATTGCAGCAACTTTCATCATCCAAATTCAAAAGTTAGCTCCATATCTATACTCAGCACATTTTTCTGAGTAAACCCACCAATTTTCATCCCCATTGGAGCTCATCTTGTCAAGAGCTAAATTTGCTAGAATTCAAAACTGAATTTGAATTTCAGTTTAAATATGAAGCAAATTTAACCAAACAAAGTTTGAATTTGAGAATTCAAATTCAAACAAAGACTTGGTGACTAAGTCTCACATTAAATTGTGAGTAGCTGGAGATAATTGAGTGCCAACAGAAATAAAAAGAATTGGAAAGGGGATTAGAGGGGAGAGGGACCCACATGTCAGTGGGGGAAAATTGGTTCAGCTGAACGGGTTCGGCTTCTCACCGAAGCAAACGCTTCCGGCGTGCCACCGAGCCAATCCTTCGGACGCCCCCGCGTGAGGTGACGCAGCCAGCTCCTGCTTCCTCCCTCGCGCTGGCCAGCTGCTTCCGCCGATCATCACGCACCTACACCGCTGAACAGAGGCGCCGTGTTCTGTTGCCCAAGAAACGACCGAGCGCACGCCGCCGACTTCGTTTGATCGAAACCCGGAAATTCACCGTGAGCAGCGCCTCTCCTAGCCACAAAACTACACCAGCTGCTCGTCCTCTACCTCCTCGGCACGAGAGCAGTCGAGTTCGGCCCTTCCCCAGCCTTAGCTCCACGTTTCCGAGCAATACCCGAGAAACCGCCACCACTCGGCTCACGGTGATAGCCCAACAGAGGGCCTTTCACGGCTGAGCAAGGACAGTCTCGGACGCGCCGATGAGCACCGCTGCTCCCACCCAAACCACAGGACCAACCGAGAACCGCTGAGCAAGAATTTGGAGAAACTCCGTCGGCGACCACAGAACAACGTTCCGGTATGAGACCTCCGAATTCCCACTCCCTTCTCGGCATCAGTTCACTAAAATGTGCACACAGGAGCTAGACTTGACGGCGCCCAAGTTTGCTTCGCAACCCTAGCGTAATTTTATCTGTAGCCGGCGTATTTCCCGGTTTTCCAGCCGCGATTATGGCGGGAAAGGTCGGGCTCACGATGAGACCTAGGATAGAGCCCTCTCCGGGCAGTCTCACCACCATGACAAGCCTCCCTAGCACCCACTGGTGCTATAGCGCCGATCCACCGATGTTTTTGCGGGCTAAACTGTCCGGGCAACGTGACCGAAGGGTTGCCGAGCCGCAGCACCGTCGCCGGCTAGTTTAGGGCCATCGCCGGCCGGAGCAGGCGGTACCAGCGTGTTCAGCGCGCGAAAGTAGGCCCAGGCTGCGAGTTTCCGGCCGGGAGGCGGTCGGGAGACCGAGTCCGGCGAGCTTCGGAAGTGTGCCGGCGAGGGGGCGGCGCGGGAAAAGGAGCGGGCGCGAGGAAGAAGACGAGCCGGCCGGGCCCGCTCGTCAGTCCCTCGTGGCACAGGATGAGGATTTTCTGTTGCACCGGATCAGCTGTGAACGCGCGGAAAACAATCCTGTGGCCCCGTGTGGCGCAGCCGGGGTGATGACACGTGGGAGCCGGGCCCGCTGTCAGAAATTTAAACTTTTCCCGATTAATTCAAATTCCAGAAATTCCTCAAACTTTAGAGCTCCATAACTTTTGCTAGGAAGCTCCAAATTTAGTGATTCAAATTGGGTTGGATTCATCTTGCCTAGCTCTGTCCAGATATACAACCCAATTTGTATGAAACCCATTAATTAATTCTGGAAAATTCTTTAAAGCTTTTCAGAAAAAGAATTTTAGAGGGAGTTTGGTTCATCCAAAAATCCCCAAATTTTGCCAGGATGTTCTTTAGGACATTAGTAAACCCCTGTAAAAGTTTCAGACCATTTGGAGTTAATTTGGTCAGAGCAATTCAAATTGGAAGGTGCTGTGTTCATTTGAATACAGAAACATTTTCAGAGAATTTCCAAAACTTGGAAATTCAATTCTGGGCAAACCTTGGCTCCAAAAATGCTAGGAAAATTCATGCAAACTCTAGGAGATATAATTGAAATTATAGTTCACTAAGTTGGGTATGAACAGGGGTATTACCTCAGGATAAATTCTTCCTTGCTGATTTGCCAAGAGAATTATTCTGAGCAAACCACTCCATGAAAAGTGCTAATGTTTGGTCCAGAGAGTTGTCTTGTGACAAGGAACTCACACAAAAATTCTCAGCTCCATTGGAGCTCTAGATCACCCCTGTCCTGTTTAACCAATTAAGGGATTAATATGGAAAAGGGGGGAAAAACCACTTAGCATTTAGCCATGTGATTAAGTCCAAACCAAACCACCAACACCAGTCCATATTTAAATTCTTAAACAAAGTTCCAGGTGTTAGAGGCTGGTTATTAGAACCAATAGTAGAAGTTTTACTCTAAAACTCACGTTTGCATCTAAATTAACATATAGTATTTCATTAACGTGTAGCCGTTGAAGAAGAGACTCCGGAAGTGCTGGACTTCCTCCTTCCGGACGAAGAACTAACTCCTGACCAGCAGCAACAAGGAAAGCCCCGGTTTGCATTAACCCTTTTATAATTCTTCCTTTGTATACATGTGTCATATGAAGTATGTATGTGCATTAGGTATAGGATGAATGAAACCCCACTTGCATAACCAAAGGTTCCTAAAAGAGTGAGGGTAGTGTCAAGGACCTCGAGTAGACAGTCTATGCTTAATGAGTCATAGGACTTCGGTACAAGTCGAGTAGTTGGAATCTACTCGCGAGATAGGCTTGGGACACACGGGTTCGGTTGAGTGATGTGAGATCACTTTAGTAATGAAAATGAGACTAGGCAGGGGCTAGGGCGCAGCAAGAGAGAGTCTTGTGTGCGCAGCCCTGTCCGTGTCGATTGAGGACCGATCCGTGTGCGGCCCTGCTGAACAAGTATTGAACGTACCGAAGGCATATCGGATATATGGGCCCCGGTAAACCGATGTAGCCTAAACCTCCGGGCGTCGAGGCATAGCACACCGATTTATAGGTGTAGGTTGAGGGCAGCAAGGTGGAAATCTGCCAACGGGCATAGAGAGATGCTCCGTGTGGGGAACCTCCTGCTCGTTTCGGTGCGACCGGTTCGACGTTTGGGCTGTTGGGTGAAAGGTTGTCCCGTACGACATCGAGTGAGCGTGCTGTGCAGCTCCACGGGTGGGCGTACGTGACGTGCTCTTTGGGTTTTCCCTGCAGGTGTATATCGAGTCGATTCGCCGTCCCTCGCGGTGACGAGTACTGCTTGTTCACTGCGTCGTAACGTAGACTAATGGATGAAATATGTTGATTCAATGATGCTGATTGATATAATTGTATTGCGACATGTGTGCCACCAAATACTGCTTACTAAATTTCAGATTTCATGAACTGTTAACTTGTTGCTAAAAGATGAACTAAGGATGAACTTGTAGGCGTGTCGTTTTGCTGAAATGTTACTATCCTATGTCCATTGTACACCTCATGTAGAGTTTCATGCTTAGGTGAGTCGGTTAAGCCTTGCTGAGCCTTTGTGCTCACGGTTGCTGCTTAAGTGTTTTTCAGGTGAAGAGCCACCCACGGACTCGGGGTACGAGTCCACCGGCGAGGGTTACCCTCCGTCGGGGACCACGGCTGAGTGGGAGCCGTACACGCCGCGCTGAGCTGAGGAGTGCAGCTAGTGTGGGTTGCCCTAGGGCTGGGCAACCAACTTTTGCTAAATAGATGGGCGTGAGTTGTATAGTGTAGTCTTCCGCTGTGTAATATAAACAATAGTTGTAACTGAAGTTTGTACCTGTTTGTACAGTTTCAGTTGTTTTCCCATGTAATATATTATGTTCTTATGACGTGTGCTGTCGGGTGTCGCATCGCGTGGCACCACCCTCTGCGATCCTGGATGAGCGGATTCCGGTCCGCCACAGATGATGAGGGGACGCTGTGGTTCAATGGCCGCATAGTCGTACCCCGGGATATGGAGTTGAGAAATAAGATCCTCGATGAAGCTCACTTGTCTAAATACTCCATTCATCCGGGCAGCAACAAAATGTACCAAGATTTGAAAAAGAAATTTTGGTGGACACGGATGAAGCGGGAGGTAGCTAAGTACGTATCCGAGTGCGATACGTGTAGACGAGTGAAAGCTGATCACATGAAGAAATCAGGGCTACTGCAACCCCTGAAGATCCCGGCATGGAAATGGGAAGATGTGAGCATGGATTTCATTGTGGGATTACCCCTAACATCCAACAAGCATGATTCCATATGGGTAATCGTTGATCGGTTAACCAAGACGGCTCACTTCATCCCGGAGAATACACGTTACAATGCCGGCAAATATGCGAAGCTGTACATAGCGAAGATTTTGTGCCTATACGGGGTACCCAAGACCATTGTCTCAGATCGAGGTGCATTATTTGTATCTCGCTTTTGGGAGCAGCTACACGCTGCATTGGGTACTAAGTTGATCAGGAGCTCCGCCTATCACCCTCAGACAGATGGCCAAACAGAGAGGGTGAACCAGGTTCTGGAGGACATGTTGAGAGCATGTGCTATCCACCATGGTAGGAACTGGGATGATCACCTACCATTGGCGGAATTCTCGTACAACAATGGCTACCAGGCGAGTATCAAGATGGCACCCTACGAAGCTCTCTACAGTCGTAAATGCCGCACCCCATTAAATTGGTGCGAGTCCGGTGAAAGGGTCACATTCGGGGTTGATGTGGTGAACGACGCCGAAGAGCGCGTTCGGGTGATTCAAGCTAACTTGAAGGCCGCTCAATCCCGTCAGAAGAGCTACGCTGATAAGAGGCATAGACCGTTGCACTTTGATGTTGGGGAACACGTGTACCTCCGCGTGTCTCCGATGAAAGGCGTGCACCGGTTCGGTGTGAAGGGGAAGCTCGCTCCCTGTTTCATTGGACCCTATGCCATCACCGAGAAGTGTAGACCAGCGGCGTATCGATTGGAGTTACCGGCATCCCTTGCTGGTGTCCATGATGTTTTCCATGTCTCGCAACTGCGAAAATGTTTGAAGCATACAGCTGCTGTTCCTACCGAAGACATCGGCGAGCTGAAACCGGATTTAACATATGATGAGTATCTGGTGGAAATCCTTGATGAGAAAGCCCGAACCACGCGTAGCAGAATGTTGTGGTTCTACAAGATCCTCTGGAGCAACCATACCGCTGAGGAAGTGACGTGGGAGAGCGAGGAGTTCCTTCGCTCAAATTACCCGGAGTTCATGGCTTCTCAACACGGGTAAGTCCCTATTACATTGCTATCTCTTCTTTTGTAATCTCGGGACGAGATTCTTTTAAGGGGGGAGGGATGTAAAAGCCCAAGAAAAGGGACTTGCAAAAACTTTTCTTCAACCCACAACACCACAGTTCTTGTTGTGGATAGATGGTGAAAAAGTGGGAAGAGCAAGTAACCTCCATCAAAAGAGTGGATAGAGGGGAAACCTACACTTTCACAAAGTGGGAATTCTACACATATGATCACACATGAGAGGGTGATTCAAAACTGTTGCATTCAAATTCATGATTGCAGCAGCTAAAACATGGATCAAAGTGCATAATTGGATTCCTCAGGTCCAAATTAGTGGGGAGGCAAAGTTTCAATAATTTTTGAAAAAAGTTTGCTAACCATTTTTCCATAAAGGATCCAAATGTCCAAAGAATTCAAATATACATTTGAATTTGGGGGAAATTTGCCCAACCATACAAATGTAGGTCAGTTTGAAACTTCAACCATTTGAATTCATCCCTTGCCAAATTTTGGAGATCTTTTGAGGGGTGGGGGAGCACTGACAAGTGGGACCCACTTGTCATTGGGGGGAAATAAACAATTGCAAAAGTCCTCAGTGAAGCACACGGTCGTTGATTGATTTCCTCCCACGCGAAGTAAACCGAGCCCCCCCGATGCCGCTGCGGGTGACACCGAGGAGCTGCCGGCAGCCACCTCCTCTGAAAATTTCGTGCGCTGGAGAGCTGCCTGGCATCCTTGCACCGCTGCTGCGCCGCTGTTATCCCACGGGACTGAAGAACGGCGCCTGTTTTTTCCCTTCGCGCAAGAAACCGCCGAGCTCACCGCTCCCTCTGGGAAATCATTGGGAGCCAGCCAAACTGTGCCACAGCACCCTCCGACCTGCACAACAGAGCTACGCCCTCGTTCCTCACCTTCCCAGCGCGAGAGCTAGCAAGCTCCGGCAGTGTCCGAGCCCTGATTTCCGTTGTCCGCGGCAAGCTAAAACTAACCGGCGATCGAGCGTACGTGGGCAGCCTACACCAGGCCCTTTCATGCCCAAGCGGAGACGTCTCCGGACGCACCGGTGAGCACTGCTGCTCCCACCCAAACCACAGGACCAACCGTGAACCACCGAGCAAGAATTTGGAGAAACTTCGCCGGCGACCACAGAACAACATTCCGGTATGAGACCTCCGAATTCCCACTCCCTTCTCGTCATCAGTTCACTAAACTGTGCTCACAGGAGCTAGACTCAACGGCGCCCAAGTTTGCTCTGCAACCCTAGCGTAGTTTTGGCTGTAGCCGACGTAATTTCCGGTTTTTCAACCACGGTTATGGCGGGAAAGGTCGGGCTCACGGTGACGACTAGGTTAGAGCTTTCCCCGAGCCCTGGCATAGCCTTGTCGACCCTCTCTGAGATTCCCCGGTGCTGTAGAGCCCTTCCACCGAGGTTTTGGCGGGCTGAGTTGGCCGGGTGGCATAACCGAAGGGAGTCCGAGCCGCTGCACCGTCGCCGGCTAGGTTAGAGCCACCGCCGACCGGAGCAGTCGGCACCATCGTGTTCAGCACACGAAAGTAGGCCCAGGCGGCGAGTTTCCGGCCGAGAGGCGGTCGGGAAGCCAAGTCCGGCGAGCCTCAGAGGTGTGCCGGCGAGGGGGCGGCGCGGGAAAAAGGGCGGGCGCGAGGAAGAAGACGAGCTGGCCGGGCCCGCTCGTCAGTCCCTCGAGGCACAGTGTGGGGATTTTCTGTTGCACCGGATCAGCTGTGAACACGCGGAAAACAGTCCTGTGGCCCCGTGTGTCGCAGCCGAGGTGGTGACACGTGGGGGCCGGGCCCGCTGTCAGGAATTTGAACTTTTCCCGGTTAATTCGAATTCCAGAATTTCCCCAAACTTTAGAACCCCATAACTTTTGCTAGGGGGCTCCAAATTTAGTGATTCAAATTGGGTTGGATTCATCTTGCATAGCTCTATCCAAATATGCAACCCAATTGGTATGAAACCTAATATTTAATTCTGGAAAATTCTTTAAAGCTTTTCAGCAAAAGAATTTTAGAGGGAGTTTGGTTCATCCAAAAATCCCCAAATTTTGCCAGAATGTTCCTTAGGATGTTATTGAACCCTTGTAAAAGTTTCAGTCCATTTGGAGTTGATTTGGTCAGAGCAATTCAAATTTGAAAGTGCTGTGTTCATTTGAATCCAGAAACATTTTCAGAGAATTTCCAAAACTTGGAAATTCAGTTCTTGGCAAATCCTAGCTCCAAAAATGCTAGGAAAATTCATGCAAACTCTATGAGCTATAATTGAAATTGTAGTTCACTAAGTTGAGCATGAACAGGGGTGTTACCTCAGAATTAATTCTTCTTTGCTTATTTGCTAAAAGAATTATTCTGAGCAAACCACTCAGTGAAAAGTGCTAATATTTGGTCCAGAGGGTTTCCTTGTGACAAGGACTCACACAAAAATTCTCAGCTCCATTGGAGCTCTGGATCACCCTGTCCTGTTTAACCACTTGAGGGATTAATATGGAAAAGGGGGAAAACCACTTAGCACTTAACCATGTACTGAGGTCCAGGCCCAAGCCAACCAACCCAGTTCATCTTTAAATTCTTAAACAGAGTTCCAGGTGTTAGAGACTGGTTATTAGAACTAATAGCAGTTACCTTACAATAACTTGTATGCATATTAATTAACATGTAGTATTTCATAAACGTGTAGTCACTGAAGAAGAGACTCCGGAAGTGCTGGACTTCCTTCTTCCGGACGAAGACTTAACCCCTGACCAGCAGCAACAAGGTAAGCCCCGGTTTGCATTAACCTTTTTATAAGTTTTTACTTTGTTTACATGTGTCATATGAAGTATGTATGGGCATTAGGTATAGGATGAATGAAACCCCACTTGCATAACCAAAGGTTCCTAAAAGAGTGAGGGTAGTGTCAAGGACCTCGAGTAGACATGCTATGCTTAATGATTCATAGGACTTCGGTACAAGTCGAGTAGTTGGAATCTACTCGCGAGATAGGCTTTGGGACACACGGGTTCGGTTGAGTGACGTGAGATCACTTTAGTAATGAAAATGAGACTAGGCAGGGGCTAGGGCGCAGCAAGAGAGAGTCTTGTGTGCGCAGCCCTGCCCATGTCGATTGAGGACCAATCCGTGTGCGGCCCTGCTGAACAAGTATTGAACGTACCGAAGGCATATCAGATATATGGGCCCCGATAAACCGATGTAGCCTAAACCTCCGGGCGTCGAGGCATAACACACCGATTTACAGGTGTAGGCTGAGGGCAGCAAGGTGGAAATCTGCCAACGGGCATAGAGAGATGCTCCGTGTGGGGAACCTCCTGCTCGTTTCAGTGCGACCGGTTCGACGTTTGGGCTATTGGGTGAAAGGTTGTCCCGTACGACATCGAGTGAGTGTGCTGTGCAGCTCCACGGATGGGCGTACGTGACGTGCTCTTTGGGTTTCCCTGCAGGTGTATATCGAGTCGATTCGCCGTCCCTCACGGTGACGAGTACCGCTTGTTCACTGCGTCGTAACGTAGACTAATGAATGGAATGTTATGATTCAATATTGCTGTTATGATATAATTGTATTGCTACATGTGTGCCACCAAATATTGCTCACTAAATTTCAGCTTCATGAACCGTTAACTTGTTGCTAAAAGATGAACTAAGGATGAACTTGTAGGCGTGTCCATTTGCTGCAACATTGCTATCCTATGCCATGGTACACCTCATGTAGAGTTTCATGCTTAGGTGAGTCGGTTAAGCCTTGCTGAGCCTTCGTGCTCACGGTTGCTGCTTAAGTGTTTTTCAGGTGAGGAGCCACCCACGGACTCGGAGTACGAGTCCACCGGCGAGGGTTACCCTCCATCGGGGACCACGGCTGAGTGGGAGCCGTACACGCCGCGCTGAGCTGAGGAGTGCAGCTAGTGTGGGTTGCCCTAGGGCTGGGCAACCACTTTTGCTAGATAGGCGGGCGTGAGTTGTATAAAAGAAACTTCCGCTGTGTAATAAAGACCCTAGTTTGTAACTGACGAGTGTACTATTTTGTACATTCAGTTTGTTTTCCCATGTGATATAATGTGTTCTTATGACATGTGCTGTCGGGTGTCGCATCGCGCGGCACCACCCTCTGCGATCCTGGATGAGCGGATTCCGTTCCGCCACAGGCGGTACCTTCCTGTCCTTTGTGGTCTTCGTCTTCCTCTTGCGTGATGGGAGCCTCCGCTTCCCATCGCTCTCATCCTCCTCTTGCCACACAACCTCGCACCCGTTGCCGTCTACGTATACTTTTGCGAGATGTTCTTGTGCGTGCAGCCTTCGGTGTGGCTCTTCAGGGTGTCCTTCTCCTTGACGGTCTCGGATAGAACCACAAGCCATACAAATGGCTTGTCAATGGCAGAGGAAGCCATCGGGGACAAGATCCCTGACTTGCAGGGAGCCTACACGCCGGTGTTGGAGAGGATCAGGTACTTGGCGGAGGAAGGCCTGACCTCGCTAATGTTCTTGACCTTCATGGTCCCGCCGGATTGTCCTTCTCTAGCAGCGCATCTAGCCCCTACTGAAGAGCTGTCGGGGACAACCAAGCCTGCCATAGAGCAGGGGTTGCCCGACTTGTAGCTGCTAGGTTCTAGCGTGGGTAGCTTCTAGGTTTCCTGTTCGCCTTGTATCCCCCTTTGTATGCCGGAGCTCTACCATTAATAAAGACTTTTTTGTTTCAAGTCTTGTGTGTCTTGAGCTGTTCATGTAGACTTCGGACCCTTGGCAACACAAAGGTCCAGGATGACTTAGCCGAGGTAGATATCTCTTTGCCGATGTCCCAAGCTTATTCCTCCAGGCCCTTAGCTGCGTAAGGACCCAGGGCGCTCCGGCGGTGTGGCTAACAATCCTCCCGGGTCCTTGGCAGCTAGAGCTCGACCAGTGTCTTCAGCTTATCGAAGCTGGAGCTCCGAGTCTTCTGCCTGGTGCTGCAGCGGTCCGAAGTCCTGCCTGCGTAGTTTACTGTGATGGCCCCCTGGTAGGTATGTCCCTTGAGTTGGGGCGCACCTACCAAGTACACTGAATGAGGCAGAACGTTGGCATCGGGCTCCTGGGAGGTCCGGGACGCCAAGGACCTATTCGGACCTGCAGACATGGCAGAAGAAAGGAGTAGTCGTGCTCTCTGATCACTCTTTACTGTTTGTTAGTTTTGCTGTGGCTTACGGTCCTCAGCTGAGCTATGGGGCTTGGGTAATTCAATGTGGGTCGTCTAGGCTATGGTTAAGGCCTTGCCCAGGAGTATGAGCCGTCCGATTCCCCGATACTGAGCTGTAGCGCTGGAGAGGCAAAGTGTGTAGGCTTGGAGTTCGGAACCAGGCTAAGTAGGCTACACACCCTAGACCTCCCGCTGGCGTAAGCCTTTCAAGGGAGGGACCTTTTGGCGCCATAAGGCCCCCAGGCAATGAGACAACCAAATGATCCTGATTGCACCACAGGTACCTCAAACAGATACGCCTGCAGAAGGATAGCACAACTCCTACTATGGTTAAGCATGGGAAAAAGTGACTGGCCACATGGACGGAGCAATATGGAAAGAAATCACGAAAAGAAAGGGGGCAATGTCCGGGGTCCGGTTAATTTTATTGTTCCTAGGCGTGTTCCTTTCGGCCCCCAAGTACTTAGTTGTAGCGCTAGGGAGGTAGTGCGGCAGGCTTAGGGTTCGGAACTAGGCTAAGCAGGATGCGCGCCCTGGACCTCCCGCGGGCGTTAACCTTTCAGTGAGGAGACCTTCTAGTGCCACGGGACCTAGGAATGGTATGTAGGACAGGCTCCGGACATGCCGTTTACAGTTGATATGCATGGTAAGCACAAACTGTAAAGAGAGAATGCGCAGGGTAAGACACAATTTTATCATTTCAGGCTTCCTTCATAGGAGGAAACCGGTCGTACAAGAAGGCAGCAACCCCCTCCAGATGACAAGAGTAGCAGGAATCCTCCGGAGCTTAGTTGTTCTAAGCGTTGTTCCTACACACGATGACACCCTTACAAAGAAAATAGAGCCCTACCGCTGCGCTGAGGATAGAACTTATGGAGGTGTTCTATGTTCCATGGATTGGGTAGAGGTACCCCGCCCTCCGTGGCTAGGCGGACGCACCCGGGACGGCATACTTGTGTCACTCGGAAGGGACCATCCCAGCTGGGGAGAGTTTGTTCCCCCCTTCTCGAGAAAGTATTCGCTGAAGCACCAGGTCACCCACCTCGAGCTGTCTACTCCGCACGAACCGCTGCTGATAACGTCGGACCGCTTGACGGTATCGCACGTTTCGAGCAGCTGCTAGCCACCTTCGCTCATCGACAAGGTCAATATCTTCACGCCGTAGCTGGTCCTGCGTGGCTTCGTCGTATGCTTGGACACGGGGTGAGCCCATGGTGATTTCCGGGGGAAGGACGGCCTGAGCCCCATACACCGGAAAGAAGGACGTTTCCCCTGTCACGCGACTGAGGGACGTCCTGATAGCCCACAGTGCACACGGATGCTCTTCAACCCAATTGGCACCGTGCTTCTTCAAGCTGTCGTAGGTGTGTGTCTTGAGTCCCCTGGGTATCTCGGCATTTGCTCTCTCGACTTGACCATTGCTCTCTGGGTGAGAAACGGAAGCATAGAAAACTTGGATGCCGAGGTCTTCACAGTAGTCTTGGAACACTGCGCTGGTGAGCTGGGCCCCGTTGTCGGTGATAATTCTGTTCAGGACCCCGAACCGGCAGATGATGGACTTGATGAACTTGACTGCTGACCGCTTGTTGATTGTCACTAAAGGAGCGGCTTCCAGCCACTTGGTGAACTTTTCTACGGCGACATAGAGGTACCGGTACCCTCCAACGGATCTAGGGAATGGCCCCAGGTTGTCCATCTCCAACATAGAGAAGGGCCCTGAGGGCGGGGTCATCTGCAATATCTGCGCTGGTGTGTGGATCTGCTTGGTGTGAAACTGGCACGCCTTGCATCTCTTGACCAGGTCGATGGCATCCTAGAGAGCTGTCAGCTAGTAGAAGCCATGCTAGAAGGCTTTACTGACCAGCGTGCCCAAAGATGCATGGTTCCCACACTCGCCTCCATGGATCTCTACGAGCAAGTCACAACCCTCCTCCCAGGTTATGCACCGCAATAGGACGCCATTAGCGCCACGCTGTTTGAGATCCCCTTCTACCAGCGCGTATCTCTTAGCCAACCAAGCGACCCGTTCAGCAGATACATGTCCATCGGGAAGGATATTGTCTTTCAAGTAGTCCTGGATCTCCGTGATCCATGCGTCGGGACCTACTTGAGCACTTGGATCTTGATTGTCGGGTTGCACGGAGTCCCCGGTGACGCTTCTGGTCCTTGGCGGGCACCATGGTAGCAGGGCCGCCGAGACCGCCGGCTTCGAGGTGCTGGTCTCGCTCCCTTTGCCTAGTTTGGTCGGCTAGGCGGTTGGTCGCCGTAACTTCCTTTCAAAGACCCCCTCAGGCAACGGAGCCCAAGTGGAAACCCTTGTTGGCAGGTCGTCAGTAATTGTGTTGTTGGCGCGGGGGACATGGCGCAAATCCAAGGATTAGAAGTCCTTCTCCAACTATTGTACTTGGAGGAGATGGGCTACAAGCTGTCGGTCATTGCAGCAGCACTCTCACTTAACTTGTTTGATGATTAGTTGAGAATCACCCTTGACCAACAACTGCTGGACGCCGAGGGACAGCACGGTCTTTAACTCGAAATGAGAGCTTCATACTCTGCCATGTTGTTGGTTGCCTTGAAGTCAAGTCGCACCATGTACTTGAACTGCTCTCCGGTTGGTGTAAGGAGCAGGACCCCAGCTCCGGCACCTTGCTTGCATGAGGAGCCGTCTAAGAAGAGATCCAGTAACGCCCAGTGAAAACCGTAGCTCTGGGCTCTAGATCATCGATGTCTTGCCCCCTAGGTGGCATGGTGGTTGTAAAGGTCCCAAAAATATGTATACAAAGAAACTTGAGTTTGCACAAACATTGGTTTCATGTGTATGAAAAATGGGACTGGTTTAAACTTTTTCCACATGTGATAACACATGAGAGTTCTTTCTAAACAAACTTATGGTTAGTCACATGCTTGGACCCTAGGTGGATTAAACCCACAGATTTGAAGTCTCAGGTGCAATGGAAGGTTTAAAGATCAGATTGTGAACTAAATGTTCAACTCAAATTTCAAATGAGGGAAACACAACGGGAATGCAAACTGTTGTGTTCAAACTCTTGTTTGCAGCAGCTAACACAAAAATCAGATTTCATATTTGAATTCCTTAGGCCCAAATTAGTGGGTATGCAAAGTTTCATGAATTTTTGAAATGATTTGCTATCCGTTGTCCAAATGGACTTAAATTTGCAATGAATTCAAATATACATTTGAATTTGGATGAAACTTGTCCAATAATTTAAACACAATTCAGATTTGAACTCCCACAATTTGATTCCCAGCATTTGCCAAATTGTGGAGATATTTTGAGGAGGATAAGGGGGTGAAATGGAGTGGGGCCCAATGGTCATTGGAACAAACTGCCTTACACTCTAAGTCTTGTTTTCTGTTTTGCTTCTCCCACTCGGAAGCCACCGAGACATCGTCGGGCAACAAGCGGGCAACACCAAGGGAAGGCTGAGACACCTTTCCCCATTTTTCCCTCGCGCTGAAGAGCTGCCTGAGTGCTCCTTCCTTGTTGCTGTGCCCCTTTTCGCCCACAAACCAGAGAAACCACGTGTTGCTTCCCCCTCATGCAAGAACAGTGCCGAGGCGTCGCCTCCACCCTCGGGCGTTCGTGAGCCGGCTCCTCATTGCGTGCAAAAGCCCCAGGCAGTAGCAAAACAACCCCACGGTCTTCCCCACAACCTCCTCGGACCACAAGTGAGTGAGCTAGGCCTCCTAACACTGAGAAGCAAATCTTTCCGCGGCGGCCGAATCGCAACCGAATGGAGGTCTCACATGGACAGCCCTGCAGAGAGCCTTTCACGGCCGAGCAAGAGCGCCCTTGGACGCGCCAAGACTCCACGCTGCTCACCTCCAAAGCTTAGCTCGATCCGTGGAGCCTCAACGGAGGAATTTCATTTTCGCTCCCGGCTGTAAAATCCCCAAACAAATGGTAGCAAGAAAATTCAGCTCATGTACACTTAGGAAAATGAGGGGAATTAAAACTTTGAAATATAACGGTGTAAGTTAAAAGTGAGGATTCAAACTTCCCAAAACTTCCAAACATGGAGATCTAAATGCATAACTTGGATCTTCAGTCCAAATATTCAACCTTCCAAATTTCAGCTCATTTGGAGGAGTTTCAATATTTGTTTGGGACTAAAAGGAGAAGCCCTCTAATATGAATTTCAAATTCCAATTTCCTCAATTTGCAAATTTGGTTCCACAAATGTGTTCTCCACATTTAAATTAGCAGCCATGCCAAAAATTAGAAACTTTGGACTTGGTGTGCTATGTTTTTGGAGCAAGGCAAAAGCGAGAATTCAAATTTCATTCAAATTCAAATGATCAAACACAATTCAAACTTCACACCAGAATTCAAACCATTTGAATTCAGAAAATTCAAACCTTAACTTTGGGGTGAAGCAAGGCATTCAATTATGAGTAGCTGGGGGGGGGGGAATTTGGATTAAGAAAATAAAGTGGTGGGCCCAACAGTCAGCCTCATAGATTCACTTTTTCCCTCTCTCTCTCTCTGTTTCCCGGTTGATCACAGCGCGCCAGCTCCCGGAAAAACCTCCGCCTGACGCTTCCACCGATCTGATTCACGCGCCACTCCCGACGTCGGTTCGATCGCGTGGTGATCAAGCAGCGACTGATGCCTCTGCTCTCTTCCTCACGCTAACCCGCGGACTCCACAGCCTCTGTTCTGCTCCCATGCGCGAACCTGAGCCGCCGACGCTGTCTCTGCCGTTTTCGATCGCAAGCCGGCGTTGATTCCTCCCTGCTCGAGTTGCCAACACAAAAGGGGAGCACCGAAGTGGGTACAAAGTAGTCCCCTGCTCAGCTTTGACGCTTGGGGCTGCAGTTGGCCCTAATTCGAGGATCGGCGCCAAGAACCGAAGCCACCGGCGGGAAGCGAAGTCGGGCCACCATGGACAGAGCACCACGGCCACCCTCTTCCACAACTTGCTGTACATGAAAGATGCGTTTGCATGTCCTGATTGTGTAGCCGGATGCCGTTTAGTGGTTGCTAGAACCGGTGACGAGAATTTTGCCGTTTCCCGAAACTGTGTGCAGTCGGGTAGTGCTCAGTCTAACCCAAAATTCGTGTTGCACGATCCAATAGAGCTCGAGCAAGCTTGCACACAACCTCCATACTTCCTAGCACCCCTCCTCGACAAAGAACCGAGCGGAAATGTCAAGAAATGAGGGAGTTCTAGCTGTTTTCTTAGTTGCCGGTGCAAAAGCACCTCGGGTCACTGTGGAGCCACTGGTTGCCGGTTGTTTCACCGGCGTTAGAGGCCATTACTAGCTTCTGCACCGTCCACTGGTGCTCCAGAGACAAAAATCTGAGCGTTTGGTGAGGTATGGGGCTCGGTTGACCTTTCCAGAATCCTAGGGGCACACTGTCACCGTCGCGCACCACCCTCCGGGCATCGCCGGCCGCCGAAGACCATGCCAGCGAGTTCAGCGTGCCAACTTAGTAGGGGGCGGCAAGTTTGAAGCCGTAAGGTGGCCGGGAAGTTGATTCCGGCGACCCTTGCCGGAGCAACGCCGCGGGTCCTCTGTTTTGGCGCGAGGTTGAAGACAGGACTGGCAAGTGGGACCCACTGTCGGGTTTAAACATTTCCAGATTTTCCTAATTCAGTTCAAACTTTGGAGACCCATAACTTTGTGTCGAAAACTCCAAAAAGGGTGAGACCAATTTTGTTGGAATCCTCATGAGTAGTACTTCACAGAGGAACAAATTGCTTGTTATGAAAATGCCCAGGAATTTCTGTTGAATTGTTTTTATTAAATCCTTTAAAGATTTATTACATGAGCGATTCTTTATGAAACATTCCCAAATTTGGGCAGCTAATCTTTTTCATAGTAGCAGATCTCCAGTAAAAATTTGTATTTCATTGGAGTTCATTTGCTAGGCTAAATTGCCTTCCATAGTTCAGCCTTTATTTGAAAATTCAAATTTAAACAGAAACTTTTCAGAACTCTTGTCCAACTTCAAAAATTCATATCTCTCTGTTGGTAGCTCCAAAAATGGTGAAACAAATTTTGTTAGAACCATGGAGACTTACCCTAATCAGACCTTCCACTTTTAACTATGTCAAAGCTCCTGATTTGGGCTCAAAATTCAGAGAAGCGTTGTACTTGTAGGAATTTTGGAAACTACCTTGTGCAATGACATTTCTCCAAATTTTGCTCAGATCATCCTTAGAGGGTCTAGTCTTCACTGTAAAAATACCAAAGCCAATTAAGGATCCTAAATAGCAGTATCTATGAATGAAGTTTACTTCTTATAAGTCCTTAATACTTATACATATATTTTGTTACATCTCATAATAGTGACCAAAGTTGAGGACGCACCGGAGCCCTTGGACGTCCTCCCACCAGAAGCTAACTTCTCCTCTGACTCGCAACCAGGCAAGCCCCGGTTTGCATTTAAGTACTTTTGCAAATTCTTCATTTGTATCACTTATGTTTAAGGTGAATTGCTTGCATTAGAGTTAGGGTGATTGAAACCCCACTTGCATAACCTTTAAATCTTATGGAGGGTTGGGTAGTTTACAAACTCGACGAGTAGAGGATGCCGTGCTAATGTTCTTAGGATCTCGGTAGAAGTCGAGTGGTTGGAATCTACTCGCGAGATAGGTAGTTATCACACGAGATGATAAGAGGTAGAGAATGGCTTAAAGTGGTGAAAATGAGACCCAGCAGGGGGATAGGATGCAGCGAGCGGAGGTCTCACGTGCGTAGCCCTGTTGGTGTCGATTTAGGACCCAGCCGTGTGCGGCCCTGCTGGACAAGTATCGAACAGTACCGGATGCATACTGGCATATGGGAACCAGGAAACCGATGTAATTGGTTAACCTGGGTGCCGAGGCTTACCCAACCGTTTTATAGGTGCGGGTTGAGGGTAGCAAGGTGTAAATCTGCCGGTGGGCACAGACACGCTCCACGTGGGGACCTCCTGCCCGTTACGGATGGACCGGTTCGACATTTGGGTTGCCTTTGAAAGGTTGTTGCATACAACAGAGTAGGAAGGGGTGTGGAATCACGCTTCTGAAAGTGGGTGTATGTGACGTGTTATCCGGGTGTGTCCTGATTGCAATCACCGTCCCTCGCGGTTATTTGAGTACCCGCTTGTTCACTGCGCTGTGACGTAGTAAGAAGTGAAATAAGCCAACTGAATATGTTGTATTGAACTATTAATGTCTTGAAACCTTGTATCTTGTAGTTATAGAGCTAATTACGTTTATATTCCACTTTGGGCATCACCACATCGGAGGAAAGCGTTTCTTGTTTGATCGTGGACTTCCGATGTGATGGCTGCCTAAGGCTCATTAAACTGTTGCTATAAATCTGAAAATAAGGATCAACATGTAGGCGTGTCTTTATTGCGAAGTCCTTTTTCCTATCTTACACATCCTTGCATGTAGAGTTCCATGCCTAGGGTTATCGGTTAAGACTTGCTGAGCCTTCGTGCTCAAGGTTGCAATGTTTGAGCTGTGTGCAGGTGAGAGCTATGAGGACGGGTCCGAGGACGAGGCGATACCCCCATCGGGGTACACGGCCGAGCTGGAGCGCTGCACGCCGCCGTGATCTCCGGTTTGATGTTGCTAGTGTGTGGCGTCCCCGGGCTGGACAGCTACACTTTTGCTTAGTTAGGATGAGAGAGTAGCTATGTATAATACTTCCACTGTATAAGTTTTTGTAAAAAGACTTCCGCTGTTTTATATCAAATAAAAGTTTGTATGTTGTTCTTAATTCTTTTCGTGTGTGCTGTTGGGTGCCGCATCGCAAGGCACCACCCTCTGCGATCCTGGAGTGGGTGAACCACGGGGTGGTCCCCACACCGGCCGGTGTAAACAGACTCTCGGGTAAGGAAAACTGAAATTCCCGGTCATTCTTTGTTAATCATTCAGCAAACTTTGCACACACTCTCTAGACTAGCTCGTGATCCTCCACACATGATAACACCGCCTAAGATGAGGATTAGAGGACCTAATTTGAGATTTTCCGACGGTGCACCGCCGTTTTCATCTCGGGCACACGATGAAAGCTATCTTAGAGCCATTTCTGAGCCTTTGTACGACCATGTCAACCTCCTCTAGCATCCACCGGTGCTGTAGATCCACTCCACCAAAGTTTTGGCGGGCTAGAAGGGACGGGCGACATCGCCGAACTTGCACCGAGCCGTCGCACCGTCGCGGGCTGTGTTGGAGCCACCGCCGGTCGGGGGAAGTTCCTCCAACGTGTTCAGTGCACGGGTTTAGGGGATGGCGGAAAGGTGCAGCGCGGGAGACGGCCGGACGACCGAGTTCAGTCGCGCTCCAGCGAGCTCGGTGGCGCGGGCGCGCGGGGGACTGGAGATAGACGAAGGATGGGTCAGCCCCACACGTCAGCGTCTGAGTTTAAAACGGGGAGGATCTGTTGTGGCCTCGGATCATTTTGGGACAGCGCGGGAAGGACACTGTGGCACCATGTGGTTTACCCGAGAGACTGACACGTAGCTACCAGGCCCGCTGTCAGGGATTTGAACTTTTCCCGGTTAATTTGAATTCCAGAATTTCCCCAAAATTTAGAACCTCATAACTTTTGCTAGGAATCTCCAAATTTAGTGATTCAAATTGGGTTGGATTCAGGTTGAAAAACTCTATCCAAATATGCAAACCAATTTTTATGAAACCATTATTTTAATTTGGAAAATTCTTTAAAGCTTTTCAGCAAAAGAATTTTAGAGGGAGTTTGGTTCATCCAAAAATCCTCACATTTTGCCAGAATATTTTTTATGAGGTTAGTAAACACCTGTAAAAATTTCATCTCATTTGGAGTTGATTTGATTAGGAGAATTCTAATTTCAAGTTGCTGTGTTCAAATGAATGCAGAAACATTTTCAGAGAATTTCCAAAACTTGGAAATTCAGTTCTGGGAAATCTTAGCTCCAAAAATCCTAGGAATATTCATGCAGGATCTATGAACTATAATTGAAATTGTTGTTCACTAAATTTGACAAGAAAATGTGAGTTCCTTCAGAATTAACTTCTTTTTGCTTAATTGCTTAGAGAGTTGTTCTGAATAAACCACTCAATGAAAAGTGCTAATTTCTGGTCCAGAACATTTTCTTGTGACAAGGAACTCATATGAAAATTTTCAGCTCCATTTGAGCTCTGGATAACCCCTGTTCTGTTTAACCTCTTTAGGGGCTCAAAACACAAGTGGGGAAAACACTTAGCACTTCATCATGTTGATTAACCCAAACCCAAACCTTAGCACCAGTGTCATTTTAAATTCTTAAACAGAGTTCCAGTTTTTAAACATGTCATTAGAAATTGTTAGCAAAAATCTTTACAATTAAATGCATATGCATATTCATCACGTGTAGCATCTACGTGAAGATTGTGAAACAATCGGAGTGGAGATCAAAGAGGGAGGAAGGCGAGTGATCAAGCCTCAAGTGGTCTTCACTAACTGAACATTATATACTAGTCCCCTGCAAAATAAAGGCAAGCCCCGGTTTTCATCCAAATTTACAAGTTTTTTTATTTGTATACACTTTATATTATCTAGAATATTAGTTTTGCATTATGGCTAGGTTGGTATGACACTCCACATGCATAACCCAGAAAAACCCTAGAGTTTGATTTAAAATAGGTTATAACTTAATTATAACTGCTGATCTCAAGTTAACAAAAGTGGATTTAAAGGGGCATAACTCGAGTAGGCTGTTTCCTACTCGTGAACCGGGATTAAGGGGGATCAATCGGAAGAGTTGGAAATTGATCCTTATAGTTCGGAATGGAGACCGGGAAGTTGATGGAAGGCTCAAGGATGTGGTCCTGTGAACCTAGTCTCTGTCTAAGTCGATTAAGGCCCGTTCTCGTGTGTGGCCCTGTGGGACAAGTTTCAGCTGTGTACCGGATTCATACTGGCTATATGGGACCCAGGAAACTGATGTAACATGTTAACCTGGGCATCAAGGCAATCCCCACCGTCTTATGCAGATGCTGAAAGGATAGAGAAGTCGGCTCTATGAGGGTTTGCCATAGTGATACTTAATCCAAGTCGGTGGGACCGGTTCGATATTTGGGTGTCGTGTGAAAGGTTGCCACATACGACGTTGAGGGGATCAGTTGATCACCGGTCTCAGACGGGCGTATGTGTCGTGTCAGACGGGTGTTTTTGATTCGAATCACCGTCGCTCGCGGTAGTGAGCATACTTGTTCTCTACGTCGTGACGTAGTAATAAACTGGGAAAAAGTTGATATGCTTCGTGAATAATCCTCATATTGGAAATGAGGGATGATCAACACCTTCACTAAATTTACTTTCCACCTTGGGCTAGTAGTGTCGAGACAAAGCGTTTCTTGTTTGATTGTGGAGTCTCGGTGTTGCTGGCGCAAGGTCTGTATGGGTCTAGGGTAGCTCACTGAAGTTACTTTCTCCTCGGGCAAGTGGCATCGAGATGAAGCGTTTCTTGTTTGATTGTGGAGTCTCGATGTAAATTGTGCGAGGGCTATACATGTTGCTTAAAACTTGAAGTAAGCACTCTTCTTTAGCTCAAGTTCATCGTTTGTGCAAACTTCATTAATCAAGCCCTCTATATTCAGCATCTAGAGTTCCATGATTAGGGTTGACGGTTAAGTCTTGCTGAGCTTTATGCTCAAGGATACTGCATGAGTTGTTTTGCAGGTAATAACACTACGCTGATGAGTATGGTTGTCCGAAGAGACTCAGAACTCTCTGAGTGGTGAACTCATGGAAAACCCGCCGCTGCTATTGTGATCGTGTTGCTAGTGAGAAGGGTCCGCGGGTTGGACGTCTTCTCTATTGCTTAGCATAGATATGAGACGTGAGTTGTATTAGTCTTCAGCTGTAGATTATTTTGAGAAATATTTGTAAAATTCACACTTTGTAAGTTTCCGCTTGATTTATGTAATATGATGCTTTATTATGTGTGCTGTTGGGTGCCGCATCACATGATACCACCCAATGTGTTTCCCGGGCTAGCGGCACGACCCCGTGATCAGTTCTGGGCCCTCATAGTGTGGTATCAGAGCCGCATTGGTAATAGCGCACGGAATAAGGATCGTATTATGATAAAAACTTAGGAAACGGGGAGATAACAATATTAGGCCTACATAAGGACTACTATAATAGCATATAATAAAGGTGGCAACCTAAACTATTGGATTATGTCAGAAAATCGTGCATCTCGGGACTTCATGTGTCTTGGGGGGTGCACGTAAGCGCTGTCCAGCAGTGCGCATAAGCTGAAGGGTGGAGCCTCACGGGTGGCAGGTAACCCGGCCAACTTTGGTATCCTCTACGACTCTTCATGTCGTTTGGGGTATTCAAGCAACGCCTTTCCCTGGCGTGCTACGTGCTGTGACACCCGGTTCCGAAAATAGAACCAAGTGAATGCATATGTGTGCCCAGGATGTTCATCACACATACACATGTAATCCACAAACTGAATTCAGAATATAACCACGAATAAATAGGGTTTAAGTACTTTATTACAAGGACTCAATGTCGCACTCATGAATGTCTATCTTATTCTTGCAGCGGAAGACTCTAACGACAGCGGAAAGTGACTAAAGACAGCAGGATCCATCTTCGACTCCACAGGCATGTTGACGGTAGTTCGCACGCCTAGTACTCCACATGGTCCTCGAAGTACTCATCTCCTGTAGCTGATGTTTATGTGGTAATGCAAGGGTGAGTACATGTCGTACTCAGAAAGTGCGGGAAAGGTGTGACATGTAGCATACAACAAGGTAGGCAATAAAAAGGCTCATTGCAGCAAGCAAATTTTATTTCACAAAAATGATAAAAACAGCAACTATCTCTAGGTGAAATTTATCCCATCATAATCAAGTAATTCAGCAACATTATCTCATTATAAATCACCATTTATCAAGTCTCATCCAGCCATTAATCTTTCTCAAGTTCATCTCATACTCATAAATATTCATAGCCATCTCCTTTTCATATAACCGAAACCAAACTCATTGTCGTGACTCGAAACAGTCCCAAAACCAATCCCAATGTCCATACCATAACCATACCGAATAACCATCCCAAGTTTTCCCTCTAATCATGGAAGTTGACCAGGTGCTTGTGACCGGAAGCACGGCTATCATGATAGTTTTACACTCTGCAGAGGTGGCACCACTTTACCTACAAGTTCGTGATTTTGTCACCCGTCGGTGACTGCAGAACCTCCATTATACCAGTACACAACCGTCGGTGTATGGACAAGAGATCACAAAATAGCCTTTACAAAGGAGCAGGCTCGAATCACCATTCTCCCACCAACGGGCCCCCTCTTGTGCCATGCAGTTCCCAGGGCAGTCCTCCTCGACTCCCATTCCCCGCGCCATCCACGGTCCATAACAAGCTAGCAACACACCTAATTAATCAGCTAAGCCGCACCCATACTTGGTCTTCTGGTGGCACTGTTTTCCTGGCATATTCTCGCATGAACCGGTCCTTAGATCTACGGCAAGCACCACCATCTCATCCAGCAACATTCATGAACCAAGCTTTCCTAGATCTCCCTGATTCCATGCCCATTAACTGTGACACCCAGTTCCGAAAACAGAACCAAGTAAATGCATATGTGTGCCCAGGATGTTCATCACACATACACATGTTATCCACAAATTGAATTCAGAATATAACCATGAATAAATAGTATTTAAGTACTTTATTACATCGACTCATTGTCTCACTCATGAATCTCTAACTTATTCTTGCAGCGGAAGTCTCTAAACAACAGCGGAAATAACTAAATAGCAGCAGCCCCTATCTTCAACTCCACAGGCATGTTGACGGTAGTTTGCACGCCTAGTACTCCACATGGTCCTCGAAGTACTCATCTCCTGTAGCTGATGTTTATGTGGTAATACAACGGTGAGTACATGTTATACTCAGCAAGTGCGGGAAAGGTATGACATGTAGCTTACAATAAGGTAGGGAATAAAAAGGCTCATTGCAGCAAGCAAATTTTATTTCACAAATATGATAAAAACAGCAACTATCTCTAGGTGAAATTTATCCCATCATAATAAAGTAATTCAGCAACATTATCTCATTATAAATCACCATTTATCAAGTCTTATCCAGCCATTAATCTTTCTCAAGTTCATCTCATACTCATAAATATTCATAGCCATCTCCTTTTCATATAACCGAAACCAAACTCATTGTCATGACTCGAAACAGTCCCAAAACCAATCCCAATGTCCATACCATAACCATACCGAATAACCATCCCAAGTTTTCCCTCTAATCATGGAAGTTGGCCAGGTGCCTGTGACTGGAAGCACGGCTATCATGATAGTTTTACACTCTGCAGAGGTGGCACCACTTTACCCACAAGTTCGTGATTTGGTCACCCGTTGGCGACTGCAGAAACTCCATTATACCAGTACACAACAGTCGGTGTATGGTCAAGAGATCACAAAATAGCCTTTACAAAGGGGCTACTAGATGTATGGACTCACTGAGGTTTCACCGGCAGGCTCGAATCACCATTCTCCCACCCACGGGCCCCCTCTTGTGCCATGCAGTTCCCAGGGCAGTCCTCCTCGACTCCCATTCCCCGCGCCATCCACAATCCATAACAAGCTAGCAACACACCTAATTAATCAGCTAAGCCGCACCCATACTTGGCCTTGTGGTGGCACTGTTTTCCTAGCATATTCTCGCATGAACCGGTCCTTAGATCTTCGGCAAGCACCACCATCTCATCCAGCAACATTCATGAACCAAGCTTGCCTAGATCTCCCCGATTCCATGCCCATTAACATTCTCAAGATCTCATCATTATTATTCATATGAGTGCAGTAGCTAGACACGTTTTAATTCAGCTTCCCATATCCCGTAGATTAAGCGAAGCAAAAAGGAAAAACGACCGTACCCGACTCATGAACTTTCCCGGAGACAAGGATGGTTAATAAAACTAGTAAACTCCTATAAAAGGGTGTCCCATCAAGTTGACTCAAGCATACGAGTTTTCGCAAACAAAACAGTTTCAAAACATGGGATCAATATGGTCAAGGGGCACTTGCCTTGCTCCTGTGATTCTTGTTGTTCGAGTGTCTCGATGTCTTGGTGCTGTAGTTCCTCGTAGATGAACTTTTGAGCTTGTTCTTCTACTCACGATCACGCACATACAAAATTTACAGCAATCAAACATCATGCACAAACTTTACTCAAGATGCAATGGGGTAGATGAATGCAAATCCTATAGTGCAGTTTCATTAATCCAGTTTGTACGTGTTTTTGCATGTTTTTACGTGCTTTCATGGGGTTTTATGATGAACAAGGGTGCTGGGATGAAGTGTGGACGTGGTGATGATCTTGACTCAAGATCTAGATCAGTTCCACCGTAAAAAATCTATCAAAACACGATCTGTCCACACATAAAAGTTTCTGTTCGAATGGGGCGAAGAAAACGGATGCGTAGAAACAGCGGCAACGTCGTAAGATGGGTAATGGAGACCTACCTCACTTCCTTCTTGGTGGCAGGGCCTTCCTTCTTGCAATGGCAGCAGCGGGGAGTATTTCTATGGAAGATTTTGGTAGGACAGATCGTCGGGCTTCTTCTCCGGCGACGTCGGGGCTCGACAGGGCTCGACGGCGGCCAAATTCCGGCAAGGGTGGGGAACTTGGCGACGTGGCAGCAAGGAAGGGGGCTTGGCAGCAGGGGCAGGACGTCCAAAATAGAGAGGGGTCGGCCAAGGGGGTGGGGTTATATTTATAACGGGAAAAAGAGGAGTCCTACTCCAATTGGAGCTCAAATAAGAGTCCTACTCAATTTTGGATCTCAACAAACTTATCTTTTCAGTTAGGTGCGGCAGCCTTGGGGATTTTATCCCCCCAAATGTGGGGAAAATTCCCCTTTTGTGGAATTGGGGAATTTGGAAAATTTAATGGAAATTTGGGAATGGCTTATTTCAGCTATCTTTTTACCATTCCTCACCATTTATATGTCACTTGCTCCATTTCTACATTCCCCTCTCCATTTCTATGTCCCATTCTCCATTTCTACATTCCCCTCTCCATTTCTATGTCCCATTCTCAATTTCTACATTCCCCTCTCCATTTCTATGTCCCATTCTCCATTTCTACATTGCCCTTCTCCATTTGTATGCCCCATTCTCCATTTCTATATTCCCTTCTCCATTTCTGTGGTTTTTCCTCCATTTCTATGGCCCCTTCCTCCATTTCTATGGTTCTTTCTCCATTTCCATGGTTCCTTCCTCCATTTCTATGGCCATTTCTCCATTTCTATGGTTCTTTTCTCCATTTCTATGGTTCTTTCTCCAACTTTAATAGTTCTTTCTCCATTTCTACTTTTTTTATAATGTTTCTCTACATGAAAAATGTATGCGATGCATGGAAATAAACTTGAGGGTGTTACACGGGCAAGTATGGGAGACCCTGTCACATGGTTAGTAATGTAAACACGTAGCTCAAGGCGTGTTTGGCTTGAGAACACCTGTGTGAGTGATGACGGACGGGTGTACGAACTGTATTGGGACCGGGTTCAGTGTGCAGCCGAACCTGACAATTGAGTGTGACTTATGCAGGTTTAACCACGAAACCGTAGTACGAGTAGCACACGTTTGTGAGTGACCGTCTTAGTGCCACCTATAATACGGATATGACGGTATAATCTGGTTAGGCTTTTCTTTTGGTGAGGCAACGTAGTACCGACAAGATTCTTACGGTGCATCGACACCGTACTAAACTGATAATCCTCTTCCCTATGAAGAAATGATTCATGAACGAACTTTCAACTAAAAATAGAAGTTTGAAACAAATATTAGTTACTGAACTCTTATTTTGAGCTAAGATTCAAATGAGAGGATGACTAGGCTTCAAAGATTTCAAAAACAGAGTGCTCTGTTTCGGCAGGAATTCTTACTGGAACCGGACAGAGCATAACTCTGAGTAGCTTTACCCAATTAATGTGTGTGATACAGTTCTGGAAATATTTTTAAGTGTTATACAACTTTTTTGTAGACCTCCAGAGCAAAATCACATGCCAAATTGGTGAAAAGTCCAGTTGAAGGCAAACTGTCCAGAACCAGGACAGCAGAAAAACCTCTCTGGGTCTTTCTGTTTTTAAGCCATAACTTTCTGTAGAAAAATCTCTAAGGAGCCTATGATACACCGTTGGAAAGGTTATGAGATATGCAACATTGTTGTAGTTCAAAGTTGGTTCAGATTCATATTGTATTTTTATATACAACTGTGATAAAATCAGCCACATACAAAGGAGATGCTGGCAAATTTTATCCAGAAATTCTGTCAACTTTGAGCAATCATAACTTTTGATACAAAGGTGATATGGAGGAACTTGAATACTCGTTGGAAAGGTATTTAAGTTGACTTCAACTTTGGTATTCAACTTGAGTTATGAAAGTGCTTTCAACTGGATGAAAATCGGGTTTGTTTGAGGACCGGTCAATCTGACTTTAAATCCTTGCTGTTAGTTGAATCAGTTTGCGCATAAATCATTTTGCTTACATGTTAAGGCTTCATTATAAGTGTTTCACTATTTTGTTCATGGAATAAATCAAGTGATAATGTTGAGCTGATAATGAACTCTTTAATTTGCAGAATGGTGCGAACTCATTCTATGGGTGAAGTGGGTGGTTCCAGTGGTGGTGGTGGTGATAACTCTCCACAGCAGGAGCAGCGAGCTCCGCAACCGCAGCCGCCAGCAGGACCTTCACCTATGGTCACAATGGCGGACATTCTGGCCGCCATGACGGGTGCAAGCGATGAGCAAACCGACTTGCTCCGCACCCTTGTGATGAATACATCCCTTCAAGGGGGATGTCAAGATGAAGACTTCCGCCAACGTCAAATGAGTTCCTACATTGAGTTCTTGGCAACTGAACCACCAGCTTTCATTGGAGCTGAGGATCCTCTGGTGGCGGATAGCTTGATCCGTACCATCGAATCTAAGTTCGGGTTGCTCCAATGCACCAAACATCTGAAAGTCTTCTTGGTGGGCAAATCAGCTCGCCTCCCTACCAGCTGGACATCAGTTCACGTGGGCGGAATTCCGGAAGACATTTTTTGCTTATCATGTTCCTTCTGGAATAATTCAGCGGAAACTCAAGGAGTTTCTAGTGTTAAAACAAGGGGGGAGGGACGCATACGAGCATTCGCAAGTGTTCAACAAACTGACACAGTATGCGCCTGAACATGTGAACACTGAGGCACAAAAGTGCGAATGGTTCTTTCACAGCCTCAATCCCAAGTTAAAGGAAAGGCTCGTCTTAGCAGATCGAAATAACTTCAACGAATTGATGAGTGCTACCATCATGGTTGAAGATGCTCAGCAATAAGTTCAGGCTGAGAAAAGAAAGAACAGTATACCACCGGATAGTCGCAATATTGCTCCTCATAAATACCGGGGAGTAGATGGTACCTTGAACTGTCAGCTGATGCAGCCGGCTAGACGACTCAAACAATATTCGGGTCGTTCATCTCAGTATTCTGAATTCGGACAGCTGTAACAATGGTATATGCAGCCACAATATTCTGTTCCTCAAGCGTTCTTGCCGCAACAGAATACAACCAGTGTCCATACTCAGAGTAACATAGAACTGGCTGAGAAACCGTGCTTCACGTGCGGTTATTTGGGTCACATCAGCAGGAGGTTTCCAGAAAGGATACGCCACAGAGAAAATACACTAGAGCAGGTTATGAATCAATCCTGTGCTCAGCTCCAAAGAACAGCACCAAAGTCCGGGTGTATCTACCATACAGCTCTAGAGGATGTGCCGGAAGGTGCACCTGTGCTAGCGGGAACGTTCACACTCAATGAACTACCCATAGTGATTTTATTTGACTCTGGAGCCACACACAATTTCATCAGTAGAAGATTTGTGTGCAAAGCTGAGCTCTCTACTACTACACCAAGAGATCACTACCTTATCAGCTCACCCGGTGGAAACATAGCTGCTAATGAAGTGGTGATCAAAGCACCCTTGTGCTTAGGTGGAAAATTATACCCCACAACCCTCATTGTGTTAGAGGGGCAGAAGATCGATGTGATCTTAGGAATGGCGTGGATGAACTACCACGGGGCTGTTCTTGACATCGGTCCGCGGATTGTTAGCTTGGACTCTCCGTTCTACGGTCTTCAAACACTCATACTTGAAAACGTGAATTCTAAAAATTCGGTTGTGTACCACAGTGTGACCATAAAACTGGAGGATATTCCAGTGGTCCGTGAGTACCCAGATGTGTTTCTCGACGATCTTCTAGGGATGCTGCCAGAAAGAGATGTGGTATTCAAGATCAAGTTAGCACCGGGAACCACACCAATATCTCGGAGGCCGTACAAAATGTCTCCTAAAGAATTAGCTGAATTGAAAGAGCAGTTAAAGGACTTAATGGACAAAGGGTTCATCAGACCAAGCTCATCACCTTGGGGCTGTTCAGCCCTCTTTGTGAAGAAAAATGATGAATCACTTCAGTTATGTGTGGATTATCGGCCGCTGAATGCAGTGACGATCAAAAATAAATATCCACTGCCGCGGATCGATATTTTATTTGATCAGTTAGTGGGTGCCAAAGTATTCTCCAAGATAGACTTGAGGTGCAGTTATCATAAGATAAAAATCAGAGCGGAGGATACACCGAAGACGGCCTTCTCGACTAGATACGGGCTCTATGAGTATCTAGTCACGTCTTTCGGGCTAACTAATGCACCCACACATTTCATGTATCTCATGAATTCTGTATTCATGCCAGAGTTAGATCAGTTCGCCATAGTTTTCATCGACGACATTCTCGTATACTCCAAATCAGAGGAAGAGCACACTAAACATCTCCATATTGTGCTCCAACACTTACGAGAACATAAGCTGTATGCCAAATTCAGCAAGTGTGAATTTTGGATCAGCAAAGTACCATTCTTAGGCCACATTATTTCAGCAGAGGGTGTGGCCGTAGATCCAACCAAGGTTGAACAAGTCTTGAAGTGGGAGTCTCCGACATCTGTTCATCAAATCCGCAGTTTTCTAGGACTAGCAGGCTACTATCAGAGATTTATTCCCAGCTTTTCGAAGGTTGCTAAGCCCATGACAGAATTATTGAAGAAGAGCAGCAAGTATGTATGGACGGAGGCCTGGAAGTGGCATTTCAAACTTTGAAGAAACATCTCACAACGGCACCGGTTCTAGCCCTACCGGATACAACAAAACCATTCGATGTTTATAATGATGCCTCAGGCATTGGACTTGGATGCGTCTTAATGCAACATATACGCGTGATCGCATATGGATCTTGTCAACTCCGCAACTACGAGCAGCACTACCCTACTCATGACCTAGAACTCGCTGTAGTGGTGCTCACGTTGAAAATGTGGAGGCACTACTTACATGGAAATTTAGTGCACCTCTACACCGACTATAAGAGCCTCAAGTATATATTCACTCAGAAGGATATCAATATGAGGCAGCGGAGATGGTTAGAATTAATAAAAGATTATGAGCTCGAGATCCATTACCATCCAGGCAAAGCTAACGTGGTGGCTGATGCGCTCAGTCGTAAGTCCCACGTGAATAACTTGTCAGTTATTCCGGATGAGGAAGAGGAACCAAGCTTGAGGGTGATTCCGTATGGGGCATTGTATAATCTTGCTCTCGTGCCTACCATTAGAGAAGAGATTGTACAAGCCCAAAAGAGAGACAAAGGAATGCGGAAAATCCGGGCAAGAATCAATGAGGATAAAATGAAATGCTTCCAGGAAGATGATTAAGGTGTGTTATGATTTAACAACCGTATTGTGGTACCCCGGAACAGGAAACTAAGAAAGAAGATCTTGGATGAAGCTCATATGTCCAAGTACTCGATACATCCAGGAAGCAATAAGATGTATCAAGATCTCAAGGCGAAATTTTGGTGGACTCGGATGAAGCGAGAAATTGCCAAGTATGTATCCGAGTGTGATACATGTCGGCGAGTCAAAGCTGATCATATAAAGAAAGCGGGAATGCTGCAACCCTTAAGTATTCCAGCATGGAAGTGGGACGACATCAACATGGACTTTATTGTCGGACTGCCTCTCACCTTCAGAAAGCATGAATCCATTTGGGTGATTGCTGATCGGTTAACAAAATCAGCCCACTTCATCCCAGTGAATACGAGATTTTTGACTAAGCATTATGCCGAGTTGTATCTCTCAAGAATCGTGTGCTTACACGGAGTCCCCAAAACCATTGTATCCGACTGAGGTTCCATATTCGTTGCTCGTTTCTGGGGGCAACTACACAAATCTCTGGGAAAAAAGTTACTTAGAAGCTCAGCAAACCATCCTCAGACCGACGGTCAAACGGAGAGGGTGAATCAGATTTTAGAAGATATGATGAGAGCATGTGCCATAGATCAGGGAAAGAATTGGGATGACCATTTGCCATTAGCGGAATTCTCCTACAATAATGGTTATCAATCCAGCATTAAAATGGCACCATACGAAGCACTATATGGCAGGAAATGCCGCACACCACTCAATTGGTGTGAATCCGGCGAGAGGGTGATTTTCGGCATTGATCTTGTAAAAGATGCCAAAGAGCGGGTCCAGCTTGTTCAAGAAAACCTCAAAGCCACTCAATCTTGCCAGAAAAGTTATGCGAACAAGCGACGCCGACCCTTGTATTTTGAAGTCGGAGATTACGTCTATCTCCGAGTATCCCCGATGAAGGGAATTCATCGATTCAGGGTCAAGGGGAAACTAGCGCCTCGTTTTATTGGTCCGTTCATTATTACAGAATGGTGTGGATCAGTAGCCTACCGTCTGAGGTAGCCAACATCATTATCGGGCATCCATGACATCTTCCATGTCTCACAATTGAGAAAATGATTGAAGGAGCCGACAGAGGTTCTTTCGGGAGATGGAGATATTACAACCGGATCTCACCTACACTGAGCAGCCCATCCAGATTATTGACGAAAAGACCCGGATCACCCGAAATCGGACTTTGAAATTTTACAAAGTCCTGTGGAGTAATCTTACCCCAGAAGAGGCGACGTGGGAAAGTGAAGATTACATCCACAAGAATTATCCGGAACTTTTGTCATAGACTTTGTAATTACCCTCCCGCGCTCTTCTTTTGTAATCTCGGGACGAGATTCCTTTTTAAGGGGGAAGGAATGTAAAGGTCCCAAAAATATGTATACAAAGAAACTTGAGTTTGCACAAACATTGGTTTCATGTGAATGAAAATGGGACTGGTTTAAACTTTTCCACATGTTATAACACATGAGAGTTCTTTCTAAACAAACTTATGGTTACTCACATGCTTGGCTCCTCATCGCATGCAAAGCCCCAGGCAGTAGCAAAACAACCCCACGGTCTTCTCCACAACCTCCTCGGACCACAACCGAGTGAGCTAGGCCTCCTCACACCGAGAAACAAATCTTTCCGCGGCGGCCAAACAGCAACCGAACGCAGGTCGCACGTGGACAGCCCTACAGAGAGCCTTTCACGGCCGAGCAAGAGCGCCCTTGGACGCGCCAAGACTCCACGCTGCTCATCTCCAAAGCTTAGCTCGATCCGTGGAGCCTCGATGGAGGAATTTCATTTTTGCTCCCGGCCGGTGTAAACAGACCCTCGGGTAAGGAGAACTAAAATTCCGGTCATTCTTTGTTTATCGTTCGGCAAACTTTGCACACACGCTCTACACTAGCCCGCGATCCTCCACACATGATAACACCGCCTAAGATGAGGAGTAGAGGCACTTATTCGAGATTTTCCGATGGCACACCGCCATTTTCATCTCGGGCACACGATGAAAGCTATATTAGATCCATTTCCGAGCCTTTGTATGACCATGTCATCCTCCCCTAGTATCCACCGGTGCTGTAGAGCCACTCCACCAAAGGTTTGGCGGGCTAGAAGGGCCGGGCGACGACACCGGACTTGCACCGAGCCGCCGCACCGTCGCGGGCTGTGTTCGAGCCACCGCCGGTCGGGGGAAGTTCCTCCAACGTGTTCAGCGCACGGGTTTAGGGGCTGGCGGCAAGGGGCAGCGTGGGAGATGGCCGGATGACCGAGTTCAGTCGCACTCCGGCGAGCTCGGCGGCGCGGGCGCGCGGGGGGCTGGAGGTAGACGAAGGACGGGCCGGCCCCACACGTCAGCGTCTGAGTTTAAAACGGGGAGGATCTGTTGTGGCCTCGAATCACTTTGTGACAGCACGGGAAGGACCCTGTGGCCCCGTGTGGTTTACCAGAGAGACTGACACGTAGCTACCGGGCCCGCTGTCAGGGATTTGAACTTTTTCCGGTTAATTTGAATTCTAGAATTTCCTCAAACTTTAGAACCTCATAACTTTTGCTAGGAGCTCCAAAATTAGTGATTCAAATTGGGTTGGATCCAGGTTGAAAAACTCTATCCAAATATGCAACCCAATTTGTATGAAAGTCAATATTTTAATCTGGAAAATTCTTTAAAGCTTTTCAGAAAGAGAATTTTAGAGGGAGTTTGGTTCATCCAAAAATCCTCAAATTTTGCCAGAATATTCTTTAGGAGGTTAGTGAACACCTGTAAAAGTTTTATCTCATTTGGAGTTTATTTGGTTAGGAGAATTCTGATTTGAAGTTGCCATGTTCAAATGAATACAGAAACTTTTTCAGAGAATTTCCAAAACTTGGAAATTCAGTTCTGGGAAATTCTTAGCTCCAAAAATCCTAGGAAAATTCATGCAGTATCTATGAAATATAATTGAAATTGTAGTTCACTAAATTTGACATGAACATGTGAGTTACTTCAGAATTAACTTCTTTTTGCTTAATTGCTTAGAGAATTGTTCTGAATAAACCACTCAATGAAAAGTGCTAATTTTTGGTCCAGAACATTTTATTGTGACAAGGAACTCACATGAAAATTTCCAGCTCCATTGGAGCTATGGATCACCCATGTTCTGTTTAACCACTTTAGAGGCTCAAAACACAAGTGGGGAAAACACTTAGCACTTGATCATGTTGATTAACCCAAACCCAAACCTTAGCACCCGTATCATTTTAAATTCTTAAACAGAGTTCCAGTTTTTAAACTTGTCATTAGAACTTGTTAGCAAAAATCTTTACAATTAAATGCATATGCACATTCATCACGTGTAGCATCTACGTGAAGATTGTGAAACAATCGGGGTGGAGATCAAAGATGGAGGAAGGCGTGTGATCAAGCCTCAAGTGGTCTTCACTAACTGAACATTATATACTAGTCCCCTGCAAAACAAAGGCAAGCCCCGGTTTGCATCCAAATTTACAAGTTTTTATTGTATACACTTTATATTGTCTAGAATATTAGTTTTGCATTATGGCTAGTTTGGTATGACACTGCACATGCATAATCCAGAAAAACCCTGGAGTTTGATTTAGAATAGGTTATCACTTAATTATAGCTGCTGATCTCAAGTTAACAAAAGTGGATTAAAAGAGGCATAACTCGAGTAGGCCGTTTCCTACTCGTGAACCGGGATTAAGGGGGATCGATCGGAAGAGTTGGGAATTGATCCTCATAGTTGGGAATGGAGACCGAGCAGTGGATGGAAGGCTCAAGGACGTGGTCCTGTGAACCTAGTCTCTGTCTGAGTCCATTAAGGCCCGTTCTCATGTGCGGCCCGTGGGACAAGTTTGAGTTGTGTATCGGATGCATACTGGCTATATGGGACCATGAAACCAATGTAACATGTTAACCTGGGTGTCGAGACAATCCCCACCGTCTTATGCAGATGCTGAAAGGATAGAGAAGTTGGCTCTACGAGGGTTTGCTGTAGTGAGACTTAATCCAAGTCAGTGGGACTGGTTCGATATTTTGGTGTCGTGTGAAAGGTTGCCACATACGACGTTGAGGGGATCAGTTGATCACCGGTCTCAGACGGGCGTATGTGTCATGTCAGCCGGGTGTTTTTGATTTGAATCACCGTCGCTCGCGGTAGTGAGCATACTTGTTCTCTACGTCGTGACATAGTAATAAACCGGGAAAAAGTTGATATGCTTTGTGAGTAATCCTCATATTGGAGATGAGGGATGATCAACACCTTCACTAAATTTACTTTGCACCTTGGGCTAGTAGCGTCGAGACAAAGTGTTTCTTGTTTGATTGTGGAGTCTCGGTGTTGATGGCACAAGGTCTGTATGGGTCTAGGGTAGCTCACTAAAGTTACTTTCTCCTCGAGCAAGTGGCATCGAGATGAAGCGTTTCTTGTTTGATTGTGGAGTCTCGATGTAAATTGTGCGAGGGCTATAAAAGTTGCTTAAAACTTGAAGTAAGGACTCTTCTTTAGCTCAAGTTCATTGTTTGTGCAAACTTCTTTATTCAGCCCTCTATTTTCAGCATCTAGAGTTCCATGATTAGGGTTGACAGTTAAGTCTTGCTGAGCTTTATGCTCACGGATACTGCATGAGTTTTTTGCAGGTAATAACACTATGCTGATGAGTACGGTTGTCTGATGAGACTCGGAACTCTCCGAGTGGTGAACTCATGGAAAACCTGCCGCTGCTATTGTGATCGTGTTGCTAGTGAGAAGGGTCCGAGGGCTGGACGTCTTCTCTGTTGGTTAGCATAGATATGAGTCGTGAGTCGTATTAGTCTTCCGCTGTAGATTATTTTGAGAAGTATTTGTAAAATTCACACTTTGTAAGCTTCCACTCTATTTACGTAATATGATGCTTTATTATGTGTGCTGTTGGGTGCCGCATCGCACGGCACCACCCAATGCGATTCCCGGGCGAGCGGCACGGCCCCGTGATCGGGTCCTGTCCCTCACAGTGGTGGTGTCCACTCCGCCACGAAGTCAGCTAACGCTTGGCTCATCACCGCATGGCGCGGTGAAAAGTCCAGCTCGAACTCTGCCAGCTCTGCAGCCCATTTGGCTATGTTCCCCGGTTGCGTTGGGGCTGTGGAGGACGGCTCTCAGTGGGTACGAGGAGACCACCGAGATCATGTGAGCTTGGAAGTAGCAGTGCAGCTTCCTTGATGCAATGAGGATTGCATAGAGCAGCTTGTGCACCTCCAGATATCTTGTCTTGGCATCATGGAGGACCTCGCTGATGAAGTAGACCGGACGCTGGATAGTCCGGACTCTCCCGGAGGGGTCTGATGCGTCCTCTTGTAGGAGTCCGGGACTCGGGGGCCCCGGCCTCCGGGTCCGGAACTGCACTCTGGGAGCTTGCATCTAGATGTGCACTGGTTGTCAGGTCTAGCTGGCTGAGACGTGACTAGATATTCTTGGAGAGACCATGGACTTGGGGCCCTCAGGCCCCCAGGTCCAGGACTGCATTTCGGGAGCTTGGACCCGGATATGTAATGATCATCAGGTCTGACTGGTTGAGACCTGACTATTTCCCCGTCCCTCTGGTCTCCGTCGGAGTCCGAGTCCTGGGAGTCGAGACCAACAGCAGCAGGAGCCTCGCCTGGGACCTGAGGTCGATGGAGTTCTGGCCGCTCCGCGACTAGAACCATGCTCACGACCTCAGTTGTTGCAGCGATGTAGAGGAGTAGAGGCTCGCCTTGTTATGGGGCTACCATGATCGGTAGCGTTGTAAGGAACTTCTTCAGCTCCTGGAATGCCTCATCTGCCTACTCGGTCCAAACAAATGGACAAGAATTGCACAGGAGCTTGAAGAACAGAAGAGCCCGCTCAGTCAGTCTAGAGATAAACTGACTAAGCGCAGCCAAGCACCCGACAACCTTCTGCACGTCCTTGATGCGGGTAGGGGCCACATCAGCTCTATCGCCTTAATCTTCTCTGGGTTAGCTTCAATTCCTCTGTGTGAGGCCAAGAAACCGAGTAACTTCCCGGCAGAGACCCCGAAGACACACTTGTCCGGTTCAACTTCGTGCGTGTCGAACACAGTGTGTCGAAGACTAGGGCTAGGTTGTCGAGCAGAGATGCCTGCGACTTAACCTTTACTACGATGTCATCGACATACACCTCTACCAGGTCACAAATGAGATCCTCAAATGTTTTGTGCATTGCTCGTACAAAAGTGGGAAGGGCATTCTTAAGACCATAAGGCATGGACACATAGCAGTATAGACCATATAATGTGATGAAGGTTGTATGCTCTTCATATTCCCTAGACATAGGTATTTGGTGCAAACCTAAATATGCATCTAGGAAACACATTATATCACAGCAGGATGTAGAATCCACTGTTTGGTCTATACGGGGGAGAGGAAACGGATCCTTTGGACATGCCTTATTGAGGGTGGGGTAGTCGATGCACATTTGAAGCTTCTCGCCAGCCTTGGGAATGACAACAGGGTTGGCCAACCATCGAGGATGGTGGACCTCTCGGATGAAGCCAACATCATGCAGTTTTTGATTTCTTCATGGATGAAGTCTTGCCGCTCGATAGATTGTTTCCGAGGCTTCTTTTGGACCGCGTCGGGGTGAATCTTCAGTTGGTGTTCAATCACCTCCCTGGGGACCCCGTGTATTTCCGATGGTTGCCATGCAAACACATCGGCATTAGTCCAGAGGAAGGTGATGAGCGCGCCTTCCTATTTGTCGCCCAGACTCCCGATGATTCGGGTGGTCTGGGCGGAATCATGGCCGACTTGGACGACCTTGACAGGAATGTCCTCACCGTATGAGGGCTCCACATGGGGTGTAGATGTCACCCCTTGCTGACGCATGCTTTGAGGCGGCCGACTAGCTTCTGCATGACCGGAAGCATCCTCCAGCGCAGCTGCTAGTGCTTGGAGCTTTTCCAACGCTGAGACAGCCGCAGCGCGGTCTCCGCGAATCTTGAGGACGCCACTCAGGGTTGGCATCTTCAGGACTAGGTAGCCGTAATGGGCTACTGCCATAAATCGGTACAGGGCCGGCCTGCCGATTATGGCGTTGAAGGGGAGGCTGACATCCAGAACGTCAAAGACAACACTTTCCATGTGGTAGTTCTCAGGCATCCCAAACATTACTGGGAGGGAGATGCTACCGCATGAGAAGATTGGGTCACGGCCTACCCCCGAGAATGGTCTCGAGACGGTAAACTGGGACATAGGGATTTGCAGCTTCTTGAAAGCTGCAAGGCTGATAACGCTGATGGACGCCCTGCCATCGATCAACACATGGTAGAGCTTCACGTTGGAGATGTTCTTGGGGCATTCAGAGGCATTGAAGCTAATCGGCATTTCCTTCCACTTGCGGTGTGGCGCCGGCCCAGGGGTTGGAGCAGCTGCCACCACCTCTCGACACAAGGTATTGATGGCTCACCGGGACGAGACATCGGAAGAACCCCCGCATATTACGCAGAGCGTACCGGCTGTTTGGTCTCCGGTCCAACCGTATCTGCCCGCCCTGGAGCGGGAGGTGGTCTCATCGTCTCCCATGTGGAGACAACAGCGAGTAGGGCGAGCAGGCTCGCTGAGAGGTGTGATGTTCACCATTGTCACTTAGAGAGCGCAAAAAGCCCCCTACCTGACACGCAAAATGTTGAAGTATGAGACGACACTTCCTCCGGTCTGCTATGGGAGCAGTCCGCAGAGTTTCTTTTATTGGAGGAGCTTGACGTCCCTAGAGCGATCCAACTCGAGGGAGCGGGTGAACACCAGGATTTACGTGGTTCGGGACGCCGGAGCGTAAAACCCTATGTACACAGTGTGATTGTTGTATTGCTAGCTCGTATGAGTGTGAGAGTCACATGGTTGCGAACCCCTTGTCGGGTGGACACCCTGGTCCTCTTATAGTCCAAGACCGGGGTGGTACAATGAGGCTCGGGGCCCGACAGATGGCCCCGTAGCAGTATGAACCCTATACACGATATAGGATTTTACACTCTGAGTGGAGTAGTTGGTGGGGGAGTTAAGTCCCACCGCCTGGCGTTCTGAGCGCTCCTGCTCGGGTGGCAGGTGATGATGAAGACGTCGTCTTGTCGCCGCGTCTTCTCGCTCTGCTGAGCAGATTTGTGCCGTTGGGCGGCACTGTACCACTGTCATGCTTCGCCGCCCCGTCTTGTCACCGTTATGGTGAACGGGCGGAGGACGGAGGCGTGCGCCGCGTGCCATGCATCTGGGGAAGGCGTGGGCCTTGAATGCACAACCTGACAGTGCACTTCCTCCATGACTCCATCGTCCCATGTCCTTGGGTACACGTGGTGGCTCCGGAGCTCTCCTCAGCACGGAGGAGGTTCGAAGCCGGGATACACGTGGCAGATCCGGACCTCACCTCAGGTGGGAGGCTTGGTCCGGAGCCAAGGGCACGTGTTGGCTCCGGAGCCCTCCTCAGCAAGGAGGAGGTTCAAAGCCTACTAACACATGGCAGCCTCGGACCTCACCTCAACGGGGAGGTTAGGGCCGGAGCCAAGGGCGCGTGTCGGCTCTGGAGCCCTCCTCAGCTGTGACACCCGGTTCCGAAAATAGAACCAAGTTAATGCATATGTGTGCCCAGGATGTTCATCACACATACACATGTATCTACAAACTGAATTCAGAATATAACCATGAATAAATAGTGTTTTAATACTTTATTACATCGACTAATTGTCTCACTCATGATTGTCTGTTCTTATTCTTGCAGCGGAAGTCTCTAAATGATAGTGAAAATAACTAAGTAGCAGCGGCTCCATCTTCAACTCCACAGGTATGTTGACGGTAGTTCGCACGCCTAGTACTCCACATGGTCCTCGAAGTACTCTTCTCCTGTTGCTGATGTTTATGTGATAATGCAAGGGTGAGTACATGTCGTACTCAGCAAATGTGGGAAAAATATGACATGTAGCTTACAACAAGGTAGGAATAAATAGGCTCATTGCAGCAAGCAAATTTTATTTCACAAACATGATAAAAACAGCAACTATTTATAAGTGAAATTTATCCCAACATGACCAAGTAATTCAGCAACATTTTCTCATCATAATTCACCACTTATCAAGTCTCATTCAGCCAATAATCTTTCTTAAGTTCATCTCATAATATTCATAACCGTCTCATATTCATATAACCAAACCAAACTCATTTTCATGACTCAAAACAGTCCCAAAACCAATCCCAACGACCATACCATAACCATACCGAATAACCATCCCAAGTTTTCCCTCTAATCATGTGAGTTGGCCAGGTGCTTGTGACCGTAACCACGGCTATCATGATAGTTTTACACTTTGCAGAGGTGGCACCACTTTACCCACAAGTTCTTGATTTCTTCACCCGTCGGCGACTTCAGAACCTCCATTGTACCAGTACACAACCGTCGGTGTATGGCCAAGAGATCACAAAATAGACTTTACAAAGGGGCTACTAGATGTATGGACTCACTGAGGTTTCACCGGCAGACTCGAATCACCATTTTCCCACCCACGGGCCCCCTCTTGTGCCATGCAGTTGCCAGGGCAGTCCCTCTGGACTCCCATTCCCCGCGCCATCCACGGTCCATAACAAGCTAGCAACACACCTAATTAGTTAGCTAAGCCGCACCCATATTTGGCCTTGTGGTGGCACTGTTTTCCTGGCATGTGCTGGCATGAACTGATCCTTAGACCTACGGCAAGTAAACCACCATATCATTCAGCAACATCCATGAACCAAGCTTGCCTAGATCTCCCCCGATTCCATGCTCATTAACATCATAAAGTTATCATCATCATTATTCATATGAGTGCAGTAGCTAACCATGTTTTAACTCAGCTTCCCGTATCCCGTGGATTAAGTGAAGCAAAAAGGAAAAACAACCATACCGACTCATCAACTTTCCCGGCGACAATGATGGTTAACAAAACTAGTAAACTCCTATAAAGGGGTGTCCCATCAAGTTGACTCAAGCATACGAGTTTTCGCAAAAAAAAAACAGTTCCAAAACATGGGATCAATATGGTCAAGGGGCACTTGCCTTGTTCCCGTGGCTCTTGTTGTCCGAGCGTATCGAAGTCTTGGTTGTGACACCCACAATTTCAATTTCTGCATGCATTCATACTTTATATAGAGAAAACATTTTAAAAAAGTGGAAACAGAAAAAATATGAAAAGGATAGCAAAAAAAGCCAAATCCAATCCACAGAGAGCGCCAAAGACAATTCCCGCGGCTCGCCGGCCACGTGGCGCCTACAGAGCTCATCCCTGCAAAGGGGGAGACTCCGCCGCTAACTGGCTACGTGGCAGGTTTGGGGCTCGTCTCTGCGGAAGGGGCGAGGTGCGACCCCGTGGGACACGTGTTGCCCCCGGAGCTAGCCTCTACAGAGGAGCGAGGTCAGCCCGCGGACACGTGTCGCCTTCAGAGATAGTCACTGCGGAAAAGAGAGGACCAGCCGTGCAGGACACGTGTCGCTCTCGGAGCTCACCTCCAAGAGGTCTGGCCCCGCTAGACACGCGTCGCTCTCGGAACTCACTTCCGAGAGGTCCGGTCCTACTGGACATGTGTCACCTCCAGAGCTCGCCTCCGGGAGGTCCAACACTACCGGACACGTGTCACCTCCAGAGATCACCTCCGGAAGGTCCATCACTGTTGGACACGTGTCCACCTCGGAGCTCGTCTCTGAGGAGAAAGGAAGTCTGGCGCTACTGGACACGTGGCATTCTCGGAGCCCACCTCCGAAGAGAGGGGAGGTCCGGCTCTGACACGTGGCACTATCTGAGCTCACATCCGAAGAGAGGGGAGGTCCGACACTGACACGTGGCGCACGCGGAGCTCGTCTCTGGAAAGAGGGGAGGTCCCGCCCGCCAGGACGCATGGCGCACGCGGAGCTCACCTCTGAGGAAGAGGGAGGACTCGCCCGCCTCACACGCGGCACAACCGGAGCTTGTCTCTGCGAAAAAGAGAGCCCCCACCTCCACTGGACACGTGGAGCTTCCAGAGCTCATCGCCGCGAAGGTAACCAGATTTGAAGCGGTTTTTCTACGCGTGGGAATTCCCGGTACTGAGGAAACCGACACGAATTCCACGTTGCTACCACACCAAACCAATTGAGGATAAGTTGTTAAGATTCAAAAACAATTTGAATAGGACTCTTATTCGAAATCCAATCAGATTAGTGACTCTTCTTTTCCCGATTATAAATAGAACCCGAAACAACCCCTTGGTCGTAACATCTTTTCTAAGCCGACAACTTAGAAGCCCTAGCCCCAAACTCACCGAGCTAAACCCCTTCGCCGGAGTTTTACCACCGGAGAGACCCCCGACGAGCCAGACACGATCGCCACCACTGGAGGAGAGCCCGACGATCTGCTTTTGCTAGGAGGGAGGACCAAAGAAAGCAAGGTAGGTCTCCATTACCACCTTACGACGTCATCGCGTTTTCTTTGCATCTGTTCTTTGAATCCTTTTGAACAGAAGCTTTTTTGTGGACAGGTCACGTGTTGATCGGTTAGATCATGAGTCAAGATCATCGCCACATCCACATTTGATCCGAACACCTTTGTTCATCGTAAAAACCATGCAAGCCATGCAAGAACACGTACAAACTAAACTGCACCATAGGATTAGCATGCATATGCATCATTGCATCTTGATTAAAGTTTGTGCATGGTGATTGATTGCTATATATTTCGTATATGCATGATCGTGAATAGAGGGACAAGCCCAGGAAGCCATCTACGAAGGATTTCAGCAACAAGACTTCGAGATCCAAGAGCAACAGAAGCCGCAAGAACAAGGCAAGTGCCCCTTGACCATATTGATCCCATGTTTTTGGAAAACTGTTTTGTTCGCGAAAAGTTGTGTGTTCTTGAGACAACATGATGGGAAACCCTTTATAGGAGTTTACTAGTTTTGTTAACCACTCTTGTCACTGGGAAGTTAATGAGTCGGGTATGGTTTTTGCTTTTATGCTTCGCTGAGTCCATGGGATACGGGAAGCAAGATAGATGTTTCTAGCTAACTGCACTCGTATGTATAATGAGAAACGGATATTGTTAATGAACATGAATCAGAGGGAGATCTAGGCAAGCTTGGTTTGTGAATGAGGTAGAATGAGATGGTGGTTACTTGCGTAGATCTAAGGACCGGTTCATGCGAGCCATGCCAGGAAAACAGTGCCACCACAAGGCCCAAATATGGGTGCGGCTTAGCTGAGTAATTAGGTAAGTTACTAGATTGTTATGGACAGTGGAAGGCGCGGGGAATGGGAGTCGAGTGAGGACTGCCCTGGGAACTGCATGGCACAAGAGGGGGCCCGTAGGTGGGAGAATTGGAGATTCTAGCCTGCTGGTGAAACCTTAGTGAGTCCATACATCTAGTAGCCCCTTTGTAAAGGCTATTTTGTGATCTCTTGGCCATACACCGACGGTTGTGTACTGGTATAATGGAGGTTCTGCAGTCGCCGACGGGTGACGAAATCACAAACTTGTGGGTAAAGTGGTACAAACTCTGTAGAGTCTAAAACTATCATTATAGCCGAGCTTACAGTCACGAGCGCCTGGCCAACTTCCATGATTAGATGGGATGGTTTTTGGGATGGTTTGGATGGTATTTGGTTATGTTTTTGTATTTGGATTTGAGTTTCGGGACTGTTGAGTCCGGGTAATGAGATTGGTTGCATGACTGTTGAGTCATGGCAATGAGATTTGGTCTCGGTATGAGACGGAATTGAATATGAGATGAAATTGTAGTGAATACAAGATGGTACTCATGAGATGGTAGTGAATACGAGATGGTATTCACGAGCTTGAGAAAAATTGAGAAAGATAAATGTCTGGAGGAGACATGAAAGTGATGGAACATGATGGAGGTATGTTGGTGTTTAACTACATGTTGGGATTATATTCACTTAAAGCTAAGTTGCTGTTTTTATCGTGTTTTAAGAAATAAACTTTGCTTTCTGAAATGAGCCTTTTTATACCTGCCTTGTTGTAAGCTACATGTCATACTTCTCGCACTTGTTGAGTACGTCATGTACTCAAACTTGCATTATCATACATCATCAGCAATAGGAGAGGAGTACTATGAAGACCACGTGGAGTACTAGGAGTGTGATCCACCGTCAACTTGCCTGTGGGGATGGAGTAGAGATGGAGCTGCTGCTGCTGCTGTTTAGTTTGCTTCCGCAATAGTTTAGAAGACTTCCGCTGCTAGAATAAAGACTTCCGCTGCTAGAATAAGACTTCCGCTGCTAAGATAAGATTTCCACTGCTAGAATGAGTCCAAGACTCATGAGACATTGTAATAAACCCTGTTATTCGTGGTTATATATATTCTGAATTCAGTTTGTGAAGTATATGTGTATGTGTGATGAATATCCTGGGCACACATACACATCAGTCTCGGTTCCGAGAAGTTTCCTCTCAGAACCAGCGCGTCACATTGGTGCTGTAGTTCTTCATAGATGGCTTCCTGAGCTTGTCCTTCTACTCACGACCACGCACATACAAAATTTACAGCAATCAAACATCATGCACAAACTTTACTCAAGATGCAATGGTGTAGATGAATGCAAATCCTATGGTGCTGTTTTATTAAACAAGTTTGTACGTGTTCTTGCATGTTTTAATGGGCTTTCATGGGGTTTTATGACGAACAAGGGTGTAGGGATCAAGTGTGGACGTGGTGATGATCTTGACTCAAGATCTAGATCAATTCCATCATCAAAAACAAATCAAAACACGACCCGTCCACATGTAAAAGTTTCGATTCAAAGGGAGCGAAGAAAACGGACACGTATAAACAGCGACGATGTCGTAAGATGGGCAACGAAGACCTACCTCACTTCCCTTTTGTGGCAGGGTCTTCTTCCTAGCAATGGCAGCAGCAGGGGCTCACTGTCACACCCGGTTTTTCCGAAGAAACAACCAAGTGAATATCACATGTATGCCAGGATCATTTTCTCATACATGTGATGACAAATAGTGAAGCATCATTTATTACAAGCCAGGTGTCGAATATAAATAAGTCTTACATTCGCAAATGTCTCAATGGACAATAATAAGTTCATCACAAGTAAATAAACTAGCAGCGGAATATTATTCTTGAGGGCTCCGTCACAGGCGTTGCCCGGGGGTCTCCATGAACCTAGAAACCTTCTTCGGGTCCAAAGTCTTGGTCATTATACACCACCTCATTATCTTGACCTGAGCAGCAATATAAACCAACAAATATGCAAGGTTGAGTACCAATGGTACTCAGCAAGTGTGGGAAAATTATATTATGCATGGCTAGAACAAGGAGAGGTCGAACTCATGGTTAAAGCACTACGCAATTAATACCTATCACCTTAGCTTATTAAGCACCTACATTACTACACAGGTGAAATGATCCCAAGCTCCCATACCATCATCATAATCAAATAACCATAACATCATTTCCAATGTTAAGCTCCCCGCTTAATATCCACAACTTCAAAAACCATCACTCCTCTAATCATGAATAAGTCCAAGCTGCTCTTGACCGTGAGCACGGCTGTCATGACAGTTTTGACTCTGCAGAGTTTGTACCACTGTACCCACATGTAGTGATTTCATCCCCCGTTGCCGGGTGGACTAAAAGAACCTCCATTATGCCAGTGTCTACGAACCACATTCACACTTCCCAGGTGTGTAGCCAGGAGATCACTACGAAGCCTTTACAAAGGGATTCCCGACGAGCGTGGGCCCACTGAGGTTTCACCCCTAACAGCATACAAGAGGCTCCAACCCCGCTGCAGTGGCCCCCTCTTGAGCCTTGCGGTTCATATGGTAGTCCAGCTGACACCTACTCCCCGCACCATCCAACACACCCATACTACGCCGGGGATACACCTAATTAATTGGCCAAGCTGCCCCATCTCAGCATGTGGTTGGCACTGTAAAGCCAGGTTACATGCTCCATGAACCGGTCCTTAGGATCCAGGCAAGTACTAAACACAAACCCAAATCTCGTGCACCCAGCACACAACCAAAACATCCAACTTGCCTTGATCCCTACCTCTACATAACTCACAATATCTCATTCAAGAGTATGGTAAAATAAGTTGATGATCTCATATCCCAAATATCCCATTCTAAGCATGGCTAAGCATATGCATAATAATAAATGACATGATAAAATAAATCCCAACCCAAGCTACAAGGAAACAAGGTGATGCAATTCTAGGGAAACTTCCTAGGATGGGTTTCATATTTAACTTGACAATGCAAATAATTCTATCTACACATCCTAGCATAGGATCAAAGTGGTCAAGGACACTTGCCTCCTTCTTGCTGCTCTTGAAATGGGTAGTCCTGATCTTGGAAAGGAATAACTTGCTCTTGAGCAGGTTCTACATCATACCATCACACATAGCAAAAGAAAAACAACAATCCATAAGACATAGTTCACACTTCCACTTCATACAAACCACACATTCATATTTATGAAAGTCATTCACCATTATATGTGTTGTGGTTACTCTATGTGTGTTGATTTGTGGCTTGCATACACTTTTAATCATGTGTATATGATTCCTACTTTGGTGTTCACATTTATACTTACATACTATATATATATATGAGTTTCCAATTTAAATAAATTCCTTATATTCAACTACTACACCTTTTTACTACCAAGTATGTATGAAAGATATTTTTCTTCTCCATATGTGCCTTCAGAAATTCTACCAACCCTAAACTGAATTCTTTGGATTTTAGAAACTCCATTTACCATTTACTAGTTGCTATATTTTCAGATTTATTTTCCTATGCATACATGTGTGCTTTATTATGAAATTAGTAATACACATCATCTAAGCAGAATAGGTTCTGGTCCTAAATAATTTAATAACATATTTTGACCTTGGCCTCTGATGTAAACTATTTCACAATTATTTTCTCTATTTTCTAAAACTATTCATTACTTAAAAATGTGTCCCTAAATGTGAATAATAAATTAAACAGATTCAATTCAGCCCAAAATATGTTTTTATCTCACTCCAAAGTTTCCTAAATACTGAGAAAGTCTTTAATTAAATTTTGACAATATGTTTGTCCCACTTTTTAATTTTTAAACACTAGCCACATATTCAATTTCCTAAATTAAATACTAAAAAGGGCTAAAAAGGTAAACTCACCCTACTGCAGGGTATATTATTTTAAGAATTTCCAGGGGTCTAGCTATACATAACAGAGGTGTTTTTCCTAATTTTTATTAAGTACAGGGGTTAAAACTGATTTTTAAATAAATTTACATGATTTTCTGAAGTTCCAGGGGCTAGATCAGAAGTTTCTAGGGCTAGCTCATATTTCCCGAGAACCCCAGGGGGTAGCACGTAAGATGTCCAGTCTTTATAACGCGGGGCTGACGTGGACCGTCCGATTTTAAACCGACGGCCGAGATTATAACATCGAACCGGTACGCGGGGGTTTAAACCCTACCGTGCGATTTAAAATAAACGGCGCACAAGCGGCCACGTCGCTCTGGTCGAGCGCGGGCGGCGCTGCCGGCGGCGCACGGCGGCGGGAAGCGGCGATCTCGCCGGAGATTTTCGGATCTTCGATAATTCTTCCTAGAACTGTGATCTTATGGTATAGATCGGTGGAGGGGAGGTCGGGGATCTCACCTCGGGGGTTTTCTTGAGCTCGGAGGTCCTGGAAAGCGATCGGCGACGAGGTCCGAGGTGAAACCACGGCGAGGCTCGTCGGCGCTGTGTTTACACCGCAAGTCACCGAGTTTTCTGCACCTGCAAGGTTCCCCGGAGGCGGTGGATCAAGACCAGCGAGTTAGATCGGAATTTCCGAGCTTAGATCGGCCAGAATTCGCCGGAGAAGTCTCGGTTCTCACCGGAGGAAAATCGGCGGATCGCGTGGGAAAAACAGAACGAGGCCGGGGTTTTTATAGACGGGGGAGGGCGGCGGGGTGGTTTAGATCGAGTTTGCGTCGCCCCCGAACGGAATTCGGCTGGGATACGCGAGAATTCCCGATCGGTTTCGATTCGTGTGAGAGAGTCCGGCGCTGGCGCGAGGTAGACGATGAACTGGCGGGCCCCGCCTGTCAGTGAGAGGAAACGGCACGCGCGGCTGCGGGCTGGCGCGGGCGCTGGTTGGGCCGGCTGGTGGGTTTCGGCCCACTGGCCGGTTTTTTTTCTGTTTTCTCTTTTTCTTTTCTATTTCTTTTCTGATTTGAGTTTAATTTGAATTCCAGTTTGAATTTGAATTTTTGCAAAACATGCAACACGTCCAAAAATTTTTAAATCCCCCTCTTAACAGGATTTAGGGTTTTGAATCAAAATTTTGGGGTGTTACACTCACCGGCGACTGAACTCCGGCGAGGGGGGGGGGTTTAACTCGGCGAGTTGGGGGCTAGGGCCTCCAAGTCGTCGACTTGGGAGGAAGAAAAAAGGAAAAGGGGTTACGGCCAAAAGGGGTTTTGGGTTCTATTTATAAGGGGAAAAAGAGGAGTCCTACTCCAATTGGAGCTCAAATAAGAGTCCTACTCAATTTTGGATCTCAACAAACTTATCTTTTCAGTTAGGTGTGGCAGCAATGTGGGGAAAATTTGGGGAAATTGTGTCGGTACCCTCAGTACCGGGTACTCCAGCGCACAGTAGAAAAACCACCTAGGGACCTCGCCCCCTCCGTAGGGGTGAGCTCCAAAAGTGCCACGTGTCTGGCGGGGCCGGGCCTCCCCTCTCCTCAGAGGTGAGCTCCGGGCCTGCCACGCGGCCAGTAGAGCCGGGCCTCGCACCCTCCGCAGGGGCGAGCTCCGAGGACGCCACGCGTCCAGCGGGGTCGGGCCTCCCTTCTCCTCAGAGGCGAGCCCTGATGACGCCACGTGTCCAGCAGGTGCCGGACCTCCCTTCTCCTCAGAGGCGAGCCCCGAGGGCAACACGTATCCAGCGGTGCCGGACCTCAACCCCTCCGCGGAGGTGAGCTCCGAGGGTGCCACGTGTCCCGCGGTGCCGGACCTCACCCCCTCCGCGGAGGCGAGCTCCTAGGGCGCCACATGTTCCGTGGTGCCAGACCTCACCCCCCTCCGCAGGGGTGAGCTCCGCAGGCGCCACGTGTCCCATGGTGCCGGACCTCACCCGCTCCGCAGGGGTGAGCTCCGCGGGTGCTACATGTCCCGCGGTGCCGGACCTCACCGCCTCCGCAGGGGTGAGCTCCGCGGGCGCCACGTGTCCCGCGGTGCCGGACCTCACCCCCTCCGCTGGGGTGAGCTCCGCGGGTGCCACGTGTCCCGCGGTGCCGGACCTCACCCCCCTCCGCAGGGGTGAGCTCCGCGGGCACCACGTGTCCCGCGGCCCGGGGATGTGTCGACAGCACACTTAGACAAATTGGAATTGGCTCATTTCAGCTATCTTTTTCCCATTCCTCATCATTTTTATGATTCTTTCTCCATTTCTACTTCTTTTTTAATGTTTCTCTATTTGAAAAATGTATGCAATGCACGGAAATGAATTTGACGGTGTTACAAACCTACCCCCCTTAAACTGAATCTTGCCCTCGAGATTCGATAGATTAGAGAATAGATGAGGGAATTCTGCCTTGAGGTCTTCCTCACGCTCCCATGTAGTTTCGGCTTCCGTGTGATGGCTCCACTGTACCTTGCACCAACGGATCACTTTGTTCCTCGTGACCCTTTCCTTCACGTCCAAAATTTGGACGGGGTGCTCCACATAGGTCAGATCCTCTTGAAGCACTTCTTGAGTTGGGATACATGAAACACGTTGTGTACGTCGGAGAGGTGCGTTGGCAGCTCTAGTTGATAGGCTACTTCTCCTCGCTTGCCCAAAATCTTAAATGGCCCGATGTAGCGAGGTGCTAATTTGCCCTTGACGTTGAACCGTCATGGCCTCGGATAGGCGATACCTTAAGGTACACGAAGTCTCCTACTTCGAAGGTCAATTTTCTTCGCCTATTGTCCGCATAACCTTTTTTTTCGTGACTGAGCAGCCTTCAAATTTTCTCGTATCGTTTGGACTTGCTTTTCGGCGTCTTGCAGCACTTCGGGTCCAAACACTTGGCTCTCTCCGGTCTCATTCCAGAACAGCGGCGTTCTACACCGTCTACCATAAAATGCTTCGAAAGGTGACATCTTCAAGCTGGCTTGATAGCTGTTGTTGTAGGAGAATTCAGCATACGGCAAGCTCCTATCCCAACTACGCCCATGTCTCAAGGCGCAAGCTCTCAACATGTCTTCCAAGATTTGATTTGTCCTCTCAGTTTGCCCGTCGGTTTGCGGGTGATAAGCGGAGCTGAAATTCAGCCGTGTACCCATGGCTTCATGCAGCTTCTTCCAGAACCTAGAGGTAAATTGAGAACCCCGGTCTGAAACTATCCTCTTTGGAATTCTATGACGACACACGATTTGCTCCATATACAGCTCGGCTAGTTCTGCGACGCGGTACATGGTTCTAACAGGAAGGAAATGGGCTGTTTTCATCAATCGGTCCACAATAACCCAAATGGAGTCGTAACCCGACTGAGTACGTGGCAATCCGACAATAAAATCCATGCTGATGTCTTCCCACTTCCACTCGGGTACTTTCAATGGCTGCAACAGTCCAGCGGGTCTTTGATGTTCGGCCTTAACCCTTTGGCACGTGTCACATAAGGCAACATATTCAGCTATGTCCCTTTTCATACCATCCCACCAATAGCAAGTTTTCAGGTCCTTGTACATCTTTGTACAGCCGGGATGTATGGAATAAGGTGAGTCATGTGCCTCCTTTAATATCGTGTCGCGGATGTGCTTCACGTTAGGCACACAAATCCTTTTCCCTAACCAAAGCGTGCCTTTCTCGTCTTCCTTGAAATCCTTTTCTATGCCCTGTCGGATTCTTTCCTCGATTTCCTCATCCGTTGCTTGGCCATCTCGTATCTCTTGTTCCAGCAAGGAGTTGAGTTCTATCACTTCCATCTCGTTCAAGAACCCGAGGTGTAACCGTTCGAACTTCTTGCGCAGCTCGGGCGGTAGCCCCCGAACCGTGAGTTGGTGACATGCTCCCTTTCGACTCAATGCATCAGCTACTACATTGGCCTTTCCGGGGTGATAATTGATTCCAACATCATAATCCTTGATGAGTTCCAACCATCGACGTTGCCTCAAATTCAGATCCGTTTGCGTGAATATATACTTGAGGCTTTTTTGATCCGTATAGATCTCACATCGGTGGCCAAGGATATAATGCCTCCAAATCTTCAAGGCATGTACCACGGCTGCAAGTTCCAAGTCATGTGTGGGGTAATTCAGCTCGTGTTTCTTAAGTTGTCTCGACGCATAGGCTACCACTTGTCCTTCTTGCACGAGCACACATCCAAGCCCTTGTCTTGATGCGTCACAATATATATCGAAACTCTTGCTCACGTCCGGCAATACCAAAACCGGCGCTGTGGTTAGTCTTTTCTTGAGCTCCTCAAAGCTTTCTTGGCACTCTGGTGTCCACTGAAATGCTTTTTCCTTCATTAGATTTTCGGTCATAGGCTTCGCAATTTTGGAGAAATCCTTGATGAACCGTCGGTAGTATCCATCCATCCCAAGGAAACTCCGAATATCTCTCACATTCTGTGGTTGGTTCCACCTCAGAACATCTCCCACTTTTCCAGGATCAACCGATACTCCTCTCTCGGAGATGATGTGGCCTAGGAAGGATATCTCCTTTAGCCGAAATTGACACTTGCTGAACTTGGCATACAATTGATGCTCTCGCAGTTTCTGCAATGTCAATCTCAAATGTTCTTCATGTTCTTCCTCGCTTTTTGAATACACCATGACATCGTCGATGAAAACCACGATGAACTTGTCCAAGTACTCCATGAAGACCTTATTCATGAGGTACATAAAATATGCGGGTGCATTCGTTAACCCAAAAGACATAACGGTATATTCATACGAACCATACCGTGTTCGAAATGCAGTCTTGGGTACGTCGGAGGGCTTAATCTTCAGCTGGAAGTATCCCGACCGAAGATCAATCTTGGAGAAAATTCGGGCACCTTTCATTTGGTCGAATAGGTCCTCTATACGGGGCAGTGGGTTTTTATTCTTGATCGTCACCTCATTGAGAGACCTATAATCCACACACATCCTTTGGGTCCCATCCTTCTTGTCTACGAAGAGCACGGGGGCTCCCCATGGTGACGAGCTTGGACGTATAAAACCCTTTTCTAGCTGCTCCTCAATTTGCTTCTTAAGTTCCACTGGTTCATTAACGGGTATCCTATATGGCCTCTTCGCTATAGGTGCAGTTCCAGGTACTAAATCGATGGCAAATTCAATGTCCCGGTCAGGTGGCATACCAGGAAGTTCTTCCGGGAACACATCTGAAAATTCTTGAACCACCGGAATGCTTTACAATGTTGCTTCTTCGACGTGGTTCAACGCTGCCTTCTCGGTTGCCAGTTGGGCTGACTCGAACTCAATGCGAGTACTGTGCTCATTTGTCAACTGCACGCTCCTCTCAGCACATTGAATTACTCCGTTGTGCTTGCTTAACCAATCCATTCCAAGTATTATATCAATCCCTTGGGAATCTAAGACAATAAGGTTGGCAAGAAAGTCTACCCCCCTTATTTTAAGGTTTACTTTCGGACACACTATATTAGTCCTCATCTCTCCACCGGGAGAAATAACCAACATAGTGTGTTTCATGTGTGATATGGGCAGATTATACATGGCAACATACCTGGATGATATGAATGAATGCGATGCTTCGGAATCAAATAAAACAGTGACTTGGTTGGAGTTGGCAAGGAACATACCAATCACGACGTCCTCAGCTTGTTGTGCTTCCTCAGCAGAGACATGATTCACGTTGCCACGAGCGTAGTTCTGCTGCCCACGGTTACCTTGATTAGCTCCTCCGTTCGGCCGTGAGTTCTGTTTTGGTGCGTTGGTCGGCTGTCCAAGGCCTTTCTTCAGGCATTGACTTGCAAAGTGTCCCGCCTCTCCACATGAAAAGCATGCTCTGTTGCCCAAAACAGCAGGAACATTGGGGCGAGGCTGGTTTTTATCATAGGCGCCTATCTTGGGACGAGGTGCAGTAGGCAAAGGCATACGAGGTGCTTGCATAACAGGATGTTGCTGCGGTGGCTGATTAGGGCGAGGTGGATTTGGAGGGAGGAAAGTAGAAGCGGACGAGCCATACTGTGGTGCAGCTGGGGGCATGAAACGGGGACGTACATTGCTCCCTTGTGGCTGGTATGGCATCTTCCTCTTGCCCTCTTGCTCGATCTCACGGATCTTGCTCTCAATCACTATAGCTTTGTCAACGAGCTTCTGGAAGTTTGCATAATCATTGTTTAGCAGTTGTACTTGGATCTCATTGTTCAATCCTCTCATGAACAAGTATTGCTTCCTTTGATCCGAGTTGACGTCTTCGGGAGCATACCTTGACAGCTGCGTGAACTTGTTGAGGTACTCATTCACGCTCTTCTTTCCTTGGCGGAGACCTTCGAACTCTTGCCTTTTAAGCATCATGACTCCAGCAGGGATGTAATGAGAGCGGAAACTATCCTTGAATTCAGCCCAAGTGATTGTCTCCTTGTTATCATGAGCATTGCAGAGAGCGTCCCACCAGTCAGCGGCTGCTCCCATAAGTTGGTGCGATGCGAAGAGAACTTTCTCCCGATCATCGCACTGAACAATAGCAAGCTTCTTTTCCATGGATTTCAACCAATCATCAGCCTCCATGGGATCATTAGCTTGTGCAGAAGTAGGCGATTGAGTCCTCATGAACTCTCCCAATCTGTTGTGAGCCGGCGGTGGTGGCGGCGGTGGTGGTGGGGGTGCAGGAACGGGGTTAGGATTGTAGTTGTTGTTGGCTTGCAGCTGTCCCAAAGTTTGTATCATAGTTTGCATGAGCTAGTTCTGCATGGCGATCAACCGTTCAAGGTTGTTTGCATCAGCCCCGGGGTTAGCATTTTAAGGAATTTCAACGTTGTCATCCTCCTGTGGTTAATGGTTGCCACGAATGTTCCTCCTTTGACGGCTGGCGTTTTCCCTCACCATCTGTGAGAGAGAGTTGAGTAGAATATAGAATAGAAGTTTGGATTGACCCCCCAACTATATGCATCAAGGGTATGAACTAAATATCTTCTTTTATAAATTTCAGCCTATATGAGGATGTGAACACATGCCGAAGCATCTCACATCTCTCTACTATGTTTGGATGTGGACTTTCGCAGAAGCGTCCCACAACTCACACTAGCACACAAACACAAGCAATTATCACAAAAGTTCAACACACCACTCCTATTCACGCTACTACGATTTAAACGTTCCTATTAGAGCTTATTCATTGGGAATCCTAAACTTAAGCATGTGAACTGGTGTTGTTCCCACCGTGTGACGGGGGTGGTCCATCGGACACCTCAATGGGGTTAAGTGCACTCCCACGTGGTGGTGTACGAGTACTTATGCGTGCCGTGCTCCTGATCACCAGCATCTTTAAATAAGATATGAGAAACTTTAGAGAAGGAAGAAATAACTCCAAAACTTCAGAAGTTATGGAGCAAAAAGCAAAGGTGTTGCTGTCCAAAACAAGAGAAAGAGAGGGGCTGAAAATAGCACTTTGCGGTGGCTGAATTGACAAGTAAAGTGCAGCAGCAAGCAATTTTCCAAAATAGCAGTTTAAAGGGGTGTTCCTATGTGTTTTAGAGTGTCCATTCTACCTAGGCTTGCGTCCTACGGTCAACGTAGCTCTGATACCAATCTGTGACACCCGGTTCGGAAAACAGAACCAAGTTAATGCATATGTGTGCCCAGGATGTTCATCACACATACACATGTAATCCACAAACAGAATTCAGAATATAACCACGAATAAATAGTGTTTAATACTTTATTACATCGACGAATTGTCTCACTCATGATTGTCTATTCTTATTCTTGCAGCGGAAGTCTCTAAATGATAGTGAAAATAACTAAGTAGCAGCGGCTCCATCTTCAACTCCACAGGCATGTTGACGGTAGTTCGCACGCCTAGTACTCCACATGGTCCTCGAAGTACTCTTCTCCTGTTGCTGGTGTTTATGTGATAATGCAAGGGTGAGTACATGTCGTACTCAGCAAGTGCGGGAAAAATATGACATGTAGCTTACAACAAGGTAGGAATAAAAAGGCTCATTCAGCAAGCAAATTTTATTTCACAAACATGATAAAAACAGCAACTATTTATAAGTGAAACTTATCCCAATATGACCAAGTAATTCAGCAACATTTTCTCATCATAATTCACCACTTATCAAGTCTCATTTGGCCAATAATCTTTCTTATGTTCATCTCATACTCATAAATATTCATAACCGTCTCATATTCATATAACCAAACCAAACTCATTTTCATGACTCAAAACAGTGCCAAAACCAATCCCAACGACCATACCATAACCATACCGAATAACCATCCCAAGTTTTCCCTCTAATCATGTGAGTTGGCCAGGTGCTTGTGACCGTAAGCACGGCTATCATGATAGTTTTACACTCTGCAGAGGTGGCACCACTTTACCCACAAGTTCGTGATTTCTTCACCCGTCGGTGACTGCAGAACCTCCATTATACCAGTACATAACCGTCGGTGTATGGCCAAGAGATCACAAAATAGCCTTTACAAAGGGGCTACTAGATGTATGGACTCACTGAGGTTTCACCGGCAGGCTTGAATCACCATTCTCCCACCCACGGGCCCCCTCTTGTGCCATGCAGTTCCCAGGGCAGTCCCTCTGGACTCCCATTCCCTGCGGCATCCACGGTCCATAACAAGATAGCAACACACCTAAGTAGTCAGGTAAGCCGTACCCATATTTGGCCTTGTGGTGGCACTGTTTTCCTGGCATGTGCTGGCATGAACCGGTCCTTAGATCTATGGCAAGTAAACCACCATCTCATTCAGCAACATCCACGAACCAAGCTTGCCTAGATGTCCCCCGATTCCATGCTCATTAACATCACCAAGTTCTCATCATCATTATTCATATGAGTGCAGTAGCTAACCATGTTTTAACTCAGCTTCCCGTATCCCGTGGATTAAGCAAAGCAAAAAGGAAAAACAACCATACCCGACTCATCAACTTTCCCGGCGACAAGGATGGTTAACAAAACTAGTAAACTCCTATAAAGGGGTGTCCCATCAAGTTGGCTCAAGCATACGAGTTTTCGCAAACAAAACAGTTTCAAAACATGGGATCAATATGGTCAAGGGGCACTTGCCTTGCTCCCGTGGCTCTTGTTGTCCGAGCGTCTCGAAGTCTTGGTGCTGTAGTTCTTTGTAGATGGCTTCCTGAGCTTGTCCTTCTACTCACGACCACGCACATACAAAATTTAAAGTAATCAAACATCATGCACAAACTTTACTCAAGATGCAATGGTGTAGATGAATGCAAATCCTATGGTGCTGTTTTATTACATCAGTTTGTACGTGTTCTTGCATGTTTTAATGGGATTTCATGGGGTTTTATGATGAACAAGGGTGTAGGGATCAAGTGTGGACGTGGTGATGATCTTGACTCAAGATCTAGATCAATTCCATCGTCAAAAACCGATCAAAACACGATCTGTCCACACGTAAAAGTTTTGGTTCGAAGGGAGCGAAGAAAACGGATGCGTAGAAACAGCGACGATGTCATAAGATGGGTAACGAAGACCTACCTCACTTCCCTTTTGTGGCAGGGTCTTCCTCCTAGCAATGGCAGCAGCGGGGGCTCACCGCGACTGAACTCCTGCAAGGGGGGGGGGTTTAACTCGGCGAGTTGGGGGCTAGGGCCTCCAAGTCGTCGACTTGGGAGGAAGAAAAAAGGAAAAGGGGTTACGGCCAAAAGGGGTTTGGGTTCTATCTATAAGGGGAAAAAGAGGAGTCCTACTCCAATTGGAGCTCAAATAAGAGTCCTACTCAATTTTGGATCTCAACAAACTTATCTTTTCAGTTAGGTGCAGCAGCAATGTGGGGAAAATTTGGGGAAATTGTGTCGGTACCCTTAGTATCGGGTACCCCCGCGCACAGTAGAAAAACCGCCTAGGGACCTCGCCCCTCCGTAGGGGTGAGCTCCGAAAATGCCACGTGTCTGCGGGGCCGGGCCTCCCCTCTCCTCAGAGGTGAGCTCCGGGCCTGCCACGCAGCCAATGGAGTCGGGCCTCGCCCCCTCTGCAGGGGCGAGCTCCGAGGATGCCACGCGTCCAGCGGGGTCGGGCCTCCCTTCTCCTCAGAGGCGAGCCCCGAGGGCGCCACGTGTCCAGTGGGTGCCGGACCTCCCTTCCCCTCAGAGGCGAGCCCCGAGGGCGACACGTGTCCAGCGGTGCCGGACCTCACCCCCTCCGCGGAGGTGAGCTCCGAGGGCGCCACGTGTACTGTGGTGCCGGACCTCACCCCCTCCGCGGAGGCGAGCTCCAAGGGCGCCATGTGTCCCGCGGTGCCGGACCTCACCCCCCTCCGCAGGGGTGAGCTCCGTGGGCGCCACGTGTCCCGTGGTGTCGGACTTCACCCCCCTCCGCAGGGGTGAGCTCCACGGGCGCCACGTGTCCTGCGGTGCCGGACCTCACCCCCTCCGCAGGGGCGAGCTCCGCGGGCGCCACATGTCCCGTGGTGCCGGACCTCACCCCCCTCCGCAGGGGTGAGCTCCGCGGGCACCACGTCTCCCGCGGCCCGGGGATGTGTCGACAGCGCACTTAGACAAATTGGAATTGGCTCATTTCAGCTATCTTTTTCCCATTCCTCATCATTTTTATGATTCTTTCTCCATTTCTACTTCTTTTTTAATGTTTCTCTATATGAGAAATGTATGCAATGCACGGAAATGAATTTGAGGGTGTTACAAACCTACCCCCCTTAAACTGAATCTTGCCCTCGAGATTTGATAGAGTAGAGAATAGATGAGGGAATTCTGCCTTGAGGTCTTCCTCACGCTCCCATGTAGTTTCGACTTCCATGTGATGGCTCCACTGTACCTTGCACCAACGGATCACTTTGTTCCTCGTGACCCTTTTCTTCACGTCCAAAATTTGGATGGGGTGCTCCACATAGGTCAGATCCTCTTGAAGCTCGAGCTCATCCATCGGTACTTTTTCTTCCGGTACTCTTAAGCACTTCTTGAGTTGGGATACGTGAAACACGTCGTGTACGTCGGAGAGGTGCGTTGGCAGCTCTAGTTGATAGGCTACTTCTCCTTGCTTGCCCAAAATCTTAAATGGCCCGATGTAGCGAGGTGCTAATTTGCCCTTGACGTTGAACCGTCGTTGGCCTCGGATAGGCGATACCTTAAGGTACACGAAGTCTCCTACTTTGAAGGTCAATTTTCTTCGCCTATTGTCCGCATAACCTTTTTTCGTGACTGAGCAGCCTTCAAATTTTCTCGTATCGTTTGGAATTGCTTTTCGGCGTCTTGCAGCACTTCGGGTCCAAACACTTGGCTCTCTCCGGTCTCATTCCAGAACAGCGGCGTTCTACACCGTCTACCATACAATGCTTTGAAAGGTGACATCTTCAAGCTGGCTTGATAGCTGTTGTTGTAGGAGAATTCAGCATACGGCAAGCTCCTATCCAAACTACGCCCATGTTTCAAGGCGCAAGCTCTCAACATGTCTTCCAAGATTTGATTTGTCCTCTCAGTTTGCCCGTCGGTTTGCGGGTGATAAGCAGAGCTGAAATTCAGTCGTGTACCCATGGCTTCATGCAGCTTCTTCCAGAACATAGAGGTAAATTGAGGACCCTGATCTGAAACTATCCTCTTCGGAACTCCATGGCGACACACGATTTGCTCCATATACAGCTCGGCTAGTTCTGCGACGCGGTACGTGGTTCTAACAGGAAGGAAATGGGCTGTTTTCGTCAATCGGTCCACAATAACCCAAATGGAGTCGTAACCCGACTGAGTACGTGGCAATCCGACAATAAAATCCATGCTGATGTCTTCCCACTTCCACTCGGGGGCTTTCAATGGCTGCAACAGTCCAGCGGGTCTTTGATGTTCGGCTTTCACCCGTTGGCACGTATCACATAAGGCAACGTATTCAGCTATGTCCCTTTTCATACCATCCCACCAATAGCAAGTTTTTCAGGTCCTTGTACATCTTTGTACAGCCGGGAAGTATGGAATAAGGTGAGTCATGTGCCTCCTTTAATATTGTGTCGCGGATGTGCTTCACGTTAGGCACACAAATCCTTTTCCCTAACCAAAGCGTGGCTTTGTCATCTTCCTTGAAATCCTTTTCTATGCCCAGTCGGATTCTTTCCTTGATTTCCTTGATTTCCTCATGCGTTGCTTGGCCATCTCGTATCTCTTGTTCCAGCGAGGAGTTGAGTTCTATCACTTCCATCTCGTTCAAGAACCTGAGGTGTAACCGTTTGAACTCCTTGCGCAGCTCGGGCGGTAGCTCCTGAACCGTGAGTTGGTGACATGCTCCCTTTCAACTCAATGCATCAGATACTACATTGGCCTTTGCGGGGTGATAATTGATTCCAACATCATAATCCTTGATGAGTTCCAACCATCGACGTTGCCTCAAATTCAGATCCGTTTGCGTGAATATATACTTGAGGGTTTTTTGATCCATATAGATCTCACATCGGTGGCCAAGGATATAATTCCTCCAAATCTTCAAGGCATGTACCACGGCTGCAAGTTCCAAGTCATGTATGGAATAATTCAGCTCGTGTTTCTTAAGTTGTCTCGATGCATAGGCTACCACTTGTCCTTCTTGCACGAGCACACATCCAAGCCCTTGTCTTGATGCGTCACAATATATACCGAAACTCTTGCTCACGTCCGACAATACAAAAACCGGCGCTGTGGTTAGTCTTTTCTTGAGCTCCTCAAAGCTTTCTTGGCACTCTGGTGTCCACTGAAATGCTTTTTCCTTCATTAGCAACTCGGTCATAGGCTTTGCTATTTTGGAGAAATCCTTGATGAACCGTCGTAGTATCCATCCATCCCAAGGAAACTCCGAATATCTCTCACATTCTGCGGTTAGTTCCACCTCAGAACATCTCCCACTTTTCCAGGATCAACCGATACTCCTCTCTCGGAGATGATGTGGCCTAGGAACGATATCTCCTGTAGCCGAAATTGACACTTGCTGAACTTGGCATACAATTGATGCTCTCACAGTTTCTGCAATGTCAATCTCAAATGTTCTTCATGTTCTTCCTCACTTTTTGAATACACCATGATATCGTCGATGAAAACCACGACGAACTTGTCCAAGTACTCCATGAAGACCTTATTCATGAGGTACATAAAATATGCGGGTGCATTCGTTAACCTAAAAGACATAAAGGTATATTCATACGAACCATACCGTGTTCAAAATGCAGTCTTCGGTACGTCGGAGGGCTTAATCTTCAGCTGGAAGTATCCCAGCCGAAGATCAATCTTGGAGAAAATTCGGGCACATTTCATTTGGTCGAATAGGTCCTCTATACGGGGATGTGGGTATTTATTCTTGATCGTTACCTCATTGAGAGACCTATAATCCACACACATCCTTTGGGTCCCATCCTTCTTGTCTACGAAGAGCACGGGAGCTCCCAATGGTGATGAGCTTGGGTGTATAAAACCCTTTTCGAGCTGCTCCTCAATTTGCTTCTTAAGTTCCACTAGTTCATTAACGGGCATCCTATATGGCCTCTTCGCTATAGGTGCAGTTCCAGGTACTAAATCAATGGCAAATTCAATGTCCCGGTCAGGTGGCATACCAGGAAGTTCTTCCGGGAACAATCTGAAAATTCTTGAACCACCGGAATGCTTTACAATGTTGCTTCTTCGACGTGGTTCAACGCTGCCTTCTCGGTTGCCGGTTGGGCTGACTCTAACTCAATGCGAGTACCATGCTCATTTGTCAACTGCACGCTCCTCTCAGCACATTGAATTACTCCGTTGTGCTTGCTTAACCAATCCATTCCAAGTATTATATCAATCCCTTGGGAATCTTAGACAATAAGGTTGGCAAGAAAGTCTACCCCCCTTATTTTAAGGTTTACTTTCGGACACACTATATTAGTCCTCATCTTTCCACCGGGAGAAATAACCAACATAGTGTGTTTCATGTGTGATATGGGCAGATTATACATGGCAACATACTTGGATGATATGAATGAATGCGATGCTTCGGAATCAAATAAAACAGTGACTTGGTTGGAGTTGGCAAGGAACATACCAATCATGACGTCCTCAGCTTGTTGTGCTTCCTCAGCGGAGACATGATTCACGTTGCCACGAGCGTAGTTCTGCTGCCCACGGTTACCTTGATTAGCTCCTCCGTTCGGCCATGGGTTCTGCTTTGGTGCGTTGGTCGGCTGTCCAAGGCCTTTCTTCGGGCATTGACTTGCAAAGTGTCCTGCCTCTCCGTATGAAAAGCATGCTCTGTTGCCCAAAACAGCAGGAACGTTGGGGCGAGGCTGGTTTTTATCATAGGCGCCTATGTTGGGACGAGGTGCAGTAGGCAAAGGCATACGAGGTGCTTGCATAACAGGACGTTGCTGCAGTGGCTGATTAGGGCGAGGTGGATTTGGAGGGCCGAAAGTAGAAGCGGACGAGCCATATTGTGGTGCAGCTGGGGCATGAAATGGGGACGTACATTGCTCCCTTGTGGCTGGTATGGCATCTTCCTCTTGCCCTCTTGCTCGATCTCACGGATCTTGCTCTCAACCACTATAGCTTTGTCAATGAGCTTCTGGAAGTTTGCATAATCATTATTTAGCAGTTGTACTTGGATCTCATTGTTCAATCCTCTCATGAACAAGTATTGCTTCCTTTGATCCGAGTTGACGTCTTCGGGAGCATACCTTGACAGCTGCGTAAACTTGCTGAGGTACTCATTCACGTTCTTCTTTCCTTGGCGGAGACCTTCGAACTCTTGCCTTTTAAGCATCATGACTCCAGCAGGGATGTAATGAGTGCAGAAACTCTCCTTGAATTCAGCCCAAGTGATTGTCTCCTGGTTGTCATGAGCATTGCAGAGAGCGTCCCACCAGTCAGTGGCTGCTCCCATGAGTTGGTACGATGCGAAGAGAACTTTCTCCCGATCATCGCACTGAACAATAGCAAGCTTATTTTCCATAGATTTCAACCAATCATCAGCCTCCATGGGATCATTAGCTTGTGCAAAAGTAGGCGATCGAGTCCTCATGAACTCTCGCAATCTGTTGTGAGCCGGCGGTGGTGGCGGCGGTGGTGGTGGGGGTGCAGGAACAGGGTTAGGATTGTAGTTGTTGTTGGCTTGCAGCTGTCCCAAAGTTTGTATCATAGTTTGCATGAGCTGGTTCTGCATGGCCATCAACCGTTCAAGGTTGTTTGCATCAGCCCCGAGCGTTCAACGTTGCCATCCTCTTGTGGTTGATGGTTGCCACGAACGTTCCTCCTTTGACGGCTGGCGTTTTCCCTCACCATCTGTGAGAGAGAGTTGAGTAGAATAGAGAATAGAAGTTTGGATTGATCCCCCCAACTATATGCATCAAGGGTATGAACTAAATATCTTCTTTTATAAATTTCAGCCTATATGAGGATGTGAACACATGCCGAAGCATCTCACATCTCTCTACTATGTGTGGATGTGGACTTTCGCAGAAGCGTTCCACAACTCACACTAGCACACAAACACAAGCAATCATCACAAAAGTTCAACACACCACTCCTATTCACGCTACTACGATTTAAACGTTCCTATTACAGCTTATTCATTGGGAATCCTAAACTTAAGCATGTGAACTGGTGCTGTTCCCGCCGTGTGACGGGGGTGGTCCATCGGACACCTCAATGGGGTTAAGTGCACTCCCACGTGGTGGTGTACGAGTACTTATGCGTGCCGTGCTCCAAAACTTCAGAAGTTATGGAGCAAAAAGCAAAGGTGTTGCTGTCCAAAACAAGAGAAAGAGAGGGGCTGAAAATAGCACTTTGCGGTGGCTGAATTGACAAGTAAAGTGCAGCAGCAAGCAATTTTCCAAAATAGCAGTTTAAAGGGGTGTTCCTATGTGTTTTAGAGTGTCCATTCTACCTAGGCTTGCGTCCTACGGTCAACGTAGCTCTGATACCAATATGTGACACCCGGTTCGGAAAACAGAACCAAGTTAATGCATATGTGTGCCCAGGATGTTCATCACACATACACATGTAATCCACAAACTGAATTCAGAATATAACCATGAATAAATAGTGTTTTAATACTTTATTACATCGACGAATTGTCTCACTCATGATTGTCTATTCTTATCTTGCAGCGGAAGTCTCTAAATGATAGTGAAAATAACTAAGTAGCAGTGGCTCCATCTTCAATTCCACAGGCATGTTGACGTTAGTTCGCACGCCTAGTACTCCACATGGTCCTCGAAGTACTCTTCTCCTGTTCCTGATGTTTATGTGATAATGCAAGGGTGAGTACATGTCGTACTCAGCAAGTGCGGGAAAAAATATGACATGTAGCTTACAACAAGGTAGGAATAAAAAGGCTCATTGCAGCAAGCAAATTTTATTTCGCAAACATGATAAAAACAGCAACTATTTATAGTGAAATTTATCCCAACATGACAAAGTAATTCAGCAACATTTTCTCATCATAATTCACCACTTATCAAGTCTCATTTAGCCAACAATCTTTCTTAAGTTCATCTCATACTCATAAATATTCATAACCGTCTCATATTCATATAACCAAACCAAACTCATTTTCATGACTCAAAACAGTCCCAAAACAAATCCCAACGACCATACCATAACCATACCGAATAACCATCCCAAGTTTTCCCTCTAATCATGTGAGTTGGCCAGGTGCTTGTGACCATAAGCACGGCTATCATGATAGTTTTACACTCTGCAGAGGTGGCACCACTTTACCCACAAGTTCGTGATTTCTTCACCCATCGGCGACTGCAGAACCTCCATTATACCAGTACATAACCGTCAGTGTATGGCCAAGAGATCACAAAATAGCCTTTACAAAGGGGCTACTAGATGTATGGACTCACTGAGGTTTCACTGGCAGGCTCGAATCACCATTCTCCCACCCACAGGCCCCCTCTTGTGCCATGCAGTTCCCAGGGCAGTCCCTCTGGACTCCCATTCCCCACGTCATCCACGGTCCATAACAAGCTAGCAACACACCTAATTAGTCAGCTAAGTCGCACCCATATTTGGCCTTGTGGTGGCACTGTTTTCCTGGCATGTGCTGGCATGAACCGGTCATTAGATCTATGGCAAGTAAACTACCATCTCATTCAGCAATATCCATGAACCAAGCTTTCCTAGATCTCCCCCGATTCCATGCTCATTAACATCACCAAGTTCTCATCATAATTATTCATATGAGTGCAGTAGCTAACCATGTTTTAACTCAGCTTCCCGTATCCCGTGGATTAAGCGAAGCAAAAAGGAAAAACAACCATACCCGACTCATCAACTTTCCCGGCGACAAGGATGGTTAACAAAACTAGTAAACTCCTATAAAGGGGTGTCCCATCAAGTTGGCTCAAGCATACGAGTTTTTGCAAACAAAACAGTTTCAAAACATGGGATCAATATGGTCAAGGGGCACTTGCCTTGCTCCCGTGGCTCTTGTTGTCCGAGCGTCTCGAAGTCTTGGTGCTGTAGTTCTTCGTAGATGGCTTCCTGAGCTTGTCCTTCTACTCAAGACCACACACATACAAAATTTAAAGTAATCAAACATCATGCACAAACTTTACTCAAGATGCAATGGTGTAGATGAATGCAAATCCTATGGTGCTATCTTATTAAACCAGTTTGTACGTGTTCTTGCATGTTTTAATGGGATTTCATGGGTTTTATGATGAACAAGGGTGTAGGGATCAAGTGTGGATGTGGTGATGATCTTGACTCAATATCTAGATCAATCCCAACGTCAAAAACCGATCAAAACACGATCTGTCCACACGTAAAAGTTTCGGTTCGAAGGGAGCGAAGAAAACAGATGCTTAGAAACAGCGACGATGTCGTAAGATGGGTAACGAAGACCTATCTCACTTCCCTTTTGTGGCAGGGTCTTCCTCCTAGCAATGGCAGCAGCGGGGGCTCACCCGCGACTGAACTCCTGCAAGGGGGGGGTTTAACTCGGCGAGTTGGGGGCTAGGGCCTCCAAGTCGTTGACTTGGGAGGAAGAAAAAAGGAAAAGTGGTTACGGCCAAAAGGGGTTTTGGGTTCTATTTATAAGGGGAAAAAGAGGAGTCCTACTCCAATTGGAGCTCAAATAAGAGTCCTACTCAATTTTGGATCTCAACAAACTTATCTTTTCAGTTAGGTGCGGCAGCAATGTGGGGAAATTTTGGGGAAATTGTGTCGGTACCATCAGGGTACCCCTGCGCACAGTAGAAAAACTGCCTAGGGACCTCGCCCCCTCCGCAGGGGTGAGATCCGAAAGTGCCACATGTCTGGCGGGGCCGGGCCTCCCCTCTCCTCAGAGGTGAGTCCGGGCCTGCCACGCGGCCAATAGAGTCGGGCCTCGCCCCCTCCGCAGGGGCGATCTCCGAGGATGCCACGCGTCCAGCGGGGTCGGGCCTCCCTTCTCCTCAGAGGCGAGCCCCGAGGGCGCCATGTGTCCAGCGGGTGTCGGACCTCCCTTCTCCTCAGAGGCGAGCCCCGAGAGCGACACGTGTCCAGCGGTGCCGGACCTCACCCCCTCCGCGAAGGTGAGCTCCGAGGGCGTCACGTGTCCCGCGGTGCCAGACCTCACCCCCTCCACGGAGGCAAGCTCCGAGGGCGCCATGTGTCCCATTGTGCCGGACCTCACCCCCCTCCGCAAGGGTGAGTTCCGTGGGCGCCACGTGTCCCGTGGTGCCGGACCTCACCCCCCTCCGCAGGGGTGAGCTCCACGGGCGCCACATGTCGACAGCGCACTTAGATAAATTGGAATTGGCTCATTTCAGCTATCTTTTTCCCATTCCCCATCATTTTTATGATTCTTTATCCATTTCTACTTATTTTTTAATGTTTCTCTATATGGAAAATGTATGCAATGCACGGAAATGAATTTGAGGGTGTTACATCAGCAGGGAGGAGGTTCAGAGCCCACCGACACGTGGCAGCCCCGGACCTCACATCAGCGGGGAGGCTCGGCCCAGAGCCAAGGGCACGTGTTGGCTTTGGATCCCTGCTCAGCAGGGAGCGGGTTCAGAGCCTACCGACACGTGGCAGCCCCGGACATCAACTCAGCGGGGAGGCTCGAACCGGAGCCAAGGGCACGTGTAGGTTCCAGAGCCCAAGCGCACGTGACAGCCCTGGGGCTGACATCGGGGCCAAGGATACGTGGCCATGCTAGTGCCCGCCTCAGCGGGGAGGCGGGCCTGGGCTGTCATTTCCCCTCCACGCGGGGGTACCCGGTCCGCAGGGTACTGACAGTCGGCCACTTTTAAGGCACCTACATGCTCCCCAGAAACTCATGGGACCTCAAGGCATGCCGGCTGAAGCCCAACAAAACCTTGAGACAATGCATCTGGTGTTTCTCCAAGAAATGCAACGAGCTGCGAGACGTCATTGATGCAGATGTTGTCAGAGCTTTCCTCTCTGGGACAACCTGTAAATCCCTGGTACACAAGCTCGGCTCGATCAAGCCGAGAACCACCAAGGAATTACTCAATGTTGCCACTAGGCACGCCTCAGGAGAAGAGGCAGTCCGGGCAATCTTCAACCAAACGGCGCCAAGGATGCCCGACACCAGAAAGGACACCACACAGCGGCAGAAGGACTAGAGGAGAAGAAAGTTTGGTGCCGATAAACAGTGACATCAAGTGGAGATAGAATCTAATCTGGTCGCAACAGCCAAGCGCTGAGAAGGCAAGAAACGGGCGCAGGCAAAAACAGATAACTTTGAGAAGCTGCTGGAGAAGCCGTGCACCAATCATAACTTCCAGGTCAGACACGCCCTCAAAGACTGCACTCTCCATAAACGTTTTCTGGTAAAGGAGTATTATCGCCAAAACCAAAAAGGCATGAGGCCGACAGAGGAACCCGTCGAGCTCGAAGAGGAGCACGCATTCACGGAGCCCAATGGCTGCCTCACGATCTTCGGTGGACTGGTGTCCATTCGCTAGGAGGCACCAACAAGCAAGGAAGAAAGTCGGGAGCCCGCACAGGAGAAGCCGATCAACCTGAATGGCTGGAACCCAGAAGAATTCATGCGTCTCAAGTGCCATCAGCGCACCGGCCGACCCGGACGCCACACGACATTCGGGGGCTACCCACCCGCTATAAGCAGGACGACTGAGACCCTTGAGGCGTCAGCGAGACCTTTTTTCTAAAAGACTCCCCTGCGCCTCCGAGCTAAGACACTTTGCCCATCGCCTCTCATCTTGAACCAATTCCAGATCAAAGCATAACATGATGAAAAAAGACAAATACATGCATAACGAAAGCTTATTCTTGTCCTTATAAAAAAGAGGAGCCACCAACGACTAAAACATTTGCATTACAAAACAAAGAAGAAAAAAAATACAAGGAGCCTAGTTCCTGACGGCATATCCCAGGACGGCATATGGAGTGATCGCCGCGGCTAATGAAAGAGTGGCAGGCTTGATGCAAGCATTGATGGTCCAAAGGTCCTCTTCGGGACGGCGGGCAGCAAAGCCTTCTCCAGGAGCCGGAAGGTCGACCCCGTCATAATGAGAAACGACCACGGAGAAAGCCGGCTGCACCTCGAGCTGGCCCCGGTGGTTGCCACCTCATCAAGACGCGCCTTCACCAGCGAAGGGAGCTGCGTCAACTACACAGCCAGAGGAGCGGTCGAGTCTCCAGGGGCCACCTCGCCAATAACTTGGCCCACGACACAAAGACCTTCAAGCACTCTCCGAAGGTCGTCCAGGATTTTTGCCGCGTCACCAAGCCGGGACACCACCGCTCTGGGCGCCACTTGGGTGACGGACTCCGAGGGGCCTAGCATTTCTTTGCAGACCTCCGTGCTCGCCCTTGCGAGAAGCCTCCGCTCCTCATCCTCGATAGAAACCCAGACCGCTGCCTCGCTGAGCCGGGAGACCAACCCTCGCATCTTCCGTGGGGGCCCGAGCATAGCTTCGCAGAGCTTATTCCCGGACTTCTCAAGGCAGGCGAGCTCCGCCTCTCGGGTCTTAACCAGGTCTCTCGTTATGACAAGGAAGCCCTGCACCTATACAAGCAAGAAGCAAAGCAAAAAGCTTAGTTGCGAAAGAAGGGTGAAGAGTACGGTCGGGAGAAAACTCACGATCAAACTCCCGCATAGCCCGGGCAAGAGCAGCTTTATCCTTTTCATCCTCGCCCGTGGAGGACCTCGACGCACTGCCTGCCTTGGTGATCTCCCCAAAAAGATTCACCTTAACGGATGCCACGACCTCCTCTTTCTCCCGATGCAGACAGGAGGCTTCTATCCGAGCCGCAACAGCCATACAATCCACTTCCCCTCGGACGGCCGTGACCTCATTTTGAGCCCTCTCCGCCTCCTCTTTCCACTTTTCTGCCTCAGCCTCCGCAAACCTATGGTGGCCGAGAGTCACCTCGAGAAGCTGCCCCGGCTCGGCAAGCCTCTGCTCGAGAATAAGCCCAACAGAACGGTCACAAACATGTCTCGGGCAACCTGCGAAGAAAATAATAACAGGGACTTACGCTGATCGGGAGCATGCCATGGTTAAGCCATTGAATCACGTCCAAGAGGCGGTCCCGGCCGGAGGTAAACCACCCCACAGCCTCGACAAGCCAAGAACCAGGGAGGATCATGTCCTCTACTCCCCCCGCCATTGTGCGAGGGCCGGAGCCTGGCCGACGTTCTGTAGATACATAGCTCTCCGAGACACGACTTGAATCCGCAGCCAAGGCTATCTCCTTTGGAGCCACAGGCTTCGAAGCTTGGGGGTCGGTACGATTGTCATCATGGGTCCCCCCATCGACCTCCACGATCATTCCCGGATCAGCGACGCCTCGGGGGACAATCCCACAAGGGTGACCTCCACCTCAGCAGCGATAGGATCCATCTCAGGGAGAGAGGCCTCGCCTCGGACGGGGCCGCCGCGACCAGGGCCGTCTCAGGGCCCACCAAAAAGGTGGCGGTGCCCGAGACTCCAAGACAATTGGGAGAGGGGGGCTCCGCCCCTACCGTCTGCTCCGCGCCCCCCGATGGCAGCGTGGTCGTTTCGGCAGACGGAATGCTGGAGGGAGGAGGCGTCAAGGTACCCGATGGGGCTGGGATGCCCGGCTGGTATGACCTACGGTAGACGAAAGAAGAGTTATAAAACCGAATTAGTGAGGCCTTGAGCGATGAGGAAGAGTGAATACTTGGAAACAGACCTCTTCGACCGAGGACAGATCGGTGGCTCGACCGTGTGTAACACCCTCAACTTCATATCCATGCGTTGCATATAGAAAAACATTATAAAAGAAATAGAAATGGGAAAGAATCATAAAAATGGGAGAAAGATAGCTGAAAAGAGCCAATTCCAATTTGCCGAGGAGCGCTGTCGACACTTCCCGCGGCCTACTGGCCACATGGCACCTTCGGAGCTCATCCCTGCGGAGGGGGTGAGGTCCGACACTGCTGGCCACGTGGCAGGCTCGGAGCTCGCCTCTGCGGAAGGGGCGAGGTCCGGCCCCGCTGGACGTGTGTTGCCTTCGGAGCTCGCCCCTGCGGAGGGAGCGAGGTCCGGCACCATGGGACACGTGGCACCCGCGGAGCTCACCCCTGCGGAAGGGATGAGGTTCGGCCCCGTGGGACATGTGTCGCCCTGGGAGCTCACCTCCGAGGAGAAGGGAGGTCCTACACTACTGGACACATGTCATTCTCGGAGCTCACCTCCGAGGAGAAGGAAGGTCCGACGCTGCTGGACACGTGGCACTCCCGGAGCCCACCTTCGAGGAGAGGGGAGGTCCGACACTGACATGTGGTGCCCCCAGAGCTCGCCTCTGAGGGAGAGGGAGGTCCGACCCAGCCAGAAACATGGCTGAAACAGGCGCGATACCGACTGAGACAGGGCTCAGCTCATGATACCACTTGTCACAGCTCTGATACCACGCTGAGACGCAGCCTGACGCCGCCCGTTTAGTCATGGGGACGGGGCACTCGCCCAAGAATCGCATTGGGTGGTGCCGTGTTGTGCGGCACCCAACAGCACACATACAAGGAAAAATGTATTACATAAAACAATAGTGGAAGCTTACAAGTTTTTCTTTGTAAATAATTTACATCAAGTAGCTACAGAGGAAGTCTATAACAACTCACGTCGAATAACTAAGAGCACTCGAGATGAAATCCAGCCCGTGGACTCCTCTCGCTAGCTACACAAAGACAGCAGCAGCGGCTGGGTTCTCCATGTGTTACATGACTTGGAAGTCTCCGAGTCTCACCGGACAACCTTCATCTTAGCATCGATGTTAACCTGCAAAACCACTTATATAGCAAGCGTGAGCACATAGGCTCAGCAAGACTGATCCGTCTCTCCTAAATAGTGACTCTACATGCACGACGGTTGCAACTGGGTTAGCTAGATTTGCATAAAGGACTCACCTAAAGTTGATCCTTAACTTTCAAATTTTAGGCCTCATTGTGCAGACCTTGAGCCGAAAAGCATCGCAACTCCACAATCAAACAAGAAATGCTTTGTTGCGATGCTCCTTGCACAAAGTGAAAGTAAAGTTTAATGAGCCTATCTCTAAATCAGTCATGGTTGTAATACAAGTTACATCACAGTCTTATCAAGTTCAAAATCCAGTTGTTACTACGTCAAGACGCAGTGGGCAAGTATGCTCATATGACCGTGAGCGACGGTGATTCGAATCAGTACATGCCCGGACTACACAACACGTACACCCGTACTCCGAGTTGCCGGCAGCAACCTCGACTGACGTTGTACGCGGCCACCTTTCCCAAGATCTTCCACATTGGACGCAGTCCAACTGCCCCGAGTACGCAAGCTCCCTCAAGGTACATACCCGCAATGGTATGTTCTTAAGCGAGTTACCTCCTGCTACCCTGACGCCAAAAGCCTAAGGCAGTTGGAAAAGTTCCACAATGGATCTCCCAAGGTACATCGGTTTCCTGGGTCCCATATAGCCAGTATGCGCCCGGTACACAACTCAAACTTGTCCAACAGGGCCAAGCACGGACGGGCCTTAACCGACGCAGGCAGGGCTATGCACGCACGGTCCGCAACCTGCTGCATCTAAACCTCCCTGCCCGGTCTCCATTTCTTATGTGTGAACTTTCCTCATCTTTTCTATTTTGGACCCGTTCCGAGTAAACCAGCCCTAAACCAGCATCCAACTACTCGACTTCTACGGGACCTTTTCTACTAACATTTAGCGTAGCCAAATCCACTCACGGAGGTGCTATTCTACCCTTTCTCTCTTAGGTATTTCTGGTCATGCAAGTGGAGTTTTCAATATCAACTAGACTTAATGCAATCAACGACGCAAAGCTACGATCTCTAAAATGAAAATGCTTTATAAAACTGTTCAAATGCAAACTGGGGCTTGTCTGTTTTGCAGGTGACTAAGAATACAATTAGTTAGTGATGATCACTTGGAGCTTGATCACTTGTTTTCCTCCCTCCTTGATCTTCAAGTCCTTCTCACGTTCTTCACGTATATGCTACATGATATGATCATGCATATGTATTTAATTAAAAAGCTTTTGTTAATAAGACCTAATGACAGTTTAAAAACTGGAACCCTGTTTAAGAATTTAAAATGACACTGGTGCTAGTGGTTTAGGTTGGGTTTAAACACTATGATCAAAAGTTGAGTGCTTTTCCCACTTAAGTGTTGATCACCTTAAGAGATTACACATGACAGTGGTGATCCAGAGCCCCAATGGAGCTGAAAATTTTCATGTGAGTTCGTTGTCACAATAAAGTCATCTGGACCAAAAAGTTGAACTTTTCATTGAGTGGTTTATTCAGAACAATTCTCTAAGTATTTAAACAAAAATGAATTAATTCTGAGGTAACACCCCTGTTCATGTCAAACTTAGTGAACTACAATTTCAATTACAGTTCATAGAGCTTGCATGGATTTTCCTAGGAGTTTTGGAGCTAAGGGTTGCCCAGAACTAAATTTCCAAGTTTTGGAAATTCTCTGAACATGTTTCTGTATTCATTTGAACACAGCAAATTACAATCTGAATTATCCTGATAAAATCAACCCCAAATGAGCTGAAACGTTTACAGGAGTCTAATAACACCCTAAAGAATATTCTGGCAAAATTTGAGGATTTTTGGATAAACCAAACTCCCTCTAAAATCCTTTTGCTGAAAAGCTTTAAAGAATTTTCCAGAATTAATTAGTACCTGTCATACAAATTGGGTTGCATATTTGGAGAGAGTTTGTCAATCTGAATCTAACCCAATTTGAATCAATAAATTTGGAGGTTCCTAGCAAAAGTTATGCTCTTCTAAAGTTTGAGAAAAATCTGGGATTTGAATAAATCCGGGAAAAGTTTAAAACTGACTGTGGGTCCATGGGACACGTGTCGGGTGTCGGGAGAGCGTCACACGGGGCCACAGGAATGTTTCCCGCGCTGTCACAGCTGATCCGGCACCACAGAGGATCCGGTCACTGTTTCCGTGTGACTGACGCATGGGGCCAGCAGCACCTTCGTCTACCTCCCGCCCCCGCGCGATCCTGCCGCCGGGCTCGCCGGAGCAATCCCAAACTCGGTCGTCCGGCCACCTCCAGTGCTTAAACTCGCTGCTAAGCCCTAGTTTTGTGCGAGGAACATGTTGGTGTGATTTCCACGGACTGGCGAAGTCCCTAAACTATCCCGCACCAGGGCAGCGGCTCGGAGGGAGTTCGGCGATGTCGCTCCGATGAGCTAGCCCGCCCAAAGCTCCCTGGAAAGGACCTACAGCACCAGTGACGGTTGGAGAAGCTCGGCATGGAGGTGAAATGGCTTGGAAATGGCTCTAGACTAGGGTTCATCGTGCGTCCAAACCGTCCCGCCATAGCCGCCCTCGGAAAGATTGGAAATATGCCGTGCAAAGTGTGTGTCATGCAAAGTTTGCAAAGCAAACTGGTGCGCCCTTAAGTCTAGTTCTTAGGGGTGAAGTTTTGTGGACTCTAGACAAATATCGATTGGAAATTTCATAAATTCGTACCTGAAGGTCGGTTTGCACCGATCGGAAGAGGATCTCGAAATTCTTCGTCGATGATCCGCGGTTGGTCCTGCGCTTTGGGGGTGAGTTGTGTGGACGTCGTGCGCGTCCAGCGGTGGCCTAGCTCGGCCGTGACAAGCCGCGGTTGAGGCTTTCCACGAGAGCACCTGCTCTCGGTCCTATGGCGGCCGCCGCAGGAACTGGTTTATCTCGGTTTGGGGAGGCGGAACTCACATAGGAATGGCGCGAGGACGTCGGAGGAGGGTCTGTTGTATTGTTTGGTCACTCAGTTGAGGCTCGCACGCGAGCTTTCGGTGTGGCTGATCGATCGGAGGGCAGCGGCAGCGCTGTCCAGTGTCTTGCGCGAGGAGAAGAAAGAGCAACACCGAGGCTTCGGTGATGAAGGTAAAAGGGAGCACGGTAGTGGTTAAAGACGTCCAGGCAGCTCTCCAGCGTGCCGAGATTCAACAGGAGGTGGAGGTGTCGGCTCTGTGCGGTGTCGCCCGGTGGGGAGTCGGCTCTGCCGGTTGCTTCGCGTGGGAGGTGAACAAACAGAGACCCAACACAGCACAGTGCAATATCTTTTGCAATTTTTCAGCTCCCTCAATGACATGTGGGTCCCACAGTTGAGAGCCTCCTTATCCTCTAAAATATCTCCCAAAATTGGCAAATGGTGGAATTCAATTGTGGAAGTTTAAATCTGAGAGGCATTTGGAGAATTGGGCAAGTTTCATCCAAATTCAACTATGCATTTGAATTCTTTGTTATTTAAAGTCCATTTTGGAAAATGGGTTGCAACTCATTTCCATAAATCATGAAACTTGGCATACCCCTTAATTTGGACCCAAGTAATTCAAATATGAAATCTGATTTTTAATTTGGCTGCTGCAAATGAGTTGTAGCACAACAGTTTTGAAGTTCATAGTGTTGCTCTCATTTGATTTTGAGTTGAACAAATTTCTTCCAAATCTGACTTTAGCCTTCCCACACATATGGAAACTTCCACTCTTGGTTTTAAACCCCCCTTGGGTTCCAAGTTTTCAAACAAACATTTGAACTTGTGTGAGGAAAGCCCTCATGTGGGTTATCACATGTGGAAAAGTTTTAACAAGTCCCAAATTTCATTCATATGAAACCAACTTTTGCAAACAAGAGTTTCGTTGTATTCATATTTTTGGGACCTTTACATTCCTCCCCCTTAAGAGGAATCTCGTCCTGAGATTACAAAAGAAGAACGAGACGGGAGGTAATTACAAAGTTTATGACAAAAGTTCCGGATAGTTCTTGTGGATGTAATCTTCGGTTTCCCACGTCGCCTCTTCCAGGGTATGATTACTCCACAGGACTTTGTAAAATCGCAAAGTCCGATTTCGGGTGATCCGGGTCTTTTCGTCGATAATCTGTACAGGCTGCTCGACATAGGTGAGATCCGGCGTCAACTCGTCGATGTCTTCGGTGCGAACAGTAGCAGTAAACTTGGGACATTTACGCAGCTGGGACACGTGAAATATGTCGTGAATACCGGCAAGGTTTGACGGTAGTTCCAGCCGGTAGGCTACAGTTCCGCACTTCTCCGTGATAGCAAACGGACCGATGAATCGGGGAGCAAGTTTCCCCTTGACACCAAACCGATGAATCCCTTTCATCAGAGACACACGAAGATACACGTGCTCTCCGACATCGAAATGCAGCGGTCGGCGCCTCTGATCCGCATAGCTTTTCTGACGAGATTGGGCAGCTTTGAGGTTCTCTTGTATTATCCGAACTCTCTCTTCGGCTTCATTGACAAGATCAACCCCGAATGTTACTCGTTCACCGACTCGCACCAATTCAATGGTGTACGGCACTTTCGGCCGTATAGAGCTTCATATGGTGCCATTTTGATGCTCGTCTGATATCCGTTGTTGTACGAGAACTCCACCAGCGGTAAGTGATCATCCCAGCTCGTCTGATATCCGGTGGATGGCACATGCTCTTAGCATATCTTCCAGTATTTGATTCACCCTCTCAGTTTGCCCATCGGTTTGAGGGTGATACTCAGAGCTTCAAATCAGTTTGGTCCCCAAGGATGCGTGTAGCTGCTCCCAGAAACGGGCTATGAACAGCGATCCTCTATCTGACACAATGGTACAGGGAACTCCATGTAAGCACAAGATCCGTGCTATGTACAGCTCCGCATACTGCTTTGCGTTATATCTTGTATGCACAGGGATGAAATGTGCTGATTTGGTTAACCAATCAACGATTACCCAAATCGAATCATGGTTGTGGGAGGTCATCAGCAACCCAATGATGAAGTCCATACTCAAGTCTTCCCACTTCCATGCCGGTACTTGCAATGGCTGCAACAGGCCCGACTTCTTCACATGGTCGGCCTTGACTCTTCGACACGTATCACATTCTGAAACGTACTTTGCAACTTCACGTTTCATATGTGTCCACCAAAACTTCTTCCGGAGATATTGGTACATTTTATTGCTGCCCGGATGAATGGAAAATTTGGACAAATGAGCTTCATCCAAAATTTTCTTCCGTAGTCCCATATCCTAGGGCACTACAATCCGGTTGTTGAACCACAAAGTACCTTCATCGTCCTTCCGGAAGCATTTCATTTCTCCGTTGTCTATCCTTCGCCGTATGTGAAACATACCCTTGTCTTTTCGTTGAGCTTCAATTATCTCCTCTCGGATGGTAGGAATGAGAGCGAGATTATAGAGAGCTCCATACGGGACGACACGGAGGCTTGGTTCTTCATCATCCATTTCAGCAAGAGTCAGGTGATGGATATGCGCCTTACGACTGGGCGCATCGGCGACCACATTCGCCTTTCCTGGATGATAATGAATCTCAAGTTCATAGTCTTTCATGAGCTCCAGCCATCTTCGTTGCCTCATGTTCAATTCTTTCTGAGTGAAGATGTACTTCAAGCTCTTGTGGTCGGTGTAGAGGTGTACAAGATTTCCGAGCAAGTAATGCCTCCACATCTTCAAAGCAAGGACCACGGCAGCTAACTCAAGATCATGAGTTGGATAATGTTGCTCGTGATTTCTGAGTTGACAAGATCCATAAGCGACCACTCGTCTTTCTTGCATCAGCACGCAGCCAAGACCGGTGCCAGATGCATCGCAATACACGTCGAATGGCTTCATCGTATCCGGCTGAGCAAGAAATGGAGCTGTTGTGAGATGCTTCACTAAAGTCTTGAAAGCTTGTTCACACGCAGCATACCACATAAATCTGGTATTCTTCTTTAATAATTCCGTCATCGGTTTAGCAATCTTGGAGAAACCCGGAATGAACCTCTGGTAATAACCCGCTAAACCGAGGAAGCTACGGATTTCATGCACTGACTTTGGTGACTCCCATTTCTGCACTTGGATAATCTTACTCGGATCTACAGCGATGCCCTCCGCTGAAATGATGTGTCTGAGAAAAGGTACTTGATTAATCCAGAATTCACACTTGCTGAATTTTGCATAGATCTGATGATCTCGCAATCTTTGTAGCACAATATGCAGATGTTCATCATGTTCTTCCTCTGACTTGGAGTACACCAAGATATCATTGATGAAGACAACGACAAATTTATCCAACGCCGGCATGAACACTGAATTCATCAGGTACATAAAGTGTGCCGGGGCGTTGATCAAACCAAAAGACATAACGAGATACTCATACAGCCCGTATCTCGTTGAGAATGCTGTCTTCGAAATATCTTCTGCCTGGAATTTAATCTGATGATATCCGGACCGAAGATCCATCTTTGAAAATACCTTCGCACCCACTAATCGATCGAAGAGCATATCAATGCGAGGTAGTGGATACTTGTTCTTGATGGTAACGGCGTTCAAAGGACGATAATCAACACAAAGCCGTAGTGTTTCGTCCTTCTTCTTGACAAACAATGCTGACAACCCCAAGGTGACTAACTCCGTATAAAGCCCTTGCTCATTAGGTCATTCAGCTGCGTCTTCAATTCTGCCAGTTCATTGGGTGCTATCTTGTACGGCCTTCGTGATATCGGTGTTGTCCCCGGTATAAGTTCAATTTTGAACTCAACGTCTCGCTCAGGCGGCATGCCCGGTAAATCATCGAGAAACACATCCGGATACTCACGTACCACCGGAATGTCCTCTATCTTAACAGCTTCCGTGTGGTTCACTGTTGCAATCTGCTGCCGTCTGGCGCCCAGAATTAGTATGTGAAGACCGTTCTGTGGGGAGTTGAGCTCAACGGTCCTGGAGCTGATGTTAAGAACCGCTCTGTGGTAATTCAACCACGACATCCCCAAAATTATGTCGATCTTCAGACCCTCAAGAATAATGAGAGTCGCAGGGTATATTCTACCTCCCAAACAAAGAGGTGCTCGGGAGACAACCTCGCTTGCGGTACTACTGCCCCCGGGCGAAGATATGAGGTATTGCCTCTTTGTATAAACTGTTTGGAGCTGATGTTGAGCCACAAAAGATTGGCTAATGAAGTTGTGTGTGGCACCAGAATCAAAGAGAATCAAAACCGGTAGCTGATTCAGAGAAAAGATCCCTGCTAAAGCGGCTTCTCCTTTCGGAACATCATCAATCACAGTATAGTGAATGTTGCCCCTTATCTGCCCTCCTGTCTGCAGATTGAGGTACGGGTCGTATTGTTGTAAATATGATGACCCGCAGCCTCTAGTTCCCTCCGGACAATGCCTAGCATAATGGCCCATACTCCTACAAGTGAAACACGGATGTCTTTCCGATTTTTCGTTGACTTGCGGTGGGATGCTAGGTACACCTGGCTGCAGCGATGGAGCACAAACCACCGTCTGATGCTGCGGCTGTGGAGGTGGTGCAAGTTGTAGAACTTGACCAACAATCAATCTATGAGGAGTTGATCATACAGGTGGCCTCCATCTTTTACCGGGTGGCGTTTGATACACCAAACGGTACTTCTGGGGCACATAACTTGTGCTGGCCTGCTCGATCTCACTCATTTTTCTTTTCTCAGCTTGCCACTCAAGTGTCGGCTTCTCTTGGATGAAAGCCGCATCAACCATGTCGGTGTAACTGCCGTTATTGTGCACGGCCAACTTCTCCTGTAATATGGCACTCAGGCCATGGAAGAATAGGTCACACCGTGCCTCTTCTTTCGCCACATATTCGGGAGCATATTGGGCCAAAAGGTTAAACCTTCTGACATACTCGAGGACACTCATGTCCCCTTGCATCAAGCCCAAAAATTCCTCCCGCTTTGCCTTGACAATACCTAGTGGTATGTGACGAGTACGAAAGGCTTCACAAAACTCACTCCATGGCACTTGATGGTCCTCCGGAATGGTGGCAAGATGATCGACCCACCAGTTTCCAGCGGCTCCATGGAGTTGCTGAGCGGCAAACTTAGTTTTCTGGTAGTCGTCACACTTGAATACTCCAAATTTGGACTCCATGACACGAAGCCACTGATCTGCTTCTACAGGTTCGGTAGCTTCTGTAAAGATTGGCGGTTAAGTCACCAAGAAGTCCAGATAAGCGTTCCGAGGTGGAACGACTTGTTGCGTGTTCTGGAGTACGCCTTGCTGTAGCAAAACTTGGAGTAAGCGTGTGTGTTGATGCGTTGCTTCTTGGAGTAGCCTAGTGTTCTCTTGGTTAGACTCGATGACTCGAGTCATAAGATCCATCCATCCCATTGATGGTGGTTCCGACAGTGGAATAGAGGCATCACCGCCTCGGTGAGAACTCCTGGCCCTACTCCTAGAGCGAGCACGAACCATACTGCAAAAATGTAGTTGAGAAGAGTTAAACAAGAACTCAGCAGCATGTGAGACTAATGAAAACATGAATATGTCAAAACTTTATGAAAGCAGTAACAAAATTCATGTTTACACAACTCCTTAGTAGGCATAGCTATCCAGCCTATCTGTACAGAACAGACCTTTATGCACTATCTCCAGATTTTGATCTAGTTAAAAGCATTTTCATAACTCATGTTGCATACCAAAGTTAAATTTAACTTCAGTATCTTTCCAACGAGTACTCATATGCTTTCAGATCATCTTTGGATTAAAAGTTATGATTTTTCAAAGTTGACAGAATTCCTGGATAAAATTTGCCAGCATCTCCTTTGTATGTGGCTGATTTTATCACAGTTGTATATGCAAATACAAAACAAATCTGAACAAACTTTGAACTAAAAAAATGTTGCAAAATTAATAAACTTTCTAACGGTGTATCATAGGCTTCTTTAGGATTTTTCTAGAGAAGGTTATGGCTTAAAAACAGAAAGGTCCAGAGAGGTTTTGCTGCTGTTCTGGTTCTGGATAGTTTACCTTCCTCTGAACTTTCTACCAATTTAACGTGTGATTTTGCTCTGGAGGTCTACAAAGAAGTTGTCGATCACTTTAAAATCTTCCCAGAACCGTATCATACACCTTAATTGGGTCAAGATACTCAGAGTTATGCTCTGTTAAAGTCCAGAAAGAATTTCTGCCGAAAACAGAGCATTCTGTTTTTGAAATCTTTGAAGCCTAGTCTTTCTCTCATTTGAATCTTAGCTCAAAATAAGATTTCAGTAACTAATATTTGTTTCAAACTTCCATTTTTAGTCAAAAGTTAGTTCATGAGTCATTTCTTCAAAGGAAAGGGGTTATTAAGTTTAGTACGGCGCCGATGCACCGTAAGAAACATGTCGGTACTATGTAGCCTCACCCAAAAGAAAATTCTAACCGGACTATACTGGCATATTCGTTTTACCAGTGGCACTAAAACGGTCACTCGCTGTGAGACCTATGTGTGCTGAATACATTGGCTTTGACGATAAAAGTTTTGAATACTACCAAAACACCTTTTTAACAAGGTCCGACTCTAGGTCCGAGCTCCTGCAAGGTCCGACAATAGGTCCGACGTAAGGTCCGACTTGCTTTGTCTAGGTCTGACTTATTTTGGCTAGGTCCGACTTGTTTTTGCTAGCTCCGGTGATAGGTCCGACTAGCTTTGGTATGTTCCGTGCTAGGTCCGACTAAGCTTTACTAAGCTCCGGCGCTAGGTCCGACTAGCTTTGGTAAGCTCCGGTTCAAGGTCCGGTTAGCTTTGGTAAGGTTCGGAGCTTGATTGCAATGGTTTTGCTTTTAACTTGCAATGTTTCGAACTTGCTTTACTCTTATGGAAAATTTGCTTAGTATTATTTTACTAAGTTTTTGGTGTGTTTTGGTGGTTATGGCTGATATCATTTTGCTATGGTTTACAACATGCTTATGTGAGGTGCTCAGGTAAGATGTTGTAGTTTCGGAACTAACGAGGGTCAAGTCGAGGACTTGTGCTCGGAAGTATTGGTTGTTTATTCATGTGCAGGTGTTGCTTGAGTTCAAGACATGGCTGGTGACGGGATCCATTGAACTAGTCTTAGGGAGAAGATGAGGTGCAACAACCAAGTTCGGGAGGAATTGTGGTTGAGTTGATCGGGAGGTTGCGCAGTATGTTTGAATCAAGAATAATGCATATGAAGGTATCTTGGACATCGTTGGAAGATGTTTGCATGTGTGCAAGGAGTGCATGGACGTGGCTGCATGGTTCCAAGGCGTGATGAAGAGATGTGGACGTAAAGAATTGGTCGGAAAGGTCCAACCGACTAGGTTATGGATTCAGGCTGCGGCTGAGTCGTGTTTGACTCAAATATGGAAAGTTTTGAGTTGGTTATGATAGGATTCGTGTGGGTCACGAATTTGAGTTGTTTTAGGAATGTTTGGGATGTTACTAAGGTGTTTGGAAGTCTTAAGATTGCTTCTATCTGCGTGTAGAAGAGTCTTGAGCAGTATTGGAAAGTTACAGTTTGAATCCAAGTAGGAGTAGGAGTCCTAGTTTAAATTGGGTTGGACTTAGGGCTGGTTATATAAGCAAGGGAGGCCAAGGCTCGTGGGTGCACGACTTTGGGGCTGTTCCTCTTGTGTTTTAATAAACAAAATTCGTATTCTAAAGGAACTTTTGTGCCTTGTTCGTCCGACTTGTTTCAGACAAGTTTTTCTCGTCGAGTTTCTGTTCAGCACTATCTTGCTTCGGTGGTTTTATGATAACTCGAGTTTTGAAGATCCAATTGATGTGATTCTTTTTGGGTTGTCTTCACAACTTGATTATGTATCATCTTTGAAAATTTCACGGTCATTGAATTTGTGGTTTCTGATCTACACGAGTTTCTTTGCAGTATTCCAGAACTGTTTTTCTCGCGTAGGACAGATTGACCTTTGTTCGATCTTTCGATCGTAACTTGAGTTTCTCTCAACGGATTTTCATGATTCTTATTGTGACGTCTTCGTGACTTGATTGTCTACAATCTATACTAGTTTTGTCACAGTTGAACACGTTTAGATTAGTCGCACACACGGTTTCTTTAACAGATCGATTTTCTGTTGAGGGGTGTTTTGTTGCTTCCGCTGAAAAGTTTTTATCTACCATTCACCCCCCTCTGGTAGCTTTACACGTGTACTTCGATCCTACAATTGGTATCAGAGCCAGGTTGCTCTAATCTTTGTGATTTTCACGTGTTTTGACTAATCATCATGGAGAAATACTCCGCCAAACCTTGTGTGTTTAGTGGTATTGATTTTCGCGTTTGGAAGGCACACATGGAAGCTTTCATCTAGGCACAAGGCTTTGCAATATGGGAAAAGGTGTACAAGCCTTACGATGTGCCTTCAAACGATCAAGTCACGGCTACAAACATGAGAGATGTCGACAACAACAACAAGGCTCGGAACTTGATCATACAAGGACTAACTCAGAGCGACTTCGACCGTGTTGCACACCTCCGATCGGCGTACGATGTGTGGAGAGCACTTTGTGACTACCACGAAGGATCCAACACGATCAAGGAGGTAAGACAGGATATGTTCAAGAAAGAATATGCGCTTTGAGATGCAACCCGGTGAGTCCATTGATGACCTCTTTGCTCGCTTTAATAAAATTCTCAGCAACTTGCGTAGCGTCAATGTTAATTTTTCAGATGCTAAAAATGCTAGGCAATTACTAAGTGCATTAGACATGTCAATTTGGGAGATGAAAGTAACATCCATACGTGAATCCACTGTCATGAGTACTCTTACATTAGATGTGCTTTATTCTAAGCTAAAAACTCATGAAATTGACATTATATCATGTAAGAACCCAAATAAGACTATTGCATTTGTCTCACAATGTGATATGCCTAGCTCCGGCCAATCATCTAGCAATACACTTGCTTTGCTGTCTTCACTAACCCTGGAACAGATTGAGGAGTTTCCAGAGGAGGAGCTAGTACTTCTTTCTACTAGGTTCTCAAAAGCATTGCAAAATGTGAGAACTAGAAGGAGAGGAAGCTTCGGACCTCAACAATGCTTTGAATGTGGTAAGTCAGGACACTTTCGTATTGCCCTAACCTTTCAGGTCCTTCTAACCGTGATGAAAAGCAGAATAAAGTCAAGTCCTCTTTTGGCAACACCAACAAGAAAAAGAAGGGTTTTACAGGACGCAAACTGATAAACAGTTTCATCACCGCACTTCAAGAACTTGGCTCGAGTGATGTAGACATTGGAAGTGATAAAGATGCAGATGATCTGACAAACTTGTGCTTCATGGCGGGCAAATCAAAATCAAGTATGGAGGATGCAGAACGCAACAGTGACAACGAAGAGGTATGTCCTACTTGCAAAGAAATGTGTGATGCTATTTCTCGTGCCACTATTATTGTTAAGAAAAAGGACAAAAAGCTTAGGGACAATGCTGTTAAAATTGAGTCACTAGAATCTGAAATTAATCGTTTAAAATCCTTTATTCCTAGTGATGATTCTTGTTCCCCATGTGATTTAATATACGAACAATTATCCTCTCTAAGAAGTGCACACACCTCCACACTTGATAAACTTGAACTTGAAATCGAAAAGAACAAAAAGTTTGCTGCACTTAATGATAAAAACTTGAAAGATGCTTCTTGTTCTATAATTGATTTGCATTGTTCTACTTGCGATGATCTTGATAAGAAACTACAAGATGCTATGAAAGAAATTTCTATATTGAACAATGCTTTACGTTCTCATGAAGTTAAATATTGTTCCAATTGCAAATTAAAAGGAAAAACTTCATGTGAAAATTGCCTTGATCTATCAAATAAACTTGATAACATGCATAGGACATTAGATCGGTTTTGTAATGGGAATAAGAACCTAAACTTGCTGCTGAATTCTTCCAAGTCTTGCAATGATAAAACTGGTTTAGGTTTTGATTCACATGCTCATGCTAAGGAACATCCATCTAAAATTGTGAAATCATTAGGATGTGGTTTGATTCAAACAGTTCCTAAACAAAAAGAAGTGGTTTTTAAATCTGCAGGAGTGTTGTCACATTCGGGTTCAAATAAGCATACTGCATGCTCATCTAGAAATGAACACAAAGTTAAATTCCATTGTACCTATTGTGGTAGAGATGGTCATATCATAGATTTTTGTTACAGACTAGCTAAACAACATAAAAAGGAAAGAATGTAAGCTAGATCTTATAACTCTCATGCAAAATTTGCTGCACATACTAAACCATCATCAGGAACATGCAACCTGCTGTTAGGAGTCAGAAATATTCAAAGTTTACCTCTGGAGCTTCATTTTTTGCCTCCGGAGCTTCAGTTTTTGCCTTCGGACCTTTTGTTTTTGCCTCCGGAGCTACTGATTTTCGTGCTACACAAGTAACACCTCATAGGTCAGTAGTTAAGAACAAAAAATCTCAAACTTTGACTCATAAACCTGCTGTTTTATCTCAGCTTTCGCATGTTATTCCTGCTGGACATCGTGTGACTCAGTACTAGATTCCTAAATGCCTTTTAACTAACCCCAGTATTGAGTCATCGACGTATTGTGCTTCTATGTAGGTTACACGCTTGAGGAAGGAGAACATTTGGATTGTGGATTCAGGTTGCTCACGCCACATGACCGGTAACAAAGAATGGTTCTCCTCTCTCTCTTTTGTGTCATGTGTAGAGAATGTTACTTTTGCCGATAATTCTTCAACTCCTATAATTGCTAAGGGTTCGGTTAGAGTAAATGATCACTACACTTTGAAGGATGTGGCACTTGTCAAAAATTTGAAATACAACTTGCTTTCTATTTCACAATTGCTAGATGAAAATCTGGAAATTATTTTCAATAAAAACTGCTGCAAAGTTGTAGGTTCAAATAGTGAGCTTATTTTTAACATGTCTCGGTTTGGAAGAGTTTTTAAAGCTGATTTTGATATGTCTTCCTCTAAGCATAGATGTCTAGTTGCAAATGATTCCAAAGATTTATATTTTTGGCATCGTAGGCTTGGTCACGTAGGCTTTGATCATCTCACGCGTGTTAGTGCTCTTGATCGCATACGTGGGCTGCCTAAGCTTAAAAGGGACAAAGAAATTGTGTGCTCTTCTTGTAGACATGCTAAGATGGTTGCAGGTTCACATGCTCCTCTCACAATGACCATGACAACTGAACCGGGTCAACTTTTACACCTTGACACCGTAGGACCTTCACGTGTTCAATCCTTCGGAGGTAAATGGTATGTTCTTGTGATTGTTGATGACTATTCTAGATACTGTTGGGTTTACTTTATGGATTCTAAGAATGAATCTTTTAGTCACTTTAGAACTTTATTTCTTAGATTATCAATTGATCACCCCGGATCTTTAAGAGCAATTAGAAGTGATAATGGAACCGAATTTAAAGATCAATCGTTTGATCACTTTTGTGCTGAAAATGCAATAGATCATCAATTTTCTTCACCATATGTACCTCAACAAAACAGTGTCGTAGAGAGAAAGGACAGAACCTTAGTTGAGATGGCTAGGACTATGCTTGATGAATATTAAACTCCTAGGAAATTTTGGGCTGATGCAATTGCAACCGCTTGTTATGTCTCAAATCGTGTTTTCTTGCGTGCTAAACGAGGTAAAACACCATATGAGCTGAGGTTTGGACATAGGCCTAGTGTCACACACTTTAGGGTCTTTGGTTGCAAATGCTTTGTTAAGAAACATGGTAATCTTGATAAATTTGAAGCTAGATCTGTTGATGGCATGTTTCTTGGTTATCCATCACATACTAGAGGTTACCGTGTGCTTTTACTTGATACTAACAAAATTGTGGAGACTTGTGAGGTTTCTTTTTATGAAGCTAGCCCAGGTACTAGTTCAAATATTGCAGGTCCGGATCCATATCCGCAGGGGGAGAGTATTTTCGTTGAAGAAGAGGAAGAAGTGGTGCTGCTGCCCGAAAATTCAGCAGCTAATGACATTGTTCCAGCTCCTGATCTTGATTCGCAGCCAGCACCGACGACCACCATTGCTGGTCCAGATCCTCCTCACGTCACAAGCTCATCTATTTGTGATGAACATGAAGAAGAAGAAGCTTGTGAAGTGTCCACTCCCCTCCGGATTCTCAAAAGTCATCCTTCACAACAAATTATTGGAAGCTTGCATGAACGATTTACAAGATCCAGGTTTTTCGACCCCAATTCTCATGCTCATTCTGCTTTTGTTCCTTCTTTTGAACCCAAAGATATATCACACGCATTCACTAATGAATCTTAGATTATTGCCATGCAAGAAGAGTTAGAAATTTGAAAGAAATAATGTTTGGAAACTTGTACCTCCACCTCAAGGTCACACTTTAATTGGAACTAAATGGGTGTTTAAAATAAACAAAGTGAGGATGGGGTTGTGGTTAGGAATAAGTCTAGGTTGGTTGCTCAAGGTTTCACACAAGTTGAAGGTCTAGATTTTGATGAAACTTTTGATCCTGTTGCTAGATTAGAAGCCATAAGAATTTTGTTAGCTTTTGCTGCATCTAAAGGTGTTAAGCTATATCAAATGGATGTTAAAAGTGCTTTTCTTAATGGCTACATAGGTGAGGAAGTTTATGTCAAACAACCATCTGGTTTTGAAAATCCAAAATTTCCTAATCATGTTTACAAATTGTCCAAATCCTTGTACGGTCTCAAACAAGCCCCTAGAGCATGGTATGATAGGTTAAAAACATTCTTACTTGAAAAGGGGTTTACCATGGGCAAGGTTGATAAAACTCTTTTTGTGCTTAAGCATGGCAATGACTCATTATTCGTTCAAGTGTATGTGGATGATATTATCTTTGGTTGTGCTTCTCATGATCTTGTGTCTAAGTTTTCAGCTAGATGAGTTCAGAATTTGAGATGAGTATGATGGGAGAACTCACGTACCTTTTGGGGCTGCAAATCAAGCAAACCAAGGAGGGTACCTTTGTGCATCAAACAAAGTATATAAAAGATCTCCTAAGGCGCTTCAACATGGACAAAAGCAAGCCTCTTCAGACACCAAGGGGAACAGCAACAACACTTGAACTTGATGAAGATTGTGATCCCGTTGATCAAAAAGAATATAGAAGCGTGATCGGATCACTTTTGTATCTCACGGCATCAAGACCGGACATACAATTCAGCGTATGTCTTTGTGCACGGTTTCAAGCCTCCCCACGTGCTTTACATCGTCAAGCCGTCAAAAGGATTCTCAGGTACTAACATGGAACTCAAGAATTTGGCATTTTTCTTCCTTCTTCCTCAACCGTTACTTTGAAAGCTTTTTCCGATGCTGATTTTGGGAGTTGCAGGATTGATAGGAAAAGTACTTCTGGTCCTTGTCATCTTCTTGGTAATTCACTTGTTGCCTGGTCCTCTAGAAAACAAAGTTCAGTTGCACAATCCATGGCCGAATCTGAATATGTAGCTGCTGCTAGTGCTTTCTCACAAATTCTTTGGATTGTTCAAACACTTAAGGACTATGGGGTTGATCTAGATAGTGTTCCACTGTTTTGTGATAACACTAGTGCCATTTGCATTGCTAAAAACCCCCGTGCAACATTCGAGAACTAAGCACATTGACATTAGGTATCACTTTCTCCATGATAATATCGAAAAAGGGAACATTGAGCTTCACCATGTAGATACCGAACAACAATTGGCTGACATTTTTACAAAACCTTTGGATTTCACTCGTTTTTGTTACATTCGTAGTGAAATAGGGGTTATGCATCCTCGTGGCTTAAATTGAGGGAGAATTTTGAAACTTGGGAAGTCTATGTGTGAATCTGAAATTAAAATAATATGAGCATAGTATTTCATGCATATATGACTTTGTGATTCCTTTTTCATTATGAAAGTTCTTACTACATTACTCGTGTTATACATTTTGTAGTTTTTACCATGTCTAGTAATTGGAATAATTACTTACACTAAATCTGGTCATGGTCGAACTTTCTTGCTGTTTTGAACTTGTTGCATGCTCACAAGTGCTTTTAATCATAAAGAATTAATCAAGTAATCAACTCACATGTTGAGTTTTTATGTTCAAATAAAAAATGAGAAAAGATCAAGAGAATATGCATGCATCGCACTTCTTCTTTTGAGATGGCTTATCATTGCACTTAGATATGAACTTGAAAAGAGTTGTGTATGACTAAAACCATGTCCTTAAGCTTCTGACTGTCAAATGACATAGGCTTGGCTTGGTTGGTTAGAATAAGGCTGATGCTGCATATAATCTCTTGCAAATGTCATAAGATCAAAAGTTGTGCTTTAAATGATAAATAAAATACAGCAACAAGTGTCATGCTTTCAGGTCTTGAAATAGTTAAGTTTGTGAGATCATGACTTGCTTAAATTGAAAATTACACTTGATCTCTAGCATGGCTTACACTACTTTATGTATCTCATTGATGTGATAGTGTAAGTTACTTGATAGTATGATTTGGATGAGCTTTGTTTTATATGTAATGTTATAATGTGCTCATAACAAATTAAAATTTCTCTTTTTACCTTGCTGAATACATTGTCAAAGGGGGAGAAATTGATCACACATTCACAAGTGTTTTGGCCCGATTCTTCTCAGGGGGAGAATTTTTGGTATTTTTTTCTTCTCATTTTATTTCTGATTTACAAAGGGGGACAAATTGTTCTCAAAACTTTTCATGTGAATAAGCCAATGTTCGGATTTTATGATACCACGCTGACATGACCCCATTGGTCCTGTCGAGCCAGGATCACGCTGAGGGGTGCTGCGTTGCACAGCACCGGATAACACACGTCAAAGGTACAAAGCGGAAGCGGAAATTTTATTACATAAACAAGTTTATGAACATGTTTACATCAAAATAAGTTCAGTCTACACTCGCGGGCGTAGACTAAGCATCAAGTGCACGTTCAGCCCTCGAACGTGTCCTTGCTAGCACACACGCACACTAACTCGGCGGCGTGCACGACTCCCACTCGACGGGGTTCCCCTCCTGGGGTTCCGTCTCCTCCTCGGGAGTCCCTTCCTCATAGAACCCTGCAAAAGCTTCAAACACAAGCAGTGAGCACGAAGGCTCAGCAAGTCTGACCTGTCTCACCTAAACATGGAACTTCTACATGAGGGTAATGGGTTACATGGGGTAAAAATCATTTGCAAGGACTCGCCTAATTAGTAGAACCTTACTTTCAAGTTTTAGCAGCAGGTTGTGGAGAACCTTACGCTAGGGCACATGAGAGAGCCGCAATCAAACAAGAAACGCATTTCTCTCATGTACTTTGCCCAAGGTTGAAAAGAACTTTAGTTAGCTCTAAGCTACAGCATATCATTAACAATCAATGTCCAGCTTTCAATCAGCAACATTTTAACATGTGACTAGCCTGTTCTTTCTACGTCACGGTACAGTGAACAAGTGGTACTCACTGACCGCGAGGGACGGCGATTATAATCGATTTACACCTGCAGGGTTACCCGAACAACCCGTCACGTATGCCCGTACTCGATGTTGCCTACAACAACCATCACGGACGCCGTACGCAACTACCTTTCACTCGTCAGCCAAATATTGAACCGGTCCCATCGTCCCGAGCAAGAGGTCTCTGCACGCGCATCTCTGTGCCGCCAGCCGATTTACACCTCGAGCTCTCAACCTACCCTCTGAACGACGGGCAATGCCCCAATACCCAGCTACCCGAGTTACATCAGTTTCTCGGTTCCCATATAGCCGGTAGGTCTTCGGTACTGTTCTAGCTTGTTCAACAGGCCCGCACACGGCTCGGTCCTCAATCGACACAAGCGGAGCTATAGCACACAGGCCCCAAAGTCCTGTTGCCCTTACTCTCCGCTCGGTCTCATCTTTCTTGCCATGTATATCATGTGCTATCTCTACCCGAGCAATGTGCCTCTAGCCTATTCTCGCGAGTAGTTCCAACTACTCGACTTGTACCGAATCCTACTCTATCCTAGCAATGCAGTAGCTAACGGGGTTTGCAATCCTAAACCCAACCCGTGGTTTTCTTGGCTATGCAGTTGGATTTCCAAACAAGACTCTAATGCACAGAACAAAGGAAACAAGTATGTGCTCAAAACAATAAAAAATTGTAAAAAGGTTAATGCAAACCGGAGCTTGCCTTGCTGCTCTTGGTCGTAGGCTAGCTGTTCCTCCGGAGTTACGAAGTCTAGGACTTCGGGTTCTTCCTCGACCTTAGCGACTACATGATAAGAGCAATATATGTATCAACTTAAATGCATTTGTATTAACTTTGAAGTTGTGAAGTCTATAACCCTTGCTAGACAGACCTAATGACTGTGAAACTTTTACTGTGGCTTGGTTACAACCTAAACAGATACTTGGTCAAGTTTTAGTTGCAGCAAAGCTCATTTGAGCCCTCCACAATTAATTATGTCCTTGACCTTAATTGGAACTCTTAGGGTGTTCTAGGAATTTTCATGAAACAAACTATGACTTTCTGAAAACTAGATTTTCAGAGGGTTCTAATGGAGTTGGTCTCACTTAATTTGAAGGTTCCTAGCTAAAGATATGAGCTAAACAATTTCAGAGAAAATTCAGAAAATGTTTCTGAACATTTTCTATTTTCTCTGGAACAGTTTCACTAATCACACTGTTAGGTGGATCTAATGAGCTCAAATGGATCTGAAATTTTTATGGTGGTTCAGGGATATTTTGGTGAATATCCCAGCAAAATTTCAGGATTTTCCTCCAAAGGATTCTCCAGTTAAAATTCCTAACAGTTTAAAATTTGAGGAATTAATTCTGGAGAATTAAGGGTTTTCATGAAGTGAAACTGGATTTGCTGGAATGTACTCGGAGAGCTGAATCCAGCAAAATTTGGTTCACTCAATTTGGAGCTTTCTAGCCAAAGTTATGAGGACTTGAAGTTTGGATGAATTCTGAAAATCGGGGAAAAGTTTAAACTCTCGGGGCCGTGGGGACACGTGCCGATCGTGGAGGTGTCCGGCACACCGGAGATACCACACGTGTCGAGCGCAGAGATGTCCGGCAAACCGGAGATCGCAGGGTATTTGCGCGCCAGCACAGCCGATCCCCGGCCACACCCGATCCCGATTTAAATTCTTCAGCCGCTGACACGTGGGCCAGCCGGCTTCTTCTTCCTCCCACCGTTCTCTCGCGCCCGCGCCGCCGACCTCGCCGGAGCAGACTCGGGGCTCGCCGGCTCGCCGCTGCCGGACCTCCCATGGTCTGAAACTTGCCGCCAGGGGGTTGTCGACGTCGAGGAACACGTCGGTGGTGTCAGGTCAGGCTGGGGGTGACCGGAAACAGCTCGGCGACGTGCCGCGACCTCGGTTGAGGTTTGGCACCGTCGACCGTGGTTTCTAAACCCGCCAACACCTCGAACAAACGGCCCTACAGCATCAGTGTACCACTAGGAAGCTCGACAAGGTGTCAAAAGGTTTCAGGGATGGCGGTAAGTGGGTCGGCACCGTGTGACCGATCGTGCCCGCCATGACCGCCCTCGATCGAGCTCGAAATTCGTCACTCCTAGACAGTTTCACCTTACGGATGCAGAAAAGAACTTGATCGCCGGCTAGTCCAGCGTCTATATGCAAGATTTGATGACCTCCGGAAGATCATAGAGCGAGAATTTAAAGAAACCGTACCGGAAGCTCGGTTTACGGTCGCCGGAGCAAAAACTGGAAATTCTCTGCGGATTCCTCACGGTTGGCTTCCAAACTTGGAGGAGAGCAGCACGGTGGTCGCGCGCTCCTGTTTTCTCTCTTGCTGGACCGTGTATACGCCTGTGGAACGCTGTCCACGGGCGCCCGACTCTCGGCTGAGGCTAGGTCGCCGCGGTGGCGATCGCTCTTGGGCAAAGGAGGTTGGAACTCGGGGTTTCTGGTGTTGGGAAGGTGAAGTGCGACCTCAGGTGGCTGTCTAGCAGCTCAAGGACGAAGGAGGAGATGGTTTTGCTGATTTTTTCGATTGAGCAGAGAGCTGCGGCGAGAGACAATGCCACTGCTCGGGTCTGCCCGCGAGAAGATAAAGCCGGCCGACTCCTGCTCAGTGGAGGCGGTGCCGGTCGCATGGGGGCGCGAGCAAGCCGCCCTGGGCGCCAGCGCGCGAAGAGGGAAGCAGCTGGTGGCGCCGGTGGCTGCTCGGTGGCACAGCTGACAGCTGCTCGGTGGAACTTCCCACCGAGACTCTGACTTTGGTTGCAAGTTTCTCCTTCTTCCCTCTATGACATGTGGGTCCCACCCGGGGTTTTAACCTCTGAAATTTACTCCCAATCACTGTAGTGAACAGTGAACCCCACAATACCCCTGGTGATTCAAATTATTCACCCTTGAGCCATTCGAATTGAATAGGATTCGAATTGGGTTTGGTTTGAGTGAATTCCAGCACAAGTTCAGTTTTGAATTCAAATAAAGTTTGAATTCGTCCCACTTAGCTCATGTCAAGATCAACTCCAAATGGAGTGAAAATTGGTGTGTGTGCTCACAAAAATGTGCTGAATAAGAATATGCCTCCCACTTTTAAATTCAGGGGATAAAAACAGTTTGAATTTGAATGTGGTTTCAAACTGCCCTCTCTCTATCTACACCCAAAATGACCTCAAAAGGGTTTTGAATTTGGGTGAAACTTGGCATGGACCTCAAAAGGGTTCGCTCTCTTCCAACGGTGTGATGGTCAGATTATTGACGTGTGACTTGCGGCTCAGCGCATCTGCCACTACGTTTGCCTTGCCCGGATGATAATGGATCTCTATCTCGTAATCCTTTATCAATTCTAACCATCTTCGTTGCCTCATGTTCAGCTCCTTCTGAGTGAATATGTACTTGAGGCTTTTGTGGTCGGTATATAAATGTACGAGGTTACCGAGTAGGTAGTGCCTCCACATCTTTAGTGCAAGTACCACGGCAGCGAGCTCCAAGTCGTGAGTTGGATAATTTTGCTCATGGTTTCTAAGCTGCCGTGATCCATACGCGACCACTCTTCGGTCTTGCATCAGCACACACCCAAGCCCAATGCCGGATGCATCGCCGTACACATCGAACGGTTTTGTTGTGTTTGGCTGCGCCAAAACCGGTGCTGATGTCAGGTGCTTGACTAAAGCCTTGAATGCTGCTTCACCTGTTGGACTCCAAACATATTTGGTAGCCTTCTTCAGCAGCTCTGTCATTGGCTTGGCAATCTTCGAGAAGTTCGGGATAAACGTCCGATAATATCCCGCGAGTCCGAGGAAACTCCGTACCTCGTGAACAGTTCTCGGGGATTTCCAATTCAACACTTGCGTGATCTTGCTCGGGTCCACAGCGATACCCTCCGCTGAGATGATATGCCCGAGGAAAGGCACTTGCGATATCCAAAACTCGCATTTGCTGAATTTTGCGTATAACTTGTGATCCCCCAGCCATTGCAAGACTATGCGCAGATGTTTCTTGTGATCTTCCTCCGACTTGGAATATACCAGGATGTTGTCAATGAAGACCACGACAAACTTGTCCAGCTCCGGCATGAATACCGAGTTCATTAAGTACATGAAGTGAGCTGGAGCATTGGTGAGGCCGAAGGACATGACCAGGTACTCATAAAGTCCGTACCTCGTCGAGAAAGCCGTCTTCGGAATGTCCTCAGCCCTTATCTTAATCTGATGGTACCCGGATCTTAAATCCATCTTGGAAAAGATCTTTGCTTCGACCAACTGATCAAACAACATGTCGATCCGTGGCAACGGGTACTTGTTCTTGATGGTTACGGCATTTAATGGACGGTAGTCCACGCAAAGCCGCAACGTCTCATCCTTCTTCTTGACAAATAATGCCGAACAGCCCCATGGGGAGGAGCTCGGCCTAATAAAACCCTTCTCCAGAAGGTCCGTGAGCTGAGTCTTCAGTTCAGCCAACTCCTTGGGCGCCATCTTGTACGGCCTTCGGGATATTGGCATGGTTCCCGGTGCAAGTTCAATTTTGAACTCTACCTCTCTATCGGGTGGCATCCCCGGCAAATTGTCCGGGAATACATCAGGGAACTCTCGGACCACTGGAATGTCTTCCAATCTGATGGTTGTGCCTTGATAGACACTTGGAAGTTTTATTTCTGGACTGTCCAGAAATAATGAGTGAGAACCGTGCACTTCTGAGTTTAAGTGCACGACTCGAAGGACGGTGTCTAAAACAGCGTCGTGGCGGGTTAACCACGACATCACTAGGATGACATCGACCTTCTGTCCCTCTAAGATAATGAGAGACGTGGGGTACACTCTACCCGCTAAGCATAATGGTGCTTTGGAGACCATTACGCTTGCTGAAATCTTCCCACCCGGTGAACAAATTAAATATGGACTATCGGTGGGTAGTATTGGCAAACTGTGTTTAGCAATGAAAGCTTGGCTAATAAAATTATGTGTGGCGCCTGAATCAAACAGTACTATAGTGGGATGCTGGTGGAGTTGGAACATACCAGCAAGGATTGGCTCGCCCTCCGGCACGTCCTCAATGGCAAGTTGGTGGACAGTGACGGGCCTAGGGTTTGCCCGCCACGCATTAGTAGGGTTCCGGGGTTGATTCCTCCCCGGAAACTGTGGTGCCACTCCGCCGCCTTGCCTCTCCGGGCAACTGCTCGCGAAGTGTCCTGGACGACCACACTTGTAACATGTGGCCGCTGCTGGTGGAGTACTCAGTGGACGAAAGCCCGGCATGCGTTGCGGAGGTGCAAATGCACGCGGCATCGCCCGCTGCTGCTGTTGTTGTTGCGGTGGTACCAGCAGTGCCGGCCTGAATGCCGGTGAAGAGTACGGCCGACTGCGGAACGGCATCGACCGCTGTGGTGGCTGCCAGCGTGGACCTGATGGTGGGCGATTCACCATCCGAAACTTCTGAGAAGGACCGCCTCCTTCTCCGCTGCTCTGCGGCACGCTTCGCTTTCGCTCTGCCGCCGCCAACTCCTTACCGGAGTCCTCCTGAACAATCGCAGCATCAATGATGTCGTTGAGGCTGCCACGATTGAACATCGCCAACTTGTCCTTCAGGAGCGGATTAAGCCCCTGGTAAAAATGGTCCCGCCGCTTCTCGTCGGTATCAGCATGATACGACGCATATAGTGCGAGATCGTTAAACGCCCTGGAGTATTTCAGCGCGTTCCGGCTCCCTTGTTGCAGGTGTAGGAACTCCTGCGTCTTCCTCTTCATCAGACCTGGCGGTATATGATAGGCCCTGAAGGCCGTCCGGAACTCCGTCCAGGTCATCACTCGGTCGGTGGGCTGTGAAGCACAAAAGTTGGCCCACCACGCGCTCGCTGATCCTTGGAGCTGCTGGACCGCGAACTGAGTCTTGCGCTGCTCGCTAATTTGGAGCAGCCCGAACTTCATCTCTATGGCGCGGAGCCAGTTGTCCGCGTCAAGTGGTTCATCCGCCCCTGAGAATACAGGGGGATGAGTCGCCAGGAAGTCAGAGTAGGAGCTCTGTTGGCGCTCCTCACGATCTTGACGTCTCTCTGGGCGAGACGTATTGGCGATGAGAGTCTGCAGCAACTCTGTGTGCTGCTGATGCGAGCCCGCCATTGCCGCGACAATGTCGGCCAATGTAACCGTTGGCAGTGGCGGTGGCGGTGTTTGCTGTTGCTGTTGCTGCTGTGGCTGTTGTTGTCCCGAGGAGTCCTCGGGAGGTGGTTGGGAGGTCTCTCCCCCTTGACTGGTACCCCCAACGTCAGGGTTGGCACGAGTACACGTCATTCTGAAATTCAAAGCAGCAGCAATTAGCACATGTCTTACTTAAAATTCCATACGCAACAGTAGGTATTGAAGTGACACATGATTAATTTGCACAACATTCACATATATTAATAAAGCAGAAACTTTATACAAGATACATTATTCTCGGATCTCCGAGAAGTCGTGCTCATGTCGTCACTACCTATACATACGCTACTGCCTACACGGCATGTCACCGATTACAAAAGTTGGGTTACGCTACCCTAGCTGCCCTACTTGGCAACCGTAACCCCCTACTCGGAGTAGAACTCGACCTCCTGTGGGTCGTCCTCCTCCGGTACCTCTGCTGGTGGCTCGGGGTCTACCACCTCTTCTCCCATTCCGGGTTCTCCCATGGCTGGAAGACCCAAGACTACCGGTACGCCCAATACCGGGGGCACGAGGTCCTGCAAAGCATGCACCTCGTCCATAGCTTGGTTGTAGTCCTCTTCCCAGCCTTGTTCTTCCTCAATAGCGTCGTCCCGCTCTTGAGCAAGGTCCTCATTCTGCTGGGTTAGGGTCTGCACCAGCTCTTGCAACGCCGCGATGTCAACACGGCTCTTCTTCTTTGCCTTCTTCAGACGACGCAACTGATTGTGTTGTTCATTCAGTCGCTTAATCGTCGGAAGGAGCACATTGCGGAGTGCGCTGTGAGCACTCTCGAAATGATCTCCACGGCTTGTGCTCTCCTTGAGATTGGTGGCGAGATGCTCCGTATGAACAGCTTGGCTGTCCATCACAGCGTTTCCCGCCCTCATTTGGAGGCTGAGATTTGCCTCCGCGGGGTTGTACCTTGGGCAACTCGGGTCTGTTGCCTCCAGGTACCTCTCTTCCCACACATGCTGAGCTCGTCCCTCCACCGGAACGAGTGTGTATGGAGTGCCCTCCATAGCCTGCACGTGTAGTTGGCAGAAACGTGACATAGTGTCACGGGCTGCCACTTGCCACATCCCTTCCGGTTGTCTTCCTCTCACCGTGACGGTGAATGGCACCCAACCGGGTGGCGTAGGTTCTGCAGGAACTTCGACATGGGTCATCCACGTCTTGTTCCCCTCTTCGCCTTCTTCCTTGGCGAAGTATTGCGGCATCTGGTTGTACCCGAAATATTGGAGCATTTGCCACAATGCTTCCGGGTAGCCGCTACGGTCAGAACAGTGGTAAGCCACCCACCCGTTCTCCAACTGTTTATCTGCTGCCATGTGTAAAAATATATTTGAGAATTGTCAAATATTTATTTAAACAGTTAACCCCTGAGTTATAACATAAAACATGTCATTGAACCCATAAAACTTGGAAACGTAGTTCAAATTTTTAAACAAATTTGACTGCTGATCTGCTGTTACCATGACAGCCCTGACCAGTTTCCATTTCAACCTGATTTAGGCCAGTTTAAAAGCAAAACCAATTCTGGAGCTCAACATCAAAGTTAAAGCTAACTTCAATAGCTTTCCAGAAAGTGTTTTCTTGGCCTAATATCTGTCCTGGTTCAAAAGTTATGAGATGTAAAAGTTAAAAGAATTTCCGGAATCAATTGGACAGCACCTCCCTGCTTTAGGTACTGAATTGATCCAAGAATCCCAGTTAATTCTGTTCCCAATCTGACAAAACTTTCTGTTACAAAGTCGTAACCCATCTCATAAGCTTTCCAGAAGTACCTCATTTCCTATTTTTGGATTTTCAAGCAGGAAGTTATGCTTAATTTACAGAGAGTTTACAGAGAGCCTTTGCTCTGTCCTGTTTTCTGGACAGTTTCAACTCTACTGTATTTTTCGAGTGGTTAAGGGATGAAAACACCTCTGGACCTCAACAGAAGAGTTGTAAAGCTCTTCCAACGCTTTCCAGAAATGTATCATATGACCCCAACCTCGAAAGAACTCAACCTCTAACCTCTGATTAACTTCAGCCTTGATTCAGCTGAAAACAGAGTGCTCTGTCCTTAACATCCTATAAGTTGAAAACTTGTTAACTTTGAATATCCTGTTCAAGGGAAGGAGTTACCTCAAGTTTTACTACTTTGGATCAAAACCTTCAAGTTTTTAAATGAAGTTGTTCATTTAGTTGGGTGTGACGTCGATGCGTCACCAGATTATGTCGGTACTACGTCCTCACAAAGGAAAAACCTATACCGGGCTTAGCCGGCTTCGTTAGTTCAGTGGCACTACTCGTCACTCGCACATGGATGCTACACATCTACCGTTTCGTTGTCAGGCTACCTGCAGAAACTCAATCAATCATCAGACTCGGCTGCACACCGAGCCCGGAATCCATACAGTTCGTACACCCGGCCGTCATCACTCGCCCGGATGTTCTCAAACCAAACACGCCTTGAGTTACGTGTTCACGTCTCAGACCACGTGACGGGGTCTCCCATGTTGCACCACGCACGCCAGGGACAGACGTTGCTCGAATACCCCAAACGACATGAAGAGTCGTAGAGGATACTAAAGTGGGTCGGGTTACCTGCCACCCGTGGGGCTCCACCCTTCAGCTTGTGCGCACTGGTGGACAGCGCTTACGTGCACCCCCCAAGACATGAACGTCCGGAGATGCATGATTTTCCGACATAACAAATAGGTTAACAAGCCACTTTCTATATACTAATAATATCCTTATACGGGCTACTAACTCGTTCCTCACTGGATTTTTGAAACAGAAGACCTTTGTACTGTGTTAAACCTCAAGCGAGCTCTGATACCACGCTGACACGACCCCATTGGTCCTGTCGAGCCAGGATCACGCTGAGGGGTGCTGCGTTGCACAGCACCGGATAACACACGTCAAAGGTACAAAGCGGAAGCGGAAATTTTATTACATAAACAAGTTTATGAACATGTTTGCATCAAAATAAGTTCAGTCTACACTCGCGGGCGTAGACTAAGCATCAAGTGCACGTTCAGCCCTCGAACGTGTCCTTGCTAGCACACACGCACACTAACTCGGTGGCGTGCACGACTCCCACTCAACGGGGTTCCCCTCCTGGGGTTCCGTCTCCTCCTCGGGAGTCCCTTCCTCATAGAACCCTGCAAAAGCTTCAAACACAAGCAGTGAGCACGAAGGCTCAGCAAGTCTGACCCGTCTCACCTAAACATGGAACTTCTACATGAGGGTAATGGGTTACATGGGGTAAAAATCATTTGCAAGGACTCGCCTAATTAGTAGAACCTTACTTTCAAGTTTTAGCAGCAGGTTGTGGAGAACCTTACGCTAGGGCACATGAGAGAGCCGCAATCAAACAAGAAACGCATTTCTCTCATGTACTTTGCCCAAGGTTGAAAAGAACTTTAGTTAGCTCTAAGCTACAGCATATCATTAACAATCAATGTCCAGCTTTCAATCAGCAACATTTTAACATGTGACTAGCCTGTTCTTTCTACGTCACGGTACAGTGAACAAGTGGTACTCACTGACCGCGAGGGACGGCGATTATAATCGATTTACACCTGCAGGGTTACCCGAACAACCCGTCACGTACGCCCGTACTCGATGTTGCCTACAACAACCATCACGGACGCCGTACGCAACTACCTTTCACTCGTCAGCCAAATATTGAACCGGTCCCATCGTCCCGAGCAAGAGGTCTCTGCACGCGCATCTCTGTGCCGCCAGCCGATTTACACCTCGAGCTCTCAACCTACCCTCTGAACGACGGGCAATGCCTCAATACCCAGCTACCCGAGTTACATCAGTTTCCCGGTTCCCATATAGCCGGTAGGTCTTCGGTACTGTTCTAGCTTGTTCAACAGGCCCGCACACGGCTCGGTCCTCAATCGACACAAGCGGAGCTATAGCACACAGGCCCCAAAGTCCTGTTGCCCTTACTCTCCGCTCGGTCTCATCTTTCTTGCCATGTATATCATGTGCTATCTCTACCCGAGCAATGTGCCTCTAGCCTATTCTCGCGAGTAGTTCCAACTACTCGACTTGTACCGAATCCTACTCTATCCTAGCAATGCAGTAGCTAACGGGGTTTGCAATCCTAAACCTAACCCGTGGTTTTCTTGGCTATGCAGTTGGATTTCCAAACAAGACTCTAATGCACAGAACAAAGGAAACAAGTATGTGCTCAAAACAATAAAAAATTGTAAAAAGGTTAATGCAAACCGGAGCTTGCCTTGCTGCTCTTGGTCGTAGGCTAGTTGTTCCTCCGGAGTTACGAAGTCTAGGACTTCAGGTTCCTCCTCGACCTTAGCGACTACATGATAAGAGCAATATATGTATCAACTTAAATGCATTTGTATTAACTTTGAAGTTGTGAAGTCTATAACCCTTGCTAGACAGACCTAATGACTGTGAAACTTTTACTGTGGCTTGGTTACAACCTAAACAGAGACTTGGTCAAGTTTTAGTTGCAGCAAAGCTCATTTGAGCACTCCACAATTAATTATGTCCTTGACCTTAATTGGAACTCTTAGGGTGTTCTAGGAATTTTCATGAAACAAACTATGACTTTCTGAAAACTAGATTTTCAGAGGGTTCTAATGGAGTTGGTCTCACTTAATTTGAAGGTTCCTAGCTAAAGATATGAGCTAAACAATTTCAGAGAAAATTCAGAAAATGTTTCTGAACATTTTCTATTTTCTCTGGAACAGTTTCACTAATCACACCGTTAGGTGGATCTAATGAGCTCAAATGGATCTGAAATTTTTATGGTGGTTCAGGGATATTTTGGTGAACATCCCAGCAAAATTTCAGGATTTTCCTCCAAAGGATTCTCCAGTTAAAATTCCTAACAGTTTAAACTTTGAGGAATTAATTCTGGAGAATTAAGGGTTTTCATGAAGTGAAACTGGATCTGCTGGAAAGTAATCGGAGAGCTGAATCCAGAAAAATTTGGTTCACTCAATTTGGAGCTTTCTAGCCAAAGTTATGAGGACTTGAAGTTTGGATGAATTCTGAAAATCGGGGAAAAGTTTAAACTCTCGGGGCCGTGGGGACACGTGCCGATCGTGGAGGTGTCCGGCACACCGGAGATACCACACGTGTCGAGCGCGGAGGTGTCCGGCACACCGGAGATCGCAGGGTATTTGCGCGCCAGCATAGCCGATCCCCAGCCACACCCGATCCCGATTTAAATTCTTCAGCCGCTGACACGTGGGCCAGCCGGCTTCTTCTTCCTCCCGCCGTTCTCTCGCGCCCGCGCCGCTGACCTCGCCGGAGCAGACTCGGGGCTCGCCGGCTCGCCGCTGCCGGACCTCCCATGGTCTGAAACTTGCCGTCAGGGGGTTGTCGACGTCGAGGAACACGTCGGTGGTGTCAGGTCGGACTGGGGGTGACCGGAAACAGCTCGGCGACGTGCCGCGACCTCGGTTGAGGTTCGGCACCATCGACCGTGGTTTCTAAACCCGCCAACACCTCGAACAAACGGCCCTACAGCATCAGTGTACCACTAGGAAGCTCGACAAGGTGTCAAAAGGTTTCAGGGATGGCGGTAAGTGGGTCGGCACCGTGTGACCGATCGTGCCCGCCATGACCGCCCTCGATCGAGCTCGAAATTCGTCACTCCTAGACAGTTTGACGTTACGGATGCAGAAAAGAACTTGATCGCCGGCTAGTCCAGCGTCTATGTGCAAGATTTGATGACCTCCGAAAGATCATAGAGCGAGAATTTAAAGAAACCGTACCGGAAGCTCGGTTTACGGTCGCCGGAGCAAAAACTGGAAATTCTCTGCGGATTCCTCACGGTTGGCTTCCAAACTTGGAGGAGAGCAGCATGGTGGTCGCGCGCTCCTGTTGCCTCTCTTGCTGGACCGTGTATACGCCTGTGGAACGCTGTCCACGGGCGCCCGACTCTCGGCTGAGGCTAGGTCGCCGCGGTGGCGATCGCTCTTGGGCAAAGGAGGTTGGAACTCGGGGTTTCTGGTGTTGGGAAGGTGAAGTGCGACCTCAGGTGGCTGTCTAGCAGCTCAAGGACGAAGGAGGAGATGGTTTTGCTGATTTTTCCGATTGAGCAGAGAGCTGCGGCGAGAGACAATGCCGCTGCTCGGGTCTGCCCACGAGAAGAGAAAGCCGGCCGACTCCTGCTCAGTGGAGGCGGTGCCGGTCGCATGGGGGCGCGAGCAAGCCGCCCTGGGCGCCAGCGCGTGAAGAGGGAAGCAGCTGGTGGCGCCGGTGGCTGCTCGGTGGCACAGCTGACAGCTGCTCGGTGGAATTTCCCACCGAGACTCTGACTTTGGTTGCAAGTTTCTCCTTCTTCCCTCTATGACATGTGGGTCCCACCCGGGGTTTTAACCTCTGAAATTTACTCCCAATCACTGTAGTGAACAGTGAACCCCACAATACCCCTGGTGATTCAAATTATTCACCCTTGAGCCATTCGAATTGAATAGGATTCGAATTGGGTTTGGTTTGAGTGAATTCCAGCACAAGTTCAGTTTTGAATTCAAATAAAGTTTGAATTCGTCCTACTTAGCTCATGTCAAGATCAACTCCAAATGGAGTGAAAATTGGTGTGTGTGCTCACAAAAATGTGCTGAATAAGAATATGCCTCCCACTTTTAAATTCAGGGGATAAAAACAGTTTGAATTTGAATGTGGTTTCAAACTGCCCTCTGTCTATCTACACCCAAAATGACCTCAAAAGGGTTTTGAATTTGGGTGAAACTTGGCATGGACATCCTTAGTAAAGTGTAGGAGTTTTCATATGTCCAGCCCATCTATATCACATATGGGAAATACCACTTTTGCAATATGTGAGTTTGTTTTCTAATGAGCATGTTGATAATTGTTACTTGCTCTTCATTTGTGTTCATGATCCTTCCTCAAATGAGGTGTGTGGTGTGGTGATGAACACTGCAAATGTGTGTCAAAAACTGAGGCCCTTACATTAAGTGGTGTTGCCAATGCATTCATCAAGGGGGAGATTGTGAGACCTATGTGTGATGAATACATTGGCTTTGACGATAAAGTTTTCAATACTACCAAAACACCTTTTTAACAATGTCCGACTCTAGGTCCGAGCTCCTGCAAGGTCCGACGTAAGGTCCGACTTGCTTTGTCTAGGTCTGACTTATTTTGGCTAGGTCCGACTTGTTTTTGCTAGATCCGGTGCTAGGTCCGACTAGCTTTGGTAAGTTCCATGCTAGGTCCAACTAAGCTTTAGTAAGCTCCGGCGCTAGGTCCGACTAGCTTTGGTAAGCTCCAGTTCAAGGTCCGGTTAGCTTTGTTAAGGTTCGGAGCTTGATTGCAATGGTTCTGCTTTTAACTTGCAATGTTTCGACTTGCTTTACTCTTATGGAATGTTTGCTTAGTATTATTTTACTAAGTTTTTGGTGTGTTTTGGTGGTTATGGCTGATATCATTTTGCTATGGTTTACAACATGCTTATGTGAGGTGCTCACGTAAGATGTTGTAGTTTCGGAACTAACGAGAGTCAAGTCGAGGACTTGTGCTCGGAAGTATTGGTTGTTTATTCTTGTGCAGGTGTTGCTTGAGTTCAAGACATGGCTGGTGACGGGATCCATTGAACTAGTCTTAGGGAGAAGATGAGGTTCAACAACCAAGTTCGGGAGGAATTGTGGTTGAGTTGAACGGGAGGTTGTGCAGTATGTTTGAATCAAGAACAATGCATATGAAGGTATCTTGGACGTCGTTGGAAGATGTTTGCACGTGTGCAAGGAGTGCATGGACGTGGCTGCATGGTTCCAAGGCGTGATGAAGAGATGTGGACGTAAAGAATTGGTCGGAAAGGTCCAACCGACTAGGTTATGGACTCAGGCTGCGGCTGAGTCGTGTTTGACTCAAATATGGAAAGTTTTGAATTGGTTATGATAGGATTTCATGTGGGTCACGAATTTGAGTTGTTTTAGGAATGTTTGGGACGTTACTAAGGTGTTTGGAAGTCTTAAGATTGCTTCTATCTGCGTGTAGAAGAGTCTTGAGCAGTATTGGAAAGTTACAGTTTGAATCCAAGTAGGAGTAGGAGTCCTAGTTTGAATTGGGTTGGCCTTAGGGTTGGTTATATAAGCAAGGGAGGCCAAGGCTCGTGGGTGCACGACTTTGGGGCTGTTCCTATTGCGTTTTGATAAACAAAATTCGTATTCTAAAGGAACTTTTGTGCCTTGTTCGTCCGACTTGTTTCTGACAAGTTTTTCTCGTCGAGTTTCTGTTCAGCACTACCTTACTTCGGTGGTTTTATCATAACTCGAGTTTTATAGATCCAATTGATGTGATTCTTTTTGGGTTGTCTTCACAACTTGATTATCTATCATCTGTGAAAACTTCATGGTCATTGAATTTGTGGTTTATGATCTACACGAGTTTCTTTGCAGTATTCCAGAACTGTTTTTCTCGCGTAGGACAGATTGACCTTTGTTCGATCTTTCGATCGTAACTTGAGTTTCTCTCAACGGATTTTTATGATTCTTGTTGTGAAGTCTTCGTGACTTGATTATCTACAATCTATACTAGTTTTGTCACAGTTGAACATGTTTAGATTAGTCGCACACATGGTTTCTTTAACAGATCGGTTTTCTGCTGAGGGGTGTTTTGTTGCTTCCGCTGAAAAGTTTTTATCTACCATTCACCCCCCCTCTGGTAGCTTTACACGTGTACTTCGATCCTACACTCACAAACATGCACTACACGGGATACGTACATGGTTAGTACCTACAAAAGAACACTCAATAGTGATGCACTCAAAGTTTTTCTCATTTCAGGCAGTTCCATATCATACTAAAAACATACGCCCCATCTCATTTCCATACGGGCCGTCCTTGAGTCAAGCCACGTCTCAAGGTACATAGTCGCGTTTTCACACCACACGACGGGGAACCCGAGTAGAGCGTGAACGGGTCTCACGGTTGGGAATTTTATCAACCCAACAGATACCACCTACTGCCCTGCAGGGCACGCCGATGGCAAGCGCTGCGTATGTCCTCCTAGGCTATTTCCAGAAGAACACACTATCGCGTTACTGACCACATGATGAGGTCTCCACTTACTTGCCTAATGCACGCTAGGGATCAGCGTTTCATATGAACTCAGGAACATGAAGAGTTCAAGAGTTTCATATTAACGTCTCACACCAAGCTGTGAGACCTATCCCTGAACCACTTTCCTCGTCATGGGAGCTAACCGAAATTGAACCGCTTTCGGTGGCGTTCCTTACCATGCTTACCAGAGCGTAGGTGCGTCATTACATAATTGAAATTCAGAATTATAACAAGTATGTTAGTCACGCCACTTTAAGTAACTATACTACTATAGGCCTTATGTGGGCCTAATACCGTTTCCTCAACGTAACCTAAGTTTTTGTCGTAATACGATCCTTATTCCGTGCGCTATTACCAATGCGGCTTTGATACCAACTGAAACAGGCGCGATACCGACTGAGACAGGTCTCAGCTCATGATACCACTTGCCATAGCTCTGATACCACGCTGAGACGCAGCCTGACGCCGCCCGTTTAGTCACGGGGACGGGGCACTCGCCCGGGAATCGCATTGGGTGGTGCCGTGTTGTGCGGCACCCAACAGCACACATACAAGGAACAATGTATTACATAAAACAATAGTGGAAGCTTACAAGTTTTTCTTTGTAAATAATTTACATCAAGTAGCTACAGCGGAAGTCTATAACAACTCACGTTGAATAACTAAGAGCACTCGAGATGAAATCCAGCCCGCGGACTCCTCTCGCAAGCAACACGAAGACAGCAGCAGCGGTTGGGTTCTCCATGTGTTACATGACTCGGAAGTCTCCGAGTCTCACCGGACAACCTTCATCTTAGAATCGATGTTAACCTGCAAAACCACTTATATAGCAAGCTTGAGCACATAGGCTCAGCAAGACTGATCCGTCTCTCCTAAAGAAGCAACTCTACATGCACGATGGTTGCAACTGGGTTAGCTAGATTTGCATAAAGGACTCGCCTAAAGTTGATCCTTAACTTTCAAATTTTAGGCCTCATTGTGCAGACCTTGAGCCGAAAAGCATCGCAACTCCACAATCAAACAAGAAACGCTTTGTTGCGATGCTCCTTGCACAAAGTGAAAGTAAAGTTTAATGAGCCTATCTCTAAATCAGTCATGGTTGTAATACAAGTTACATCACAGTCTTATCAAGTTCAAAAGATAACCAGTTCCAGTTGTTACTACGTTAAGACGCAGTGGGCAAGTATGCTCATATGACCGCGAGCGACGGTGATTCGAATCAGCACACGCCCGGACTACACGACACGTACACCCGTACTCCGAGTTGCCGGCAGCAACCTCGAATGACGTTGTACGCGGCCACCTTTCCCAAGATCTTCCACATTGGACGCAGTCCAACTGCCCCGAGTATGCAAGCTCCCTCAAGGTACATACCTGCAGTGGTATGTTCTTAAGCGAGTTACCTCCTGCTACCCTGACGCCGAAAGCCTAAGGCAGTTGGAAAAGTTCCACTATGGATCTCTCAAGGTACATCGGTTTCCGGGGTCCCATATAGCCAGTATGCGCCCGGTACACAACTCAAACTTGTCCAACAGGGACAAGCACGGACGGGCCTTAACCGACGCAGGCAGGGCTATGCACGCACGGTCCGCAACCTGCTGCATCTAAACCTCCCTGCCCGGTCTCCATTTCTTATGTGTGAACTTTCCTCATCTTTTCTATTTTGGACCCGTTCCGAGTAAACCAGCCCTAAACTCGCGAGAAAAGAAATTTTGGTGGACACGGATGAAGCGGGAAGTGGCTAAGTACGTATCTGAGTGTGATACGTGTAGACGAGTGAAAGCTGATCATATGAGGAAAACAGGGCTGCTGCAACCCCTGAAAATCCCGGCATGGAAATGGGAAGATGTGAGCATGGATTTCATTGTGGGATTACCCCTGACGTCCAACAAGCATGATTCCATTTGGGTAATCATTGATCGGTTAACCAAGACGGCTCACTTCATCCCAGTGCATACACGTTACAATGCCGGCAAATATGCGAAGTTGTACATAGCGAAGATTCTATGTTTATATGGAGTACCCAAGACCATAGTCTCAGACCGAGGTGCATTATTTGTATCTCGCTTTTGGGAGCAGTTGCACGCTGCTTTGGGTACTAAGTTGATTAGAAGCTCTGCTTATCACCCTCAGACAGATGGCCAAACAGAGAGGGTGAATCAAGTACTGGAAGACATGTTGAGAGCATGTGCCATCCACCACGGTAGGAACTGGGATGATCACATACCGTTGGCGGAATTCTCGTACAATAAAGGCTATCAGGCGAGTATCAAGATGGCACCCTATGAAGCTCTCTACGGTCGCAAGTGCCGCACCCCATTAAACTGGTGCGAGTCCGGTTAAAGGGTCACATTCAGGGTTGATGTGGTGAACAACGCTGAAGAGTGCATTCGGACGATTCAAGCCAACTTGAAGGCCGCTCAATCCCGGCAGAAAAGCTACGCTGATAAGAGGTGTAGACCGCTGCACTTTGACGACGGAGAGCACGTGTACCTCCGTGTATCTCCGATGAAAGGCGTGCACCGGTTCGGGGTGAAGGGGAAACTCGCTCCCCGTTTCATTGGACCCTATGCTATCACCGAGAAGTGTGGACCAGCGGCGTATAGACTGGAGCTACCGGCATCTCTTGCTGGTGTTCACGATATTTTCCATGTTTCACAACTGCGAAAATGTCTGAAACATATGGCTGCTGTCCCCACTGAAGACATCGGCGAGCTGCAACCGGATTTGACATATGATGAATATCCGGTGGCAATTATTGATGAGAAAGCCCGGACCACGCGTAGCCGAACGTTGTGGTTCTACAAGATACTCTGGAGTAACCACACCGCCGAAGAAGCGACGTGGGAGAGCGAGGAATTCCTTCACTCAAAATACCCGGAGTTCATGGCGTCTCAGCACGGGTGAGTTCCTATTACATCACTGTCTCTTCTTTTGTAATCTCGGGACGAGATTCTTTTAGGGGGGGGATGTAAAAGCCCAAGGAAAGGGACTTGCAAAAAAAAATTTCATCACCTTACAACACCACAGCTTGTGTTGTGGATATCTTGTAAAGACTTGTGAAGAGCAAGTAACCTCCATCAAAAGGGTGATTAGAGGGGAAAGCCCTAACTTTCACAAAGTAGGACTTCTACAAATAAACATGAGAGCATGAGCTCACCCCTAGAACTTAAAAAGTCTTGGGAAGGTTCAGGCCAAATTTCATGAAAATCCAACACCTTTTGAGGCACTTTTGGAGGCATTTGAAAAAGAGGCCAATTTGAATGTAAATTCAAATTACAGCAACTTTCATCACTTAAATTCAAAAGTTGGCTTCATATTAAAACTCAGCACATTTTTCTGAGTTAGTCCACCAATTTTCATCCCCATTGGAGTTCATCTTTTCGGGAGCTAAATTTGCAATAATTCAAAACTGAATTTGAATTTCAGTCAAATGTGAAGCAAATTTAGCCAAACAGATTTCAAATTTGGGAAACCAAATTTAAACTGTGACTTGGTGATTAAGTCTCACATTCAATTGTAAGTAGCTGGGGATATTTTCAACAAAAACAGAGATGAAAAATTAAGAGGATGAGGGGAGGGACCCACATGGCAGAAGCCTTCACACTTAAGTTTTCCCCTCGGGTGATTTTTCCACTGGCCGAAGCCTCGCACGCACCAGCGCGACCGCACCGGCGCCCGACCGCCTCAACTGGTGCCACCTCCTGCTCAGGGGGGAGGCTGAGGATGCAGTGTAGACGCCGGGATCGAGTAACCACGCGACCACGTGCAGTCCTCGCACTCTCCCTTCTCCTTCGCACGACCGAAACATTCCACCCCGGCCGACCTCGCTGATCACTGGCGCCCGGGCAGCACAGGCGCTTTCATACCCGACGAGCTACACGAAAAAGGTCCGCTCCATGGTGCTGATCACAACCATACCAACCTCGCCCTCTCTCTCGCACGATCGGCAGAGAATTTGGTGGATTAGTGCGTCAGGGTGTTTAGAACTGAGCCACACAAAATATGGGAATTCGTAGCAAGTAAGCCACTACTCCCTAGACCGAGCTAAAGACGTGATCTAGACTCACCCACGCGTATCTAGGATCAAAAACCATCGAGTTTCATCGAGTTTGGGTGATGTTCTTCGAGGTTTTTGCATCGGCGCCGATTTTCATCTTAGGTCGCCGATGAGCTCGTAGTTGCGGCCTTGGTTGAGCTGATTTGAGTCCACGCCGGGGTTTAGGAGGTCACCACGGTGCTCTAGGGCGAAAGACCGAAGTGTTTGAGCTCTCCTAGCATGATAGCGACATTGCCGGACTCCAACCGCCACCGCCGCCCGTCGCCGATGGGTTTCCGGTGACCGGAGCCCATGGCCAACCTCGGGGATGAGTTGCCCGTGGTCCAAAAGGGGGAGGCGGCATGTCTCCGGGCTGGGGAAGGCAGGAAAGTCGGGGTCCGAGGAGTTCGCCGGAGATTACCGCCGCAGCGGGCCGTTGGCGCGAGGAGGAAGACGGTACTGTGTTGTGGGGCCCGCATGCAGAGTTTGAACTTTTCTAGGAATTTCCAGTTCTAGTTCAAACTTCATTTGCATATAACTTCGGCTAGGAAGCTCCAAATTCAGTGAATTAAATTCTGCTGAACTCAGAATTTTGAGTACTTTCCAGAAACACAAATTTCAGCACATGAAACTTAATAGTTTTCCAGAATTAAATCCCTAAATTTAAACTGTTCGAATTTTATCTGGGGAATTACTTTATGAAAAATTCTGAAATTTGGCTGAGAGGTTCACTGGAAAATCCTGGAGTCACAGTAAAATTTTCAGACCCATCCAAGTTCATTTAGTTCCCCTATTGGGGTGATTAAGAGGACTGCCCTGAGAAAATAGAAAAATGTACAGAAACATTTTTCAGATTTTCTCAAATCTTGTTTAGGGCATAACTTCCTCTAGAATTCTTCAAATGACATGAAACCAATTCCATTAGAACTATCTCAAATTCTAGTTTCCAGAAAGTAATGGTTGGAGCCATGAAAACCCCTGGAATTCATTAGAAGCTCTAATATTGACCAAATAGGTTTTATTTGTACACGGCTCAAATGAACCTTGGTTCAAATGAAACTTGGTCAAGACTCTGGTTAGGATCCTACCAAGCCACCATAAAAAAATTTCAGAACCAAAGGGGAGGGCTAGCTAGAGCTATAGTAATTACTTATTCAAGTTTAAACATTGCAATTGAATTGACATGTAGTATCTCATTAACGTGTAGTCGCTGAAGGCGAGGAGACTCTGGAAGTGCTCGACTTCCTTCTTCCGGACGAAGCTTTAACCACTGACCAGCAGCAACAAGGCAAGCCCCGGTTTGCATTAACCTTTTTATGAAGTTTTGCTTTGTTTACATGTCTAGTGTGAAGTATGAATGTGCATTAGGTATAGGATGGATGGAACCCCACTTGCATAACCAGAATTTGCCTATAAGAGTGAGGGTAGTGTCTAAGACCTCGAGTAGACAGGCTATGCTTAATGATTCATAGGACTTCGGTACAAGTCGAGTAGTTGGAATCTACTCACGAGTTTAGGCTTGGGACACACGGGATTGGTTCGAGTGATGTGAGATCACTTTATTAATGAAAATGAGACTAGGCAGGGGCTAGGGCGCAGCAAGAGGAAGTCTTGTGTGCGCAGCCCTGTCCGTGTCGATTGAGGACCGATCCGTGTGCGGCCCTGCTGAGCAAGTATTGAACGTACCGAAGGCATATTGGATATATGGGCCCCGATAAACCGATGTAACCTAAACCTCAGGGCATCGAGGCATAGCACACCGATTTATAGGTGTAGGTTTAGGACAGCAAGGTGGAAATCTGCTAACGGGCATAGAGAGATGCTCCGTGTAGGGAACCTCCTGTCCGTTTCGGTGCGACGGGTTCGACGTTTGGGCTGTTGGGTGAAAGGTTGTCCCGTACGACATCGAGTGAGCATGCTGTGCAGATCCACGGGTGGGCATACGTGACGTGCTCTTCGGGTATCCCTGCAGGTGTATATCGAGTCGATTCGCCGTCCCTCGCGGTGACGAGTACCGCTTGTTCACTGCATCGTAACGTAGATAATTTATGGAATGTTATGATTCAATTCTGCTGTATGATGTAATTGTATTGTTACATGTGTGCCACCAAATACTGCTTACTAAATTTCAGATTCATGAACTGTTAACTTGTGGCTAAAAGATGAACTAAGGATAAACTATAGGCGTGTCCTTTTGCTGAAATCTTACCGTCCCATGTCCATTGTACCCTACAGGTAGAGTTTCATGCCTAGGTGAGTCGGTTAAGTCTTGTTGAGCCATCGTGCTCACGGTTGCTGCTTAAGTGCTTTTCAGGTGAGGAGCCACCCACGAACTCGGGTTACGAGTCCACCGGCGAGGGTTACCCTCCATCGGGGACCATGGCTGAGTGGGAGCCGTACACGCCGCGCTGAGCTGAGGAGTGCAGCTAGTGTGGGTTGCCCTAGGGCTGGGCAACCGACTTTTGCTAGATAGGCGGGCGTGAGTTGTACAAATTTAGCTTCTGCTGTGTAATATAAACACTAGTTTGTACCTGGATATTGTACCAGTTTGTACTGTTTCAGTTGGTTTTCCATGGAATGCAATGTATCCTTATGATGTGTGCTGTCGGGTGTCGCATCGTGCGGCACCACCCTCTGCGATCCTGGATGAGCGGATCCCGGTCTGCCACATAGGACATATACCCAAATCTTTCACTAGTTGAACATAACCACTCATGAGTATGTTCTACCCCAATGAAAGTACTTAAACCCCCTAGGGTACACCAATCTCTTAAATGAGTTCAACTGTCATCCCTCTGCCAGAATGACCAGTTTCTACATATCCCAGATTTTGATCTGGTGCTGGGAATTTTCATGACTCAAGCTGAATACCAAAGTTGAAGTTAACTTCAGTATCTTTCCAACGAGTATTTATTTGCCCTCAGATCAGCTCTGGTTAAAAAGTTATGATAATTCAAAATCAACAGAATTTCTGGAAGAATTTCAACAGCACCTCCATTGGAAGTTGCTGTTTTCAACTCTAATTTTCACTGAGTTATGTGCTGAAATTGCAGAAACATTGAATTACAAAGATGTAACACATCTCCTACCCTTTCCAAAAACGTATCATAATATAATTTTAGATTTTCCTACAGTAAGTTATGCTTGAAAAACAGAACAGTCCAGAGAGTGTTTTGGATCTGTCCTGGTTCTGGACAGTTTACGATCATCTGGAATTTCAACCAGTTTAAGGTGTGATTCAGCTCTGGAAATCTGCAAAAAAGTTGTAGAGCACTTAAATCTCTTTTCAGAACTATATCCACACCTTCATTGGCTAAATAATCTGTGAGTTATTCTTTGTCAAAGTTGCAAACTTGCTGCCAAAACAGAACACTCTGTTTTCAAATCCCTTTGAGCTAAACCGATCAACTATTGAATTCTCCTGCCCAACAAGGGTCCTACATGTTAAAACTTAGTGATTTTAGTTCCTGGTTATTATTATCTTTCATGCACATGCCTATGATATGTCGTACTACGTTCCTCACAAAAAGAAAATCCTAATCGGATTATACCGGCATATACGTCTCAATTGTGGCACTAAATGGTCTCTCGCACACGTATACTACACAGGACACATACGTGGTTAGTACCTGCAGATGAAAACCCAATAATGATGCACTCAAAGGTTATTTTCATTTCAGGCAGGTCCATATTTGAAAGTAAATACATACACCCGTATCATTGTGATACGGCCGTCCTTGAGTTAAGCCACGTCTCAAGGTACGTGATCGTGTTTTTACACCACATGACGTGGAACCCGAGTAGAGCGCGAACGGGTCGTCACGGTTGGGAATTTTATCACCCCAACAGATACCACCTACTGCCCTGCAGGACACGCTGATGGCAAGCGCTGCGTATGTCCTCCTGGACTATTTCCAGATGAACACACTATCGCGTTACTGACCACACGATGGGGTCTCCACTTGCTTGCCTAATGCACGCTAGGGATCAGCTTTTCATATGAACTCAGGAACATGAAGAGTCCAAGAGTTTCATATTGACGTCTCACACCAAGTTGTGAGACCTATCACTGAACCACGTTCCTCGTCAGGGGAGCTAACCAAAATTGAACCGCTTTCGGTAGCGTTCCTTATCATTTTATTACCTGAGCGTAGGTGCGTCGTTACATAATTAAAATTCAGAATTATAACACATATGTTAGTCTTGCAACTTTAAATAACTATGCTATTATAGTTCTTACTTGGGCAAACTAGCGAATCCTCACCGTAAACCTATGTTTTCCCGTAATACAGTCCTTAATTAGTGTGCTATCCCCAATGCGGCTCTGATACCAGCCTGTGGCGGACCGGAATCCGCTCATCCAGGATCACAGAGGGTGGTGCCGCACGATGCGACACCCCACAGCACACATCATAAGAACGACATTGTATTACATAGAAAACCAACTGAATATGTACAAGGTAGTACAAGACTTCAGTTACAAACTACTTGTTGAGATTACAACAGCGGAAGCTAAGTATATACAACTCACACCCATCTATCTAGCAAAAGTCGGTTGCCCCTCCCTAGGGACAACCCACACTAGCTGCACTCCTCAGCTCAGCGCGGCGTGTATGGCTCCCACTCAGCCGTGGTCCCCGACGGAGGGTAGCCCTCGCCGGTGGACTCGTAACCCGAGTCCGTGGGGTAGTCATCACCTGAAGAACACTTACAGCAACAACCGTGAGCACGATGGCTCAACAAGACTTAACCGACTCACCTAGGCATGAAACTCTACATGCAGTTTACAACGAACATGGGATGGTAATTTATAGCAAATGGACACGCCTACAAGTTCATCCTTATTTTACCTTTTAGCCACAAGTTACACTTCATGAATCTGAAATTTAGTAAGCAATATTTGGTGGCACACATGTAGCAATACAATTTTTATCATAACAGCAATATTGAATCATCACATTTCATATATTAACCCACGTCATGACTCAGTGACCAAGTGATACTCATCACCGTGAGGGACGGCGAATCGACTCGATATACACCTGCAGGGATACCCGAAGAGCACGTCACGTACGCCCACCCGTGGAGCTGCACAGCATTCTCACTCGATGTCGTACGGGACAACCTTTCACCCAACATCCCAAACGTCGAACCGGTGGCACCGAAACGGACAGGAGGTTCCCTACACGGTGCATCTCTCTATACCCGTTAGCAGATTTCCACCTTGCTGCCCTCAACCTACACCTATAAATCGGTGTGCTATGTCTCGACGCCCGGAGGTTTAGGTTACATCGGTTTACCGGGCCCCATATATCCGATATGCCTTCGGTACGTTCAAACTTGATCAGCGTGGGCCGCACACGGATCTGTCCTCAATCGACACAGACAGGGCTGCAGACACAAGACTTTCTCTTGCTGTGCTCTAGACCCTGCCTAGTCTCATTTTCTTACTAAAGTGATCTCACATCACTCGAACCAATCCCGTGTGTCCCAAAGCCTAAACTCGCGAGTAGATTCCAACTACTCTACTTGTACCGAAGTTCTATGAATCATTAAGTATAGCCTGTCTACTCGAGGTCTTAGACACTACCCTCACTCTTGTAGGAAAATTCTGGTTATGTATTTGGGGTTTCATCCATCCTACACCTAATGCACACCCATACTTCATACTAAGTATTCATAAAGCAAAATTTTGTAAAATTGGTTAATGTAAACCAGGGCTTGCCTTGTTGCTGCTGGTCAGTGGTTAGGGCTTCGTCCGTAAGAAGAAAGTCGAGCACTTCCGGTGTTTCCTCGCCTTCAGCGACTAAACGTAAGCAATATGCTATATGTCAATTTACATACAATGTGTTAAATTGAATATGTAAAGACCATAACTCTATCTAGCCCTCCCCTTTGGCTCTGAAATTTTTATGGTGCCTTGGTAGGGTCTTAACCAGAGACTTGACCAAGTTTCATTTGAAACAAAGTTCATTTGAGCTCTGTACAAATAAAAACCTCTTTGGTCATTAGTAGAGCCTCTAAGGAATTCCAGGGATTTTCATGGCTCCAACCATTACTTTCTGGAAACTAGAGTTTAAGATGGTTCTAATGGAATTGGTTTCATATCATTTGAAGCATTCTAGATGAAGTTATGCCCTAATTAAGATTTGAGAAAATCTGAAAAATGTTTATGTATATTTTTCTATTTTCTCAGGGCAGTTCACTTAGTCACACCATTAGGGGGACTAAATGAACTTGGATGGGTCTGAAATTTTTCCTGTACTCAAGGATTTTCCAATGAACCTCCCAGCCAAATTTCAGAATTTTTCATAAAGTAATTCTCCAGATAAAATTCCTAACAGTTTAAATTTTAGTGAAATAATTCTGGAAAATTAGTAAGTTTCATAAGATGAAACATGTTTTTCTGAATAGTACTCGAAGAGATGAATCCAACAAAATTTGGTTCACTGGATTTGGACACACCTAACCAAAGTTATGAATTTCTAAAGTTTGGGCTGGTCCCTGAATTATTTTCCAACATAAAATTGCCTCCCGCGCTTAACTGGCGACTGACAGCGGGGCCCGCCCATTTAAAATAAACTAACCGCGTGCGTTTAGCTCAGTGGCTGACATGTGGGACCCGCGCCTTCGTCTACCTCGCGACGCCGCCGCCCTGAGCCGTCGGAGCTCCGGCGAGGTCGGCGTTCCCGGCGACCTAGCTCGCTGGCGACGGTGAGACTCGCCGCCCCCACGTAACTTTGGACACTGAACACGCTGGACACCATGCTGCCGCCGGCTAACCGCCGTAGCTCGCCGGCGACGAGCGTTGTGTCTCTGTGCAACATCGGCAACGCGTTCCCGCCCTTCTGATCACCCCCTTCGTGCGCTAATCGTGTCACCACGTCCAGAGAAGTATCGGGAAGCTCGGCATGACCTCAGTTGGGACCGAAACAGCCAGCAAACCGGACCTCTCCGGCGACACCCTCTTCCGCCGAGCTGTTCCTCGGTGAACCTAGGGTTCCGGCGGTGGTTTCTTTCCGGTTTTCGATCGAGGAGGGGCGCAAGAACCTCTAGATGTCCTTTCTAAGCTCCGTTTGCCCTCCCACACAATGACCCTTCCGAATTTCTCCTAAACCTAATCGAATCCTGAATTGAGCTCCCAATCCTAAACTGGAAAATTCTCTACGCACGAGGGTCGAACCTTGAAACGGTCTGCGCGGTGAGCTCGCGGACAAGCTAGCGCTCCGCTTTGCTATGGAAGTCGAGGGCAGAGGACGATCGTAGCTCGGTTTGCACGGGATCAGAACTCGGGCGGCTAGGAGGCTGTTTACGGAGGTGCGCGAAAGAGGAGCTCGCTGGCCGATCTCGTGCCTTTTATAGCCAACCGAAGGCAGTGGAGGGCGCAACACCTGTTGAGCCACCTCCCACACCGAAGCAGGAGCTGGCCGGCGCTGCTCGGTGGCCTTCGGCGTGAAGTCACAGCGCCCCCCTCTCACTGCACGCGTGGAAACCGAGTACACTGAGTTCAGTCGGTTTGCACTCCAGTATGGCTGACAGGAGGGCCCCACAGGCTCCAAATTGTCCTCCAAAATTAAATTCTTACTGCTCTTAAATAGTGTGACCCCCTTGTCCCTGGTAATTTGATCAAACAACAGGTTTTGGTCTCTGAATTTGAATGTTTCAAATTGTCATTGGGTTTGAAGGAATTTGAGCATATGTGAGGCTGAAATTCAAATTCGGTTTGAATTTGCTCAAATTAGCACATGACAAGATGAACTCCAATGAGGATGAAAATTGGTGGACTAACTCAGAAAAATGTGCAGAGTTTGAATATGAAGTCAACTTTTGAATTCAAGTGATGAAAATGGCTGCAATTTGAATTTGCATTCAAATTGGCCCCTTTTTCAAATGTCTCCAAAAATGCCTCAAGAAGTCTTGGATTTGCATGAAATTTGGCCTGAGCCCTCCCAAGACTATTTAATGTCTAGGGGTGAGCTCAGCCTTTCATGTTCATGTGTGTGAGCTCCCACTTTTTGGAGTTATGGGTTTTTCTTCTAATCATCCTCTTGATGGTGTTTACTTGCTCTTCACAAGTGTTCATGAGATATCCACCACATGAGCTGTGGTGTTGTGAGGTGATGAACATTTTTTGGCAAGTCACTTTCTTGGGCTTTTATAGTCTGATCTTGAGCTTGAGTAGATCACTGCAGGAGGCTCTATTGTCTCTGGGCCTGCCACAGCCTTTTACGGCTCTGGGCAGTCCCCGCATCCACCTTCACCAGCTACTGGTGGACAACCGTCGTGACCACCCACCACCCCAGGCACTCCTGCTGGCTCTGGGAGTGGTAATCATCGCCGCCGTGGTAAACGCGGTGGCCGTGACAGAGGTAGCAGTGCAGGTGGCACTCCTACTTCTGCTCCTACTCCTGCTGCTGGTGCTAGTGGTGGTACCAGTCGGGGAGGTGCACCCTGGCCCACACCCTACAACATGTGGATTGGCCAGATCTACATGTGGCCTTAGCCGTCTCCAGGTCTTCAGCCTCCACGTCCACCGCGTCCTTAGACGACGTTCGTCGCCACCCCGGGCTACAGTGGACCAGCCTACATTGCTAGTGGGCCGCTGACTCAGCCCTACAGTGGGCCTTGCTATCCTTCTGGCGGGCAGTCGGCCTCAATCTACGTAGGCACCGACTACCCTGTTGGGTACTCGAAGTCGTCGGCACCGCACCAGTAGCGCCCTCGACGTGGGATCACCAGTCACTAGCCTCCTCGGTCAGCACCATGCATCTCACTCCACCGGGTGCCGACTGTGTCGCTGACTGCGGAGCGTCATACCATACCACTCCTAATGCTAGTATACTCTCTTCTACCCACCCTCCCAACCCTTCTTTTCCTTCATCTATCGTTGTTGGGAATGGGTATGTTCTTCCGGACATCTCAGTAGGTGATTCTGGGTTCCCGGGTTCTTTCCATCTCAAGAACATTCTTGTCGCTCCGGATATTACAACAACAGCAACCAAGCCTTTATCCCAAGCATGTTGGGGTCGGCTAGACATGAAACCCAATAATTATATATATATATATATTCAATGAAGTAAAGAGAGGAAGAGATATAAGAGTAACAAGAAAAAGTTTAAGATTCTAGCACATGAATTGCTACTTTCAATGCGGTCCTATCATGAGCTAAGTCTTTGGATACATTCCAATCTCTCAAATCTCGTTTTACCTCCTCCTCCCAGGTCAACTTTGGTCGTCCTCTACCCCTTCTAATATTTTCTCTACCTCCTAAAATCCCACTGTTAACCGGTGCCTCGGGAGGTCTCCGCTGGATATGTCCAAACCACCTTAGTCGATGTTGGACTAACTTCTCTTCAATCAGCGCCACCCCTACCCTATCATGAATCACCTCATTCCTTATTCATTCTTTTCTCGTGTGCCTGCACATCCACCGTAGCATGCGCATCTCTGCGACACTCATTTGTTGGACATGTTGCTGTTTAGTTGGCCAACATTCCGCCCCATATAGCATCGCGGGTCTGATCACCGTCCTATAGAACTTTCCTTTTAGCTTTTGTGGGACCTTACTATCACATAGGATTCTAGAGGCTTGACGCCATTTCATCCACCCTACCTTTATCCTGTGGCAAACATCCTCATCTATCGCCATTGCTTTGTAACATTGATCCTAAGTATCGGAAAGAGTCCCTTCTAGGTACTATTTGTCCTTGTAGACTAACATTTCCCTCTTCACGACCAACATCACTAAAGTCACACCTCATATACTCAGTCTTGGTCCTACTAAGTCTAAACCCCTTGGACTCTAAGGTTTGTCTCCATAACTCTAATTTCTTATCAACACCATCCCTAGTTTCATCTACCAGCACTACATCATCGACAAAGAGCATGCACCAAGGGATATCCCCTTGTATATCCTTCGACACCTCATCCATCACCAAGGAAAAGATGTATAAGCTTAAAGCTGATCCTTGATGTAGTACTACGGTGATAGGAAATGCATCAGTCTCACTGTCACTTACGCGCACACTTGTACAAACATTGTTGTACATATCCTTGATAAGGGTAATGTATTTTGTTGTCACTTTATGTTTCTCTAGTGCCCACCACATGACTGACCTTGTTATCTTGTCATACGCCTTCTCCAAGTCAATGAACACCATATGTAGGTCCTTCTTCTGCTCCCTATATCTCTCCATAAGCAGAAAAAGCAAAAAAATTGCCTCCATAGTAGACCTCCCAGGCATAAAACCAAACTGGTTTTTAGTGACATTGGTCACTTTCCTCAGGCGGTGTTCAATCACTCTCTCCCAAAGCTTCATAGTATGGCTCATAAGCTTAATCCCTCAATAATTAGTACCTTTGAATATCTCCTTTATTTTTGAAGATACTTTTCCTCCATTCTTCAGGCATCTTGTTTGACTAAAAAATATGGTTGAATAGATTTGTGAGCCATACTATTGCCACGTCCCCAAGGCATCTCCACACCTCAATAGGGACATCATCAGAGTTGAGGGCCTTTCCTCCTTTCATCCTTTTTAAGGCCACCTTAACCTCAAACTCTTGTATCCTCCGCACGAACCGCTTTTTGGAGTCATCAAAGGAGTCATCCAACTCAACCATAGTGCTCCCATTCCCATCATTGAATAGCCCATTAAAGTAATCCCGCCATCTATTATTAGTCTCTTCATCCTTCACTAGAATGAGGTCGGTCTCATCTTTGATGCATTTAACTTGATTAGAATCCCTCATCTTTCTCTCGCGAATTTTTGCTATCTTGTATATGTCCTTTTCACCTTCTTTCGTCTCTAGTCTCTCATATAACTCATCATAGATCTACCCTCTTGCTTTACTCACAGCCCGCCTTGCATTTCTCTTGGCCTATTTGTACTTAAGCATGTTGCTTGCGCTTCTATCATGATGCCAACTCTTGTAACACTCTTTCTTCTCCTTAATGTCCTTTTGTACATACTCATTGCACCACCAAGTGTCTTTATCTACAAGTTTCTTTCCTTTTGTCACACCGAGCACCTCACTAGCTACCTTCCTAATGCAAGTTGCCATCTTCACCCACATACTATCCGAATCTCCATTTTCTGCCCAGGGTCCTTCTGTGATCACCCTATTTTTAAGGATTCTTGTGATTCTCCTTTCAACTTCCACTACTTTGTTCTTGTGATTTTGACACATTTGTCCCGTAAAGAACATGTATGGAAGTGAAAGTCAACTACCACAAGTTTATGTTGTATCACAACACACTCCCCGGGGATCACATTACAATCTAGACACTCCCGTATATCCCTTCTCCTAGTGAGGACAAAGTCAATCTGGCTAGAGTGTTGGGCACTACAAAAGGTCACTAGGTGGGATTGCCTCTTCCTAAAGAGGGTGTTAGCTACCAACAGATCATAGTGTGAGAAGGAAATGAACACATTGTTGATAATGCAAAGGGAGGGGGTGGTTACATATATAGGCTACGAAGCCTAACTCAAAGGACCACAATACCCCTTGACACACACAGTGTAACATCCCCCTGCAGTCGAAACTCTGGCTGCGACAGATGTTGAGACTGGACAACAACACACTTACTACATGAGTAAACACAAAGACACTCTAATAAGACCCCCTCACAGTCACAACATCTAGCCGTGGCAGATGTTGAGACTGAACCAAAAGACCCTACATACATGAGTAAACACACGCTAACAGCTTCCTACGGAGAACACCGTAGAAGAGCCCACTCACGCTCCCGAGCGGTGGCGAGGACTGAGTGGCCTGAAAACACCTCGCCATGAGGGGCACAACCGGTAGAGATGGGCCAAGTGCGTGTGGCGGAGGGCAGCGATGCATGCGAAAGGCTGGCGGTGCGGAGTAGGAGGAGGGACGCGCGCGGAAGGCCGGCAGCACGGAGTAGGAGGAACGCGCGCGGTGAAGGCCGACGGCGCAGGGAAGGGGGCAGGGACGCACGCGGAAGGCCGGCAGCGTGGGGTAGGAGGGCTGGGACGCACGCGGAAGGCCGGCAGCATGGGGTAGGAGGGATGCGCGCGGCGAAGGCCGACGGCGCGGGGTAGGAGAGCAGGGACGTGCACGGAAGGCCGGCAGCGGTGGATAGGAGGGCAGGGACGCGTGCGGAAGGCCAGCAGCGCGGGGTAGGAGGGATGCGCGCGGCGGAGGCCGACGACGGGCAGGGACGCGCGCGAAAGGACGACAGCGCGGGATAGGAGGGCAGAGACGCGCACGGAAGGCTGGCAGCGCGGGGTAGGAGCGACGCGCGCGGCGAAGGCTGACGGCGCGGGGTAGGAGGGAAGGGACGCAAGCAGAAGGCCGGCAGCGCGGGGTAGGAGGGAAGGGACGCACACGGAAGGCTTGCAGCGCGGGGTTGGAGGGACGCGCGCAACGAAGGCCGACGGCGCGGGGTAGGAGGGAAGGGACGCGCGCGGAAGGCTGGCAGCGCGGGGTAGGAGGGCAGGGACGCGCGTGGAAGGCCGGCAGCGAAGGGTAAGAGGGATGTGCATGGCGAAGGCCAACGGCACAGGTAGGAGGGAGAGGGACAGGGAGGGGTGAAGACGCCGAGGCAGCCATGGGGTGGAGCGAGGGCGCTGCTGCAGCCATGGGGAGGAGCGGAGGTGTGGTGGTCATGGGAGGCATGGCAGCAAGAGGAGGCGCTGCGGCCATGGGAGGCACGGCGGCGGCTGTGGGAGGCGCGGCGACGGCGACCATGGGAGGCACGGCGGCGGCGGCATCCATCGGAGGCGTGGCGGCGGATGCGAGGGGAGCGCCGGCCAGGGGCACTGCCAGCTCAGAGGCACGCCGGGCAGTAGAGCAGCCAGGGGCGTGACAGCAGGAGGCGCGCCAACCAAGGGCACCGGCGGCCGAGCAAGGAGAGGGGCAGTGCTCCCAGATCGGGCCGCTACAGAGCCATGGACAGGGGCGGCGACTCCAGATCGGGCCGCCATACGCCCGACCAGTGCTTGGATCGGGCCAGAGGCCCCTGCAGCCGGACCCAAGGCAACGCCAGCCTGGCCAGAGCAGGCGGCAGCCGCGCCCTGAGCGGTGCTGGCCAGGCCAGGGTTGGCGGCGGTGCAGGGGCGGCAGGCGTAGAGGCGGGAGGAGACGGGTGTAGGGATTGGCGAGGACCGGCAGACGGGGCACAACGGGCTCCGACGCGTCGAGGGGGAGGAGGACGCCACCACCACCAGCCGCCCCTTCTGCCCCACTCTGTCTATCCAGGTAGCTACGTCTCAACATGCTCGCTTGCCTAGGTAGTGGGCTGGCGGCGACAACCTCAGCCTCAACGGTGGTCGCGCGCTCGGCCTCGGGCTCCGAGACGGCGCCGTAGCGCTGGGAGAGGATGTTGGACGCCGCCAGCATTTGCACGAGGCGGCGCACGACGGTGGTCAGATGCGGAGCGACGGGAGCCGCGCCTCCGCGGCCTTGGCGCTGGCGGCCGGTGGGGAGGAGTCGGTGGATCCCTCGAGAACGCCGAGGCTCGGGAAGCCGATGGCGGATCCAGCCGTGCCTTGCCTGGGGAAGGTGGCGGCGAACCCAGCCGCGCCGAGGCTGGGGAAGCCGACGACGGATCTAGGGGAGGCGCTGGCCGGGCCATGGCCTGCTCATCGAGGTGCTGCATGTGGGCGGCGGGCTGCCACTAGCTCGCTGGCAGTGGCGGCGGGCCTACTACATGGAGGAGGAGGCGACAGCTGGTTGTGGTGAGGCGGCGGCTGTGGGGGAGAGAGAGGAGGTGGCGGCTGGTGAAAGGAGGCCCAAGGTAAACCCTAATCTGACACTATGTGAGAAGGAAATGAACACATTGTTGATAATGCAAAGGGAGGGGGTTACATTTATAGGCTATGAAGCCTAACTCAAAAGACCACAATACCCCTTGACACACACATAGTCTAACACATAGGCTACAACAAAGTCTAGGATGTCCTTACCCTCTTGATTTCTATCGCCGCATCCAAAGCCTCCATGTACTCCCTCAAATCCTACGTTAGTTGCACCTACATGACCATTGTGATCTCCTCCTATGAGGAGTTTCTCGGTTATCGGTACACTAATAATCATATCATCCAAGTCCTCCCAAAATTGCCTCTTAGCACTCATGTTGAGCCCAACTTGTGGGGCATAAGCACTAATGACGTTCAAGACAATGTCCCCAATTACTATCTTGATTAAGATGATCCTATCCCCTCGTCTTCGAACATCCACTAATTCATCCTTAAGACTCTTATCTATTAGAACACCTGCGCCATTCCTAGTCCCAGCCGATCCAGAATACCAAAGCTTGAAACCGGTATTCTCGACTTCTCTCGCCTTTTGACCTGCCCATCTAGTCTCTTGTACACAAAGGATATTTACTCGTCTCCGAATGGCAACATCCACTAACTCACGTAGCTTCCCCGTCAAGGATGCTACATTCCAACTACCCACCCGAAATCTATGTTACCCGGCTAGCTTCCTTACGCTTTGCACTCATCGAGTAAGATGCAAAGACCCTTGCTCACTTATCACTACATCTGGGCGATGATGCAGCACGCCACTAAGGTGGTGGTGATCCGGCCCTTGCCCATTTAACACCATATCCGGGTCCCGATATGGTGCGCCACTAAGGCGGTGTCTACCCGGCCCTTGCCCACTTAACACCATACCTGGGTTCTGATATGGCGCGTTGTTAAGAGGGTTACGCCCCAACGAATCTCTATTAAGTTTCATTTTCATGAGAATGGCTAAGTGTAGTTGTTGGCTCGCCAAGCCTATCACAACCTTCCTCCTTTACCGGGCTTGAGATCGGCTATGTCATTACAACATAGGCGGAGTTTGTCGCTCCGGATATTATTCAGAATTTTTTTCGTCCGTTGTTTTACCATTGATAATAATTTTTCCATTGAGTTTGATCCTTTTGGTTTATCTGTGAAGGATCTTTCTACCCGGTGACTTCTTTTTTGATGTGATAGCTCGGGGCCCCTGTACACTCTTCGACTTCCTACTTCCTCTGTGTCTCCACCTTTTGCCCTGACTATGACAGCTTCATCCACCACTTGGCATCGCCGGCTTGGCCATCGTGGTGCAGATTCCATGTCTAAGTTGTCCAGTAGTTCAGTCATCTCATGTACTAGGGGCACATATTATTCTTTATGTCATGCTTGTCAGCTTGGTCGCCATGTTCGGCTCCCTTTTCCGACTTCTGTGACTTATGTTGAGCACATTTTTTGATCTTATTCATTGTGATTTGTGGACATCACCTATTACCATTGTGTCAGGCTTTAATTATTACTTGGTGATAATTGATGATTTTTACATTTTTCATGGACATTTCCTTTACGTCTGAAGTCTGAGACATTTATCACTCATTCTCACTTCTTCGTTTGGGTGTCCACTCAGCTTGGGCGCACTATCCGAGCTATTCAGTGCGATAATGGACGCGAGTTTGATAACTCGGTGTTTCGTAACTTTCTCTTCGCACATGGAGTCCAGTTGCGCATGTCTTGTCCGTACACCTCTCCTCAGAACGGCAAGGTTGAGCGCATGATTGTACCACCAACGATGTCATGCGCTCCCTGTATCCATTCCTGCCCGGTACTGAGTTGAGGCCCTTCACACTGCCACCCTCCTGATTAATCGCCTTCCCACCAAGGCGATTCGTGCTTCCATCCCTTACTTCGTTTTATACGGCACTACTCCTCTTTACAATCATCTTCGAGTCTTCGGGTGCGCTTGCTACCCTAATCTTTCCGCCACCGCCCCACATAAGCTTGCGCCTCGCTCGACACGTTGTGTTTTCCTCAGGTATTCCCTTGATCATAAGGGATACCGGTGCCTTGATCTCACCACTCACCGACTCTTGATCTCTCAACACGTCGTCTTTGATGAGTCCTCCTTTCCTTTCTCCACCTCCTATTTCGGTTCCACCGCAGAGCTGGATTCTCTTTTTCCTACAGACTCCGAGGCTACTCCTCTCCAGCTGCCTTGGCCTCTTTCTTCTGAAGGCATGACACGCGCTGCGCCATGCGTGGCCCTGGAGCCCCCGATGTCACCGGCTGCACCACGTGCTGCAGCGGCGTCCCCGAGGTCGCCCGCTGCACCTCGCGTGGCTGCGACGTCACCAGCTGCGCCACGCGCGGCCTCGGCGTCCCTGATGTCACCTGCTGCGAGCCCGACGTCCCCGGTGTCACCAGCTGCGCCTCGCGAGGCCTCGGCGTCCCTGACGTCACCGGTCGCATCTCCCGCGACCCCGGCTTCTCGGTTCACCAACCCCGCACTTGTCTACCAGCGACGAGTGTGGGTTGGTGCCCCAGCTCGAGCTGTGCCACGCACGGCACCAGAGCCCCCCACGTCACTCGCCGCGCTACGCGCGGCCACGAGACCAGCTATTGTCTATCAGCGACGGGAGCGGGTTGGTGCTCCAGCTCCTGCTCGCTCCGAGCCCCTGGTGTATCATCCTCCTCTGCTCTACAGGGACCCGTGTCACGTTCACCCGATGGTGACTCAATGTGCTGCTGGGCCCTCCGGCCGGTAGAGCGCTTCTCCAAGGCTGTCTTCTCGTCGACGTCTCCACCGTCCGGCTCTTCTTCGATCTCGCCCATTCCATCTGTCGTCCATAGCGCCCTCGCCGATCCTCACTGGCGTCGCGCTACGGAGGAATAGTATGCGACCCTGCTTGCCAACCGGACCTTGGACCTGGTTCCTCGTCCCGGTCGTGGCAATGTTGTCACAGGCAAGTGGGTATTCACACATAAGAAGAAGGCGGATGGTACCTTGGAGAGAACAAGGCTCGGTGGGTACTTTGAGGCTTCACTCAGCGCCCTAGAGTCGACTACGATGAGACCTTCAGTCCGGTAGTGAAGCCGGTGATGGTTTGTACAGTTCTGTTGCTGCCTCTCTCTCCTTCTTGACCCGTCCACCGGTTAGACGTCAAGAACGCCTTCCTCCACGGCACTCTGACAGAGACGGTATACTGCAGTCCGCCGACAGAGTTCGTTGATTCAACCCACTCAGACATGGTCTGTAAGCTGAACAAATCCTTGTATGGTCTTAAGCAGGGACCCCGAGCCTGGTATAGCCAGTTCGCCTCTTTCTTGGTCTCGCTGGGCTTCATTGAGGCCAAGTCGGACACTTTGCTGTTTGTCTATCGACGTGACAGTGACACTGTCTACCTTCTACTGTACGTCGATGACATTGTACTGACAACATCTAGTCCGGCTCTCCTCCGGCGCACTATCTCTGCCTTACAACGGGAGTTCGCTATGAAGGACTTGGCACACCTTCACCGCTTCCTAGGTATTGCGGTTGAGGACCGACCAGATGGCCTGTGGGCTGATCTGCCCCTGGCCCAGGGTGGCCAGAACTGGGCCATGTGGGCTGGTCTGCCCTGACCCAGGCCGGATCCCCCTTCTAGAAGAAATCTAAGTTTAGTCTTCTTAGAGATAGAATTAGAGATAGACTAAAAGATTGAGTTGCAATAGATCAGGACTCTTGTAAGAGGGGCTATACAAAGAAGCCAAACACCCCAGTTTTAGATGAGATCAAAAAAGAGAAGAATTCCTCCTCCTCAAATCCTAGCCGCCTCCACCTCTCCCTCTTGGAGCCGCCGCCTTCACCTCTGCCCTAGCCGCCTCCCAGGTTTCTGCCCTAGCCGACACCAGGGCCTAGAACCAGCCGCCGCCCCCCCCCCCCCTAATCTCCTCTGTTCCGTGCCTCCCTCAACAGCAGAACAGATTTGCGGCTGCTGATCTCCTTTCTGTTCTGTTCTACTTGCTGCTACTAGCCCCTGCTCTCAGGACAGCAAGAACAGCACCCAGGTGGGGTGCAAAACTGCTGCTGGACATCACCAGCAAGGTGGAACAGAGGCAGGTTTTTTGGTGTGTTCAACATCGGAATTGCAACATTCGTGGCATCAGAGCCAGTTTCAACCCTAGGTTGAATTCTGCAAGATGTCGTCTACACCTACAAGCAGCGGCAGCGCCACCATCCATGCGACACCCTCACCGGCAGCTCGTGAGGTGAACACCGGGACGGGGTTCCCCGTGCTCACCAAGACCAACTACGCAGAGTGGGCTGTCATGATGAAGATCAAGCTGAAGGCACGACTACTTTGGAAGGCCTTGGAGGAGGGGAACGTGAGCGAGCAGGAAGATATGATGGCGCTTGACATCTTGGTCAGCGCTGTCCCGCCGGAGATGATCACGACGATCGGAGAAAAGAGGACGGCGAAGGAGGCATTGGACACGATCGCCATCATGCGGGTCGGGGCCGACCGCATGAAGAAGACGACGGCACAGCAACTCCAGAAGGAGTTCGAAGACGCTGTCTTCAAGGATGGCGAGAGTGTGGAGGACTTCTCCCTCCGCTTGAGCAGCATGCTATCACGGCTTGCGTCGCTAGGGGAGGAGATAGGAGAAGAGAGGGCCGTGGAGAAGTTCCTGCGAACCGTTCCAGAACGCTTCCAACAGATCATGGTGGCGATCACGACACTGCTGGACGTGTCGACCCTCACCTTGTCAGAGGTGACGAGGCATCTCACGGCGGCTAAGACCGCCTTCGACTCGACACGGCAGAAGGGAGGAGTACACAACGGCCAGCTGTACCTCATTCGGGAGGAGTGGGAGGCACAGCGGAAGGAGGAGCGGTCTACCCAGTCCGCAGGTTCTTCTAAGAGGGACGGCCGAAAGGGACCGCCCAAGAAGAACGGAGGCAAGAAGGGAGGTTCCGGGAAGGATATTCCGCGGGACCAGTGCAGGAAGAAGGGCCACGGGGCCAGGGACTGTCGGTCGAAGCCTAAGGAGAAGCCGCAGCAGCAGGCTTTCATGGCAAAGGTGGAGGAGGAGGGCGCCTTGTTTATGACAAGGGTGACCTCTGTACAGGAGGAGCCTGTGTAGGAACGTCCTACGCGCCCACTAGAGATAGTGGAGGGATGTGTCTTCGCTCACCGCAGCAATGACGATGACTTTGACGACACTCGTTGGTACCTCGACACGGGCGCAACCAACCACATGATGGGTTCACGCGCCGTCTTCTCCGAGCTCGACAAAAACGTTGTCGGGACCATCAAGGTCGGTGACAACTCCGTCGTGCGTATCCAGGGGAAGGGTACGGTCCTATTCGCCACCAAGATGGGTGAGTACAGGAGGCTCACAGGCGTCTACCTCATCCCGCACGTCACCACCAGCCTCATCAGTGTCGGCCAGCTGGATGAGGATGGCTACAGCATCACGGCGCACGAAGGAGTGATGCACATGCGGGATGAGCAGCAGCGTCTCCTCAAACGAGTTCAGCATGACGACAGCAAGCTGTACTCCATCAGGATCAACATCACACTTCCGGTTTGCCTAACCACGAGGCGTAATGATGTTGCGTGGCGTTGGCACGAACGCTACGGACACGTCGGCTTGCAGGCGCTTCGGAAGTTGGCACGATAGGAGATGGTGCTCGGGCTTCCGCAAATTGATCACGTCGATCAATTGTGCGAAGCTTGCTTGGTCAGGAAGCAGAGGTGCTCCAGCTTCCCCAAGCAAGCTAGGCGGCGCGCGGAGGGCGCGCTCGACCTCGTCCACGGCGACATCTGCGGGCCTATCACGCCGACGACTCCAGGCGGCAAGAAGATGTTCTTGTTGCTAGTGGATGACATGAGCCGCTATATGTGGCTCTATCTTCTAGCAACCAAGGACCAGACGCCGGACTTAATTCAGCAATTCCAAGCAACAACTGAATTAGAGTCCGGGAGGAGGCTGAAGCTACTCCATACTAATCGCGGAGGGGAGTTCACCTCACAGGAGTTCGGCGAGTACTGCACTCAGCATGGAGTACAATGTCAGCTCACAGCCCCGTATACGCCGTAGCAAAACGGGGTTGTGGAGCGGTGCAACCAGACGGTGGTCGGCATGGCGAGGAGTATGTTGAAGGCGAAGGGTATGCCCGTGATTTTTTGGGGTGAGGCAGTTATCACGGCTGTCTACATCTTAAATTGATCCCCCACCCGCGGCCTCGACGGGAAGACGCCATATGAAGCTTGGCATGGAGAGCGACCAGCCGTCAACTATTTCTGAACTTTTGGATGTGTGGGGCATGTCAAGAACACGCGCCCCCACCTGAAAAAGTTGGAAGACCGGAGTACACCGATGACTTTTCTTGGCTATGCTGCAGGAACGAAGGGCTATCAGATGCATAATCCGGCTGATGGGCGCACACACATATCACGTGACGTGATATTTGACGAGGCGGCCAAGTGGGACTGGGGAGAAGGAGCAGGAGAAGAGGACTACACCGCCTTCCACGTCGACTCCTTAGGTCCAACACCTGCTGGACCTGCTGTTCCAGCACCCGGAGAGGTGCTGCAGGGTCCGGAGGGGCAGAACAGCACCCCAGACCCTAGGAGTCCCTGCGCCAGCCTCCAGACCTGCTGGAGAGGGTCCAGCACCTGCAGCGTCGCCCCATAGGCCCCTGCAGGGACTGTCCAGCACAAATCAATGCTGGGACAGTCCTGCACGGGGGTCAACAGCAGCGGGGGTTCTGGACTTGAAGATTCCAGCACCTTCGTCACGCCTCGGAACCCTCCACGGCCCATCTGCTTCGCCACACCGCTGTCGGACCCCGGCAGCAACGTCGTCGACGCCTACTATGACGACAGCGCGAAAGTACGGTTCTGCACGATGCGCAACGTGCTTGGAACACTCACCCCTCCTGGTCGGGCTGAGCGCCCACCAAGCTTGGAGGAGGGGGAGCTCATGTTCACCACCGCGGAGGAGCCCACGTCCTTCGCCGATGCTGAGGAACACCCGTGCTGGAGACGGGCCATGCTCGAGGAGATGGAGTCCATAGAAGAAAACAAGACTTGGCAACTTGTTGATCTTCCTGTAGGACACAAGCCCATTGGGCTCAAATGGGTGTTCAAGGTGAAGAAGGACGAGCATGGGGAGGTGGTGAAGCACAAGGCTCGATTGGTGGCAAAAGTCTATGTCCAACGGCAAGGAATAGATTTTGATGAGATATTTGCTCCTGTAGCTCGTCTTGAATCTGTTCGCTTGCTCCTTACAGTTGTTGCGCACAAGGGGTGGGAGGTACATCACATGGACGTGAAAGCGCCTTCTTGAACGGCGACTTGATGGAGGAGGTGTACGTCTCCCAACCTGCTGGCTTCATCATCGACGGAGCCGAACACAAGGTGTATCGGCTCAAGAAGGCTTTATATGGACTTCGTCAGGCGCCCAGTGCCTGAAATGCCAAGCTCAACAATAGCTTGCTGTCGCTTGGTTTCTGGAAGAGTACGAGCGAGCACGGGATCTATTTCCGTGGAGCTGAAGATGAGAAACTCATTGTCGGCGTGTACGTCGACGATCTTGTGATCACAGGAGGAGGCGATCTCAAGAAGTTCAAAGGGGAGATGATGAAGAGGTTCAAGATGAGTGACTTGGGTCTCTTGTCATATTATCTTGGCCTGGAGGTGCGGCAAACTGATGCAGGGATAAGCATTGGGCAGGCGGTCTACGCTTCCAAACTTGTCACTAGAGCTGGCCTGGAGGGATGCAACCCCTGTGCATTCCCCATGGAGAAAGGCCTCAAGCTTTACAAGACAAGTGATAGTCCGTTGGTGCATGCAATATACTATAGGAGCTTGGTGGGAGGACTGCGATACTTGGTGAACACACGTCCCGATCTTGCCTACTCGGTCCGGTACGTGAGTCGGTTTCTGGAGGAGCCCAAGGAGGATCATTTGGCTGCAGTCAAACGCATTGTACGCTACATAGCGGGTACAATCAACTATGGAGTCTTCTATGCAAGAAGAGGAGACATGGAGCTTATTGGGTACTCGAATAGTGACGATGCGGGAGACGTGGAGGACCGCAAGACCACAAGAGGAGTGCTGTTTTGTCTTGGAAACAGCCCCGTTTCATGGCAGTCCTGCAAACAAAAGGTGGTGGTCTTGTCCTCATGTGAAGCAAAATACATCGCAGCAGCTCAAGGGGCATGTCAAGGTGTATGGATGGCACGGCTGATGGAGGACTTAGCTGGAAAATCGAAGGCGTAGTGCTGCGGGTTGATAACAAGTCAGCTATAGACTTGAGCAGGAACCCGGTACACCATGACAGAAGCAAGCACATTGATGTCAAGTACCACTACATACGGGAGTGTGTGGACAGAGGTACTATTGTGTTTGAGCAAATCTCCACTCAAGACCAGATGGCGGACATCTTGACCAAGGCCCTTGGAAGACAGAAGTTCGTGGAGATGAGAAGAAGGATCGGGATCGTAGACATGGGCCAGTGTCAGGATCAGGAGGAGAATGTGGGCTGATCTGCCCCTAGCCCAGGGCGGCCAGAACTGGGCCGTGTGGGCTGGTCTGACCTGGCCCAGGCCGGATCCCCCTTCTAGAAGAAATCTGAGTTTAGTCTTTTTAGAGATAGAATTAGAGATAGACTAAAAGATTGAGTTGTAATAGATCAGGACTCTTGTAAGGGGGGCTATATAAAGAAGCCAAACACCCCAGTTTTAGATGAGATCAAAAAAAGAGAAGAATTCCTCCTCCTCAAACCCTAGCCGCCTCCACCTCTCCCTCTTGGAGCCACCGCCTCCACCTCTGCCCTAGCCGCCTCCCAGGTTTCTGCCCTAGCCGCCACCAAGGCCTAGAACCAGCCGCCACCCCCCCCCCCCCTGATCTCCTTTGTTTTGCGCCTCTCTCAACAGCAGAACAGATCTGCAGCTGCTGATCTCCTCTCTGTTCTGTTCTACTTGCTGCTACTAGTCCCTGCTCTCAGGACAGCAAGAATAGCACCCAGGTGGGGTGCTAAACTGCTGCTGGACATCACCAGAAAGGTGGAACAGAAGCAGGTTTTTTGGTGTGTTCAACATCGGAATTGCAACATGGCATGTTCCTTCACTAGCGACATTACTGCCTGGACATTCTCTAGCGAGCGGGCGTGGCTGAGTGCAAGCCGTGCTCGACTCTGGTGGACACCCAGGCGAAGGTCTCCATTTCTGACGAGACACCCAACACTGATCCCACTACTTACAGGAGTCTTGCTGGTGCCCTCCAGTACCTCACCTTCACCAGGCCGGATATCTCCTACGCGGTTCAGCAGGTGTGTCTTCACATGCATGACCCGTGGGAGCCTCACCTCACCGCTGTGAAGCGGATTCTTCGTTACCTTCACGGCACCCTCGAGTATGGCCTCCTTCGGCATGACTCGGCCTCCGAGCTGGTTGTGTACACTGACACTGATTGGGCAGGCTGCCCAGACACTCGTCGGTCCACCTCTGATTACGCTGTCTTCGTGGGTGACAACCTCATCTCCCGGTCTTCGAAGCGGCAGCACGTGGTGTCGCGCTCGAGTGCTGAGGCGGAGTACTGCGCCGTGGCCAACGGCGTGGCTGAGGCTTCTTGGCTTCAGCAGCTACTTCATGAGCTCCACTCTCCCGTCACCTGAAGCACTCTGATCTACTGCGACAACGTCAACGCCGTCTATCTCTCCACCAACCCTGTCCAGCATCAGCGCACGAAGCATGTGGAGATCGACCTCCACTTTATTCTTGAGTGGGTTGCACGTGGCGAGGTTCGGGTGCACTATGTCCTGATGACGTCACAGTTCGCTGACATCTTCACAAAGGGCCTCCCGTCGTCGCTGTTCTCCGAGTTTCAGTCTAGTCTCAACATCTGTTGTGGCTAGATGTTGGGACTACAGGGAGAGGGGGTGTTAGACTATGTAATTAGGGGTGTGCCATTAGGGGCATTTTAGTCATTAGACTGTCATTAGGGTTAAGGGCACTTTAGTCATTTTTCACCCTTGACAGACCTATATATTTGTACCCCCTTGACACCTGATTAATCAATCCACTAATTCTCCTCTAATAAAGTGGATCATGTGGCGAGCAGGACTTCAGGGTAAAGTAAATATGGCAGGGGACTTGCTTGATAACTTGTAGCTCTAGTTTTTACAGTGCCATCTTAAATGGCCACTTGCAGCTGACTAGCTGAGCATAATTTGTACTATAAATATCTATGCAATGGAGCGAAGCAATGTGATAGCTTCAGTTTGCAAAAGACTTATCCTGTCTTCCTCCTCTCCTCTTTGTTCTTGCTGGTGTGTTGAGAAGACCGGAAATCCTACAGCATCCACTGATATGAATCACATGCCATATTCCTCTGAAGGCAGTTTGCTCATTTCAAGTTTTCAGTTCTATGGTTTTGTACTGTTGTCCGGTCCATTCAGTCAATAATGATGTGTGTTGCTCTTATTGTACTGTAGTCTGATCCATTCCAGTCCATACCAGCATTTGTTAGTTTTTATTTTTTGTTGTTAGTTCTGCCCAATCTTGTTAACCGAACTGATTATAAACTTTTGAATTGCTTCTGTTGCATTCAGGCACCAGTCATGCATCCACAGGAGGAAACATTGAAGAGCAGTTTTGATCTAAAGGAGCTTGCGGTTGTTACAAGGTAAGATATATTGTGTTTTTACCTGTTCTGACTTCTAGTTATTTGATGCACATGCAGCAAACCACAATTTTTTAAACGAGTAATACTCACTTCCATTCAAGAACGGAGCTCAGAGTTTGTTACATCTTGTTCAGATGCAAGAAGCAAAAGACTGAGAAGAAGAGCTCCCCCACCCCCAAATAGACCACCGGGCCTCCAGGTAGCACTTGGGGGTGATAATAAGGGAATCTAAACCACCAAAAATATTACAGAAACCTCCCTATTACAAAGTTTGGAAAAATATTTCTGGAAACAGAACGTCTCTTTTTCAGATTGAAACTCCCCTCTTCAGGCTGCATCTTCTTGATTGACCTTTCCATCGTCAACTTCATCTTCATGTTGGATTCTACACAACACCACACATCTCCCTCGTCATTGCAGCACCCTAACTACTACCTGCAGCATGGCCGAGGTGCCTGATTTCATTATCTCCTTCACGTCCACTGGCTGAAGACCTACCCAGTAATTCAAGAAAACGCATGCTTGGAATACGATATCACAAGGATGCCTAATCGTAACCTTGTCAAAACAAGCTTTGTTTCTGCATTTCCAAGCCGCCCAACATGTGGCCGCTAGACCTGTGAGATTCCCCCTTCCATGTAAGCCTGAGGCTTGACGCAATCCAGGACCAATATTGTTCATACGATCTGGGTCTATTGAGCATTGAAACATAAATCCACAAGGACCACGACCCCCAAACCACTTTCATGATAGGACACTCAAAGAACAAATGATCAATATGTTAGATGTAAAAGGCAATTTACTGAACAATTCCGGAAAAACACGCAAATCCAACAGCGAGAAACACCGCTCGATAATCGGAACGAGAATATTTGCGTACCGATTAGAAGCCGGAGAAATCGCCGTAACTCTGACGGCGACTTGTCGCTGCAGGCGATGGTAGCATCGTTGGGCAGCAGCGTCCGATCTCGGCGTTAGACGACCCGTGATGAAGAACGCGAGCAGTCGCACGAAGCGCTTCCTAAAAACCTTATTCGCCCTTTCCCGGTGCAGGATCGCAAGGGCGAGAGGTTCCGGAGACCTGCTATCCCGATCGTCGGTGCACGCCGGCGCTCGGGATGGAGTAGACTACAATGGCGGCGCAAGGAACTCGAACGTGGAATCGCTGGATCGTGGGATGCCCTTCCCTGCCGCGCATGCCCGCTATTTATAGAGTCCTCGAGAGGCGGTTCGGTTGCAATCCGGAGGATCCGCATCTGAACCGACTCGGTTGTTGTAGACGCGTCCGTCTCCAATAGACTCAGCCCAATTCGAAGCCCAGAGTCCAACTCGTATTTCTTCTGCAGCAAAAATAAAAGTTGGGCTCGGCTCGAGGCTCGAATTCACACGAACACACGCGCGTGTGTGCGGGGCGGGGCGAGACGAGCGAGCGAGGAGGAGGAGCGCGCGTGGGCCACCCCTCTCATCTCATGTTCTCACTCACTCAGGTAGTGGTAGAACAACCTCCCTTATATGTAGGAGTTGCTCCCCTCCAACTTCCCATGTGGGACTAAACACACAACACCACTCACTTTGGCACTAATGGGCCTTTGAGATTTATTTGGAATTATTCAGAATTTCTATTGGGCCTAGCCCTAAATTCCAACAATCCCCCACCAGATCTCAAAGCCATTAGGAGAGACATCATTCTCGTTCCTTGTTTGATATACTAGTGTTTCAGCAAAGACTGTTAAGTTGAACTTCTGCCTAGATCCTCAAGTTACATCAATTCACAACTTGAACAATGGACTACGCCTTGAATTGCAAGTTTTGTGCAAACCAATTTCACTCAAAGACCATTACTAGTACTTGACTACCAGTAGTCTACCCCGCGGGTGGAGCATATGCGTCGTACTCCCTGGTCTCTTCATGAGTTTTTCTATAGATCACCCAAATCTCACAGACTGCGACGTTAGACAGTCGGAACTCATATAGGTGTGTTTCTTTCAAGATTGCCCTGTAGGACGGCATCTTTGCTACACATAGCCAACAGAAACACATTAAGGCTTAATACCAACCTGCCTTACAGTTTGAGAGTATATTTGTGCATCTTTACATAGAGAGGGTCTCAAGGAAGTACTCTCCTCAGTGAACCACTAGCTTGTTTATCTCATATCCTAATTCACGGGATCTTCGATCACATAGGCTGGGTTACCACTATGGTGTCACATCCATGGGTCTCAAACCCATCTCCCTCGATGCACTTTCTATCACATTACGTGATAGTCCCTTCGTAAAGGGATCTGCCAGGTTTTTATCTGTTTGTATGTACGAAACAGTAATAACTCCGGAGTTCCTTATTTTCCTGACAGATTTTAGTCGCCTCTTGACATGTCTTGATGATTTTGCATTATCCTTAGAACTGTTCACTTTGACAATCACAGTCTGATTATCACAGTTCATAAGGATTGCCGGCAATGGTTTCTCAACCACAGGCAAATCCATCAAGAGCTCTCGCAGCCATTCTGCCTCCGCAGTTGCTGTCTCTAAAGCAGTGAGTTCTGCTTCCATGGTTGACCTCGTCAATATGGTCTGTTTACAAGACCTCCATGATACAGCGCCACCAGCTAGAGTGAACACATATCCACTCGTGGCATAGAGCTCATCAACATCAGAGATCCAGTTCGAATCACTATAACCCTCAGGCACGGCCGGATTCCCCGTATAGTGAATTCCATAACTCATCGTACCTTTCAAGTAGCGCATAACCCTTTCAAGTGCATGCCAATGATCTATACCCGGGTTTGACATGAACCTGCTCAATTTGCTCACAGCAAATGAGATATCGGGACGCGTTGCGCTTGCTAAGTACATGAGTGAACCGATCATCTGAGAATATTTAAGTTGATCTCTTGGCTCTCTCTTGTTCTTTCTGAGTATCACGCTGGGATCATAAGGTGTTGGAGAAATCTTGCTATCCATAAAGCCGAAGCGACTCAAGATTTTCTCAACATAGTGGGATTGCGTTAAAGTAATTCCACTCTCATCCTTATTTAGCTTAATGTTTAAAATAACATTAGCTTCTCCCAGATCTTTCATATCAAAACACTTTGATAGAAACGACTTGACCTCAGAAATTATATTAATGCTCGTACCAAAAATGAGTATATCATCCACATACAAGCATAATATAACACTATCGCCCCCACCATGGCGATAATACACACACCGATCAGCCTCATTAATGACAAAGCCTGCAGACATTAAAGTACTGTCAAACTTCTCAAGCCATGCTTAGGTGCTTGTTTCAGACCATACAAGAATTTCAACAATTTGCACACCTTTCTCTCTTCACCCTTTACTACGAACCCATCAGGCTGTTCCATATAGATTTCCTCTTCCAACTCTCCGTTAAGGAAAGGTGTCTTCACATCCATTTGATGGATGATCAGACCATAATAGGCAGCCAAGGAAAGTAGTACACGAATTGTTGTCATTCTGGCGACAGGTGAATAGGTGTCAAAATAGTCTTCACCTTCCTTTTGAGTATAGCCTTTTGCAACTAGTCTCGCCTTGTACTTTTCGATAGTACCATCAGTCCTAAGCTTCTTCTTGAACACCCACTTACAACCTACTGGTTTGCACCCGTACGGTCGTTCAGTTAACTCCCAAGTTCTATTAGAAAGAATTGAGTCCATCTCACTATGAACTGCTTCTTTCCAGTCATCTGCATCAGATGATGCATATGCCTCTGTTATGGATTTGGGAGTATCGTCCACAAGGTACACAATGAAATCATCACCAAAGGATTTTGCAATCCTTGATCTCTTACTCGACTGAGTTGTTTCATTGTGTTCCTCCTTCAGGACATTCTTAAATGTTTCAAGAAACTCACTAGTTGCGGTAGAATCAGGACAAATTTCAGATGAAATCCTAACAGTGCTATGCATATCTTTCATAGGAAATATATTCTCAAAAAATGTTGCATAACGAGATTCCATAATAGTATCAACATGCATATCAGGTATCTCAGATTTAACTACTAAAAATCTATATGCAATGCTCCGCTGAGCATAGCCTAGAAAGATACAATCCACTGTCTTTGGTCCAAGCTTGCGTTTCTTGGTAATTGGAATATTGACCTTTGTCAAACATCCCCAAGTACGCAAGTATGAAAGTGATGGTTTTCTCCCAACCCACTCCTCATAAGGGGTTTTCTCTTTATTCTTGTTTGGAACACGATTTAGGACATGACATGAAGTCAATAGAGCCTCCCCCCACCATGCCTTAGATAAACCGGAAGTGTCTAACATGGCATTCACCAAGTCACACAGTGTTCGGTTTTTCCTCTCGGCTACCCTGTTTGATTGGGGTGAATAGGGAGGCGTCCTCTCATGTATAATACCGTGTTCCTCACAAAATTCATCAAATATTTTGGGAAAATACTCTCCACCACGATCTGACCTAAGACGTTTGATCTTTCTCTCTAACTGATTTTCTACTTCAGCTTTATAGATTTTAAAGTAGTCTAACGCTTCATCTTTAGTTTGCAACAAGTAAACATAGCAGAATCTGGTAGAATCATCAATTAATGTCATGAAATATTTCTTTCCACCTTTTATCAACACACCATTCATCTCGCAAAGATCAGAATGTATGAGTTCTAGTGGTGCCAAGTTTCTCTCCTCGGCTGCCTTGTGAGCCTTTCGAGGTTGCTTTGATTGCACACAACTATGGCATTTAGAACCTTTGACAATGGTGAATTCCGGAATTAATTTGAGACTAGATAGCCGATTCAATAAATCAAAATTAACGTGACATAAACGAGAATGCCAAAGACTTGCATCATCATCAACACTGCCACAAATATGGTTTACTGACTTATTATTAAACTCCAAAAGAGAGAAGCGGAACAAGCCTCCGCACTCATAGCCTTTACCAATAAATTGTCCATGCCTAGACAAAACAATTTTATTGGACTCTAACACTACTTTAAACCCATCTCTACACAGAAGGGTCCTGCTAACAAGATTCTTGTTCATAGTAGGGACATGCTGCACGTTCTTCAGTTGGACAATCTTTCCCGAAGTGAACTTCAGATCGACCGTGCCAACACCACGAACAGAAGCATGTGACCCATTCCCCATCAGCATGGAGGAATCCCGGACGAACTGGTAAAAAGTAAACATCGACATGTCAGAACATACATGAACATTAGCACCCATATCAAACCACCAAGATGGTGTTTGAGAAACAGAAAGAACAGTAAAAGAATTACCGTACCCATCTGCATTGCTAGATGTCACGACGTTGACACTCTTTTTCCCTCTACGGTCTGCCCTCTCAGGACAGTCCTTGGAAAAATGCCCATGCTCGCCATAGGTATAGCAGCCCTCATTGGCTTTGTTTGACTTCTTCCTTTTCTTGAAAGCAGTAGTTTTGTTTGGCTTGTTATTCCCTTTATTCTTGACATTGGGTTTCTGCACCATATTGGCGCTAGATTGACCGTCACCTCCTTTCTCAGTAGTGTCCTTAGCCCGAGCCTTCTCCTCAACATCAAGAGATGCTATCAGGTTTTCAACTGATATTTCCTGTCTCTTGTGTTTGAGAGTTGTGGCGAAGTTCCTCCATGAAGGAGGCAACTTTGCAATAATGCAACCAGCCACAAACTTATCGGGTAAAGGACACTTAAGAAGGTGGAGCTCTCTCACGATGCACTGTATCTCATGAGCCTGTTCCACTACGGGACGGTTGTTAACCATCTTGTAGTCATGAAAATTCTCCAAGATGTGCAGTTCACCGCCTGCATCGGCTGCACCATACTTAGCGTTTAGTGCATCCCAGAGCTCTTTCCCATCTGTGACTATCAGATAGACATCACAGAGTTTATTGTCAAGAACGCTTAAGATGCATCCTCTCAGGGCAGAATTGGCTTCCTCGAACTTTGTCTGTTCTTCAACAGTCAAAGGACCTTGAGGCCTGCCCTCGGTTACCCAGAAGATCTTAAGCGCCTGGAGCCAGAGCGTGACTTTAACTTGCCACCCCTTAAAGTGCACACCAGAGAACTTCTCCGGCCTCAGTGCATCGGCTAAAGTCATCATGTTCAACTCAGGAAATTGCCTAAATAAGGTTTTTGGATTGTTAGATGTAAAAGGCAATTTACTGAACAATTCCGGAAAAACACGCAAATCCAACAGCGAGAAACACCGCTCGATAATCGGAACGAGAATATTTGCGTACCTATTGGAAGCCGGAGAAATCGCCGTAACTCTGACGGCGACTTGTCGCTGCAGGCGTTGGTAGCGTCGTTGGGCAGCAGCGCCCGATCTCGGCGGTAGACGACCCGTGATGAAGAACGCGAGCAGTCGCGCGAAGCGCTTCCCAAAAACCTTATTCGCTCTTTCTCGGTGCAGGATCGTAAGGGCGAGAGGTTCCGGAGACCTGCTCTTCCGATCGTCGGTGCACGCCGGCGCTCGGGATGGAGTAGACTACAATGGCGGCGCAAGGAACTCGAACGTGGAATCGCTGGATCGTGGGATGCCCTTCCCTGCCGCACACGCCCGCTATTTATAGAGTCCTCGAGAGGCGGTTCGGTTGCAATCCGGAGGATCCGCATATGAAACGACTCGGTTGTTGTAGACGCGTCCGTCTCCAATAGACTCAGCCCAATTCGAAGCCAGAGTCCAACTCGTATTTCTTCTGCAGCAAAAATAAAAGTTGGGCTCGGCTCGAGGCTCGAATTCACACAAACACACGAACACACGCGCGCGCACGTGTGGGGGGCGAGGCGAGCGAGGAGGAGGAGCGCGTGTGGGCCACCTCTCTCATCTCATGTTCTCACTCACTCAGGTAGTGGTAGAACAACCTCCCTTATATGTAGGAGTTGCTCCCCTCCAACTTCCCATGTGGGACTAAACACACAACACCACTCACTTTGGCACTAATGGGCCTTTGAGATTTATTTGGAATTATTCAGAATTTCTATTGGGCCTAGCCCTAAATTCCAACACAATACTCTCAAGTTGGTTGCAGAAATAACAAGCATAGTCTCCACTAACCATGTTGTCTTTGGTTAGACCAGCACCATTTTCCATAAGCCACATGAAGATTTTTTTTCTGGAAACTTAGCTTTCCAAATTAGTATATACTCCCTCCGTTCTGAATTAATTGACATTTAGGACAGGATTTTTGTAAGGGCCTCAGTTTTTGACACACATTTGCAGTGTTCATCACCACACCACACACCTCATTTGAGGAAGAATGATGAACACAAATGAAGAGCAAGTAACAATTATCAACATGCTCATTAGGGAACAAACTTACACATTGCAAGAGTGGTATTTCCCACATGTGATATAGATGGGCTGGACATATGAAAACTCCTACACTTTACTAAGGATGTCCATGCCAAGTTTCACCCAAACTCAAAACCTTTTTGAGGTCAGTTTGGGTATAGTTAGGAAGAGGGCAGTTTGAAACCATATTCAAATTCAAACTGTTTTTATCCCATGAATATAAAAGTGGAAGGCATATTCTTACTCAGCACATTTTTGTGAGCTCACACACCAATTTTCACTCCATTTGGAGTTGATCTTGACATGAGCTAAGAGGGAGAAATTCAAACTTTATTTTAATTTCAAACTGAACTTGTGCTGAAATTCATTCAAACCAAACCTCATTTGAACTTTGATCAATTCAAATGGCTCATGGGTGAATAATTTGAATTGCCAATGGTAGTATGGGGTTCACTGTTTACAACAGTGATTAGGAGTAAATTTCAGAGGTTAAAACTGGAGGTGGGACCCACATGTCAGCCACTGCTCAGATCAAACCGACTGAGACTTTTTCACTCGGGTCGCCGAGCCGCAGCGGTGATCGCCACCGAGGCCAGCCGCCGCGCCACCAGCTGCTTGCCCACGCGCGGGCATGAGGCGGTGCAGAGCCTTCTTAAGGCGCCTGCCCCCTCCTCGGCCGAGGCACCGTCGTTCTTCCCCGCAAGAACTCAGCGCCGGCCGAAAACTTCCGCAGCTCGGACTTGATCGGAGAACGCCGATCGCAGCTCCCTCCTTCCACTCCAGAGCCCCAGCAAGGTACTAGAGACCTTCCTCCGTCCTCCCCGTTGCTAGAATTCGGTTGAAACCGATTGATATCAGCTGTGCCGAAGGATCAAATTCGGGACTTGGAACCGCCGCACCTCGGGCTCTCGTGGACAGCCCAACCAGGGCGTTGTCACGCCCGAGCCAAGGCACCCTTGGACGCGCGGGTGACCGGTTCTGCGCATCCCCGAGCCACAGCTCGAGTGGTTGCTCACCGGCGGCGAATTTCCACTTTTCCCCTTTCTGTGTGCAGAACGACCTTCGAGTACGATTCTGTTTAATTCGTGCTCTAGAAAGGATTAGAGGGCCTCAGGCCGCTCTCACACGAGCTAGACACGGTAACGCACAAGTTGCCTTCACAACTCTGGGCCGGAGAACCTCTGTGCCCGGCGTAATTTGAGGTCTACTAATGGCGGAACGAACGGGCGGCATCAGGCGCACGGTGAGGACCTATTTCAGGCCTTCCCCGAGCTGCCTCGAGCTCATGTCGACCTTCTCTGAGGTCCACTGATGCTCCCCGACCGATTTCCCAAGTAGCTGAGGTGCTAGGGTAGTCAGCCAACATGGCCGAAGTCATTCTGAGGTGGCGGCTCATCGCCGACCATGCTCCGGCCGTTGTCATGAGCAGCTGACCCTCGGATCCTGTTCCCCGAGTAAAAGTAGGCAGGGGCGGCCAGAATCGAGAAGTTTGGAGCTGTAAAGCAGCCGGCGGTGAGCTCTCCGGCGAGATCCCTCGGCGGCGGGGCGCGGGTGTCACGAGGTTGAAGAAGGGGGTGGACCCCAGCTGTCAGTGGGAGATATTTTGAATCGGGATCCGGCTGCGGCCGGGATCGGGTGTGCTGGTGTGCAAAATCCTTGTGGGCCGCGATTTGCCATCGCCTAGGCGTGCGACGCGTGTCCCCTGGGCCCACGCGCTAGTTTAAACTTTTCCCCGATTTTCAGATTTCCTTCAAACTTCAAATCCTCATAACTTTGGCTAGAAAGCTCCAAATTGAGTGAACCAAATTTTGCTGGATTCAGCTCTCTGAGTACATTCCAGAAAATCAAGTTTCACTTCATGAAATTCCTTATTTCTCCAGGATTAATTCCTCAAAGTTTAAACTGTTAGGAATTTTAACTGGAAAATCCTTTGGGGGAAAATCCTGAAATTTTGTTGGGATGTTCACCAAAATATCCCTGTACTACCATAAAAATTTCAGATCCATTTGAGCTCATATGATCCACCTAATGGTGTGATTAGTGAAACTGTTCCAGAGAAAATAGAAAATGTTCAGTAACATTTTCAGAATTTTCTCTGAAATTGTTTAGCTCATATCTTTAGTTAGGGACTTCCAAATTAAGTGAGACCAAATCCATTAGAACCCTCTGAAAATCTAGTTTTCAGAAAGTCATAGTTTGTTTCATGAAAATTCCTAGAACACCCTAAGAGATCCAATTAAGTTCAAGGACATAATTAATTGTGGAGGGCTCAAATGAGCTTTGCTGCAACTAAAACTTGACCAAGTCTCTGTTTAGGTTGTAACCAAGCCACAGTAAAAGTTTCACAGTCATTAGGTCTGTCTAGCAAGGGTTATAGACTTCACAACTTCAAAGTTAATACAAATGCATTTAAATTGATACATATGTTTCTTATATCATGTAGTCACTAAGGTCGAGGAGGAACCCGAAGTCCTAGACTTCGTTACTCCGGAGGAACAGCTAGCCTACGACCAAGAGCAGCAAGGCAAGCTCCGGTTTGCATTAACCTTTTTACAAATTTTTATTGTTTTGAGCACATACTTGTTTCCTTTGTTCTGTGCATTAGAGTCTTGTTTGGAAATCCAACTGCATAGCCAAGAAAACCACGGGTTGGGTTTAGGATTGCAAACCCCGTTAGCTACTGCATTGCTAGGATAGAGTAGGATTCGGTACAAGTCGAGTAGTTGGAACTACTCGCGAGAATAGGCTAGAGGCACATTGCTCGGGTAGAGATAGCACATGATACACATGGCAAGAAAATGAGACCGAGCGGAGAGTAAGGGCAGCAGGACTTTGGGGCCTGTGTGCTGTAGCTCCGCTTGTGTCGATTGAGGACCGAGCCGTGTGCGGGCCTGTTGAACAAGCTAGAACAGTACCGAAGGCCTACCGGCTATATGGGAACCGGGAAACTGATGTAACTCGGGTAGCTGGTTATTGAGGCATTGACCGTCGTTCAGAGGGTAGGTTGAGAGCTTGAGGTGTAAATCGGCTGGCGGCACGGAGATGCGCGTGCAGAGACCTCTTGCTCGGGACGATGGGACCGGTTCAATATTTGGCTAACGGGTGAAAGGTAGTCGCGTACGGCGTCCGTGATGGTTGTTGTAGGCAACATCAAGTACGGGCGTACGTGACGGGTTGTTCGGGTAACCCTGCAGGTGTAAATCGATTATAATCGCCGTCCCTCGCGGTCAGTGAGTACCACTTGTTCACTGTACCGTGACGTAGAAAGAACAGGCTAGTCACATGTTAAAATGTTGCTGATTGAAAGCTGGACATTGATTGTTAATGATATGCTGTAGCTTAGAGCTAACTAAAGTTCTTTTCAACCTTGGGCAAAGTACATGAGAGAAATGCGTTTCTTGTTTGATTGCGGCTCTCTCATGTGCCCTAGCGTAAGGTTCTCCACAACCTGCTGCTAAAACTTGAAAGTAAGGTTCTACTAATTAGGCGAGTCCTTGCAAATGATTTTTACCCCATGTAACCCATTACCCTCATGTAGAAGTTCCATGTTTAGGTGAGACGGGTCAGACTTGCTGAGCCTTCGTGCTCACTGCTTGTGTTTGAAGCTTTTGCAGGGTTCTATGAGGAAGGGACTCCCGAGGAGGAGACGGAACCCCAGGAGGGGAACCCCGTCGAGTGGGAGTCGTGCACGCCGCAGAGTTAGTGTGCGTGTGTGCTAGCAAGGACACGTTCGAGGGCTGAACGTGCACTTGATGCTTAGTCTACGCCCGCGAGTGTAGACTGAACTTAATTTTGCTGTAAACATGTTCATAAACTTGTTTATGTAATAAAATTTCCGCTTCCGCTTTGTACCTTTGACGTGTGTTATACGGTGCTGTGCAACGCAGCACCCCTCAGCGTGATCCTGGCTCGACAGGACCAATGGGGTCATGTCAATTTTTAGTTCAAATTAAACTAAATTTTTTGTCCTAAACGTCAATTAATTTAGAACAGAGGAAGTATGCTGAACCACTATCACTTTTAGTCATACAATTGTACGTAGACTTGGTAGTGAACTTGCCACTTCTAGTTCAGAGACAGTTCTTTGGGAATCTAAAGTATCATCTGACTTGTACCGTTGATTCTATAAGCAATGAGGCAGCCTTACTTTAAACTGAATCACCCAGCCTTTGCTCGTGCAATCTGCCACCATTGGTCCTGATCGCTGCACAATGCATACAACAAGGGATATGCAACACTCAAAGTTGTAGGGCCAACCCAAGTATCTTGCCATAATCTGATTGAATTTTCATTCTTCGAGAGGAACTTCCTACCTTGAAGGGGTGTACCTAGTACTTAAAGCTCAAACACATTGTGGTGTCTGGAAAAGAGAATTTATAGCCAGTCTTCCTCTTACTTATATTGCAAAGAGGCTAATTTGAACCCAGTACCTCTAGGACACAAGTGAAGAAACTCTACCACTGCGCCAGACCCACCCTTCAAGAAGTTTGACCAAATTTCTGTCACACCCGATTTTCCATAAGGAACACCGAGCGTATTCTCACATGTATGCCAGGATCAGTTGATTCATACATGCGACGACAAGAGTGAAATATCATTGTATTACAAGCCAAGTTTATCATACAACGTAATATTACATCATAAGACATAAAATATCAAATATGAGTATAAGTACACCAATATCATAACAGCGGAAGACTCTAGCGTGGTGCTCCAGTTCCACAGGCGTTGCCCGGGGGTTTCGCCAACCTAGAACGACTCTTCAGGATCGAAGTCCTCCTCATCGAAGTCTACATCTTCTTTTGCACCTGAGCAGCAATATGATGTCCAACAAAAGCAAGTTTGAGTACCAAAGGTACTCAGCAAGTGTAGGAAAGAATGTTATGAAGGCTAATAGCAAGGACAGGCTAACATGGTTAAGCACTATACTTAATCCTAAGCCTTAGCTTTGATTAGCAACCTATCTTACTAAGTGATAATCCCACCAACTTCATAATTAAGTCATTAATGTTAGGTTACACCACCCAACAACCTCTTTCAACTCACATACATGTTTCTCTAATCATGGACAAGTCCAAGCCGCTCTTGACCGTGAGCACGGCTGTCATGACAGTTTGGTTCTCTACAGAGATTGTACCACTTTACCCACAAGTAGTGATTTCATCTCCTGTTGCCAGGTGGACTAAGAACCTCCCTGATATCCGTGGTTGCAAGCCACATTACACACTTCCTTTGGTGTGCGATCAGGAGATCACTACATGGCCTTCACAAAGGGTCTACCGACAAGTACAAGTACACTGAAGATTTCACCGCTGCAGTTCCTGGGAGTAAACCCTCCCCTGCAGAAGCCCCTCTTGAGCCTTGCAGTTCCTAGGGCAGTCAAAAATGGACTCCCATTCCCCGCACCATCCAAACACTCATACTATACCGGCAAAGTCCTAATTAATTGGCCAAGCTGCCCCATCTCAGTCTTATGGTGGCACTGTAAAGCCGGGTTAACTGTTCCATGAACCGGTCCTTAGGATCTAAGACAGGCACTAACTCATTCTCGAGTCTCGTGCACGAAGCACCAACCAAAACAACCAGCCTATCTAGATTCATAACAACATGACACACACTTGTGTCTTTCATACAATCCACAAGACTAGTATCAACTATGTTTTATTCATTTCTAAAGTTCTAAGCATGACTAAGCACATAAAATGATAACCATCAAATCCTATCTAATTCCCTCCATGGTTTTGCAAGGAATGATAAAGGAATAAAACTAGGGAAACATCCTACATTGGATTTTATATTGAAGACATCATGCAAATAATCTAACAATTCATCCTAGTGTAGGAACAAAGTGGTCAAGGAACACTTGCCTTTGAATGGATGTTGATTCACTTCAAATTCTTGCTCTTGAAGATTAGGAAGTAGTTCTTGGTTTGGTTCTATCCATGCATATGCACACAAAACAATGCCAAACATGCCATAAGAATCTTAATAATGCATTTCAATCATATATGTTTGATTACACACATACACTTATTGATTTCATGTCATTTCATGTGGTTTGAAATAAAAATAAGTTTCAAATGGACATCTATATCCTTTTACTTTATCTTTATTATAGCCAAAATACTCATTTTCAATTTGTGTGGTGATTTGGAATAATTTCTAGAATTTTATAAGTATATATGTTAATTTTTATAATTAATTAAATTCCAAAAGTCATTTATATTATAACTATAATCATTTTCCGAACTCATATTACCATTTTCTACATTTCAGAACCTATTTATGTATTTGGAACAATTTCCATAATGTTCCTTCATTATATAATATTTTTATTTATATTTCAGCATTTATTTAATACTTAAAATTACATTTTCAGCCATATATATAATTATTCTGGGTCACAGAAATTACACAGTATAAAAATATGGAAACAGAATAATCTTGCACCTTTTTATAAATTTCTACAATTTTTCTGGAATATATGAGGTTTTTATTTTGATTTTCAGAATTAATTTGTCACTATATGAATAATTTCAGCCTTTGGAAATCATTATTTTTAATTTAAGAATTTATATTATGATCAGAATGTTTGAACAGTGCTTTTAATAAATTTCTAATATTTTTCAGAAATCATTTAGCCTATTTTGATTAATTACAGAATTAAAATCAAACTTTTAATTTGATTTGGGCCAAATTGTAATATTTACAAATTTTCTAGGGTTCAAATTGAATTTACAGAACTATTTTACCAATTTACAAAATGCACAGGGGCTAATTGGCTAATTCACAGTGAATTCCCTAATTTCTATAAAGTCTAGGGTTGATTCTGTAAAGAGTAGGGGCTATTTCCTAATTATTCAAATCTCGAGGGACCTAACCAGAAAATTTCTAACGTTTATAACTGCTTTGAATGTGGGCCGTCGGATCTGAGATCAACGGCCCAGATTTAAATAACTGAATCGGTACGCTCCTTCTAATCTGAGCCGTTGGCTCAAATCCGACGCACCAGAAGCGGCCATGTCGCCTCACCCCCTTCTCTTTCGCGGCCGGCGGCTGCGCGCGCCGGCGAGCGGCGGCGGCCTCGCCGGAAACTTTCGGGCTTTGCCCTTTCTTCACTATTTCTTAATCTCTTTGCATCAGAAGAGAGAGGGGAGGATGGGGAACTCACTTAGGTTGATCTTTGGATCCAGAAGCAGCCGGAAGGGTGTTGTCGACGGCCACAGCGAGGAACTCCGGCGATCTTCGCCGGCGACGCTCTCTAAGTGTTTTTCCTTGGAAATTTTCGTCGGGAACTCATCCTTGAGGCCTTGTGACGACGTAGGAGGGATTAGAACTAAAGATCCAATGATGTTTTTGGAGAATTGGGAATGGGGCGGTTTTTCTAATCCGGGAGAGATGAGTGGGTTTCGGTGGCGGAAAATGGCCGAGGTCGGGTGGTATTTGTAGAGGGGGAGGCGGAGACGGTTTTGGAGGCGCCAGTTGGGGAGAAAATTCGAAGAACGGTTGCTGCCAATGAGAATTTGCTCACATGCGATAATAACGTGTAGAGAGGGGGAGGAGGAGGGCTACGGCGGTTTTGGGGAGGCAGCAACTGCCGCCTGGGCTTTACTGAGCGTGAGAAATGAGTGTTACAATTCTACCCCCTTAAGAAAATCTCGTCCTCGAGATTGAGGTTACAAGGGAAATAGATTAGGAAATTGTGACTTGAGTTTGTCTTCTCTTTCCCATGTAGCTTCTGCCTCTGAATGATGTTTCCGTTGAACCTTGCACATACGAATCCTTTTGTTTCTTGTAACCTTTTCCATTGTGTCATGAATTTTGATGGGGTACTCGGTATATGATAGATCTTCTTGTACATCCAACTCATCCATCGGTAGTTGCTCTTCTGGTGTTCTCAAACACTTCTTGAGTTGTGACACATGGAACACATCGTGTACATCCGACAGTCGGGAGGGTAACTCCAACTGATATGCTACCTCTCCTTTGCGTTCTAGTATCTTGAATGATCCGATATACCGAGGTGCTAGCTTTCCTTTTACTTTAAATCTCTTAAGTCCACGTATGGGTGACACTTTGAGATACACATAGTCTCCTACCTCGAAGACTAGTTCTCTTTGCCTTGTGTCCGCATAACTCTTTTGTCTTGTTTGAGCTATCTTTAGATTATTACGAATATCTCTTACTTTCTTTTCTGCATCTCTTAATAACTCTGGCCCAAACACTTTATTCTCACCTATTTGATCCCAAAACAAAGGAGTTCTGCATTTCCTTCCGTACAACGCCTCAAATGGAGACATCTTCATATTTGCTTGGTAACTATTATTGTAGGAGAATTTTGCATATGGCAAATTCTTATCCCAACTCCTACTATTTTTGAGTGCACAAGCTCTGAGCATATCTTCAAGAATTTGGTTGGTCCTTTCTGTCTGCCCATCAGTTTGTGGATGATATACAGAACTGAAATTCAACCGGGTTCCCATAGACTCATGTAATTTCTGGCAAAATCTTGAAGTGAATTGTGTACCCCTATCTGATACTATCTTTTTGGGTACACCATGTAGGCAGACTATTCTCGACATATACAGTTCTGCTAATTTGGAACCGTTATAATTTTCCTTCACTGGAATCAAATGAGCAACTTTGGTCAATCTATCCACTATCACCCATATTGAATCATACCCTGTTTGTATCCTGGGCAAACCGACTATGAAGTCCATCCCAATTTCTTCCCACTTCCATTCAGGTATCTTTAGTGGTTGTAATAATCCTGTAGGCCTTTGGTGTTCTGCTTTGACTAATTGACATGTGTCACACAATGCCACATGCTCTGCAACATCTCTTTTCATTCCGTACCACCAATATCTAGTCTTAAGATCATGATACATCTTTGTACTTCCAGGATGGATAGAGTAATCTGAATCATGAACCTCTTTCAAAATTAACTTCTTTATTTCCTTTATATCTGGCACACATATTCTTTTACCATGCCATACAATACCATGCTCATCTTCTCTAAACCCTAGGGCTTTTTTTCTTTGATCAACTTCTTGCTTTATTTGATCTTTTAATCATTCTTTTGACCATTTCGAATATCTTGTTCTAGAGTTGAGTCAACTTCCATTGCTATGGCTTCTGTGTGATTCACCAAGCATAAGTTGAGTCTTGCAAACTCTTCACAAAGTTGAGGTTGTAGATCTCTCATCGTTAACACGTTAACATGTGTCTTTCTGTTCAAGGCATCTGCAACCACGTTAGCTTTTTCAGGGTGGTAATTGATTTCCACATCAAAATCGTTAATGAATTCCAACCATCTTCTTTGCTGAAGGTTGAGATCTTGTTGACTGAAGATATACTTCAAACTCTTATGATCGATATAGATTTCGGTTCTCTTACCCATCAAGTAATGTCTCCATAATTTCAATGCATGTACAACTGCTGCCAACTCTAGATCATGGGTAGGGTAGTTCTTCTCATGCTTCCGAAGTTGTCGGGAAGCATAGGCAATAACATGCCCTTCTTGCATAAGCACACATCCTAACCCTTGTCCTGAGGCATCACAATAAACAGAGAATGCTTTCTCCATATCGGGCATAACTAAGACTAGGGCAGTTGTTAACTTCTTCTTTAATTCTTGAAAGCTTGATTCACATTCTTGAGACCATACAAAAGCAGCTCCTTTTTCCAACATCTTTGTGAGTGGTTTGGCTATTTTTGAAAATCCTTCAATGAATCTTCGGTAATAGCCAGCCAATCCTAAGAAGCTTCGGATTTCTCCGACATTCTCTGGTGTTTTCCACTTTTGAACACCAGCTATCTTTTCTGGATCAACAGATATTCCTCCTTCAGAGATGATATGCCCCAGAAAAGCAACTTTCTTAAGCCAAAATTCACACTTACTGAATTTGGCATAAAGTTGGTTTTCTCTTAGCTTTTGTAACACTATTCTCAGATGCTCTTCATGCTCTTTCTCATTCTTTGAGTGTATGAGGATATCATCAATGAACACTACTACAAACTTGTCCAAATATTTCATGAATACCTTATTCATAAGGTACATGAATTATGCCGGAGCATTTGTTAGTCCAAAAGGCATAACTGTATATTCATACAGTCCATACCTAGAAACAAATGTTGTCTTTGGAATATCCGATTCTCTTATCTTTAGTTGATGATATCCGGAATGGAGGTCAATCTTGGAGAATACACATGCACCTCTTAATTGATCAAACAAGTCCTCAATACGAGGTAAAGGGTACTTGTTTTTGATCGTCACTTCATTGAGGGCACGGTAATCTACACACAACTTCTTACTCCCATCCTTCTTTGGTACAAATATCACCGGAGCTCCCCATGGTGAGGAACTAGGACGGATATACCCTTTCTCCGATAACTCTCGGATATGATCCTTGAGTTCTGCTAGCTGTTGGGTATCCATCATATATGGCCTTTTACAAATGGGAGCAGTACCAGGTACTAATTCTATAATGAATTCTACTTCTCGATCCGGTGGCATACCTGGTAATTCTTTGGGAAACACATCTGGAAATTCATTGACAACCTTTATATCTTCCATAACTAATTTGGTCTTGTTGAGTTGAACATTTCTAGACGATACTTGAATAGATGTGAACTCAACCTTTGTTCCATCCGTATGTGTTAGTTCCACTGTTCTCGTTGAACAATGTATAACTCCTTTATACTTGGTTAACCAGTCCATCCCCAAGATGATATCTATCCCTTGTGATTCTATCACAATGAGATTTGCAAGGAATTATATTCCATTAACTCCTAGCTTTACCTTGGGACATATTTGTTTTGTCTTTATTTTTGCTCTAGGAGAATTCACTACTAACACTTGATTCATAGATGTAATTGGTAATTTGTGCTTGGTTATGAATTTCTTGGCTATGAATGAGTGTGTTGCACCAGAGTCAAACAAAATCGTAGCAGGATAAGTATTGGCAGAGAACATACCAATAACCACATCTGGTGCCTCTTGTGCTTCCTCCATGGTCACATGGTTCACCTTGCCACGCACAAGATTCTGTTGTTGAGGTGGCTTCTTGTTTGGGCACCGGTTGGCATAGTGTCCCGTTTCTCCACAGTTGTAGCATTGCCCTGTGACCTTGTTTAGTGGTGCTTTATGGACTTGTTGTGCATTTGGAGGGTTTGACCCTGCAGGACGAGGTTGAAAGGCAGGACGTTGTTGCTGCACTTGTTGTCGCTGTTGTTGTGGTTGAAAAGTTGGATTCCTAGCAGCAGGGTTGTAGTTCCTCTAAAACTGATTAGGAGCTAGAGGTCGGTTCATTGCTCCCGTCGGCGGTGATGAGAAACGAGGCTGACTGTTGCTGCTAGAAGACTGTCCTTGCCAATTCATTTTCCTCTTTCGTTCTTCAACTAACTTTTGTCTCTTTCTTTCCACTATGAAAGCCTTGTTGATAAGCTTCAAAAAACTTTCATAGTCACTAAAAGACATGGCATATTGTATTTCTGAGTTCAAACCTTCAATGAAGCAATCTTGCTTCTTCTCATCAGTGTCAATGTCTCCCAGAGCATAGCGAGACAACTGAGTGAACTTAGTAAGATACTCCGGTACTGACAATGCTTCCTTGTTTCAGACCGAGAAACTCCTTCCGCTTGTTCTTTATTTCTCCCACTGGAACATAGTGGTTGCGGAAGGCAAGTTTGGACTTATTCCATGAGATACTCTCTGGTTCCTCGTGAGCTTCCTTGTATGCCGTCCACCAGTCTGCTGCAGATCCATATAGTTGATAAGAGGCAAAAAGTACCCTCTCACGCCCTTGGCATTGTATGATCTGCAACTTGTTCTCAATATTCTTGAGCCAATCATCAGCTTCTAATGGCTCTATAGCATTGTCAAACCTTGGTGGTTGGGTGCTCAGGAACTCACTTAACATTGGTTGACGTGGTGCATTTTGAATTTGTGGATGGGGTTGTTGCATATTGGCCACCACTTTTGTCAAGTTTTGAATGAGTTGATTCTGCATGTTCATCATTTGTTGTATCACTTCTCCATCAGCTCTTCGTGCAACTCTTGGCTGCCATTCAGATAAAGGAAACCGTGCGGCTTCATTGTTGTTGTTCCCTTCATCGCGTCTCCTTCTTGCCATCTATTGTGGAAGTCTATGTTTAGTTTCATCTTATACATACCTTTATAGTTTGCATTATATGTGTATGTAACCTTTTTGGTTCCATATAGCAGTTATAAAAATCTTTAATTTGTTCATTTAACAATCATGTTTGAAACAAGCCTAGCATTTATAATCATTAGTAGTTATGTACATACACTAACAAGGTTGTGAACATAAGCCTATGGCTTTCACAACTCATGTTTACACACTAACAATACATTGCATTATCAAACCTAAACAATTACTTAAACAACCATTACGCAATAAGCATTACAATATAACATACATACGTACTACACGAGTTATTACATGAGCAAGGACACCTATCCTAGTTGTCCCCTGGGTTCTGTGCATTCTTCTGTGGGTCTTTGCCATCACCATCAGGATAGCTAGCCTCTGACTCAGCTGTGGAGGCCTCAGGTGGTGGCGAAGTATGAGGGCGTTTGGCTGCCCTACGGTCTGGAGAATCCGGAGTCCAAGTGTCTCCATCTGAAGCGTAGAGATCACTCACTTCTCCATCCCTCATCCTTATCAGTCCACGCATTATGGCCTCCGTTTTCTTCATGAGGTCACGTACATCCTGGAGCTCTTGCTGGCAGTTCTGTAGTCTGGTGCTGACGTCAACTCCTACCTCGAGGCTCACATCCATCTGCACTATGTTGCAACCTTCATGGATTGGTTCGTAGTTGAACACTGCACTTCCACTTTGGCGCCGAGGGGTGTACATGTATTGAGTCCCCTCAAGGCGGCCACGGTTGATATAGCTCTGGCAAGTGATCGCCTCCCAAGTGGCATCCTTCTCAGCCTCTGCCATGGTGGACCTCCATGCTGGTGAATTGTGGATCTTGAGCAGCTTATTCTCATGGTAGATCCTCGCCTGTGACCTCCATTCCTCGCGTTCTGCGCGAGTAACTCGAGTGGTGTCGTATTGCACCTCTAGCTTGCCGGTGTAGCTAGCACAGCGAAAGAGGTGTCTAAGGCGATCCACCATGCCTTTAGTGGACTCCCTGTTGGTCTGGTATGTGGCGGGGTTGTCCACATCCTCGACAGTACGTGCAACCAGCTGGTATCGAGGAACTCGTCCTCCGGTGGACTTACGGGCCGTGAGACGTGTGCGTGCCATCTGTTTCAAGAAAAATTTAAAATGTGTTAGAAAATAAACAATAATATACTTTTGAGTATAGATGAGTTTAGACAACATATATATAATCTAAATAATCCTACTTCTACCAAAATCTTTAGTAAAATAGTTTTTAATAAAATAGTGATGTTTATCCCGTCCATTTCTAACTAGGTTTGCGTCCTACGGGCAACCTTGGCTCCGATACCACTTTGTCACACCCGGTTTTCCATAAGGATCACCGAGCGTATTCTCACATGTATGCCAGGATCAATTGATTCATACATGCGACGACAAGAGTGAAATATCATTGTATTACAAGCCAAGTTTATCATACAACGTAATATTGCATCATAAGGCATAAAATATCAAATATGAGTATAAGTACATGAATATCATAACAACGGAAGACTCTAGCGTGGTGCTCCAGTTCCACAGGCGTTGCCCGGGGGTTTCGCCAACCTAGAACGACTCTTCGGGATCGAAGTCCTCCTCATCAAAGTCTACATCTTCATTTGCACCTGAGCAGCAATATGATGTCCAACAAAAGCAAGTTTGAGTATCAAAGGTACTCAGCAAGTGTAGGAAAGAAAGTTATGAAGGCTAATAGCAAGGAAAGGCTAACATGGTTAAGCACTATGTTTAATCCTAAGCCTTAGCTTTGATTAGAAACCTATCTTACTAAGTGATAATCCCACCAACTTCATAATTAAGTCATTAATGTTAGGTTACAGCACCCAATAACCTCTTTCAACTCACATTCATGTTTCTCTAATCATGGACAAGTCCAAGCCGCTCTTGACCGTGAGCACGGCTGTCATGACAGTTTGGTTCTCTGCAGAGATTGTACCACTTTACCCACAAGTAGTGATTTCATCCCCTGTTGCCAGGTGGACTAAGAACCTCCTTGATATCCGTGGTTGCAAGCCACATTACACACTTCCTTTGGTGTGCGATCAGGAGATCACTACATGGCCTTTACAAAGGGTCTACCGGCAAGTACAAGCCCACTGAGGTTTCACCGCTGCAGTTCCTGGGAGTAAACCCTCCCCTGCAGAAGCCCCCTCTTGAGCCTTGCAGTTCCCAGGGCAGTCAAAAATGGACTCCCATTCCCCGCACCATCCAAACACTCATACTATACCGGCAAAGTCCTAATTAATTGGCCAAGCTACCCCATCTCAGTCTTGTGGTGGCACTGTAAAGCCGGGTTAACTGTTCCATGTACCGGTTCTTAGAATCTAAGACAGGCACTAACTCATTCCCGAGTCTCGTGCACGAAGCACCAACCAAAACAACCAGTCTGTCTAGATTCATAACAACATGACACACACTTGTGTCTTTCATATAATCCACAAGACTAGTATCAACTATGTTTTATTCATTTCTAAAGTTCTAAGCATGACTAAGCACATAAAATGATAACCATCAAATCCTATCTAATTCCCTCCATGGTTTTGCAAGGAATGATAAAGGAATAAAACTAGGGAAACATCCTACAGTGGGTTTTATATTGAAGACATCATGCAAGTAATCTAACTATTCATCCTAGAGTAGGAACAAAGTGGTCAAGGAACACTTGCCTTTGAATGAATGTTGATTCACTTCAAATTCTTGCTCTTGAAGATTAGGAAGTAGTTTTTGGTTTGGTTCTATCCATGCATATGCACACAAAACAATGCCAAACATGCCATAAGAATCTTAATAATGCAATTCAATCATATATGTTTGATTACACACACACACTTATTGATTTCATGTCATTTCATGTGGTTTGAAATGAAAATAAGTTTCAAATGGACATCTATATCCTTTTACTTTATCTTTGTTATAGCCAAAATACTCATTTTCAATTTGTGTGGTGATTTGGAATAATTTCTAGAATTTTATATGTATATATGTTAATTTTATAATTAATTAAATTCTAAAAGTCATTTAAGTTATTACTATAATCATTTTCAGAACTCATATTACCATTTTCTACATTTCAGAACCTATTTATGTATTTGGAACAATTTCCATAATTTTCCTTCATTATATAATATTTTTATTTATATTTTAGCATTTATTTAATACTTAAAATTACATTTTCAGCCATATATATAATTATTCTGGGCTACAGAAATTACACATGTATAAAAATATGGAAACAGAATAATCTTACACCTTATAATAAATTTCTACAATTTTTCTGGAATATATGTGGTTTTTATTTTGATTTTCAAAATTAATGTCACTATATGAATAATTTCAGTCTTTGGAAATCATTGTTTTTAATTTCAGAATTTATATTATGATCAGAATGTTTAAACAGTGCTTTTAATAAGTTTCTAACATTTTTCAGAAATCATTTAGCCTATTTTGATTAATTACAGAATTAAAATCAAACTTTTAAACTGGTTTGGGCCAAATTGTAATATTTACAAATTTGTTAGGGTTCAAATTGAATTTATAGAACTATTTTACCAATTTACAAAATGCACAGGGGCTAATTGGCTAATTCACAGTGACTTCCCTAATTTCTATAAAGCCTAGGGTTGATTGTGTAAAGAGCAGGGGTTATTTCCTATTTATTCAAATCTCCAGGGACCTAACCAGAAAATTTCTAACGTTTATAACTGCTTTGAATGTGGGCCGTCGGATCTGAGATCAACGACCCAGATTTAAATAATCGAATCGGTACGCTCCTTCTAATCTGAGCCGTTGGCTCAAATCCGACGCACCAGCAGCGGCCACGTCGCCTCACCCCTTCTCCTTCGCGGCCGGCGGCTGCGCGCGCCGGCGAGCGGCGGCGGCCTCGCCGGAAACTTTCGGGTTTTGCCGTTTCTTCACTATTTCTTGATCTCTTTGCATCAGAAGAGAGGGGAGGATGGGGAACTCACTTAGGTTGATCTTTGGATCCAGAAGCAACCGGAAGGGTGTTGTCGACGGCCATAGCGAGGAACTCCGGCGATCTTCGCCGGCGACGCTCTCTAAGTGTTTTTCCTTGGAAATTTTCGTCGGGAACTCGTCCTTGAGGCCTTGTGACGACGTAGGAGGGATTAGAACTGAAGATCCGATGATGTTTTTGGAGAATTGGGAATGGGGCGGTTTTTCTTATCCGGAAGAGATGAGTGGGTTTCGGTGAGGAAAAACGGCCGGGGTCGGGTGGTATTTGTAGAGGGGGAGGCGGTGACGGTTTTGGAGGTGCCAGTTGGGGAGAAAATTCGAAGAACGGTTGCTGCCCATGAGAATTTGCTCACATGCGATAATTACGTGGAGAGAAGGGGAGGAGGAGGGCTACGGCGGTTTTGGGGAGGCAGCAACTGCCGCCTGGGCTTCACTGAGCGTGAGAAATGAGTGTTACAATTTCCGACCTTGAAGGTGTTGGGAAACCTGAGCTAAGTCACTCCCTCCCCTCACCTCTGTTCTTCACACAAACACAAGATGTTGGGTTTCTTAACTTAGCAGCTAATAGTGGGTGAACCCTTTTATTTATACTGCCGCCATGAGGCTGTTACAAGACTTAATCATCCTGGAAAACAGGATCACGCCTAACAGCATTATCACTCCTGCAGGCCAGGTCCTAACTAACCAGTTAGACTGGTTCTATTCTGACTAACTAAAACAAACTTGGTCTGTCGAGACTAACAGACTTATTCAGAGACTGAAAACTGATTAACTGAAAAAACTAAGCCTAAGCACTGGACTTACTAACAATTCTTCCCCTAAGTCTTTTGCTTTGGCACTGGTTTCATTTGAGTCATGCCAATTCTTGATCGCACCTCCAAGAATTTTGTCCTCCCAAGTGCTTTGGTTCCTATGTCAGCCAGCTGATCACTGGAGTTGATGAACTCCACATGAACACTTCCATCTTCGACACACTGTCTCACATAGTGGTAGCGGACCCTAATATGCTCGCTGCGCTCATGGAAAAGTGGATTTTTCATGAGGGCCAAGGAAGATTGTTATCCACCCTTAGCTCCACTGTCCTCACTTCTTCCTTCAGATCAGCCAGCAGCCAAGCCAGCCAAACTCCCTGTGTAGAAGCTTATGTTGCTGCCATGTACTCCGCCTCGCACGAAGACATTGCAACCACCCACTGCTTGAGTGAATGCCAGCTGATTAGGCTTGGTCCGAAGAAGAACAGCACGCCAGAGGTGCTGTGACTGTTATCGACATCGCCGGCGTAGTCGCTGTCGCTGTAGCCGATCAATTTGGCCCCGCCGTGGCTCTGCCGATAGAAGCAGCCGTAATCGATCATTCCAGCGATGTAACGGATGATGCGCTTCAATGCGGTCATGTGCTCCGCCGTCGGATGCTGCATAAAACGACTGAGATAACCGACGGTGAACACCAAATCCAGGAGGGTATGGACCAAGTACCGAAGGCTTCCGATTAAGCTCCGGTATAGAGTCGCATCTTCTTTCGCCTTATTGTCGTGGCTCAATCTGAGTCTGTTCCATTGGCGTTTGTGCGGAATTGCATCCCGTCACCTTCGGCTTCCAAAATCTTCTCAGCATAGCGCGCCTGAGAGATGCCAATCCTGGCGAAGCTCTGTTGCACTTCCAATCCGAGGTAGAACGGGAGCAACCCGAGGTCCGCCATTTTAAACTGCATCTTCATCTCTTCCTTGAAGCGCCCGATCTCGCTCGAAGTTGTTCCCGTGATGATCAAATCATCCAAGTACACACCAACGATGAGGCACCCCCAATCTCTTCCCCTGCAATAGATTGCCGGCTCCTGGTCGCTCTGACGGAAGTTGAGCATGCGAAGCGTGCTGTCGAGCTTCACATACCATGCTCGTGGGGTTTGACGAAGACCTTAGAGAGCCCGGCGCAGTCAAAGGACCTTGTTCTCTTCTCCAACAACGATGAAACCCTAAGGTTGTCGCACGTACACCTCTTCCACAAGCTCGTCGTCGAGGAATGCAGTTTTGACGTCCAGCGCAAGGACTAGCCGCATTGACTCCATGCGGCCATCGGAGTGAAAACTTCTTTGAAATCGATTTCGGCCTGCTGCAAATAGCCCTTGGCAATGAGGCGCGCTTTGTGCTTCACCACTGCACCCGATTCATTCCTCTTGATCTTGTAGATCCATTTGAGCCCAATTGCACGGTGTCTGTGCGGCAATTCCACCAATTCCCAAGTCTGATTCTCTTGAATCGAGTCAATTTCCTCCTTCATGGCTGCACCAAGCCGAATCCTCTTCCGCTTCGGCAAATGTCGCTGATTCTGCTCCTTCGGTGGCCAATTGAAGCTCTCCCTGAATCCGTCGTGATCGTCCATGCCTTGGGGGCAGAAGATTCCTCTGCCCTTGTCCCGACGCTGGACCATCATCGGTGATGATATTGTCCAACCGACGGTAACGAATTAGCGACTCATAATGGTACGCATCGAGTTGGTCTTCGTCGACGTCGAGAGGAGTCACGAATTCAGGGTCAATTTGACCCTCTGGTGGCGGCGGAGTGGCAGGAACTGATTGTGGCACCTCTTGTGCCGTCGGCGATGCATCCACATCCTCCTGAGGTGCTCCTTCTTCCTTAGCGTTCGCCGCCAGAAAAACAGAGTAGAATTGTGCTATGAGTTCTTGTCCACAAGCTGTCGATTCGCCGGTGCCCGAATTCCAGTTCCATCCCCTGTTCTCGACGAAGATGATGTCGCGGGAGACTACCACCTTCTCTGTCTTCCGATCGAGCATCTTGAAGGCCTTGGAGCCTTCTGCATAGCTGGTGAAAATCATTGGCGAACTCCGATCATCAAGCTTCTTCAACCCAGGCCGTTTGTCCTTGACAAAACCCAGACAGCCGAAGGTCTTCAAGAAGCTGACGGTCGGCTTGCATCCGTGGTATGCCTCATAGGGAGTCTTCCCTTCCAGTGCCTTTGTTGGCGCACAATCGAGCAGGAAGACAGTGGTGGTGACCGCCTCCCCCAATACCGTGCCGGCATTCTCCTTTCCTTCAGCAAGGCTCGGGCCATGGTGAGTATGGACTGATTTCAGCGTTCTACAACGTCGTTATGTTGGGGTGTGTACGGCGCGGAGAACTGCCTCTGGACACCCTCCCCGGCGCAATACTCGGCAAATTCCATTGCCGTGAACTCACCGCCATTGTCCGTGCACAGTACGCGCAGTGGACGCCCCACTTCCAGCTAGGTGACCGCTTTCACCTTCTTAATTTCCGACGCAGCTTCACTTTTTGTGCAGATCACCCTAATCCACATGTATCGTGTGGCGTCGTCAACGGGGAGCAGGAAGAAGCACCGCCCTCCCGGCGTCACCGGCGTGATCGGTCCACAAAGGTCTCCGTGGACCAAGTCGAGTGGAGCTGCAGCCCTGAAGCTTGACTGCACCTGGAAAGGAGCTCGGCATTGTTTGGTGACTACGCACACATCGCAAACGCCATTCTTCTTGATTTCCGGCAGACCGATCACCATTCCTTCCTTGCTTAGCTGGCGCAATGCATCGTAGCCCATGTGGCCGTAGCGCGCATGCCAGCGTTCTCCATCTTCCTGGTGTCGAGCACCAAGGCTCATACCCTGTGCCACATTGGCATGCAGGACGTATAGCCTGTTCTCGCCTCGCTCGATTCTGACGAGGAGGCGACAGCGGCGATTCCAGATGCAGAGGATGCCATTTTTGATCGGCACTCTACTTTCGTTCTGGTCTAGTTGGCCGAGGGAGATGATGCTGTTCTTGAGGCTTGGAATGTAGAGGACGCCGGCGAGCTTGATTGTCTCCCCTGTTTTGCCGGTGAAGGATACGACCCCGCGCCCATGAATTTGAACAAGTGACCCATCGCCGAAATGCACGGTCCCCTGCACCGCATGATCCAGTTCAGAGAACACCTCTGCTCTCCCGGTCATGTGGCTCGTGGTGCCGGTGTCGAGGTACCAGCCCTCTAGGTTCTTGCCGTCAGCATCGCAGCCAAGAAAGGCATGAGCATCAGGCTCATGAAGGTGAAGATCTTCCTGTGCTTGCGTCGTCTCAGAATCGATGATGAATTCAGAAATTCGTGCCATCAGCAGGGTCTCCTCTTCCTCCTTGCGAGCAAGGTTCGCCTGCTCCTTCCGTGGAGCTCGGCAATCCCGCGTCCAATGCTCTTTCTTCCCGCAATTGTGGCAGGTGTTGTCGGGGCTCTTCTTCTTGTTTGGCCCTAACTTGCGATTCCTTGATATGAACTTGCCGGATCTCGATTTTGACCCGGCATGCCCCAGTTTCTGCTTCATACGCGCTTGCCACTGCTCCTCCGTGAGCAGTAGCCTGCCGCCGGGCATCGAGTCCTCCTCCTCATCACCGCAGCCTTCGACTGGTCGCAGGCGACCGGTGATCTCCTCAATTGACATCGCGGAGATGTCGAGGACCGACTCAATTGCGATGGCAACCTGCGCATACTTGTTCGGCACCACTCTGAGGTACTTGGTGGCGACCTTCTAAGGATCCTCCGGGTCGCCGAGGATCTCCAGCTCCTGCACCATCTTCCCGAGATGTAATGTGAAGTGGTCAAGCGACTCACCGTCGAGAAATGCGACATTCTCGTATTGTCGCCAGACGCGTTGTGCCGCCGCCGTTCTCACGCGGTCCGAGCCGAGCCAGGATGTCTCCAGTTGATCCCAGGTGTATTTGGTGGAGGGCTTCGCCGCCAATGTTGACGCCATCTCCAGTGGAACGCCGCAGAGCAACGCCTCCATGGCCATCTGATCCTCCATCTCGTCGGCGGTGCCAACGCTGATGGCCGTCCATAGTCCACGTGCGCGAAACATCACTCGCATCATCGATGACCAATCAGAGTAATTGGTCTTCATGAGCAATGGAAATTGGCCACTCACCCCCCGCACAATCCTTGCCGGAGCAGGGCTCTGCGGGCACTGGCTGCGCCCACGGCGACGAATGGGGGATGGCGACTGTGGGCGCTCCCTGATGGGGGACGGGGATCGCCGTCCGTTCTGCCATGGCCGTGGAACAGAATCTGGGCTCTGAATCCAATTGTTGGGAAACTTGACCTAAGTCACTCCCTCCCCTCACCTCTGTTCTTCACCTGAACACAAGATGTTGGACTGCTTAACTTAGCAGCTAATAGTGGCTGAACCCCTTTATTTATACTGTAGCCATGAGGCTGTTACAAGACTTAATCATCCTGGAAAACAGAATCAGCCTAACAGCAGGATCACTCCTGCAGGCCAGGTCCTAACTAACCAGTTAGACTGGTTCTATTCTCACTAACTGAAACAAACTTGGTCTGTCGACACTAACAGACTTATTCAGAGACTGAAAACTGATTAACTGAAAAAACTAAGCCTAAGCACTGGACTTACTAACAGAAGGTAGAATATATTTCCTAATATTTAAGAGGCCTGACCAAATAGGGGAACCATATTGTTTAGCTTTACTATTACCAATGGGTTTTCCATTTAGATACTTGGCTTTAATAATATGCTGCCATGACCCCTCCTAATTTTCCAACTTCCACCACCATTTGCATAACAAGCTAATGTTCATCTTCCTAATATCCTTAATTCCCAGCCACACTTCTTTTTAGATTTACGAACTTTCTCCCATTTGACTAGATGGTATTTTTTTCTTCAGGCTACCTCCCTGCTAGAGGAGTTTCCTTCTAGCTTTACCCATCCCCATTTTGAAGAGGGCTTTATCCATCCTTCCAACTACTGTTTTTTAGAAGTAGGAACATAGACATATGATAGACAGGGGAATTAGTCAAGCTTGAATTAATAAGAATAGTTCTACCCCCATATACATAGAGTTTCCCTGCCAGGCATATATTTTTTTACATGATTTTGCCTCCATGTTCTCCCAATCAGATACATGAAGTCTACCAAGGGTTCAGGGGAAACAGAAATAAATGGGGAAGTTGCCAATTTTGCATAAACCAATTCAATATTTTGATCTCCATTAATGCACAATACCTCACTTTTATCAAAATCGATTTTAAGCCCAGACATTTGCTTATAAAGATATAAGAGCAATTTGATATTCCTAGCACCTTCAAAAATATCTTTAAGACAAATAATGGTGTCATCAGCATATTGAAGAATAGCTACACCATTTAGAACCAGTTTCTCTCATAAGCTCTTCACTAGCCCATTCTGTTGGGCTGAATGAACCATTCTTTTAAAGCAATCTGCCACTATATTGAAAAGAAGGGGTCATAAGGGATCCCCCTCTCTCACACCCTTGGTGACTTTGGAAGTCAGGAGCCTCTTCATTATTTAACTTGACACCCACTCACATTTATCCATTGGCACATTTATCACACACCACATTTATCCATTGGTACCAAGTTTTATTGAAACCTCTGCACTCTAGGTTTTTGAAAAGGAAGTCCCAGTTTACTTTGTCATAGGCTTTTCAAAGTCACGTTTGAGATCAGCGCCTGTTTTGTTCTTCCTCTTAGTTTCATGTAAAATTTCAGGAATCACCAACACCCCAGTCATTATATTCCTACCCTCGATAAAAGTCGGCTGCTCTCTGTGAATTATTCTATCAGCAATAGGTTCAAATCTAACTGTCAAAACCTTGTGAACCATTTATACAGGCAGTTCAGTAGACATATTAGACTAAATTGCTGAATTCTTTCAACTCCTTCCACATTGGGTAACAGGGTAATTGTACAATAATTTAGCCTTTTGATATCAAGGGTACCACTATAGAAGTCAGCAAAAAGCTGTAAATATTATCTTTGATTATAGCCCAACAACACTGGTAGAATTCAGTAGGCATTTTATCAGGTCCTGCTGCCTTATTTTTCTCTACTTGGAACAAAGCTGATTTAACTTCCTCTTCCTCAAAAGGTTTTGTTAATTCCCATTTTTCCTAAAAAAGGGCAATGCCCAGTGCTGAAAGCTCCCACACGTTGGAAGGGGATTTCTAGGCAGCCTTCCCCTTGCTTATTTTGCAAGGAGGCTGATTTGAACCCCGGGACCTCCAGGACACAAGTGGAGAGACTCTACCACTGCGCCAGGCCTGCCCTTCTAATTCAGAATTTTCCTCAACAGTAATATCAAATGATCCTAACCAAAGGGGAGGTCTATTTCAAATTAATTTCCACTTTCATGAAAGGGCATCCCGGTGCATGTAGCTCCCGCTTGCGCAGGGTCCGGGGAAGGGTCCGACCAACTTGGGTCTTTTGTACGCAGCCTTTCCCTGCATTTCTGCAAGAGGCTGTTTCCAGGACTCGAACCCGTGACCTCATGGTCACAAGGCAACAGTTTTACCGCTGCGCCAAGGCTCCCCTTCTCATTTCCACTTTCATGACCAAATAAAAATTTATAGTAATCACTAGCATGTCGGAGGAGAGCATCATCTCCTTTCACTATTGTACCCTCATTTTGTATGTAATAAATGGTATGCTTTCTCTTCCTACCGTTTGCCATAAGATGAAAATATTCAGTATTGTTATCTCTGTTGAGAAGCCATGATTCATGACCTCTCTTGAACCAATATAGCTCTTCAACTTCCCTTGACAAGTCAACGCTCCTCTTAATCTAAACTTCAATCAAGGGAACTAGTTCCTCTGTTCTAAATATGCAAGAAATTATGAATTTCTCTTTTCCCTTTTCTTTACTTTCCCAGCTTGATCAAATCACTAACCCTTAAAATATTTTTTTGGTTTTCTTGAGCTTCAAAAAAGAACCCTATCTAGTGCATTCACATCTCTAGTGGGTTCAGACCAAATCTTTTGGACCAAATTCTTAAAATCAGGATGTACCAGCCAAGACAACTCAAAAAGGAAACTGCAATTGATGCTAACCCCCCCCCCCCCCCCACAACCCACCAGGCATATAGCCGTCTTGTCTTGTCACGTAACTATGTTTAAATCCTAGCAGTGGCATCAGTAGAGTTATGCTTGTTAATATATTTGTTCTGGTTTTTAAGCATTTAATAGATCTTTACTACTTTCCCATTTTTATCAATTTGGAATTAGCCTTGTGTCTAATACTTGTTATAAATGTTTCATTTCTTGTAAATGTTTTTTTGAAGTTACTGCCCTGTTGGCTTACTAAAAATAAGAAGTGTTTTTCTGTAGAAAATATGAGGAGAAAATTTTGCTATCATCAAAAGAAGATAATTGCTCTGGGCCATCATTAAATGAAGGTGAGTACGGAAGATCCTAATGTGAGATATAAGAGATTCCTTTAAACATGTGACGTTTTCTTTTCTTTGTAGTTTGTAGCCTTTTCCTTTAGAGCAAATTCTTTATTTGCTATTGAACCCTTATTCACCAATTAAAATATACTCTTCCCTAATCTGCCACTAGATTTAATTTATCATCCCATTTGTGCCATCACTACCAGATTGCCCCTCGAAATGAGATGAAGTAGGTACACAGTAACACAGCCGTGTGGCTAAGGCAACAGAACATGTATGCGAGAAGTCTCGATCATATAGATTTCAATTAACCACATACAAACCAAGTCAGAATTTCAATCATATTATTAGTGAGAAAAGACTGAATTGATTAATCCTGGTGTCAAAGGGGTACATTATATAGAGTGTCAAGGGCTGGGTATAAGACTAATCTGCCCCTAACCCTAATCTCATCCAAAGGACTAAATTACCCCTGAGTACACCTCTAATTACAGTAGTCTAACACATATGACCATGGATAAGCATCATTTGTCCGTGAAACATTATATACAAAACACCCCATCTGCCAACTCGGTTTGCAATGCCCAAGCGAAATAACTAGAACATGTTAAGGTCAGTAGGTCACCGATTAACAAAGGCTCAACAAAGGACTTCCTGCTGCTCATTTCTGAAGAAGGACATATTTCTGGAAGATGAGGTTTATAAAGCAAGTCCAAAGATCTTCTATGCTTTCCAAAATTGTTCATTTTATTGAAATTATCATATTTCACATGATATGGCTCATTTCTTATGGATATTTTGCAATCAAAATAAAAGATCTATCAAATTGCACATTTATTTCCTTTTAAATAGTCTGATCCGATTTAAATAGTCTGAAATATTAACCTTGGCAGGACAATTTGATAGTGACAAGAATACAAGTCTGGAACCTGGTATATTAGAAGATCAAAACAAGAGGTGAGTAGGATGATATATTTCTAGGTTCAGGTTTGTACATATTAGGTTGAATTTTCATGGGATGATTTATTTGGTAGCCACCAAATCATGAGGAGAAAAGGTATCACCACGTTAAACTTGTTTGACATCATATCCTTTTATGTATATGTAACATGCTGCAGGTGCACATCTTATTCTGCACATGTATTTACGTCGCTTGTATTATAGATGTATTAGATACAACAAAAAAACCATGTATGCTGCAGCTTTTGTTTGTTTGCTTTCTTGGTGCCAATTCATAGTGTATATGCTTTGCTTTGTTGATTGTAGGGATGAGTTAATTACAAGCAGCAGCGATGATGAATTTAACTTGGATTCTGACTGTGATACAAGTGACTCAGAGTTTTTCAGCTCAGTCTCATCCCTACCCCAACCATCCTCCTCAATCAGTCAACAGCGTATTCAATTCACTATTCTTCTCTCAAAATCAAGACTGTCGAAGTCTGTGGTCGACACTTTCCCCGGACCTGCTCTGGGCAGCCCGCGGAGGTTCTTTTTCGGAGGGGATAGACGCTTGCGGAGAGCTTCAGCGTTAGGGACGAGTGAGGGAGAAGCTTGACACGGCGAGTTTTACGTGGTTCGGGCCGCCGGAGCGCAGAACCCTACGTCCACGGTGAGCAGAGGTGCTCGCTGTATTGCTTGCTGCTCAGAACCGGAGTCCTGAGCTTGAGGTTGGGTGAAGTCTAGGGTGCGAGTTCACAGAGTTCGAACCCTTGCTAACGTTGCCTACCCGAGCCTTTTATAGTCCAAGGCTGGAGTGGCTTACAAGGGGGGCCTGGGACCCGACAGGTGGTCCCGGGAGATTGCGTGCCGACTACCGTATATGCAGTTATGCCGGTAGTTGTCTCTGGCGAAGTCTTCCAAGTCTTCGTTCTGCCGCCCAGCCCATGCCGCAAGCTAGTCGTAGTGGTTGATGATGGCAGGGGCAGCAGTGGATGTCTTGTTGTTGTGTTTATTGGTGGGCAGGCTCTGACACGGCGCGCCAGTCTGTGATGTGACTGGGCGCAACGGCACCTGACAGAGGCGTGCTCCACGTCTCTGCGTCTTGCGAAGGCGCGGGCCTTGAATACCTCGTACGGGCAAGGCATGGCGCGTCTTTACGCCCGCTGCCTACCGCGCGGGGGCAGGCAGCGTTGTCCTTCTGGACACGTGGCGAGTCCGGAGCTCTTCTCTTAGGAGGGGAGGTCCGGTCCCGCGGGACATGTGGAGTCCTCGGAGCTCTCCCCGCGAAGGGGGAGGTCTGGCTTCTGCTGGCCACATGGCGGGCCCGGAGGTCTCCTCTGAGAAGAGGGAGGTCTGGCCCCGCGGGACACGTGGAGCCTTCGGAGCTCCCCCCTCGGAGGGGGGAGGTCCGGCTTCTGCTGGCCACGTGGCAGGCCCGGAGCTCTCCTCTGAGGATAGGGAGGTCCGGCCCCGCCGGACACGTGGCGCCTTCGGAGCTCTCCCTGCGGAGAAGGGCGAGGTCCTTAGGCATTTTCCCCTGTGCGCGAGGGTACCCCGTATCGAGGGTACCGACAGTGGCCCCCGGGCCCATCTCGGGGGAGATAGCGAGCCTGAGGTGGGGCCTCCATCTCTTCTATTCCGCGCACTTTCTCTAAGTCCCGCATTGACCGTTGCCGGAGCATGAACAGTCGCGGGATCGTGGGAGCGTGCGCCCACTTGATGGTTGCTTTTACTGCGGCGGTTCCCAAGGCTGCCACTTCTGCATGTTGCGGCGCTCTTTTCGGGAACCGCCGTAGCGCCTTGCCGTCTCGTCTCCTTGGAAGACTGACTTCTTGGCCCAACGCTTCAGTTGGACGACTTGGGTCCACTTGTCATCGGCGCTCGGTCTTGGAACCGAAGCGGTTGCCCATGCGGCATATTCGAAGAGTTTCGAATCGCTTTGAATCGCACCTGGGAAGTTTTTAAAAGGGGATCTTACCCGCATCGCGGCTTCCCTTCGCACTTCCCAGCGCTTGCATCTTCCCTGTGTTCTTGCGCCTTTGTCTTCTGCCATGGCTTCCAACCTGCCTCCAGAGAAGAAACGCGCTCGATCTCCCCCGGTGACGGCGTCTGCACCGAGTCAGGGATCCAAGGCGCCTGCACGCCCTGCATCTGGAGATGGCACTCCATCCGGTGGCGACCCCAAGAGGTCTCGGGCTCATCATCCCGACGGGACTCCTCTTGAGCGATGACAGGCTGAAGGTTCCCGGGCGTCGCGTCCTCCCTCCTCAGGCCGTGGAGTATCCAAGGAGACTGATGATGTGTCGAGGGGAGCTTCAGGAGCATCCCCTGCTCCGTCAGTCCGGGCGACTGCGGGGCAGCCGTCGGCGGCAACAGCGGGCTCTAGTGGTCCAACCTCGGCTCGAAAGTCGGGGTTCAGAGCCCGTTGGAGTGCTCGCGTTTCTCGGCCGTCCCCGACTGATGGGGAGTCTGCGCCGTAGTGCTCGGAAACCGGGACGGCTGCCGCGGCCCCCAAGCCAGCGCGAGCTTCTCCTGTACCGGTCTGCCCGGATCCTATGACGGCGCCAACTCCTCCTGCCAAGACAGTTGCCGTGGCCCCCAAGCCAGCGCAGGTTCGCCCTGTACCAGGCGGCCCGACTTCTATTTCAGCGTCGACTCCCTCCATTCGTCCCTCTCCACCGGCTGAGGAGCCAGCTGTCAGTGAGGGTTCGAGGGGTCCGGCTATCGAAGTCCCGGTGCCAGCTTCTCCTGACCGGCGTCTCATCCCGGTGGCTGGTGCGCCGTCTTATCTTGAGGACGATGTGATGGAGGAGGTCAGGGGCACCGCTCCGGCCTCTGCTGCCCCACTGCCCCTGGCGGATGCCCTCGTGCTCGCCCAAGCGAGTGTCCGGCAGGTCTTGGCCGCGCTCGGTCGTGAGCGAGAGGAGCAGGTGGTTGAGAGGGATTGCCTCCTCACCTGGGAACCTTTTGCGGGAGCGGACCGCGAAGGTCAAGGGCGAGCTCGACTCCAGGTGGGAGTCGCTTGACATCATGGGGGCGCTCCTCGACCGGCAGAAGCGGGCTATCGACCGTTTGGACTCCGAGACGCGGCAGCTCCACCGGGAGGCCCTTGAGGCGCATGCCCGGACCGAGGAGAGCCTCTCTGCCGTGGAGGAGGTACGGCAGAGGTTGGAGCGCCGTAAGCGCGCCGTTGAGGACCAGGAGCGCTCTGTGGCAGCCAAGGCGGAGAGGGTCGCTGCGCGGCTGGCGGCAGGCGAGGGCGACCTGCGAGCTCGGGCCAGGGAGCTAGAGGCCCGGAGGGCAGACCTTGCCATGAGGGAAGAGCAGGTCTCCCGGGAACGTCAGGCGATACTGGATCGGGAGCTGGCTGTCGACTTCTAGGCTTCAGAGTTGGAGCGGCTTGCCCGAACTCTCCGCCTTCGGGAAAGCTCCCTGGCGGCCAAGGAGAAGGAGTTCTCCGAGGGAAGCCGTGACGCCCTGCGGGCAGCCCGCCGCGAGGTAGAGGAGCTCTTGGCCTCGCGGTCCTACGAGGCCCATGCAGTCTCGAGCTTCGTCGACCAGGCGGGGTCCGCATTGGTCCCTCTTGGTTTCAGCCCAGTGAAGGTGGCGGCTCCTGCGCTGAAGGTGGCTGAAGTGATCCCCGCGCTGGAGTCAATCGGCGCCCAGCTGAGCAGGCTAGACGCGGTAGTCGCCAACGAGCTTGAGGCAGAGGGACGGGGCCTGGCGTTGGAGGTTGCTACGCATGTGTTGACATGCTTCAGGAGCCAGGACCTTTCTTTCTCACTGGAGCCAGCGAGAGAGGGCCCTGCCGCGGAGCGGGAGGAGACCGCCAGGGCTGAAGTCGGGGATGTGGCCGCCCTTGTAGCCTCCAGGTTCCGGCGCGAGCCAGGGGGACCCTAGGGCTTGTTTCTTTTTTTGAGTCTGTAGTCCAGCTCATGGAGTCATGAATAAATAGACTCTTGTGACATTTTGTGCCTGTTATGCTTGTCTTCTTCTTGGTTTCGCCTGGCCGAGCCCTTAGCTCCGCAAGGTACTCAGAGGCCTTTACCAATCTCGAAGCTCTGCACAGACACCTTCCCCGGGTCCTTATTGTATTAAGGACCCTGGAGGTCTCCAGAGGTCGCCCCATGAGGATGGGAAGGTCCGGATCTGCCGGCCACATGGCGGGCCCGGAGCTCCCCTCTGAGGGGAGAGAGGCTTGGCTCCGTGGGACATGTGGAGCCTCCGGAGCTCACCCCTGGCGAGGGGGCGAGATCCAGCTCTGTCGGCCACATGGCGGGTTCAGAGCTACCCGCTGAGCAGGGGGGCTTCGACCCCGCCAGATACGTGGGGCCTCCGGAGCCCGCCCCTGCGAAGGGGGCGGGGTCCGGATCTCTCGGTCTTGCGCGGTCCCGTAGCGGCCCCCTAGTAGGTGTGGCCAATTGCTAGGGTACTCCTACCATACTCCTGCGGGGAGCCAAGGCCGAAGGGTCCTGCACACAAATAAGGGAAACGTAATTCTCCTTGGGGCTCCCCACTTCCCGATCTCATAGTCTTATTTGGCTTACGATCCTGATCCAGTGCATGGTGCTTGGGAACTTTAGTGCGCGACGTGCCGGGGGCTCGGGGCCCCCTGGCCATCGGGAGGTACCTCAAACGCGACCGTCTCAGGCAAGATAGCAAATGCCGACTAGAGGTGAGAATGGGAAAAGGGGACTGAGTGTATGGTGAACATACCCAGGAAGTGCGGTCATAAAAATTAATACGTAATTTGAATGAGCACAAGGGAAGAGCAAAGTAGGACAGGTTCTTTCCCTATAAATTTCCATAGGAGGAAGGCAGGCTAAACATGGAGGCAGCGACCCGCCCCATTAAAAAGGGAAGCAAGACTCTACACGCTTAGGGTCGGAACCAGGCCAAGCTGAACGTAGTCCTGGACCGTCCCCTGAGACTTAGCTGCTCCGAGCACTGTTCCTGGACTCTATGTGATCTATTAAAAAGAAGAGACTGTCCTACTATTGCTCTAAGGGCAGAACTTACAGAGGTGTTCGATGTTCTAGGGGTTCGGGAACGGATCCCCATCCTCGGTGGAAAGGCGTACGCACCCGGGGCGGCACACTTTCGTGACTCGGAAGGGGCCTTCCCAGCTAGGGGAGAGTTTGTGGGTCCCTTCGCGAGAAAGTATGCGCCGCAACACCAGGTCGCCTTCCTGCAGCTCCCGGACACGCACAGACCTTTGGTGGTAGCGCCGGAGCGCTTTTCTGTATCGTGCGTTGCGGAGTGCTGCATGTAATCGGACCTCGTCGACGAGGTCGAGGTCTTCACGCCGGAGGTTGTCCTGCGCGACTTCGTCGTAAGCTCGGACACGGTGAGACTTCATGGTGATCTCTGGGGGAAGCACAGCCTCGGCTCCGCACACCATGAAGAAGGGTGTCTCTCCGGTGGCCCGACTCTGGGATGTCCGGTTAGCCCATAGTATGCTCGAAAGCTCATCCACCCACTTGGCGCCATGTTTCTTCAAACCATCATAGGTGCAGGTCTTGAGGCCCCGAAGAATCTCGGCATTGGCCCTCTCAACCTGTCCGTTGCTCTTTGGGTGAGCAACGGTGGCATAGCACACCTGGATACCGAGGTCTTCGCAGTATTCTTGGAACGCTGCGCTGGTGAACTGGGTCCCATTGTCGGTGATGATTCTGTTTGGGACCCCAAACCGGCAGACGATCGACTTGATGAATTTTACTGCGGACTGCCTGTTGATGGTGACGACGAGTGTGGCTTCCGACCACTTGGTGAACTTGTCGACGGCTACGTAGAGGTACCGGAATCCCCCGACGGCTCTGGGGAATGGTCCCAGGATGTCCAACCCCCACATGGCGAACGGCCATGAGGGCGTGATCATCTGTACCGCCTGAGCCGGTGTATGGATCTTCTTGGCGTGGAACTGGCACGCCTTGCAGCTCTTGACCAGCTTGACGGCATCCTGGAGTGTTGTTGGCTAGTAGAAGCCATGCAGGAAGGCTTTACCGACAAGCGTGCGTGAGGAAGAGTGACTCCCACATTCACCTCCATGGATCTCAGCGAGCAAGTTGCAGCCTTCCCCCTGGGTTATGCACTGCAATAGGACGTGGTTGGCGCCACGTCGGTAGAGATCCCCTTCTGCCAACGCGTATCTCTTAGCCATACGCACGATCCATCAGCGGATACACGTTCATCAGGGAGGATGTTGTCTTTCGAGTAGTCCCGGATCTCCGTGATCCATGCATCGGGTCTGACTTGAGCTTCTGGATCTCGAGCGCTGGGTTGCACGGAGTCCCCAGTGACGCTTACGATCCTTGGCGGCGTCCATGGCTGCAAGGCCGCCGGGACCGCCAGCTTCGAGGTGCTGGTCCAGCCCCCTTCGCCCGGCTCGGCGGGCCAGGCTGTGGGCTGCAGCAACGTCCTCTCGAAGACTCCTTCGGGCACAGGGGCTCCGGTGGAGGCCTTCATTGAGAGGTCGTCAGCTGCGGCATTGCCGGCGCGCGGTATATGGCGCAGATCCAAGGCGAGGAAGTCTTTCTCCAACATCTACACGTGGAGCAGATAAGCAGCTAGATGCGGGTCATTGCAGGAGCATTCACCCTTAACTTGCTTGATAACCAGCTGGGAGTCGCCCTGTGCCAACAACTGGCGAGCGCCCAGAGATAGGGCTGTTTGTAGGCCAAAGATGAGTGCTTCATACTCTGCCATGTTGACGGTTGCCTTGAAATTGAGACGCACCATGTACCCAAACTGCTCCCCCGATGGCATGAGAAGCAGTACGCCGGCACCGGCCCCCTGCTTTCGCGAGGAGCCGTCGAAGAAGAGCGTCCAGTGAGGCCCGGTGAAGACCGGAGCTCGGTGCTTTGGTTCACCGTCTTCGTGGCCCCCTAGGTCAGCCTTCGTTGGCGTCCACTCAGCCACGGAGTCAGCCAGCGCTTGGCTCTTGACTGCATGGCGAGGAAGGAAGTCCAGCTCAAACTGTGCCAGGTCCGCTGCCCATTTAGCGACATTGCCAGTCGCGTGGGGGCTATGAAGGATCGCCTTCAGTGGATAGGAGGTGACCACCGAGACCCAGTGGGCCTGAAAGTAGTGGCGGAGCTTCCTGGACGCCACGAGCACTGCATACAACAGCTTGTGGACCTCCAGGTACCTTGTCTTGGCGTCATGGAGGACTTCGCTGATGTAGTAGATAGGCCTCTGGATGGTACAGACCCTCTCTCCCAGGTTAGAGAGGTCTTCATCCATTGGCTCAGGCCTGCCGGAGGTGGGTGGGTCCAGGGGGGCTTCTCGGAGCTGGGACTCGAAGGCTCCTAAGCCGCCTTGGACTTCCGGGAGGTCCCGCTGGTTTTCCGGGAGCTCCAGGAGGTCCCGCTGGATCTCCGGGAGGTCCCATTGGGCCTCCGGGAGGTCCCGTTGGACCTCCGGGAGGTTGTCTTGGAGGTCCGGGGGTCCGCCCTGGACCTCCGGGAGGTTGTCTTGGAGGTCCGGGAGGCTGTCTTGGACCTCCGGGGTTTCCTGGTGTCTGTCTACTGCTACCAGAGCAGGCTGTGATGACGAGAGGTCCGGCCGCTCTGCGACGAGTACCATACTCACCACTTCAGTTGTCGCCGCGATGTAGAGCAACAAATGCTCTTCGGGCTCGGGGGCTACCATGATAGGTAGGGTTGTCAGGAGTTGCTTCAACTCCGGGAAAGCTTCTTCTGCTTCGTCAGTCCAGGCAAATGGACCGGATTTGCGCAGGAGCTTAAAGAAGGGGAGCGCTCGCTCTGCTAGCCTCGGTATAAACCACTCAGCGCGTCTAGGCACCCCGTGAGTTTCTGGACTTCTTTGATGCGGGCGGGAGGCCCGCATCAAGTCGATGGCCTTGATCTTCTCTGGGTTGGCCTCAATTCCTCAGTGTGAGACCAGGAATCCTAATAGTTTTCCAGAGGGTATGCCGAACACACACTTGTCGGGGTTCAGCTTGGTGCGCGTGGAGCGCAATTTGTCAAAGACTAAGGCTAGGTTATCTAACAAGGATGAACTCTGCCTGACCTTGACAACGATGTCATCGACATACACCTCAACTAAGTCTCTTATTAACTATCCAAAGGTTTTGTGCGTTGCACGTACAAAGGTGGGAAGAGCATTCTTTAGGCCATAAGGCATAGAGATATAACAATACAGGCCGTCTACTGTGATGAAGGAGGTGTGTTCTTCATCTTCTCTAGACATAGGGATCTGATGGAAACCCGAGTAGGCGTCTAGGAAGCACAACATATCGCAGCCTGATGTCGAGTCTACTATTTGATCTATTCTAGGGAGAGGGAATGGATCTTTGGGACATGCCTTATTGAGACTGGTGTAGTCGATGCACATCCGGAGCTTCCCACCGGGCTTCGGGACAACGACGGGGTTCACCAACCACCGGGGGTGGTGGACTTCCTGTATGAAGCCAGCATCCAGCAGCTTCTTGATCTCTTCTCGGATGAAGTTCTGCCGCTCGATGGACTGCTTGTGAGGCTTCTGTTGGACTGGCCGGGCGTCTGTGAAGATCTTCAAGTGGTGCTCAATCACCTCCCTAGGGATCCCCGACATCTGCGACGGCTGCCATGCAAACACGTCGAGGTTGTGCCGGAGGAAGGTGATGAGCGCGCCTTCCTATTTGCTATCCAGGCCCCCGGCTACCCGGGTGGTCTGGGCAGCGTCGGCGCCGACATGGATGACCTTCAGGGGGACGTCGCCCTCGTTGAGGGGTTGCACACGGGGTGCTGTGGCAGAGGCACGGTGGCGTGCACTCGGATGGAGCCGGTCTGGTTCCGCACTGCCAGGGGCTGGTGCTCGAGCTGTCGCAAGTGCCTGGAGCTTTTCCAGGACCGACACTGCAGCAGTGCGGTCTCCACGAATCCTGAGGATGCCTGTTGGTGTAGGCATCATCAAGACGAGGTAGCCGTAGTGGGCTGCTGCCATGAACCGGTACAGGGCTGGCCTGCCGATTATGGCGTTGAAGGGGAGGTCGATCTCCGCTACGTCGAACAGAATGTACTCTGTCCGATAGCTGCCCGGTGCCCCAAAGGTCACCGGAAGGCTGATGTTGCCGTAGGGGACGACTTGTCCCGGCCCTACCCCTGAGAACGGGCTCGACGGGGTGAGCTTGGCCATCGGGATCTGCAACTTCTGGAAAGCTGCGCGGCTGATGAGGTTCAGCCCAGCTCCGCCATCTACCAAAACGTGGTACATCCTCACGTTGGCGATGGTGGGCGCTACCAAGAGCGGTAGTTGGCCGGCCCCAGCCATGTTCCTGGGGCAGTCGGTGGCATCGAAGCTGATGGGGGTTCCCATCCACTTGAGGTGCGGCGCGGCACCTGGGAGTGGAGCCACCGACGCTACCGCTGGGCGCAAAGTCTTAACCGCGCTTCGGGACGAGGGGTCAGCGGACCCGCCGTAGATGACGTAGAGCCTCTTTTGATGCTCGTCGTCGCTGGAGCTGGAGTTCTCATGGTTGCGCACCACCTTCACGACGCGCTGAGGCTCCTGGAACTCCACTTGGTGGTCGACGTTGTCTGGGGCGTCGGCCTTCTGCTTGCCCTCCCTTTGACGGAAGGGTGGGGCATCAGTTCGCAGCTGCTTCCCTTTGCGGAAGCGCTCCGCGAGCTTCCGAATCTCCCGGCACTCGGCAGCAGTATGGCGACTGCTGCCGTGCACGGGGCATAGCTTGCCTTGGTCACCATCTGGAGCTGGTGACTGTCGCCGCCTTTTGTCAGGGCGCGTCCCCCGATCTCCACTGGGTGCCGCTGCTGCGGCAACGGAAGCCGCGACCGATGGCTTCACCTTGCCACCGCCCCGGTTTTTGATCTTCTTGCTGCTTCCATAGGAAGTAGCGCCAGATCCGGGCTGTCCTCCTGACTCGGAGGCTAGCAGAGAGTGCCAGTTCCGCCCTTCTGCTGCCCTGGCGCATTTGTCCGCCAGGCTGAAGAGCTCTGAGACGTCGTGAACCTCTCTAGTCGCGAGCTTCTCAAGCATCTTCTTGTCCCGTACACCCTGCCGGAACGCCACCACCACAGAAGCGTTTTGGATAGGCGGGATGGTGTTCCGCACCTGGGAGAACCGCTGGATGAAGGAGCACAGCGTCTCTCCAGGTTGTTGCTGGATGGCGTGGAGGTCGAGCTCCGTGCTAGGCCGGGTGTAGGAGCTGCCGAAGTTAGCAGTGAACTGCCGGCAGAGCTCTCCCCAGGAGGTTATAGAACCCTGGGGGAGGTTCATGAGCCAAGACCGGGCTGGGCCGGTCAAGGCGACAGGGAAGTAGTTCGCCATGACGGCCTCGTCTCCTCCTGCAGCAAGGATGGCGGTGGAGTAGATCTGGAGAAACTCCGCCGGGTTGACGCTGCCATCGTACTTCTCGGGCAGGTGCGGCCGAAACTTGCGCGGCCACCTCGTGAAGCGAAGGTGGGGTGCCAGGGCCGCACATCCTGCTCCTGTTGCCGCAGGCGTTGGTACCGTGAACGCTTGGTTCGCTGCTGGCAATTGTACCCCGGTATGGGCAAGGCTGTGCCATAGACCGGGGGCGCCGTTTGCAGGGCATATGGCTGTGGCATATGCTGCGCGGCGTATGCCTGGGGCAGAGATCGCGTGGCGAAAGTCTGCGCCTCAGGCGGGGTTGAGGCAGACGTCATGCTGTCGCCGGCCTCTTGGTTGCGACACCTTTATCGTCATCGCTCGAGGATCACTCCGGCATCTTGGCCCAAGTGGCATCGTTCCAGCTCTGTCCTTAGGTCCATCGATGGGAGCCTGGTGGAGCTGGAATCCACCGTCTGCCCGTCAACCGTTGGCGTGTGCGTCAGCGACACAGCCGGTTGGCCGGAGCGTCGTGCCCGCCGAAGTCGAGGTTTTGCGGCGGCGACGACGAGACGGTCTACCTTGCGAATCCACTACTGGGTCGCTGACTGAGGCGCGTCCCCAGCAGGTGGATTGTGCAGTAGCGCTCTTGCTGCAGCTAGCGCGCCCCCGTGGGGGACGCTCAGCGCTGCAGAAGATCTCACGCTAGCTGGATCCTGCGTTGCCGGAGTTGGCGCTGCCGTAGTCGGCTGCTGGCTACTAGCTTGTGCCGACACACTCCGTCCAGAGTGCGTCGAGACGTAGTCCCCGCTTGTCACGGTCCGCCGTGAACGCGGGGGAGGAGAGCTTGCCACTGAAGGAAGCTTCGTCATCTTCGTCGGCAAAAACTCGTCGCGCAAGGGAAAAGCCCCCTACCTGGCACGCCAAATATCGAAGTGTGTGGTCGACACTTCCCCCGGACCTGCTCTGGGAAGCCCGCGGAGGTTCTTTTTCGGAGGGGCTAGACGCTTGCGGAGAGCTTCAGCGTTAGGGACGAGTGAGGGAGAAGCTTGACACGGCGAGTTTTACGTGGTTCGGGCCGCCGGAGCGTAAAACCCTACGTCCACGGTGAGCAGAGGTGCTCGCTGTATTGCTTGCTGCTCAGAACTGGAGTCCTGAGCTTGAGGGCGAGTGAAGTCTAGGGTGCGAGTTCACAGAGTTCGAACCCTTGCTAACGTTGCCTACCCGAGCCTTTTATAGTCCAAGGCTCGAGTGGCTTACAAGGGGGGCCCGGGACCCGACAGGTGGTCCCGGGGAGATTGCCAGCCGACTACCGTATATGCAGTTATGCCGGTAGTTGTCTTTGGTGAAGGCTTCCGAGTCTTCGTTCTGCCGCCCTGCCCATGCCGCAAGCTAGTCGTAGTGGTTGATGATGGTAGGGGCAGCAGTGGATGTCTTGTTGCTGTGTTTATTGGCAGGCAAGGCTCTGACACGGCGCGCCAGTCTGTGATGTGACTGGGCGCCACGGCACCTGACAGAGGCGTGCTCCGCGTCTCCGCATCTTGGGAAGGCGCGGGCCTTGAATACCTCGTACGGGCAAGGCATGACGCGTCTTTACGCCCGCTGCCTACCTCGCGGGGGCAGGCAGCGTTGTTCTTCTGGCCACGTGGCGAGTCCGGAGGTCTCCTGTGAGAAGAGGGAGGTCCGGCCCCGCGGGACACGTGGAGCCTTCGGAGCTCCCCCCTCGGAGGGGGGAGGTCCGGCTTCTGCTGGCCACGTGGCAGGCCCGGAGGTCTCCTGTGAGAAGAGGGAGGTCCGGCCCCGCGGGACACGTGGAGCCTTCGGAGCTCCCCCCTCGGAGGGGGGAGGTCCGGCTTCTGCTGGCCACGTGGCAGGCCCGGAGCTCTCCTCTGAGGAGAGGGAGGTCCGGCCCCGCCGGACACGTGGCGCCTTCGGAGCTCTCACTGCGGAGAAGGGCGAGGTCCTTAGTCATTTTCCCCTGTGCGCGAGGGTACCCGTATTGAGTGTACCGACAAAGACCTAAGAAGCAACTCTGCAGTCATCCTGCAGATGTTTTCCTTCCTCCTCTTCCTCCACTAGAGATTGCCAAATCTTCACGCCGAGAAAGTAGCAGCAGCAGCGAGGGCAGCAACAGTAGTGGATATCTCGTCTTGGATGACCTTGATGAAATTGATGGTGTTAGAGGTCGTGGTTCCAGCTCTCCTTTGGCTTCTTGGGTTGGGCTAGCAACAGATGCACAGGAGGAAGAGCTATTGGTGGAGGCTGCTGTCCGGGTGGTTGATGACCCAGAAGCTCGGCAAATAATATTGAACTATCATGGAGGTGACATGGTTAGTGATGCTACTCCAATTGAGGTTATTATGGACTTTTTGATTGTGTTCTTGGGAAAAGAGAAGGATGCTCCGTCATGTCGAGTGTGCATGAGTGATTTCAAGGCAAGAGATCGTTGTGTACGCCTTAATTGCAATCACATATTCCATATGAAGTGCATACTAGAATGGTTACTGATGAAGAAAAGATGCCCAATATGTCGGGGAGATGTCTCACAATAGTTCTAGTATGGCGAGAAAATGTCTCACAGTACTTATGAAGACTAGCATTATTAGAAGTTTGTAAATGGGGTGATGAAATGGAACTTTTTTGTAGCATGTCCAGACATTGTTCTGAGTCAATAGAACTAGAGTTTTACAAACAGACACAGCTGTACTGACACCAATCATACCAGAAACTATTCTGAAACCTCAATTCTGCAGTCATGTCCATGTGTAATCAAAAGAGATGTTGATAGAAGGCAATTATATCATGCTTTGTGGGATACATCATTTGATTCTGCTTGTCAGAACTCAGCCTACAACAGACAGAAAAAAATAGCAAAACACTACTACATTCCACGTAGTCTCTTGCTCCTTGGTTGCAGCATGCCCATGTCATCGACTTGTTGACCGGCGCACTGCCTCTTCATCGTGCCCGTGGCAGCCTGCGCCTGAACGTCTACAGCGTTGGCAGCCTTCGTCATCGTTCTTTTCAGCCGGAGCATCTCTTTGAAGGTGCTCTCGTCTCCGTGAAGCACCTCGAAGTCTTTCCATCGCCTCCAGAATTCTGGGTGAGCGCCTGGATCGGTGAAGCCTGACGCGTACACGTACAGCGCCCTCGCACGGTGGACTTCACCGAGGCCAATCTCCAGCTCGGCGAACCGGATACACATCGCCCTCTCGTCCTTGTCCGGAAGACCGCCGCTGCCGATGGCGTGATGGAATACCTCCCTCGTCTTGAGAACGCCGAACAACGCAGTGGCCCGTGCGATGTACACATCGTAGACGCTGAGCTTGTCGCCGCTGGGAACAGCGCTCGCGGCGCGCTCGTAGACCTTCATGGCGCGTCCGGCGAGGCCAGAGTCCTCCTCGAACTTGGCGTACCGGAGAAAAATGGCCACCACAGCTTGAGGGACCTGTGGAGTTTGACCTGAGCCAGGTCGGCGGCGGCCCGTCTCCTGACCTCGGCCGTTGGCTCCGACGTCGCTTGACGGATGAGGTCGATGGCAGTCACGTGGTCCCCACGTCTCAGCTCCATCTCTGCCCACTCGCACCAGACGGTGGCGAGGTCGTTGACTGACTTGAAGTTCACCTGCGTGGCGCCTCGGAACACCTCCCGGGCGCTGTCCAGCATGCCGCGTCCCTCGTACATCTTGGCGAACGCGAGCCAGAGCGTGTGCGGCTTTCCCGTCGCCTTCATCGGATCGACGGTCCCCAGGACCTCGGCGTATGTCGTGGCTTGTTGCGCGGTGTCCGCGTGGAAGATCTTCACCCTGTCGTGCCATGCCTGGACGTCGTGCGGGTTCTGCCTCAGCTGCACTCTGTTGAGCAGCTCTGGCCGACGGTCCAGCAATCGCTCCAGCCTCGCCATGGTCATGTCGGCGTCGGAGTGGTCGGTGGTCAGCCATCAGCTCTGAAGAACAGAGTTCTCTTTTTCGCCGTCTTCGTCACGCTCTGCCTCCGCGGAGACCAGGGCGTGTTCGAAGTGGAGGTAGGCCTCGAACGCCAGCCGGAAGTCCTTGATGGCGGCCGAGACGGTGGTGCCCTCCTCGACCACGTCCCTCCGAGTGAAGTATCCCGCCAGAGTTGTCCACAGCACGCCAGACTCTTCTGGGAACTTCCGGACGGCTCTGCGGAGTATGTCTTCGACGGGCAGACCCGTGACGTTTTCCGGATGCTTGGCGAGCAGGTCGCAGAGGTCGAGCAGGAGCTGGCGCTTGGTGGTGCCCTTGACGGAGCGGAAGCCGTCGTCGTTGATGACCGCGGCAAGTTGCTCGACCGCTTCCCGAAACTTGCCGACAGAGACGAGGTGGGCAATGAAGTCCTCGATGTAGTCTGGGTCGAACTGGAGGTAGCGGCCGAGGACGCGTGCGGTGGACTGGGCGGGGCAGCCAGGAAGCGAGGCGAGGCGGAGGAAGAGCGGGCACATGAGGTGGTGCTGCGTGATGGGCAGGGCGCGAAGCGAGCGATCCAGCGCGCGACGGGCGCGGGTGAGGAGGCGTTGGTCGAGAAGCGCGGAGGCGTACATGTGCCAGACACGCGGCATCCAGGACACGGGCGCGCGCTCGAAGGCGGCGTGGGCGCGGTCGGTGACGGGCAGGGCGCGCGCGGCGGCCTCGAGCTCCGTCAGGTACGCGTGCCACAGCTTGTACGAGCCCGGCAGCGCGCGCTCGTAGATGGCGGCGCGCCTCGGCAGCGGCGCCGTGCTGCTCGCCGACAGGTAGCCCAGCCAAGCTCCCAGTCTGAATGGATTCCGAAGGACGCCCTCTTCTTAAAGCAGGCACTCCGCCGGGATCTCCATCTCGGGCTGCTCCTCTCCGTTTCTTTGAGTTGCCTGCTGCGTTGGGCTGCGCTGCCTTTTAAAGGAGGTGACTTCTCTCCGAGCCGAACATATTTTTTTAACTGGCTCGGGTCCGAGTTCGAGTTTGAGTCCGAGTCCGAGTTGAACATTGGTAACCCAAATCCAGATCAGTGTTGTCGGCTTCGCTGACTTCAACTCCGAGTCCACCGCCACCGAATTCAACCTGAGGAAGGGGCAGCGATCCGGAGGGCGACGGGACAGCGGTACCCACGGGTGGCTAGGCTTCCCCTTCCTTCCCCCTCCATCCTCCCTCCTACCTAGCAGCAGATCCGGACGCAGCCGCTTCCATCCATGGAAGTTCAGTTCCGGCGTGCTAGCGTAGGAGTACGCTCATGATGTCTTCGATCCATGGAGCTTCCCCAATCCCCGTCATCTTCCCTACTCCTTGTTAAAATAATCTTGTTATTTATGTGAGTTGTAATCAGGCATATGTGTGTTTTATTGGAGATATTAGCGTGTGCGTGTGTGGAACAAGCGCAAACTAGCTGCATTACGTCCTAGTGGAAGAGCTAGCCGTGTTGTGCCTAAGATGTGGTTGCCGCAGAAGTGGATAACGAGTAGAGAGCTAAAGTGTGAGATGTGATGCAGCAAGCTTTGATGAGGCGTGAGATGTGATGCAGCAAACAAGATTTGATGGTGTCTTCTTGGGGAGGAACATGTGGATCACAGGGCTGGAGATGTATGCACTTAGGTGCTGCACGAGATGCTCGAGGTGGTTAGCAAAGAACGTGAACTTAGCTGGGGCAGCAAATTAGTTTGCATGTACATAGAGTTAGCTGAGGCTAAGTGGTAAGTTAGTTTGCATGCAGCATGTGCGGCCGTATAGTACGTGCAAGGAGAATGACTGAGTACTTCTAGATTGTTGCTTCTCTGTCTATAATTACTGCTCAGTGCGTGAGTAGTGCTGGTGGAGTTAAGCAAAGTGTGTACTTGTGTTGTGCATGAGTAGTGTTGTGCGTGTGAGTGTTGTGCAGGCTAGAGCCGGTGTTGTGTAAGTGTAGTATTGTGCTGTCCAGTGAGCCAAGTGAAGGTTGATAAATAAAGTGTTCAATACTTCTTGTGTGCTAAAAAAATTGTGTGTGATACTGTATGTTCTAGAGAGAGCTGGGCCAACAATTGATACTTAGAGCTTAGGTTAGAGCTGCAGCCATGTCGGTCGATGGTTTAGGAGTCTACATGCCGCCCGATCGTCGTTTCGGTGGCAACGGCGGAGACGGCAGCCAAGAGCCGGTTGTGAAGGAGGTGGGGGTAACATTGCGTTACCTCATGCTTTCGGAGGACAACTACGGCATGTGGGTGGTGACGATGAAGATTTTCTTGCGTGCCCAAGGTGTGTGGGCCGCCGTGGAGGGAAAGCAAGGTGTTGACAGGAGGATGGACCAAATGTGATGTGGACATCACTCCTGCAGATATACACAACACTCACATGGTAGATATGCAAGGTCCAATTACTAGAGCTCGAGCACGACAATTGAATTTAGATGTGAGCTCGTTCCTGAACAATTCTTTATATGTGAATTTTGAGAGTATGTTGCTACCTAATGGATTAATTATGATTAGGAACCATGGAGAGGACATGGAGATACTTGGAGAGGGGTTTGAAGGCATTGAGGACCAGAAAATACGCCAACAAGAAGTTAGAGACCGAGCCCAACTCAAACTCGAGTCCAACTCGGGCCCAGGAGCAGTCCACCTTAAAATGGATGCACAGGAGGCATACGGACTCCGTTTTTGACGTTCTACATATGCACGGAAAGCTGAGAGGATAAATTTTCCAATGGAACTGGCCCCACGTCGAAATTCCCTCGGAGTCGACGGGAAAATTTGAAACAATATAAAGTTTAGAGTCTATCAGGGTGTTGCATCACCTAGTTGGGCCATTGGGCCTTGTATCGAGTCCAAGTCCATTATGTACGTGTCTTAGGGTTAGGTCACGACCCCAGCACCCCCCTGGTCGTCCTCCACCTCCTTTATACCCCTAGCCGCCGTCACAAACAGGTGGGTTTTGCTTAGTTACAATCTGTCATTGAACAGTTCGCCGATCATCGGTTGTGAGACACCAAATTCGTGATCAATTCAGTTTTGATTGCAACTTCTCTGTTCTTGCTTGTGTTCTTGATTGCGCTTGCAGAGATAACCCTTCGTGGCGAGGTCATTCGTGTGACACGGGTGATAACCAACGGAGCAGTGGTGTAGTGATTGCGGGGTTTCGTTCGTTTGGAGCCTTGGATCATCAACGTCGAGATTTCCACCCAATCAAGTTTACCCTACCTCTCGGAAGATCGGGACTCATCCTCCTATCAATTGGTATCAGATTTCCAGGTTCACCGTGAGGTATACTTGTGTGCCCTTTAGATTTATTTTGTTTCAGTCCTATCGTCCACAAAAAGCCACAAAAAAATTTTAGTTTCCCTGACCTACAACTCCCGCTCAACCTTTTGCACAATTTAGTTTCGGAGTCCGTAGTTCTGAGTTCGTGTCCTAGGTTGAGTCTGGTTGCTGGTTTAGATTTGTTTTGGTTCAGTTTTGTTTCTTCCATCCGTTGCCATCTACAAAAAACCAATCTACAAAAAAATTTCATCCACCGATTCGTTTCTGTTCAGTTTCCACCACCACCAAAACCTGATTCAGGGTATCCTACTTAAAACGGGCATAACTTTTCGCTCGTAACTCCGATTGAGGCGCAATTTTTTTCCCAGAAAGGTCTCGAAAAAGTCCACATACGGTGTTTTCAAAAAAAAATTACAAAAAAATTAAGAAGGCCCTTGTTTCGAACTCCGAAGTTCCAACACCAGTTTTTCCAATCGCTCCTGAATTTGTGCCGATCCCATCTTTCATCGGTTTGAGCTAATACCTGGTGCTGTTTCTATTCTTGTGCCCCTGGTTGAGAAAAAAATATCAAAAAATAAAGAGAAAAAAAGATTTTGATTTCTACTAGTGCTTCAAGACGAAAACAGGAGGCTAAGGGGTTTTCTAGTTGTGCTATTTCTGTGTGAGTTCTGGATACTTGCTGATATTATCCTTGTTGTTCATCATCATTCATCCTTGCCCTTGCTTGTTGCCACAACTGTTCTAATACATTGTTCGTCCAGCAACTAGGTGAAATTCTTTGTACACTTATTCAGCATTGCTATCTGTTACTAACTTGTGTGCCACATACATATACTGCATTTGAGCCTTCCAAGCTCCACCTTCTCTCGAGCAGAACAGGTGAGGGGGCCCGGTCCCGATCACGGGGTCGTGCCGCCTCGCCCGAGGAATCACATTGGGTGGTGCCGTGTTATGCGGCACCGAACAGCACACATATAAGGAACAATGTATTACATAAATCAAAAGCGGAAGCTTACAAATTGTTCTTTGTAAATAATTTACATAAAATAGCTACAACGGAAGTCTATAACCATCTCACGTTGAATAACTACGAAGCACTCGAGAAGAGGTCCAGCCCGCGGACTCCTCTCGCTAGCAACATGAAGACATGGCAGCGGCTAGGTTCTCCAAGTGTGACATGACTCAGAAGTTTCCGAGTCTCACCGGACAACCTTCTTTATAGCCTCGAAGTTTACCTGCAAAACCATTTATATAGCAAGAGTGAGCACAAAGGCTCAACAAGACTTAACCGTCACCGTCTCTCCTAAGACATGAAACTCTAGATGAAAGTAACCTAAGACTTAAGCCTATCATTTGCGAAAAGACTCGCCTACAAGTTCATCCTTAACTTTCAGATATTAGCCATATTAGTAGTGACCTTGCGCCCAGCAACATTGGAACTCCACAATCAAACAAGAAACGCTTCATTCCAATGTCACTTGTCCCAAGGTGGAAAAATAACTTTAGTTTGCTCTATCTCTACTGCAAACATGGTTTTCATGCAATTTACAATTATCATAACAGCATTTAAAAACTTTGCAAACTATTTCCACACAACTTGATTACTACGTCACAACACAGGGAGCAAGCGGTAATCAATAACCGCGATGGACGGTGATTCGAATCAAACACTACCCGGATAACTCGACACATACGCCCGCCTCTGAAGACCCAACTATGGCGTCCTTGTAGGATCGAAGAGCACGTGTAAAGCTACCAGAGGGAGGTGAATGGTAGATTAAAACTTTTCGCAGCGGAAACAACAAAAACCCCTCAGCAAAAAATCAATCGGTTAAAGAAACCATGTGTGCAAGTGTTTTCAAACGTGTTCAACCATAAAAAATCAAGTAGAGAGTTAGAGAATCAAGTCACGGATCTAATGCAACAAAAATCACTTGAAAACACGAAGTAAAACTTGAGATACGATCAAAACATTAAACGAAGATCAATCTGTTCTACCCGATATAAAACAGATCTGCAACGCTGCAAAGAAACTCGTGTATCTCAAAAACTACAGATCCGAAGCTCGTGAAAATTTCACAGATGATAGATAATTGAGTTGTGAAGACAACCCAAAAAGAATCACATCAATCAGATCTGTAAAACTCGAGTTATGGACGAAATACCGAATCAACGTCGGTCTGTCTAGAAACTCGGCGAGAAAGACTTGACGAAAAACAAGTCGGACGAACAAGGCACAAAAGCTCCTCGAAACTCTGAACTTTATTCAATAGAAACACAAGAGGAACAGCCCAAAGTTCTCTACCCACGAGAGCTCTGGCCTCCCTTGCTTTTATAGCCAGCCCTCAGGCTAATCAATCCAATCTAGGACTCCTACTCCTAATTGGACTCGTATCCTAACTTACCATAACTGCTCAGGACTCTCCTATTCGCAGATAGAAGCAATCGTGAGACTTCCAAACACCTTAGGAACGTCCTAAACATTCCTATATCAACTCAACTTCGTGCCTAGCATGAAATCCTATCATAACCAACTCAAATCTTCCATATTTGAGCCATATCCGACTCAGCCTCAGCCTGAGTACGCAATCCAGCCGGTTGGACCTTTTCGACCAATTCTTTACGTCCACTTCTCTTCATCACGCCTTGGAACAATGTTGCCACGTCCATGCACTCCTTGCACACGTGCAAACACCTTCCAACGACGTACACGCAACCTTCATATGCACTGCCCTTGATCCAAACATGCTGCACGACCTCCCGATCAACTCAACCACAGCTCCTCCCGAACTTGGTTGTTGGAACCTCATCTCCTCCCTGGGACTAGTCCAAGGATCCCGTCACCAGGCATGTCTTGAACTCATACAACACCTGCACATGAATAAACAACCAATTCTTCCGAGCACAAGTCCTCGACTTGACTCACGTTAGTTCGAAAACCACAACACCTTACATGAGCACGTCATATAAGCATGTTGCAAACCATATCAAATGATAACAGCCATAACCACCAAAACACACCAAAAACTTAGCAAATTAATACTAAGCAAACCTTCCCATAAAGCAAGTTTGAAACATTGCGAGTTAAAAGCAAAAACAAGACGCTGCAGTTCTACGAGTTGAACTTCACGGGAGCTCCCTAAAAACAAGCTCCGGACCTCACAGAAGCTCTCCGGACCTTGCAGGAGCTCTCCGGACCTTGCGTCGGACCTTGCCAACACTTGGCGGACCTAACAAAGAACTTGTCGGACCTTGCCACAAAAGAATGTTTTGGCAATATTCAAAACTTTGAATGTTAATGCTAACTTTTATCCTAATTGCCAATGTATTCAGCACACATAGGTCTCACAATCTCCCCCTTGATGAATGCATTGGCAACACCAATTAAAATCCGAACATTGGCTTATGAAAAGTTTTGAAAAGCTTTGAAAACTCATTTCTCCCCCTTTATTAATTTCTCACCATTTTTTAAAATCAGAGAAGGAAGAAAGTGTATAACATATGCAAAGTGTAAAAAAATCTCTCCTTATACATATTTCTCCCCCTTTAACAATGTATTCAGCAAGGTTCAAAAGAGAAATTTTTAAATGTTATGAGCATATTATAACATATACATACAAAACAAAGCTTATCCAAGTCATACTATCAGGTTACTTACACTATCACATCAATGAGATACATAAAATAGTGTAAGCCATGCTAGAGATCAAATGTATTTTTCATTTTAAGCAAGTCATGATCTCTCTTACTCAACTATTTCAAAACCTGAAAACATGACACTTGTTGCTGCATTTTTATTATTCATAATCATTTAAGTCACAAAGTTGATCATATGATATTTGCAAGAGATTATATGCCGCATCAGCCTTATTCTAACCAACCAAGCCAAGCCTATGTCATTTGACAATCAGAAGCTTAAGGACATGGTTTTAGTCATATACAATTCCTTCCAAGTTCATATCTTAGTGCAATGATAAGAAATCTCAAAAGAAGAAGTGCGATGCATGCATATTCTCCTGATCTTTTCTCAATTTTTTATTTGAAAACTCAACATGTGAGCTGATCACTTGATTAATTTTTTATGATTAAAAGCACTTGTGAGCATGCAACAAGTTCAAAACAGCAAGAAAGTTCGATCATGACCAGATTTAGTGTAAGTAATTATTCTAATTACTAGTCATGGCAAAAACTACAAAATGTATAACATGAGTAATGTAGTAAGAACTTTCAGCCTGTAAAAGAAATCACAAAGTCATATATGTATGAAATACTATACTCATATCATTTTAGTTTCAGATTCACACATAGACTTTCAAAGTTTCAAAAACTCCCCCTCAATTTAAGCCATGAGGATGCATAACCCCTATTTCACTATGAATGAAACAAAAACGAGTGAAATCCAAAGGTTTTGTAAAAATATCAGCCAATTGTTGTTCGGTATCGACATGGTGAAGCACAATGTTTCCTTTTTCAACATTATCACGAAGAAAGTGATACCTAATGTCAATGTGCTTAGTTCTAGAGTGTTTCACGGGGTTTTTAGCAATACAAATTGCGCTAGTGTTATCACAAAACAGTGGAACACTATCTAAATCAACCCCATAGTCCTTAAGTGTTTGAACAATCCAAAGAATTTTTGAGCAAGCGCTAGCCACAGCTACATATTCAGATTCGGCCGTGGATTGTGCAACTGAACTTTGTTTTCTAGAGGATCAAGCAACAAGTGAATTACCAAGAAAATGACAAGCACCCGAAGTACTTTTCCTATCAATCCTACAACTCCCAAAATCAGCATCCGAAAAAGCTTTCAAAGAAACGGTTAAGGAAGAAGGAAGAAAAATGCCAAATTCTTGAGTTCCATGTAGGTACCTGAGAATCCTTTTGATGGCTTGGCGATGTGAAGCACGTGGAGAAGCTTGAAAACGTGCGCAAAGACATACGCTGAATTGTATGTCCGGTCTTGACGCCGTGAGATACAAAAGTGATCCAATCATACTTCTGTATTCTTTTTTATCGACCGGGTCACCATCTTCGTCAAGTTAAAGTGTTGTTGCTGTTCCCATTGGTGTCCGAAGAGGCTTGCATTTGTCCATGTTGAAGCGCTTAAGAAGGTCCTTTGTATACTTAGTTTGATGCACAAAAGTTCCTTCTTTTGTTTGCTTGATTTGCAGCCCCAAAAAGTATGTGAGTTCTCCCATCATACTCATCTCAAATTCTGAACTCATCATAGCTGAAAACTTGGACACGAGATCATGAGAAGCACAACCAAAGATAATATCATCCACATACACTTGAACGAATAATGAGTCATTGCCATGCTTAAGTACAAGTTTTATCAACCTTGCCCATGGTAAACCCCTTTTCAAGTAAGAATGTTTTTAACCTATCATATCATGCTCTAGGGGCTTGTTTTAGACCGTACAAGGCTTTGGACAGTTTGTAAACATGATTAGGGAAATTTGGATTTTCAAAACCCGGTGGCTGCTTAACATAAACCTCCTCCTCTATGTAGCCATTAAGAAAAGCACTTTTAACATCCATTTGATATAACTTGAAACCTTTAGATGCAGCAAATGCTAATAAAATTCTTATAGCTTCTAATCTAGCAACAGGAGCAAATGTTTCATCAAAATCTAGACCTTCAATTTGTGTGAAACCTTGAGCAATCAACCTAGCTTTATTCCTAACCACAACCCCATCCTCACTTTGCTTATTTTTAAATACCCATTTAGTTCCAATTAATATGTGACCTTGAGGTGGAGGTACAAGTTTCCAAACATTATTTCTTTCAAAATTTTCTAACTCTTCTTGCATGGCATTAATCCAAGATTCATTAGTGAGCGCGTGTGATATATCCTTGGGTTCAAAAGAAGCAACAAAAGAAGAATGAGCATGAGAGTTTGGATCGCAAAACCTGGACCGAGTGACTCGTTCATGCAAGCTTCCAATGATTTGTTGTGGAGGATGACTTTTGAGTACTCGGAGGGGTGTAGACACTTCACAAGCACCTTCTTCTTCATGTTCGGACCTTTGATTAGGAGAGCTTGTTGATTGAGGAAGGTCCGAACCAGCAGTAGTGACTGTTGGTGCTGGTTGTGGTGCAAAATCAGCAGCTTGATCGTTATTTACTTCCGAGTTTTCAGGCAGCAGCACCACTTCTTCAATAAAAATACTCTCCCCCTGCGGATATGGATCCGGACCTGCAATATCGGAGCTAGTACTTGGGCTAGCTTCATCAAAAGAAACCTCGCAAGTCTCCACAATTTTGTTAGTGTCAAGTAAAAGCACACGGTAGCCTCTAGTATGAGATGGATAAACAAGAAACATGCCATCAACAGATCTAGCTTCAAATTTATCAAGATTATCATGTTTCTTAACAAAGAATTTGCAACCAAAAATCCTAAAGTGTGTAAAACTAGTCCTATGTCCAAACCGGAGCTCATATGGGGTTTTTCCAAGCTTAGCACGCAAGAAAACACGATTTGAGACATAACAAGCGGTTGCAATTGCATCAGCCCAAAATTTCCTAGGAGTTTGATATTCATCAATCATAGTCCTAGCCATCTCAACTAAGGTCCTGTTCTTTCTTTCTACGACACCATTTTGTTGTGGTACATAGGGTGAAGAGTATTGATGATCTATTCCATTTTCAGCATAAAAGTGATCAAAGGATTGGTTTTTAAATTCAGTTCTGTTATCACTTCTAATTGCTTTTAATGATCCTGGGTGATCAATAGATAATCTAAGAAATAAAGTTCTAAAATGACTAAAAGCTTCATTCTTAGATGCCATAAAATAAACCCAAGGATATCTGGAATAATCATCAACAATCACAAGCACATACCATTTCTCTCCGAAGGATTGAACACGTGCCCGACCTACTGTGTCAAGATGTAAAAGTTGTCCCGGTTCAGCTGTCATGGTCATTGTGAGAGGAGCATGTGAACCTGCAACAAACTTAGCATGTCTACAAGAAGAGCACACAATATCATTGTCCTTTTTAAGCTTCGGCAGCCCACGTATGCGATCGAGAGCACTAACACGAGTGAGATGATCAAAGCCTATGTGACCAAGTCTACGATGTCAAAAATATAGATCCTTTGTATCATTAGCAACTAGACACCGATGCTTAGAAGTTGACAAATTAAAATCAGCTTTAAAAACTCTTCCAAACCTAGACATGTTAAACAAAAGCTCACCTTTTGAATCTACAACCTTGCAGCAATTTTTAGCAAAGCTAACCTCTAGATTTTCATCTAGCAATTGTGAAACCTAAAGCAAGTTGTATTTCAAATTTTTAACAAGTGCCACATCTTTCAAAGTGTAGAGATTATTTACTCTAACCAAACCTTTAGCAATTATGGGAGTAGAAGAGTTATCAGCGCAAGTAACATTTTCTACACGTAACACAAAAGAGAGAGAGGAGAACCATTCTTTGTTACCGGTCATGTGGCGTGAGCAACCTGAATCCACAATCCAAATGTTCCCCTTCCTCAAACGTGAAACCTACACAGCAGCACAATATGTCGATGACTCAATACTGGGGTTAGTTAAAAGACTTTTAGGAATCCAGTACTGAGTCACACGACGTCCAGCAGGAATAACACGCGAAAGCTGAGAAGGTACAGCAGGTTTATGAGCCAAACATCGAAAATTTTTGTTCCTAACTACTGACTTAGAAGATGTGTTATATGTAGCACAAAAAACAGTAGGTCCGGGAGCAAGTTTTTGACTCATTACAGCAGGTTGCAAGCTCCGAACATTCGGTCTAGCAGATTTTGCTTGGTTGTTATGTGATCTAGCAAGTATTCTTTGTTTCTTATCGTGTTTAGCTAGTCTATAACAAAAATCCATGACATGACCATCTCTACCACAGTAGGTACAATGAAAAATAACCTTATTATCATGTCTAGATGAGCAAGCAACACGTTTATTAGAACCCGAATGGGACAGTACTCCTGCAGATTTGAAAATCACCTCTTTTTGTCTAGGAGCTGTTTGAATCAAACCGCTTCCTAATGACTTTACAACTTTAGGTGGGTGTGCCTTAGCATGAGCATGAGAATTAAAATCTAAACCAGTTTTATCATTACAAGACTTGGAAGAATTCAGCAGCAAGTTTAGGTTCTTATTTGCATTAGAAAACCGATCTAGTGTCCTATGCATGTCATCAAGTTTATTGGACAGATCAAAGCAGTTTTCACATGAAGTTTTTCCTTTTAGTTTGCAATTTGAACAATATTTAACTTCATGCACACGTAAAGCATTGTTCAAAATAGAAATCTCATTCATAGCATCATTTAGTTTCTCATTCAGATCATCACATGAAGAACAATGCAAATCAATTGTAGAGCAACAAGCATCTTTCAAATTTTTATCATTAAGTGCAGCAAGCTCTTTGTTCTTTTCAATTTCAAGTTCAAGTTTATTAAGTGTAGATGCGTGTGCACTTCTTAAAGAGGATAATTGTTCATAAATTAAATCACATGAGGAACAAGAATCATCACTAGGAATCAAAGTTTTTAAACGATTAATTTCAGATTCTAGTGATTCAATTTTAACAGCATTGTTCCTAAGTTTTTTATCCTTTTTCTTTAATATAACAGTGGCATGAGAAATAGCATCACACATTTCTTCGCAAGTGGGACATACCTCTTCATCGTCGCTGTTGTGTTCTGCCTCCTCGGAGCTTGAACTTGACTTGCTCGCCATGCAGCACATATTTGCCATAGCTTCTTCATCTTCATCACTACCGGTGTCCACATCACTTGAGCCGAAATCTTGAAGTGCAGAGATCATACTATGCACTATGTTGCGCATTGATAAATCTTTCTTCTTCTTATTCTTTGCAAACGATTTCTTCGGCCTTGTTTGCTTTTCTTCACGTGAAGTCGGACCTGAAAGGTTAGGGCACTCCGTACGAAAATGTCCTGTCTTACCACATTCAAAACATCGTTGAGGTCCGAATCTTCCTCTCCTTCTAGTTCTCACATTTTGCAATGCTTTTGAGAACCGAGTAGAGATGAGTGCAAGCTCCTCCTCTGGAAACTCTTCAATCTGTTCAAGGGTTAGAGAGGATAGCAAAGAGAGTGCACCACTAGATGATGATTTACTAGAACTAGACATGTCACATTACGAAACAAATGCAATAGACTTGTTGGGGTTTTTACGTGAGATGATGTCAATTTCATGAGTTTTCAATTTAGAATAAAGCACGTCTAAAGTAAGAGAACTCATGACAGTAGATTCACGAATAGATGTAACTTTCATCTCCCAAATTGACATATCTAATGCTCCTAACAATTGTCTAGCATTTTCAGCATCTGAAAAGTTAACATTGACACTACGCAAGTTGCTAAGAATTTTATTAAAGCGAGCAAAAAGGTTGTCAATTGACTCACCGGGTTGCATCTCAAAATGCATGTATTCTTTCTTTAACATATCTTGCCTTACCTCCTTGATCGTATTGGATCCTTCATGGTAGTCACAAAGAGCTTTCCAAACATCATATGCAGATCGGAGGTGTGCAACACGGTCGAAGTCGCTTTGAGTCAATCCTTGGATGATCAAGTTGCGAGCCTTGTTGTTGTTGTCAACATCTCTCATGTTCGCAGCCGTAACTTGATCGTTGGGTGGTACATCGAAGTTCCGGTAGACCTTTTCCCATATGGCGAAGCCTTGTGCCTGTATGTAGGCCTCCATCAGCGCCTTCCAAACCTGAAAATCGATGCCATTGAACACACAAGGTTTTGCGGAGTACTTCTCCATGATGGTTAGTCAAAACACGTGCAAATCACAAAGATTAGAGCTCCTTGGCTCTGATACCAATTGTAGGATCGAAGAGCACGTGTAAAGCTACCAGAGCGGGGGTGAATGGTAGATTAAAACTTTTCACAGCGGAAACAACAAAAACCCCTCAGCAAAAAATCAATCGGTTAAAGAAACCATGTGTGCAAGTGTTTTGAAACGTGTTCAACCGTGACAAATCAAGTAGAGAGGTAGATAATCAAGTCACGGATCTAATGCAACAAGAATCACTTGAAAACACGAAGTAAAACTTGAGATACGATCAAAACATTAAACGAAGATCAATCTGTTCTACCCGATATAAAACAGATCTGCAACGCTGCAAAGAAACTCGTGTATCTCAAAAACTACAGATCCGAAGCTCATGAAAATTTCACAGATGATAGATAATTGAGTTGTGAAGACAACCCAAAAAGAATCACGTCAATCGGATCTGTAAAACTCGAGTTATGAATGAAACACCGAAGCAACGTTGGTCTGTCCAGAAACTCGGCGAGAAAGACTTGACGAAAAACAAGTCGGACGAACAAGGCACAAAAGCTCCTCGAAACTATGAACTTTATTCAATAGAAACACAAGAGTAACAGCCCAAAGTTCTCTACCCACGAGAGCTCTGGCCTCCCTTGCTTTTATAGCCAGCCCTCAGGCTAATCAATCCAATCTAGGACTCCTAGTCCTAATTGGACTCGTATCCTAACTTACCATAACTGCTCAGGACTCTCCTATTCGCAGATAGAAGCAATCGTGAGACTTCCAAACACCTTAGAAACGTCCTAAACATTCCTAACACAACTCAACTTCGTGCCTAGCACGAAATCCTATCATAACCAACTCAAATCTTCCATATTTGAGCCATATCCGACTCAGCCTCAGCCTGAGTACGCAATCCAGCCGGTTGGACCTTTCCGACCAATTCTTTACGTCCACTTCTCTTCATCACGCCTTGGAACAATGTTGCCACGTCCATGCACTCCTTGCACACGTGCAAACACCTTCCAACGACGTACACGCAACCTTCATATGCACTGCCCTTGATCCAAACATGTTGCGCGACCTCCCGATCAACTCAACCACAGCTCCTCCCGAACTTGGTTGTTGGAACCTCATCTCCTCCCTGAGACTAGTCCAAGGATCCCGTCACCAGTCATGTCTTGAACTCAAGCAACACCTGCACATGAATAAACAACCAATTCTTCCGAGCACAAGTCCTCGACTTGACTCACGTTAGTTCGAAAACCACAACACCTTACATGAGCACGTCACATAAGCATGTTGCAAACCATATCAAATGATAACAGCCATAACCACCAAAACACACCAAAAACTTAGAAAATTAATACTAAGTAAACCTTCCCATAAAGCAAGTTTGAAACATTGCGAGTTAAAAGCAAAAACAAGACGTTGCAGTTCTACGAGTTGAACTTCAAGGGAGCTCCCTAAAAACAAGCTCCGGACCTCACAGAAGCTCTCTGGACCTTGCGTCGGACCTTGCCAACACTTGGCGGACCTAACAAAGAACTTGTCGGACCTTGCCACAGAAGAATGTTTTGGCAATATTCAAAACTTTGAATGTTAATGCTAACTTTTATCCTAATTGCTAATGTATTCAGCACACATAGGTCTCACAGTCCTTCATTACGTCGTATGTGGCAACCTTTCTCAGGACACTAAACTGTAGAACCGGTCACGCCATCTCGGGCTCATAGGTCTAACGAGACGATGTGGTATGCCTCTACAATCCAGTGAACCTGATACATCGGTTTCCTGATTCCCATATGTCAGTAAGCATCCGGTACACAACTCAATACCTGCTCCTGGGTGCCGCACACGCATCGGTCCTTAACCGACACAGGCAGAGCTACTCGACCAAGACCTCGTCTTGTCGCTGCCTAACCATCCTGCCCGGTCTCATCTTTGGAAATGTAAACTTTAGTTTGCCCTCTTTTTCCATCTACACCCAGGTAATCCCGTCTATACTCGCGAGTAGATTCCAACTACTCGTCTTCTACCGGATGCCCTAGTCTATTTAGCATGGCCTTATTCTACAGCGATGACACAAAGCTACCCTTGACCTCAGGGTTCATGTTTGGTTATGCAAGTGGAGTATCAACATCCTTGACCTAATGCACATACAAACCTTGAACAAATGTAGTGAACAAAGGGAAAACTTTAAAAACAACTTATGTGCAAACCGGGGCTTGCCTTGGTTTTGCAGGTGACTAGAGTCAGATAATATGGGTTAGTTGCTGATGTCTTGAAGTTCAACTCCTGCCCTTCTTGCTCCTTGATCCAAGCTCAACTTCTCCTTCTTCACTTTCCACGTTTTATCACTACACGTTATGAATATGCATACATGTTTAATTATAAAACTTTTGCTAACAAGTGCTACAGACAAGTTTAAAACTGGAACTTTGTTTAAGAATTTAAAATGACACTGGGGTGGTGGTTTGGATGTGTGTCTAAGCACTATCCTCAAGTGAGAAGTGAGGTTCATCACTTGAGTGGTGATCACCTAATGAGGTTGAACAGGACATAATGATCCAGGGCTCCAATGGAGCTGGAAATTTTCTTGTGAGTTCCTTGTCACAAGAAAGTCCTCTGGATCAAAATTCAGAATGTTTCACTGATTAGGTCACCCAGAACAATTCCCTGCACTTAGGCATAAAGGAATTAATTCTGATTAAACTTGCACTTTCATGCAAATCCAAGTGAACTAAAATTTCATACATAGCTCAGAGAGTATGCCTGAATTTTCCTAGGATTTTTGGAGCTAAGGAATGGCTAGAACTGAATTTCCAAGTTTTGGAAATTCTCTGAAAATGTTTCAGTATTTATTGGAATACAGAAACTTGGAGTTAGAATTACCCTAACTAAATCAACTCCAAATGAGCTGAAACTTTTACAGGGGTCTTCTAAAATCCTAAAGAATGTCCTTGCAAAATTTGGGGAATTTTGGATGAACCAAACTCCCTCTAAAATTCTTTTGCTGAAAAGATTTAAAGAATTTTCCAGAATTTTCTATTGGTTTTCATGCAAATTGGGTTGCATATTTGGATAGAGCATTTCATCTTGAATCCAACCCAATTTTAATTACTAATTTTGGAGCTCCCTAGCAAAAGTTATGCAGTTTCAAAGTTTGAGCTGAATTTGTAATTCAAACTGAATTGGAAACAGTTTAAACTCTGACCGGCACACGTGTCAGTCCCTCGCTGTAGCCACACCACGGTCCACAGCTGTCCAGTCTGTAGCCGCAGCAGATCGGGTGGCCGCAGCAAATCCCCGTCGACCGCCACGGCCACTGACCAGTGGGGCCAGCAGCTTCTTCTTCCTCCCGCCCCCCTTTTTCCCTCGCGCTCCACCCCCCTCGCCGGCGCAGCGCTGACCTCGCCGGACTTGACTTTCCGGCCACCCCACGGTCTGCTACTCGCCGCCTGGGGGTTTTTGAGGGTGGAAAAGCCATTTCCGGGGTCTGCATGGGCTGTAGGGGACCGCAAGGGGTCGGGCGACGGGCAGCGGTCTCGGCCCTTGTCCGGCGACGTCGGCCGGCCTCCCTACTGACCCAAATCCGCGGATTTCTTGCTCCAGAGCACCAGTGACTCATGGCCGAGGTCGTCACGCAAGCAACCGAGCTCGGAAACGCCCCCAACAACCAAGTCATCGTGCGCCCTAGCTTAAAAACGGGTGTCCGACGCTAAAACTCGAAGAACACCGTCGAGGCTCTACTTTTCTTCCGGATTTTTGATGTCAGCGACGCACCAGGATGTCTCTAGCCTATACCGTGATCAGAATGAGCAAAGAACTGCTGTTGATCACAAATTTTGAGAAAGCCCCCCACCACGGCTTATGGACACCTCGTTGGTTTTTCTAGAAATTCCCGGGCTACCGTGGATGAATTTCCTAGGGTCTTTGGCACTGTGAAGAGGAGGGAGTGGCACACCTTTTCGCTGTTCAACCCGGGTTGTGACACGGCCTGTATCGCCGGGGCGTCGAGGAGGCGCGGCGGCGACTCCCACTGAACTCCGACGAAAATAATTCGGCTGTGCACCGCTCACAGAGGCTGTTAGGTCGGCTGAGCCCGCTCGGGGAGTGTCCATGGATTCTTGCGCCCGTTCCCAAGCTTTCTGATGGTCACGCGAGGGACGAGCGGCACCGGGCGAAGATCAGTCCGAGGATCGGTCGAGCGGCAGGAAACTCGGCCCGTGTGTACTCCTCTCGGGGAAATAGGGAAGGGACCGAGGTTGAGGCCGAAGTGTAATGTTTGCCTTGCTCTGCTGAGGTGTTACACGCGGGAGACATCGACCACGGGGGCTGCACGTCGACTCCTCGGTGGCGCCTCGAGCCCGCTCGGCCACTCGGGTGAGAGCCGATACACAGAAACTGCCTTAAGCAGTAAGTAATAATCCCCCTCTCAATGACAAGTGGGGCCTACAGCCCCCCCCCCCCTCAGCACCAAAAGATCTCCAACTTTTGACACCTTGCAAATTCAGCTGTGAGGGGTCCAAATTAAAAAGCCAATTTGCCATTTGACAATTTGTGCCACAGTTTCAAATTTAAATTCAAATTTGGATGGAATTCATAAGTTCCTTTGATATTCATATCAAAGTACCTCCAAATTTGCTCAAAACTTGGCTCCCTCATAATTTGGACCTGAGAAACTCAAATATATCCTTTGATCTTTGAGTTGGCTTTTGCAAATACAGCTTCTCAAACATCAGTTTGAATTTTCCTTTTTGGAGATGGCCCTCCTCTTTTTGGAAGTGACCCTCTTAGTTCAAACTGAATTCAAAGTTTTTATTGCACAAGCCAACACTTTCATGAGTAACACAAATTTTTTGTAAGTCCCATTTATTGTATATAAACTCAACTTTATTCATAGCTCAAGTTTTCTATTTACAAGGTTTGGGACTTTTACATTCCTCCCCCCTTAAAAAGAATCTCGTCCCGAGATTCATGATTAAGGACAATGTGGAGAGGACAGTTACTCAACATACGCCTCTAACAACTCCGGATGATTGCGTTGCAAATACTCCTCGCTTTCCCATGTAGCTTCGTCGGACGTGTGATTTTCCCATAGCACCTTGAAAAATCGCAGCGTCCGATTTCTGGTCTCGCGAGTCTTTTCATCAATTATCCGGGTTGGTCGCTCAACATAAGTGAGGTCCGGCTTCAGATCTGCTATGTCTCCCGTGAGAATCTCCGCTGGAACTTTCAAACACTTCCGCAACTGGGATATGTGGAAAACGTTATGCACTCCGGCTAAGGCTGCCGGCAGCTCCAAACGGTATGCCACGGGTCCACATCTTTCAATGATGGCAAAAGGGCCGATAAAGCGCGGAGCTAATTTTCCTTTCACTCCGAATCGGTGAATGCCCTTCATAGGAGATATGTGGAGATACACGTGGTCCCTAACTTGAAATTCCAGAGGACGACGCCTCTTATCCGCATAGCTCTTTTGTCTTGATTGAGCGGCTTTAAGATTTTTTCTGAATAAGCCTCACCCGTTCTTCTGCTTCATTTACGAGATCAACCCCGTAAATAACTCTCTCGCCGGATTCACACCAGTTCAAGGGTGTGCGGCACTTCCGGCCGTAGAGAGCTTCGTAAGGCGCCATTTTGATACTTGATTGATACCCGTTGTTATATGAGAACTTTGCCAATGGTAAGTGATCATCCCAGCTCTTACCGTGATGAATGGCACATGCTCTCAGCATATCTTCAAGTATTTGATTCACCCTTTCTGTTTGCCCATCGCTTTGAGGGTGATACGCGGAGCTTCGGATCAATTTGGTTCCCAAGGATGCGTGTAGCTGCTCCCAGAAACGAGCAACAAACAACGCGCCTCGATCAGAGATGATCATCCGGGGAACTCCATGTAGGCACAAGATCCGTGCTATGTATAACTCCGCATACTGCTTGGCGGTGTATCTGGTATGCATGGGGATGAATCGTGCTGATTTGGTTAACCGGTCCACGATTATCCAAATTGAATCATGGTGGTGGGAGGTCATCGGCAACCCAACGATGAAATCCATACTCAAGTCTTTCCACTTCCATGCTGGTATTTGTAGCGGTTGCAACAGGCCCGACTTCTTCACGTGGTCGGCCTTAATTCTTCGACATGTATCACATTCTGAAACGTATTTTGCAACTTCACGTTTCATACGTGTCCACCAAAATTTCTTCCGGAGGTCTTGGTACATTTTATTGCTGCCAGGATGAATAGAAAATTTGGATAAGTGAGCCTCATCCAAAATTTTCTTCCGCAGCCTCATATCACGGGGTACGACTATCCGGTCCTTGAACCACAAGGTATCTTCCTCATCTAACCGGAAACATTTCATCTCCCCGTTCTTCAACCTCCTTTTGATATGAGCCATGCCCTTGTCTTTCTTTTGAGCTTCCATAACCTCCTCTCTTATGGTGGGTATGAGAGCTAGGTTATGCAGAGCCCCATATGGAACCAAGTAAAGACTTGGTTCTTCCTCTTCTATTGGCGCAATGGTTAGGTTATGAATATGAGACTTCCGGCTAAGTGCATCGGCAACCACATTTGCCTTGCCCAGATGATAATGAATTTCAATCTCATAGTCCTTGATCAACTCCAACCATCGCCATTGCCGCATATTCAACTCTTTCTGTGTGAATATGTACTTCAAGCTTTTGTGGTCGGTGTAGAGATGAACCAGATTTCCCAATAGGTAATGTCTCCACATCTTCAAAGCTAATACCACGGCAGCAAGCTCGAGATCGTGAGTTGGATAAGGTTGCTCATGATTCCGTAATTGCCGTGATCCATATGCGACCACGCGCCCTCCTTGCATGAGTACACAACCAAGTCCGATGCCGGACGCATCACAATAAACATCAAAAGGCTTGGTTGTATCCGGTTGAGCTAGAACCGGGGCTGTTGTGAGGTGTTTCACCAATGCTTGAGAAGCTTCCTCACATGGCTTGCTCCAATCATACTTGATGCCTTTCTTCAGTAGCTCTGTCATAGGTTTGGAGATTTTTGAGAAGCTCGGGATGAACCTCCGATAATATCCCGCCAAACCCAAGAAGCTACGAACTTCATGGACTGATGTTGGAGACTTCCACTTCAGCACTTGTTCAATCTTGCTTGGATCAACAGCAATGCCTTCTGCTGAAATAATATGTCCAAGAAACGGTACTTGGTCGATCCAGAATTCACATTTACTAAACTTTGCATAGAGCTTGTGATCTCTCAGTCGTTGGAGCACAATATGCAAATGTTTAGCGTGTTCCTCTTCAGATTTGGAGTAGACCAAGATGTCGTCGATGAAGACCACGGCGAACTGATCCAGCTCTGGCATGAACACCGAGTTCATAAGATACATAAAGTGAGCTGGAGCATTGGTCAACCCAAATGACATGACAAGATACTCATAGAGTCCATATCTTGTCGAGAATGCTGTTTTCGGGATATCTTCCGCTCGGATCTTGATTTGATGATACCCCGACCTTAAGTCCATCTTAGAGAAGACTTTAGCACCCACTAGCTGATCGAAGAGAATATCAATTCTTGGTAGTGGATACTTGTTCTTTATTGTCACAGCATTCAAAGGACGATAATCGACGCATAGCCTCAGCGTCTCATCCTTCTTCTTCACAAATAAAGCTGAGCAACCCCATGGTGATGAACTTGGACGAATAAATCCCTTGTTCATCGGATCTTTGAGTTGCTCCTTCAATTCTGCTAACTCACTCGGAGCTATTTTGAACTCCACCTCGCGCTCAGGTGGTAGACCTGGAAGATCTTCGGGAAACACGTCCGGATATTCACGGACTACCGGAATGTCTTCTAACTTGTACGCCTCGGCATTACATACTTCTGGGTCTTTGGAAACCGCTTCGCCGAGATACAATGTTTGACGTCCGTGAAGTGGAGAGTCCAAGTGAACACTCCTGTTCTCGATGTCCAGAACAGCCTTATGGAAGGTCAACCAGGATATTCCCAATATGGCATTGATTCCTTGGTCTTCGAGAATGATGAGGGTGCTAGGATAAATTTTTCCACCCAAACAAAGTGGTGCTCGAGAGACGACTTCATTAGTGGATATGTCTCCACCTGGCGAATGAATAAGGTATGAACCTTTTGTGACAGTGGTGGAGATCTGATCCCGGATTACCGTTGCCCTGCTAATGAAGTTATGTGTTGCACCAGAGTCGAATAAAATGACAACCGGCTTATCATTTAAGGTGAACCTGCCAGCCAGAACAGGTCCTCCCTTTGGCAGATCATAACACATAATTAACTGTCCCTACTTTGGACATAGCTTTTCTTGGCTGTCCAAGATCACTCCTGGGAACTGGACCCGCAGACACATTGTTGCTGCTCGGTTCAGTTGCTTCATCGACGCTAAGCTCATTGTCAATGTGAAGTGGGACAGCACTTGGTTCAGCTGAGAAATCACCTTGTCCATCTTCAACCTCTGGAGGGTAATAATATTCTAGTACACTCTGTTGATACTGAGGTGCATAAGAAATAAGTTGCTGCTGCGGTGGAGGTGAAGAAGACCTCTGTGGAGTAGAAGAGTCGTCACACTCCCAGAATGATTGCACCTCTTGTGGAATCTCTCGACCGGAAGGTGAATGGATTACCAACCGATACTTCTGAGGTAGACGATTGTCTTCATCTTGTGATGAGTCCGTCTCCCTCTTTTCTTTGAGGTAAAGGTTGGAATAATATTCTTGAGCAATAGCACAGCTCACGAACTCATCAAAATTCTCTTGGCTAACTTGAGCCAATTCACATCGCAGCCTAGCAGTCAGCCCTCGATGAAAATGATAACCCCTCATGGATGGTGATTTCACATAGTCAGGGACATATTGAGCTAAGCGATTGAATTCCTTCGCATACTCAATAACACTCATGTCCCCTTGCTTCAGACTCCAGAACTCATCCAGACTGGTTTGCGTTATGCCCGCAGGGATGAAACGAGCACGAAATGCAGCCTGGAACTCCGCCCATGTGACACGATGCCCTGCTGGTTGGACAACAAGGTACTCTGCCCACCATGCTCCAGCAAAGCCGTGAAGCTGCTGAGCGGCATATAGAGTCTTTGAGAATTCATCACATTGGATCAACCCAAACTTGGACTCAAGGACACGTAACCAGTGATTTGCTTCACAATGGTCAGCCGCCTCGGAGAATACCGGCGGTTGTGTCGCCAAGAAATCCATATACGTGCTCTGGGTTGGCATGTGACGTTGAGCTTCTCGATTTATGCCTTGTTGAACTATAGTTTGGAGGGTTTCATTTATCTTCGCCATAATTTCAGCCAATCCGGTTGGCGATGGCTCTTGTGATGAAGTCGAGTCATTCCCACCTCGACTTGAACCTCCAAGCTCCATTTGAGAATGTGTACGTACCATACTGCACGAAACAAAATTTTGAGTCAATCAAAATTCTATCTCAGTAGTAAGTAAAGATAAGTAAAACATGAACATGTCATGGACTTTATGAAAGCATAACCACATTCATGTTTAAACAAATCTTAAGTACGCTAAACTAATCAGCGGGACTACCCTGACCAGATCACACAAACTCCAAATTTTACTCAAGTTATCAACAGATTCTTGACTTGAGTTCAATACCAAAGTTGTAGTAAACTTCAGTAGCTTTCCAACAAGTACTTATGTGCTCCTTAAGGATTTTTCTACAGGAAGTTGTGGCTTAAAAACAGAAAGGTCCTGAGAGGTTTTTGCTACTGTCCTGGTTTTGAACAGTTTGCTTTCAACTGGACTTTTCACCAACTTAACTTGTGATTTTTCTCTGGAGGTCTACAAAGAAGTTGTAGAGCACTTAAAAATCTTTCCAGAAATGTATCATACACTATAATTGGGTCAAGCTACTCAGAGTTATGCTCTGTTAAAACCCAGCAAGAATTCCTGCCAGGAACAGAGCACTCTGTTTTTGAAAACTTTGATACCTAGTTACACTCTCATTTGAATCTTAGCTCAAAATAAGAGTTCGGTAACTAATACTTATTTCAAACTTCCAATTTTTAGTTGAAAGTTAGTTCATGAATCATTTCTTAATAGGGAAGAGGTTATTAAGTGTAGTACGATGTCGATGCACCGTAAGAACATGTCGGTACTACGTTGCCTCACCAAAAGAAAACCCTAAATCGGATTATACCGGCATATCCGTTTTATCAGTGGCCCTAAGACGGTCTCTCGCACACGTGTACTACACGGGATACGTACGTGGTTAGTACCTGCAGAAAATCACTCAATAGTGGTGCACTCAAATGTTGTTTCATTTCAGGCAGTTCCGTATTGAAAGTAAATACAAACGTCCGTATCATTGTCATACGGCCGTCCTTGAGTTAAGTCACGTCTCAAGGTACGTGATCGCGTTTCAATACCACATGATGGGGAACCCGAGTATGTCATGAACGGGTCGTCACAGTTGGGAATGTTATCAACCCAACGGATACCACCTACTTCCCTGCAGGGCACGCCGATGGCAAGTGCTGCGTATGTCCTCCTGGGCTATTTCGAGACAAACACACTATCGCGTTACTGACCACGCGATGGGGTCTCCACTTACTTGCCTAATGCACGCTAGGGATCAGCGTTTCATATGAACTCAGGAACATGGAGATTCCAAGAGTTTCATATTGACGTCTCACACCAAGCTGTGAGACCTTTCCCTGAACCACGTTCCTCGTCAGGGGAGCTAACCGAAATTGAACCGCTTTCGGTGGAGTTCCTTACCATTCTTACCAGAACGTAGGTGCGTCATTACAGAATCAAAATTCAGAATTATAACAAGTAAGTTAGCAATGCCACTTTAAGTAACTATACTACTATAGTCCTTATGTGAGCCTAATATCGTTTCCTCACCGTATCCTAAGTTTTTGTCGTAATACGATCCTTACCCCGTGTGCTATTACCAATGCGGCTCTGATACCACGCTGAGGGGGCCCGGTCCCGATCACGGGGTCGTGCCGCCTCGCCCGAGGAATCACATTGGGTGGTGCCGTGTTATGCGGCACCGAACAACACACATATAAGGAACAATGTATTACATAAATCAAAAGCGGAAGCTTACAAATTGTTCTTTGTAAATAATTTACATAAAATAGCTACAGCGGAAGTCTATAACCAGCTCACGTTGAATAACTACGAAGCACTCGAGAAGAGGTCCAGCCCGCGGACTCCTCTCGCTAGCAACACGAAGACATGGCAGTGGCTAGGTTCTCCAAGTGTGACATGACTCAGAAGTTTCCGAGTCTCACCGGACAACCTTCTTTATAGCGTCGAGGTTTACCTGCAAAACCATTTATATAGCAAGAGTGAGCACAAAGGCTCAGCAAGACTTAACCGTCTCTCCTAAGACATGAAACTCTAGATGAAAGTAACCTAAGACTTAAGCCTATCATTTGCAAAAAGACTCGCCTACAAGTTCATCCTTAACTTTTAGATGTTAGCCATATTAGTAGTGACCTTGCGCCCAACAACATTGGAACTCCACAATCAAACAAGAAACGCTTCATTCCAATGTCACTTGTCCCAAGGTGGAAAAAATAACTTTAGTTTGCTCTATCTCTACTGCAAACATGGTTTTCATGCAATTTATAATTATCATAACAGCATTTAAAAACTTTGCAAATTATTTCCACACAACTTGATTACTACGTCACAACACAGGGAGCAAGCGGTAATCAATAACCGCGATGGACGGTGATTCGAATCAAACACTACCCGGATAACTCGACACATACGCCCGCCTCTGAAGACCCAACTCTTGCGTCCTTCATTACGTCGTATGTGGCAACCTTTCTCAGGACACTAAACTGTAGAACCGGTCGCACCGTCTTGGGCTCATAGGTCTAACGAGACGATGTGGTATGCCTCTACAATCCAGTGAACCTGGTACATCGGTTTCCTGATTCCCATATGTCAGTAAGCATCCGGTACACTACTCAATACCTGCTCCTGGGTGCCGCACACGCATCGGTCCTTAACCGACACAGGCAGAGCTACTCGACCAAGACCTCGTCTTGTCGCTGCCTAACCATCCTGCCCGGTCTCATCTTTGGAAATGTAAACTTTAGTTTGCCCTCTTTTTCCATCTACACCCAGGTAATCCCGTCTATACTCGCGAGTAGATTCCAACTACTCGTCTTCTACCGGATGCCCTAGTCTATTTAGCATGGCCTTATTCTACAGCGATGACACAAAGCTACCCTTGACCTCAGGGTTCATGTTTGGTTATGCAAGTGGAGTATCAACACCCTTGACCTAATGCACATACAAACCTTGACCAAATGTAGTGAACAAAGGGAAAACTTTAAAAACAACTTATGTGCAAACCGGGGCTTGCCTTGGTTTTGCAGGTGACTAGAGTCAGATAATATGGGGTAGTTGCTGATGTCTTGAAGTTCAACTCCTGCCCTTCTTGCTCCTTGATCCAAGCTCAACTTCTCCTTCTTCACTTTCCACGTTTTATCACTACACGTTATGAATATGCATACATGTTTAATTATAAAACTTTTGCTAACAAGTGCTACAGACAAGTTTAAAACTGGAACTTTGTTTAAGAATTTAAAATGACATTGAGGTGGTGGTTTGGATGTGTGTCTAAGCACTATCCTCAAGTGAGAAGTGAGGTTCATCACTTGAGTGGTGATCACCTAATGAGGTTGAACAGGACATAATGATCCAGGGCTCCAATGGAGCTGGAAATTTTCTTGTGAGTTCCTTGTCACAAGAAAGTCCTCTGGACCAAAATTCAGAATGTTTCACTGATTAGGTCACCCAGAACAATTCCCTAAGCATTTAGGCGTAAAGGAATTAATTCTGATTAAACTTGCACTTTCATGCAAATACAAGTGAACTAAAATTTCATACATAGCTCCGAGATTATGCCTGAATTTTCCTAGGATTTTTGGAGCTAAGGAATGGCTAGAACTGAATTTCCAAATTTTGGAAATTCTCTGAAAATGTTTCTGTATTTATTGGAATACAGAAACTTGGAGTTAGAATTACCCTAACTAAATCAACTCCAAATGAGCTGAAACTTTTACAGGGGTCTCCTAAAATCCTAAAGAATATCCTGGCAAACTTTGGGGAATTTTGGATGAACCAAACTCCCTCTAAAATTCTTTTGCTGAAAAGCTTTAAAGAATTTTCCAGAATTTTCTATTGGTTTTCATGCAAATTGGGTTGCATATTTTGATAGAGCATTTCATCATGAATCCAACCCAATTTGAATTACTAATTTTGGAGCTCCCTAGCAAAAGTTATGCAGTTCCAAAGTTTGAGCTGAATTTGTAATTCATACTGAATTGGAAACAGTTTAAACTCTGACCGGCACACGTTTCAGTCCCTCGCTGTAGCCACACCACGGTCCACAGCTGCCCAGTCTGTAGCCGCAGCAGATCGGGTGGCCGCAGTAAATCCCCGTCGACCGCCACGGCCACTGACCAGTGGGACCAGCAGCTTCTTCTTCCTCCCGCCCCCCTTTTTCCCGCGCGCTCCACCCCCCTCGCCGGCGCAGCGCTGACCTCGCCGGACTTGACTTTCCGGCCATCCCACGGTCTGCTACTCGCCGCCTGTGGGTTTTTGAGGGTGGAAAAGCCATTTCCGGGGTCTGCGTGGGCTGTAGGGGACCGCAAGGGGTCGGGCGACGGGCAGCGGTCTCGGCTTTTGTCCGGCGACGTCGGCCGGCCTCCCTACTGACCCAAATCCACGTATTTCTTGCTCCAGAGCACCAGTGACTCATGGCCGAGGTCGTCACGCAAGCAACCGAGCTCGGAAACGCCCCCAACTACCAAGTCATCGTGCGCCCTAGCTTAAAAACGGGTGTCCGACGCTAAAACTCGAAGAACACCGTCGAGGCTCTACTTTTCTTCCAGATTTTTGATGTCAGCGACGCACCAGGATGTCTCTAGCCTATACCGTAATCAGAATGAGCAAAGAACTGCTGTTGATCACAAATTTTGAGAAATCCCCCCACCACGGCTTATGGACACCTCGTCGGTTTTTCTAGAAATTCCCGGGCTACCGTGGATGAATTGCCTAGGGTCTTTGGCAGTGTGAAGAGGAGGGAGTGGCGCACCTTTTCGCTGTTCAACCCGGGTTGTGACACGGCCTGTATCGCCGGGGCGTCGAGGAGGCGCGGCGGCGACTCCCACTGAACTCCGTCGAAAATAATTCGGCTGTGCACCGCTCACAGAGGCTGTTGGGTCGGCTGAGCCCGCTCGGGGAGTGTCCGTGGATTCTTGCGCCCGTTCCCACGCTCTCTGATGGTCACGCGAGGGACGAGCGGCACCGGGCGAAGATCAGTCCGAGGATCGGTCGAGCGGCAGGAAACTCGGCCCGTGTGTACTCCTCTCGGGGAAATAGGGAAGGGACCGAGGTTGAGGCCGAAGTGTAATGTTTGCCTTGCTCTGCTGAGGTGTTACACGCGGGAGACATCGACCACGGGGGCTGCACGTCGACTCCTCGGTGGCGCCTCGAGCCCGCTCGGCCACTCGGGTGTGAGCCGATACACAGAAACTGCCTTAAGCAGTAAGTAATAATCCCCCTCTCAATGACAAGTGGGGCCCACTGACCCCCCTCAGCACCAAAAGATCTCCAACTTTTGACACCTTGCAAATTCAGCTGTGAGGGGTCCAAATTCAAAAGCCAATTTGCCATTTGACAATTTGTGCCACAGTTTCAAATTTAAATTCCAATTTGGATGGAATTCATAAGTTCCTTTGATATTCATATCAAAGCACCTCCAAATTTGCTCAAAACTTGGCTCCCTCATAATTTGGACCTGAGAAACTCAAATATATCCTTTGATCTTTGAGTTGGCTTTTGCGAATACAGCTTCTCAAACATCAGTTTGAATTTTCCTTTTTGGAGATGGCCCTCCTCTTTTTGGAAGTGACCCTCTTAGTTCAAACTGAATTCAAAGTTTTTATTGCACAAGCCAACACTTTCATGAGTAACACAAAAGTTTTTGTAAGTCCCATTTCTTGTATATAAACTCAACTTTATTCATAGCTCAAGTTTTCTATTTACAAGGTTTGGGACTTTTACAACAGGTAACCTTTGCAATCACACCCACTCTCTTCTTGCTTCACACCGGTCACCGTTGGCCACCTGTAGTGCTGGTAAGAAACTTGTAAGAGCGGGGTAAGACGCATCTTACTGATCGATTTTCCACCCACTTCGGAGAGCGTAGTAATAGGGTTCTTCACGATCTTTTTGTCTTCGTTTCTGTTTTGTACTAACAATGACAGGAAAGAAGCCTATGGATAAGACCTCTGGTTCTACACCTCTGGATGATGATGAGTGCGTGTCCCATATGGAACTAAAGGACATGATGCGGGCAATGACCGAAGCTTTCAACAATTACCAGACCACTACAACAGCCACCTTTCAGAGGCTCCATACAAGTGTTGCTGGTCTGATGAAACGGTTGGACGAGATGGAGACTCGTCTTCCCCAACAAGCTACACCCTCTATCATCCCTGATGGTGATGCACATGCTAACTACGACACAGAGGATGACTTCAATAACGATGAGGTTTATGCACAGCAGCGCCGTCGCCCTCGACGAAATCATCAAGGTATGGGAGGTAGACCTCGTCCTCATGCTCCTGAACAAGATAATGATCCTTATGCTAAGATTAAGTTTTCTATTCCAACATTTTATGGATCTTATGATGCCGAGACTTACTTGGATTGGGAGATGACGGTAGAACAAAAATTTAGCTCTCATCTTGTTCCTGAGTGACATAGAGTTAGACAAGCCACTAGTGAGTTTAAAGATTTTGCTATAATTTGGTGGAATGAACTTGTCAATACAAGTAATGCACCACAGACATGGGCTGCATTAAAAGAAGAGATGCGCGCTAGGTTTGTTCCTCCTTCATATAGACGTGATCTTCTTAAGAAATTGCAACGCTTTGATCAGGGTGACATGACTGTCCAAGAGTACTACCAAGAGTTGCAGAAAGGTATGCTTCGTTGTGGGGTAGTTGAGGATCAGGAAGACCAAATTGTTAGGTTTTATGGGGGCTTGCGGCGTGAGATCCAGGACATAGTTGACTACAAGGAATATCATTCTATTCAACGTTTATTTCAACTTGCTATGTTAGCAGAAAAAGAAGTGCAGGGTCGCCAACAGCAGCGGCGGAACAACACCTTCACGCCACGACAATTTTCGGTGCCATCCAAAGCAGCGCCCTCCTCGAGCGTACGTGCTTCTACACCACCCTCCACGGGTGTTGTACGCAGCAGCATCGCACCTTCTACATCACGGGGACAAGATAACAGCAAGTCCCAGATGCCTCCAGGTGTTGCAGCAAAGGCGGCTGCACCCAACACTTCGACAAGTCACAGCTCCGACATCAAGTGCCACCGCTGCCAGGGACTTGGCCATATGCAACGAGATTGCCCCAGCAAAAAAACGAGATTGCCACTGCTGATGGTGGGTATGTTAGTGCTTCTGATATTGAAGATGAAAATATTATTGCAACTAACATTTCAGGTTCAGATGATGGTGCTGAGGAGGTTCTTGGTACATCTGCGACAAACAACTATAGGACTTTGATTGTGCAGCGAGCTTTGAGTGCCACGGTTCGAGAGGACAACCGCCAACGTCACAACCTTTTCAATATGTTTCTCGTCATCAAGGACTGCCGTGTACATAACATCATTGATGGTGGTAGCTGCAACAATTTGGTGAATGTTGAGGTGGTCAAGAAGCTTGGCTTGACCACACGGGAGCATCCCCACCCTTATCACATTCAATGGTTTAACAACAATGGTAAGGTTAAGGTAACACAAACATCAAGGATACATTTTTCCATTGGTTCTTATCATGATTTTGATGTGATACCTATGGATGCTTGTTCTCTTTTGTTGGGACGTCCTTGGGAGATTGATACTGATGCTATTCACCATACTCTCATGCATAAGGGCAAGAAAATTGTGTTGCTTCCTATGAGTCCCACTGAAATTGTACAATTTGAGCAAGAGAAAAAGAATAATGCTAAGCAAAAGGGTGTTTTCAATTCTGAAATTCAGCAACCTATTAAGTTGAAAAATCCTATTTTCCTTGCAACTAAATCTGATCTTGATGATTTATATGCCTCTAATGGAACTTGCTATGCTTTAGTGTGCAAACATGCTTTATATTCCATTGAGGATACGTCCATTGTCTTGCCACCTGCTGTTGCTAACCTTTTGCAGGAATATATGGATGTTTTTCCATCAGAGATACCCCCCGGATTACCACCTGTGCGAGGCATTGAGCACAAGATTGATTTGGTTCCAGGGGCGAGCTTGCCAAACCGTGCTGCCTACAGGACCAACCCCGACGAGACTAAGCAAATTCAGCGACAAGTCCAAGATCTTCTGGACCGCGGGTACATTCGTGAGAGTCTTAGTCCTTGTTCTGTTCCTGTTCTTTTGGTTCCAAAAAAAGATGGCACTTGGCGCATGTGTGTTGATTGTAGAGCCATCAATAACATTACCATTCGTTATCGCTATCCTATTCCCGGATTGGATGGCATGCTTGATGAGTTGAGTGGTTCTGTTATTTTCTCCAAGATTGATTTGCGTAGTGGGTATCATCAGATTCGTATGGCTTTAGGTGATGAATGGAAAACCACTTTTAAAACTAAATTCGGACTTTATGAATGGTTAGTCATGCCATTTGGTTTAACTAATGCACCTAGCACTTTCATGAGGTTGATGAATGAGGTTTTACGTGCTTTCATTGGTAAATTTGTGGTGGTTTACTTTGATGATATCCTTATTTACAGCAAGTCATATGATGAGCATCTTGAACATTTGCGTGATGTTTTTAATGTCTTGCGCAATGCACGCTTATATGTTAACCTTGAGAAGTGCACCTTTTGCACCGATCGTGTGTCTTTTCTTGGGTATGTTGTTACTTCGCAGGGCATTGAGGTGGACGAGGCAAAGATTGTTGCCATCACGAGCTGGCCACTTCCGACTACGGTCACACAGGTTCGGAGTTTTCTTGGTCTCGCAGGTTTCTACCGGCGTTTCGTGCGGGATTTCAGCACCATTGCGGCACCTCTCCACGAGTTGACAAAGCATGGAGTGCCGTTTCGATGGGGACCAGCACAACAACAAGCTTTTGATGTTCTCAAGTCAAAGCTCACACAAGCACCATTGCTGCAGCTTCCTGATTTTGAGAAGACCTTCGAGCTTGAATGTGACGCGAGCGGCATTGGCATTGGAGGAGTGCTAATTCAAGGAGGTAAACCTGTTGCCTTCTTTAGTGAAAAATTGCATGGGCCTTCACTGAATTATTCTACATATGACAAAGAACTTTATGTTTTAGTGCGTGTCTTGCAAACTTGGCAACATTACCTATGGTCTAAAGAATTTGTCATACATTCAGATCATGAGTCTTTGAAGTATCTTAAAGGACAAGCTAATCTGAACAAACTTCATGCTAAATGGACTGAGTTCATAGAATCATTTCCTTACATCATTAAACATAAGAAAGGGAAAGAAAATGTGATTGCCGATGCTTTATCTAGACGTTATACCATACTATCCCAACTTTCTCATAAAATCTTTGGTTTGGAAACCATAAAGAGGTTATATGCTACTGATTTGGACTTCAAAGATGCCTTTGAAAATTGTAGAGAGGGAAGAACGTGGCAAAAATTCCTGCTGTGTGAAGGCCTTCTCTACCGTGCTAACAAGCTGTGTGTTCCAGCTAGCTCCATTCGTCTTTTGTTGTTGCAGGAAGCGCATGGAGGTGGTTTGATGGGACATTTTGGTGTTAAAAAGACAGATGTGCTGGCCGCTCACTTCTTTTAGCCACGAATGAGGCGTGATGTGGAGCGCTACGTTTCACGTTGCACGACATGCAACAAAGCTAAGTCTAGACTTAACCCCCATGGTCTTTATATGCCTCTTCCGGTTCCTAGTGCACCTTGGGAGGATATTTCTATTGACTTTGTTTTAGGATTGCCTAGAACAAAGAGGGGGAGGGATAGTGTCTTTGTGGTTGTTGATCGTTTCTCTAAAATGGCTCATTTTATACCCTGCCACAAGACCGATAATGCTTCACATGTTGCTGATTTGTTCTTTAATGAGGTTCTGCGTTTGCATGGTGTTCTCAATACTATTGTTTCTGATAGGGATGCTAAGTTTTTGAGTCACTTTTGGAGAACTTTATGGTATAAATTGGGAATAAAGTTGCTGTTTTCTACTACTTGTCATCCACAAACTGATGGGCAAACGGAGGTAGTTAATCGTACCTTATCTACTATGTTGTGGGCTGTTTTGAAAGACAATTTAAGGTTGTGGGAGGAGTGTTTTCCACATATTGAGTTTGCTTATAACAGGTCTATTCACTTCACAACCAAGTTAAGTCCGTTTATGGTAGTCTATGGTTTCAATCCTCGTGCTCCAATTGATTTGCTACCTTTACCACATACTGAAATTGTGAACTTAGATGCTACACAACGTTCTGAATTTATTCTTAAGTTGCATGAAACTACTAAGTTACAAATTGAAAAAATGAATGAAAAGTATCGCATTGCTGCTAGTAAAGGTAGGAAGGAGGTAAAATTGGAACCCGGTGATTTGGTGTGGGTTCATTTGAGAAAAGACAGGTTCTCAGATTTGAGAAAGTCCAAACTCATGCCACGTGCTGCTGGACCTTTTAAGGTTCTTGAGAAGATAAATGACAATGCATATAAACTTGAGTTGCCTCCCGAGTTTGGGGTTAGTCCCACATTTAACATTTCAGATTTGAAGCCATACTTGGGAGAAGAAGATGAGCTTGAGTCGAGGACGACTCCAATGCAAGAGGGGGTGGATGATGTGGACATCACTCCTGCAGATATACACAACACTCACATGGTAGATATGCAAGGTCCAATTACTAGAGCTCGAGCACGACAATTGAATTTAGAGGTGAGCTCGTTCCTGAACAATTCTTTATATGTGAATTTTGAGAGTATGTTTCTACCTAATGGATTAATTATGATTAGGAACCATGGAGAGGACATGGAGATACATGGAGAGGGGTTTGGAGGCGTGGAGGACCAGAAAATACGCCAACAAGAAGTTAGAGACCGAGCCCAACTCAAACTCGAGTCCAACTCGGGCCCAGGAGCAGTCCACCTTAAAATGGATGCACAGGAGGCATACAGACTCTGTTTTTGACGTTCTACATATGCACGGAAAGCTGAGAGGATAAACTTTCCAATGTAACTAGCCCCACATCAAAATTTCCTCGGAGTCGATGGGAAACTTCGAAACAATATAAAGTTTAGAGTCTGTCAGGGTGTTGCATCACCTAGTTGGGCCATTGGGCCTTGTATCGAGTCCAAGTCCATTATGTACGTGTCTTAGGGTTAGGTCACGACCCCAGCACCCCCCTGGTCGTCCTCCACCTCCTTTATACCCCCTAGCCACCGTCACAAACAGGTGGGTTTTGCTTAGTTACAATCTGTCATTGAACAGTTCGCCGATCATCGGTTGTGAGACCCCAAATTCGTGATCAATTCAGTTTTGATTGCAACTTCTCTGTTCTTGCTTGTGTTCTTGATTGCGCTTGCAGGGATAAGCCTTCATGGCGAGGTCATTCGTGTGACACGGGTGATAACCAACGGAGCAGTGGTGTAGTGATTGTGGGGTTTCGTTCGTTCGGAGCCTTGGATAATCAACGTCGAGATCTCCACCCAATCAAGTTTACCCTACCTCTCGGAAGATCGGGACTCATCCTCCTATCAAAATGGCTCTCGCCGCCATTGCCCAAGTTGTGGCGGATGGCTTAGTGATGGCTATATTTGAGAAGGATACGGTGAAGGAGGCGTGGGAAACGCTTAAGGAAATGCGTGCCGGTGAAGATCGTATCAAGAAGGCCCATGTACAAACTCTCAAGAGAGAGCTTGATGGTATGCACATGGCTGATTCTGAAAAATTTAATGAGTTTGCCTTGAAGGTGACCACTGTCGTGAATGAGATACGTGCTCTCAGCACGAAAGTGGAGGAGGCAAGCGTCGTGGAGAAGATCTTGTGTTCCGTCCCCGACAAGTTCCTACCCATTGTGAGCACCATAGAGCAATGTGGGATGTTTCAGCGATGTCGGTGGCTGAAGTTGTCGGGCGCCTACGGGCGTTCGAGGAGTCTTCTAAAGGGAGACAACGTGACGGTGATGTGGAGAAGCTGCTGGTGGCGCATGCGGAGCCACGACTCACACGTGCCGAGTGGGAGGCAATAGTTGCTGAAGAGAAGCGCAACACAGAGGCCTCCAATAGCAGCGGCAACAAGAATGGTGAGAAAAAATTTCACCGCAAATTTGACAAGTCCAAGATTGATTGCCGAGAGTGCGGTGAGTATGGTCACTTTGCCAACGAGTGTGATGCGGTGAAGAAAATGTCCAACGGTGTGACGCAGCTTGCCGTAGCAGACACTGACTACGAGACGGCGTTGCTATGAAGTCGTGTAGTGGTGAAGAATAAATTAACAAGATTAGGGGATGATTGTTAAAATAATCTTGTTATTTGTGTGAGTTGTAATCAGGCATGTGTGTGTGTGTGTGTTTTATTGGAGATATTAGCATGTGCGTGTGTGGAACAAGCACAAACTAGCTACATTGCGTCCTGGTGGAAGAGCTAGCCGTGTTGTGCCTAAGACATGGTTGCCGCAGGAGTCGGTAACGAGTAGAGTGCTAAGCGTGAGATGTGATGCACCAAGCTTTGATGGTGTCTTCTTGAGGAGGAACATGTGGATAACAGGGCTGGAGATGCATGCACTTAGGTGCTGCACGAGACGCTTCGGGGTGGTTAGCAAAGAACGTGGACTTAGCTGGGCAGAAAATTAGTATTTTGCATGTACATGGAGTTAGCTGAGACTAAGTGGTAAGTTAGTTTGCATACAGCATGTGTGGCCGTATAGTGCGTGCAAGGAGAACGACTGAGTACTTCCACGTTGTTGCTTCTCTGTCTATAAATACTGCTCAGTGCGTGAGTAGTGCTGGTGGAGTTAAGCAAAGTGTGCACTTGTGTTGTGCATGACTAGTGTTGTGCGTGTGAGTGTTGTACAGGCTAGAACTGGTGTTGTGTAAGTGTAGTGTTGTGCTGTCCAGTGAGCCAAGTGAAGGTTGATAAATAAAGTGTTCAGTGCTTCTTGTGTGCTAAAGAATTCATGTGTGATAGTGTATGTTCTAGAGAGAGCTGGGCCAACACTCCTCCCATCTTCTTCCTTAAACGATGCACGCCAAGGTGTTGGTGGACTCCTGAACAAGCACACGGAGCCGACAGCCAAGGTTGATGAGGCCAGATTTGGCAAGGCACCTTCCTCCCCACATCCAGCAAAGGGAGATCTTTGGTACCGGCAAGCCCGATAGAGCGATGGGCTAAGCGGCGGCAGGAGTTCACGTGCGAGGGGCGCGGTACCTGGAGGAAGCCAGTGCCAGATCCTCTGAGTAGCGGCAAGCTCCGAGGTGACCTAATCCTGCTGTTTGTGCATGGAAATTGGTCTGGTTGCATACTGCTAGAGGTGGCCTAATCTTGCTGGTTGTGCTTGAAAATTGGTCAGGTAGCTTACTGCTAGAGGAACCAAGGTCTTCGTGGCCAACAATGATACTGTGGACTGTGGTGCTTGTCGATTGTTGATTTGTCGCTCCACCTTCCCTTCCGCATTCCCCATCTGTCCATGTATGCCGCCAATTTTCTGACACCCGCACGCCCTAGTCATGCCAACTTGAAACAGCTCCTGCAGCCCAATGTAAACCAAATAGGTGCGAGCAGCTGGATATTCAACTTTTTAGTGTTGGAATTTTGGAACAAGGCCCATACAGGAAATAACAATAATTCTAAATAAATCTCAAAGGCCCATTAGTGCAAGAGAGGGTGATGCTAGTGGTTTAGTACCAAATGAGAAGTTTGAGAGAAGCAACTCCTACATATAAGGGAGGTTGTTTTCCACTAAGTGAGAGATAAGAAGAGAGGAGAGGGATGACCCACGCGCGCTCCTCCTCCTCCTCGGTGAATTTGAGTCTCGAGCCGAGCCCAACTTTTATTTTTGCTGCAGAAAAATTCGGCTGGGCTTTGTGGGCTTTTGGGCTTCCGAATTGGGCTGAGTCAGAGACTCGGACCGGACACTACTACATAAACCACCTGTGATAAAGAGTCTTCACAGGCGGGTTCATGAAGGCGCCTGTGATAAACCTTTTTCACAGGCGGTTTGAGTTTCCGCTTGTGATAATATGTTTGGGGCCGCCTGAGATGAAGCTTGTTGTAGTAGTATCCGCACGTGGCAGATAAATCGGATCCACAACCGAATCAATCTCTAACAAGGACTCTATATATTACGGCGTGCGCGGCATAGGAAATCATATACCAAAACAAATCGTTCTCGCGTTCCAGTTTCTTGCGCCGCCATTGTCTACTCCATCCCGAGTGCCGGCGTGCACCGACGATCGGGAGATTAGGTCTCCGGAACCGCTCGCCCTTGCGATCCTGCACCGGGAGAGGGCGAATAAGGTTTTTAGGAAGCACTCTGCGCGACTGCTCGAGTTCTTCATCACGGATCGCCTACCGCTGAGATCGGGCGCTGCTGCCCAGCGTCGCTACCAACGTCTGCACTAACCGACTGTCATTAGATCAGCGTTTGCAGCGATTTCTCCAGTTTCAGATCGGTACGCCTAATCTGACTTCTCATTTGCTAGTGTTTCTCGTTGCCCGAAGTCGTGGTTTTCTGAAATTAATCAGTAAATTGCCTATTTCCTCTAACAATCCAAAAACCTTATTTAGGCAATTTCTTGTTTTAAACATGATTACTTTGGCCGATGCACTGAGGCCAGAGAAATTCTCTGGTGTGCACTTTAATAGGTGGCAAGTTAAGACCCTGTTCTGGCTTCGATCGCTTAAGATCTTCTGGGCAACCGAGGGTAGACCTCAAGGTCCTTTGACTGTTGAATGATAGACAAAGTTTGAGGAGGCCAATGTTGTCCTAAGAGGATGTATCTTAAGCTTTCTTGACAACAAGCTCTGTGATGTTTATCTAACACTCGCGGATGGGAAAGAGCTGTGGGATGCACAAAACGCTAAGTATGGTGCAGCCGATGTAGGCGGTGAACTGTATATCATGGAGAGCTTCCATGACTACAAGATGGTTAACACCCGTCCTGTAGTCGAACAGGCTCATGTGATACAGTGTATCGCGAGAGAGCTCGATCTCCTTAAGTTCTCTACCTGACAAGTTTGTGGCTGGTTGCATTATCGCAAAGTTGCCTCCCTCGTGGAGGAACTTCGCCACATTTCTAAAACACAAGAGACAGAAAATATAAGTTGAAAACGTGATAGCATCTCTTGATGTTGAGGAGAAGGCTCGGGCTAAGGACTCTACTGAGAAAGTAGGTGAGGGTCAATCTAGCGCCAATGCAAATATGGTGCAGAAACACAATGTCAAAAATAAAGGGAACAACAAGTCTCGGTTCAAGCCGAACAAAACTACTGCTTTCAAGAAGAAGTCAAACAAAGCCAATGAGAGTTGTTATACCTGTGGTGAGCACGGGCATTTTTTGAAGAATTGTTCTGACAGGGCAGATTTGTTGAGGGAAAAAGAATGTCAACATTGTGACATCTAGCAATGCGGATGGGTACGGTAATTCCTTTAATGTTCTGTATGTTATTCAAACACCATCCTAGTGGTTTGATACGGATGCTAATATCTATGTATGTTCTGACATGTCTATGTTTACTTCTTACCAGTTCATCCGGGATTCCTCCGTCCTAATGGGGAATGGGTGACATGCTTTTGTTCGTGGTGTTGGCACGACCGATCTGAAGTTCACTTCAGGAAAGATTGTCCAGCTGAGGAACATGTAGCATGTCCCTACTATGAATAAGAATCTTGTTAGCGGATCCCTTCTGTGTAGAGATGGGTTCAAAGTAGTTTTGGAGTCCAATAAAATAGTTGTGTCAAAGCATGGACAATTTATTGGTAAAGGCTATGAATGCGGAGGCTTGTTCCGCTTTGCTTTGTCAGAGTTTAATAATAAATCAGTAAACCATATTTGTGGCAGAGTTAATGATGATTCGAGCGTTTGGCATTCTCGTTTATGTCATGTTAATTTTGGTTTATTGATTTGGCTATCTAGTCTTAAGTTAATTTCAGAATTCACCATTGCCAAAAGTTCTAAGTGCCATAGTTGTGTGCAATCAAAACAACCTCAAATATCTCGCAAGCCAGCCGAGGAGAGAAACTTGGCACCTCTAGAACTCAAACATTCTGATATATGCGAGATGAATGGTGTATTGACGAAAGATGGAAAGAAATACTTTATGACGCTAATAGATGATTCAACTAGATTCTGCTATGTATACTTGTTGCAAACTAAAGATGAAACTTTAGATTACTTTAAAATCTATAAAGCTGAAGTAGAAAATCAATTAGAGATAAAGATCAAATGTCTTAGGTCAGATCGTGGTGGTGATTATTTTCCCAAATTGTTCGATTATTTTTGTGAGGAACACGGTATTATACACGAGAGGACGCCTCCCTATTCACCCCAATCAAATGGGGTAGCCGAGAGAAAAAACCGTATGTTGTGTGACTTGGTGAATGCCATGTTATACACTTCCGGTTTATCTAAGGCATTGTAGGGGGAGGCTCTATTAACTTCATGTCATGTCCTAAACCGCGTTCCAAACAAAAATAAAGAGAAAACCCCTTATGAGGAGTGGGTTGGGAGAAAACCATCACTTTCATACTTGCGTACTTGGGGGTGTTTGGCAAAGGTCAATATCCCAATCTCCAAGAAACACAAACTTGGACCATAGACAGTGGATTCATCTTTCTAGGCTATGCTCAGAAGAGTATACCGTATAGATTTTTAGTAGTTAAGTCTGAGATACCTAATATGCATGTAGATACTATTATGGAATCTCATGATGCAACATTTTTTGAGAATATATTTCCTATTAAAGATATGCATAGCACTATTAGGATTTCTTCTGAACTTAGTCCTGAATCCAACACAACTAGTGAGTTTCTTGAAACATTTGAGAACGTCCTAGAGGAGGAACATAATGAAACAACTCAAACGATTAAGAGACAGAGGATTACAAAATCTTTTGGTGATGATTTCATTGTGTACCTTGTGGATGACACTCCTAAATCCATTGCAGAGGCATATGCATCTCGTGATGCAGATGATTGAAAAGAAGCAGTTCATAGTGAGATAGACTCAATTATATTAAATGGAACTTGAGATTTAACTGAACGACCGTACGGGTGCAAACCAATAGGTTGTAAGTGGGTGCTCAAGAAGAAGCTCAGGCCTGATGGTATTACTGAGAAGTACAAGGTGAGGCTAGTTGCAAAGGGCTATACACAAAAGGAAGGTGGAGACTATTTTGACACCTACTCATCTGTCGCAAGATTGACGAAATCCGAGTACTACTTTCTCTGGCTGCCTCTTATGGTCTAATCATTTATCAAATGGATGTTAAGACAGCTGTCGAAGTGTTTTCTTGCGACACTTCCCCCGGTATGCTCAGGAGCAGCCGAGGAGGTTCTTTTTTAGGAGGGGCTAGTGGTTTCGTGCGTCGGAGCCTAGTGGCGAGATGAACACGAGGATTTACGTGGTTCGGGCCGCCGAAGCGTAATACCCTACGTCCACGGTGTGATTGTTGTATTGCTTGCGCGTATGAGTGAGTGAGGTTGCTGGGTTGCGAGCCAGGATCTGGAGTGCAAACCCTTTGCCCAGAAGCTGCCCCGGTCCTTTTATAGCCCAAGGCCAGGGTAGTTACAATGTGGCCGGGGGCCCGACAGGTGGCTCGCGGCTGTCCGTACCCTATACATGAGCTAGGGCTTTTACAACTATATGCAACGTCGCTGTTGGAGGAGTTAAGGTGCGCCGCCTGACACGCTGGGCACCCCTGACCGGGTAGCCGGTGGTGATGAAGTCCCCGTCTTGTCACCACGTTTTCGTCCTCTGCCGAGTAGCTCTGTGCCGCTAGGCGGCACTGTTCCTCCGTCACACCTCTTTACCTTGTTGTAAAAGTCCCGAAACTTGTAAATAGAAAACTTGAGCTATGAATAAAGTTGAGTTTATATCCAAGAAATGGGACTTACAAAAACTTTTGTGTTACTCATGAAAGTGTTGGCATGTGCAATAAAACTCTAAATTCAGTTTGAACTAAGAGGGTCACTTCCAAAAAGAGGAGGGCCATCTCCAAAAAGGAAAATGCAAACTGATGTTTGAGAAGCTGTATTTGCAATAGCCAACTCAAAGATCAGAGGACATATTTGAATTCCTCAGGTCTAAATTATGAAGGAGGCAAATTTTGAGCAAATTTGGAGGTGCCTTGATATGATTATCAAAGGGACTTGTAAATTTCATCCAAATTTGAATTTAAACTCAAAACTGAGGAACAACTTGTCAAATTGCCAAATGACTTTTGGATTTGAGTTCCTCAGAGCTGAAGTTTACAATGTGCCAAAAATTGGGATATTTAGGAGAGGAGGTGAGTGGGGCCCAATTGTCATTGAGGAGAGGGGGAAGACTTAGCACATAAGCAACATTTTCCCTGTTCAGACTCACTCAACCGGTTCTCTGTTTTTCGCTCGAAGGCGCTGAAGCACCGAGCGCAGCACGCGCGCGCCACCGGGGCAGCGTTGCCGCCAGCTCCCAAGCTGCTCCGGAGTTGGTTTGCTCGCGCCCTTATCAACCCCGCCGAGTGAACAACGCTCACACAAACCGCCTCCCACAGCTGCCGTCGATTACCTCGCGTTTTTCCTCGCTGAGCTGCTGCCGCACGAAAGAACACGGTCGGTTCCTCGACGCCCGGCCAGCTCAACGAGTCGCACGCCGCGCTAAGTCCCTCCACTGCGTCGCCAGCCCTCCCTGAACGTGACCGACGCAAGGAATCAGTGCTAAACCCACGGGAACCGCGGCGTCGAGCTCAATCCCTCTCCACGGTACCGGGTGAAGTCGCCGCTGCAAGAATCCATCGCCCAGCCACAACAGAGCCTCTCCTCTCGAGTTGCAAAAGCAAAAAGGTTCGCCTATGCCTCCGCTCACTTCACCGCAACTCCGGCGGCCTGTCTTGGACGGTGCTCGCCGGAATTTCAATTCTTCCGACGATATACGATAATAACCGAGGGTAGAAATTTGGTAAATTCGTCGCACACATCGAACTACTCATCACACCACGTAGCATACATCTTCCAGACCTCCGCGCGCGCTCATAGGATCAAGAACCACCGAGAACCATCGAGCAGAGCCGCTGTTCATCGAGTTTTTCGATTTTCGCCGGATTTTGACCTAGCCTGACGGTGAGGTCATATTTCCGGCGAGTTCCAGCGAGATCGGCGGTTGGGTCCGTGTTCTCCTCGGTGCGGTGGTGCTGTATGCGCAAATGGCTACGTGTTTGGTGTAGTATAACGCCCTAGCGACATCGCCGGAGTGGCCACCGCCGCTGTCGCCGTAGCACCTAGGGTTCCGGCCATCGTCGAGCTGAGATAAGCCCGGCAACGTGTTCCTCGTACGAGAATACGTGGGGGCGGCGAGATCCAGCAAGTTCCGAGCACCAGAACCCACTCCCGGCGAGAGCTCCGGCGAGCTCGGCGGCGCGGGAGCACGGGCAGCCGGAGGAAGACGAAGACGGGGGCTGGCCCATGCGTCAGTCTCTGGTGCGAGAGAATAGATCTTCTGTGGCCGCGGATCTGCCTGTGACAATGCGGAAAATACCCTGTGGCCCGTGTGGCTCGTGTTTCAGCGGTCGACACGTGGCCCTGTGGCCCGCAGTCAGAGTTTAAACAATTCTGTGATTAATTTGAAATCCAAATTCAGTTCAAACTTTGGAACTGCATAACTTTTGCTAGGGAGCTCCAAAATTAGTGATTCAAATTGGGTTGGATTCAGGATGAAAAACTCTATCCAAATATGCAACCCAATTTCCATGAAAACCAATAGGAAATTCTGGGGAATTCTTTAAAGATTTTCAGAAAAAAGAATTTTTGAGAGAGTTTGGTTCATCCAAAATTTCCCAAATTTTGCCAGGATGTTCTTTAGGATATTAGGAGACTCCTGCAAAAGTTTCAACTCATTTGGAGTTGATTTAGTTAGGGTAATTCTGATTTTAAGTTTCTGTATTCAAATGAATACAGAAACATTTTCAGAGAATTTCCAAAACTTGGAAATTCAGTTCTAGCCATTCCTTAGCTCCAAAAATCCTAGGAAAATTCTTACATACTCCCTGAGCTATGTATGAAATTATAGTTCACTTGAATTTGCATGAAAGTTCAAATTTAATCAGAATTAATTCCTTTTTGCCTAAATGCTTAGGGAATTGTTCTGGGTGATCCACATAGTGAAATGTTCTGAATTTTGGTCCAGAGGACTTTCTTGCGACAAGGAACTCCCAAGAAAATTTCCAGCTCCATTGGAGCCCTGGATCATTAGTGTTCTGTTCAACCATTAGTTGATCCCCACCCAAGTGATGAAACTCCACTCATCACTTGATGATAGTGCTTAAACACACACCCAAACCACCACCCCCAGTTTCATTTTAAATTCTTAAACAGAGTTCCAGTTTTAAAACTTGTCCTTAGCACTTGTTAGCAAATGTTTTACAATTAAACATGTATGCATCTTCATAACATGTAGTGATTAAACGTGGATAAGTAAAGGAGAAGTTGAGCTTGGATCAAGGAGCAAGAAGGGCAGGAGTTGAATTTCAAGACATCAGCAACTAACCCATATTATCTGACTCTAGTCACCTGCAAAACAAAGGCAAGCCCCGGTTTGCATTTAAGTTGTTTTTAAAGTTTTCCGTTGTTCACTACTATTGGTCATAGTTTGTATGTGCATTAGGTCAAGGTTGTTTTATACCCCACTTGCATAACCAAAAATGAACCCTGAGGTCATGGTTAGAATGGTGTCATCGTTATAGAATAAGGCCATGCTAATTAGACTAGGGCATCTGGTAGAAGACGAGTAGTTGGAATCTACTCGCGAGCTATAGATGGGACTACCTAGGTGTAGATGGAAAAAGAGGGCAAACAAAAATTTACATTTCTAAAGATGAGACCGGGCAGGAGGGTTAGGCAGCGACAAGACGAGGTCTTGGTCGAGTAGTTCTGCCTGTGTCGGTTAAGGACCGATGCGTGTGCGGCACCCAGGAGCAGGTATTGAGTTGTGTACCGGATGCTTGCTGACATATGGGAATCAGGAAAACGATGTACCAGGTTCACTGGATTGTAGAGGCATACCACATCGTCTCGTTAGACCTATGAGCCCGAGACGGCGCGACCGGTTCTACAGTCTAGTGTCCTGAGAAAGGTTGCCACATATGACGTAATGAAGGACGCCAGAGATGTGTCTTCAGAGGCGGGCGTATGTGTCGAGTTATCCGGGTAGTGTTTGATTCGAATCACCATCCATCGCGGTTATTGATTACCGCTTGCTCCCTGTGTTGTGACGTAGTTAATCAAGTTGTGTGGTAATAGTTTGCAAAGTTTTAAATGCTGTTATGCTAATTATAAATTGCATGAAAACCATGTTTGAAGTAGAGATAGAGCAAACTAAAGTTATTTTTCACCTTGGGACAAGCAACATTGGAATGAAGCGTTTCTTGTTTGATTGTGGAGTTCCAATGTTGTTGGGCGCAAGGTCACTACTATTATGGCTAAAATCTAAAAGTCAAGGATGAACTCGTAGGCGAGTCTTTTCGCAAAGGACAGGCTTAGGTCTTAGGTTACTTTCATATAGAGTTCCATGCTTTAGGAGAGACGGTTAAGTCTTGCTGAGCCTTTGTGCTCACTCTTTCTATATAAGTGGTTTTGCAGGTAAACATCGATGCTATAAAGAAGGTTGTCCGGTGAGACTCAGGAACTTCCGAGTCATGTCACACTCGGAGAACCTAGCTGCTGCTGTGTCTTCGTGTTGCTAGCAAGAGGAGTCTGCGGGCTGGACCTCTTCTCGAGTGCTTCGTAGTTATTCAACGTGAGCTGGTTATAGACTTTCGCTGTAGCTATTTTATGTAAATTATTTACAAAGAACAGTTGTAAGTTTCCGCTTTTGATTTATGTAATACTGTGTTCCTTATATGTGTGCTGTTGGGTGCCGCATAACACGGCACCACCCAATGCGATTCCTCGGGCGAGGCGGCACGACCCTGTGATTGGGGTCGGGACCCCTCAGCGTGGTATCAGAGCCGCATTGGTAATAGCGCACAGAATAAGGAGCGTATTACGACAAAAACTTAGGATACGGTGAGGAAACGATATTAGGCCCACATAAGGACTATAGTAGTATAGTTACTTAAAGTGGCAGAACTAACTTATGTGTTTTAATTCTGAATTTTCTTTATGTAATGACGCACCTACGCTCAGGTAAACATGGTAAGGAACGCCACCGAAAGCGGATCAATTTCGGTTAGCTCCCCTGACGAGGAAAGTGGTTCAGGGATAGGTCTCACAGCTTGGTGTGAGACGTCAATATGAAACTCTTGGACTCTTCATGTTCCTGAGTTCATATGAAACGCTGATCCCTAGCGTGCATTAGGCAAGTAAGTGGAGACCTCATCATGTGGTCAGTAACGCGATAGTGTGTTCGTCTGGAAATAGCCTAGGAGGACATACGCAGCGCTTGTCATCGGCGTGCCCTGCAGGGCAGTAGGTGGTATCCGTTGGGTTGATAACATTCCCAACCGTGACGACCCGTTCATGACATACTCGGGTTCCCCATCGTGTGGTGTTGAAACACGATCACGTGCCTTGAGACGTGGCTTAACTCAAGGACGGCCGTATGGCAATGATACGGGCGTTTGTATTTACTTTCAATTATGGAACTGCCTGAAATGAAACAACCTTTGAGTGCACCACTATTGAGTGATCTTCTGCAGGTACTAACCACGTACGTATCACGTGTAGTACACGTGTGCGAGAGACCATCTTAGGGCCACGGATAAAACGGATATGCCGGTATAATCCGGTTTAGGGTTTTCTTTTGGTGAGGCAACGTAGTACCGACATGTTCTTACGGTGCATCGACATCGTACTACACTTGATAACCTCTTCCCTACTAAGAAATGATTCATGAACTAACTTTCAACTAAAAATGGAAGTTTGAAACAAATATCAGTTACTGAACTCTTATTTTGAGCTAAGACTCAAATGAGAGTATAACTAGGTGTCAAAGTTTTCAAAAACAGAGTGCTCTGTTTCTGGCAGAAATTCATCCTGGACTTTAACAGAGCATAACTCTGAGTAGCTTGACCCAAATAAGGTGTATTATACAGTTCTGGAAAGATTTTTAAGTGCTCTACAACTTCCTTGTAGGCCTCCAGAGTAGAATCACACGTTAAGTGGGTGAAAAGTCCAGTTGAAGGCAAACTGTTCAGAACCAGGACAGTACCAGAAACCTCTCTGGACCTTTCTGTTTCTAAGCCATAACTTCCTCTAGAAAAATCCTTAAGGAGCACATCAGTACTTGTTGGAAAGCTACTGAAGTTTACTAAAACTTTAGTATTGAACTCAAGTCAAGAATCTGTTGATAACTTGAGTAAAATTTGGAGTTTGTGTGAGCTGGTCAGGGTAGTTCCGCTGATTAGCTTAGCGTACATAAGATTTGTTTAAATATGAATGTGATTATGCTTTCTTAAAGTTCATGACATGTTCATGTTTTACTTATCTTTACTTACTACTGAGATAGAATTTTGATTGACTCAAAATTTTGTTTCGTGCAGTATGGTACGTACACATTCCCAAATGGAGCTTGGAGGTTCAAGTCGAGGTGGGAATGACTCGACTTCATCACAAGAGCCATCGCCAACCGGATTGGCTGAAATTATGGCGAAGATGAATGAAACTCTCCAAACTCTAGTTCAGCAAGGCATAGATCGGGAAGCTCAACGTCACATGCCAACCCAGAGCACGTACCTGGATTTCTTGGCGACACAACCGCCGGTATTCTCTGAGGCGGCTGACCATTGTGAAGCAAATCACTGGTTACGTGTCATTGAGTCCAAGCTTGGGTTGATCCGGTGTGATGAATTCTCAAAGACTCTATATGCCGCTCAGCAGCTTCACGGCTTTGCTGGAGCATGGTGGGCAGACTACCTTGCTGTCCAACCAGCAGGGCATCGTGTCACATGGGCGGAGTTCCAGGCTGCATTTCGTGCTCGTTTCATCCCTGCGGGCATAATGCAAACCAGTCTGGATGAGTTCTGGAGTCTGAAGCAAGGGGACATGAGTGTTATTGAGTATGCAAAGGAATTCAATCGCTTAGCTCAATATGTCCCTGACTATGTGAAATCCCCAGCCATGAAGGGTTATCATTTTTACCGAGGGTTGACCTCTAGGCTGCAATGTGAATTGGCTCAAGTTAGCCAAGAGAATTTTGATGAGTTTGTGAGCTGTTCTATCGCTCAAGAATATTATTCCAATCTCTACCTCAAAGAAAAGAGGGAGAGGGACTCATCACAGGATGAAGACAATCGTCTGCCTCAGAAGTATCGGTTGGTAATCCGTTCACCTTCCGGTCGAGAGATTCCACAAGAGGTGCAATCATTCTTGGAGTGTGACAACTCTTCTACTCCACAGAGGTCTTCTTCACCTCCACCGCAGCAGCAACTTATTTCTTATGCACCTCAGTATCCACAAGGTGCACTAGAATATTATTACCCTCAAGAGGTTGAAGATGATCAAGGTGATCTCTTAGCTGAACCAAGTGCTGTCCCACTTCATTTTGACAATGAGCCCAATGTCAATGAAGCAACTGAACCGAGCAGCAACAATGTGTCTGCGGGTCCAGTTCCACAGAGCGATCTTGGGCAGCAAAGAAAAGCTATGTCCAAAGTGGGGACAGTTAATTATGTGTCAGTCGATGATCTGCCAAAATGAGGACCTGTTCTTGCCGGCAGGTTCACCTTAAATGACAAACCGGTTGTCATTTTATTCGACTATGGTGCAACACATAACTTCATTAGCCGGGCAACGGTAATCCGGGATCAGATCTCCACAACTGTCACAAAAGGTTCTTACCTTATTCATTCGCCTGGTGGAGACATATCAACTAATGAAGTCGTTTCTCGAGCACCACTCTGCTTGGGTGGAAAAATTTATCCTACCTCCCTCATCATTCTCGAAGACCAGGGAATTAATGCCATATTGGGAATATCATGGTTGACCTTCCATAAGGCTGTTCTGGACATCGAGAACAGGAGTGTTCACTTGGACTCTCCACTTCACGGACGTCAAACATTGTACCTCGGCGAAGCGATTTCCAAAGACCCGGAAGTATGTAATGCCGAGGCGTGCAAGTTAGAAGACATTCTGGTAGTCCGTGAATATACAGACGTGTTTCCCGAAGATCTTCCAGGCCTACCACCTGAGCGCGAGGTGGAGTTCAAAATAGAGTTGATACCGGGAACCACGCCGATCTCTCGGAGACCCTACAAAATGGCTCCGAATGAATTAGCAGAACTGAAGGAGCAACTCAAAGATCTGATGGACAAGGGGTTTATTCGTCCAAGTTCATCACCATGGGGTTGCTCAGCTTTGTTTGTGAAAAAGAAGGATGAGACGCTGAGGCTATGCGTCGATTATCGTCCTTTAAATGCTGTGACCATAAAGAACAAGTATCCACTACCAAGAATTGATATCCTCTTCGATCAACTAGTGGGTGCTAAAGTCTTCTCTAAGATGGACTTAAGGTCAGGATATCATCAAATCAAGATCCGCGCGGAAGATGTCCCGAAAACAGCATTCTCGACAAGATATGGACTCTATGAGTATCTTGTCATGTCATTTGGGTTGACCAATGCTCCGGCCCACTTTATGTATCTTATGAACTCGGTGTTCACGCCGGAGCTGGATCAGTTCATCGTGGTCTTCATCGACGACATCTTGGTCTACTCCAAATCTGAAGAGGAACACGCTAAACATTTGCATATTGTGCTCCAACGACTGAGAGATCACAAGCTCTATGCAAAGTTTAGTAAATGTGAATTCTGGATCAGCCAAGTGCCATTTCTTGGACACATTATTTCAGCAGAAGGCATTGCTGTTGATCCAAGCAAGATTGAACAAGTGCTGAAGTGGAAGTCTCCAACATCAGTCCATGAAGTTCGTAGCTTCTTGGGTTTGGCGGGATATTATCGGAGGTTCATCCCGAGCTTCTCAAAAATCTCCAAACCTATGACGGAGCTACTGAAGAAAGGCATCAAGTATGATTGGAGCAAGCCATGTGAGGAAGCTTTTCAAGCGTTGGTGAAACACCTCACAACAGCCCCGGTTCTAGCTCAACCGGATACAACCCAGCCATTTGATGTTTATTGTGATGCATCCGGCGTCGGGCTTGGTTGTGTACTCATGCAAGGAGGACGTGTGGTCGCATATGGATCACGGCAATTACGGAATCATGAGCAACATTATCCAACTCATGATCTCGAGCTTGCTGCCGTGGTACTAGCTTTGAAGATGTGGAGACATTACCTATTGGGAAATCTGGTTCATCTCTACACCGACCACAAAAGTTTGAAGTACATATTCACTCAGAAGGAGTTGAATATGCGGCAACGGCGATGGTTGGAGCTGATCAAGGACTATGAGATTGAAATTCATTATCATCCGGGCAAGGCAAATGTGGTTGCCGATGCACTCAGCCGGAAGTCTCATATTCATAACCTGACCATTACGCCGATAGAAGAGGAAGAACCAAGTCTTTACTTGGTTCCATATGGAGCTTTACATAATCTAGCTCTCATACCCACAATAAGAGAGGAGGTGATGGAAGCTCAAAAGAAAGACAAGGGCATGGCCCATATAAAAAGGAGGTTGAAGAACGGGGAGATGAAATGTTTCCGGTTAGATGATGAAGATACCTTGTGGTTCAAGGACCGGATAGTCGTACCCCGTGATATGAGGCTGCGGAAGAAAATTTTGGATGAGGCTCACTTATCCAAATTTTCTATTCACCCGGGCAGCAATAAAACATACCAAGACCTCCGGAAAAAGTTTTGGTGGACACGTATGAAACGTGAAGTTGCAAAATACATTTCAGAATGTGATACGTGTCGAAAAGTTAAGGCCGGCCACGTAAAGAAGTCGGGCCTGCTGCAATCGCTACAGATACCGGCATGGAAGTGGGAAGACTTGAGTATGGATTTCATCGTTGGGTTGCCGATGACCTCCCACCACCATGACTCGATTTGGGTAATCGTGGACCGGTTGACCAAATCGGCACGCTTCATCCCCGTGCATACCAGATACACCGCCAAGCAGTATGCGGAGTTATACATAGCACGGATCTTGTGCCTACATGGAGTTCCCCAGATGATCATCTCTGATCGAGGCGCGTTGTTTGTTGCTCGTTTCTGGGAACAGCTACAAGCATCCTTGGGAACCAAATTGATCCGAAGCTCCGCGTATCACCCTCAAACCGATGGGCAAACTGAGAGGGTGAATCAAATACTTGAAGATATGCTGAGAGCATGTGCCATTCCTCATGGTAAGAGCTGGGATGATCACTTACCGTTGGCAGAGTTCTCATACAACAACGGGTATCAATCAAGTATCAAAATGGCGCCTTATGAAGCTCTCTACGGCCGGAAGTGCCGCACACCCTTGAACTGGTGTGAATCTGGCGAGAGAGTTATTTACGGGATTGATCTCGTAAATGAAGCAGAAGAGCGGGTGAGACTTATTCAGGAAAATCTTAAAGCCGCTCAGTCAAGACAAAAGAGCTATGCGGATAAGAGGTGTCGTCCTCTGGAATTTCAAGTTGGGGACCATGTGTATCTCCGCGTATCTCCTATGAAGGGCATTCACCGATTCGGAGTGAAAGGAAAATTAGCTCCGCGCTTTATCGGTCCTTTTGCCATCATTGAAAGATGTGGACCCGTGGCATACCGTTTGGAGCTGCCGGCAGCCTTAGCCGGAGTGCATAACGTCTTCCACATATCCCAGTTGCGGAATTGTTTGAAAGTTCCAACAGAGATTCTCATGGGAGACATAGCAGATTTGAAGCCGGACCTCACTTATGTTGAGTGACCAACCTGGATAATTGATGAAAAGACTCGCGAAATCAGAAATCGGACGCTGCGATTTTTCAAGGTGCTATGGGAAAATCACATGACCGACGAAGCTACATGGGAAAGCGAGGAGTATTTGCAACGCAATCATCCGGAGTTGTTAGAGGCTTATATTTAGTAGTTGTCCTCTCCACCTTGTCCTTAATCATGAATCTCGGGACGAGATTCTTTTTAAGGGGGGAGGAATGTAAAAGTCCCGAAACTTGTAAATAGAAAACTTGAGCTATGAATAAAGTTGAGTTTATATGCAAGAAATGGGACTTACAAAAACTTTTGTGTTACTCATGAAAGTGTTGGCATGTGCAATAAAACTCTAAATTCAGTTTGAACTAAGAGGGTCACTTCCAAAAAGAGGAGGGCCATCTCCAAAAAGGAAAATGCAAACTGATGTTTGAGAAGCTGTATTTGCAATAGTCAACTCAAAGATCAGAGGACATATTTGAATTCCTCAGGTCTAAATTATGAAGGAGGCAAATTTTGAGCAAATTTGGAGGTGCCTTGATATGATTATCAAAGGGACTTATAAATTTCATCCAAATTTGAATTTAAACTCAAAACTGAGGAACAACTTGTCAAATTGCCAAATGACTTTTGGATTTGAGTTCCTCAGAGCTGAAGTTTACAATGTGCCAAAAATTGGGATATTTAGGAGAGGAGGTGAGTGGGGCCCAATTGTCATTGAGGAGAGGGGGAAGACTTAGCACATAAGCAACATTTTCCCTGTTCAGACTCACTCAACCGGTTCTCTCTTTTTCGCTCGAAGGCGCTGAAGCACCGAGCGCAGCACGCGCGCGCCACCGGGGCAGCGTTGCCGCCAGCTCCCAAGCTGCTCCGGAGTCGGTTTGCTCACGCCCTTATCAACCCCGCCGAGTGAACGACGCTCACACAAACTGCCTCCCACAGCTGCCGTCGATTACCTCGCATTTTTCCTCGCCGAGCTGCTGCCGCACGAAAGAACACGGTCGGTTCCTCGACGCCCGGCCAGCTCAACGAGTCGCACGCCATGCTGAGTCTCCACCGCGTCGCCAGCCCTCCCTGAACGTGACCGACGCAAGGAATCGGTGCTAAACCCACGGGAACCCCGGCGTCGAGCTCAATCCCTCTCCACGGTACCGGGTGAAGTCGCCGCTGCAAGAATCCGTCGCCCAGCCACAACAGAGCCTCTCCTCTCGAGTTGCAAAAGCAAAAAGGTTCGCTTATGCCTCTGCTCACTTCACCGCAACTCCGGCGGCCTGTCTTGGACGGTGCTTGCCGGAATTTCAATTCTTCCGATGACATACGATAATAACCGAGGGTAGAAATTTGGTAAATTCGTCGCACACGTCGAACTACTCATCACACCATGTAGCATACATCTTCCAGACCTCCGCGCGCGTTCATAGGATCAAGAACCACCGAGAACCATCGAGCAGAGCCGCTGTTCATCGAGTTTTTCGATTTTCGCCGGATTTTGACCTAGCCCGACGGTGAGGTCATATTTCCGGCAAGTTCCAGCAAGATCGGCAGTTGGGTCCGTGTTCTCCTCGGTGCGGTGGTGCTGTACACGCAAATGGCTATGTGTTTAGTGTAGTATAACGCCCTAGCGACATCGCCGGAGTGGCCACCGCCGCTGTCGCCGTAGCACCTAGGGTTCCGGCCATCGTCGAGCTGAGATAAGCCCGGCAACGTGTTCCTCGTACGAGAATACGTGGGGGCGGCGAGATCCAGCAAGTTCCGAGCACCGGAACCCACTCCCGGCGAGAGCTCCGGCGAGCTCGGCGGCGCGGGAGCGCGGGCAGCCGGAGGAAGACGAAGACGGGGGCTGGCCCACGCGTCAGTCTCTGGTGCGAGAGAATAGATCTTCTGTGGCCGCGGATCTGCCTGTGACAATGCGGAAAATACCCTGTGGCCCGTGTGGCTCGTGTTTCAGCGGTCAACACGTGGCCCTGTGGCCCGCAGTCAGAGTTTAAACTATTCTGTGATTAATTTGAAATCCAAATTCAGTTCAAACTTTGGAACTGCATAACTTTTGCTAGAGAGCTCCAAAATTAGTGATTCAAATTGGTTTGGATTCTGGATGAAAAACTCTATCCAAATATGCAACCCAATTTCCATGAAAACGAATAGGAAATTCTGGGGAATTCTTTAAAACTTTTCAGCAAAAGAATTTTTGAGAGAGTTTGGTTCATCCAAAATTTCCCAAATTTTGCCAGGATGTTCTTTAGGATGTTAGGAGACTCCTGTAAAAGTTTCAACTCATTTGGAGTTGATTTAGTTAGGGTAATTCTGATTTTAAGTTTCGGTATTCAAATGAATATAGAAACATTTTCAGAGAATTTCCAAAACTTGGAAATTCAGTTCTAGCCAGTCCTTAGCTCCAAAAATCCTAGGAAAATTCTTGCATACTCCCTGAGCTATATATGAAATTATAGTTCACTTGAATTTGCATGAAAGAGCAAATTTAATCAGAATTAATTCCTTTTTGCCTAAATGCTTAGGGAATTGTTCTGGGTGATCCACTTAGTGAAATGTTCTGAATTTTGGTCCAGAGGACTTTCTTGCGACAAGGAACTCCCAAGAACATTTCCAGCTCCATTGGAGCCCTGGATCATTAGTGTTCTGTTCAACCATTAGTTGATCCCCACCCAAGTGATGAAACTCCACTCATCACTTGATGATAGTGCTTAAACATACACCCAAACAACCACCCCCAGTTTCATTTTAAATTCTTAAACAGAGTTCCAGTTTTAAAAACTTGTCCTTAGCACTTGTTAGCAAATGTTTTACAATTAAACATGTATGCACCTTCATAACGTGTAGTGATTAAATGTGGATAAGTAAAGGAGAAGTTGAGCTTGGATCAAGGAGCAAGAAGGGCAGGAGTTGAACTTCAAGACATCAGCAACTAACCCATATTATCTGACTCTAGTCACCTGCAAAAACAAGGCAAGCCCCGGTTTGCATTTAAGTTATTTTTAAAGTTTTCCCTTGTTCACTACTATTGATCATAGTTTGTATGTGCATTAGGTCAAGGTTGTTTTATACCCCACTTGCATAACCAAAAATGAACCCTGAGGTCAAGGTTAGAATGGTGTCATCGTTATAGAATAAGGCCATGCTAATTAGACTAGGGCATCCGGTAGAAGACGAGTAGTTGGAATCTACTCGCGAGCTATAGATGGGACTACCTGAGTGTAGATGGAAAAAGAGGGCAAACAAAAATTTACATTTCTAAAGATGAGACTGGGTAGGAGGGTTAGGCAGCGACAAGATGAGGTCTTGGTCGAGTAGTTCTGCCTGTGTCGGTTAAGGACCGATGCGTGTGCGGCACCCAGGAGCAGGTATTGAGTTGTGTACCGGATGCTTACTGACATATGGGAATCAGGAAACTGATGTACCAGGTTCATTGGATTGTAGAGGCAAACCACATCGTCTCGTTAGACCTATTGTGAAATCCCAAAAACTCAAGCAAGTGGAGCTACAAGTCACACCGAGAAAATGAGAGGGAATTTAGACTTTTGAATTTAACGGTGTGAGCTCCAAGTCAAAACTTGAACTTGCAAAAATTCCCGAACACGGAGATCTAAAGCTATCATTGGGTTCTCCACACATCCAGTAATAGCCCGGCAAATTTTCAGAGCATTTGAAAAGGATTTCCTATTTGTCGGAATTTAAACGGGAAAAAAATCAAATTTAAATTTAAATCTCAGTTTCAAATTCCGACTTCATCGAAATTCTAATTTGAGTGCACCATCGTGTTCCTCATATTTCTTTTGGCCTGTCCTCAAATTTTATCAAATTTGGAGCTCGTTTGCTATTTTAAACGAAATTAGGCGATAAAGGGGAGAATTGTGGGTGGGTGGACCCCACTGGACAGAGACTGAATGGAGTCTCACGCTGTGCTCGGTTTCTCCTCACCGAGAGCTGACACGTCCTGCTCGCCGGTGCTCACCGCCTTGCCAGCTCCTGCTCTGTGGATGAGGATGCCGAGTAAAGCCACCCCATGCCTCTGCCATGAACCGTTCCTCTCCCTCTCCCTCCACAGCCCCTGCACAGACCGAAGCAAGTTCACCTCAGCCAACCCTCTGTTCTCCAGCAACCGAGCTCTACGGTCGTCCTCGTGCCCGACGTTCTACACGAAAAAGAGGCGCCCCAGACTGCTCTACACTCAGGTGAAAACCCCTCCTCTTTTCATGCACTACAGAGGAAGAATTTCTCTGTTTACTGCAAGTGTGTTCATAGAACCGAGTTGCACAAATCTTCAAAATTCGTCGTGTTCAGTCCATCATCCCTTGTGCCGAGCTGGAAACATGTTCTAGACTCTCCAACGCCCCTCTAGGATCAAAAACCATCGAAAATCATCAAGAATTGGGGCTGTTCTTTGAGAATTTCGGGCTGGCACCAAATTTTGCCCTAGGTCGCCGATGAGCCCCTATTTGCAGCCATTCTTGGGCCGATTTGAGCTCATGCCGGTGATGAGGGATCCCCCACGGTGCTATAGAGCCCAAGAACCGATCTTTTCATGGAGAAATCACTGCACACGACCTCGCCGGAGCCCTAGGGTTAGCTGTGGCCGGTGCGCACTGCTTTCCGGCGAGTTTTGGCCGCCGGCGACCTCACCAATGGGTTCAGCAGGGTGGAAAATGGGGGGGGCGGCCAGCAGGGGGTCCGGAGGTGGCCGGGAAGGTCATTTCCGGCGACCTCACCGGAGGCAGCCGCCACTGCTCTGTTTTGGCGCGTGGCTGGAGGTTAGGGATGACGAGTGGGACCCACTGTCAGCATTTAAACATTTTCCAGATTTTCCCATTTCAGTTCAAACTTTGGAGAGCCATAACTTTGTGTAGGAGTGTCCAAAAATTGTGAAACAAATTTTGTTAGATTCCTCTCAAAGAGTACTATCCAGGGGTGCAGCCCAATATTTAATAAAATTCCTGGATTTGGCTCATTAATGCATTTAAGGAAAATATTTTATGAATTTTTACAGGAGTTCTGTTAATTTTAAAATTCCCAAATTTGGGCAGAACATTCATACAATAATCCTTGAACTCCAGTAAATATTTCAGAGGCATTGGACTCCATTTGCTTGGCCAAATGCTTTTTGAATCCTCTATGTCTCTGAAAAATGGGAAAATGAACAGAGACATTTTCAGACTTTTAACCAAGTTTGGAAAATTCATATCTCGGTGTAGGAAGCTCCAAAAATGGTGAAACCAAGTCCTATGGACTCATGAGACTATTAAGTTTCTGAAAAGCCACATTTGGAGCATGCCAAGACAATATAATTGTCATAAGAATTCAGAGAAGCCAAATAGTAAGAAAATTCCCTAGGTCACATATTCCATCAACTTTGTCTGAAATTTTGCAAGCCATACCTCTGTATGATCTATGGACCACTGTAAAAATTTCAGAGCAAGTTGAGATCATCTTCTTTAGTTTTCTGCCAATTATGTCCAGCTTCATACTTATGTCCATTATATAGTTCTTTGCACTTTAGTTCCAAAAACCTCCAATACTCAAAATGTTCCTTTCTCTGTTCCTGCACATAGCCAAACCAAATTATCAAATATTAGATAGTCTGAACTCTTCTTAAGTCATAAAACACTTTTGTTTTATAATGTTTTTACTTGCAACATAAAACTGTGCATCTTCATGTCGGTAGGAAATACGACGAAGGAGGTCGACGAGCAACTTGACTCAGAGCAGCAATTTGAGGCTTAACTCATCGCCAAGCTACTGACTTAAAAGTAGAAATAAACCTGCAGCAACATAAGGCAAGCCCCGGTTTGCATTTAACAACTTTTTAGTTATATTTTGCTTTGTATAACTTTTATGGGTCTAGTATGTATTGTGCATTAGGTCAAGGTGATTGATACTCCAAATGCATAGCCCACAAACCCTTGGAGTACAGGGTAGAATAGGTTACCTTCGTGTAGTTTCTGCTAGGCTAAAGTTGTATAGGATCCGGTACAAGTCGGGTAGTTGGAAGCTACTCGCGAGTTAGGATGTGGATTCAGCGGGGTATGATTTTAGAAAATGAAAGTTCTGGAATGGAAAATGAGACCGAGCAGAGAGTAGGAGCAGCAGGACGTGGGGCCTGTGTGGCTGTAGCTCTGTTTGTGTCGGTTAAGGACCGATGCGTATGCCGCCTGCTGAGCAAGTTTGAACAGTACCAGATGCATGTCGGATATATGGGACCCGATAAACCGATGTAACTCGGGTACTCTCGTGTCGAAACTTATACGGCCGTCATTTGGGGGTTGGTGTCAGAGGTGTAAACCCGCTAGCGGAGCAACTTCGACGTGTTCCGTGTAGTGGCCCTTCTGATGAGTCGACGGAACTGGTTCGGCATTGGAGTGACGGGTGAAAGGTTGCTACATACAACGTAAGAAAGAGCTCGCGTGAGTCTTTCGAGGCGGGTGTATGTGTCGTGTATTCCGGGTGTGTCCTGATTGCAATCACCGTCCCTCGCGGTTATATGAGTACCACTTGTTCACTGAGTTGTGACGTAGTAATAAATTCCAGATAAAGTGTGATGAATCATTGCTGATGTGAAGTTCTTAAATTCATTGTATTGCCAACCATGTATGCTGTAGTTGTAGAGCTCATTAAGTTTATTTTCCTCTTTGGGCATCACCACATCAGAGGAAAGCGTTTCTTGTTTGATTGTGGACTTCCGATGTGAGGGCTGCCTAAGACATAATAATCTGCTGCTATAAACCTGAAAGTAAGGATCAACATTTAGGCGAGTCGTTGTTGCATCATACCTTTCCTATGTTAGTAATCCCTGCACGTAGAGTTCCATGTTTAGGAGTGTCGGTTAAGTCTTGCTGAGCCATCGTGCTCACAGTTGCATTATTAGTGTTTTGCAGGTTATAAAATTTGCTATGAAGATGGTTGTTCGGTGAGCCATCAGCGACTCACCGGAAACCCTGCCGCTGCACTCATCTTTGTGGAAGCTAGTAAGAAGCGTCCGCGGGCTGGACACCTTCTCTTTTGCATAGTTAGGACCGAGAGTAAGTGTGTATGTATATTCCGCTGCGTGTACCTTCGTGGTACATTATTTTGTAAATGACACTATCTTGAGAAATAAAAGACTTTGTACTTTATGGTTCTTTTCGTGTATGCTGTTGGGTGCTGCATCGCATGGCACCACCCAATGTGTATCCTGGAGTGAGGATCCCGGAAGGGGTTCCCCACAGGCGTGGTATCAGAGCCGCATTGGGAATAGCACGCATGAAAAGAGCTTAATTTCGAAAACTTCGAAGTACACGAGTGAGAAACGTGTAGTATGCCCACATAAGGACTATTATAAGCATAGTTACTTAAGGTGGCAAGCTAACAGTGTGTTAATATTCAGTATTTCAATTCTGTAACGACGCACCTACGTGGAGGTAAGAGGTAAGGTACGCCACCGCAGGCGGATCAATTGCGGTAACTCGCCATACGAGTAATAGTATGGAATGATATACCGTGGCTTGGCACGGTAGTTAATATGAGTCTCTGAACCTCTCTATGGTTCTGAGAGCATATGAAAACGCTGATCTCCAGCGTGCTTTAGGCAGAAGTGAGAATACCCCATCGTGTGGTAAGCAACACGATAGTATGCAACTCTTGAACGTTCAATGTTCAAAGGGCCATACGCAGCGCTCGCCATCGGCGTGCCTCAAAGGTCATGAGGCAGTAGGTGGTATCCGTTGGGTTGATATCATTCCCAACCGTGACGACCCGTTCACGCTCTACTCGGGTTCCCTGTCGTGTGGTGTGAAAACGCGACCATGTACCTTGAGACGTGACTTGACTCAAGGACGGCCCGTATGGCAATGATACGGGGCGTATGTTTTTACTATGATATGGACCTGCCTGAAATGGAAAACCTTTGTGTGCATCACTATTGATTGTTTTTCTGCAGGTACCTTAACCACGAGTAGAACATGTCGTTTAGAACACGTGTGTGAGTGATCGCTTTAGTGCCACCATTTGAGACGTATATGCCGGTGTAACACCAGTTAGGATTTTGATTTCGTGAGGAAACGTAGTACCGTAATATGTTTTAACTGCATGAAAAAGAAAGTTTTCAAAGGAAAGAGTAATTTTGGAGTCTAGGATACCATTAGTGGTTAATGAACTCCTATATTGAACTAAGAGTCAATTGGGAGTATAGTTTTCATCTCAAATCTTTAGTAACAACCTCCCCTGCTTTCAGCAGAATTTTTGCTGATATTGAACAGGGCATAACTTTTGATTGGTTGAACCAATGGAGGTGAAGGATACATTTCTGGAAAGGTTTTGGAAGTCTTCTACAACTTTTCTGTAGAACTCCAGAGCAGAACTGACACGACCCCACTGGTCCTGTCGAGCCAGGATCACGCTGAGGGGTGCTGCGTTGCACAACACCGTATAACACACGTCAAAGGTACAAAGCGGAAGCGGAAGCTTTATTACATAAACAAGTTTATTAACATGTTTACATCAAAATAAGTTTAGTCCACACTCGCGGGCGTAGACTAAGCATCAAGTGCACGTTCAGCCCTCGAACGTGTCCTTGCTAGCACACTCGCACACTAACTCTGCGGCGTGCACGACTCCCACTCGACGGGGTTCCCCTCCTGGGGTTCCGTCTCCTCTTCGGGAGTCCCTTCCTCATAGAACCCTGCAAAAGCTTCAAACACAAGCAGTGAGCACGAAGGCTCAGCAAGTCTGACCCGTCTCACCTAAACATGAAACTTCTACATGAGGGTGATGGGTTGCATGAGGTAAAACTCAGTTGCAAGGACTCGCCTAATTAGTAGAACCTTACTTTCAAGTTTTAGCAGCAGGTTGTGGAGAACTTTACGCTAAGGCACATGAGAGAGCCGCAATCAAACAAGAAACGCATTTCTCTCATGTACTTTGCCCAAAGTTGAAAAGAACTTTAGTTAGCACTAAGCTACAACATATCATTAACAATCAATGTCCAGCTTTCAATCAGCAACATTTTAACATGTAACTAGCCTGTTCTTTTCTACGTCACGGTACAGTGAACAAGTGGTACTCACTGACCGCGAGGGACGGCGATTATAATCGATTTACACCTGCAGGGTTACCCGAACAACCCGTCACGTACGCCCGTACTCGATGTTGCCTACAACAACCATCACGGACGCCGTACGCGACTACCTTTCACCCGTTAGCCAAATATTGAACCGGTCCCATCGTCCCGAGCAAGAGGTCCCTGCACGCGCATCTCTGTGCCGCCAGCTGATTTACACCTCGAGCTCTCAACCTACCCTCTGAACGACGGGCAATGCCTCAATACCCAGCTACCCGAGTTACATCAGTTTCCCGGTTCCCATATAGCCGGTAGGTCTTCGGTACTGTTCTAGCTTGTTCAACAGGCCCGCACACGGCTCGGTCCTCAATCGACACAAGCGGAGCTACAGCACACAGGCCCCAAAGTCCTGCTGCCCTTACTCTCCGCTCGGTCTCATTTTCTTGCCATGTGTATCATGTGCTATCTCTACCCGAGCGATGTGCCTCTAGCCTATTCTCGCGAGTAGTTCCAACTACTCGACTTGTACCGAATCCTACTCTATCCTAGCAATGCAGTGGCTAACGGGGTTTGCAATCCTAAACCCCAACCCATGGTTTTCTTGGCTATGCAGTGGGGTTTCCAAACAAGACTCTGATGCACAACATAAAGAAAACAAGTATGTGCTCAAAACAATAAAAATTTATAAAATGGTTAATGCAAACCGGGGCTTGCCTTGCTGCTCTTGGTCGTAGGCTAGCTGTTCCTCCGGAGTAACGAAGTCTAGGACTTCGGGTTCCTCCTCGACCTTAGCGACTACATGATAAGAACAATGTATGTATTAATTAAATGCCTTTGTATTAACTTTGAAGTTGTGAAGTCTATAACCTTTGCTAGATAGACCTAATGACTGTGAAACTTTTACTGTGGCTTGGTTACAACCTAAACAGAGACTTGGTCAAGTTTTAGTTGCAGCAAAGCTCATTTGAGCCCTCCACAAATAATTATGTCCTTGACCTTAATTAAAGGCTTTTAGGGTGTTCTAGGTATTTTCATGAAACAAACTATGACTTTCTGAAAACTAGATTTTCAGAGGGTTCTAATGGAATTGGTCTCACTTAATTTGGAAGTCTCTAACTAAAGATATGAGCTAAACAATTTCAGAGAAAATTCTGAAAATGTTTCTGAACATTTTCTATTTTCTCTGGAACAGTTTTACTAATCACACCATTAGGTGGACTAAATGAGCTCAAATGGATCTGAAATTTTTATGGTAGTTCAAGGATATTTTGGTGAACATCTCAGCAAAATTTCAGGATTTTCCTCCAAATGATTCTCCAGTTAAAATTCCTAACAGTTTAAACTTTAAGGAATTAATTCTGGAGAATTAAGGAATCTCATGAAGTGACCCTTGATTTTCTGGAAAGTACTCAAAGAGCTGAATCCAGCAAAATTTGGTTCACTCAATTTGGAGCTTTCTAGCCAAAGTTATAAGGATTTGAAGTTTGAAGGAAATCTGAAAATCGGGGAAAAGTTTAAACTCGCGCGTGGGCCCAGGAGACACGCGTCGCACGCCGAAGCGACAGCACACCGCGGCCCACAAGGCTTTTGCGCGCCAGCACACCCGATCCCGGCCGCAGCCGGATCCCGATTCAAAATATCGGCCGCTGACAGCTGGGGTCCACCCCCTTCTTCAACCTCGCGACACCCGCGCTCCGCCGCCGAGGGACCTCGCCGGAGAGCTCGCCGCCGGCTGCTGTACAGCTTCAAACTTCTTGATTCTGGCCGCCCCTGCCTACTTTTACTTGGGGAACATGATCCGAGGGTCAGCTGCTCATGACAACGGCCGGAGCATGGTCGGCGACGAGCCGCCATATCGGAACGACTTCGGCCATGTCGGCTGATGCTCCTAGTGCCTCAGCTACTTGGGAAACCGGTCGGAGAGCATCAGTGGACCTCAGAGAAGGTCGACATGAGCTCGAGGCAGCTCGGGGAAGGCCCGAAATAGGTCCTCACCGTGCGCCCGATACCCCCCGTGCGTTCCGCCATTAGTAGACCTTGAATTACGCCGGGCACAGAAGTTCTCCGGCCCAGAGTTGTGAAGGCAACTTGTGCGTCACCGTGTCTAGTTCGTGTGGGAGTGGCCTGAGGCCCTCTAATCCTTTCTAGAGCACGAATTAAACAGAATCGTACCCGAGGGTCGTTCTGCACACAGAAAGGGGAAAAGTGGAAATTCGCCGCCGGTGAGCAACCACTCGAGCTGTGGCTCGGGGATGAGCAGCACCGATCACTTGCGCGTCCAAGGGTGCCTTGGCTCGGGCGTGACAACGCCCAGGTTGGGCTGTCCACGAGAGCCCGAGGTGCGGCGGTTTCCAGTTCCGAGTTTGATCTTTCGGCACAGCCGATATCACTCGGTTTCAATCGATTTCTATCAATGGGAAGGATGGAGGATGGTTGCTAGTACCTTGCTGGGACCTTGGAATGGAAAGAGGGAGCTGCGATCGGCTTGATCAAGCAGGAACTCGAGCGGCGGCGATGGCAGTGGGAAAAACAAGTCGTGTGCGTCGGCAGCTCGAGGAATGGCGACTGAAGCACACCGGGGAGGGAATAAATAGCCCGGCGGTCTGGTCTCCGGCTTGGGGCACGCAGCAGGAGCTGGCGCCGGCTGCCCCCTTCGGTGGCGCGCGCGCACAGCAGCCGGGAACCGACTGAACTGTGGTTCAGTCGGTTTGCTTTGAGGCTGAGGCTGACATGTGGGTCCCACTCCTCTTTTAACCTCTGAAATTTATTCCTAACAGCTGTGGTAAACAGTGAACCCTATTCTACCCTTGGCAACTCAAATTATTCACCCAAGAGCCATTTGAATTGATCAAAGTTCAAATGAGGTTTGGTTTGAATGAATTTCAGCACAAGTGCAGTTTGAAATTCAAATAAAGTTTGAATTTCTCCCCCTTAGCTCATGTCAAGATCAACTCCAAATGGAGTGAAAATTGGTGTGTGAGCTCACAAAAATGTGCTGAGCAAGAATATGCCTTCCACTTTTAAATTCAGTGGGTGAAAACAGTTTGAATTTGAATATGTTTTCAAACTGCCCCTTTCCTATCTACACCCAAGATGACCTCAAAAATGTTTTGAATTTGGGTGAAACTTGGCATGGACATCCTTGGCAAAGTGTAGGAGTTTTCATATGTCCAGCCCATCTATATCACATGTGGGAAGTACCACTTTTGCAATGTGTGAGTTTGTTCCCTAATGAGCATGTTGATAATTGTTACTTGCTCTTTATTTGTGTTCATCATTTTTCCTCAAATGAGGTGTGTGGTGTGGGGATGAACACTGCAAATGGGTGTCAAAAACTGAGGCCCTTACATTCCTCCCCCCTTAAAAGAATCTCGTCCCGAGATTATAAGGTGAAAATGAGAGAGAGGACGGTGGAAAAATTACCGGATATGCGACGTGAGAAAGTCGGGGTAGTTAGTGCGAAGGAATTCTTCGCTCTCCCATGTCGCTTCATCCATGGAGTGATTACTCCACAGAACCTTGTAGAACCACAACGTACGGTTGCGTGTGGTTCGGGCCTTTTCATCAATAATCTGCACCGGTTCCTCCCGATAGGTGAGATCCGGTTGCAGTTCTTCAATGTCTTCCAGCTGAACGGTAGTTGATAGCTTGAGACACTTCCTCAGCTGGGAAATGTGAAAGACGTCGTGCACACCGGAAAGTGCTTCTGGTAATCTTAGCCGGTATGCCACCGATCCACATCTTTCGGTAATCTGGAATGGACCGATGAATCGGGGTGCTAACTTTCCTCTCACCCCAAATCTGTTCACGCCCTTCATTGGAGACACTCGTAGATATACGTGGTCTCCAGCTTCGAATTGTAACGGACGCCTTCTCCGGTCCGCATACTGTTTCTGTCGGGATTGAGCGGCTTTTAGGTTCGCTTGAATTACTCGAACCTTTTCTTCCGCGTTGTTGACAAGATCAATCCCGAAGGTAACCCTCTCGCCAGACTCACACCAATTCAATGGTGTGCGGCATTTTCTCCCGTATAGCGCCTCGTAGGGCGCCATCTTGATGCTGGCTTGGTACCCATTGTTGTACGAGAACTCGGCTAACGGCAAGTGATCATCCCAGTTCTTGCCGTGGTCGATAGCGCAAGCTCGTAGCATGTCTTCTAAGATTTGATTTACCCGCTCCGTTTGCCCATCCGTCTGCGGGTGGTAGGCTGAACTACGGATCAGCTTCGTCCCCAAGGCAGCGTGGAGCTGCTCCCAAAAACGGGACACAAATAAAGTGCCCCGGTCCGATACGATAGTACGGGGTACGCCGTATAAGCATAGGATCCGTGAGATGTACAGTTCAGCGTACTTCTTGGCGTTGTAGTTGGTGTTGACCGGGATGAAATGGGCAACTTTGGTGAGCCGATCGACGATCACCCACACAGAATCATGTTTCTGTAAGGTGGTGGGTAAACCGACGACGAAATCCATGCTCACGTCCTCCCACTTCCAGGCAGGAATGCCCAGTGGTTGCAGCAGTCCCGGTTTCCGCATGTGGTCTGCCTTCACCCGTCGACATGTATCACACTCGGACACGTATTTTGCAGTCTCTCGCTTCATCCGTGTCCACCAAAACTTGCTTCTGAGTTCTTGATACATCTTGTTGCTGCCGGGGTGAATAGAAAACTTTGATAAGTGAGCCTCATCAAAGATTTTCTTCCGTAACTCCGGGTTTCGAGGTACGACGATCCGGTCCTTGAACCATAGGACGCCGTCTCCGTCCTTCCGGAAACATTTCAACTCCCCACTGTCTACACGTCTCCGCAAATGTGATATGCCCTTGTCATTCTTCTGGGCTGCCGCTATCTCTTCACGGATGGTGGGGATCAAAGCTAGGTTGTAGAGAGCTCCATGTGGAATCACATGTAGTGGTGGTTCGCTCTCTTCTAACGGTGTGATGGTCAGATTATTGACGTGTGACTTGCGGCTTAGCGCGTCTGCCACAACGTTTGCCTTGCCCGGATGATAATGGATCTCTATCTCGTAATCCTTTATCAGTTCTAACCATCTTCGTTGCCTCATGTTCAGCTCCTTCTGAGTGAATATGTACTTGAGGCTTTTGTGGTCGGTATATAAATGTACGAGGTTACCGAGTAGGTAGTGCCTCCACATTTTCAGTGCAAGTACCACGGCAGCGAGCTCCAAGTCGTGAGTTGGATAATTTTGCTCATGATTCCTAAGCTGCCGTGACCCATACGCGACCACCCTTCGGTCTTGCATCAACACACATCCGAGCCCAATGCCGGATGCATCGCAGTACACATCGAACGGTTTTGTTGTGTCTGGCTGCGCCAAAACCGGTGCTGATGTCAGGTGCTTGACTAAAGCCTTGAATGCTGCTTCACATGTTGGACTCCAAACATATTTGGTAGCCTTCTTCAGCAGCTCTGTCATTGGCTTGGCAATCTTCGAGAAGTTCGGAATGAACCTCCGATAATATCCCGCGAGTCCGAGGAAACTCCGTACCTCATGAACAGTTCTCGGGGATTTCCAATTCAGCACTTGCGTGATTTTGCTCGGGTCCACAGCGATACCCTCCGCTGAGATGATATGCCCGAGGAAAGGCACTTGCGATATCCAAAACTCGCATTTGCTGAACTTTGCGTATAACTTGTGATCCCGCAGCCGTTGCAAGACTATACGCAGATGTTTCTTGTGATCTTCCTCCGACTTGGAATATACCAGGATGTCGTCGATGAAGACCACGACAAACTTGTCCAGCTCCGGCATGAACACCGAGTTCATTAAGTACATGAAGTGAGCTGGAGCATTGGTGAGGCCACAGGACATGACCAGGTACTCATAAAGTCCGTACCTTGTCGAAAAAGCTGTCTTTGGAATGTCCTCAGCCCTGATCTTAATCTGATGGTACCCGGATCTTAAATCCATCTTGGAAAAGACCTTTGCTTCGACCAACTGATCAAACAACATGTCGATCCGTGGCAACGGGTACTTGTTCTTGATGGTTACGGCATTTAATGGACGGTAGTCCACGCAAAGCCGCAACGTTTCATCCTTCTTTTTGACAAATAATGCCGAACAGCCCCATGGCGAGGAGCTCGGCCTAATAAAACCCTTCTCCAGAAGGTCCGTGAGCTGAGTCTTCAGTTCAGCCAACTCCTTGGGCGCCATCTTGTACGGCCTTCGGGATATTGGCATGGTTCCCGGTGCAAGTTCAATTTTGAACTCCACCTCTCTATCGGATGGCATCCCCGGCAAATCATCCGGGAATACATCAGGGAATTCTCGGACCACTGGAATGTCTTCCAATCTGATGGTTGTGGCTTGATAGACACTTGGAAGTTTTATTTCTGGACTGTCCAGAAATAATGAGTGAGAACCGTGCACTCCTGAGTTTAAGTGCACGACTCGGAGGACGGTGTCTAAAACAGCGCCGTGGCGGTTTAACCACGACATCCCTAGGATGACATCGACCTTCTGTCCCTCTAAGATAATGAGAGACGTGGGGTACACTCTACCCGCTAAGCATAATGGTGCTTTGGAGACCATTACGCTTGCTGAAATCTTCCCACCCGGTGAATAAATTAAATATGGACTATCGGTGGGTAGTATTGGCAAGCTGTGTTTAGCAATGAAAGCTTGGCTAATAAAATTATGCGTGGCGCCTGAATCAAATAGTACTATAGCGGGATGCTGGTGGAGTTGGAACATACCCGCAAGGATTGGCTCGCCCTCCGGCACGTCCTCAATGGCAAGCTGGTGGACAGTACCGGGCCTAGGGTTTGCCCGCCGCGCATTAGTAGGGTTCCGGGGTTGATTCCTCCCCGGAAACTGTGGTGCCACTCCGCCGCCTTGCCTCTCCGGGCAACTGCTCGCGAAGTGTCCTGGACGACCACACTTGTAACATGTGGCCGCTGCTGGTGGAGTACTCGGGGGACGAAAGCCCGGCATGCGTTGCGGAGGTGCAAACGCACGCGGCATCGCCCGCTGCTGCTGTTGTTGTTGCGGTGGTGCTGGCAGTGCCGGCCGGAATGCCGGTGAAGAATACGGCCGACCGCGGAACGGCATCGACCGTTGTGGTGGCTGCCAGCGCGGACCTGATGGTGGGCGATTCACCATCCGAAACTTCTGAGAAGGACCGCCTCCTTCTCCGCTGCTCTGCGGCGCGCTTCGCTTTCGCTCTGCCGCCGCCAACTCCTTGCCGGAGTCTTCCTGAACAATCGCAGCATCAATTATGTCGTTGAGGCTGCCGCGATTGAACATCGCCAGCTTGTCCTTCAGGAGCGGGTTAAGCCCCTGGTAAAAGTGGTCCCGCCGCTTCTCGTCCGTATCTGCGTGATACGACGCGTAGAGTGCGAGATCGTTGAACGCTCTGGAGTACTCCAGCGCGTTCCGGCTCCCTTGTTGCAGGTGTAGGAATTCCTGCGTCTTCCTCTTCATCAAACCGGGCGGTATATGATAGGCCCGGAAGGCCGTCCGGAACTCCGCCCAGGTCATCACTCGGTCGGTGGGTTGTGAAGCACAAAAGTTGGCCCACCACGCGCTCGCGGATCCTTGGAGCTGCTGGACCGCGAACTGAGTCTTGCGCTGCTCGCTGATTTGGAGCAGCCCGAACTTCATCTCTATGGCGCGGAGCCAGTTGTCCGCGTCAAGTGGTTCATCCGCCCTTGAGAATACAGGGGGATGAGTCGCCAGGAAGTCAGAGTAGGAGCTCTGTTGGCGCTCCTCACGATCTTGACGTCTCTCTGGGCGAGACGTATTCGCAATTAACGTTTGCAGCAACTCTGTATGCTGCTGATGTGAACCCGCCATTGCCGCGACAATGTCGGCCAATGTAACCGTTGGCAGTGGCGGTGGCGGTGTTTGCTGTTGCTGTTGCTGCTGCTGTCCCGAGGAGTCCTCGGGAGGTGGTTGGGAGGTCTCTCCCCCTTGGCTAGTACCTCCAACATCGGGGTTGGCACGAGTACGCGTCATTCTGAAATTCAACCCAGCAGCAATTAGCACATGTCTTACTCAAAATTCCATAAACAGGAGTAAGTATTGAAGCGACGCATGATTAACTTGCACAACATTCACATATATTGATAAAGCATAAACTTTATACAAGATACATTATTCTCGGATCTCCGAGAAGTCGTGCTCATGTCGTCACTACCTATACATACGCTACTGTCTACACGACATGTCACCGATTACAAAAGTTGGGTTACGCTACCCTAGCTGCCCTACTTGGCAACCGTAACCCCCTACTCGGAGTAGAACTCGACCTCCTGTGGGTCGTCCTCCTCCGGTACCTCTGCTGGTGGCTCGGGGTCTACCACCTCTTCTCCCATTCCAGGTTCTCCCATGGCTGGAAGACCCAAGACTACCGGTACGCCCAATACCGGGGGCACGAGGTCCTGCAATGCATGCACCTCGTCCATAGCCTGGTTGTAGTCCTCTTCCCAGCCTTGTCCTTCCTCAATAGCGTCGTCCCGCTCTTGAGCAAGGTCCTCATTCTGCTGGGTTAGGGTCTGCACCAGCTCTTGCAACGCCGCAATGTCAACACGGCTCTTCTTCTTTGCCTTCTTCAGACGACGCAACTGATTGTGTTGTTCATTCAGTCGCTTGATCGTCGGAAGGAGCACATTGCGGAGTGCACTGTGAGCACTCTCAAAATGATCTCCACGGCTTGTGCTCTCCTTGAGCTTGGTGGCGAGATGCTCCGTATGAACAGCTTGGCTGTCCATCACAGCGTTTCCCGCCCTCATTTGGAGGCTGAGATTTGCCTCCGCGGGGTTGTACCTTGGGCAACTCGGGTTTGTTGCCTCTAGGTACCTCTCTTCCCACACATGCTGAGCTCGTCCCTCCACCGGAACGAGTGCGTATGGAGTTCCCTCCATAGCCTGTACGTGTAGTTGGCAGAAACGTGACATAGTGTCACGGGCTGCCACTTGCCACATCCCTTCCGGTTGTCTTCCTCTCACCGTGACGGTGAATGGCACCCAACCGGGTGGCGTAGGCCCTGCAGGAACCTCGACATGGATCGTCCACGTCTTGTTCCCCTCTTCGCCTTCTTCCTTGGCGAAGTATTGCGGCATCTGGTTGTACCCGAAATATTGGAGCATTAGCCACAATGCTCCCGGGTAGCCGCTACGGTCAGAGCAGTGGGAAACTACCCACCCGTTCTCCAACCGTTTATCTGCTGCCATCTGTAAAAATATATTTGAGAAATGTCAAATATTTATTTAAACAGTAAACCATTGAGTTATAACATAAGATATGTCATTGAACCCTTAACACTTGGAAACATAGTTCAAATTTTTAAACAAATTTGACTGCTGATCTGCTGTTCCCATGACAGCCCTGACCAGTTTCCATATCAATCTGATTTAGGCCAGGTTAAAAGCAAAACCAGTCCTGGAGCTCAACATAAAAGTTAAAGTTAACTTCAATAGCTTTCCAGAAAGTATTTGGTTGGCCTAAGATCTGCTCTGGTTCAAAAGTTATGAGATGTCAAAGTTAACAGAATTTCTGGGAACAATTGGACAGCACCTCCCTGCCTTAGGTACTGATTTGATCCAAGAATTCCAGTTAATTCTGTTCCTAATCTGACAAAACTTTCTGTTACAAAGTTGTAACCCATCTCATAAGCTTCCCAGAACCACCTCATTTTCTATTTTTGGATTTTTATGCAGGAAGTTATGCTTAATTTACAGAGAGTCTACAGAGAGTCTTTGCTCCGTCCTGTTTTCTGGACAGTTTCAACTCTACTGCATTTTTCGAGTGGTTAAGGGATGAAACACCTCTGGAACTCAACAGAAAAGTTGTAAAGCTCCTCCAAAGCTTTCCAGAAATGTATCATACGACCCCAACCTCGAAAGAACTCAACCTCTAACCTCTGATTAACTTCAGCCTTGATTTAGCTGAAAACAGAGTGCTCTGTCCTTAACATCCTATAAGTTGAAAATTTATTAACTTTGAATATCCTGTTCAAGGGAAGGAGTTACATCAAGTTTTACTACTTTGGATCAAAACCTTCAAGTTTTTAAATGAAGTTGTTCATTTAGTTGGGTGTGACGTCGAGGCGTCACCAGATTATGTCGGTACTACGTCCTCACAAAGGAAAAACCTATACCGGATTTAGCCGGCTTCGTTAGTTCAGTGGCACTACTCGTCACTCGCACACGGATGCTACACGTCTACCGTTTCGTGGTAAGGCTACCTGCAGAAACTCAAACAATCATCAGACTCGGCTGCACACCGAGCCCGGAATCCATACAGTTTGTACACCCGGCCGTCATCACTCGCCCGGATGTTCTCAAGCCAAACACGCCTTGAGTTACGTGTTCACGTTTCAGACCACGTGACGGGGTCTCCCATGTTGCACCACGCACGCCAGGGACAGACGTTGCTCGAATACCCCAAACGACATGAAGAGTCGTAGAGGATATCAAAGCGGGTCGGGTTACCTGCCACCCGTGGGGCTCCACCCTTCAGCTTGTGCGCACTGGTGGACAGCGCTTACGTGCACCCCCCAAGACATGAACGTCCCGAGATGCACGATTTTCCGACATAACAAATAAGTTAATAAGCCACTTTCTATATACTAATAACATCCTTATACGGGCTACTAACTCGTTCCTCACTGGATTTTTGAAAAAGAAGACCTTTGTACTGTGTTAAACCTCAAGCGAGCTCTGATACCACGCTGACACGACCCCACTGGTCCTGTCGAGCCAGGATCACGCTGAGGGGTGCTGCGTTGCACAACACCGTATAACACACGTCAAAGGTACAAAGCGGAAGCGGAAGCTTTATTACATAAACAAGTTTATTAACATGTTTACATCAAAATAAGTTTAGTCCACACTCGCGGGCGTAGACTAAGCATCAAGTGCACGTTCAGCCCTCGAACGTGTCCTTGCTAGCACACTCGCACACTAACTCTGCGGCGTGCACGACTCCCACTCGACGGGGTTCCCCTCCTGGGGTTCCGTCTCCTCTTCGGGAGTCCCTTCCTCATAGAACCCTGCAAAAGCTTCAAACACAAGCAGTGAGCACGAAGGCTCAGCAAGTCTGACCCGTCTCACCTAAACATGAAACTTCTACATGAGGGTGATGGGTTGCATGAGGTAAAACTCAGTTGCAAGGACTCGCCTAATTAGTAGAACCTTACTTTCAAGTTTTAGCAGCAGGTTGTGGAGAACTTTACGCTAAGGCACATGAGAGAGCCGCAATCAAACAAGAAACGCATTTCTCTCATGTACTTTGCCCAAAGTTGAAAAGAACTTTAGTTAGCACTAAGCTACAACATATCATTAACAATCAATGTCCAGCTTTCAATCAGCAACATTTTAACATGTAACTAGCCTGTTCTTTTCTACGTCACGGTACAGTGAACAAGTGGTACTCACTGACCGCGAGGGACGGCGATTATAATCGATTTACACCTGCAGGGTTACCCGAACAACCCGTCACGTACGCCCGTACTCGATGTTGCCTACAACAACCATCACAGACGCCGTACGCGACTACCTTTCACCCGTTAGCCAAATATTGAACCGGTCCCATCGTCCCGAGCAAGAGGTCCCTGCACGCGCATCTCTGTGCCGCCAGCTGATTTACACCTCGAGCTCTCAACCTACCCTCTGAACGACGGGCAATGCCTCAATACCCAGCTACCCGAGTTACATCAGTTTCCCGGTTCCCATATAGCCGGTAGGTCTTCGGTACTGTTCTAGCTTGTTCAACAGGCCCGCACACGGCTCGGTCCTCAATCGACACAAGCGGAGCTACAGCACACAGGCCCCAAAGTCCTGCTGCCCTTACTCTCCACTCGGTCTCATTTTCTTGCCATGTGTATCATGTGCTATCTCTACCCGAGCGATGTGCCTCTAGCCTATTCTCGCGAGTAGTTCCAACTACTCGACTTGTACCGAATCCTACTCTATCCTAGCAATGCAGTGGCTAACGGGGTTTGCAATCCTAAACCCCAACCCATGGTTTTCTTGGCTATGCAGTGGGGTTTCCAAACAAGACTCTGATGCACAACATAAAGAAAACAAGTATGTGCTCAAAACAATAAAAATTTATAAAATGGTTAATGCAAACCGGGGCTTGCCTTGCTGCTCTTGGTCGTAGGCTAGCTGTTCCTCCGGAGTAACGAAGTCTAGGACTTCGGGTTCCTCCTCGACCTTAGCGACTACATGATAAGAACAATGTATGTATTAATTAAATGCCTTTGTATTAACTTTGAAGTTGTGAAGTCTATAACCTTTGCTAGATAGACCTAATGACTGTGAAACTTTTACTGTGGCTTGGTTACAACCTAAACAGAGACTTGGTCAAGTTTTAGTTGCAGCAAAGCTCATTTGAGCCCTCCACAAATAATTATGTCCTTGACCTTAATTAAAGGCTTTTAGGGTGTTCTAGGTATTTTCATGAAACAAACTATGACTTTCTGAAAACTAGATTTTCAGAGGGTTCTAATGGAATTGGTCTCACTTAATTTGGAAGTCTCTAACTAAAGATATGAGCTAAACAATTTCAGAGAAAATTCTGAAAATGTTTCTGAACATTTTCTATTTTCTCTGGAACAGTTTTACTAATCACACCATTAGGTGGACTAAATGAGCTCAAATGGATCTGAAATTTTTATGGTAGTTCAAGGATATTTTGGTGAACATCTCAGCAAAATTTCAGGATTTTCCTCCAAATGATTCTCCAGTTAAAATTCCTAACAGTTTAAACTTTAAGGAATTAATTCTGGAGAATTAAGGAATCTCATGAAGTGACCCTTGATTTTCTGGAAAGTACTCAAAGAGCTGAATCCAGCAAAATTTGGTTCACTCAATTTGGAGCTTTCTAGCCAAAGTTATAAGGATTTGAAGTTTGAAGGAAATCTGAAAATCGGGGAAAAGTTTAAACTCGCGCGTGGGCCCAGGAGACACGCGTCGCACGCCGAAGCGACAGCACACCGCGGCCCACAAGGCTTTTGCGCGCCAGCACACCCGATCCCGGCCGCAGCCGGATCCCGATTCAAAATATCGGCCGCTGACAGCTGGGGTCCACCCCCTTCTTCAACCTCGCGACACCCGCGCTCCGCCGCCGAGGGACCTCGCCGGAGAGCTCGCCGCCGGCTGCTGTACAGCTTCAAACTTCTTGATTCTGGCCGCCCCTGCCTACTTTTACTTGGGGAACATGATCCGAGGGTCAGCTGCTCATGACAACGGCCGGAGCATGGTCGGCGACGAGCCGCCATATCGGAACGACTTCGGCCATGTCGGCTGATGCTCCTAGTGCCTCAGCTACTTGGGAAACCGGTCGGAGAGCATCAGTGGACCTCAGAGAAGGTCGACATGAGCTCGAGGCAGCTCGGGGAAGGCCCGAAATAGGTCCTCACCGTGCGCCCGATACCCCCCGTGCGTTCCGCCATTAGTAGACCTTGAATTACGCCGGGCACAGAAGTTCTCCGGCCCAGAGTTGTGAAGGCAACTTGTGCGTCACCGTGTCTAGTTCGTGTGGGAGTGGCCTGAGGCCCTCTAATCCTTTCTAGAGCACGAATTAAACAGAATCGTACCCGAGGGTCGTTCTGCACACAGAAAGGGGAAAAGTGGAAATTCGCCGCCGGTGAGCAACCACTCGAGCTGTGGCTCGGGGATGAGCAGCACCGATCACTTGCGCGTCCAAGGGTGCCTTGGCTCGGGCGTGACAACGCCCAGGTTGGGCTGTCCACGAGAGCCCGAGGTGCGGCGGTTTCCAGTTCCGAGTTTGATCTTTCGGCACAGCCGATATCACTCGGTTTCAATCGATTTCTATCAATGGGAAGGATGGAGGATGGTTGCTAGTACCTTGCTGGGACCTTGGAATGGAAAGAGGGAGCTGCGATCGGCTTGATCAAGCAGGAACTCGAGCGGCGGCGATGGCAGTGGGAAAAACAAGTCGTGTGCGTCGGCAGCTCGAGGAATGGCGACTGAAGCACACCGGGGAGGGAATAAATAGCCCGGCGGTCTGGTCTCCGGCTTGGGGCACGCAGCAGGAGCTGGCGCCGGCTGCCCCCTTCGGTGGCGCGCGCGCACAGCAGCCGGGAACCGACTGAACTGTGGTTCAGTCGGTTTGCTTTGAGGCTGAGGCTGACATGTGGGTCCCACTCCTCTTTTAACCTCTGAAATTTATTCCTAACAGCTGTGGTAAACAGTGAACCCTATTCTACCCTTGGCAACTCAAATTATTCACCCAAGAGCCATTTGAATTGATCAAAGTTCAAATGAGGTTTGGTTTGAATGAATTTCAGCACAAGTGCAGTTTGAAATTCAAATAAAGTTTGAATTTCTCCCCCTTAGCTCATGTCAAGATCAACTCCAAATGGAGTGAAAATTGGTGTGTGAGCTCACAAAAATGTGCTGAGCAAGAATATGCCTTCCACTTTTAAATTCAGTGGGTGAAAACAGTTTGAATTTGAATATGTTTTCAAACTGCCCCTTTCCTATCTACACCCAAGATGACCTCAAAAATGTTTTGAATTTGGGTGAAACTTGGCATGGACATCCTTGGCAAACTGTAGGAGTTTTCATATGTCCAGCCCATCTATATCACATGTGGGAAGTACCACTTTTGCAATGTGTGAGTTTGTTCCCTAATGAGCATGTTGATAATTGTTACTTGCTCTTTATTTGTGTTCATCATTTTTCCTCAAATGAGGTGTGTGGTGTGGGGATGAACACTGCAAATGGGTGTCAAAAACTGAGGCCCTTACAAGAACCTCCCTCCAAATGGATGAAAATCTCAGATGAGTGTTAACTGTCCAAAAACAGGGCAGACCAAAAATGCTCTCTGGAATTTTCTGTATTTCGACCATAACCTTTTGTAGAAAAATATCTAGGGGTCATGTGAGACGCCGTTGGAAAGTTTGTGATATGTGCTACGACTTTGTAGTTCAAAGTTTCTACAGATTTGGGGTAGAACTTTATGAAATCTTCCGGACAAAACAGACACTTTCAGAGGAGGTGCTGTAAAAATTGTTCCAGATTTCTGTCAACTTTGAAAGGTCACAACTCCTGATACAGAATTGATATGAAGGCAAATAAATACTCGTTGGAAAGATATTAAAGTTACATATAACTTTGATATTCACCTTGAGACATGAAACTGCCATTTTCATAATCAAATTCTGGGAATTAGGTCAAATGGTCATTCGGAACAGAGCATTGTTCATTGCCCATGTAACTTGAGACTTGTTATGGACATGAAGATTTTTATACTTCTCTAAGTTCCATGACATATGCATTAGTTATCTTTCATCATTCCCTGCTGTTGATTTAAGCGTTTGACAAGCTTGAACAATCATTGGTCACATTTCAGAATTGTCAAAAACCTTGTTTCCTTTATATATGCTGCACAGTTGATGTGATGCTTTTGCGGTTAATAATTTCGAGTTAAAGCTGAGTACACTCTTGGATATTGACCGTAAATTGCTCACTCTTGCAGTATGGATCATACTCATTTTGGGTATGAGGTTGGTGGTTCCAGTCGGGATGGAAATGATTCGTCGCAGCGATGATCACCGCCATCATCAACCGGACTGGCGGAAGTGTTGGGAAGAATGGCTGAGTCTCTTGAGTTGTTGGTGCAGCAAGGCATCCGACAGGAGACCTCCCAGCAAAACCCCACACTGAATACGTATCTGGATTTTCTAGCAAGACAACCACCAGTATTCTCGGAAGCTAAAGAAGACTTGGAGGCAGATCATTGGCTCCGGGTTATTGAAACTAAATTGGGACTGCTTCAGTGTGATGAATATGAGAAGGCTTTATTTGCCGCTCAGCAACTTCATGGATCCGCTGGGGCTTGGTGGTGTGAATATCTTGCTAAGATTGCTGAAGGTCATCGTGTGACGTGGACGGAGTTTCGTGAGGCTTTCCGTGCACGTCATATTTGTGAGGGCATTGTCAAAACAAGAATTGAAGAGTTCTATGAACTCAAACAAGAAGGCATGGGTGTCATGAAGTACTTTACGGAATTTAACCGTTTAGTACAATATGCATCCTCTTATGTGCATAATGAGACAATGAAGTGTCATTACTTCTTCCGAGGCCTCGATGTGAAGCTTCGGACAAAAGTGGCACAATGCAATAAAGGAAATTATAGCGAGTTAGTCAATGCCGCTATGATTCAAGAAATAGCTGAACTCGAGCACAAGGAAAGTAAGAGGAAGAGAAAATTATCACTGGCAAGTATGGATGATTATCATCAAGAACAACCGGTGATATATTGCTTACCATCCGGGGTGGAAATTCAGTCCTTTGACGGACCACCTCGGATCCAATACTGTCCATATTCACCCATGGAGGTTCAGCCACTGCTGCAACAGCAGCAATTGAGTATTTGTGCACCCTCACCTCAGCAAAGTGCACAAGACTATCAACCACTTCCATATGGTGAAGATCCTGAGCTCGCATCGTATAACACTTGTAGCGATGTAGAGCATATTCCTCAGGAGGGTCAAGTGACCAAGCAGAGCAGAAGTCATATGTCCTCTGAAGCTGCAAGGAAATTCCATGGTCGGTCAAGGACAACAGCACTGAAAGTGGGAAATATAAACTATATGGCAGTTGAAGACGTTCCCGTAGGAGAACCCGTGTTGGCGGGCATGTTCAGCCTACGTGATCAGCCCACGCTCGTGTTGTTCGACTCGGGTGCTACACATGATTTTATCAGCAAAGATTATGTGATTAAGCACCAAGTACCATCAACGACCTTGGCCGCATCATAGCATATTAATTCACCGGGAGGTAGTAGGACAGCGGGCAGAATTGTTGCTCGAGCGCCTATGTGTTTGGATGGGCGGATATATCCTACTACTCTTATCATCCTAGAAGGCTTGCGGATTGACATCATATTGGGAATGGCTTGGTTGATGCATCACCAAGCTATCTTTGATATTAGTTTGCGAACGGTGCAGCTGAATTCAAAGAAGCACGGGCAACACACGTTGATTCTGAGAAATGTTGCACCGGAAGTCACCGCTGTCCACACCGTTGAAGTTAAGAAACTGGAGGACATTCCAGTGGTCCGGGAATATCCGGACGCATTTCCCGATGATCTACCGGGCATGCCGCCCGATCGTGAAGTGGAGTTCAAAATTGAACTAGCACCGGGAACCACGCCCATCTCTCGGAGGCTGTATAAAATGGCACCGAAGGAACTCGCGGAGCTGAAGGAGCAGCTGAATGATTTGTTAAGCAAAGGCTTCATTCGACCCAGTTCATCACCATGGGGATGCTCCGCGCTGTTCGTCAAGAAAAAGGACGAGACTCTGAGGTTATGTGTGGACTATCGCCCGCTAAATGCCGTAACTATCAAGAACAAGTATCCACTACCACGTATCGATATGCTTTTCGATCAACTAGTGGGTGCTAAGGTTTTCTCGAAGATGGATCTTCGGTCCAGATATCACCAGATAAAAATCCGGGCGGAAGACATACCCAAGACGACATTCTCAACGAGATACGGATTATATGAGTATCTCGTCATGTCATTCGGGCTCACAAATGCTCCGGCCCATTTTATGTACTTGATGAATTCAATCTTCATGCCGGAGCTGGACAAGTTCGTCGTGGTCTTCATCGACGATATTCTGGTATATTCTAAGTCGGAGGAAGAACATGCCGAACATCTGCATATTGTGCTCCAACACCTACGGGATCACAAACTATATGCAAAATTCAGCAAGTGCGAGTTCTGGATCAACCAAGTGCCATTTCTTGGGCACATTATTTCTGCGGAGGGCATCGCAGTTGATCCAAGCAAGATCGTCCAAGTTCTGAATTGGAGTTCACCGAAATCAATTCACGAAGTCCGTAGTTTTCTTGGTTTAGCGGGTTACTACCGGAGATTCATTCCGAATTTCTCCAAGGTCTCTAAACCGATGACGGAACTTCTAAAGAAAGGCAAGAAATATGTGTGGAGTGAAGTATGTGAGGAGGCGTTCAAAGCATTGGTAAAGCACCTCACATCAGCCCCAGTCTTGGTGCAGCCTGATACAACTAAGGATTTTGATGTCTATTGCGATGCATCCGGCATCGGCCTTGGCTGCGTGCTCATGCAAGAAGGGCGAGTGGTCGCATATGGATCCAGGCAGCTTCGGAATCATGAGCAGAATTATCCGACACATGATCTCGAGATAGCTGCTGTGGTTCTTGCTCTAAAGATGTGGAGGCACTATTTGCTTGGGAACTTAGTCCACCTCTACACCGACCACAAGAGTTTAAAATACATCTTCACACAAAAGGAATTAAATATGAGGCAGCGAAGATGGTTAGAGTTAATCAAGGATTATGAACTGGAGATTCATTACCATCCTGGAAAAGCGAATGTGGTTGCCGACGCACTTAGTCGGAAATCACATGTGCATAATCTAACCATGGCTGCAATGGAAGAAGAAGAACCGAGCCTGCGCTTGGTTCCTTATGGGTCATTGTTTAACCTTGCCCTCATTCCTACAATTCGTGATGAAATTGTAGCGGCTCAAAAGAAAGATAAGGGCATGGCCCATATCCGGAAGAGAATAGACAAAGGAGAAGCTAAGTGCTTCCGGAAAGATGAGAATGGTACGCTATGGTTCAAAAACCGTATAGTCGTACCCCGTGACATGAAGCTTCGTAAGAAGATTTTAGACGAAGCTCATTTATCAAAATTTTCCATTCATCCGGGTAGCAACAAGATGTACCAAGATTTGAGAAACAAGTTTTGGTGGACACGGATGAAGCGGGAAATAGCTAAATACGTATCCGAGTGTGATACGTGTCGGAGGGTGAAAGCAGATCACATGAAGAAACCTGGTTTGCTGCAGCCCCTTCATATTCCGGCATGGAAGTGGGAAGATGTGAGTATGGATTTCATTGTCGGACTGCCGCTCACATCTCGAAAGCATGATTCGGTTTGGGTAATCGTTGACCGATTAACCAAGTCAGCACACTTCATACCGGTGAATGTGGGATTCAATGCCAAGAAATATGCGGAGTTATACATTGAACGGATCTTATGCCAGCATGGAGTTCCAAAAACAATAGTTTCCGATCGTGGTGCACTGTTCGTTTCTCATTTCTGGGAACAGCTGCACGCATCTTTGGGAACCAAATTGCTTAGAAGCTCCGCATATCACCCTCAAACTGATGGACAAACCGAGAGGGTGAATCAAGTCTTGGAAGATATGTTGAGAGCGTGTGCCATCCACCACGGTAAGAACTGGGATGCTTATCTACCGTTGGCGGAATTCTCGTACAACAACAGCTATCAAACGAGTATCAAGATGGCACCGTATGAGGCTCTCTACGGCCGGAGATGTCGCACACCGCTGAATTGGTGTGAATCTGGTGAAAGAGTGACATTCGGGATTGACCTTGTCAATGATGCCGAAGAACGAGTTCGGGTCATACAAGCAAATTTAAAAGCTGCTCAATCTCGACAGAAGAGTTATGCAGACCAGCGACGTCGACCGCTGAACTTCAACGTCGGAGAGTACGTATATCTCCGCGTATCTCCAATGAAGGGAGTTCATCGATTCAGTGTAAAAGGAAAGCTCGCTCCCCGGTTTATTGGTCCATTTGCTATCACGGAGAAATGTGGACCCGTAGCCTACCGGCTTGAGCTACCGACAAATCTCGCTGGGGTGCATGATATATTTCACGTCTCCCAGCTTCGAAAATGTCTCAAGAATACCACTGCTGTCCGCAATGAAGATCTCGAGACATTGCAACCGGATCTCTCTTATGCCGAGCATCCAATCCGGATTATTGATGAAAAGTCTCGGTCGACAAGGAATCGAACGCTCCAATTCTATAAGGTATTATGGAGCAATCATACCGCGGACGAAGCAACATGGGAGAGTGAAGAATACCTCCGTTCGAACTACCCGGACTTGCTGTCCGCTCATATAAGGTAATTCCTTCTCTACCGCTTCGTCTCTTCCTTATGAATCTCGGGACGAGATTCTTTTTAAGGGGGGAGGGATGTGAAATCCCAAAAACTCAAGCAAGTGGAGCTACAAGTCACACCGAGAAAATGAGAGGGAATTTAGACTTTTGAATTTAACGGTGTGAGCTCCAAGTCAAAACTTGAACTTGCAAACATTCCCGAACATGGAGATCTAAAGCTATCATTGGGTTCTCCAAACATCCAATAATAGCCCGGCAAATTTTCAGAGCATTTGAAAAGGATTTCCTATTTGTCGGAATTTAAACGGGAAAAAATTCAAATTTAAATTTAAATCTCAGTTTCAAATTCCGACTTCATCGAAATTCTAATTTGAGTGCACCATCGTGTTCCTCATATTTCTTTTGGCCTGTCCTCCAAATTTTATCAAATTTGGAGCTCGTTTGCTATTTTAAACGAAATTAGGGGATAAAGGGGAGAATTGTGGGTGGGTGGACCCCACTGGACAGAGACTGAATGGAGTCTCACGCTGTGCTCGGTTTCTCCTCACCGAGAGCTGACACGTCCTGCTACCGGTGCTCACCGCCTTGCCAGCTCCTGCTCTGTGGATGAGGATGCCGAGTAAAGCCACCCCATGCCTCTGCCATGAACCGTTCCTCTCCCTCTCCCTCCACAGCCCCTGCACAGACCGAAGCCAGTTCACCTCAGCCAACCCTCTGTTCTCCAGCAACCGAGCTCTACGGTCGTCCTCGTGCCCGACGTTCTACACGAAAAAGAGGCGCCCCAGACTGCTCTACACTCAGGTGAAAACCCCTCCTCCTTTCATGCACTACAGAGGAAGAATTTCTCTGTTTACTGCAAGTGTGTTCATAGAACCGAGTTGCACAAATCTTCAAAATTCGTCGTGTTCAGTCCATCATCCCTTGTGCCGAGCTGGAAACATGTTCTAGACTCTCCAACGCCCCTCTAGGATCAAAAACCATCGAAAATCATCAAGAATTGGGGCTGTTCTTTGAGAACTTCGGGCTGGCACCAAATTTTGCCCTAGGTCGCCGATGAGCCCCTATTTGCAGCCATTCTTGGGCCGATTTGAGCTCATGCCGGTGATGAGGGATCCCCCACGGTGCTATAGAGCCCAAGAACCGATCTTTTCGTGGAGAAATCACTGCACACGACCTCGCCGGAGCCCTAGGGTTAGCTGTGGCCGGTGCGCACTGCTTTCCGGCGAGTTTTGGCCGCCGGCGACCTCACCAATGGGTTCAGCAGGGTGGAAAATGGGGGGGCGGCCAGCAGGGGGTCCGGAGGTGGCCGGGAAGGTCATTTCCGGCGACCTCACCGGAGGCAGCCGCCACTGCTCTGTTTTGGCGCGTGGCTGGAGGTTAGGGATGACGAGTGGGACCCACTGTCAGCATTTAAACATTTTCCAGATTTTCCCATTTCAGTTCAAACTTTGGAGAGCCATAACTTTGTGTAGGAGTGTCCAAAAATTGTGAAACAAAATTTGTTGGATTCCTCTCAAAGAGTACTATCCAGGGGTGCAGCCCAATATTTAAGAAAATTCCTGGATTTGGCTCATTAATTCATTTAAGGAAATTTTTTATGAATTTTTACAGGAGTTCTGTTAATTGGAAAATTCCCAAATTTGGGCAGAACATTCATACAATAATCCTTGAACTCCAGTAAATATTTCAGAGGCATTGGACTCCATTTGCTTGGCCAAATGTTTTTTGAATCCTCTATGTCTCTGAAAAATGGGAAATGAACAGAGACATTTTCAGACTTTTAACCAAGTTTGGAAAATTCATATCTCGGTGTAGGAAGCTCCAAAAATGGTGAAACCAAGTCCTATGGACTCATGAGACTATTAAGTTTCTGAAAAGCCACATTTGGAGCATGCCAAGACACTATAATTGTCATAAGAATTCAGAGAAGCCAAATAGTAAGAAAATTCCCTAGGTCACATATTCCATCAACTTTGTCTGAAATTTTGCAAGCCATACCTCTGTATGATCTATGGACCACTGTAAAAATTTCAGAGCAAGTTGAGATCATCTTCTTTAGTTTTCTGCCAATTATGTCCAGCTTCATACTTATGTCCATTATATAGTTCTTTGCACTTTAGTTCCAAAAACCTCCAATACTCAAAATGTTCCTTTCTCTGTTCCTGCACATAGACAAACCAAATTCTCAAATATTAGATAGTCTGAACTCTTCTTAAGTCATAAAACACTTTTGTTTTATAATGTTTTTACTTGCAACATAAAACTGTGCATCTTCATGTCGGTAGGAAATACGACGAAGGAGGTCGACGAGCAACTTGACTCAGAGCAGCAAGTTAAGGCTTAACTCATCGCCAAGCTACTGACTTAAAAGTAGAAATAAACCTGCAGCAACATAAGGCAAGCCCCGATTTGCATTTAACAACTTTTTAGTTATATTTTGCTTTGTATAACTTTTATGGGTCTAGTATGTATTGTGCATTAGGTCAAGGTGATTGATACTCCAAATGCATAGCCCACAAACCCTTGGAGTACAGGGTAGAATAGGTTACCTTCGTGTAGTTTCTGCTAGGCTAAAGTTGTATAGGATCCGGTACAAGTCGGGTAGTTGGAAGCTACTCGCGAGTTAGGATGTGGATTCAGCGGGGTATGATTTTAGAAAATGAAAGTTCTGGAATGGAAAATGAGACCGAGCAGAGAGTAGGAGCAGCAGGACGTGGGGCCTGTGTGGCTGTAGCTCTGTTTGTGTCGGTTAAGGACCGATGCGTATGCCGCCCTGCTGAGCAAGTTTGAACAGTACCGGATGCATGTCGGATATATGGGACCCGATAAACCGATGTAACTCGGGTACTCTCGTGTCGAAACTTATACGGCCGTCCTTTGGGGGTTGGTGTCAGAGGTGTAAACCCGCTAGCGGAGCAACTTCGACGTGTTCTGTGTAGTGGCCCTTCTGATGGGTCGGCGGAACTGGTTCGGCATTGGAGTGACGGGTGAAAGGTTGCTGCATACAACGTAAGAAAGAGCTCGCGTGAGTCTTTCGAGGCGGGTGTATGTGTCGTGTATTCCGGGTGTGTCCTGATTGCAATCACCGTCCCTCGCGGTTATATGAGTACCACTTGTTCACTGAGTTGTGACGTAGTAATAAATTCCAGATAAAGTGTGATGAATCATTGCTGATGTGAAGTTCTTAAATTCATTGTATTGCCAACCATGTATGCTGTAGTTGTAGAGCTCATTAAGTTTATTTTCCTCTTTGGGCATCACCACATCGGAGGAAAGCCTTTCTTGTTTGATTGTGGACTTCCGATGTGAGGGCTGCCTAAGGCATAATAATCTGCTGCTATAAACCTGAAAGTAAGGATCAACATTTAGGCGTGTCGTTGTTGCATCATACCTTTCCTATGTTAGTAATCCCTGCACGTAGAGTTCCATGTTTAGGAGTGTCAGTTAAGTCTTGCTGAGCCATCGTGCTCACAGTTGCATTATTAGTGTTTTGCAGGTTATAAAATTTGCTATGAAGATGGTTGTTCGGTGAGCCATCAGCGACTCACCGGAAACCCTGCCGCTGCACTCATCTTTGTGGAAGCTAGTAAGAAGCGTCCGCGGGCTGGACGCCTTCTCTTTTGCATAGTTAGGACCGAGAGTAAGTGTGTATGTATATTCCGCTGCGTGTACCTTCGTGGTACATTATTTTGTAAATGACACTATCTTGAGAAATAAAAGACTTTGTACTTTATGGTTCTTTTCGTGTATGCTGTTGGGTGCCGCATCGCACGGCACCACCCAATGTGTATCCTGGAGTGAGGATCCCGGAAGGGGTTCCCCACACCTATGAGCCCGAGACGGCGCGACCGGTTCTACAGTGTAGTGTCCTGAGAAAGGTTGCCACATATGACGTAATGAAGGACGCCAGAGATGTGTCTTCAGAGGCGGGTGTATGTGTCGAGTTATCCGGGTAGTGTTTGATTCGAATCACCGTCCATCGCGGTTATTGATTACCGCTTGCTCCCTGTGTTGTGACGTAGTTAATCAAGTTGTGTGGTAATAGTTTGCAAAGTTTGAAATGCTGTTATGCTAATTATAAATTGCATGAAAACCATGTTTGAAGTAGAGATAGAGAAAACTAAAGTTATTTTTCACCTTGGGACAAGCAACATTGGAATGAAGCGTTTCTTGTTTGATTGTGGAGTTCCAATGTTGCTGGGCGCAAGGTCACTACTATTATGGCTAAAATCTGAAAGTCAAGGATGATCTCGTAGGCGAGTCTTTTCGAAAAGGACAGGCTTAGGTCTTAGGTTACTTTCATATAGAGTTCCATGCTTTAGGAGAGACGGTTAAGTCTTGCTGAGCCTTTGTGCTCACTCTTGCTATATAAGTGGTTTTGCAGGTAAACATTGACGCTATAAAGAAGGTTGTCCGGTGAGACTCGGGAACTTCTGAGTCATGTCACACTCGGAGAACCTAGCCGCTGCCGTGTATTCGTGTTGCTAGCGAGAGGAGTCCGCGGGCTGGACCTCTTCTCAAGTGCTTCGTAGTTATTCAACGTGAGCTGGTTATAGACTTCCGCTGTAGCTATTTTATGTAAATTATTTACAAAGAACAGTTGTAAGTTTCCGCTTTTGATTTATGTAATACTGTGTTCCTTATATGTGTGCTGTTGGGTGCCGCATAACACGGCACCACCCAATGCGATTCCTCGGGCGAGGCGGCACGGCCCTGTGATCGGGGTCGGGCCCCCTCACTTGTCTTGTCAGAATAATGGTGAACGGGCGGAGGATGAAGGCGTGCACCGTGAGCCATGCTTCTGGGGAAGGCGCGAGTCTTGAATGCACGGCCTGTCAGCGCACCTTCCTCTTTACTCCTCGGCTAGCTGCCCGTTGCTTGTCAGTGCGGTGTCCGGGTGGCTAGCCCCCGGGACACACGTCGTCACCGGAGCAGTCTTGCAAAGTAGGGAGGGGTCCAAAGTCGTTGGACACATGGCAGCACCAGAGCCCTCCTATGCTGGAGGTCGGTCCCGGAGCCGTAGGACATGTGGCACCCCTCGAGCTCTCCTTGGCAGGATGGGACACCTGGAGTTGTTGCCTACGTGGCAGCACCGGAGCCCTCCCATGCTGGAGGTCGGGCCCGGAGTCGTAGGACACGTGGCACCTCCGGATCTACCATCCATGGGAGACGTGGCTCAGAGGTTCCGGACACGTGGCAGCACCGTAGCCCTCCCTAACGGGAGGTCGGGCTCGGCACCATCAGACACGTGACGGCTCCGGATCCATCCTCGGCCGGTGGAAAGGCTCAAAGCATGAAGACACATGGCATCCTCGGAGCCCTCCTTAGCAGGTGGTTGGTCCCGAGGCCTAGGGCACGCGCCTTCTCTTGAGTGATCCCTAGCTGGCGGTTGGGCCCTGCCTGTAGGCTGGGTCCCTGTCTTCTTTTGCTCTTACACGTGGGGTACCCGGTCTTGAGGGTACCGACAGTGGGCCCTGTGCCCATCTGTACAGAGACGAAGGCTCTTGCGGATGGGGCCTCCGTAAAAAATCCAGCGTGGTGGTCTTGTGATCTTGCTTCAGTCGAAGAGACTCCTCTGCTGTCATGGACATGTGTCCCTTTGTCGTTGGAGGGTCGTGGGAGCGCACTCAGTCAAAGCAGCAGTACGACGTCATGTCCACTCCCGATTTTACTGGTCACGATGATGCACTCGAGGGATTGCCTCGGGTAATTACTGCGGCAGCTCGTGGACCGTAGAAATACCGCGCTGCTTTCCTCAGGAACCGTCAAAAAGTTCTCGAGTTTTTACTCGCCTGTCCTGCCAGTGTCTGACTGGAGGACCTAGGCCCTACCTGTCATTTGTGGGGGCGAGTGCTAAGGCGGCGTGCTCGAGCGGTTGCCTTGGGTCATTTATTGTGGCAACCGATGAGATGGTCGCACCGCTCTACTTGGGAACCGCTGGACATTCCCGAGATGTTATCCTCCCATTCTCTCCTCGGGAACCCGCGACGTGCAGTGGTGGGAACCCAATCGCCGCGCTTGTTGCCCTGCCAGAGGTCGTGGTTGGGTATAAAAGGAGGCCTTGCGGTGTAGGATGGCACCCCCTCACCATGTGGCCTTTGTTCTCCTCTTGCGTGCTGGAAGTCTCTGCTTCCAGGCACTTTCACCCACCAGATGCTTTCTCACTGGTAGCCGTCTTCGTCCACTTCTACGAGATGTTCGTGTGTGTGTGTCCTTCGGTGATGCTCTCTGGGGCATCCCTCTGCTCGATGGCCTCGGATAGAAGCACAAGCCATCTTGATGGTCTGCCGGTGGTCGGGGAGGCCGTCGGGGACAGGGTTCTCGACTCGCGGTGAGTCCCTACGCCAGTGTCGAGTGGGGCATGTCCTCTAGGTGACTTGCCGAAGGAGGGCTACCTACCGGTACCGGAGGAAGGTTAAGTCCAGACTGATCAAGCCTTCTTCCAGGTACTGTTGTGGACAACAAAATCTGCCATAGATGGTGTTTGGCCCACACGACACTGGATGTCACTGTTGCCTTGGTCCAGCATGCGTTGCTGTCATCCTTGGTCTTATAGAGGGTGACCGTCTCACTGCACAGAGATCGGATCGGGGGACAACCAAGTAGGCCACAGAGCAGGAGACTACTCAACTTATAGCTGCTGAGTTCCTTAGTTGTCTTGTATCCCCTTTTGTATGCTAGTACTCCGTTATTAATAAAAGTATCTTTGTTTTAAGTCTTTCATTGTCCTATGTTGTACTCGTGTGCTGATGAATGAAAATCTTTTTGCTGATCTTTCATCCTTTAGCCACTCGGTGCAGGGTCCGGTAGGAAGGGCCACTCTATTTTTTCGTGAGATCCCCTGGTCCTTGATGTTGCAAGGACCGGGGCTCTCTCATTTGCCAAAGTGATTGATGCTTCCTTGTTGCTTGCTGTAGATATGTACCCACTTCCTTGTTGCGCGTTGCAAGGGTCTGGCCGTCTTGCTTGCCTTGAGCAGTCGTGATGGCCCCCTGGTAGGTGTGCCCAAGTGTTTGGGGACACTTGCCAAAAAGGCGCAAGATGCCAGCTCCGGACCCTCCGGGAGACGCCAGCCTTGGGGGTCCGAGAGCGGCCCCCTGCAAAAGCTGTTGTTCCAGAACCAACCCCACGGACCGGAGCCCTGTGACCTGCACAAGCACTAGAAGAAAGGGGTAATCATGCCGTGTAGTTGTATTTTCCTTGTTCGCTGGCCCCATTATGTCTTATGGTCCTCTTCTAAGCTACGGGGCCTGGGCAATTCGGTGTAGTAGTATCCGGACCCTGGTTACCATCCTTCCCAGGGCGGTGTGCCATCTGGGCCCCAAGAACTTGGTTGCTGCGCTGAGGAGGCAGAGTGTGCACGCTTAGGGTAAAGGACCAAGCTAAGCAGGCTACACACCCTAGACCTCCCGCAGGCAGGGCACACTGAGGGGGAGGGCATCCTTCTGGCGCCACCGGACCCGAGCAGGAAGGTAACCAAAGGGGGTCCGGAGACAACACAGGTGCCTCAAGCGTGTCTGTCTTGTAGTTGAACGGCATAATTTTGACCAAGAGCGAGACAGAAAAACACAACTATGCACACACAAAAATATACACAAGATTGAAAGGAAAGTTGCAAAAATGTAGCCGTGCATAAGGTAGGGCAAGAGAGCGCAAAGGTCCAGAATGACTTAGCTGACGTGGGTAGCTCTTTGCGAATGTCCCAAGCTTGTTCCTCTGGGCCCTTACCAGCGTAAAGACCAAGGGTGCTCTGGCAATGTGGCTACCACTCCCTCTTGGTCCCTGACAACGCAAGGACCTAAGGGAAATTCGGCCCTTGTCTTCAGCTTGTCGTAGCTGGCACTCCGAGTTTTCTGCTTGCTGCTGCAGTGGTCCGACGTCCTGCCTGTGTGGTTCAATGTGACAGCCCCCTAATAGGTGTGGCACCTGTGTTTGGGTGCACCTACCTCTGGATGAGGCAGGACGTCAGCACCGGGCCCCCTGGGAGGCACGATATGCCAAGGACCTGTGCGGACCTGCACACATGGCAGAAAGAGGGGGTAGTAATGCTCTCTTGCCACTCTTCCTTTTTTGGTAGCTTTACTGTGGCTTACGGTCCTCAGCTGAGCTACGGGGCTAGGGTAATTTGATGTGGGTCATCCAGGATATTGTTAAAGCCTTGCTCGGGGGTATGAGCTGTCCGGTTCCGCGGTACCGAGCTATAGCGCTGGAGAGGAAGGATGTGCACGCTAAGGGTACGGAACCAGGCATAGAAGGCTATGCACCCTAGACCTCCCGCTAGTGTAAGCCTTTCAGGGGAGGGCCATTCAGTGTCATAGGGTCCCCGAGCAATGAGACAACCACATGACCCCGGGTATGCCACAGGTACCTCAAGCAGACCCGCCTGCATAAGGATAGCACAACTCTTGCTATGGTTGAACACAGGAAAAAGTGACTGGCCACACGCCCGGAGCAGTATGGAAAGAAAACACAAAAAGGGTATTGGGGCAATGTCCGAGGTCTGGTTACTTCTCTTTCTGTAAGCTTGTTCTTTCTGGCTCCCAAGTACTCAGTTGTAGCGCTGGGGAGGCAGGATGTGCACGCTAAGGGTACGGAACCAGGCATAGCATGCTACACACCCTGGACCTCCCGTGGGCGTTAATCTTTCAGCGAGGAGACCTTCCAGTGGCACGGGACCTAGGACAAGTGTGTAGGACAGGCTCCGGACAAGTCGTTTACAGTTGATATGCCTGATCTAGCACAAGCTGTAAATAAAGTGTGCAGGGTAGGATACACTTTTCTTATTTCTAGTTTCCTTCTGGCAATAGGAGGTAACAAGCCGTGTAAGAAGGAAGCGGCCTGCCCCGGATAACAAGAGTAGCTGGACCCCTCCGGGACTTTAGCTGTTCTAAGCGTTGCTCCTAGACACTATCACACCCTTACAAAAAATAGAAAAAGAAAAAAATATCCTACCACTGCGCTAAGGGTAGAACTTACATAGGTGTTCTATGTCCTGTGGTGTAGGTAGAGATACCCATCTCCTGCAGCCAGGCGGACACACCTGGAGCGGCATACTTGTACTGGTCGGGAAGGACCCTCCCAGCTAGGGGTAGGGTTTGTCACCCCTCCTCGAGAAAGCATTGGCCGAGGCACCACGTAGCCCTATTTTGGGCTGCCTACTCTTCTCGCAGAAGCTGATCCTGCATGGCTTCGCCGTATGTCTGGACGTCGGGTGAGCCCTTGGTGTGTTCTAGGTGGAGGGCGGCCTCGACCCCCTACACCAGTGTAAGAGGGTGTTTTTCCTTGTCGCTCGATGGAGGGGGGAACGTCTGGTTAGGCGTGGAGCATCTTGCATCGCTCGCTGTGGTCGAAGTCGGAGCCCTCTCCTTGGTCATAGATGACCTTCAACGCCTGCTTGGCGTCTTGGAACTCCATCTTCTGGTCGTTGCTGAAATCCAGGTCAGGCTTTTGCTTGCCCTCCCACTGGCGGAAGGGTGCGCCATCCTGGCGCTACTGTTGGAGCTCTCGGAAGCGCTCTGCTAGCTTTTTAATCTCCCGGCACTCGCTGGCGCTGTGCCGTTTGGTGTTGTGGACCGGGCACCTCTGGTCACCGTCGTCGCTGTCGGACGACTGTCGCGGGCGCTTGTCGGTGTGCGGCCCATGGCCCCCTGTAGTTGCTACTGCTGCTGCAGTGCGGGCTCCGGCCAGTGGCGTGTACTTGCCGCCCATCTTCTTCTTCTTGCTGCTGCCCTGCGCTGTGGCTCCAGTGGTGGACCCACTGGCTTTCCTCGTGCCAGGCGGTGTGTGCCAGTTGCGGCCCTCCGCGGCCCTGGCACACTTGTCCGCCAGGTTGAAGAGCTCAGAGACGTCCTGTACGTCGTGCGTGGCTAACTTCTCAAGCATCTTCTTGTCGCGGACGCCCTGCCGGAAGGTGACGATGACGGAGGCGTTGGAGATGCGAGGGATGGTGTTCCTGACCTGAGAGAAACGCTGGATGAAGGAGTGCAGCGATTCTCCCGGTTGTTGTTGCTGGGCATAGAGGTTGGCCTCCGTGCCCGGTCGGGTGTAGGAGCTCCGAAAGTTGGCCATGAACTGACAGCACAACTCTTCCCAGGAGGTTATAGACTCCTGGGGCAAGTTCATGAGCCATGACCGGGCTGACCCGGTCAAGTCCACGGGGGAGTAGTTGGCCATGATGGCCTCATCCCCTCCTGCAGCCAGGATGGCCGTGGAGTAGATCTGCAGGAACTTCTTTGCCAAGTGCGGCCAGAAGTTGCATGACCACACCGCCATATGAAGGTGCAGGGCCAGAGCCATGCAGCCTCCCACTGAGCCTGGGAGACAGGGTTCTGGCCCACGTAGATGGGGTGCATGGCACCCGAGGTACCATACTCCTCCTCGAGGTTGCAATGCTGCTCGTGCTGTCGCTCGATAGTGGCGTGACCATCTTCTTTCTGACTGCGGCTGCGGTGCAGTTTGGCTCTGAGATCTGCGGTGGAGAGCCTGGACGTCGCCCTCGAGTGGGTTTCTGCCGTCCTGTAATCCCTCGTTAGGGTACAGGGCGGCAGCTGCACCGTCTCTGGTCGCTGTCTCCGGTGGCACCACAAGTTGAGCGCGGCGATGACCAGGTGGTCGACGTCGTTGCGCCACTGCTCTGCAGCAGACGAAGAAGCTCCCGTGCTTGGGGGGTTGTGAAGGAGCGTGCGCGCTGCTAGCAGCGCACTCTCCGAGCTGGCTTCAGTCGGTGCTTGCGACGCCGTCGCTGCCGAAGGCTGCCAGGTGGCAACGGGCACCGTCACTGTAGGGGATGCCACCGGTGTGGTCCGTCCCGCTATGAAACGAGAAGAGGCTTCCTGCTCCCTCTGCTGCTGGCGGCGTGAGGGGCGGGAAGAGCCTCCGAGAGAGTGGATGTTCACCATCGTGAGCTTCACGAACAACTTCAAAAACCAGGAGCCCCCTACCTGGCACGCCAAATGTCAAAGTGTTTTCCTGAGATACTTCCCCCGGTCCGCTCAGGAGCAGCCCACGGAGGTTCTTTTTTAGGAGGGGCTAGTGATTTCGAGCGTCGGAGCACAGTGGCGAGATGAACACGAGGATTTACGTGGTACGGGCCACCGGAGCATAATACCCTACGTCCACGGTGTGATTGTTGTATTGCTTGTGTGTATGAATGTGTGAGGTTGCTGGATTGCGAGCCGGGATCTGGAGTGCAAACCCTTTGCCCGGAGGCTTCCCCGGTGTAGGATCGAAGTACACGTGTAAAGCTACCAGAGGGGGGTGAATGGTAGATAAAAACTTTTCAGCGGAAGCAACAAAACACCCCTCAGCAGAAAACCGATCTGTTAAAGAAACCGTATGTGCGACTAATCTAAACGTGTTCAACTGTAACAAAACTAGTATAGATTATAGAGAATCAAGTCAGGAAGAAGTCACAACAAGAATCATGAAAATCCGTTGAGAGAAACTCAAGTTACGACCGAAAGATCGAACAAAGGTCAATCTGTCCTATGCAAGAAAAACAGTTCTGGAATACTGCAAAGAAACTCGTGTATATCAGAAACCACAAATTCAATGACCGTGAAATTTTCACAGACGATAGATAATCAAGTTTTGAAGACAACCCAAAAAGAATCACATCAATTGGATCTGTAAAAATCGAGTTATAATAAAACCACCGAAGCAAGGTAGCGCTGAACAGAAACTCGACGAGAAAAACTTGTCTGAAACAAGTTGGACGAACAAGGCACAAAAGTTCCTTTAGAATACGAATTTTATTTATCAAAACACAAGAGGAACAGCCCCAAAGTCGTGCTCCACGAGCTCTGCCCCCCTTGCTTATATAACCAGCCCTAAGGCCAACCCAATTCAAACTAGGACTCCTACTCCTACTTGGATTCAAACTGTAACTTTTCAATACTGCTCAAGACTCTTCTACACGCAGATAGAAGAAATCTTAAGACTTCCAAACACCTTAGTAACGTCCCAAACATTCCTAAAACAACTCAAATTCGTGACCCATACGAAATCCTATCATAACCAACTCAAAACTTTCCATATTTGAGTCAAACACGACTCAGCCGCACCCTGAGTCCATAATCCAGCCGGTTGGACCTTTCCTACCAATTCTTTACGTCCAAATCTCTTCATTACGCCTTGGAACCATGTTGCCACGTCCATGCACTCCTTGCACACGTGCAAACGCCTTCCAACGACGTCCATGATACCTTCATATGCATTGTTCTTGATCCAAACATGCTGCGCGACCTCCCGATCAACTCAACCACAATTCCTCCCGAACTTGGTTGTTGAACCTCATCTTCTCCCTAAGACTATTTCAATGGATCCCGTCACCATTCATGTCTTGAACTCAAGCAACACCTGCACATGAATAAACAACCAATACTTCCGAGCACAAGTCCTCGACTTGACTCTCGTTAGTTCCGAAACTACATCATCTTACGTGAACACCTCACATAAGCATGTTGTAAACCATAGCAAAATGATATCAGCCATAACCACCAAAACACACCAAAAAACTTAGTAAAACAATACTAAGCAAACTTTCCATAAGAGTAAAGCAAGTTCGAAACATTGCATGTTAAAAGCAGAACCATTGCAATCAAGCTCCGAACCTTACCAAAGCTAACCTGACCTTGAACCGGAGCTTACCAAAGCTAGTCGGACCTAGCGCCGGAGCTTACTAAAGCTTAGTCGTACCTAGCACGGAACTTACCAAAGCTAGTCGGACCTAGCACCGGAGCTAGCAAAAACAAGTCAGACCTAGCCAAAATAAGTCAGACCTAGACAAAGCAAGTCAGACCTTACGTCGAACCTATCGTCGGACCTTGCAGGAGCTCGGACCTAGAGTTGGACCTTGTTAAAAAGGTTTTTTGGAAGTATTTAAAACTTTTATCGTCAAAGCCAATGTATTCAGCACACATAGGTCTCACACCCGGTCCTTTTATAGCCCAAGGCCGGGGCGGTTACAATGTGGCCCGAGGCCTGACAGGTGGCCCCGTGGCTGTCCTAGCCATCTCAACTAAGGTTCTGTTCTTTCTCTCTACAACACCGTTTTGTTGAGGTACATATGGTGAAGAAAATTGATGATCTATTGCATTTTCAGCACAAAAGTGATCAAACGATTGATGTTTAAGTTCGGTTCCATTATCACTTCTAATTGCTCTTAAAGATCCTGGGTGATCAATTGATAATCTAAGAAATAAAGTTCTAAAGTGATTGAAAGCTTCATTCTTAGATGCCATAAAGTAAACCCAAGAGTATCTAGAATAGTCATCAACAATCAGAAGAACATACCATTTACCTCCGAAGGATTGAACACGTGAAGGTCCTACGGTGTCAAGGTGTAAAAGTTGACCCGGTTCAGTTGTCATGGTCATTGTGAGAGGAGCATGTGAACCTGCAACCATCTTAGCATGTCTACAAGAAGAGCACACAATTTCTTTGTCCCCTTTAAGCTTAGGCAGTCCACGTATGCGATCAAGAGCACTAACACGCGTGAGATGATCAAAGCCTACGTGACCAAGTCTACGATGCCAAAAATATAAATCTTTGGAATCATTTGCAACTAGACATCTATGCTTAGAGGAAGAAATATCAAAATCAGCTTTAAAAACTCTTCCAAACCGAGACATGTTAAAGATAAGCTCACTATTTGAACCTACAACTTTGCAGCAGTTTTTATTGAAAGTAATTTCCAGATTTTCATCTAGCAATTGCGAAAAGCAAGTTGTATTTCAAATTTTTGACAAGTGCCACATCCTTAAAAGTGTAGTGATCATTTATTCTAATCGAACCCTTAGCAATTATAGGAGTTGAAGAATTATTGGCAAAAGTAACATTGTCTACACGTGACACAAAAGAGAGAGAGGAGAACCATTCTTTGTTACCGGTCATGTGGCGTGAGCAACCTGAATCCACAATCCAAATGTTCTCCTTCCTCAAGCGTGTAACCTACATAGAAGCATAATACGTCGATGACTCAATACTGGGGTTAGTTAAAAGGCATTTAGAAATCCAGTACTGAGTCACACGACGTCCAGCAGGAATAAGAGCGAAAGCTGAGATAAAACAGCAAGTTTATGAGTCAAAGTTTGAGATTTTTTGTTCTTAACTACTGACCTATGAGGTGTTACTTGTGTAGCACGAAAATCAGTAGCTCCGGAGGCAAAAACAGAAGGTCCTGAGGCAAAAACTGAAGCTCCGGAGGCAAAAACTGAACCTCCGGAGGTAAACTTTGAATATTTCTGACTCATAATAGCAGGTTGCATGTTCCTGACATTCGGTTTAGTATGTGCAGCAAATTTTGCATGAGAGTTATAAGATCTAGCTTGCATTCTTTCATTTTTATGTTGTTTAGCTAGTCTATAACAAAAATCTATGACATGACCATCTCTACCACAATAGGTACAATGAAATTTAACTTTGTGTTCATGTCTAGATGAGCATGCAGTATGCTTATTTGAACCCGAATGTGACAACACTCCTGCATATTTAAAACCACTTCTTTTTGTTTAGGAACTGTTTGAATCAAACCACTTCCTAATAATTTTACAATTTTAGGTGGATGTTCCTTAGCATGAGCATGTGAATCAAAACCTAAACCAGTTTTATCATTGCAAGACTTGGAAGAATTCAGCAGCAAGTTTAGGTTCTTATTCCCATTATAAAACCGATCTAATGTCCTATGCATGTTATCAAGTTTATTTGATAGATCAAGGCAATTTTCACATGAAGTTTTTCCTTTTAATTTGCAATTGGAACAATATTTAACTTCATGAGAACGTAAAGCATTGTTCAATATAGAAATTTCTTTCATAGCATCTTGTAGTTTCTTATCAACATCATCGCAAGTAGAACAATACAAATCAATTATAGAACAACAAGCATCTTTCAAGTTTTTATCATTAAGTGCAGCAAGCTTTTTGTTCTTTTTGATTTCAAGTTCAAGTTTATCAAGTGTGGAGGTGTGTGCACTTCTTGGAGAGGACAATTGTTCATATATAAAATCACATGAATAACAAGAATCATCACTAGGAATCAAGGATTTTAAATGCTTAATTTCAGATTCTAGTGACTCAATTTTAACAGCATTGTCCCTAAGCTTTTTGTCCTTTTTCTTAACAATAATAGTGGCATGAGAAATAGCATCACACATTTCTTACGTGAACACCTCACATAAGCATGTTGTAAACCATAGCAAAATGATATCAGCCATAACCACCAAAACACACCAAAAACATAGTAAAATAATACTAAGCAAACTTTCCATAAGAGTAAAGCAAGTTCGAAACATTGCAAGTTAAAAGCAGAACCATTGCAATCAAGCTCCGAACCTTACAAAGCTAACCGGACCTTGAACCAGAGCTTACAAAAGCTAGTCAGACCTAGCGCCGGAGCTTACTAAAGCTTAGTCGGACCTAGCATGGAACTTACCAAAGCTAGTTGGACCTAGCACCGGAGCTAGCAAAAACAAGTCGGACCTAGCCAAAATAAGTCAGACCTAGACAAAGCAAGTCGAACCTTACGTCGGACCTATCGTCGGACCTTGCAGGAGCTCGGACCTAGAGCCGGACCTTGTTAAAAAGTTGTTTTGGTAGTATTCAAAACTTTTATAGTCAAAACCAATGTATTCAGCACACATAGGTCTCACACCCGGTCCTTTTATAGCCCAAGGCCGGGGCGGTTACAATGTGGCCCGAGGCCTGACAGGTGGCCCCGTGGCTGTTCGTACCCTATACATGAGCTAGGGATTTTACAGCTAAGTGGTGATGTCCGTCTCTGTCTCTGTCGAAGGAGTTAAGGTGCCCCGCCTCACACGCCGGGCGCCCCTGACCGGGTAGCTAGTGATGATGAAGTCCCCGTCTTGTCGCCACGTCTTCGTCCTCTGCCAAGTAGCTCTGTGCCGCTGGGCGGCACTGTTCCTCCATCATGCCTCTCTGCCCTGTCTTATCCCCGTAATGGTGAATGGGCGGAGGACGAAGGCGTGCGCCGTAAGCCATTTTTCTAGGAAAGGCATGAGTGTTGAATGCACGGCCTAGAAACACACCTTCCTCTTTACTCCTCGGCTAGCTGCCTGTTGCTTGCCAGCGCGGTGTCTGGGTGGCTGGCCTCTAGGACACGCGTTGTCACCGGAGCAGTCTTGTGGAGTAGGGAAGGTTCTGGAGTCATTGGACACATGGCAGCACCAAAGCCCTCCTATGCTGGAGGTCGGTCCTAGAGCCGTAGGACACGTGGCACCCCTGGAGTTCTCCTTGGCAGGAAGGGACACCTGGAGTTGTTGCCTACGTGGCACCCCTGGAGTTCTCCTTGGCAGGAAGGGACGCCTGGAGTTGTTGCCTACATGGCAGCACCGGAGCCCTCCCGTACTGGAGGTCAGGCCTGGAGCCATAGGACACATGGCATCTCCGGAGCTACCCTTGGCGGGAGACGTGGCTCCAAGGTTTTGCACACGTGGCAGCACCGGAGCCCTCCCTGGCGGGAGATCGGGCCCGACACCATCGGATACGTGGCGGCTCCGGAGCCATCCTCAGTCGGTGGAAAGGCTCAGAGCCTGAATACACGTGGCAGCCTCGGAGCCCTCCTTAGAAGGTGGTCGGTCCCGAGGCCTAGGGCACGCGCCTTCTCTTGAGTGCTCCCTAGCTGGCGGTTCGGTCCAGCCTGCAGGCTGGGTCCATGTCTTCTTTTGCTCTTACACGCGGGGGTACCCGGTCTTGAGGGTACCGACAACAACTTTCCTTAATGGAGAGTTTGGAGAGGAAATCTATATGGATCAGCCTGATGGGTTCATAGTAAAAGGTGAACAGAGAAATGTGTGCAAATTGTTGAAATCCGTGTATGGCCTGAAACAAGCACCTAAGCAATGGCATGAAAAGTTCGACAGTACATTGACGTCTGCGGGATTTGTCATTAATGAGGCTGATCGGTGCGTGTACTATCGACATGGTGGGGGCGATAGCGTTATATTATGCTTTTATATGGATGACATACTCATTTTTGGTACAAGTATTAATACAATTTCTGAGGTCAAGTCATTTCTATGAAAATGCTTTGATATGAAAGATCTGGGAGAGGCTAATGTCACTTTGAACATTAAACTGAATAAGGATGAGAGTAGAATTACTTTAACGCAATCCCACTATGTTGAGAAAATTTTGAGCCGGTTCGGCTTTATGGATAGCAAGATTTCTCCAACACCTTATGATCCCAACGTGATACTCAGAAAGAACAAGAAAGAGCCAAGAGATCAACTTAAATATTCTCAGATGATCAATTCACTCATGTACCTAGCAAGCACAACCCACCCTGATATCTCGTTTGCTGTGAGCAAACTGAGCAGGTTGATGTAAACCCCACGTACAGATCATTGGCATGCACTTGAGAGGGTTATGCGCTATCTGCGAGTTACAATGTGTTATTAAATTCACCATACGGGGCATCCGACCGTGCCTGAAGGATATAGTGATTCAAACTAGATCTCTGATGTTATGAGCTCAATGTCAGAAGTGGATATATATTTACTCTTGTTGGTGGCGCCATACCATGGAGGTCTTGCAAACAAACCATATTGACGAGGTCAACCATGGAAGCAGAACTCACAGCTTTAGAGACAGCAACTGCAGAGGCAGAATGGCTGCAAGAGCTCTTGATGTATTTGCCTGTGGTCGAGAATGTAACACCCTCAATTTCACTACCATGCATTGCATACATTTTTCATGTAGAGAAGCATTAAAAAAGAAGTAGAAATGGAGAAAGAACCATAGAAATGGAGAAGGGAATATAGAAATGGAGAAGGGAACATAGAAATGGAGAGAAATGGAAATAAGATAGCTGAATTGAGCCATCCCAAATTTCCCCACCAAATTTCTCCCAAATTTCCCTAAATCTCCCCCAAATTCCCCAAAATTCCCCTATGGAGAATTTCCCCCACATTTGGGGGGAATTTTCCCCAAATTGGCCGCACCAAATTAGGGGGGGAGACCCCTTGGCCGCAGCGCTTGAGGGGGGAGCCCTAGTCCCCCACCTCTAGGACTCTTTGGTGAAGTTCCCCACCTCTAGGACTCTTTGGTTAAGTCCCCCACCTTTAGGACTCTTTGGTTAAGTCCCCCACCTCTAGGACTCTTTGTCCCCCACCCCTAGGACTCTTTGGTTGAGTCCCCTACCTCTAGGACTCTTTGTTTCCACCCCTAGGACTCTTTGGTTGAGTCCCATACTTCTAGGACTCTTTGTTTCCACCCTTAGGACTCTTTTCCCCCCTTATAAATATAACCCCCACCCCCTGGTCGCACCCCCTCTCTTTTGGTCGCCCCCTGCTTCCAAGCCCCCTTCCTTGCTGCCAAGTCGCCGAGTTCCCCCCTGCCAGAGTTTGGTCGCCAGTGAGCCCCACCGATGAGCCCCGCCATCGAGCCCCGTCATCGAGCCCCGTCGTCAAGCCTCGCCGTCATCGAGCCCCGTCGTCGAGACCCACCGACGAGCCCCGTCACGCCTCGCCGTCGCCGGAGAAGAAGCCCGACGATCTGCCATACCATAATTCTATGCAGAAAAATCCCCCGCTGCTGCCATTGCTAGGAGGGAGGCCCTGCCGCGAGGGGAAAGTGAGGTAGGTCTTCATTACCCATCTTACGACAACACCGCTGTTTCTACGCATCCGTTTTCATCGCCCCCTTTGAGCAGAAACTTTTGCATGTGGACAGATCATGTTTTGATTGATTTTTGATGGTGGAATTGATCTAGATCTTGTGTCAAGATGATCACCACGTCCACACTTGATCCCAGCACCCTTGTTCATCATAAAACCTCATGAAAGCCCAATAAAACATGCAAGAACACGTACAAACTGATTTTATAAAACTGCACTATAGGATTTGCACATCTACCCCAATGCATCTTGAGTAAAGTTCGTGCATGATGATTGATTGCTGTAAATTTTGTATGTGCGTGGCCGTAAGTAGAAGGACAAGCTCAAGAGGCCGTATACGGGGAACTACAGCACCAAGACTTCGAGACGTTTGAGCAACACGAACCACAGGAGCAAGGCAAGTGCCCCTTGACCATATTGATTCCATGTTTTGAAACTGTTTTGTTTGCGAAAACTCGTATGCTTGAGTCAACTTGATGGGACACCCTTTTATAGGAGTTTACTAGTTTTGTTAACCATTCTTGTTGCCGGGAAAATTGATGAGTCGGGTATGGTCGTTTTTCCTTTTTGCTTTGTTTAAATTACGTGATATGGGAAGCTGAATTAAAACATGGTTAGCTACTGCACTCATATGAATAATGATGATTTGAACTTGATGATGTTAATGAGCATGGAATCGGGGAGATCTAGGCAAACTTTGTTCGTGGATGATGCTGAATGAGATGGTGGTTTTCTTGTCGTAGATCTAAGGACCGGTTCATGCAAGCACATGCCAGGAAAACAATGCCACCATAAGGCTAAATACGGCTTAGCTGACTAATTAGGTGTGTTGCTAGCTTGTTATGGACCGTTGGATGGCGCGGGGAATGGGAGTCGAGAGGGACTGCCCTAGGAACTGCATGGCACAAGAGGGGGGCCGTGGGTGGGAGAATGGAGATTCGAGCCTGTCGGTGAAACCTCAGTGGGTCCGTACATCCTAGTAGCCCCTTTGTAAAGGCTATTTTGTGATCACTTGTCCATACACTGATGGTTGTGGACTGGTATAATGGAGGTTCTTTTTAGTCGCCGACAGGTGATGAAATCACAAACTTGTGGGTAAAGTGGTGCCACCTTTGCAGAATGTAAAACTATCATTATAGCCGTGCTTCCGATCACAAGCACCTGGCCAACTTCCATGATTAGAGGAAAAACTTGGGATGTTTATTCGGCATGGTTTTGGTCATTGGGATTGTTTTGAGTCATGACAATGAATTTGGTCTCGGCTATATGAAAAGGAGATGGTTATGAATAATTATGAGTATGACATGAACTTGAGAAAGATTAATGGCTGGTTTAGACTTGATATATGGTGAAATACGATGAAGGAATGTTGATGATTAACTTGGTTATGATGGGATTTTAACCCACTTAGACTTAGTTGCTGTTTTTACCTTGTTTGTGAAAAAAATTTGCTTGCTGCAATGAGCCTTTTTATTTCCTACCTTGTTGAAAGCTACATGTCATACTTTTTTCGCACTTGCTGAGTACGACATGTACTCACCCTTGCATTACCACATATACATCAGCTACAGGAGAAGAGTACTTCGAGGACTATGTGGAGTACTAGGCGTGCACACTACCGTCAACATGCATGTGGAGTTGAAGTTGGAGCCTGCTGTTTTAGTCACTTTCCGCTGTCGTTTATACTCTTCCGCTGCAAGAATAAGTTAGATATTCATGAGTGAGACATTGAGTCATTGCAATAAAGTACTTCAACTCTATTTATTCGTGGTTATATTCTGAATTCAGTTTGTGGATTATATGTGTATGTGTGATGAACATACTGGGAACACATATGCATTCACTTGGTGTGACACCCGGCTCCGAAAACCGGACCGAGTTAATGCATATGTGTGCCCAGGATGTTCATCACACATACACATGTAATCCACAAACTGAATTCAGAATATAACCACGAATAAATAGGGTTTAAGTACTTTATTACATCGACTCATTGTCTCACTCATGAATCTCTAACTTATTCTTGCAGTGGAAGTCTCTAAACGACAGCAGAAATAACTAAATAGCAGCGGCTCCATCTTCAACTCCACAGGCATGTTGACAGTAGTTCGCGCGCCTAGTACTCCACATGGTCCTCGAAGTACTATTCTCCTATTGCTGATGTTTATGTGATAATGCAAGAGTGAGTACATGTCGTACTCAGCAAGTGCGGGAAAAGTATGACATGTAGCTTACAACAAGATATCGAATAAAAAGGCTCATTGCAGCAAGCAAATTTTATTTCACAAACATGGTAAAAACAGCAACTAAATCTAGATGAGTTAAATCCAAATATAACCAAGTAATCAGCAATATTCTTTCATCAATATTCACCATTTATCAAGTCTCAACCAGCCAATAATCTTTCTCAAGTTCATCTCATACTCAGAAATATTCATAACCATCTCATATTTATATAACCAAAGCCAAACTTATTTTCATGACTCAAAACAGTCCAAAAACCAGTCCCAATGACCATACCATGGCCATACCGAATATCCATCCCAAGTTCTCCCTTCTAATCATGTGACTTGGTCAGGTGCTTGTGACCGGAAGCACGGCTATCATGATAGTTTTACACTCTGCAGAGGTGGCACCACTTTACCCACAAGTTTGTGATTTCGTCACCTGCCGGTGACTGCAAAACCTCCATTATACCAGTACAAAACCGTCGGTGTATGGCCAAGAGATCACAAAATAGCCTTTACAAAGGGGCTACTAGATGTATAGACTCACCGAGGTTTCACCGGCAGGCTCGAATCACCATTCTCCCACCCACGGGCCCCCTCTTGTGCCATGCAGTTCCCAGGGCAGTCCCTCTCGACTCCCATTTCCCGCGCCATCCACGGTGCATAACAAGCTAGCAATACACCTAATTAGTCAGCTAAGCCGCACCCATATTTGGCCTTGTGGTGGCACTGTTTTCCTGGCATGTGCTGGCATGAACCGATCCTTAGATCTACGGCAAGTAAACCACCATCTCATTCAGCAACATCCACGAACCAATCTTTCCTAGATCTCCCCCGATTCCATGCTCATTAACATCATCAAGTTCTCATCATCATTATTCATATGAGTGCAGTAGCTAACCATGTTTTAATTTAGCTTCCCGTATCCCGTGGATTAAGCGAAGCAAAAAGAAAAACGACCATACCCGACACATCAACTTTCCCGGCGACAAGGATGGTTAACAAAACTAGTGAACTCCTATAAAAGGGTGTCCCATCAATTTGACTCAAGCATACACGTTTTCGCAAACAAAACAGTTTCAAAACATGGGATCAATATGGTCAAGGGGCACTTGCCTTGCTCCCGTGGCTCTTGTTGTTCAAGCGTCTCGAAGTCTTGGCGCTGTAGTTCTTCATAGATGGCTTCCTGAGCTTGTCCTTCTACTCACGACCATGCACATACAAAATTTACAGCAATCAAACATCATGCACAACTCTACTAAATATGCAATGGTGTAAATGAATGCAAATCCTATGGTGCTGTTTTATTAAACCAGTTTGTACGTGTTCTTGCATGTTTTAATGGGCTTTCATGGGGTTTTATGATGAACAAGGGTGTAGGGATCAAGTGTGAACGTGGTGATGATCTTGACTTAAGATCTAGATCAATTCCACCGTCAAAAACCGATCAAAATGTGATCTGTCCACACGAAAAAGTTTCTGTTCAAAGGGAGCAAAGAAACGGATGCGTAGAAACAGCGACGACGTTGTAAGATGGGTAACAAAGACCTACCTCACTTCCCTTATGATTGTCGGCTCTTTTCCGGCGACGGCGAGGCGTGACGGAGCTCGTCGGCGGGCTCACCGGCAACTGAACTCCGGTGAGGGATGCGTGTGTCCAACTTGGTGAGTTGGGGGCTAGGGCCTCCAAGTCGTCGACTTGGGTGTGGGGAAAAAGAAAGGGGTTACGGTCAAGGGGGGTTTTGGGTTCTATTTATAAGGGGAAAAGAGGAGTCCTACTCCAATTGAAGCTCAAATAAGAGTCCAATTCAATTTGTTTTGGATCTTAACAAACTTATCTTTTCAGTTATGTGCGGCAGCAATGTGGGAAAAATTTGGGGAAATTGTGTCGGTACCCTCAGTACCAGGTACCCCCGCGCACAGTAGAAAAACCGCCTAGGGACCTCGCCCCCTCCGCAGGGGTGAGCTCCGAAAGCGCCACATGCCCAGAGGGGCCGGGCCACCCTTCTCCTCAGAAGCGAGCTCCGGGCCTGCCACGCGGCCAGCGGAGCCGAGCCTCACCCCTCCTCAAAAGCGAGATCCGAGGGCGCCACGTATCCAGCGTGGCCGGGCCTCCCCTCTCCTCAGAAGCGAGCTCCGAGGGTGCCATGTGTCCAGCAGGGCCGGACCTCCCTTCTCCCCAGAGGCGAGCTCCGTGGGCGCCACGTCTCCAGCGGTGCCGGACCTCCCTTCTCCTCAGAGGCGAGCTCCGAGGGCGCCACGTGTCCAGCGGTGCCGGACCTCCCTTCTCCTTAGAGGCGAGCTCCGAGGGCGCCACGTGTCCAGCGGTGCCGGACCTCCCTTCTCCTCAGAGGCGAGCTCCGAGGGCGCCACGTGCCCAGTGGTGCCGAACCTCCCTTCTCCTCAAAGGCAAGCTCCGAGGGCGCCACGTATCCAGCAGTGCCGGACCTCACCTCCTCCACGGAGGTGAGCTCCGAAGGCGCCACGTGTCCAGCGGTGCCGGACCTCCCCTCCTCCGTGGAGGTGAGCTCCGAAGGCGCCATGTGTCCAGCGGTGCCGGACCTCCCCTCCACCGCGGAGGTGAGCTCCGAAGGCACCACGTGTCCAGCGGTGCCGGACCTCCCCTCCGCCGCGGAGGTGAGCTCTGAAGGCACCACGTGTCCAGCAGGGGCAGGGGATGTGTCGACAGCGCACTTAGACAAATTTGAATTGGCTCATTTCAGCTAGCTTTTTCCCATTCCCCATCATTTGTATGATTCTTTCTCCATTTCTAGTTCTTTTTTAATGTTTCTCTATATGAAAAACGTGTGCAATGCACGGAAATGAATTTGAGGGTGTTACAAACCTACCCCCCTTAAACTGAATCTTGCCCTCGAGATTCGATAGAGTAGAGAATAGATGAGGGAATTCTGCCTTGAGGTCTTCCTCACGCTCCCATGTAGTTTCGGCTTCCGTGTGATGACTCCATTGTACCTTGCACCAACGGATCACTTTTTTCCTCGTGACCCTTTCCTTCACGTCCAAAATTTTGACGGGGTGCTCCGCGTAGGTCAGATCCTCTTGAAGCTCGAGCTCATCCATCGGTACTTGTTCTTCCGGTACTCTTAAGCACTTCTTGAGTTGGGATACGTGAAACATGTCGTGTACGTCAGAGAGGTGCGTTGGCAGCTCTAGTTGATAGGCTACTTCTCCTATCTTGCCCAAAATCTTAAATGGCCCGATGTAGCAAGGTGCTAATTTGCCCTTGACGTTGAACCGTCGTTGGCCTCGGATAGGCGATACCTTTAGGTACACGAAGTCTCCTACTTCGAAGGTCAATCTTCTTCACCTATTGTCCTCATAACCTTTTTGTCGTGACTGAGCATCCTTCAAATTTTCTCGTATCGTTTGGACTTGCTTTTTGCCGTCTTGCAGCACTTCGGGTCCAAACACTTGGCTCTCTCCGGTCTCATTCCAGAACAGCGGTGTTCTACACCGTATACCATACAATGCTTCGAAAGGTGACATCTTCAAGCTGGATTGATAGCTGTTGTTGTATGATAATTCAGCATACGGCAAGCTCCTATCCCAACTGCACCCATGTTTCAAGGCGCAAGTTCTCAACATGTCTTCCAAAATTTGATTTGTCCTCTCAGTTTGCCCGTCAGTTTGCGGGTGATGAGCGGAGCTGAAATTTAGCCGTGTACCCATGGCCTCATGCAGCTTCTTCCAGAACCTAGAGGTAAATTGAGAACCCCGATCTGAAACTATCCTCTTCGGAACTCCATGGCGACACACGATTTGCTCCATATACAGCTCGGCTAGTTCTGCGACGCGGTACGTGGTTCTAACAGGAAGGAAATGGGCTATTTTCGTCAATCGGTCCACAATAACCCAAATGGAGTCGTAACCTGACCGAGTATGTGGCAATCCGACAATGAAATCCATACTGATGTCTTCCCACTTCCACTCGGGTACTTTCAATGGCTGCAACAGTCCAGCGGGTCTTTGATGTTCGGCCTTCGCCCATTGGCACGTGTCGCATAAGGCAACATATTCAGCTATGTCCCTTTTCATACCATCCCACCAATAGCAAGTTTTCAGGTCCTTGTACATCGTTGTACAGCCGGGATGTATGGAATAAGGTGAGTCATGTGCCTCGTTTAATATCGTGTCGCGGATGTGCTTCACGTTAGGCATACAAATCCTTTTCCCTAACCAATGCGTGCTCTTCTCGTCTTCCTTGAAATCCTTTTCTATGCCTTGTTGGATTCTTTCCTTGATTTCCTCATCCATTGCTTGGCCATCTCGTATCTCTTGTTCCAGCGAAGAGTTGAGTTCTATCACTTCCATCTCGTTCAAGAACCCGAGATGTAAACGTTCAAACTCCTTGCGCAGCTCTGGCGGTAGCTCCTGAACCTTGAGTTGGTAACATGCTCCCTTTCGGCTCAACGCATCAGCTACTACATTGGCCCTTCTAGGGTGATAATTGATTCCAACATCATAATCCTTGATGAGTTCCAACCATCGACGTTGCCTCAAATTCAGATCTGTTTGCGTGAATATATACTTGAGGCTTTTATGATCCGTATAGATCTCACATCATTGGCCAAGGATAAAATGGCTCCAAATGTTCAAGGCATGTACCACGGCTGCAAGTTCCAAGTCATGTCTGGGGTAATTCGGCTCATGTTTCTTTAGTTGTCTCGACGCATAGGCTACCACTTGTCCATCTCGCATGAGCACACATCCAAGCCCTTGTCTTGATGCATCACAATATATGTCGAAACTCTTGCTCACGTCCGGCAATACCAAAACCGGCGCTGTGGTTAGTCTTTTCTTGAGATCCTCAAAGCTTTCTTGGCACACTGGTGTCCACTGAAATGCTTTTTCCTTCATTAGCAATTAGTCATAGGCTTCGCTATTTTGGAGAAATCCTTGATGAACCGTCGGTAGTATCCAGCCATCCCAAGGAAACTCTGAATATCTCTCACATTCTGCGGTTGGTTCCACTTCAGAACATCTCCCACTTTTCCGGGATCAACCGATACTCCTCTCTCGGAGATGATGTGGCCTAGGAACAATATCTCCTTTAGCCAAAATTGACACTTGCTGAACTTGGCATACAATTGATGCTCTTGCAGTTTCTGCAATGTCAATCTCAAATGTTCTTCATGTTCATCCTCGCTTTTTGAATACACCATGATATCGTCGATGAAAACCACGGCAAACTTGTCCAAGTACTCCATGAAGACCTTATTCATGAGGTACATAAAGTATATGGGTGCATTCGTTAACCCAAAAGACATAATGGTGTATTCATACGAACCATACCGTGTTCGAAATGCAGTCTTGGGTATGTCGGAGGGCTTAATCTTCAGCTAGAAGTATCCCGACTGAAGATCAATCTTGGAGAAAATTCGGGCACCTTTCATTTGGTCGAATAGGTCCTCTATACGGGGCAGCGGGTATCTATTCTTGATCGTCACCTCATTGAGAGACCTATAATCCACACACATCCTTTGGGTCCCATCCTTCTTGTCTATGAAGAGCACGGGGGCTCCCCACGGTGACGAGCTTGGGCGTATAAAACCCTTTTCTAGCTACTCCTGAATTTGCTTCTTAAGTTCCAGTAGTTCATTAACGGGCATCCTATATGGCCTCGTCGCTATAGGTGCAGTTCCAGGTACTAAATCAATGGCAAATTCAATGCCCAGTCAGGTGGCATACCAGGAAGTTCTTCTGGGAACACATCTGAAAATTCTTGAACCACCGGAATGCTTTCCAATGTTGCTTCTTCGACGTAGTTCAACGCTGCCTTCTCGGTTGCCGGTGGGCTGACTCGAACTCAATACGAGTACCGTGCTCATTTGTCAATTGCACGCTCCTCTCAGCACATTGAATTACTCCGTTGTGCTTGCTTAACCAATCTATTCCAAGTATTATATCAATCCCATGGGAATCCAAGACAATAAGGTTGGCAAGAAAGTCTACCCCCCTTATTTTAAGGTTTACTTTCGGACATACTATATTAGTCCTCATCTCTCCACCGGGAGAATTAACCAACATAGTGTGTTTCATGTGTGATATGGGCAGATTATACTTGGCAACATACTTGAATGATATGAATGAATGTGATGCTCCGGAATCAAATAAAACAGTGACTGGGTTGGAGTTGGCAAGGAACATACCAATCACGAAGTCCTCAGCTTGTTGTGCTTCCTCAACGGAGACATGATTCACGTCACCACGAGCGTAGTTCTGCTTCCCACGGTTACCTTGATTAGCTCCTCCGTTCGGCCGTGGGTTCTGCTTGGGCGCGTTGCTTGGCTGTCCAAGGCCTTTCTTTGGGCATTGACTTGCAAAGTGTCCTGCCTCTCCGCATGAAAAGCATGCTTTGTTGCCCAAAACAGCAGGAATTTTGGGCGAGGCTGGTTTTGAGCATGGGCGCCTATGTTGGTACGGGGTGCAGTAGGCAAAGGCATACGAGGTGCTTTCATAACAGGACCTTGCTGCGGTGGTTGATTAGGGCGGGGTGGGTTTGCAGGGCGGAAAGTAGAAGCAGATGAGCCATACTGCGGTGCAGCTGGCGGCATGAAACGGGGACGTACATTGCTCCCTTGTGGCTGGTATGGCATCTTTCTCTTGCCCTCTTGCTCGATCTCATGGATCTTGCTCTCAACCACTATAGCTTTGTCAACGAGCTTCTGGAAGCTTGCATAATCATTATTGAGCAGCTGTACTTGGATCTCATTGTTCAATCCTCTCATGAACAAGTATTGCTTCCTTTGATCCGAGTTGACGTCTTCGGGAGCATACCTTGACAGATGCGTGAACTTGTTGAGGTACTCATTCACGCTCTTCTTTCCTTGGCGGAGACCTTCGAACTCTTGCCTTTTAAGCATCATGACTCCAGCAGGGACGTAATGAGAGCAGAAACTCTCCTTGAATCCAGCCCAAGTGATTGTCTCCTGGTTGTCATAAGCATTGCAGAGAGCGTCCCACCAGTCAGCGGCTGCTCCCATGAGTTGGTGCGATGCGAAGAGAACTTTCTCCCGATCATCGCACTGAACAATAGCAAGATTCTTTTCCATGGATTTCAACCAATCATCAGCCTCCATGGGATCATTAGCTTGTGCAAAAGTAGGCGGTCGAGTCCTCGTGAACTCTCCCAATCTGTTGTGAGCCGGCAGTGGTGGCGGTGGTGGGGGTGCAGGAACGGGGTTAGGATTGTAGTTGTTGTTGGCTTGCAGCTGTCCCAAAGTTTGTATCATAGTTTGCATGAGCTGGGTCTGCATGGCCATCAACCGTTCAAGGTTGTTTGAATCAGCCCTGGGGTTAGCATTTTCAGGAACTTCAACGTTGCCATCCTCTTGTGGTTCATGGTTGCCATGAACGTTCCTCCTTTGACGGCTGGCGTTTTCCCTCACCATCTGTGAGAGAGAGTTGAGTAGAATAGAGAATAGAAGTTTGGATTGATCCCCCAACTATATGCATCAAGGGTATGAACTAAATATCTTCTTTTATAAATTTCAACCTATATGAGGATGTGAACACATGCCGATGCATCTCACATCTCTCTACTATGTGTGGATGTGGACTTTCGCAGAAGCGTCCCACAACTCACACTAGCACACAAACACAAGCAATCATCCCAAAAGTCCAACACACCACTCCTATTCATGCTACTACGATTTAAACGTTCCTATACAGCTTATTCAATGGGAATCCTAAACTTAATCATGTGAACTGGTGTTGTTCCCGCCGTGTGACGGGGGTGGTCCATACATATGCGCATGCCATGGTGAGTCGGCAGTCCATGTAGGGTTATATGGCGCTGGTGCTCCTAATCACCGGCATCTTTAAATAAGACATAAGAAACTTTAGAAAAGGAAGAAAATAGCTCCGAAACTACAGAAGTTATGAAGCAAGAAAGCAAAAGTGTTGCTGTCCAAAAGAAAAGAGGAAGGGCTGAAAATAGCACTTTGCGGTGGCTGAATTGACAAGTAAAGTGCAGCAGCAAGCAATTTTTTTGAAAATATCAGTTTAGAGGGGTGTTCCTATGTGTTTTAGAGTGTCCATTCTACCTAGGCTTGCATCCTACGGTCAACGTGGCCCTGATACCAATCTGTGACACCCGGCTCCGAAAACCGGACCGAGTTAATGCATATGTGTGCCCAGGATGTTCATCACACATACACATGTAATCCACAAACTGAATTCAGAATATAACCACGAATAAATAGGGTTTAAGTACTTTATTACATCGACTCATTGTCTCACTCATGAATCTCTAACATATTCTTGCAGCGGAAGTCTCTAAACGACAGCGGAAATAACTAAATAGCAGCGGCTCCATCTTCAACTCCACAGGCATGTTGACGGTAGTTCGCACGCCTAGTACTCCACATGGTCCTCGAAGTACTCTTCTCCTGTTGCTGACGTTTATGTGATAATGCAAGGGTGAGTACATGTCGTACTCAGCAAGTGCGGGAAAAGTATGACATGTAGCTTACAACAAGGTATGGAATAAAAAGGTTCATTGCAGCAAGCAAATTTTATTTCACAAACATGGTAAAAACAGCAACTAAATCTAGATGAATTAAATCCCAATATAACCAAATAATCAGCAATATTCTTTCATCAATATTCACCATTTATCAAGTCTCAACCAGCCAATAATCTTTCTCAAGTTCATCTCATACTCAGAAATATTCATAACCATCTCATATTCATATAACCGAAGCCAAACTTATTTTCATGACTCGAACAGTCCAAAAACCAATCCCAATGACCATACCATAACCATACCGAATATCCATATCAAGTTCTCCCTTCTAATCATGTGAGTTGGCCAGGTGCTTGTGACCGGAAGCACGGCTATCATGATAGTTTTACACTCTGCAGAGGTGGCACCACTTTACTCACAAGTCTATGATTTTGTCACTGGTCGGCGACTGCAAAACCTCCATTATACCAGTACACAAGCGTCGGTGAATGGCCAAGAGATCACAAAATAGCCTTTACAAAGGGGCTACTAGATGTATGGACTCACTGAGGTTTCACTGGCAGGCTCGAATCACCATTCTCCCACCCACGGGCCCCCTCTTGTGCCATGCAGTTCCCAGGGCAGTCCCTCTAGACTCCCATTCACCGCGCCATCCATGGTCCATAACAAGCTAGGAACACACCTAATTAGTCAGCTAAGCCGCACCCATATTTGGCCTTGTGGTGGCACTGTTTTCCTGGCATATGCTGACATGAACCGGTCCTTAGATCTATGGCAAGTAAACCACCATATCATTCAGCAACATCCACGAACCAAGTTTGCCTAGATCTCCTCCGATTCCATGCTCATTAACATCATTAAGTTCTCATCATCATTATTCATATGAGTGCAGTAGCTCACCATGTTTTAATTCAGCTTCCCGTATCCTGTGGATTAAGCGAAGCAAAAAGAAAAACGACCAATCCCGACTCATCAACTTTCCCGGCGACAAGGATGGTTAACAAAACTAGTAAACTCCTATAAAAGGGTGTCCCATCAATTTGACTCAAGCATACACGTTTTCGCAAACAAAACAGTTTCAAAACATGGGATCAATATGGTCAAGGGGCACTTGCCTTGCTCCCGTGGCTCTTGTTGCTCAAGCGTCTCGAAGTCTTGGCGCTGTAGTTCTTCGTAGGTAGCTTCCTGAGCTTGTCCTTCTACTCACGACCACGCACATACAAAATTTACAGCAATCAAACATCATGCACAACTCTACTCAAGATGCAATGGTGTAGATGAATGCAAATCCTATGGTGCTGTTTTATTAAACCAGTTTGTACGTGTTCTTGCATGTTTTAATGGGCTTTCATGGGGTTTTATGATGAACAAGGGTGTAGGGATCAAGTGTGGACGTGGTGATGATCTTGACTCAAGATCTAGATCAATTCCACCATCAAAAACCGATCAAAACGTGATCCATCCACACGAAAAAGTTTCTGTTCGAAGGGAGCAAAGAAACGGATGCGTAGAAACAGCGACGATGTCGTAAGATGGGTAACGAAGACCTACCTCACTTCCCTTATGATCGTCGGCTCTTTTCCGGCGACGGCGAGGCGTGACGGTGTGGCATACTGAAATCCGCTCATCCAGGATCGCAGAGGGTGGTGCCACATGATGCGACACCCGACAGCACACATCATAAGAACGATATTGTATTACATAGAAAACCAACTGAAATGTACAAAATAGTACAATACTTTAGTTACAAACTAGTGTTTGTATTACAACAGCGGAAGCTAAGTTTGTACAACTCATGCCCATCTACCTAGCAAAAGTCGGTTGCCCAGCCCTAGGGAAACCCACACTAGCTGCACTCCTCCAGCTCAGCGCGGCGTGTACGGTTCCCACTCAACCGTGGTCCCCGACGGAGGGCAGCCCTCGCCGGTGGACTCGTAGCCCGAGTCCATGGGATACTCCTCACCTGAAAAACACTTAAGCAACAACCATGAGCACGATGGCTCAACAAGACTTAACCGACTCACCTAGGCATGAAACTCTATATGCAGTTTACACGAGCATGGGATGGTAAATTTCAGCAAATTGACATGCCTACAAGTTCATCCTTAGTTCATCTTTTAGACACAAGTTAACAGTTCATGAAATCTGAAATTTAGTGAGCAATATTTGGTGGCACACATGTAGCAATACAATTTTTATCATAGCAGCAATATTGAATCATCACATTTCATGTATTAACCTACGTCACGACTCAGTGACCAAGTGGTATATTTCACCGCGAGGGACGGCGAATCGACTCGATATACACCTGTCGGGATACCCGAAGAGCACGTCACATACGCCCACCCGTGGAGCTGCACAGCACGCTCACTCGATATCGTACGGGACAACCTTTCACCCAACAGCCCAAACATCGAACCGGTCATACCGAAACGGACAGGAGGTTCCCTACACGGAGCATCTCTCTATGCCCGTTAGCAGATTTCCACCTTGCTGCCCTCAACCTACACCTATAAATCACTGTGCAATGCCTCGACGCCCGGAGGTTTAGATTACATCGGTTTACCAGGGCCCATATATCTGATATGCCTTCGGTACATTCAAACTTGATCAGCGTGGGCCGCACACGGATCGGTCCTCAATCAACACGAACAGGGCTGCGCCTACAAGGCTTCCTCTTGCTGCGCCCTAGCCCCTGCCTAGTCTCATTTTCATTACCAAAGTGATCTCACTTCACTCGAACCAATCCCGTGTGTCCCAAGCCTAACTCGAGAGTAGATTCCAACTACTCAACTTGTACCGAAGTTGTATGAATCATTAAGCATAGCCTGTATACTCGAGGACTTAGACACTACCCTCACTCTTATAGGAAAAATCTGGTTATGCACATGGGTTTCATCCATCCTACACCTAATGCACATCTATACCCCATACTAAGTATACATAAAGCAAAACTTTGTAAAATGGGTTAATGCAAACCGGAGCTTGCTTTGTTGCTGCTGGTCAGATGTTAAGGCTTCGTCCGAAGAAGGAAGTCGAGCACTTCCTGGGTCTCCTCGCCTTCAGCGACTACACGTAAATGATATACTATCTGTCAATTTACATGCAATGTTTAGAACTGAATAAGTAATTACCATAACTCTAGCTAGCCCTCCCTTTTGGCTCTGAAATTTTTATGGTGGCTTCGTAGGGTCCTAACTAGAGTCTTGACCAAGTTTCATTTGAAACAAAGTTCATCTGAGCCTTGAACAAATAAAAGCCTATTTGGTCAATATTAGAGCTCTAAGGAATTTCAGGGGTTTTCATGGTTCCAATCATTACTTTCTGGAAACTAGAATTTGAGATGGTTCTAATTGAATTGGTTTAATGTCATTTGAAGAATTCTAGATGAAGTCATGCCCTAAACAAGAATTGAGAAAATCTGAAAAATGTCTCTGTACATTTTTCTATTTTCTCAGGGCAGTTCACTTAATCACACCATTAGGGGGACTAAATGAACTTAGATGGGTCTGAAATTTTTACTGTGACTCAAGGATTTTCCACTGAACCTCTCAGCCAAATTTCAGAATTTTTCATAAAGTAATTCTCCAGATAAAATTCCTAACAGTTTAAATTTAGGGAATTAATTATGGAAAACCATTAAATTTCATGAGCTGAAATTTGTGTTGTTGGAAAGTACTCAAAAAGCTGAATTCAGCAAAATTTAGTTCACTAAATTTGGAGCTTCCTAGCAAAAGTTATATGCATTTGAAGTTTGAACTAAACTGGAAAATCCCAAAATGTTTAAACTCTGCGGATGGGCCCCACCACCCGCCTTCTTTCTCCTCGCGTGCGCCCGCGTGTTCTGCGGCGGCACACTCCGGCGAGGTTTGCCAGAAGTGACTTCCCGACAGCCTCCAGCGCTAGAACTGGCCGCCTAGCCCTATCTCGTCACGTGGAACTTGCCTCGGGGGTCGGAGCCCGCCGGCGGTGACCGGAAATGGCCGTGTGATGTCAACCGCGGAGGTTAGGGCTCCGGCGAGGTCATTATCACTCACTGAGGCATTAAAAGAGTAACGGTTTGCTCGGGGAGTACCAGTGGGTCATGAGGAACCCGACGTTAGCAGCCTCGGAAGCTAAAAATGCCTGCAAACCCACTCTCGACGGCGACCCGAGCCGTGTTTGCTCCGGCGGCTATGGAAACTGCTATATCTCGGCCATTTCTGGACAGATGTGCTCAGTTCTTCCTCGAGGAGGGACGCTAGGAGGTGTAGAAGCTACTTGCGAGCTAGCTTGACCATTGATTCAACGTGTACGCCGAATTTTTGGTTTTTGCCGAACTCGGTCCGTTGCACTAGGGTTCGGGACTTTCTAAAATTCTTGCTACTCGATGGATATTTGCCGATTGGTTTGCGGCTACACCATCTAGGGATCCTCACACACCTTTCATGTGTAGCACGTGGTCCGGGAAGATGGCCGGATTGGGCTATCGACGGTGAGCCGAAGCACAGCTCTGCCGGTTCCTTCCGGTTTCTTGACTTCGACAGCTTAAACAGCCCGCAAACGAGTGCAACTCGCTGGTGCAGCACGGGGAACAGCTAGAGAACACCTTGGCGCTCCTTTTTTCTGCATAAACCACGAGCGATCGATGATCGGCACTGGTGCGCGCCGAGGCTCGAAGGTGTGGTCGCCGCTGCCGGTTTTCTCGCGCGCGGGAGCTTAGCAGAGCGGCGCAGGCGGGAGAGGCAGTGAAATCCTTTTGTGCTGTGTACGTGGTGATCGGGAGGGGGCACGAGCTGATCCAACCGAGCGCTGGCACGCGCGTAAGCGAGGCCATGAGGCGGCAACAGCCCCGGCAGCTGACCGACGGCAACAGAGTCGGTTTCCCCTCTGAGCACAGTCGCTGACCAGTGGGCCCTTCCCCCTCTAATTTCTTTTCCAATTTTTCATTCCTGTTTTCACTGCAAAGATCCCAGCTACTCACAATTTCATGAGAGACTTAGCCTCCAAGTGTTTGAATTTGATTTCCTAAATTTGAAACTGGTTTGGCTAAATTTGCTGGCCATTTGAATTTGAAATTCAAATTCAGTTTTGAATTAATGCAAATTTAGCTCCCGACGAGATGAAGTCCAATGGGGATGAAAATTGGCGGACTAACTCAGAAAAATGTGCTGAGTTTGAATATGAAGTCAATTTTTGAATTCAAGTGACGATTGCTGCAATTTGAATTTGCATTCAAATTGGCCCATTTTACCAATGTCTCCAAAAGTGCCTCAAAAAGTATTGGATTTGCATGAAATTTGGCCTGAGCCTTCCTAAGACTATTTAAGGTCTATGGGTGAGCTAACCTTCCATGCTTATGTGTAGAAATCCTACTTTTTGAAAGTTAGGGCTTTCCCTTCTAATCACCCTTTTGATGGTGGTTACTTGCTCTTCACAAGTGTTCATGAGATATCCATCACAAGAGCTGTGGTGTTGTGAGGTGATGAACAATTTTTTTGCAAGTCACTTTCTTGGGCTTTTACATCCCTCCCCTCTGAAAAGATTCTCGTCCCGAGATTACAAAAGAAGAGACAGCGATGTAATCAGAACTCACCCGTGATGAGACGCCATGAACTCCGGGTAGTTTGAGCGAAGAAATTCCTCGCTCTCCCACGTCGCTTCTTCGGCGGTGTGGTTGCTCCAGATACAACCACAGCGTTCGGCTACGTGTGGTTCGGGCCTTTTCATCAATAATTGCCACCGGATATTCATCATACATTAAATACGGTTGCAGCTCGCCGATGTCTTCGGTGGGAACAGCAGCCGTATACTTCACACATTTTCGCAGTTGCAAAACATGGAAAACGTCGTGAACACCAGCAAGAGATGCCGGCAGTTCCAGTCTATACGCCACTGGTCCACACTTCTCGGTGATGGCATAGGGTCCAATGAATCGGGGAGCGAGTTTCCCCTTCACGTTGAATTAGTGCACGCCCTTCATCGGAGATACACGGAGGTACACGTGCTCCCCGACATCAAAGTGCAGCGGCCTACGCCTCTTATCAGCGTAGATTTTCTATCGGGATCGAGCGGCCTTCAAGTTGGCTTGAATCGTCCGAACGCGCTCTTCGGCGTCGTTCACCACATCATCCCCGAATGTGACCCTTTCACCGGACCCGCACCAGTTCAATGGGGTGCGGCATTTACGACCGTAGAGAGCCTCATAGGGTGCCATCTTGATACTCGCTTGATAGCCATTGTTATACGAGAATTCCGCCAACGGTAGATGATCATCCCAGTTTCTACCGTGGTGGATGGTACATGTTCTCAACATGTCTTCTAGTACTTGGTTCACCCTATCAATTTGTCCATCTGTCTGAGGGTGATAGGTGGAGCTTTTAATCAGCTTAGTACCCAAAGCAGCGTGCAACTGCTCCCAGAAATGAGATACAAATATGGCCCCTCAGTCGGAGACTATGGTCTTGGGTACTCCATTCAAGCATAGGATTCTTGCAATATACAACTCCACATATCTGTTGGCGTGGAAATGTGTATGCACGGGAATGAAGTGAGCCGACTTGGTTAACCGGTCAACAATTACCCAAATGGAATCATGCTCATTGGAAGTCAGGGGTAATTCCACAATGAAATCCATGCTCACATCCTCCCATTTCCATGCCAGGATTTTCAGGGGTTGCAGCAGCCCTTATTTTCTCATATGGTCCGCTTTCACTCGTCTACACGTATCACACTCGGATACGTACCACCACCTCCCGTTTCATCCGTGTCCACCAAAATTTCTTTTTCAAATCTTGGTACATTTTGTTGCTGCCCGGAGGAATGGAGTATTTAGACAAGTGAGCTTCATCAATAATCTTCTTTCTCAGCTCCATATTCCAGGGTACGGCTATGCAGTCATTGAACCACAGCGTCCCCTCATCATCTTTCCGGAAACATTTGATTTCCCCGTTGTCTATCCGTCTCCGGAGATGTGCCATGCTCTTATCAACTTTCTGAGCTGCAATGATCTCCTCCATAATGGTAGGGATGAGGGCAAGGTTGTAGAGCGATCCATAAGGAACCAAGTTTAAACACGGCTCTTCCTCCTCCACCGGTGTAATGGCGAGGTTATGGACATGTGATTTCTGACTCAGCGCGTCGGCAACCACATTCGCCTTGCCAGGGTGGTAATGAATATAAATATCATAATCTTTGATTAGTTCTAACCACCCCCTTTGCCTCATATTCAGCTCCTTCTAGGTGAAAATATACTTCAGGCTCTTGTGGTTGGTGTAGAGATGCACCAAATTTCCCAGGAGATAGTGCCTCCACATTTTCAGCGTCAAAACCACTGCAGCGAGCTCAAGATCATGAGTCGGATAATGCTGCTCATGATTTCAAAGTTGGCGTGAGCCATACGCGACCACATGTCCTTCCTGCATCAACACGCAGCCGAGCCCGATACCGAACGCATCACAATACACGTCGAAGGGCTTGGTCGTATCCGGTTGAGCTAAGACCGGGGCTGTTGTGAGATGCTTCACTAATGCTTGGAACGCTCCTTCACATGCCGTGTTCCAAACATATTTTGTTCCCTCCTTCAATAATTCTGTCATTGGCTTAGCAAGCTTGGAGAAGCTTGGAATGAATCTCCGGTAATATCCCGCTAAGCCAAGGAAGCTTCTGACTTCATGAACAGAAGTGGGAGCTTTCCATTTCAGCACTTGTTCAATGTTTCTTGGGTCAACCGCAATGCCTTCTGCTGAGATGATATGTCCCAAAAATGGCACTTGGCTGATCCAAAACTCACATTTGCTGAACTTGGCATAGAGCTTGTGGTCCCGCAATCGTTGAAGAACGATTCTCAAGTGTTCGGCGTGTTCTGCTTCTATCTTGGAGTAAACCAAGATATCATCAATGAACACCACAAATAACCTGTCCAGCTCCGGCATGAACACCGAGTTCATGAGATACATGAAATGTGCCGGAGCATTGGTGAGACCAAAAGACATGACGAGATATTTGTATAAGCCATATCTCGTCGAGAAGGCCGTCTTCGGAATATCCTCCGCCCAGATTTTTATTTGATGATATCCAGAGCGAAGGTCCATCTTAGAGAACACACTCGCACCCACAAGCTGATCAAACAGGATGTCAATGCGGGGCAGTGGGTATTAGTTCTTGATAGTGACGGCGTTGAGCGGCCGGTAATCCACACACAACCTCAAGGTTTCATCCTTCTTCTTGATGAACAGCGCCTAGCATCCCCAAGGCGAGGAACTCGGCCTAATGAAACCTTTGCTCAACAGATCATTGAGCTGCTCTTTCAATTCAGCCAGCTCGTTCGGAGCCATTTTGTATGGTCTCCGTGATATAGGAGTAGTCCCGGGTGCCAGCTTAATCTTGAACTCGACATCCCGCTCGGGTGGCATGCCCGGAAGATCATCCGGAAACACGTCAGGGTACTACCGGACTACGGGGATGTCCTCTAACTTGAGAGGCTCAGTATTATTAATTGCTGAAACTTCCCAGACAGGATTGTCTAACACCATGGAATGCGGACGGTGGAATGGAGAATTCAAATGAACCGTCCGTGTCCGAGTGTCCAGTAAAGCGCCATGGTAGCGTAACCATGACATCCCCAAGATTGCATCAATCTTTTGCCCCGTAAGGATTATCAAGGTGGTGGGATATATCTCCCCACCTAAGCACAGAGGTGCTTTTGGAATCATCATATTTGCTGAAATCTTCCCTTTTATCTTCAATACGACACAAACATGGCCTCTAGCAAAAGAAACTTGAGAAAGACATATACTCAAATCTTTCTCTAGTTGAAGATAACCACTCATGAGTATGTTCTACCCCACTGGAAGTACTCAAACCCCCCTGGGGTACAACAATCTCTCAAATGAGTTCAACTGTCATCCCTCTGCCCGAATGACCAGTTTCTACATATCCCAGATTTTGATCTGGTTCTGGGCATTTTCATGACTCAAGCTGAATACCAAAGCTAAAGTTAACTTCAGTATCTTTCCAACGAGTATTTATTTGCCCTCAGATCAGCTCTGGTTAGAAAGTTAGGGTAATTAAAATTCAACAGAATTTCTGGAAGAATTTCAACAGCACCTTCTTTGGAAGTTGCTGTTTTCAACTCACGTTCCCACTGAATTCCGTACTGCAATTGCAGAAACTTTGAATTACAAAGGTGTAATATATCTCCTACCCTTTCCAAAAATATATCATATGACAATTTTAGATTTTTTCTACAGGACGTTATGCTTGAAAAACAGAACGGTCCAGAGAGTGTTTTAAATCTGTCCTTGTACTGGACAGTTTACATTCCTCTGGGATTTAAGCCATCTTAAGGTGTAATTCAGTTCTGGAAGTCTACAACAAAGTTGTAGAGCACTTAAACACCTTTCCAGAACTATATCCCACACCTCCATTGGCTAAATGATATGTGAGTTATGCCCTGTCAAAGTTCAGCAAACTTGCTGCCCAAAACAGAGCACTCTGTTTTTCAATCCCTTGGAGCTACACTGTTCAACTATTGAATTTTTCTACCCAACCAGGGTCCTAATTTTTCAAACTTGGTGATTTTAGTTCCTGTTTATCATTATCTTTCATGCACATGCTTATGATATGTCAGTACTACGTTCCTCACAAAAAGAAAATCCTAACCGGATTATACCGGCATATAAGTCTCAATTGTGGTACTAAACAGGCTCTCGCACACGTATACTACACGGGATACATACGTGGTTAGTACCTGCAGAAGAACACACAATAATGATGCACTCAAAGGTTATTTTCATTTCAGGCAGGTCCATATTTGAAAGTAAATACAAACACCCGTATCATTGCCATACGGCCGTCCTTGAGTTAAGCCACGTCTCAAGGTACGTGATCGTGTTTTAACACCACACGACGGGGAACCCGAGTAGAGCGTGAACGGGTCATCACGGTTGGGAATTTATCAACCCAACAGATACCACCTACTGCCCTGCAGGGCATGCCGATGGCAAGCGCTGCGTATGTACTCCTGTGCTATTTTCAGACAAACACACTATCGCGTTACTGACCACACGATGGGGTCTCCACTTACTTGCCTAATGCATGCTAGGGATTAGCGTTTCATATGAACTCAGGAACATGAAGAGTCCAAGAGTTTCATATTGACGTCTCACACCAAGCTGTGAGACCTATCCCTAAACCACATTCCTCGTCAAGGGAGCTAACCGAAATTGAACCGCATTCGGTGGCGTTCCTTACCATTTTTACCTGAGTGTAGGTGCGTCGTTACATAATAAAAATTCAGAATTATAACACATATGTTAGTCTTGCCACTTTAAGTAACTATGCTAATATAGTCCTTACTTGGGCAAACTAGCGAATCCTCACTGTAAACCTAAATTTTCCCGTAATACATCCCTTAATTAATGTGCTATCCCCAATGCGGCTCTGATACCATCCTGTGGCGGACCAAAATCCGCTCATCCAGGAACGCAGAGGCTGGTGCCACACGATGCGACACCCGACAGCACACATCATAAGAACGATATTGTATTACATAGAAAACCAACTGAAATGTACAAAGTAGTACAATACTTCAGTTACAAACTAGTGTTTACATTACAACAGCGGAAGCTAAGTTTGTACAACACACACCCATCTACCTAGCAAAAGTCGGTTGCCCAGCCCTAGGGAAACCCACACTAGCTGCACTCCTCCAGCTCAGCGTGGCGTGTACGGTTCCCACTCAACCGTGGTCCCCGACGGAGGGAAGCCCTCGCCGGTGGACTCGTAGCCCGAGTCCGTGGGATACTCCTCACCTGAAAAACATTTAAGCAGCAACCATGAGCACGATGGCTCAACAAGACTTAACCGACTCACCTAGGCATGAAACTCTATATGCAGTTTACACGAGCATGGGATGGTAAATTTCAGCAAATGGACACACCTACAAGTTCATCCTTAGTTCATCTTTTAGCCACAAGTTTACAGTTCATGAAATCTGAATTTTAGTGAGCAATATTTGGTGGCACACATGTACCAATACAATTTTTATCATATCAGCAATATTGAATCATCACATTTCATGTATTAACCTACGTCACAACTCAGTGACCAAGTGGTACTCTTCACCGTGAGGGACGGTGAATTGACTCGATATAAACCTGCAGGGATACCCGAAGAGCACATCACGTACGCCCACCCGTGGAGCTGCACAGAACGCTCACTCGATGTCGTACGGGACAACCTTTCACCCGACAGCCCAAACGTCGAACCGGTCGCACCGAAACGGACAGGAGGTACCTACACGGAGCATCTCTCTATGCCCGTTAGCAGATTTCCACCTTGCTTCCCTCAACCTACACCTATAAATCGGTGTGCTATGCCTCGACGCCCGGAGGTTTAGGTTACATCGGTTTACCGGGGCCCATATATCCGATATGCCTTCGGTACGTTCAAACTTGATCAGCATGGGCCGCACACGGATCGGTCCTCAATCGACACGAACAGGGCTGCGCCCACAAGACTTCCTCTTGCTGCACCCTAGCCCCTGCCTAGTCTCATTTTCATTAATAAAGTGATCTCACTTCACTCGAACCAATCCCGTGTGTCCCAAGCCTAACTCGCGAGTCGATTCCAGCTACTCGACTTGTACCGAAGTTCTATGAATCATTAAGCATAGCCTGTATACTCGAGGACTTAGACACTACCCTCACTCTTATAGAAAAAATCTGGTTATGCACATGAATTTCATCCATCCTACACCTAATGCACATCTATACCCCATACTAAGTATACATAAAGCAAAACTTTGTAAAGTGGGTTAATGCGAACCGGGGATTGCCTTGTTGCTGCTGGTCAGATGTTAAGGCTTCGTCCAGAAGAAGGAAGTCGAGCACTTCCGGGGTCTCCTCGCCTTCAGCGACTACACGTAAATGATATAATATATGTCAATTTACATGCAATGTTTAGAACTGAATAAGTGATTACCATAACTCTAGCTAGCCCTCCCTTTTGGCTCTGAAATTTTTATGGTGGCTTGGTAGGGTCCTAACCAGAGTCTTGACCAAGTTTCATTTGAAACAAAGTTCATCTGAGCCTTGTACAAATAAAAGCCTATTTGGTCAATATTAGAGCCTCTAAGGAATTCCAGGGGTTTTCATGGCTCCAATCATTACTTTCTGGAAACTAGAATTTGAGATGGTTCTAATGGAATTGGTTTCATGTCATTTCAAGAATTCTAGATGAAGTCATGCCCTAAACAAGAATTGAGAAAATCTGACAAATGTTTCTGTACATTTTTCTATTTTCTCAGGGCAGTTCACTTAATCACACCATTAGGGGGACTAAATAAACTTGGATGGGTCTGAAAATTTTACTGTGACTCAAGGATTTTCCGCTGAACCTCTCAGCCAAATTTAAGAATTTTTCATAAAGTAATTCTCCAGATAAAATTCCTAACAGTTTAAATTTAGGGAATTAATTCTGGAAAACCATTAAGTTTCATGAGCTGAAATTTGTGTTTCTGGAAACTATTCAAAAAGCTGAGTTCAGCAAAATTTAGTTCACTAAATTTGGAGCTTCCTAGCAAAAGTTATATGCATTTGAAGTTTGACCTAAACTGGAAAATCCCAAAATGTTTACACTCTGCGGGTGGGCCCCACCACCCGCCTTCTTCCTCCTCGCGCGCGCCCGCGTGTTCTGCGGTGGTGCACTCCGGCGAGGTTCGCCGGAAGTGACTTCCCGAGAGCCCCCAGCGCTATAACTGGCCGCCTAGCCCTACCATGTGGAACTTGCCTCGGGGGGTCGGAGCCCGCTGGCGGTGACCGGAAATGGCCGTTCGACGTCAACCGTGGAGGTTAGGGCTCTGGCGAGATTGTTCTTGCTCTCTGAGGCATGAAAAGAGTCACGGTTTGCTCGGGGAGCATCAGTGGGTCATGAGGAACCCGACGTGAGCAGCCTCGGAAGCTAAAAATGCCTGCAAACCCACTCTCGACGGCGACCCGAGCCGTGTTTGCACCGGCGGCTATGGAAACTGCTATATCTCGGCCATTTCTGGACGGTTGTGCTCAGTTCTTCCTCGAGGAGGGACGCTAGGAGGTGTAGAAGCTACTTGCGAGCTAGCTTGACTATTGATTCAACATGTAAGCCGGTTTTTTTGTTTTTTGCCGAACTAAGTCTGTTGCACTAGGGTTCGGGACTTTCTAATATTCTTGCTACCCGATGGATTATTTGCCGAATGGTTTGCGGCTACACCATCTAGGGATACCCACACACCTTTCTTGTGTAGCACGTGGTCGGGGAAGATGGCTGGAATGGGCGGTTGATGGTGAGCCGAAGCACAGCTCTGCCGGTTCCTTCCGGTTTCTTGACTTCGACGGCGTAAACAGCCCGCAAACGAGTGCAACTCGCTGGTGCAACACGGGGAACAGCTAGAGCACACCTTGGCGCTCCTTTTTGCTGCAGACCATGCGCGATCGATGATCGGCACTGGTGCGCGCCGAGGCTCGAAGGTTCGGTCGCCGCTGCCGGTTTTCGCGCGCGCGGGAGCTGAGCAGAGCGGCGCAGGCGGGGGAGGCAGCGAAATCAATTTGTGCCGTGTACGTGGTGATCGGGACGGGGCACGAGATGATCCAACCGAGCGCTGGCACGCATGCGAGCGAGGCCGTGAGGTGGCAACAGTTCCGCCGGCTGACCGACGGCAACAGAGTCGGTTTCCCCTATGAGCACAGTCACTGACCAGTGGGCCCTTCCCCCCTCTAATTTCTTTTCCGATTTTTCATTCCTGTTTTCACTGCAAAGATCCCAGCTACTCACAATTGAATGAGACTTAGCCTCCAAGTCATTGTTTGAATTTGATTTCCTAAATTTGAATCTGATTTGGCTAAATTTGCTGGCCATTTGAATTTGAAATTCAAATTCAGTTTTGAATTAATGCAAATTTAGCTCCCGACAAGATGAAGTCCAATGAGGATGAACATTGGTGGACTAACTCAGAAAAATGTGCTGAGTTTGAATATGAAGTCAACTTTTGAATTCAAGTGATGAAAGTTGCTGCAATTTGAATTTGCATTCATATTGGCCCATTTTACCAATGTCTCCAAAAGTGCCTCAAAAAGTATTGGATTTGCATGAAATTTGGCCTGAGCCTTCCCAAGACTATTTAAGGTCTATAGGGGAGCTAACCTTCCATGCTTATGTGTAGAAATCCTACTTTTTGGAAGTTAGGGCTTTCTCTTCTAATCACCCATTTGATGGTGGTTACATGCTCTTCACAAATGTTCATGAGATATCCATCACAAGAGCTGTGGTGTTGTGAGGTGATGAACAATTTTTTTGCAAGTCACTTTCTTGGGCTTTTACAGATGGGGCTTGTCGGCGGGCTCACCGGCGACTGAACTCCGGCGAGGGGGGGTGTGTGTCCAACTCGGCGAGTTGGGGGATAGGGCCTCAAAGTCGTCGACTTGGGAGGGGGGAAAAAGAAAGGGGTTACCGTCAAGGGGGGTTTTGGGTTCTATTTATAAGGGGAAAAAGAGGAGTCCTACTCCAATTGGAGCTCAAATAAGAGTCTTATTCAATTTGTTTTGGATCTTAACAAATTTATCTTTTCAGCTATGTGCGGCAGCAATGTGGGAAAATTTTGGGGAAATTGTGTCGGTACCCTCAGTACCGGGTACCCCCCGCGCACAGTAGAAAAACTTCCTAGGGACCTCGCCCCCTCTGCAGGGGTGAGCTCCAAAAGCGCCACGTGCCCAGCGGGGCCGAGCCACCCTTCTCCTCAGAGGCGAGCTCCTGCCTGCCACGTGGCCAGCGGAGCCGGGCCTCGCCCCCTCCTCAGAGGCGAGCTCCGAGGGCGCCACGTATCCAGCGGGGTCGGGACTCCCCTCTCCTCAGAGGCGAGCTCCGAGGGCGCCACGTGTCCAGCAGGGCCGGACCTCCCTTCTCCCCAGAGGCGAGCTCCGAGGAGGCCACGTGTCCAGCGGTGTCGGACCTCCCTTCTCCTCAGAGGCGAGCTCCGAGGGCGCCATGTGTCTAGCGGTGCCGGACCTCCCTTCTCCTCAGAGGCGAGCTCCGAGGGCGCCACGTGTCCAGCGGTGCCGGACCTCCCTTCTCTTCAGAGGCGAGCTCCGAGGGTGCCACGTGTCCAGCGGTGCCGGACCTCCCTTATCCTCAGAGGCGAGCTCCGAGTGCGCCACGTGTCCAGCAGTGCCGGACCTCACCTCCTCCGCGGAGGTGAGCTCCAAAGGCGTCACGTGTCCAGCGGTGCCAGACCTCCCCTCCTCCGTGGAGGTGAGCTACGAAGGCGCCATGTGTCCAGCGGTGCCGGACCTCCCCTCCTCCGTGGAGGTGAGCTCCGAAGGCGCCACGTGTCCAGCGGTGCCGGACCTCCCCTCCTCCGCGGAGGTGAGCTCCGAAGGCGCCACGTGTCCAGCAGGGCCGGGGGATGTGTCGACAGCGCACTTAGACAAATTGGAATTGGATCATTTCAGCTAGCTTTTTCCCATTCCCCATCATTTTTATGATTCTTTCTCCATTTCTAGTTCTTTTTTAATGTTTCTCTATATGAAAAACGTATGCAATGCATGGAAATGAATTTGAGGGTGTTACACTTGGTTCTATTTTCAGAACCGGGTGTCACAAATCGGTACCAGAGCCACGTTGACCGTAGGACGCAAGCCTAGGTAGAATGGACACTCTAAAACACATAAGAACACCCCTCTAAACTGCTATTTTTAAAAATTGCTTGCTTCTGCACTTTTACTTGTCAATTCAGCCACCGCAAAGTTCTATTTTCAGCCCCTCTTTTTCTCTTCTATTGGAAAGGAACACTTTTACTTTCTTGCTTCATAGCTTCTGAAGTTTTGGAGCTATTTTCTTCCTTCTCTAAAGTTCTCATGTCTTATAGATGCCGGTGATTAGGAGCACAGCACGCATAATATTTCTCGTCCATCACCACGTGGGAGTGCACTTAACCCCATTGAGGTGTCTGATGGACCATATCGGGAGGAGGTGAAGATGGAACCTCATGCTGAAGAGGAAGTCAATAGCTCTATGCATGAGGAAGAAGATCCGGAAGAGGTGGAACCATTCAAAAACGATGTGGAGGATGATCCACAAGAACGGCATTGGTACGCACCTCAGGAGGAATTTCACGTGGGCTTACACCTCGTGGAGCCTCATGAAGCTATGTCGGGAGGAGATGAATCCGAAGAGGAGCCACCCCTTGCTGAGACCAATATTGAAGGTGATGACGGGGCAACCATTCAGTTCAAGAATTTTGGTCCGACGGAATGGAAGGAGGACACATATCCAAGGAGCTCAAAAAATTTCTGGATTGCTGCAGCTTATACCCGGAATATCTTCTCAAGAAAGTCCCTCGTCTCGGACAAGAAGAGTGGAAGGCTGAAGTAACCATCCTATATAACGGTAGGGTTGTCACTCGGCACTTCGCACCCACATGGAGAGCTACAATGGCAGAAGCTATCGATGATGCTGCATGGGATGTACTCACCGGAATGTGCTACGCCTTCCATGAGCAGCTTGAGGACACCACTTTTGAGCTGCACCCGTATCGGAAGATTGGTACAAGGGAGATCATTGGACCCCATGTAGGAGATCTTTCCAACCCACAAGCTGCTGACAAGTCTCAGAGGTTGCTCGTAGAGTTAGGAAACCGCTATGCAAGCGCACAAGAAGAGATCTGTTACCTTCGCAAGAAGCTGTATTTGCTGGAGAAACAAGAGGAGACTCGTGCCAACGCGGGAGCAAATGGAGCACCAGCGTCATATATCCCTACATGGACAGCCGACTCACCATGGCGTACGCCCATGTATGGACCACCCCCGTCACACGGCGAGAACAGCGCCAGTTCTCACGATTAAGTTTAGATTTCCCATTGAATAAAGCTGTAATAGGAACGTTTAGATCATAGTAGCTTGAATAAGAGTGGTGTGCTGAAATTTTTGTGATGATTGCTTGGTTTGTGTGCTGATGTGAGTTGTGGGATGCTTCGGCGGATGTCCACATCCACACATAGTGGAGAGATGTGAGATGCTTCGGCACGTGTTCACATCCTCATATAGGCTGAAATTAATAAAAGAAGATACTTAGTTCATACACCTTGATGCATATAGTTGGGGGATCAATATAAATTTCTATTTTCTATTCTACTCTACTCTCTCTCATAGATGGTGAGGGAAAACTCCAACCGTCAAAGGAGGAACGCTCGTGGCAACAACGAACCACAGGAGGATGGCAATGTTGAAGTTCCTAAAAATACTAACCCTGGGCTTGATGCAAGCAACCTTGAATGGTTGATGGCTATGCAGAACCAGCTCATGCAAACTATGATACAAAAAACAACAACAATCCGAACCCCGTTCCTGGACCCCCACCGCCGCGACCGCCACCACCGCCGGCTCACAACATATTGGGAGAGTTCATGAGGACTAGGCCGCCTACTTTTCACAAGCCAATGATCCTATGGAGGCTGATGATTGGCTGAAGTCTATGGAAAAGAAGCTTGCTATTGTTCAGTGCAATGATCGTGAGAATGTTCTCTTTGCATCGCACCAACTTATGGAAGCAGCCGCTGACTGGTGGGACGCTCTTTGCAATGCTCATGTCAACCAGGAGACTATCACTTGTGCTGAATTCAAGGAGAGTTTCCGCTCTCATTACGTCCCTGCAGGAGTTATGATGCTTAAAAGGCAAGAGTTTGAGGTCTCCGCCAAGGAAGGAAGAGCGTGAATGAGTACCTCAACAAGTTCACATCGCTGCAAGGTATGCTCCAGAAAATGTCAACTGGGATCAAAGAAAGCAATACTTGTTCATGAGAGGATTGAACAATGAGATCCAAGTTCAGCTGCTCAACAATGATTACGCAAACTTCCAGAAGCTCGTTGACAAAGCTATAGTGGTTGAGAGCAAGATCTGTGAGATTAAGCAAGAGGGAAAGAGGAAGATGCCATATCAAGGACAGCCACAAGGGAGCAATGTACGTCCCCGCTTTATGCCACCAGCTGCACCATATTATGGCTCGTCCGCTTGTACTTTCTGCCCTGCAAATCCACCTCGCCCTAATCAGCCACCGTAGCAACATCCTGTTATGCAAGCACCTCGTATGCCTTTGCATCCTGCACCCCGTCCCAACATGGGCGCCTATGCTCAAAACCAGCCTCGCCCCAACACTCCTGCTGTTATAGGCAACAAAGCATGTTTTTCATGCGGAGAGGCGGGACACTTTGCAAGTCAGTGCCCGAAGAAAGGCCTTGGACAGCCAAGCAAAGTACCTAGGCAGAATCCACGGCCGAATGGAGGAGCTAAATCAAGGTAACCGTGGACAGCAGAACTATGCTAGTGGCAATGTGAATCACGTCTCTGCCGAGGAAGCACAACAAGCTGAGGACGTCGTGATTGGTATGTTTCTTTCCAACTCCAACCCAGCCACTGTTTTATTTGATTCCAGAGCATCGCATTCATTCATATCATCCAAGTATGTTGCCAAGTATAACCTGCCCATATCACACATGAAACAAACTATGTTGGTTAATTCTCCCGGTGGAGAGATGAGGAATAATATAGTATGTCCGAAAGTAAGCATTAAAATAAGGGGGGTAGACTTTCTCGCCAACCTTATTGTCTTGGATTCCCAAGGGATTGACATAATACTTGGAATGGATTGATTAAGCAAGCACAACAGAGTGATTCAATGTGCTGAGATCGTGCAATTGACAAGTGAGCACGGTACTCGTATTGAGTTCGAGGCAGCCCAACCGGCAACCGAGAAGGCAGCGCTGAACCACGTCGAAGAAGTGACATTGGAAAGCATTCCGGTAGTTCAAGAATATTAAGATGTGTTCCCGGAAGAACTTCCAGGTATGGCACCTGACCGGGACATTGAATTTGCCACTGATTTAGTACCCGGAACTGCACCTATAGCGAAGAGGCCATATAGGATGCCTACTAATGAATTAGTAGAGCTCAAGAAGAAAATTCAGGAGCAGCTAGAAAAGGGTTTTATACACCCAAGATCGTCACCGTGGGAAGCCACTGTGCTCTTCGTGGACAAGAAAGATGGAACCCAAAGGATGTGTGTGGACTATAGGTCTCTCAACGAAGTGACGATCAAGAATAAATTCCCGCTGCCCCGCATAGAGGACTTGTTCGATCAAATGAAAGATTCCTGAACTTTCTCCAAGATTGATCTTCGGTTGGGATACTTCCATCTGAAGATTAAGGCCACCGACATACCCAATACTGCATTTAGAACACGGTATGGTTCGTATGAATATACCGTTATGCCTTTTGGGTTGATGAATGCGCCCGCATACTTTATGTACCTCATGAATCATGTCTTCATGGAGTACTTGGACAAGTTTGTTGTGGTTTTCATCGACGACATCATGGTGTATTCGAAAAGCGAGGAAGAACATGAAGAACACTTGAGATTAACGTTGCAGAAACTACAAGAGCATCAATTGTATGCTAAGTTCAGCAAGTGTCAATTTTGGCTAAAGGAGATATCGTTCTTAGGTCACATCATCTCCGAAGGAGGAGTATCGGTTGATCCTGGAAAAGTGAGGGATGTTTTGAAGTGGAACCAACCGCAGAATGTGAGGGATATTCAGAGTTTCCTTGGGATGGCTGGATACTACCGCCGGTTCATCAATAATTTCTCCAAAATAGCGAAGCCTATGACTGAATTGCTCATGAAAGGGAAAGCATTTCAGTGGACACAAGCATGTCAAGACAGCTTTGAGGAGCTAAAGAAGACATTAACAACAGAGCCGGTCTTGGTATTGCCGGGCGTGAGCAAGAGCTTTGATATATATTGTGACGCATCAAGACAAGGGCTTAGATGTGTGCTTATGCAAAGAGGACAAGTGGTTGCTTATGCATTGAGGCAACTGAATAAACATGAGCTGAATTACCCCACACATGACTTGGAACTTGCAGCCGTGGTACATGCCTTGAAGATTTGGAGGCATTACATCCTTGGCCACCGATGTGAGATCCACACAGATCATAAGAGCCTCAAGTATATATTCACGCAAACGGATCTGAATTTGAGGCAACATCGATGGTTGGAACTCATCAAGGATTATGATTGTGGCGGACCAAAATCCGCTCATCCAGGATCGCAGAGGGTGGTGCCGCACGATGCGACACCCGACAGCACACGTCATAAGAACACATCATATTACATGGGAAAACAAACTGAATGTACAAAGTAGTACACTTCTCAGTTACAAACTAGGGTCGTTTATTACACAGCGGAAGTTTCTTTTGTACAACTCACGCCCGCCTATCTAGCAAAAGTCGGTTGCCCAGCCCTAGGGCAACCCACACTAGCTGCACGTCTCAGCTCAGCGCGGCGTGTACAGCTCCCACTCAGCCGTGGTCCCCGACGGAGGGTAACCCTCGCCGGTGGACTTGTACTCCGAGTCCGTGGGTGGCTCCTCACCTGAAAAACACTTAAGCAGCAACCATGAGCACGAAGGCTCAGCAAGGCTTAACCGACTCACCTAAGAATGAAACTCTACATGAGGGGCACAATGACATAGCATGGTCATATTGCAACAAATTGACTCTCCTACAAGTTCATCCTTAGTTCAACTTTTAGCAGCAAGTTAACAGTTCAAGAGGCTGAAATTTAGTAAGCAGTATTTGGTGGCAAACATGTAGCAATACAATATTATATCATATCAGCAGTATTGAATCACCATATTTCATACATTAGTCTACGTCACGACTCAGTGACCAAGTGGTACTCTTCACCGCGAGGGACGGTGAATCGACTCGATATACACCTGCAGGGAAACCCAAAGAGCACGTCACGTACTCCCATCCGTGGAGCTGCTCAGCACGCTCACTCGATGTCGTACAGGATAACCTTTCACCCAACAGCCCAAACGTCGAACCGGTCGCACCGAAACGAGCAGGAGGTTCCCCACACGGAGCATCTCTCTATGCCAGTTGGCAGATTTCCACCTTGCTGCCCTCAACCTACACCTATAAATCGGTGTGCTATGCCTCGACGCCCGGAGGTTTAGGCTACATCGGTTTATCGGGGCCCATATATCCAATATGCCTTCGGTACGTTCAAACTTGATCAGCGTGGGCCGCACACGGATCGGTCCTCAATCGACACGGACAGGGCCACGCACACAAGACTCCCTCTTGCTGCGCCCTAGCCCCTGCCTAGTCTCATTTTCATTACTAAAATGGTCTCGCATCACTCGAACCAATCTCGTGTGTCCCAAGCCTATCTCGCGAGTAGATTCCAACTACTCGACTTGTACCGAAGTTCTATGAAACATTAAGCATAGCTTGTCTACTCGAGGTCTTAGACACTACCCTCACTCTTATGGAAAATTTCTGGTCATGCAAGTGGGGATTCATTCATCCTATACCTAATGCACATTCATACATCACCCTACGTATGTAAACAAAGTAAAACTTTATAGACGAGTTAATGCAAACCGGGGCTTGCCTTGTTGCTGCTGGTCAGTATTTAGCTCTTCTTCCGGAAGGAGGAAGTCCAGCACTTCCGGAGTCTCTTCTTCAGTGACTACACGTTTAATGAAATACGACATGTAAATTTAAATGCAATGTGTAAACTTGAATACTTACTACTAATAACTCTAGCTAGACCTCCCCTTTGGTTCTGAAATTTTTATTGTGGCTTGGTAGGGTCCTAACCAGAGTCTTGACCAAGTTTCATTTGAAACAAAGTTCCTTTGAGCTTTGTACAAATAAAAGCCCATTTGGTCAATATTTGAGCCTCTAAGTAATTCCAGGGGTTTTCATGGCTCCAACCATTACTTTCTGGAAACTATAGTTTAGGATGGTTCTAATGGAGTTGGTTTCATGTCATTTGAAGAATTCTACAGAAATTTATGCCCTACTTAAGATTTGAGAAAATCTGAAAAATGTTTCTGTACATTTTTCTATTTTCTCAGAACAGTTCTCTTAATCACCCCATTAGGGTAACTAAATGAACTTGGATGAGTCTGAAAATTTTACTGAGATTCAGGGATTATCCAATGAACCTCTCAGCCAAATTTCATAATTTTTCATAAAGTAGTTCTCCAGATAAAATTCCCAACAGTTTAAACTTTAGGGATTTAATTCTGGAAAACTATTCACTTTCATGAGCTGAATTTAGTATTGCTGGAAAGTACTCAGAATTCTGAGTTCAGCAAAATTTGGTTCATCGAATTTGGAGTTTCCTAGCCAAAGTTCTATTCATTTGAAGTTTGAACTAAAACTGGAAATTCGAATAAAATTTAAACTCTGTGGGTGGGGTCCCCCGGCTACGTGTCAGCTTCTCAGCTAACCCACACCGGAGCCCGCAGAATCACCCGCGCAGCCACACGGGACCCCGGTGCCGCAGCAAATCCCGAGCGCTCTCAGCAGAGACTGACACGTGGGGCCCGCAAGGCTTCTTCAACCTCGCGCTCCCGCGGCTCCCCGCCGCCCACCTCGCCGGAATACTCGCCGCCGGGCGTTCTGCTGCCCGACCTTCGACGGAACTTGCCGCCTGTGCCTAACTCGACTCGGAGAACACGCTGGTGCCCTCACCGGAGCTTGACAACGGCCGGAACAGGGCTCCCGACGGCAACAGCGGCCGGAAGCTCACCGGCGACGTCGAACTCGGCGTCCCCTACACCATTTTCGATGCTGTTTTCTTGGGAAGCTCCGCTGACACCCGCTGATCACGGATATGGGCACCGATCTCTGTGAAAACAGCTGCAACTACGACCTCACCGGTAACCTAGACCGGAAATCGGCGCCGATGCAAAAAGCTCGAAGAACATCGCCCCTACTCGATGAAACTCGATGATTTCTGATCCCAGAGACGCGTGGGCAAGTCTAGATCATGTCTTTAGCTCGGCCTAAGGAGTGGTGGCTTACTTGCTCCGAATTTCTGGATTTCTCACGGTTCGGTTCTAAACACCCCGACGCGCTAATCCCTCAAATACTTTGCCGATCGTGCGAGAGAGAGCGAGGTCGGTACGGTTGTGATCAGTACCTCGAGGCGGTTCTTTCTTGTGTTGCTCGCCAGGCACGAGAGCGCCGGTGCTGGCCGGACGCCGGCGATCAGTGAGGTCGGCGCTTCTGTGCTCGCGCGGAACCGAGAAAGAAGCTCGGTCGGGGGTGGTTCTTGTTTGGGAAACAGGAGGAAGGGCGGCGTGGGCTGTGCGCTGGCCTTTGAGCCGCGGTTTTGGCACCGTGAGGTGGCCGTTTGCTGCCTCGCTGGCTCGCCGCCGCTCCCTTGCCTTGCGTGCGAAGCCGAGACCCGGCTGCAACAACCGACTGAATACTCGTGTGTGCAGCTGACATGTGGGCCTCCCCTTTTCTTCTTTTTCCAAATTTCTTTTCTGGTTTTTGCTTATTATCCCACCAGCTACCCACAATTTAATGTGAGACATAGCCCCCAAGTTTTGGTTCAAATTTAAGTTCTCCAATTTGAAATTTGGTTGGTCCAATTTGCTTCATATTTAAACTGAATTTCAAATTCAGTTTTGAATTATTGCAAATTTGGCTCCCGACAAGATGAACTCCAATGGGGATGAAATTTTGTGGGCTAGCTCAGAAAAATGTGCTGAGTTTGAATATGAAGCTAACTTTTGAATTTGAGTGATGAAAGTTGCTGCAATTTGAATTTACATTCAAATTGGCCTTTTTTTCAAATACCTCCAAAAGTGCCTCAAAAAGTGTTGGATTTGCATGAAACTTGGACTGAACCTTCCCAAGACTTTTCAAGTCCTAGGGGTGAGCTCAACCTCTCAAGTTCATGTGTAGAAATCCTACTTTGTGAAAGTGAAGGCTTTCCCCTCTAATTACCCTTTTGATGGAGGTTACTTGATCTTCACAACATTTCCTAAGATATCCACAATAAAAACTGTGGTGTTGTGAGGTGAAGAAAATTTTTTTGCAAGTCCCTTTTCTTGGGCTTTTACATCCCTCCCCCCTTAAAAGAATCTTGTCCCGAGATTATAAAAGAAGAGATAGCGATCTAATAGGGACTTACCCGTGCTGAGATGCCATGAACTCCGGATAATTTGTGCGAAGGAACTCCTCGCTCTCCCACGTCGCTTCTTCGGCGGTGTGGTTGCTCCAGAGTATTTTGTAGAACCACAACGTTCTGCTACACGTGGTTCGGGCTTTCTCATCAAGAATTTCCACCGGATACTCGTCATATGTTAAATCCGGTTTCAGCTCGCCGATGTCTTCGGTAGGAACAGCAGCCGTATGCTTCAAACATTTTCGCAGTTGCGAAACATGGAAAACATCATGGACACCAGCAAGGGAGGCCGGTAACTCCAATCGATACGCCACTGGTCCACACTTCTCGGTGATGGCGTAGGGTCTGATAAAACGGGAAGCGAGCTTCCCCTTCACACCGAACCGGTGCAGACCCTTCATCGGAGACACGCGGAGGTACACGTGTTCCCCAACGTCAAAGTGCAACGGTCTACGCCTCTTATCAGCGTAGCTCTTCTGACGGGATTGAGCGGCCTTCAAGTTAGCTTGAATCATCCAAACGCGCTCTTCGGCGTCGTTCACCACATCAACCCCGAATGTGACCCTTTCACCGGACTCGCACCAATTTAATGGGGTGCGGCATTTGCGAATGTAGAGAGCTTCATAGGGTGCCATCTTGATACTCGCCTGATAGCCGTTGTTGTACGATAATTCCGCCAATGGTAGGTGATCATCCCAGTTCCTACCATGGTGGATGGCACATGCTCTCAACATGTCTTCTAATACTTGGTTCACCCTCTCTGTTTGCCCATCTGTCTGAGGGTGATAAGCGGAGCTCCTGATCAACTTAGTACCCAATGCAGCGTGTAGCTGCTCCCAAAAGTGAGATACAAATAATGCACCTCGATCTGAGACGATGGTCTTGGGTACCCCGTATAGGCATAGAATCTTTGCTATGTACAGCTCCGCATATTTGCCGGCATTGTAACGTGTATTCACCAGAATGAAGTGAGACGTCTTGGTCAACCGATCAACGATTACCCAAATGTAATCATGCTTGTTGGATGTTAGGGGTAATCCCACAATGAAATCCATGCTCACATCTTCCCATTTCCATGCCGGGATCTTCAGGGGTTGCAACAGCCCTGATTTCTTCATGTGATCAGCTTTCACTCGTCGGCACGTATCACACTCGGATACGTACTTCGCTACCTCCCGCTTCATCCGTGTCCACCAAAATTTCTTTTTCAAATCTTGGTACATTTTATTGCTGCCCGGATGAATGGAGTACTTATACAAGTGCGCTTCGTCGAGGATCTTTTTCCTCAACTCCATATCCCGGGTACGGCTATGCGGTCATTGAACCATAGCGTCCCCTCCTCATCCTTCCGAAAACATTTGATCTCTCCATTGTCTATCCGTCTCCGGAGATGTGCCATGCTTTTATCCGTCTTCTGAGCTGCAATGATGTCCTCCCTAATAGTAGGGATGAGGGCAAGGTTGTACAGCGATCCATGAGGAACCAAGTATAAACTTGGCTCTTCCTCCTCCACTGGTGTAATGGTGAGGTGATGGACATGTGATTTCCAACTCAGCGCGTCGGCAACCACATTCGCCTTGCCGGGGTGGTAATGAATCTCAATTTCATAATCTTTGATCAATTCTAACCACCTCCGTTGCCTCATGTTCAGCTCCTTCTGGGTGAAAATGTATTTCAAGCTCTTGTGGTCGGTGTAGAGATGCACCAAGTTCCCCAGGAGATAGTGCCTCCACATTTTTAGCGCCAACACCACAGCAGCAAGCTCAAGATCATAAGTCGGATAATGCTGCTCATGGTTCCGAAGTTGGCGTGAGCCATATGCGACCACACGTCCTTCCTGCATCAACACGCAGCCGAGCCCAATACCGGACGCGTCACAATACACGTCGAAGGGCTTTGTTGTATCCGGCTGAGCTAAGACCGGGGCTGTGGTGAGATGCTTCACCAATGTTTGGAATGCTCCTTCACACGCCGTGTTCCAAACATATTTCGTCCCCTTCTTCAGCAATTCTATCATTGGTTTAGCGAGCTTGGAGAAGCTTGGAATGAATCTCCGGTAGTATCCCGCTAACCCGAGGAAGCTTCTGACTTCATGAACTGAAGTGGGAGCTTTCCATTTCAGCACTTGCTCTATTTTGCTTGGGTCAACCGTAATGCCTTCTGCTGAGATGATATGTCCCAAGAATGGCACTTGTCTGATCCAAAACTCGCATTTACTGAACTTGGCGTAGAGCTTGTGGTCTCGCAATTGTTGAAGAACGATCCGCAAGTGTTCGGCATGTTCAGCTTATGTCTTGGAGTAAACCAAGATATCATCGATGAACACTACCACGAACTTGTTCAGCTCCGGCATGAACACTGAGTTCATGAGATACATGAAATGGGCTGGAGCATTTGTGAGACCAAAGGACATGACGAGATATTCATATAGTCCATATCTCGTCGAGAAGGCCGTCTTCGGGACATCCTCCGCCCGGATTTTAATCTGGTGATATCCAGAGCGAAGGTCCATCTTGGAGAATACACTTGCACCCACAAGTTGATCAAACAAAATGTCGATGCGGGGCAGTGGGTACTTATTCTTGATGGTGACGGCGTTGAGCGGCCGGTAATCCACACACAGCCTCAGGGTTTCATCCTTCTTTACAAACAGCGCCGAGCATCCCCAAGGTGAGGAACTCGGCCTAATGAAACCCTTGCTCAACAGGTCATTGAGCTGTTCTTTTAATTCAGCCAGCTCGTTCGGAGCCATCTTGTATGGTCTCCGTGATATGGGCGTAGTCCCGGGTGCGAGCTCGATCTTGAACTCGACATCCCGCTCAGGTGGCATGCCCGGAAGATCATCCGGGAACACGTCGGGATACTCCCGGACTACGGGGATGTCCTCTAACTTGAGATCTTCAGTATTGTTGATCACTGAAACTTCCCGGACTGGAGTGTCTAATACCATGGAATGAGGACGGTGGAATGGAGAGTTTAAATGAACCGTCCAGGTCCGAGTCTCCAGGACAGCGCCATGGTATTTTAGCCACGACATCCCTAAGATTGCATCAATCTTTTGTCCCATTAGGATTATCAAGGTGGTGGGATATAGTTTCCCACCTAAGCACAGAGGTGCTTTTGGAATCATCATATTAGCTGAAATCTTCCCTCCCGGTGAGCAGATCATATAAGTGCAGTCGGTTGGGAAGACCTGCATTTGATGCTTAGCCACATAGGATGCACTTATAAAGCTGTGGGTTGCACCAGAATCAAACAATATGACGATGGCTTGATGGTTGAGAGTAAATGTACCTGCCAGCATGTTGTCTCCCTCTGGGGCGTCCTCATTGTCGAGGTTGCGGACGCCCCCAGTCCGCTGACCAACCTTCTTCACCGGAGGTCGGCCTCGAGCACCGCCCTGGAACTGGGCTTGCCCGCTGCTCTGCTGCCCCTGGGGACAGTCCTTCGCGAAGTGGCCCGCCTGGCCACACGTGAAGCAGGTGAAACGGGGCGGTCCCCCGCTGATTGGTGGACGGAATCCCGGGCCGGGTTGTGGCGGTGGAAACGCCCGGGGTACCGTCTGCTGCTGCTGTTGCTGCTGCTATCTTGGTGGTGGCATCGGCGGACGGAACAGAGGTGACTGAAAAGGACGTCCCCCGAACCGTTGAGGTCGCGCCGGTGGATGCCACTGCTGCCCGGATGGTGTCCGATACACCATACGGTACTTCTGAGGCGCGCCACCACCGCTGCTAGGTGGAGCGCTGCGCTTCCTCTGCTCATCTGCCAACTCCCGCTGAGCGTCCTCTTGCATGATCACGGCATTGACTAGGTCGTTGAATGTGCCGTGATTCCATTGAATGAGGTGCGTCTTCATTTCGGGGTGTAACACCCGATAGAAATATTCCCGCTTCTTCTCTTCAGTGGAGATATAATCTGACGCATATTGCGCCAGATGGTTGAAGGCACGGGAGTAGTCATGGGCACTCCTCCCGCCCTGCTTCAGCTCCAAGAATTCTTGGAACTTCCTCTTCATGATCCCGGGAGGGATGTGATAGGCACGGAACGCCTCCCGGAATTCCTCCCATTCCACGGCATGGCCAGTCGGACGTGAGGCGACATAATTCGCCCACCACGCACCAGCGGCACCGTGGAGTTGCTGCGCTGCGAACAGAGTCTTCTGCCGCTCCGTACATTGGAGCAGCCCGAACTTGGACTCGATGGTCTGCAGCCAGTTGTCAGCCTCCAGTGGTTCTTCGGCTTCGGTGAACACTGGAGGGTGCGTACTCATGAAGTCCGAGTACGACACTTCCCGGGGCTCAAGAGGCCCTCTATCTTGACGTCCCCCCGCCTGGGACGTATTCTGCACGATCGTGCAGAGCAGGTCGGTCTGCTCCTCACGACCTCCCACCAGTGCCGCTATCACATCCGCCAGGGTAAGCGGAGGCGGCGGTGGTGGTTGCTGCTGTGGGGTGCTGTCGTAGGCCGGTGGCTGGGAGTCATCACCTCCCTGTTGGCTAGAGCCACCAACCTCGTGCGTGGTCCTAGTACAAACCATCATAACTAGGTTTGGTCACTACGAGACATTACTATCGCGTTGTCATCACGTATACCACCCTTTGGGTACAACACCCTCTCCAATGAGTTCAACTGTCACTCCTCTATCAGAATGACCAGTTTCTACCTATTCCAAGTTTTGATCTGGTTTTGGGCCTTTTCATGACTCAAGCTGAACTCCAAAGTTGAAGTTAACTCCAGTATCTTTCCAACGAGTACTTATTTGCCCTCAGATCAGCTCTGGTGAAAAAGTTATGGTAATTCAAAGTCAGCAGAATTTCGGGAAGAATTTTAACAGCACCTCCCTTGGAAGTTGCTGTTTTCAACTCTGATTTCCACTAAATTCTGTGCTGAAACTTCAGAAACTTTGAATTGCAAAGATGTCACCCATATTCTACTATTTCTAAGGATGTATTATATGACAATTTTAGATTTTTCTACTGGGAGTTATGTTTGAAAAACAGAACAGTCCAGAGAGTGTTTAACTCTGTCCTGGTTCTGGACAGTTTACATTCCTCTGGGATTTAAGCCATCTTAAGGTGTGTTTCAGCTCTGGAAGTCTACAACAAAGTTGTAGAGTACTTAAATACCTTTCCAGAACTATATACCACACCTACATGGGCTAAAAGACCTGTGAGATGTGCTCTGTTGAAGTTCAGTAACCTTGCTGCCCAAAACAGAGCACTCTGTTTTTCATCCCTATGGCTATCCTGCTCCACTATCCCATTCTTATACCCAACCACGGTCCTAAATGTTGAACCTAGTGATTTTAATTCCTTGTTATCATTATTTTCATGCATATGCCTACCATATCTTGGTACTACGTTCCTCGCAAAAGAAAATCCTAACCGGATTATACCGGCACATACGGCTCAAGTGTGGCCCTAAACGGTCTCTCGCACACGTTTTCTACACGGATACATACGTGGTTAGTACCTGCAGAAGACCACACAATAATGGTGCACTCAATGGTTGTTTTCACTTCAGGCAGTTCCATATTTGAAATTAAATACAAACGCCCGTATCATTGTCATACGGCCGTCCTTGAGTTAGGTCACGTCTCAAGGTACGTGATCGTGTTTCAACACCACACGACGGGGAACCCGAGTATGTCATGAACGGGTCGTCACGGTTGGGAATGTTATCAACCCAACAGATACCACCTACTGCCCTGCAGGGCACGCCGATGGCAAGCGCTGCGTATGTCCTCCTGGGCTATTTCCAGCCGAACACACTCTCGCGTTACTGACCACGCGATGGGGTCTCCACTTACTTGCCTAATGCACGCTAGGGATCAGCGTTTCATATGAACTCAGGAACATGAAGAGTCCAAGAGTTTCATATTAACATATCACACCAAGCTGTGAGACCAATCCCTGAACCACGTTCCTCGTCAGGGGGAGCTAACCGAAATTGAACCGCTTTCGGTGGCGTTCCTTACCATACTTACCAGAGCGTAGGTGCGTCGTTACATAATTAAAATTCAGAATTATAACACATAGGTTAGTATTTTCCACTTTAAGTAACTATGCTAATATAGTCCTTACTTGGGCAACTACCGATTCCTCACCGTAACCTAAGTTTTCCCATAATACAGTCCTTAAGTACTGTGCTATCCCCAATGCAGCTCTGATATCAGGCTGTGGCGGACCGAAATCCGCTCATCCAGGATCGCAGAGGGTGGTGCCGCGCGATGCGACACCCGACAGCACACGTCATAAGAACACATTATATTACATGGGAAAACAAACTGAATGTACAAAGTAGTACACTTCTCAGTTACAAACTAGGGTCGTTTATTACACAGCGGAAGTTTCTTTTGTACAACTCACGCCCGCCTATCTAGCAAAAGTCGGTTGCTCAGCCCTAGGGCAACCCACACTAGCTGCACGTCTCAGCTCAGCGCAGCGTGTACGGCTCCCACTCAGCCGTGGTCCCCGACGGAGGGTAACCCTCGCCGGTGGACTCGTACTCCGAGTCCGTGGGTGGCTCCTCACCTGAAAAACACTTAAGCAGCAACTGTGAGCACGAAGGCTCAGCAAGGCTTAACCGACTCACCTAAGCATGAAACTCTACATGAGGGGCACAATGACATAGGATGGTCATATTGCAACAAATGGACTCGCCTACAAGTTCATCCTTAGTTCAACTTTCAGCAGCAAGTTAACAGTTCAAGAGGCTGAAATTTAGTAAGCAGTATTTGGTGGCAAACATGTAGCAATACAATATTATATCATATCAGCAGTATTGAATCACCATATTTCATACATTAGTCTACGTCACGACTCAGTGACCAAGTGGTACTCTTCACCGCGAGGGACGGCGAATCGACTCGATATACACCTGCAGGGAAACCCAAAGAGCACATCACGTACGCCCATCCGTGGAGCTGCTCAGCACGCTCACTCGATGTCGTACGGGACAACCTTTCACCCAACAGCCCAAACGTCGAACCGGTCGCACCGAAACGAGCAGGAGGTTCCCCACACAGAGCATCTCTCTATGCCCGTTGGCAGATTTCCACTTTGCTGCCCTCAACCTACACCTATAAATCGGTGTGCTATGCCTCGAAGCCCGGAGGTTTAGGCTACATCAGTTTATCGGGGCCCATATATCTGATATGCCTTCGGTACGTTCAAACTTGATCAGTGTGGACCGCACATGGATCGGTCCTCAATCGACACGGACAGGGCCGCGCACACAAGATCCCTCTTGCTGCGCCCTAGCCCCTGCCTAGTCTCATTTTCATTACTAAAATGATCTCGCATCACTCGAACCAATCCCGTGTGTCCCAAGCCTATCTCGCTAGTAGATTCCAACTACTCGACTTGTACCGAAGTTCTATGAAACATTAAGCATAGCTTGTCTACTCGAGGTCTTAGACACTACCCTCACTCTTATGGAAAATTTCTGGTCATGCAAGTGAGGATTCATTCATCCTATACCTAATGCACATTCATACATCACCCTACGTATGTAAACAAAGTAAAACTTTATAAACGAGTTAATGCAAACCGGGGCTTGCCTTGTTGCTGCTGGTCAGTAGTTAGCTCTTCTTCCAGAAGGAGGAAGTCCAGCACTTCCGGAGTCTCTTCTTCAGTGACTACACGTTTAATGAAATACGACATGTAAATTTAAATGCAATGTGTAAACTTGAATACTTACTACTAATAACTCTAGCTAGCCCTCCCCTTTGGATCTGAAATTTTTATTGTGGCTTGGTAGGGTCCTAACCAGAGTCTTGACCAAGTTTCATTTGAAACAAAGTTCCTTTGAGCTTTGTACAAATAAAAGCCCATTTAGTCAATATTTGAGCCTCTAAGTAATTCCAGGGGTTTTCATGGCTCCAACCATTAATTTCTGGAAACTATAGTTTAGGATGGTTCTAATGGAGTTGGTTTCATGTCATTTGAAGAATTCTACAGAAAGTTATGCCCTACTTAAGATTTGAGAAAATCTGAAAAATGAACTTGGATGAGTCTGAAAATTTTACTGAGATTCAGGGATTTTCCAATGAACCTCTCAGCCAAATTTCATAATTTTTCATAAAGTAGTTCTCCAGATAAAATTCCCAACAGTTTAAACTTTAGGGATTTAATTCTGGAAAACTATTCACTTTCATGAGCTGAATTTGGTATTGCTGGAAAGTACTCAGAATTCTGAGTCGAGCAAAATTTGGTTCATCGAATTTGGAGTTTCCTAGCCAAAGTTCTATTCATTTGAAGTTTGAACTAAAACTGGAAATTCGAATAAAATTTAAACTCTGTGGGTGGGGTCCCCCGGCTACGTGTCAGCTTCTCAGCTAACCCACACCGGAGCCCGCAGAATCACCCGCGCAGCCACACGGGATCCCGGTGCCGCAGCAAATCCCGAGCGCTCTCAGCAGAGACTGACACGTGGGGCCCGCAAGGCTTCTTCAACCTCGCGCTCCCGCGGCTCCCCGCCGCCCACCTCGCCGGAATACTCGCCGCCGGGCGTTCTGCTGCCCGACCTTCGACGGAACTTGCCGCCTGTGCCTAACTCGACTCGGAGAACACGCTGGTGCCCTCACCGGAGCTTGACAACGGCCGGAACAGGGCTCCCGACGGCAACAGCGGCCGGAAGCTCACCGGCGACGTCGAACTCGGCGTCCCCTACACCATTTTCGATGCTGTTTGCTCGGGAAGCTCCGCTGACACCCGCTGATCACGGATATGGGCACCGATCTCTGTGAAAACAGCTGCAACTACGACCTCACCGGTAACCTAGACCGGAAATCGGCGCCGATGCAAAAAGCTCGAAGAACATCGCCCCTACTCGATGAAACTCGATGATTTCTGATCCCAGAGACGCGTGGACGAGTCTAGATCATGTCTTTAGCTCGGCCTAAGGAGTGGTGGCTTACTTGCTCCGAATTTCTGGATTTCTCACGGTTCGGTTCTAAACACCCCGACGCGCTAATCCCTCAAATACTTTGCCGATCGTGCGAGAGAGAGCGAGGTCAGTACGGTTGTGATCAGTACCTCGAGGCGGTTCTTTCTTGTGTTGCTCACCAGGCACGAGAGCGCCGGTGCTGGCCGGACGCCGGCGATCAGTGAGGTCGGCGCTTCTGTGCTCGCGCGGAACCGAGAAAGAAGCTCGGTCGGGGTGGTTCTTGTTTGGGAAACAGGAGGAAGGGCGGAGTGGGCTGTGCGCTGGCCTTTGAGCCGCGGTTTTGGCACCGTGAGGTGGCCGTTTGCTGCCTCGGTGGCTCGCCGCCGCTCCCTTGCCTTGCGTGCGAAGCCGAGACCCGGCTGCAACAACCGACTGAATACTCGTGTGTGCAGCTGACATGTGGGCCTCCCCTTTTCTTCTTTTTCCAAATTTCTTTTCTGGTTTTTGCTAATTATCCCACCAGCTACTCACAATTTAATGTGAGACTTAGCCCCCAAGTTTTGGTTCAAATTTAAGTTCTCCAATTTGAAATTTGGTTGGTCCAATTTGCTTCATATTTAAACTGAATTTCAAATTCAGTTTTGAATTATTGCAAATTTGGCTCCCGGCAAGATGAACTCCAATGGGGATGAAATTTGGTGGTCTAGCTCAGAAAAATGTGCTGATTTTGAATATGAAGCTAACTTTTGAATTTGAGTGATGAAAGTTGCTGCAATTTGAATTTACATTGAAATTTGCCTTTTTTTCGAATACCTCCAAAAGTGCCTCAAAAAGTGTTGGATTTGCATGAAACTTTGACTTAACCTTCCCAAGACTTTTCAAGTCCTAGGGGTGAGCTCAACCTCTCATGTTCATGTGTAGAAATCCTACTTTGTGAAAGTGAAGGCTTTCCCCTGAAATTACCCTTTTGATGGAGGTTACTTGCTCTTCACAACATTTCGTAAGATATCCACAATAAAAACTGTGGTATTGTGAGGTGAAGAAATTTTTTTTGCAAGTCCCTTTTCTTGGGCTTTTACAATGATGTTGGAATCAACTATCACCCCGGAAAGGCCAATGTAGTAGCTGATACGTTGAGCCGAAAAGAAGCATGTCACCAACTCACGGTTCAGGAGCTGCCACCTGAGCTGCGTAAGGAGTTTGAACGATTACATATCGGGTTCTTGAACGAGATGGAGGTGATCGAACTGAATTCAATGCTGGAACAAGAGATACGAGATGGTCAAACAACAGATGAGGAAATCAAGAAAAGAATTCGACAAGGCATAGAAAAGGATTTCAAGGAAGACGAGAAAGGCACGCTTTAGTTAAGGAAAAGGATTTGTATGCGTAACGTGAAGCACGTCCGCGACACGATACTAAAGGAGGCACATGAATCATCTTATTCCATACACCCCGGCTGTACAAAGATGTACAAGGACCTGAAAACATGCTATTGGTTGGATGGTATGAAAAGGGACATTGCTGAATATGTTGCCCTATGCGACACGTGCCAACGAGTGAAGGCCGAACATCAAAGACCCGCTAGATTTGTTGCAGCCATTAAAAGTACCCGAGTGGAAGTGAGAAGACATTAGCATGGATTTCATAGTTGGATTGCCGCGTACTCAGTCTGGCTACGACGCTATTTGGGTTATTGTGGATCGATTGACAAAAACAACCCATTTCCTTCCTGTGAGAACCAAGTACACTGTCGAACAACTAGCCGAGCTGTATATGGAGCAAATCGTGTGTTATCATGGAGTTCCGAAGAGGATAGTTTTAGATCGAGGTTCTCAATTTACCTCTAGGTTCTAGAAGAAGCTGCATGAAGCCATGGGTACACGATTGAATTTCAGCTCCGCAGATCACCCGCAAACAGACGGGCAAACTGAGAGAACAAATCAGATTTTGGAAGACATGTTGAGAGCTTGCACCTTGAAACATGGGCGTAGTTGGGATAAGAGGTTGCCATATGCTGAATTCTCGTACAACAACAGCTACCATGCCAGCTTTAAGATGTCACCTTTCGAAGCATTGTATGGTAGACGGTGTAGAACACCGCTTTTCTGGAATGAGACTGGAGAAAGCCAAGTATTTGGACCCGACGTGCTGCAAGACACTGAAAAGCATGTCCAAACTATACGTGAAAACTTGAAGGCTGCTCAGTCACGACAAAAGGGTTATGCGGACAATAGGTGAAGAAACCTTTGAAGTGGGAGACTTCGTGCATCTTAAGGTGTCGCCTATCCGAGGCCAACGACAGTTCAACGTCAAAGGCAAATTAGCACCTCGCTACATTGGGCCATTCAAGATTTTGGGCAAGCGAGGAGAGGTAGCCTATCAACTAGAGCTGCTAACGCACATCTCCGACGTGCAGACATGTTTCACGTATCCCAACTCAAAAAGTGCTTAAGAGTACCGGAAGAACAAGTACCGATGGATGAGCTAGAGCTTCAAGAGGATCTGACCTACGTGGAGCACCCCGTCAAAATCTTGGACGTGAAGGAAAGAGTCACGAGAAATAAAGTGATCCATTGGTGCAAGGTACAATGGATCCATCACACGGAAGCCGAAACTACATGGGAACGTGAGGAAGATCTCAAGGAAGAATTCCCCCATATTTTCATCACTCTATCGAATCTCGAGGGCGAGATTCATTTTAAGGGGGGTTGGTTTGTAACACCCTCAATTTCACTACCATGCATTACATACATTTTTCATGTAGAGAAGCATTAAAAAAGAGGTAAAAATAGAGAAAGAACCATACAAATGGAGAAAGAACCATAGAAATGGAGAAAGAACCATATAAATGGAGAAGGGAATATAGAAATGGAGAAGGGAACATAGAAATGGAGAGAAATGGAAATAAGATAGCTGAATTGAGCCATCCCAAATGTCCCCCAAATTTCCCCACCAAATTTCTCCCAAATTCCCCCCAAATTTCCCCAAATCTCCCCCAAATTCCCCAAAATTCCCCTATGGAGAATTTCCCCCATATTTGGGGGGAATTTCCCCCAAATTGGCCGCACCAAATTAGGGGGGAGACCCCTTGACCGCAGCCCTTGAGGGGGGAGCCCTAGTCCCCCACCTCTAGGACTCTTTGGTGAAGTTCCCCACCTCTAAGACTCTTTGGTTAAGTCCCCCACCTTTAGGACTCTTTGGTTAAGTCCCCCACCTCTAGGACTCTTTGTCCCCCACCCATAGCACTCTTTGGTTGAGTCCCCTACCTCTAGGACTCTTTGTTTCCACCCCTGGGACTCTTTGGTTGAGTCCCATACTTCTAGGACTCTTTGTTTCCACCCCTAGGACTCTTCTTTCCCCCTTATTAATATAACCACCACCCCCTGGCCGCACCCCTCTATCTTTTGATCGTCCCCCCTGCTGCCAAGCCCCCTTCCTTGCTGCCAAGTCGCCGAGTTCCCCCCTGCCGGAGTTTGGTCGCCGGTGAGCCCCGCAGATGAGCCCCACCGTCGAGCCCCATCGTCGAGCCCCACCGTCGAGCCTTGTCGTCGAGACCCGCCGACGAGCCCCGTCACGCCTCGCCGTCGTCGGAGAAGAAGCCCGATGATCTGCCCTACCATAATTCTCCGCGTAAAAATCCCCTGCTGCTGCCATTGCTAGGAGGGAGGCCCTGCCGCAAGGAGGAAGTGAGGTAGGTCTTCATTACCCATCTTACGACGTCGCCGCTGTTTCTACGCATCCGTTTTCATCGCCCCCTTCGAGCAGAAATATTTGCGTGTGGACAGATCATGTTTTGATCGGTTTTGATGATGGAATTGATCTAGATCTTGTGTCAAGATCATCACAACGTCCACACTCGATCCCAGCACCTTTGTTCATCATAAAACCCCATGAAAGCCCAATAAAACATGCAAGAACACGTACAAACTGGTTTTATAAAACTGCACTATAGGATTTGCATTCATCTACCCCAATGCATCCTGAGTAAAGTTTGTGCCTGATGATTGATTGCTGTAAATTTTGTATGTGCGTGGTCATAAGTAGAAGGACAAGCTCAAGAGGCCGTCTACGAGGAACTACAGCACCAAGACTTCGAGATGTTTGCGCAACACAAACCACGGGAGCAAGGCAAGTGCCCCTTGACCATATTGATCCCATGTTTCGACACTGTTTTGTTTGCGAAAACTCGTATGCTTGAGTCAACTTGATGGGACACCTTTTTATAGGAGTTTACTAGTTTTGTTAACCATCCTTGTCGCCGGGAAAGTTGATGAGTCGGGTATGGTCGTTTTTTCTTTTTGCTTCGCTTAACTTACGGGATACGGGAAGCTGAAATAAAACATGTCTAGCTACTGCACTCATATGAATAATGATGATGAGAACTTGATGTTAATGGGCATAGAATCGGGGAGATCTAGGCAAGCTTGGTTCATGAAAGTTGCTGGATGAGAGAGTGGTACTTGCCGTAGATCTAAGAACCGGTTCATGCGAGCACATGCCAGGATAACAGTGCCACCACAAGGCCAAGTATGGCTGCGACTTAGCTGACTAATTAGGTAAGTTACTAGATTGTTATGGACCGTGGAAGGCGCGGGGAATGGGAGTCGAGTGAGGACTGCCCTGGGAACTGCATGGCACAAGAGGGGGCCTGTGGGTGGGAGAATTGGAGATTCTAGCCTGCCGGTGAAACCTAAGTGAGTCCATACATCTAGTAGCTCCTTTGTAAAGGCTATTTTGTGATCTCTTGACCATACACCAATGGTTGTGTACTGGTATAATGGAGGTTCTGCAGTCGCCGACGGGTGACGAAATCACAAAATTGTGGGTAAAGTGGTACAAACTCTGCAAAGTCTAAAACTATCATGATAGCCGAGCTTACAGTCACGAGCGCCTGGCCAACTTCCATGATTAGTTGGGATGGTTTTGGTTATGGTTTGTCTTTCAGGACTGTTGAGTCCGGGTGATAAGATTTGGTTGCATGACTGTTGAGTCATGGCAACGAGATTGGTCTCGGTATGAGACGGATTTGTTTATGAGATGAAATGGTAGCGAATACGAGATGGTATTCGTGAGATGGTAGCGAATACGAGAAGGTATTCGTGAGCAAGAATGAAGTTGATTAATGTCTGATTGGGACATGGAAAGTGATGAACATAATGGAGGTATGATTGATATTTTAATACACGTTGGGATTACGTTCAGTTAAAGTTAAGTTGCTGTTTTATCGTGGTTTTGATAAATAACTTGTTTTCTGCAATGAGCCTTTTTGTACATACCTTGTTGTGAGCTACATATCATATTTTCTCGCACTTGCTGAGTACATCATTGTACTAAAACTTGCATTATTGTCTCATCATCAGCAACAGGAGAAGATTACTATGAAGACCAGGTGGAGCATTAGGCGTGTAATCTGTCCTCAACCTTGCCTGTGGGGATGGAGTAGAGGTAGAGCCGCCGCTGCTGCTTAGGTTGCTTCCGCACTAGTTAGAAGACTTCCGCTGCATAGAAATAAGGCTTCCGCTGTAAGATTAGACTTCCGCTGCTGAGTTGAGTCCAAGACTCATGAAACCTTGTAATAAACTCTGTTATTCGTGGTTATATATATTCTGAAATTCAGTTTGTGGATGATGTGTATATGTATGATGAACATCCTGGGCACACATATGCATCAGTTCATGGTTCCGTGGTTTTTCCACAAAATTGAGGGCGTCACAGATTGGTATCAGAGCCACGGGTTGACGGTAGGTTACACGCTTAGATAGGAGTCACAAGTTGGTATCAGACACAGATTGGTATCAACCTGCCACGGGTTGATCGTAGATCACACAACTTAGATAGGTCACAGATTGATATTAAAGCCGCCATGCCTAGTCACAGATTGGTGCAATCCACGGATTGGTACCAAGCTACCACGGTTGATTGTAGGTCACAAGCCTGGAATGATCACAGATTGGTAGCTGAGCCACGTTGACTATAGGACGCACCCTAGTAACAGCTTGGTATTAGAAGCCACGCTGACCATAGTATGCAAGCCTAGGATGCATAGATTGGCATTGGAACTACCTTGACATAGAATACAAGCCTAGGTGAAGCCATAGATGGATCACAGATTGGCATCATCCTAAGTCATATAGGACCCCCATTGAATAAGCCTTGAATAGGAGTTGTGTGAGCCCTTGTGATGATTGTTTGTGATTGTGTGCTTAGTGTGAGTTGTGGGACGTCTCAAGCATTGTCCGTATCTACACATAAGTAGAAAAGAGGTGTGAGATGCCTCGGCACTTGTTCACATTCTCATATGGGCTAATATATATAGTCCAATCCACCTTGATGCATATAGTTAGGTGGATCCATCTAACCTTCTAACCTCTATTCTATTTCGTTCTCTCTCACAGATGGTGAGAGGAAATGCCGGCCGCCAAGGAAGGAATGTCCGTGGCAACCAAGAGGATGGCCACGATGAAGTCTGTTAACCCCGAAGCTGGTGAGAACAACCTGGAACGGTTGATGGCCATGCAGAATCAACTTATGCAAACCAAGATCCAAACTTTGGGTCAGTTGCAGGCCAACAACAACAACCCCGTTTCGGCACCACCGCCACCACCACCGCCACCACCGCCGGCTCATAACAGACTGGGAGAGTTCATGAGGACTCGACCACCCACCTTTTCTCAAGATTACGACCCCATGGAGGTCGACGACTGGTTGAAATCCATGGAGAATAAGCTTGCCATAGTGCAGTGCAATGACCGAGAGAAGGTTCTTTTTGCGTCGCACCAACTCATGGGAGCTGCCGCTGACTGGTGGGATGCCCTGTGCAGCACTCATGTCGACCCGGAGACGATTACTTGGATTGAGTTCAAGGAGAGTTTCCACTCTCATTATATCCCTGCTGGTGTAATGATGCTCAAGAGACAGGAGTTCGAACGTCTCCGCCAAGGACAGAAAAGCGTGAATGAGTATCTCAACAAGTTCACGCAACTGTCCCGGTACGCCCCCAGAAGATGTCAACTCGGACCAACGGAAGCAGTACCTGTTCATGAGAGGGTTGAACAATGAGATCCAGGTTCAGCTCCTCAACAATGACTACACAAGCTTCCACAAGCTGGTTGACAAGGCTATAGTTGTTGAAAGCAAGATCCGAGAGATCGAGCGAGAGGGAAAGACGAAGATGCCATACCAGCCACAAGGGAGCAACGTACGACCTCGGTACATGCCCCCATATGCACCACAATATGGATCAACCGCTCCTGCATACCGCCCTAGTCAGCCACCACAGAAACGACCCGTTGCACAATCACCTTGTGTGCCTTTGCCTCCTGTACCCCGACCCAACATGGGCGCTCCTGTTCAAAACCCCCGCCCCAACGTACCTTCTGCCATGGGCAACAGGGCATGCTTTGCATGCGGGAAAACAGGACACTTCGCGAGCTAGTGCCCGAGGAGAGGTCCTGGACAGCAAGGCAACGTGCCCAAGCAGAACCCGTGGCCGAACGGAGGGGACAATCAAGGAAACCGTGGAAAGCAATACTATGCTCGCGGCAACGTGAACCATGTCTCTGCTGAGGAAGCACAACAGGCTGAGGACGTCGTAATTGGTATGTTCCTTGCCAACTCCAACCCAGCCACCATTTTATTTGATTCTGGAGCATCACATTCCTTCATATCATCCAAGTATGTTGCCAAGCATAATCTACCCATATCACACTTAAATTGTGCTATGTTGGTTAATTCTCCCGGTGGAGAGATGAGGACTAATATAGTATGTCCAAAAGTAAGTCTTAAAATAAGGGGGGTAGACTTCCTTGCCAACCTCATTGTCTTGGATTCCCAAGGGCTTGACATAATACTCGGGATGGATTGGTTAAGAAAGCACAACGGAGAAATCCAATGTGCTGAAAGGAGCGTGCAGTTGACAAACGAGCACGGTATTCGTATCGAGTTTTAGTCAGCCCAACAAAAAACCAATAAGGCAAGTTTGAATCACGTCGAAGGAGCAACATTGGACAGCATTCCAGTGGTTCAGGAATTCTCGGACGTGTTTCAAGAAGAGCTTCCAGGTATGCCACCTGACCGGGACATTGAGTTTGTCATTGATTTGGTACCCGGAACTGCATCCATAGCAAAGAGACCCTATAGGATGCCCACCAATGAACTAGTGGAACTCAAGAAGCAAATTCAGGAGTAGTTGGAGAAGGGTTTTATACATCCAAGCTCATCGCCATGGGGAGCCACCGTGCTCTTCGTAGACAAGAAGGATGGGACCCGAAGGATGTGGGTGGACTATAGGTCTCTCAACGAGGTTACAATCAAGAACAAATACCCTCTGCCCCGTATAGAAGACCTATTTGACCAAATGAAAGGATCCCGAGTGTTCTCCAAGATTGATCTTCAGTCGGGATACTTCGAGCTGAAGATTAAGCCCTCCGATATACCCAAGACTGCCTTTCGAACACGGTATGGTTCGTATGAATATACCGTCATATCTTTTGGGTTAACAAATGCACCCGCATACTTCATGTACCTTATGAAAAAGGTTTTCATGGAGTACATGGATAAGTTCATCGTGGTTTTCATCGACGACATTATGGTGTATTCAAAAAGTGAGGAGGAGCATGAAGAACATTTTAGATTGACCTTGCAGAAAATGCACGAGCATCAATTGTATGCCAAGCTTAACAAGTGTCAATTTTGGCTAATGGAGATATCGTTCCTAGGCCACATTATCTCCGAGGAAGGAGTATCGGTTGATCCCGGAAAAGTGGGAGATGTTCTGAAGTGGAACCAATCGCAAAACGTGAGAGATATTCAAAGTTTTCTTGGGATGGCTGGATACTACCGACGCTTCATCAAGGACTTCTCTAAGATATCAAAACCTATGACGGAGTTGCTAACGAAGGGAAAAGCATTGCAGTGGACATCAGCGTGCCAAGAGAGCTTTGAGGAACTCAAGAAAAGGCTAACCACAATGCCAGTTTTGGTATTGCCGGACGTAAGCAAGAGCTTTGACATATATTGTGACGCATCAAGACAAGGGCTCGGATGTGTGCTCATGCAAGAAGGACAAGTGGTAGCCTATGCCTCACGACAATTAAAGAAGCACGAGCTTAATTATCCTACACATGACTTGGAGCTAGCAGCAGTAGTGCATGCATTGAAGATTTGGAGACATTATATCCTTGGTCATCGATGTGAGATCTATACGGATCATAAAAGCCTCAAGTACATATTCACACAAACGGACTTGATTTTAAGGCAACGTCGATGGTTGGAACTCATCAAGGATTATGATGTTGGAATCAACTACCACCCTGGAAGGGCCAATGTAGTAGCTGATGCATTGAGCCGGAAGGGAGCATGTCACCAGCTCACGGTTCGGGAGCTACCACCCGAACTACGCAAGGAGTTCAAACGGTTACACCTCGGATTCTTGATCAAGATGGAAGTGATGGAACTCCACTCTTCATTGGAGCAAGAGATAAGAGATGGGCAAGCAACGGATGAGGAGATCAAGGACATCAAGGAAAGGATCCGACAAGGAATAGAGAAGGATTTCAAGGAAGATGAGAAGGGTACAATTTGGCTAGGAAAAAGGATTTGTGTGCCTAATGTGAAGCACATCCGCGACATGATATTAAAAGAGGCACATGATTCACCTTATTCCATACATTCCGGAAGTAACAAGATGTACAAGGGCCTGAAGACTTGTTATTGGTGGGATGGTATGAAGAGGGACATAGTCGAATATGTTGCCCTATGCGACACATGCCAACGGGTGAAGGCCGAACATCAAAGACCCGCTGGATTGTTGCAACCCTTGAAGGTACCTGAGTGGAAGTGGGAAGACATCAGTATGGATTTCATCTTCATGTTACCACGTACTCAGTCGGGTTACGAATCCATCTGGGTTATCGTGGACGATTGACGAAAACAGCCCATTTTCTCCCTGTAAGGACCAAGTACAACATTGCACAATTAGCCGAGTTGTACATGGAGCAGATCGTGTGCCGTCATGGAGTCCTGAGGAGGATAGTCTCAGATCGGGGTTCTCAGTTTACCTCTAGATTTTGGAGAAAGCTGCAGGAAGCTATGTGTACACGACTGGATTTTAGCTCCGCTTACCACCCGCAGACCAACGGGCAAACGGAAAGGACAAACCAAATTTTGGAGGACATGTTGAGAGCCTGTGCCTTGAAATATGGACGTAGTTGGGATAGGAGCTTGCCGTATGCGGAATTCTCCTATAACAACAGCTATCAAGACAGCTTGAAGATGTCACCTTTCGAAGCATTATATGGCAGACGGTGTAGGAAGCCGCTGTTTTGGAATGAGGCCGGAGAAAACCAAGTGTTTGGACCCGAAGTGCTACAAGAAGCGGAAAAGCAAGTCCAAACGGTATGGGAGAACTTAAAGGCTGCTCAGTCACGACAGTAAGGCTATGCGGACAATAGACGAAGGAAGTTGACCTTCGAAGTAGGAGACTACGTATATCTCAAGGTATCGCCTATCCGTGGCCAACGACGTTTCAACATCAAGGGCAAGCTAGCACCTCGCTACATTGGGCCATTTAATATTTTGGACAAGCGAGGAGAAGCAGCCTATCAACTAGAGCTCCCAACGCACCTCTCCAACGTACATGACGTGTTTCATGTATCTCAGCTCAAGAAGTGCTTGAGAGTGCCAGAAGAGCAAATACCAATGGAATATCTTGAACTTCAGGAGGAACTGACCTGTGCAGAGCACCCTGTCCGAATTTTGGACGTAAAGGAAAGGGTCATGAGGAACAAAGTGATCCGTCGGTGCAAGGTACAATGGAACCATCATACGGAAGCTGAAGCCACATGGGAGCGTGAAGAAGACATCAAGACAGAGTTTCCTCATCTATTCTCTACTAACGAATCTTGAGGGCGAGATTCAATTTAAGGGGGTAGATTTGTGACACCCTCATTTTCGGGTTCTGCATGTATTCATGTTTCATGTAGAAAACACATTTTAAAAAAATAGAAACAGAAAAGAAATCAAAAAGTTACCCAAAAAGAGCAAATTCCAGTTTACAGAGAGCGCCGAAGACAACTCCCGTGGCTCGCTGGCCACGTGGCGTGTTCAGAGCTCATCTCTGCAAATGGGGAGAGGTCCGACCCCATGGGACACGTGTTGCCCCCTGTGACGCTCTCAATTCTATGGAGAACCACGGAACCGAGAACTAATGCATATGTGTGCCCAGGATGTTCATCACACATACACATATGTTCCAGAAACTGAATTCAGATTATATATTGCCACGAATAACAGAGTTTATTACAATATCTCATGAGTCTTGGACTCATGCTCACAGCGGAAGTCTTTATGTCTACGCAGCGGAAGTCTTTATTCTAATGCGGAAGCAATTCAACTAATGCGGAAGCAAGTCTAAGTAGAAGTGGCTCCATCTCTACACCCTCCACAGGCAAGGTTGAGAACAGATCACACGCCTTAATGCTCCACTTGGTCTTCATAGTAGGCTTCTCCTGCTGCTGATGATGAAATAACAATGCAAGTTTGAGTACAATGTGTACTCAGCAAGTGCGGGAAAAACACGATATGCAGCTCATAACAAGGTAGGTATAAAAAGGCTCATTTGCAGAAAAGAAGATTTATAAAACCATGATAAAACAGCAACTTACTTTAGATGAATGTAATCCCAGCATGTATTAAATTACCAACATACCTCCATCGCTTTCCATGTTCCACCCGAACATTAACAAACCTCATTCTTACTCACGAATACCTCCTCGTATTCGCTACCATCTCACGAATACCTTCACGTATTCACTACCATCTTATCTCATAACAACTTTGTCTCACACCGAGACCCATCTCGTTGCCATGACTCAACAGTCACGCAACCATCTTATCACCCGAACTCAATAGTCCCAAAACCAAACCTTAACCAAAAACAATAACCATAACCAAGTACCTTCCCAATAACCATCCCAATAACAATCGCAACTAATCATGGCAGTTTAGCCAGGTGCTCGTGACCGTAAGCTCGGCTATCATGATAGTTTTAGACTCTGTAGAGTTTGCACCTCTTTACCCACAAGTTTGTGATTTCGTCACCCGTCGGCGACTGCAGAACCTCCATTATACCAGTACACAACCGTCGGTGTATGGTCAAGAGATCACAAAATAGCCTTTACAAAGGGGCTACTAGATGTATGGACTCACTAAGGTTTCACCGGCAGGCTAGAATCTCCAATTTTCCCACCCACGGGCCCCCTCTTGTGCCATGCAGTTTCCAGGGCAGTCCTCACTCGACTCCCATTCCCCGCGCCTTCCACAGTCCATAACACTCTAGCAACTTACCTAATTACTCAGCTAAGCCACACTCATACTTGGCCTTGTGGTGGCACTGTTATCCTGGCATGTGCATGCATGAACCGGTCCTTAGATCTACGGCAAGTAAAACCACCATCTCATGCTACCTCATTCACAACCCAGTCTTGCCTAGATCTCCCTCCGATCCATGTTCATTAACATCATCAGTTTCTCATATCATTACGAGTGCAGTTAGCTAGACACATCTATCTCGCTTCCCATTCCCATGGACTCAGCGAAGCATAAAACAAAAACCATACCCGACTCATAAACTTCCCAGGACACAAGGGTGGTTTAACCAACACTAGTAAACTCCTATAAACGGGTTTCCCATCATGTTTGACTCAGCATACACATCTTTTCGCAAAACAAAACAGTTTAACCCAAAACATAGGATCAATATGGTCAAGGAGCACTTGCCTTGTTCTTGCGGTTCCGGTTGTTCTTGGATCTCAAAACCTTGTTGCTGCCGTTCGTCATAGACAGCTCCCTGAGCTTGTCCTGCTATGTAGGATCACGTGCATACAAGATTCACAGCAATCAATATCATGCACAAACCTTAAACTAGATGCGAGGATGCATATGCATGTTATCCTATGATTAGTTTTATTAGATTGGTTTGTACGTGTTCTTGCATGGCTTGCATGGATAGATGTGTTCGGATCAAAGGTGGATGTAGCGATGATCTTGTCTTTTAGATCAACCTGATCATCAAGTGATTTGTCCACGAGAAGGCTTCTGTTCGAAAGGAATCAAAGAACAGATGCAAAAAGAACACAACGATGTCATAAGGTGGTATTGGAGACCTACCTTACGTTCTTCTGGGTCTCGAGGTCCTTCTCAGATCGTTGGGCTTTCCTCCGGCGTTCTTCCTTGCTGCACTCCGGCGATTGTCTACTCGGCAGGTTGGGACTTAGGGCTCTAAGTCGTCGGCTCAGGAGTTGGAAAAGAAGTTTGTGATTTCGGCCAGGGGTTCTGGGTTCTATTTATAATCGGGAAGAGAAGAGTCCTAATCTGATTGTATCCCGAATATGAGTCCTGTTTGAATCTTACAACTTATCTTTAGTTGATTTGGTGCGGTATGATCGTAGAATTCAGGTCGGTTTCCGTTCCGGCATTTCTACGCGTACAGATTCCAATATCGCTTCAGAACCCGTCACCTTCACGGTGATGAGCTCCGGAAGCTCCACGTGTCCACCGGCCTGGTCTCTTCCTTTCCGCAGAGACGGGCTCCGGTTGTGCCGCGTGTCATACGAGCAAGACTTCCCTCTTCTTCGGAGGTGAGCTCCACGTGCGCCACGTATCCTGGCGGTCGGGACCTCCTCTCTTACTCGGAGGTGGCTCCGCACACGCCACGTGTCAGTGCCCGACCTTTCCTCTGTTCTTTCCTCAGAGACAAGCTAAGTGTCTAGCAGCGACGGACCTCCCGGAGATAAACTCCGGTGGCGACACGTGTTCGATAGCACCGGACCCCTCGGAGGTGAGCTCCGAGATTGACACGTATCCCGCGCGACCAGTCCTCTGATTTCCATGATGACTAGCTCCGGGGGCAACACGTGTCCCACAGGGTCGGACCTCTCCCCTTTTGCGGAGATGAGCCCCAAGCCTGCCGCGTAGCCTACTTTAGCGGCGGATCTCTCCCCACTTCGCAGGGATGAGCTCCGAACACGCCACGTGGCCAGTGGGCCGCGGAAGTTGTCTTCGGCGCTCTCTGAGAGCTGGATTCGGCTCTTATCGGCTATCCTTTTGATATTTTTCTCTGTTCCTACTTTTCTTAAAATGTTTTCTCTTCATAAAACATGAACATATGCCGACACCCGAGATGAGGGTGTCACAAATCTACCCCCCTTAAATTGAATCTCGCCCTCGAGATTCGTCAACAGAGAATAGATGGGGAAATTCTGCCTTGATATCCTCTTCACGCTCCCATGTGGCTTCAGCTTCTGTGTGATGGCTCCATTGTACCTTGCACCATCGAATCACCTTGTTCTGGGTGACCCTTTCCTTTACGTCCAAGATTCAGACAGGGTGTTCCGCATAAGTCAGATCCTCTTGAAGTTCAAGTTCTCCCATTGATACTTGCTCCTCTAGTGCTCTCAAGCACTTCTTGAGCTGGGATACATGAAACACGTCATGTACGTCGGAGAGGTGGGTTGGGAGCTCTAGTTGATAGGCTACTTCTTCTCGCTTGTCCAAAATCTTAAATGGTCTGATTTAGCGAGGTGCTAGCTTGCCTTTGACGTTGAAACGTCATTGGCCTCGGATAGGCGATACCTTAAGGTATACGAAGTCTCCTACTTCAAAGGTCAACTTCCTACGCCTATTGTCCGCATAGCCTTTCTGTCGTGACTGAGCAGCTTTTAAGTTCTCCCGTACCGTTTGGACTTGCTTTTCGGCTTCTTGTAGCACTTCGGGTCCAAACACCTGGTTTTCTCCGGTCTCGTTCCAAAACAGTGGCGTTCTACACCATCTACCGTATAATGCTTTGAAAGGCGACATCTTCAAGCTAGCTTGATAGCTGTTGTTATAGGAGAATTCGGCATACGGTAAACTCCTATCCCAACTACGCCCACGTTTCAAGGCGCAAGCTCTCAACATGTCCTCCAGAATTTTGTTTGTCCTTTGGGTTTATCCATCAGTTTTTGGGTGATAGGCGGAGCTAAAATCCAGTCGTGTACCCATGGCTTTCTGTAGCTTCCTCCAGAATCTAGAGGTACTGAGAACCTCGATCTGAGACTATCCTTCTCGGGACTCCATGACGGCACATGATCTGCTCCATGTACAACTCGGCTAATTGTGCAATGTTGTAATTGGCCCTTACATGGAGAAAATGGGCGGTTTTCGTCAATCGGTCCACGATAACCCAGATGGCGTCGTAATCCGACTGAGTACGTGGCAATCCGACGATGAAATCCATACTGATGTCCTCCCACTTCCATTCGGGTACTTTCAAAGGTTGCAACAATCCAACGGGTTTTTGATGTTTGGCCTTCACCCGTTGGCATGTATCGCATAGGGCAACCTATTCGGCTATATCCCTCTTCATACCATCCCACCAATAACAAGTTTTCAAGTCCTTGTACATTTTGGTACTTCCGAGATGTATGGAATAGGGTGAATCGTGTGCCTCCTTTAATATCATGTTGCGGAGGTATTTTATGTTAGGCACACAAATCCTTTTCCCTAGCCAAAGCGTACCCTTCTCATCCTCTTTGAAATCCTTCTCTATTCCTTGTCGGATTCTTTCCCTGATCTCCTTGATCTCCTCATCCGTTGCTTGGCCATCTCTTATTTCTTGCTCCAATGAGGAGTGGATTTCCATTATTTCCATGTTGTTCAAGAATCCGAGGTGTAACCGTTTGAACTCCTTACGTAGTTCGGGTGGTAGCTCCCGAACCGTGAGTTGGTGACATGCTCCCTTTCGGCTCAATGCATCAACTACTACATTGGCTTTCCCGGGGTGGTAGTTGATTCCAACATCGTAATCCTTGATGAGTTCCAACCATCGACGTTGCCTCAAATTCAAGTCCGTTTGTGTAAATATGTACTTGAGGCTTTTATGATCCGTATAGATCTCACATCGATGACCAAGGATATAATGTCTCCAAATCTTCAATGCATGCACTACTGCTGCTAGCTCCAAGTCATGTGTAGGATAATTAAGCTCGTGCTTCTTTAATTGTCGTGAGGCATAGGCTACCACTTGTCCTTCTTGCATGAGCACACATCCAAGCCCCTGTCTGGATGCGTCACAATATATGTCAAAGCTCTTGCTTATGTCTTGCAATACCAGAACCGGTGCTGTGGTTAACCTTTTCTTGAGTTCCTCAAAACTTCCTTGGCAGGCTGGTGTCCATTGGAAGACTTTTCCCTTCATTAGCAACTCCGTCATAGGCTTTGCTATCTTAGAGAAGTCTTTAATGAAGCGTCGATAGTATCCAGCCATCCCAAGAAAACTCCGAATATCCCTCACGCTCTGCGGTTGGTCCCACTTCAGAACATCTCTCACTTTTCCGGGATCAACCGATACCCCTTCCTTGGAGATAATGTGGCCTAGGAAAGATATTTCCTTTAGCCAAAATTGACACTTGTTAAGCTTGGCATACAATTGATGCTCACGCAATTTCTGCAAGCTTAATTTCAAATGTTCTTCATGCTCCTCCTCACTTTTTGAATACACCATAATGTCGTCGATGAAAACCACGACGAACTTGTCCAAGTACTCCATGAAAACCTTGTTCATAACGTACATGAAGTATGCGGGTGCATTTGTCAACCCAAAAGACATGACGGTATATTCATACGAACCATACCGTGTTCAAAAAGCTGTCTTGGGTATATCGGAGGGCTTAATCTTCAGCTGGAGGTATCCCGACCGAAGATCAATCTTGGAGAACACTCGGGCTCCTTTCATTTTGTCGAACAGGTCCTCTATACTGGGCAGAGGGTATTTGTTCTTGATTGTTACCTCGTTGAGAGATCTATAGTCCACGCACATTCTTTGGGTTCCATCCTTCTTGTCTACGAAGAGCACAGGAGCTCCCCATGGTGACGAGCTTGGACGTATGAAACCCTTCTCCAACTGCTCTTGAATTCATTTCTTGAGTTCTACTAGTTCATTGACGGGCATCCTATAGGGTCTCTTGGCTATGGGTGCAGTTCCGGGTACCAAATCAATGGCAAACTCAATGTCCCGATTAGGGGGCATACTTGGAAGCTCTTCCGGGAACACGTCCAAAAATTCCTGAACCACCAGAATGCTGTCCAATGTTGCTCCTTCAACGTGGTTCAAATTTGCCTTTTCAGTGGTTTGTTGGGCTGACTCAAACTCGACACGGATGCCGTGCTCATTTGTCAACTGCACGCTTCTTTCAGCACATTGGATTACCCCGTTGTGCTTACTTAACCAATCCATCCCGAGTATTATGTCAATCCCTTGGGAGTCCAAGACAATAAGGTTGGCAAGGAAGTCTACCCCCCTTATTTTAAGGCTTACTTTCGGACATACTATATTAGTCCTCATCTCTCCACCGGGAGAATTAACTAACATAGCACATTTCAAGTGGGATATGGGTAGGTGATGTTTGGCAACATATTTGGATGATATGAAGGAATGTGATGCTCCAGAATCAAACAAGATGGTGGCTGGGTTGGAGTTGGCAAGGAACATACCAATTACGACGTCCTCAACCTGTTGTGCTTCCTCAGCAGAGACATGGTTCACGTTGCCGCGAGCATAGTTCTGCTGTCCCGATTTCCTTGATTGTCCCCTCCGTTCGGTCGCGGGTTCTGCTTGGGCACGTTGCCTTGCTGTCCAGGGCCTCTCCTCGGGCACTGGTTCGCGAAGTGTCCTATCTCCCCGCATGCAAAGCATGCCCTGTTGCCTGCGGCAGCAGGTACGTTGGGGCGGGGGTTTTGAACAGGAGCGCCATTGTTAGGTCGGGGCGCAGGAGGCATGGGCACACGAGGTGCCGGTGCAACGAATTGTTGCTGTGGTGGCTGACCAGGGCGGTATGGAGGAGTGGTCGATCCATACTGCGGTGCAGGGGGCATGTACCGAGGTCGTACGTTGCTCCCTTGAGGCTGGTATGGCATCTTCCTCTTGCACTCTCGCTCGATCTCTTGGATCTTGTTTTCAACCACTATGGCCTTGTCAACCAGCTTCTAGAAGCTTACGTAGTCATTGTTGAGGAGCTGAACCTGTATCTCATTGTTCAACCCTCTCATGAACAGGTACTGCTTCCTCTGGTCTGAGTTGACATCCTCGGGGGCATACCGGGACAGTTGTGTGAACTTGTTGAGGTACTCATTCACACTTTTCTGTCCTTGGTGGAGACCTTCGAACTCCTGCCTCTTGAGCATCATTACACCAGCAGGGATGTAATGAGAGCAGAAACTTTCCTTGAACTCAGTCCAAGTGATCGTCTCCGGGTCGGCATGAGCGTTGCTCAGGGCATCCCACCAGTCAGCAGCGGCTCCCGTAAGTTGGTGCGACGCGAAGAGAACCTTCTCTCGGTCATTGCACTGTACTATGGCAAGCTTCTTCTCCATGGATTTCAATCAATCATCGGCCTCCATGGGATCACTAGCTTGAGCAAAGGTGGGTGGTCGAGTCCTCATGAACTCTCCCAGTCTGTTGTGTGCCAGCGGTGGTGGTGGCGGTGGTGAAGGAACAGGGTTGTTGTTGGCCTGCAACTGACCCAAAGTTTGGATCATGGTTTGCATAAGCTGGTTTTGCATGGCCATCAACCTTTCTAGGTTGTTCTCGCCAGCTCCAGGGTTAACAGGAACTTCCTCGTGATCATCCTCTTGGTTGTCACGGACGTTCCTTCGGCCGGCGTTTCCTCTCACCATCTGTGAGAGAGGTCAAAATAGAATAGAATGTTAGAAGGTTAGATAGGTCCCTTCAACTATATGCATCAAGGTGAGTTGGACTATATATATTCTAGCCCATATGAGGATGTGAACAAGTGCCGAAGCATCTCACACCTCTTTCTACTTACGTGTGGATATGGACAACATTTTGAGACGTCCCACAACTCACACTAAGCACATAATCACAAATAATCATCACAAGGGCTCACACAAATCCTATTCATGGTTGGTTTCCTAGGCCAAGATAGTTTCAAAGCCAATCTAAGCGTCCTAGGGTGCTTTCTTTGGTCAGCGTGGCTTAGCTACCAATCTGTGTCCAATACCAATCTGTGACTCCTATTTAAGGGTGTAACCTACTGTTAACCCGTGGCTCTAATGTCAATCTGAGGTTTCTATCTAGGCGTGTAACCTACTGTCAACCCGTGGTTCTGATACCAATCTGTGACGCCCTCAATTCCGTGGAGAACCACGGAACCGAGAACTAATGCATATGTGTGCCCAGGATGTTCATCACACATACACATATGTTCCACAAACTGAATTCAGATTATATATTACCACGAATAACAGAGTTTATTACAATATCTCATGAGTCTTGGACTCATGCTCACAGCGGAAGTCTTTATGTCTACGCAGCCGAAGTCTTTATTCTAATGCGGAAGCAATTCAACTAATGCAGAAGCAAGTCTAAGCAGAAGTGGCTCCATCTCTACACCCTCCACATGCAAGGTTGAGAACAGATCACACGCCTTAATGCTCCACTTGGTCTTCATAGTAGGCTTCTTCTGCTGCTGATGATGAAATAATAATGCAAGTTTGAGTACAATGATGTACTCAGCAAGTGCAGGAAAAACACGATATGCAGCTCATAACAAGGTAGGTATAAAAAGGCTCATTTGCAGAAAAGCAGATTTATAAAACCATGATAAAACATCAACTTAACTTTAGATGAATGTAATCCCAGCATGTATTAAATTACCAACATACCTCCATCGCTTTCCATGTTCCACCCGAACATTAACCAACCTCATTCTTACTCACGAATACCTCCTCGTATTTGCTACCATCTCACGAATACCTTCACGTATTCGCTACCATCTTATCTCATAACAACTTTATCTCACACCGAGACCCATCTCGTTGCTATGACTCAACAGTCATGCAACCATCTTATCACCCGGACTCAATAGTCCCAAAACCAAACCTTAACAAAAAACAATAACCATAACCAAGTACCTTCCCAATAACCATCCCAATAACCATCCCAACTAATCATGGCAGTTTAGCCAGGTGCTCTTTGTGGCGGACCGGAATCCGCTCATCCAGGATCGCAGAGGGTGGTGCCGCGCGATGCGACACCCGACAGCACACATCATAAGAACACGATATATTACATGGGAAAAACAGCTGAAACTGTACAAACAAGTACAAACTTCAGTTACAACTATTGTTCTATTACACAGCGGAAGACTACACTATACAACTCACGCCCGCCTATTTAGCAAAAGTCGGTTGCCCAGCCCTAGGGCAACCCACACTAGCTGCACGTCTCAGCTCAGCGCGGCGTGTACGGCTCCCACTCAGCCGTGGTCCCCAACGGAGGGTAACCCTCGCCGGTGGACTCGTACTCCGAGTCCGTGGGTGGCTCCTCACCTGAAAAACACTTAAGCAGCAACCGTGAGCACAAAGGCTCAGCAAGGCTTAACCGACTCACCTAAGCATGAAACTCTATATGAGGGGTACAATGAACATAGGATAGTAACATTTCAGCAAAAGGACACGCCTACAAGTTCATCCTTAGTTCATCTTTTAGCAACAAGTTAACAGTTCATGAAATCTGAACTTTAGTAAGCAGTATTTGGTGGCACACATGTAGCAATACAATTATATCAATCAGCATCATTGAGTCAACATATTTCATTCATTAGTCTACGTTACGACACAGTGAACAAGCAGTACTCGTCACCGCGAGGGACGGCGAATCGACTCGATATACACCTGCAGGGAAAACCCAAAGAGCACGTCACGTACGCCCACCCGTGGAGCTGCACAGCACGCTCACTCGATGTCATACGGGACAACCTTTCACCCAACAGCCCAAACGTCGAACCGGTCGCACCGAAACGAGCAGGAGGTTCCCCACACGGAGCATCTCTCTATGCCCGTTGGCAGATTTCCACCTTGCTGCCCTCAACCTACACCTATAAATCGGTGTGCTATGCCTCGACGCCCGGAGGTTTAGGCTACATCGGTTTATCGGGGCCCATATATCCGATATGCCTTCGGTACGTTGAATACTTGTTCAGCAGGTCCGCACACGGATCGGTCCTCAATCGACACGGGCAGGGCTGCGCACACAAGACTCTCTCTTGCTGCGCCCTAGCCCCTGCCTAGTCTCATTTTTATTACTAAAGTGATCTCACATCACTCAACCGAACCCGTGTGTCCCAAGCCTATCTCACGAGTAGATTCCAACTACTCGACTTGTACCGAAGTCCTATGACTCATTAAGCATAGCATGTCTACTCGAGGTCCTTGACACTACCCTCACTCTTTTAGGAACCTTTGGTTATGCAAGTGGGGTTTCATTCATCCTATACCTAATGCACATACATACTTCATATGACACATGTATACAAAGGAAAAATTATAAAAGGGTTAATGCAAACCGGGGCTTGCCTTGTTGCTGCTGGTCAGGAGTTAGTTCTTCGTCCGGAAGGAGGAAGTCCAGCACTTCCGGAGTCTCTTCTTCAACGGCTACACGTTAACGAAATACTATACTTTAATTTAGATGCAAATGTGAGTTTTAGAGTAAACTTCTACTATTGGTTCTAATAACCAGCCTCTAACACCTGGAACTTTGTTTAAGAATTTAAATATGAACTGGTGTTGGTGGTTTGGCTTGGACATAATCACATGGTTAAATGCTAAGTGGTATTCCCCCTTTTCCATATTAATCCCTTAATTGGTTAAACAGGACAGGGGTGATCTAGAGCTCCAATGGAGCTGAGAATTTTTGTGTGAATTCCTTGTCACAAGAAAACTCTCTGGACCAAACATTAGCACTTTTCATGGAGTGGTTTGCTCAGAATAATTCTCTTGGCAAATCAGCAAGGAAGAATTTATCCTGAGGTAATACCCCTGTTCATACCCAACTTAGTGAACTATAATTTCAATTATAGCTCCTAGAGTTTGCATGAATTTTCCTAGCATTTTAGGAGTCAAGGTTTGCCCAGAATTGAATTTCCAAGTTTTGGAAATTCTCTGAAAATGTTTCTGCATTCAAATGAACACAGCACCTTCCAATTTGAATTGCTCTGACCAAATCAACTCCAAATGGTCTGAAACTTTTACAGGGGTTTACTAATGTCCTAAAGAACATTCTGGTAAAATTTGGGGATTTTTGGCTGAACCAAACTCCCTCTAAAATTCTTTTGCTGAAAAGCTTTAAAAAATTTTCCAGAATTAATTATTGGGTTTCATACAAATTGGGTTGTGTATTTGGACATAACTAGGCAATAGGAATCCAACCCAATTTGAATCACTAAATTTGGAGCTTCCTAGCAAAAGTTATGCAATTCCAAAGTTTGCACTAAAACTGGAAATTCCAAAATGTTTAAATCCTGCGGGTGGGACCCACTCCTCGAGCCGGCCCACTCAGAAAGCGGCCACACCGCGGCCCACGGGGTTTTACCCGCGCTGCCGCACCGAATCCCGGCCGCAAACCCGATCCCCGCGCGAGATCAGAGGCTGACCGGTGGACCCGGCACCCCCTTCGTCTACCTCGCGCTCTCCCGCAGTTCCCGTGGCGGCGCTTCGCCGGAGCGCTCGCCGCCGGGCGTTTCCCCGCCCGACCTTTGACAAAACTTGCCGCCTGTGCCTAACTCGACTCGGAGAACACGCTGGTGCCCTCACCGGAGCTCGGCAATGGCCGGAACTATGCCCGCGACGGCGACAGAGCCTCCCTCTGCTCCGGTGACGTTGTCCGGGCTACTCCGGGCCTTATTTCTCAAGCGGTTTGCTCCTAAAGCTCCACCGTGGCATGCTGTGCACGAATATGAGCTCGGTTGGCCATGGAAATAGCCGGAACTGGGACCTCACCGTCGACCTAGGCTCGATATCGACTGTTGCTCGAAAAACTTGGATATCAGCGCAAAGGCTCGATGGTTTTCGATGGTTTTGGATCCTAGGTGGCCGTGGGGGCGTGTAGAACCTATGCTCAGCTAGGTTTACGCTGTGCAGGACCGATCGCTGCGAATTTTAGCATTTCTGCTCACTCGTTTATGTCGAGCACCGAGGACTAGCCGGGGAAATACTCCCCCTACAAAGCATGGAAGAGGGTAGGGTCTTCACCTTGAGCTCGAGCAGTCCCCGGCGCGTGTCTTTGCTGTTGAACTCCGGTCGCGAGGTCGCCTGGATCAACGGCGCGACGAGGAGCCGAGGGGAGCGGCGGTGTCGTTTTTCGTTTCGGGTAGGAACGGCAAAGCGGAGGAGATGAGGCTGGCTCACGTGGGCTGGGGACTTAAACCGCGTCGGGCACGCGTGCGCTCGGTCGCCGAGCAGGAGGTGGCGAGGCGAGGCGGTCGGACGCCGGTGCTGTCCGCAGCTGGCGCGAGGTGTTCGACCGACATCGGGAGAAAACAGCCACGCTCGGTTTGGGAAACAGTCCTCCCACTGACTTGTGGGCCCCCTCTCCCCCCTAATCTCTTTTTCCAAATTCTGCTGCAAATATCTCAGCTACTCTCCATTTAATGAGAGACTTAGCCTCCAAGTATTGGTTTGAATTTGAGTTCTCAAATTCAAACTTTGTTTGGTCAAGTTTGCTTCATATTCAAACTGAAATTCAAATTCAGTTTTGAATTCTTGCAAACTTAGCTCTTGACAAGATGAGCTCCAATGGAGATGAAACTTGGTGGGTTTACTCAGAAAAATGTGCTGAGTGTAGATATGGGGCTAACTTTTGAATTTGGGTCATGAAAGTTGCTGCAATTTGAATTTACATTCAAATTGGCCTCCTTTTGAAATAACCCAAAAGTGCTTCAAAAAGTGTTGAATTTGCATGAGCTTTGGACTGAACCTTCCCAAGACTTTTTAAATTCTAGGGGTGAGCTCAACTTCTCATGTTCATGTGTAGAAACCCTACTTTGTGAAAGTGAAGGCTTTCCCTTCTAATCACTCCTTTGATGGAGGTCACTTGCTCTCCACAATATTTCACAATCTACCCACAACAAAACTGTTGTGTTGTGAGGTGCAGAAAAGTTTTTGCAAGTCCCTTTTCTTGGGCTTTTACATCCCTCCCCCCTTAAAAGAATCTCGTCCCGAGATTATAAAAGAAGAGATAGCGATGTAATAGGGACTTACCCGCGTTGAGAAGCCATGAACTCCGGGTAATTTGAGCGAAGGAACTCCTCGCTCTCCCACGTCGCTTCTTCGGCGGTGTGGTTGCTCCAAAGTATTTTGTAGAACCACAACGTTTTGCTGCGTGTGGTTCTGGCTTTCTCATCAAGATTTCCCACCGGATATTCATCATATGTTAAATCCGGTTTCAGCTCGCCGATGTCTTCGGTAGGAACAGCAGCTGTATGCTTCAAGCATTTTCGCAGTTGCGAAACATGGAAAATATCATGGACACCAGCCAGAGATGCCGGTAGTTCCAATCGATACGCCGCTGGTCCACACTTCTCGGTGATAGCGTAGGGTCCAATGAAACGGGGAGCGAGCTTCCCCTTCACACCGAATCGGTGCACGCCCTTCATTGGAGACACGCGGAGGTACACGTGTTCCCCAACGTCAAAGTGCAACGGCCTACGCCTCTTATCAGCGTAGCTCTTCTGTCGGGATTGAGCGGCCTTCAAATTGGCTTGAATTGCCCGAACGCGCTCCTCGGCGTCGTTCACCACATCAACCCCGAATGTGACCCTTTCACCGGACTCGCACCAATTTAATGGGGTGCGGCATTTACGACCGTAGAGAGCTTCGTAAGGTGCCATCTTGATACTCGCTTGATAACCGTTGTTGTACGAGAATTCCGCCAATGGTAGGTGATCATCCCAGTTCCTACCATGGTGGATGGCACATGCTCTCAACATGTCTTCCAGAACTTGGTTCACCCTCTCTGTCTGGCCATCTGTCTGAGGGTGATAAGCGGAGCTCCTGATCAACTTAGTACCCAATGCAGCGTGTAGCTGCTCCCAGAAGCGAGATACAAATAATGCACCTCGATCTGAGACAATGGTCTTGGGTACCCCGTATAGGCATAGAATCTTCGCTATGTATAGCTCCGCATATTTGCCGGCATTGTAACGTGTATTCATCGGAATGAAGTGAGCCGTCTTGGTTAACCGATCAACGATTACCCATATGGAATCATGCTTGTTGGCTGTTAGGGGTAATCCCACAATGAAATCCATGCTCACATCTTCCCATTTCCATGCCGGGATCTTCAGGGGTTGCAGCAGCCCTGATTTCTTCATATGATCAGCTTTCACTCGTCTACACGTATCGCACTCGGATACGTACTTAGCTACCTCCCGCTTCATCCGTGTCCACCAAAATTTCTTTTTCAAATCTTGGTACATTTTGTTGCTGCCCGGATGAATGGAGTAGTTGGACAAGTGAGCTTCATCGAGGATCTTTTTCCTCAACTCCATATCTCGGGGTACGACTATGCGGTCACTGAACCACAACGTCCCCTCACCATCTTTCCGGAAACATTTGATCTCCCCATTGTCAATTCGTCTCCGGAGATGTGCCATGCCTTTATCATTTTTCTGAGCTGCAATGATGTCCTCCCTAATAGTAGGGATGAGGGCAAGGTTGTACAGCGATCCATAAGGAACCAAGTATAAACTTGGCTCTTCCTCCTCCACCGGTGTAATGGTGAGGTGATGGACATGTGATTTCCGACTCAGCGCGTCGGCAACCACATTCGCCTTGCCGGGGTGGTAATGGATCTCAATCTCATAATCTTTGATCAGTTCTAACCACCTCCTCTGCCTCATGTTCAGCTCCTTCTGGGTGAAAATGTATTTCAAGCTCTTGTGGTCGGTGTAGAGATGCACCAAGTTCCCCAGGAGATAGTGCCTCCACATTTTCAGCGCCAACACCATGGCAGCAAGTTCAAGATCGTGAGTCGGGTAGTGCTGCTCATGGTTCCGAAGTTGGCGTGAGCCATAAGCGACCACACGTCCTTCCTGCATCAACACGCAGCCGAGCCCAATACCGGACGCGTCACAATACACGTCGAAGGGCTTTGTTGTATCCGGCTGAGCTAATACCGGGGCTGTTGTGAGATGCTTCACCAATGTTCGGAACGCTCCTTCACACGCCGTGTTCCAAACATATTTTGTCCCTTTCTTCAGCAACTCTGTCATCGGCTTAGCGAGCTTGGAGAAACTTGGAATGAATCTCCGGTAGTATCCCGCTAACCCGAGGAAGCTTCTGACTTCATGAACTGAAGTGGGAGCTTTCCATTTCAACACTTGCTCGATTTTACTTGGGTCAACCGCAATGCCTTCAGCTGAGATGATATGTCCCAAGAATGGCACTTGGCTGATCCAAAATTCGCATTTGCTGAACTTGGCGTAGAGCTTGTGGTCTCGCAATCGTTGAAGAACGATCCGTAAGTGTTCGGCATGTTCAGCTTCAGTCTTGGAGTAGACCAAGATGTCGTCGATGAACACTACCACGAACTTGTCCAGCTCCGGCATGAACACCGAGTTCATGAGATACATGAAATGGGCTGGAGCATTTGTGAGACCAAAGGACATGACGAGATATTCGTATAAGCCGTATCTCGTCGAGAATGCCGTCTTCGGGATATCCTCCGCCCGGATCTTGATCTGGTGATATCCAGAGCGAAGGTCCATCTTTGAGAATACACTTGCCCCCACCAGTTGATCAAACAAGATGTCAATACGGGGCAGTGGGTACTTATTCTTGATGGTGATGGCGTTGAGCGGCCGGTAATCTACACACAGCCTCAGGGTTTCATCCTTCTTCTTTACAAATAGCGCCGAGCATCCCCAAGGCGATGAACTTGGCCTAATGAAACCCTTGCTCAACAGATCATTGAGCTGTTCTTTCAGTTCAGCCAGCTCATTCGGAGCCATCTTGTATGGTCTCCGTGAGATGGACGTAGTCCCGGGTGCAAGTTCAATCTTGAACTCGACATCCCGCTCAGGTGGCATGCCCGGAAGATCGTCCGGGAACACGTCGGGATACTCCCGGACTACGGGGATGTCTTCTAACTTGAGAACTTCAGCATTATTAATTGCTAAAACTTCCCGGACTGGCGTGTCTAACACCATGGAATGCGGACGGTGGAATGGAGAATTTAAGTGAACCGTCCGTGTCCGAATCTCTAGGACAGCGCCATGGTATTGCAGCCATGACATCCCTAAGATTGCATCAATCTTTTGTCCCATAAGGATTATCAAGGTGGTGGGATATAGTTTCCCACCTAAGCACAGAGGTGCCTTTGGAATCATCATATTAGCTGAAATCTTCCCTCCCGGTGAGCAGATCATATAAGTGCAGTCGGTTGGGAAGACTTGCAATTGATGTTTACCCACATAGGATGCACTTATAAAGCTGTGGGTTGCACCAGAATCAAATAATATGACGATGGCTTGATTGTTGAGAGTGAACGTACCCGCCAGCACGTTGTCTCCCTCTGGGGCGTCCTCATTGTCGAGGTTGCGGACGCCTCCAGTCCGCTGACCAACCTTCTTCGCCGGAGGTCGGCCTCGAGCACCGCCCTGAATCTGGGCTTGCCCGCTACTCTGCTGCCCCTGGGGACAGTCCTTCACAAAGTGGCCCGCCTGGCCACACGTGAAGCAGGTGAAACGGTGCGGTCCCCCGCTGATCGGTGGACGGAATCCCGGGGCGCGTTGTGGCGGTGGAAACGCCCGGGGTACCGTCTGCTGCTGCTGCTGTCTTGGTGGTGGCATCGGCGGACGGAACGGAGGTGCCTGAAAGGGACGTACCCCGAACCGTTGCGGTCGCGCCGGTGGTTGCCACTGCTGCCCGGATGGTGTCCGATACACCATACGGTACTTCTGGGGAGCGCCACTCCCACCGCTGCTAGGTGGAGCGCTGCGCTTCCTCTGCTCAGCTGCTAACTCCCGCTGAGCGTCCTCTTGCATGATGGCGGCATTGACTAGGTCGTTGAATGTGCCGCGGTTCCATTGTACGAGGTGGGTCTTCATTTCGGGGTGTAACCCCCGATAGAAGTGCTCCCTCTTCTTCTCCTCCGTGGAGATGTAGTCTGACGCATACTGCGCCAGATGGTTGAAGGCACGGGAGTAGTCGTGGGCACTCCTCCCGCCCTGCTTCAGTTCCAAAAATTCTTGGAACTTCCTCTTCATTATCCCGGGAGGAATGTGATAGGCGCGGAACGCCTCCCGGAACTCTTGCCATTCCACGGCATGGCCAGCCGGACGTGAGGCGACATAATTCGCCCACCACGCACCAGCGGCACCGTGGAGCTGCTGTGCTGCGAACAGTGTCTTCTGCCGCTCCGTACACTGGAGCAGCCTGAACTTGGACTCGATAGTCCGCAGCCAGTTGTCCGCCTCCAGTGGTTCTTCAGCTTCGGTGAACACCGGAGGGTGCGTACTCATGAAATTTGAGTACGACACTTCGCGGGGCTCACGAGGCCCTCGCTCTTGACGTCCTCCCGCCTGGGACGTATTCTGCACGATCGTGCGGAGCAGGTCGGTCTGCTCCTCACGACCTCCCACCAATGCCGTTATCACATCCGCTAGAGTAAGCGGAGGCGGCGGTGGTGGCTGCTGCTGCGGGGTGCTGTCGTAGGCCGGTGGCTGGGAGTCATCGCCTCCACCTTGGCTAGAGCCACCAACCTCGTGCGTGGTCCTAGTATGAACCATCTGCAACCATACGACATTAACCATCAGTCCCGCAACATTTTGCATGCAGTCCAATAGAACTGGGCGGAAAAACACTATGACAACAAAACATGCGAAATATCTCGTAAGTAGATAATGTAATAACTTTGCACAAGCTACACCATTACCAGACCAAACACAAGTTAGTTTAATCCAACTTGATGAACCCCCTCTTTGGAAGCTCACCATAACTGGGTTTGGTCTTTACGAGACATTATTATCGCCCTTAGGGTTCAACACCCCCTTCAATGAGTTCAACTGTCATTCTTCTGTCAGAATGACCAGTTGCTACCTATTCCAAGTTTTGATCCGGTTATGGGCATTTTCATGACTCAAGTTGAATACCAAAGTTAAAGTTAACTTCAGTATCTTTCCAACGAGTACTCATTTGCCCCCAGATCAGCTTTGGTTAAAAAGTTATGCTAATTCAAAGTCAGCAGAATTTCTGGAAGAATTTTAACAGCACCTCCCTTGGAAGTGGCTGTTTTCAATCCTGATTTCCACTAATTCTATGCTGAAACTTCAGAAACTTTGAATTGCAAAGATGTCAAACATCTTCTACTCTTTCTAAGGATGTATTATATGACAATTTTAGATTTTTCTACTGGGAGTTATATTTGAAAAACAGATCAGTTAAGAGGATGTTTTACTCTGCCCTAGTTCTGGACAGTTTACATTTCTCTGGGCTTTAAGCCATCTTCAGGTAAGTTTCAGCTCTGGAAGTCTACAACAAAGTTGTAGAGCACTTCAATACCTTTCCATAGCTATGTAGCACCACCTCTGGGCTAAAAGACCGGTGAGTTACGCCCTGTTGAAGATCAGCAAACATGCTGCCCAAAACAGAGCACTCTGTTTTTCAGTCTTTTTGGAACTACAATCATCACTATCCCATTCTTATACCCAACCAGGGTCCTAACTGTTGAACCTATAGATTTTTTTATTCTTCGTTATCATTATACTCATGCATATGCCTACAATATCTCGGTACTACGTTCCTCACAAAAGAAAATCCGAACCGGATCATGCCGGTATATACGTCTCAAATGTGGCACTAAACGGTCTCTCGCACACGTTTTCTACACGGATACATACGTGGTTAGTACCTGCAGAAAACCACACAATAATGGTGCACTCAATGGTTATTCATTTCAGGCAGTTCCATATTTGAAAGTAAATACAAACGCCCGTATCATTGTCATACGGCCGTCCTTGAGTTAGGTCACGTCCCAAGGTACGTGATCGTGTTTCAACACCACACGACGGGGAACCCGAGTATGTCATGAACGGGTCGTCACGGTTGGGAATGTTATCAACCCAACAGATACCACCTACTGCCCTGCAGGGCACGCCGATGGCAAGCGCTGCGTATGTCCTCCTGGGCTATATCCAGACGAACACACTCTCGCGTTACTGACCACGCGATGGGGTCTCCACTTACTTGCCTAATGCACGCTAGGGATCAGCGTTTCATATGAACTCAGGAACATGAAGAGTTCAATAGGTTCATATTAACATCTCACACCAAGCTGTGAGACTCTATCCCTGAACCACGTTCCTCGTCAGGGAGAGCTAACCGAAATTGAACCGCTTTCGGTGGCGTTCCTTACCATACTTACCAGAGCGTAGGTGCGTCGTTACATAATTGAAATTCAGAATTATAACACATAAGTTAGTCTTTGCCACTTTAAGTAACTATGCTAATATAGTCCTTACTTGGGCAACTACCGAATCCTCACCGTATACCTAAGTTTTTCCCATAATGCAGTCCTTTAGTACTGTGCTATCCCCACTGCAGCTCTGATACCAGGCTGTGGCGGACCGGAATCCGCTCATCCAGGATCGCAGAGGGTGGTGCCGCGCGATGCGACACCCGACAGCACACATCATAAGAACACGATATATTACATGGGAAAAACAGCTGAAACTGTACAAACAAGTACAAACTTCAGTTACAACTATTGTTCTATTACACAGCGGAAGACTACACTATACAACTCACGCCCGCCTATTTAGCAAAAGTCGGTTGCCCAGCCCTAGGGCAACCCACACTAGCTGCACGTCTCAGCTCAGCGCGGCGTGTACGGCTCCCACTCAGCCGTGGTCCCCAACGGAGGGTAACCCTCGCCGGTGGACTCGTACTCCGAGTCCGTGGGTGGCTCCTCACCTGAAAAACACTTAAGCAGCAACCGTGAGCACAAAGGCTCAGCAAGGCTTAACCGACTCACCTAAGCATGAAACTCTATATGAGGGGTACAATGAACATAGGATAGTAACATTTCAGCAAAAGGACACGCCTACAAGTTCATCCTTAGTTCATCTTTTAGCAACAAGTTAACAGTTCATGAAATCTGAACTTTAGTAAGCAGTATTTGGTGGCACACATGTAGCAATACAATTATATCAATCAGCATCATTGAGTCAACATATTTCATCCATTAGTCTACGTTACGACACAGTGAACAAGCAGTACTCGTCACCGCGAGGGACGGCGAATCGACTCGATATACACCTGCAGGGAAAACCCAAAGAGCACGTCACGTACGCCCACCCGTGGAGCTGCACAGCACGCTCACTCGATGTCATACGGGACAACCTTTCACCCAACAGCCCAAACGTCGAACCGGTCGCACCGAAACGAGCAGGAGGTTCCCCACACGGAGCATCTCTCTATGCCCGTTGGCAGATTTCCACCTTGCTGCCCTCAACCTACACCTATAAATCGGTGTGCTATGCCTCGACGCCCGGAGGTTTAGGCTACATCGGTTTATCGGGGCCCATATATCCGATATGCCTTCGGTACGTTCAATACTTGTTCAGCAGGTCCGCACACGGATCGGTCCTCAATCGACACGGGCAGGGCTGCGCACACAAGACTCTCTCTTGCTGCGCCCTAGCCCCTGCCTAGTCTCATTTTTATTACTAAAGTGATCTCACATCACTCAACCGAACCCGTGTGTCCCAAGCCTATCTCGCGAGTAGATTCCAACTACTCGACTTGTACCGAAGTCCTATGACTCATTAAGCATAGCATGTCTACTCGAGGTCCTTGACACTACCCTCACTCTTTTAGGAACCTTTGGTTATGCAAGTGGGGTTTCATTCATCCTATACCTAATGCACATACATACTTCATATGACACATGTATACAAAGGAAAAATTATAAAAGGGTTAATGCAAACCGGGGCTTGCCTTGTTGCTGCTGGTCAGGAGTTAGTTCTTCGTCCGGAAGGAGGAAGTCCAGCACTTCCGGAGTCTCTTCTTCAACGGCTACACGTTAACGAAATACTATACTTTAATTTAGATGCAAATGTGAGTTTTAGAGTAAACTTCTACTATTGGTTCTAATAACCAGCCTCTAACACCTGGAACTTTGTTTAAGAATTTAAATATGAACTGGTGTTGGTGGTTTGGCTTGGACTTAATCACATGGTTAAATGCTAAGTGGTATTCCCCCTTTTCCATATTAATCCCTTAATTGGTTAAACAGGACAGGGGTGATCTAGAGCTCCAATGGAGCTGAGAATTTTTGTGTGAATTCCTTGTCACAAGAAAACTCTCTGGACCAAACATTAGCACTTTTCATGGAGTGGTTTGCTCAGAATAATTCTCTTGGCAAATCAGCAAGGAAGAATTTATCCTGAGGTAATACCCCTGTTCATACCCAACTTAGTGAACTATAATTTCAATTATAGCTCCTAGAGTTTGCATGAATTTTCCTAGCATTTTTGGAGTCAAGGTTTGCCCAGAATTGAATTTCCAAGTTTTGGAAATTCTCTGAAAATGTTTCTGCATTCAAATGAACACAGCACCTTCCAATTTGAATTGCTCTGACCAAATCAACTCCAAATGGTCTGAAACTTTTACAGGGGTTTACTAATGTCCTAAAGAACATTCTGGTAAAATTTGGGGATTTTTGGCTGAACCAAACTCCCTCTAAAATTCTTTTGCTGAAAAGCTTTAAAGAATTTTCCAGAATTAATTATTGGGTTTCATACAAATTGGGTTGTGTATTTGGACAGAACTAGGCAAGAGGAATCCAACCCAATTTGAATCACTAAATTTGGAGCTTCCTAGCAAAAGTTATGCAATTCCAAAGTTTGCACTAAAACTGGAAATTCCAAAATGTTTAAATCCTGCGGGTGGGACCCACTCCTCGAGCCGGCCCACTCAGAAAGCGGCCACACCGCGGCCCACGGGGTTTTACCCGCGCTGCCGCACCGAATCCCGGCCGCAAACCCGATCCCCGCGCGAGATCAGAGGCTGACCGGTGGACCCGGCACCCCCTTCGTCTACCTCGCGCTCTCCCGCAGTTCCCGTGGCGGCGCTTCGCCGGAGCGCTCGCCGCCGGGCGTTTCCCCGCCCGACCTTTGACAAAACTTGCCGCCTGTGCCTAACTCGACTCGGAGAACACGCTGGTGCCCTCACCGGAGCTCGGCAATGGCCGGAACTATGCCCGCGACGGCGACAGAGCCTCCCTCTGCTCCGGTGACGTCGTCCGGGCTACTCCGGGCCTTATTTCTCAAGTGGTTTGCTCCTAAAGCTCCACCGTGGCATGCTGCGCACGAATATGAGCTCGGTTGGCCATGGAAATAGCCGGAACTGGGACCTCACCGTCGACCTAGGCCCGATATCGACTGTTGCTCGAAAAACTTGGATATCAGCGCAAAGGCTCGATGGTTTTCGATGGTTTTGGATCCTAGGTGGCCGTGGGGGCGTGTAGAACCTATGCTCAGCTAGGTTTACGCTGTGCAGGACCGATCGCTGCAAATTTTAGCCGAGGACTAGCCGGGGAAATACTCCCCCTACAAAGCATGGAAGAGAGTAGGGTCTTCACCTTGAGCTCGAGCAGTCCCCGGCGCGTGTCTTTGCTGTTGAACTCCGGTCGCGAGGTCGCCTGGATCAACGGCGCGACGAGGAGCCGAGGGGAGCGGCGGTGTCGTTTTTCGTTTCGGGTAGGAACGGCAAAGCGGAGGAGATGAGGCTGGCTCACGTGGGCTGGGGACTTAAACCGCGTCGGGCACGCGTGCGCTCGGTCGCCGAGCAGGAGGTGGCGAGGCGAGGCGGTCGGACGCCGGTGCTGTCCGCAGCTGGTGCGAGGTGTTCGACCGACGTCGGGAGAAAACAGCCACGCTCGGTTTGGGAAACAGTCCTCCCACTGACTTGTGGGCCCCCTCTCCCCCCTAATCTCATTTTCCAAATTCTGCTGCAAATATCTCAGCTACTCTCCATTTAATGAGAGACTTAGCCTCCAAGTATTGGTTTGAATTTGAGTTCTCAAATTCAAACTTTGTTTGGTCAAGTTTGCTTCATATTCAAACTGAAATTCAAATTCAGTTTTGAATTCTTGCAAACTTAGCTCTTGACAAGATGAGCTCCAATGGAGATGAAACTTGGTGGGTTTACTCAGAAAAATGTGCTGAGTGTAGATATGGGGCTAACTTTTGAATTTGGGTCATGAAAGTTGCTGCAATTTGAATTTACATTCAAATTGGCCTCCTTTTGAAATAACCCAAAAGTGCTTCAAAAAGTGTTGAATTTGCATGAGCTTTGGACTGAACCTTCCCAAGACTTTTTAAATTCTAGGGGTGAGCTCAACTTCTCATGTTCATGTGTAGAAACCCTACTTTGTGAAAGTGAAGGCTTTCCCTTCTAATCACTCCTTTGATGGAGGTCACTTGCTCTCCACAATATTTCACAATCTACCCACAACAAAACTGTTGTGTTGTGAGGTGCAGAAAAGTTTTTGCAAGTCCCTTTTCTTGGGCTTTTACACTCTTGACCGTAAGCTCGGCTATCATGATAGTTTTAGACTCTGCAGAGTTTGCACCTCTTTACCCACAAGTTTGTGATTTCGTCACCCATCGACGACTGCAGAACCTCCATTATACCAGTACACAACCGTCGGTGTATGGTCAAGAGATCACAAAATAGCCTTTACAAAGGGGCTACTAGATGTATGGACTCACTAAGGTTTCACCGGTAGGCTAGTATCTCCAATTCTCCCACCCACGGGCCCCCTCTTGTGCGATGCAGTTCCCAGGGCAGTCCTCACTCGACTCCCATTCCCCGTGCCTTCCACAGTCCATAACACTCTAGCAACTTACCTAATTACTCAGCTAAGCCGCACCCATACTTGGCCTTGTGGTGGCACTGTTATCCTGCCATGTGCATGCATGAACCGGTCCTTAGATCTACGGCAAGTAAAACCACCATCTCATGCTACCTCATTCACAAACCCAGTCTTGCCTAGATCTCCCTTAGATCCATGTTCATTAACATCATCAGTTTCTCATATCATTACGAGTGCAGTTAGCTAGACACATCTATCTCGCTTCCCAATCCCATGGACTCAGCGAAGCATAAAACAAAAACCATACGTGACTCATAAACTTCCCAGGCGACAAGGGTGGTTTAACCAACACTAGTAAACTCCTATAAAAGGGTTTCCCATCATGCTTGACTCAGCACATCACACCTTTTCGCAAAACAAAACAGTTTAACCCAAAACATAGGATCAATATGGTCAAGGAGCACTTGCCTTGTTCTTGCGGTTCCGGTTGTTCTTGGATCTCAAAACCTTGTTGCTGCAGTTCATCGTAGACAGCTCCCTGAGCTTGTCCTGCTATGTAGGATCACGTGCATACAAGATTCACAGCAATCAATATCATGCACAAACCTTAAACTAGATGCGAGGATGCATATGCATGTTATCCTATGATTAGTTTTATTAGATTGGTTTGTACGTGTTCTTGCATGGCTTGCATGGACAGAGGTGTTCGGATCAAAGGTGGACGTAGCGATGATCTTGTCTTTTAGATCAACCTGATCATCAAGTGATCTGTCCACGAGAAGGCTTCTGTTCGAAAGGAATCAAAGAATAGATGCAAAAAGAACACAACGATGTCATAAGGTGGTATTGGAGACCTACCTTACGTTCTTCTGGGTCTCGAGGTCCTTCTCAGATCGTTGGGCTTTCCTCCGGCGTTCTTCCTTGCTGCACTCCGGCGATTGTCTACTCGGCGGGTTGGGACTTAGTGCTCTAAGTCGTCGGCTCAGGAGTTGGAAAAGAAGTTTGTGATTTCGGCCAGGGGTTCTGGGTTCTATTTATAATCGGGAAGAGAAGAGTCCTAATCTGATTGTATCCCGAATATGAGTCCTGTTTGAATCTTACAACTTATCTTTAGTTGATTTGGTGCGGTATGATCGTAGAATTCTAACCAATTCAAATGGCTCATGGGTGAATAATTTGAATCACCATGGGCATTTTGGGGCTTACTGTTTACAACAGGGATGAGGAGTTAATTTCAGAGGTTAAACTTGAGTGTGGGACCCACATGTCATAGAGATAAGGGGGAAGACTTGCACACAAAGTCACAGCCTCGATGAGAAATTCCACCGAGCAGCTGCCGGCTGTGCCACCGAGAAGCAACCGGCGCCACCAGCTGCTCCTTCCTTCGCGCGCTGGCGCCCCGGACGGCCTGCTCGCGCCCCCACGCGACCTTTACCGCCTCATCCCGAGCGGAGACCGGCTGCCTTATTATCCTCGCGGGCAACACCGAGCAGCGGCATTCTGTTTCTCCGAGCTCTCGGTCGATCGGAAAAATGGAGCAAACAATCGCGCCTCACATCCCCGAGCTGCTAGGCAGAACCCTGAGCTCGAGCACCACTTTCACGACGCCTAAACCACCGAGTTTTGGCTTCTGTTCCCGTGATCAACGACGACCGCCGTGACTGAGCTGAAGAACGGTGATCGGTCTCATGTGGGCAGCACACCACAGTGACGCGACCCGCTCAACCGAGACAGGCCACTCGCCCGGGAATCGCATTGGGTGGTGCCGTGTTATGCGGCACCCAACAACACACATATGAGGAACAATGTATTACATAAAACAATAGCGGAAGCTTACAAGTTTTTCTTTGTAAATACTTTACATCAAGTAGCTACAGCGGAAGTCTTTATCAACTCACGTCGAATAACTAAGAGCATTCGAGATGAAGTCCAGCCCACGGACTCCTCTCGCTAGCGACACGAAGACAAGCAGCAGCGGCTCGGTTCTCCATGTGTTACCTGACTCGGGAGTTCCCGAGTCTCACCGGACAACCTTCTTTTCAGCATCGTTGTTATCCTGCAAAACCACTTATATAGCAAGCGTGAGCACATAGGCTCAGCAAGTCTGACCCGTCTCTCCTAAGCAAGAAACTCTACATGCAAGACGGTTGCAATTGGGTTGGCTAGATTTGCATAAAGGACTCGCCTAAAGTTGATCCTTAACTTTCAGATTTCAAGCCTCATTGTGCAGACCTTGAGCCGAAAAGCATCGCAACTCCACAATCAAACAAGAAACGCTTTGTTGCGATGCTCCTTGCACAAAGTGAAAGTAAACTTTAATGAGCCTATCTCTAATTCAATCATGATTGCAATACAAGTTATAGCACAGCCTTATCAAGTTCAAAGATAAACAATTCCAGTTGTTACTACGTCAAGACGCAGTGGGCAAGTATGCTCATATAACCGCGAGCGACGGTGATTCGAATCAGTACACGCCCGGACTACACGACACGTACACCCGTACTCCGAGCTGCCGGCAGCAACCTCGACTGACGTTGTACGCGGCCACCTTTCCCAAGATCTTCCACATTGGACGCAGTCCAACTGCCCCGAGTACGCAAGTTCCCTCAAGGTGCATACCCGCTGTGGTATGTTCTTGAGCGAGTTACCTCCTGCTACCCTGACGCCGAAAGCCTAAGGCAGTTGGAAAAGTTCCACTATGGATCTCCCAAGGTACATCGGTTTCCTGGGTCCCATATAGCCAGTATGTGCCCGGTACACAACTCAAACTTGTCCAACAGGGCCAAGCACGGACGGGCCTTAACCGACACAGGCAGGGCTATGCACGCACGGCCTGCAACCTGCTGCATCTAAACCTCCCTGCCCGGTCTCCATTTCTTAAGTGTGAACTTTCATCATTCTTTCTAATTCGGACCCGTTCCGAGTAAACCAGCCCTAAACTCGCGAGTAGATTCCAACTACTCGTCTTCTACCGGACCTTTCCTACTAACATTAGCATAGCCAAATTCCCTCGAGGAGTTGCTATTCTACCCTTTCTCTCATAGGTGTTTCTGGTCATGCAAGTGGAGTTTTCAATATCATCTAGACGTAATGCAATCAACGATGCAAAGCTATGATCTCTACAAATGAAAATGTTTTATAAAATGGTTCAAGTGCAAACCGGGGCTTGCCTGTTTTGCAGGGGACTACTGTTACAATCAGTTAGTGATGATCACTTGGAGCTTGATCACTTGTTCTCCTCCCTCCTTGATCTTCACTCCAAGTCCTCCTCACCTTCTTCACGTATATACTACACGTTATGATCATGCATATGTATTTAATTGAAAAGATTTTGCTCATAAGATCTAATGACCATTTAAAACTGGAACTTTGTTTAAGAATTTAAAATGACACTGGTGCTAGTGGTTTGGGTTGGGCTTAAACACTAAGATCAAGTGTTGAGTGCTTCTTTCCACTTAAGTGTTGATCACCTTACGAGATCACACATGACAGTGGTGATCCAGAGCCCTAATGGAGCTGAGAATTTTCATGTGAGTTCCTTGTCACAAGAAGTTCTCTGGACCAAAATTTAGCACATTTCATGGACTGGTTTATTCAGAATAATTCTCTAAGTGTTTAGTCAAAGATGAATTAATTCTGAGGTAACATCCATTTTCATGTCAAACTCAGTGAACCACAATTTCAATTATAGTTTATAGAGTCCACATGAATTTTCCTAGGATTTTTGGAGCTAGGAATTTCCCAGAACTGAATTTACAAGTTTTGGAAATTCCCTGAAAATGTTTTTGTATTCATTTGAATACAGGAACTTACAATCTGAATTACCCTGATTAATTCAACTCCAAATGAGCTGAAACTTTTACAGGAGTCTAATAACACCCTAAAGAATATCCTGGCAAAATTTGAGGATTTTTGGATATACCAAACTCCCTCTAAAATTCTTTTGCTGAAAAGCTTTAAAGAATTTTCCAGAATTAAATAAAGACTTTCATGCAAATTGGGTTGCATATTTGGATAGAGTTTGTCAATCTGAATCTAACCCAATTTGAATCACTAATTTTAGAGATTCCTAGCAAAAGTTATGCTCTTCTAAAGTTTGGGGAAAAATCCGGGATTTGAATAAATCCGGGAAAAGTTTAAACCTGACTGTGGGACCAGGGACACGTGTCTGCTGCCGGGAGCGCGCCACACGGGCCACAGAATTGTTTCCCGCGCTGTCACAGCCGATCCCGCGCCACGGAGTATCCGGTCCACTGTTTCTGTGCGACTGACGCGTGGGGCCGGTAGCACCTTCGTCTACCTCCCGCCCCCGCGCTTCTGCGCCGCCGGGCTTGCCGGAGAAGCTCCGGGATTAGTCGTCCGGCCATCTCAACTGCTGAAACTCGCCGCCAGGACCTATTTTAACCCGAGGAACACGATGGTGGGACTTCCCCAGACCGGCGAGGTTCCTAAACCACCCCGCACCGGTGCAGCGGCTCTGAGGGAGTCCGGCAACGTTGCCCCGATGCTCTAGCCGGCAAGAAGTCCACTAGAAAGGTTCTACAGCACTAGTGGAGGTTTGCCCTGCTCGGCATGGCCGCATATGGGCTCGGAAACGGCTCCAACCTAGGTTTCATCGTGCACCCGATGCCCCTTATTGTGGTAGCCGATGGGAAAAGCTTGAAACAAGCCGTCTACCATCGGTTTCATGCGACGTTTTGTGAAGAAGAAAAGTTGCTACACCAGTCTAGATTCTATGTGCGAAATTTGCAGAGCTCTAAATGAATATAACTCGAGAATTTCGTCGATTCATACCCGCGGGTCAGTTTTCACCGGCCGGAGAGGATCTTTGAAATTCGTCGTTGAGAGGCCGAGGCAGGCTCTGTGCTTCGGGTAGAAGCTGCATGGAGCTCCTGCGCGTCCCAGGGACCGCTTTCTTGATCGTGAAAGCCGCTCTGTGGAGCTGTCCACGGGAGCACGTTGCCGCCGGGGTGTTCGGCCGCCGCGGAAACTCGATGTTCTCGGCGTAGAGGGCACGAACGCGCTTGGCGATGGCTCGAGGAGGTCGTGGGGACGATGGTGGTGTTGCTCGTCTGCTCAACCGAGGCTTCACACGCTAGTTACGGCGGTGGCCGATCGAGCGGACGGCGTCGGCAGCTGCGGCTGTTTCTCGCGCGAGGAAAGAAGCAGAGCGGTGCTGGTCTTCGGGAATGAGCGAAGAGGAGCACGGCAGAGGGTATAAGACGGTCGGGCGGCTCCTCCAGCGCGACGAAATCCAGCAGGAGGTGGAGGCGTCGGCTGATCGCGGTGTCGAGCGGAGCTGCGCCCTCGGTCTCGGGTGCCGACTGAAGGAGGCAAACAGAGACCCAACACTTAGATCTTTTGCAAATTTTCAGTTCCCACAATGACATGTGGGACCCACTGATCAGTCCTCCTTATCCCCCCCTCCAAATATCTCCCAGGTTGAATGTTGAGTGAATTCAATTGTGGGAATTCAAATCTGGTATGCATTTGGATAATTGGGCAAGTTTCATCCAAATTCAAACATGCATTTCAATTCTTTGTCTTTTAAAGTCCATTTTGCAAAATGGGTTGCAAACTATTTCCATAAATCATGAAACTTTGCACACCCCCTAATTTGGACTCAAGGAATTCAAATATGAAATCTGATTTTTACTTTGGCTGCTGCAAATGAGATTTTTAGCCCAACAGTTTTGAATTCCATTGTGTTTTTCTCATTTGAATTTTTGTTTGAACAAATTGTTCCAAATCTGATTTTTGCTTTCTCACACATATGGGAACTTCCCATCCTTGGTTTTGACCCCTCTAGGGTTCCAAGTTCTCAAATGAACCTTTGACTTGTGTGAAGCAAAATCCTCATGTGTGTTATCACATGTGGGGAAAAGTTTTAACAAGTCCCAATTTTCATACATATGAAACCAACTTTTGCAAATAAGTGTTTCTTTGTATTCATAATTTTGGGACCTTTACATTCCTCCCCCCTTAAAAGGAATCTCGTCCCGAGATTCAAAAGAAGAACGGGGTGGAAGGTAATTACAAGGTTTATGACAAAAGCTCCGGATAGTTCTTGTGGATATAATCTTCGGTTTCCCACGTCGCCTCTTCCGGGGTATGATTACTCCACAGGACTTTGTAAAATTTTAAAGTCCGGTTCCTGGTGGTCCGGGTCTTTTCGTCGATAATCTGTACAGGTTGCTCGACATAGGTGAGATCCGGTTTCAACTCGTCGATGTCTTCCGTGCGGATGGCAGCTGTAAACTTGAGACATTTCCGCAGCTGGGATACGTGAAATATGTCGTGAATACCGGCAAGGCTTGCCGGTAGTTCCAACCGGTAGGCTACAGTCCCGCACTTCTCCGTGATAGTAAACGGACCGATAAATCGGGGAGCAAGTTTACCCTTGACACCGAACCGATGAATCCCCTTCATCGGAGACACACGAAGATACACGTGCTCTCCGACTTTGAAATGCAGTGGTCGACGTCTCTGGTCCGCGTAGCTCTTTTGACGAGATTGGGCAGCTTTGAGGTTCTCTTGTATTATCCGAACTCTCTCTTCGGCTTCATTGACAAGATCGACCCCGAACGTTACTCGTTCACCGGATTCGCACCAATTTAATGGTGTACGGCACTTCCGGCCGTATAGAGCTTCATATGGTGCCATTTTGATGCTCGTCTGATATCCGTTGTTGTACGAGAACTCCGCCAGAGGTAAGTGATCATCCCAGCTCTTACCGTGTTGGATGGCACATGCTCTCAGCATATCCTCTAGTATTTGATTCACCCTCTCAGTTTGCCCATCGGTTTGAGGGTGATATGCAGAGCTTCTAATCAACTTTGTCCCCAAGGAGGTGTGTAGTTGTTCCCAGAAACGGGCTATGAACAGCGATCCTCTATCTGACACAATGGTGCGAGGAACTCCATGTAAGCACAAGATCCGTGCTATATACAGCTCTGCATACTGCTTTGCGTTGTACCTAGTATGCACAGGGATGAAATGTGCTGATTTGGTTAATCGGTCCACGATTACCCAAATCGAATCATGGTTGTGGGAGGTCATCGGCAACCCGACGATGAAGTCCATACTCAAGTCTTCCCACTTCCATGCCGGTACTTGCAATGGCTGCAACAGGCCTGACTTCTTCATATGGTCGGCCTTGACTCTTCGACACGTATCACACTCTGAAACGTATTTTGCAACCTCACGTTTCATACGTGTCCACCAAAACTTCTTCCGGAGATCTTGGTACATTTTATTACTGCCCGGATGAATAGAAAACTTGGACAAATGAGCTTCATCCAAAATTTTCCTCCGTAGTCCCATATCCCGGGGTACTACAATCCGGTCGTTGAACCACAAAGTACCTTCATCGTCCTTCCGGAAGCACTTCATTTCTCCGTTGTCTATCCTCCGTCGTATGTGAGACATACCCTTGTCTTTTCGCTGAGCCTCAATGATCTCCTCTCGGATGGTAGGAATGAGAGCAAGATTATAGAGAGCTCCATGCGGGATGACACGGAGGCTTGGTCCTTCATCATCCATTTCAGCAATAGTTAGGTGATGGATATGCGCCTTACGACTGAGCGCATCGGCGACCACATTCGCCTTTCCTGGATGATAATGAATCTCTAGTTCATAGTCCTTAATGAGCTCTAGCCATCTTCGTTGCCTCATGTTCAATTCTTTTTGAGTGAAGATGTACTTCAAGCTCTTGTGGTCGGTGTAGAGGTGTACAAGATTTCCGAGCAAGTAATGCCTCCACATCTTCAAAGCAAGGACCACGGCAGCTAACTCAAGATCATGAGTTGGATAATGCTGCTCGTGAGTTCTAAGTTGACGAGATCCATAAGCGACCACTCGTCTTTCTTGCATCAGCACGCAGCCAAGACCGATGCCAGATGCATCGCAATAAACGTCGAATGGCTTCGTTGTATCCGGCTGAGCAAGAACTGGGGCTGTTGTGAGATGCTTCACTAAGGTCTTGAAAGCTTGTTCACACACAGCACCCCACACAAATCTGGTATTCTTCTTTAATAATTCCGTCATCGGTTTAGCAATCTTGGAGAAACTCGGAATAAACCTCCGGTAGTAACCCGCTAAACCGAGGAAGCTTCGGATTTCATGTACTGACTTTGGTGACTCCCATTTCTGTACTTGGATAATCTTACTCGGATCTACAGCGATGCCCTCCGCTGAAATAATGTGTCCGAGAAAAGGTACTTGATTAATCCAGAATTCACACTTGCTGAATTTTGCATAGAGCTGATGATCTCGCAATCTTTGTAGCACAATATGCAGATGTTCAGCATGTTCTTCCTCTGACTTGGAGTACACCAAGATATCGTCGATGAAGACCACGACGAATTTATCCAACTCCGGCATGAACACTGAATTCATCAGGTACATAAAGTGTGCCGGGGCGTTGGTCAAACCAAAAGACATAACGAGATACTCATACAGCCCGTATCTCGTTGAAAATGCCGTCTTCGGAATATCTTCTGCCCGGATTTTAATCTGATGATATCCGGACCGAAGATCCATCTTCGAGAATACCTTCGCACCCACTAATTGATCGAAGAGCATATCAATGCGAGGTAGTGGATACTTGTTCTTGATGGTAACGGCGTTCAAAGGACGATAATCAACACAAAGCCGTAGTGTTTCGTCCTTCTTTTTCACAAACAACGCTGAACAACCCCAAGGTGACGAACTCGGTCGTATAAATCCCTTGCTCATTAGGTCATTCAGCTGTGTCTTCAATTCTGCCAGTTCATTGGGTGCCATCTTGTACGGCCTTCGTGATATTGGTGTGGTTCCCGGTATAAGTTCAATCTTGAACTCAACGTCTCGCTCGGGCGGCATGCCCGGTAATTCGTCGGGAAACACATCCGGATACTCACGTACCACCGGAATGTCCTCTATCTTGACAACTTCCGTGTGGTTCACTGTTGCAATCTGTTGCCGTCTGGCGCCCAGAATTAATACATGAAGACCGTGCTGTGGGGAGTTGAGCTCAACGGTCCTGGAGCTGATGTTAAGGACCGCTCTGTGGTAATTCAACCACGACATCCCCAAAATGGTGTCGATCTTCAGACCCTCAAGGATAATGAGAGTCGTAGGGTATATTTTACCCCCCAAACAAAGAGGTGCTCGGGAGACAACCTCGCTTGCGGTACTGCTGCCCCCGGGCGAAGATATGAGGTATTGCCTCTTTGTATAAACGGTTTGGAGCTGATGTTGAGCCACAAAAGATTGGCTAATGAAGTTGTGTGTGGCACCGGAATCAAAGAGAACTAAAACCGGTATCCGATTCAGAGAAAACATCCCTGCTAAAGCGGCTTCTCCTTCCGGAACATCATCAATCACAGTATAGTGAATGTTGCCCCTTATCTGCCCTCCTATCTGCAGATTGAGGTACGGGTCGTATTGTTGTAAACACGATGACCCGTAGCCTCGAATTCCCTCCAGACATTGCCTAGCATAATGGCCCTTACGCCCACAAGTAAGACACGGATGCCTCTCCGGTTCTTCGTTGACTTGCGGTGGACTGCTAGGTACATATGGCTGCAGCGATGGAGCACAAACCACCATCTGATGCTGCGGCAGTGGAGGTGGTGCAAGTTGTAAAACTTGACCAGCAATCAATCTTTGAGGAGTTGATCGTACAGGTGGCCTCCATCTTTCACTGGTTGGCATTTGATACACCAAACGGTACTTCTGAGGCACATAACTTGTGCTAGCCTGCTCGATCTTACTCATCTTTCTCTTCTCCGCTTGCCACTCAAGTGTCGGCTTCTCTTGAATGAAAGCTGCATCGACCATGTCGGTGTAACTGCCGTTATTGTGTACGGCCAGCTTTTCCCGTAATATGGCACTCAGGCCATGGAAAAATAGGTCACACCGTGCCTCTTCTTTCGCCACATATTCGGGAGCATATTGGGCCAAGAGATTAAATCTCCTGACATACTCGAGGACACTCATGTCCCCTTGCTTCAAGCCCAAAAATTCCTCCCGCTTTGCCTTGACAATACCTAGTGGTATGTAACGAGTACGAAAGGCTTCACAAAACTCTCTCCATGTTACTTGATGGCCCCCCGGAATGGTGGCAACATAATCCACCCACCAGTTTCCGGCGGCTCCATGGAGTTGTTGAGCGGCAAACTTTGTCTTCTGGTAATCATCACACTGGAATACTCCAAATTTTGACTCCATGACACGAAGCCATTGATCTGCTTCCACAGGTTCGGTGGCTTCAGTAAAGATAGGCGGTTGAGTCGCCAAGAAGTCCAAATAAGCGTCCCGAGGTGGAACGACTTGTTGCGTGTTCTGGAGTACGCCTTGCTGTACCAAAGCTTGGAGTAAGCGTGTGTGTTCTTGTGTTGCTTCTTGGAGTAGCCTAGCGTTCTCTTGGTTAGACTCGACAACTCGAGTCATAAGATCCATCCATCCCGTGGATGGTGGTCCCGATGGTGGGATAGAAGCATCACCACCTCGACTAGAACTTCTGGCCCTACTCCTAGAGCGATTACGAACCATACTGCAAAATGTAGTTGAGATGAGTTAAGCAAGAACTCAGCAGTATGTGAGACTAATGGAAACATGATTATGTCAACACTTTATGAAAGCAGTAACAAAATTCATGTTTACAAAACTCCTTAGTAGGCATAGTTATTCAGCCTATCTGTACAGAACAGACCTTTATGCACTATCTCCAGATTTTGACCTAGTTAAGAGCATTTTCATAACTCAAGTTGAATAACAAAGTTAAAGTCAACTTCAGTATCTTTCCAACGAGTACTCACATGCCCCCCAGATCATCTCCGGATTAAAAGTTATGATTTTTCCAAAGTTGACAGAATTCCTGAATAAAATTTGCCAGCACCTCCTTTGTACATGGCTGATTTTATCACAGTTGTACATGTAAATACAATAAGAACCTGAACAAACTTTGAACTACAACAATGTTGCACATTCATAATCTTTCCAATGGTGTATCATAGGCTTCTTAAGGGTTTATCTACAGAAAGTTATTGCTTAAAAACAGAAAGGTCCAGAGAGGTTTTGTTACCGTCCTGGTTCTGGACAGTTTACTCTACTCTGAACTTTCTACCCATTTAGCATGTGATTTAGCTCTGGAGCTCTACAAATAAGTTGCAGATCACTTGAAAATCCTTCCAGAACTCTATCATACACCTTAATTAGGTCAAGCTACTCAGAGTTATGCTCTGTAGAAGTCCAACACAAATTTCTGCTGAAAACAGAGCACTCTGTTTTTGAAATCTTTGAAGTCTAATCTTCCTCTCATTTGAATCTTAGCTCACAATAAGAGTTCAGTAACTAATATTTGTTTCAAACTTCCATTTTTAGTTGAAAGTTAGTTCATGAGTCATTTCTTCAAAGGAAAGGGGTTATTATGTTTAGTACGGCGTCGATGCACCGTAAGAAGCATGTCGGTACTACGTAGCCTCACCAAAAGAAAATCCTAACCGGATTATACCGGTATATCGTATCTTAGGTGGCACTAAAACGGTCACTCGCAAACGTGTACTATTCGTACTACGGTTTCGTGGTTAATCCTGCATAAGTCACACTCAATCATCAGGTCCGGCTGCACACCGAACCCGGTATCCATACATTTCTTACACCCGTCCGTCATCACTCGCACAGGTGTTCTCAAGCCAAACACGCCTTGAGCTACGTGTTCACGTTACTAACCACGTGACGGGGTTTCCCAAATTGCACCACGCACGCCTGGGACAGACGTTGCTCGAGTACCCCAAACGACATGAGGAGTCGTAGAGGATACTAAAGCGGATCAGGTTACCTGCCACCCGTGGGGCTCCACCCTTCAGCTTGTGCGCACTGGTGGACAGCGCTTACGTGCACCCCCCAAGACATAAATGGTCCCGAGATGCACGATTTTCCGACATAACAAATAAGTTAGGTTGCCACCTTCATAATAAGCTAATAGTAATCCTTATGTGGGCCTAGTACCGTATCCTCACCGTAACCTAAATTTTTGTCGTAATACCTTCCTTATTCCGTGTGCCATTACCAATGCGGCTCTGATACCACGCTGACGCGACCCGCTCAACCGAGACAGGCCACTCGCCCGGGAATCGCATTGGGTGGTGCCGTGTTATGCGGCACCCAACAACACACATATGAGGAACAATGTATTACATAAAACAATAGCGGAAGCTTACAAGTTTTTCTTTGTAAATACTTTACATCAAGTAGCTACAGCGGAAGTCTTTATCAACTCACGTCGAATAACTAAGAGCATTCGAGATGAAGTCCAGCCCACGGACTCCTCTCGCTAGCGACACGAAGACAAGCAGCAGCGGCTCGGTTCTCCATGTGTTACCTGACTCGGGAGTTCCCGAGTCTCACCGGACAACCTTCTTTTCAGCATCGTTGTTATCCTGCAAAACCACTTATATAGCAAGCGTGAGCACATAGGCTCAGCAAGTCTGACCCGTCTCTCCTAAGCAAGAAACTCTACATGCAAGACGGTTGCAATTGGGTTGGCTAGATTTGCATAAAGGACTCGCCTAAAGTTGATCCTTAACTTTCAGATTTCAAGCCTCATTGTGCAGACCTTGAGCCGAAAAGCATCGCAACTCCACAATCAAACAAGAAACGCTTTGTTGCGATGCTCCTTGCACAAAGTGAAAGTAAACTTTAATGAGCCTATCTCTAATTCAATCATGATTGCAATACAAGTTATAGCACAGCCTTATCAAGTTCAAAGATAAACAATTCCAGTTGTTACTACGTCAAGACGCAGTGGGCAAGTATGCTCATATAACCGCGAGCGACGGTGATTCGAATCAGTACACGCCCGGACTACACGACACGTACACCCGTACTCCGAGCTGCCGGCAGCAACCTCGACTGACGTTGTACGCGGCCACCTTTCCCAAGATCTTCCACATTGGACGCAGTCCAACTGCCCCGAGTACGCAAGTTCCCTCAAGGTGCATACCCGCTGTGGTATGTTCTTGAGCGAGTTACCTCCTGCTACCCTGACGCCGAAAGCCTAAGGCAGTTGGAAAAGTTCCACTATGGATCTCCCAAGGTACATCGGTTTCCTGGGTCCCATATAGCCAGTATGTGCCCGGTACACAACTCAAACTTGTCCAACAGGGCCAAGCACGGACGGGCCTTAACCGACACAGGCAGGGCTATGCACGCACGGCCTGCAACCTGCTGCATCTAAACCTCCCTGCCCGGTCTCCATTTCTTAAGTGTGAACTTTCATCATTCTTTCTAATTCGGACCCGTTCCGAGTAAACCAGCCCTAAACTCGCGAGTAGATTCCAACTACTCGTCTTCTACCGGACCTTTCCTACTAACATTAGCATAGCCAAATTCCCTCGAGGAGTTGCTATTCTACCCTTTCTCTCATAGGTGTTTCTGGTCATGCAAGTGGAGTTTTCAATATCATCTAGACGTAATGCAATCAACGATGCAAAGCTATGATCTCTACAAATGAAAATGTTTTATAAAATGGTTCAAGTGCAAACCGGGGCTTGCCTGTTTTGCAGGGGACTACTGTTACAATCAGTTAGTGATGATCACTTGGAGCTTGATCACTTGTTCTCCTCCCTCCTTGATCTTCACTCCAAGTCCTCCTCACCTTCTTCACGTATATACTACACGTTATGATCATGCATATGTATTTAATTGAAAAGATTTTGCTCATAAGATCTAATGACCATTTAAAACTGGAACTTTGTTTAAGAATTTAAAATGACACTGGTGCTAGTGGTTTGGGTTGGGCTTAAACACTAAGATCAAGTGTTGAGTGCTTCTTTCCACTTAAGTGTTGATCACCTTACGAGATCACACATGACAGTGGTGATCCAGAGCCCTAATGGAGCTGAGAATTTTCATGTGAGTTCCTTGTCACAAGAAGTTCTCTGGACCAAAATTTAGCACATTTCATGGACTGGTTTATTCAGAATAATTCTCTAAGTGTTTAGTCAAAGATGAATTAATTCTGAGGTAACATCCATTTTCATGTCAAACTCAGTGAACCACAATTTCAATTATAGTTTATAGAGTCCACATGAATTTTCCTAGGATTTTTGGAGCTAGGAATTTCCCAGAACTGAATTTACAAGTTTTGGAAATTCCCTGAAAATGTTTTTGTATTCATTTGAATACAGGAACTTACAATCTGAATTACCCTGATTAATTCAACTCCAAATGAGCTGAAACTTTTACAGGAGTCTAATAACACCCTAAAGAATATCCTGGCAAAATTTGAGGATTTTTGGATATACCAAACTCCCTCTAAAATTCTTTTGCTGAAAAGCTTTAAAGAATTTTCCAGAATTAAATAAAGACTTTCATGCAAATTGGGTTGCATATTTGGATAGAGTTTGTCAATCTGAATCTAACCCAATTTGAATCACTAATTTTAGAGATTCCTAGCAAAAGTTATGCTCTTCTAAAGTTTGGGGAAAAATCCGGGATTTGAATAAATCCGGGAAAAGTTTAAACCTGACTGTGGGACCAGGGACACGTGTCTGCTGCCGGGAGCGCGCCACACGGGCCACAGAATTGTTTCCCGCGCTGTCACAGCCGATCCCGCGCCACGGAGTATCCGGTCCACTGTTTCTGTGCGACTGACGCGTGGGGCCGGTAGCACCTTCGTCTACCTCCCGCCCCCGCGCTTCTGCGCCGCCGGGCTTGCCGGAGAAGCTCCGGGATTAGTCGTCCGGCCATCTCAACTGCTGAAACTCGCCGCCAGGACCTATTTTAACCCGAGGAACACGATGGTGGGACTTCCCCAGACCGGCGAGGTTCCTAAACCACCCCGCACCGGTGCAGCGGCTCTGAGGGAGTCCGGCAACGTTGCCCCGATGCTCTAGCCGGCAAGAAGTCCACTAGAAAGGTTCTACAGCACTAGTGGAGGTTTGCCCTGCTCGGCATGGCCGCATATGGGCTCGGAAACGGCTCCAACCTAGGTTTCATCGTGCACCCGATGCCCCTTATTGTGGTAGCCGATGGGAAAAGCTTGAAACAAGCCGTCTACCATCGGTTTCATGCGACGTTTTGTGAAGAAGAAAAGTTGCTACACCAGTCTAGATTCTATGTGCGAAATTTGCAGAGCTCTAAATGAATATAACTCGAGAATTTCGTCGATTCATACCCGCGGGTCAGTTTTCACCGGCCGGAGAGGATCTTTGAAATTCGTCGTTGAGAGGCCGAGGCAGGCTCTGTGCTTCGGGTAGAAGCTGCATGGAGCTCCTGCGCGTCCCAGGGACCGCTTTCTTGATCGTGAAAGCCGCTCTGTGGAGCTGTCCACGGGAGCACGTTGCCGCCGGGGTGTTCGGCCGCCGCGGAAACTCGATGTTCTCGGCGTAGAGGGCACGAACGCGCTTGGCGATGGCTCGAGGAGGTCGTGGGGACGATGGTGGTGTTGCTCGTCTGCTCAACCGAGGCTTCACACGCTAGTTACGGCGGTGGCCGATCGAGCGGACGGCGTCGGCAGCTGCGGCTGTTTCTCGCGCGAGGAAAGAAGCAGAGCGGTGCTGGTCTTCGGGAATGAGCGAAGAGGAGCACGGCAGAGGGTATAAGACGGTCGGGCGGCTCCTCCAGCGCGACGAAATCCAGCAGGAGGTGGAGGCGTCGGCTGATCGCGGTGTCGAGCGGAGCTGCGCCCTCGGTCTCGGGTGCCGACTGAAGGAGGCAAACAGAGACCCAACACTTAGATCTTTTGCAAATTTTCAGTTCCCACAATGACATGTGGGACCCACTGATCAGTCCTCCTTATCCCCCCCTCCAAATATCTCCCAGGTTGAATGTTGAGTGAATTCAATTGTGGGAATTCAAATCTGGTATGCATTTGGATAATTGGGCAAGTTTCATCCAAATTCAAACATGCATTTCAATTCTTTGTCTTTTAAAGTCCATTTTGCAAAATGGGTTGCAAACTATTTCCATAAATCATGAAACTTTGCACACCCCCTAATTTGGACTCAAGGAATTCAAATATGAAATCTGATTTTTACTTTGGCTGCTGCAAATGAGATTTTTAGCCCAACAGTTTTGAATTCCATTGTGTTTTTCTCATTTGAATTTTTGTTTGAACAAATTGTTCCAAATCTGATTTTTGCTTTCTCACACATATGGGAACTTCCCATCCTTGGTTTTGACCCCTCTAGGGTTCCAAGTTCTCAAATGAACCTTTGACTTGTGTGAAGCAAAATCCTCATGTGTGTTATCACATGTGGGGAAAAGTTTTAACAAGTCCCAATTTTCATACATATGAAACCAACTTTTGCAAATAAGTGTTTCTTTGTATTCATAATTTTGGGACCTTTACACACAGCCACTTTCACAGCCGAGCAAGGGCAGAAAAAGGAGCGCATGGACTCCACGCTGCTTCCACCTGAAGCTCAAGCCACGCCGTGCACTCTCGCCGGCGAATTTCCAGATTTTGCTCCGGCGGCCTTAAACCGAGCTTCCGGTACGGATTCTTCGAATTCTCGCTCTATGATCCTTCTTTAGTTATCAAATCTTGCACATAGGCGCTGGACTAGCCGGCGATCAGTTTCCTTTCTGCATCTGTGGCATGAAACCGACTATGAGTGATGAATTTTGAGCTTGATCGAGGGCGTTCATGGCGGGCACGATCGGTCACACGGTGCCGACCGACTTGCCGCCATCTTTGAACCCTTTTGACACCTTTTCGAGCTTCCTAGAGATGTACTGATGCTGTAGAACCGATTGTTCGAGGTTTTGGCGGGATAGAACCCACGGCCGACGGCGCCGAACCTCAACCGAGGCCGCCGCACATCGCCCGGCTATTTCCGGTCACCGCCAACTCGAACTGACCCCACAGACGTGCTCCTCGACGTCGACAACCCCCTGGCGGCGAGTTTCAGACCATGTGATGGCCGGCAGCGGCAAGCCGGCGAGCTTCCGGTCTGCTCCGGCGAGGGGAGGCAGCGCGGGCGCGACGGCGCGTCGGGAGGAAGACGAAGCCGGCTGGCCCACACGTCAGCGGCTTAAAATTTTAAATCGGGATCGGGTGCGGCTGGGATCTGTTGTGCTGGCGCGCAGGAACCCCGCAGACCATGGTGTGCCGACGCATCAGTGCGCAACACGTGTCCCTGTGGCCCACCCGCAAGTTTAAACTTTTCCCCAATTTTCAGATTTCATTCAAACTTCAAATCCTCATAAATTGGGCTAGGAAACTCCAAATTGAGTGAACCAAATTTTGTTGGATTCAGATCTTTGTGCACATTCCAGCAAATCAAGTTTCACTTCATGAAAATCCTTAATTCTCCAGAATTAATTCCTCAAAATTTAAACTGTTTGGAATTTTAACTGGAGAACCCCTTGGAGGAAAATTCTGAAATTTCGCTGGAACGTTCATAAAAATATCCATGAACTACCATAAAAATTTCAGGTCCATTTGAGCTCATTTGATCCACCTAATGGTGTGATTAGTGAAACTGTTCTAGAGGAAATAGAAAATGTTCAGAAACATTTTCAGAATTTTCCCTGAAATTGTTTAGCTCATATCTTTAGCTAGAAACCTTCAAATTAAGTGAGACCAACTCCATTAGAACCCTCTGAAAATCTAAGTCTCAGAAAGTCATAGTTTGTTTCATGAAAATCCTTAGAACCACCCTAAAAGCCTTCAATTAAGGTCAAGTGCATAATTAATTGTGGAGGGCTCAAATGAGCTTTGCTGCAACTAAAACTTGACCAAGTCTGTGTTTAGGTTGTAACTAAGCTACAGTAAAAGTTTCACAGTCATTGAGTCTGTCTAGTGGGACTGATAAACCTCACAAGCTCACACTTAATACAAATGCATTTAAATTAATACATGTACTTTTATATCATGTAGTCGCTAAGGTCGAGGAGGAACCCGAAGTCCTAGACTTCGTTACTTCGGAGGAGCAGCTAGCCTACGACCAAGAGCAGAAAGCAAGCCCCGGTTTGCATTAAACTTTTTACAAAGTTTTATTGTTTTGAGCACTTACTTAAGTATCATTATTTCTTACTCTAGAGTCTTGTTTGAAAATCCAAATGCATAGCCAAGAAAGCCAAGGGTTGGGACTAGGATTGAAAACTCCATTAGCTACTGCAATGCTAAGATAGAGTAGGATTCGGTACAAGTCGAGTAGTTGGAACTACTCGCGAGCATAGGCTAGAGGCACTCGACTCGGGTAGAGATAGCACATGATACACATGGCAAGAAAAATGAGACCGAGCGGAGAGTAAGGGCAGCAGGACTTTGGGGCCTGTGTGCTATAGCTCCGCTTGTGTCGATTGAGGACCGAGCGGTGTGCGGGCCTGCTGCTAAAACTTGAAAGTAAGGTTCCAATAATTAGGCGAATCCTTTGCAAATTGTTTTACCTCATGTACCCATCACCCCTCTTGTAGAAGTTCCATGTTTAGGAGAGACGGGTCAGTCTTGCTGAGCCTTCGTGCTCACTGTTTGTGTTTGAAGCTTTTGCAGGGTTCTATGAGGAAGGGACTCCTGAAGAGGAGATGGAACCCCAGGAGGGGAACCCCGTCGAGTGGGAGTCGTGCACGCCGCCGTTTTAGTGTGTGTGTGTGCTAGCAAGGACACGTTCACGGGCTGAACGTGAACTTGATGCGTAGTCTATGCCCGTGAGTGTAGACTGGAACTATTTTGATGTAAACATGTTCAGAAACCAGTTTATGAAATAAAATTTTGCATCCGCTTTGTACCTTGTATGTGTGTTATCCAGTGCTGTGCAATGCAGTACCCCTCAGCGTGATTCTGGCTCGACAAGACCCATTGGATCCGCGCGATAGAGATGAAGTTCGGGCTGCTCCAAATAAGTGAGCAGCGCAAGACTCAGTTCGCGGTCCAGCAGCTCCAAGGATCCGCGAGCGCGTGGTGGGCAAACGTTTGCGCTTCACAGCCCACCGACCGAGTTATGACCTGGACGAAGTTCCGGACGGCCTTCAGGGCCTATCACATACCGCCAGGTTTGATGAAGAGGAAGATGCAGGAATTCGTACACCTGCAACAAGGGAGCCGGAACGCGCTGGAATACTCCAGGGCGTTCAACGATCTCGCGCTCTATGCGTCGTATCACGCCGATACCGACGAGAAGCAGCGGGACCACTTTTACCAGGGGCTTAACCCGCTCCTGAAGGACAAATTGGCGATGTTCAATCGCGGCAGCCTCAACGACATCATTGATGCTGCGATTGTTCAAGAGGACTCCGGCAAGGAGTTAGCGGCGGTGGAGAGGAAGCAAAGCGCACCGCAAAGCAGCGGAGAAGGAAGCGGTCCTTCTCAGAAGTTTCGGATGGTGAATCGCCCACCATCAGGTCCATGCTGGCAGTCACCCCAGAGGTCGATGCCGTTCCGCAGTCGGCCGTACTCTTCACCTGCATTCAGGCCGGCACTGCCAGTATCACCTCCGCAACAACAACAGCAGCAGCGAACAATGCCACGTGCGTATGCACCTCAGCAGCGCATGCCGGGCTTTCGTCCCCTGAGCACCGCACAAGCAGCGGCCACATGTTACAAGTGTGGTCGTCCAGGACACTTTGCCAGCAGTTTCCCAGAGAGGCAAGGCGGCGGAGTTACTCCACAGTTCCCGGGGAGGAGTCAACCCCGGAACCCTACTAATGCGCGGCGGGCAAATCCTAGGCCCGGCACCGTCCACCAGCTGGCCATAGAGGACGTGCCGGAGGGTGAGCCAATCCTTGCGGGTATGTTCCAACTCCACCAGCATCCCGCCATAGTATTGTTTGATTCAGGCGCCACGCATAATTTTATTAGCCAAGCTTTCATTGCTAAACACAGCTTGCAAATACTACCCACCGATAGTCCATATTTAATTTGTTCACCGGGTGGGAAGATTTCAGCAAGCGTAATGGTTTCCAAAGCACCATTATGGTTAGCGGGTAGAGTGTACCCCACGTCTCTCATCATCTTAGAGGGACAGAAGGTCGATGTCATCCTAGGGATGTCGTGGTTAACCCGCCACGGCGCTGTTTTAGACACCGTCCTTCGAGTTGTGCACTTGAACTCAGATGTGCACGGAGCTCACTCCTTATATCTGGACAGTCCAGAAATAAAACTTCCAAGTGTCTATCAGTCCACAACCATCAGATTGGAAGATATTCCAGTGGTCCGAGAGTTTCCTGATGTATTCCCGGATGATTTGCCGGGGATGCCGCCCGATAGAGAGGTGGAGTTCAAGATTGAACTTGCACCGGGAACCATGCCAATATCCCAAAGGCCGTACAAGATGGCGCCCAAGGAATTGGCTGAACTGAAGACTCAGTTCACGGACCTCCTGGAAAATGGTTTTATTAGGCCAAGCTCCTCGCCATGGGGCTGTTCGGCATTATTTGTAAAAAAGAAGGATGAGACGTTGCGGCTTTGAGTGGACTTTCGTCCATTAAATGCCGTAACCATAAAAAACAAGTACCCGTTGCCACGGATCGACATGTTGTTTGATCAGTTGGTCGAAGCAAAGATCTTTTCCAAGATGGACTTAAGATCCGGGTACCATCAGATTAAGATAAGGGCTGAGGATATTCCAAAGACGGCTTTCTCAACGAGGTACAGACTCTATGAGTACCTGGTCATGTCCTTCGGCCTCACCAATGCTCCAGCTCACTTCATGTATTTGATGAACTCGGTATTCATGCCGGAGCTGGACAAGTTTGTCGTGGTCTTCATCGATGACATCCTGGTGTATTCCAAGTCGAAGGTAGATCACAAGAAGCATCTGCGTATAGTCTTGCAATGGCTGCGGGATCACAAGCTATACGCGAAATTCAGCAAATGCGAGTTCTGGATATCGCAAGTGCCTTTCCTCGGGCATATCATCTCAGCGCAGGGTATCGCTGTAGACCTGAGCAAGATCACTCAAGTGCTGAATTGGAAATCCCTGAGGACTGTTCACGAGGCACTAAGTTTCCTCAGACTCGCGGGATATTATCGGAGGTTCATTCCGAACTTCTCGAAGATTGCCAAGCCTATGACGGATCTGCTGAAGAAGGCTACCAAATATGTTTGGAGTCCGGCATGTGAAGCAGCATTCAAGGCTTTAGTCAAGCACCTAACATCAGCACCGGTTTTGGCGCAGCCAGACACAACAAAACCGTTCGATGTGTACTGTGATGCATCCGGCATTGGGCTCGGATGTGTGCTGATGCAAGACCGAAGGGTGGTCGCGTATGGATCACGGCAACTTAGAAACCATGAGCAAAATTATCCAACCCATGATTTGGAGCTCGCTGCCGTGGTACTTGCACTGAAAATGTGGAGGCACTACCTACTCGGTAACCTCGTACATCTATATACCGACCACAAGAGCCTCAAGTACATATTCACTCAGCAGGAGCTGAACATGAGGCAGCAAAGATGGTTAGAACTGATAAAGGATTACGAAATAGAGATCCATTATCACCCGGGCAAGGCAAACGTAGTGGCAGATGCGCTGAGCCGCAAGTCACATGTCAACAATCTGACCATCACACCGTTGGAAGAGAGCGAACCACCACTGCATGTGATTCCACATGGAACTCTCTACAACTTAGCTTTGATCCCACCATCCGTGAAGAGATAGCGGCAGCTCAGAAACATGACAAGGGCATGTCGCATTTGCGTAGACGTGTAGACAGTGGGGAGCTGAAATGTTTCTGGAAAGACGGAGACGACGTCCTATGGTTCAAGGACCGGATCGTCGTACCCCGTAACCCGGAGTTACGGAAGAAATTTTTTGATGAGGCTCACTTATCAAAATTTTCTATTCACCCCGGCAGCAACAAAATGTATCAAGAACTCAGAAGCAAGTTTTGGGGGACACGGATGAAGCGGGAGATTGCAAAGTACATGTCCGAGTGTGATACATGTCGAAGGGTGAAGGCAGATCATATGCGGAAACCGGGACTGCTACAACCACTGGGCGTTCCTGCCTGGAAGTGGGAGGATGTGAGTATGGACTTCATCATCGGTTTACCAACCACCTTTCAGAAACATGATCCTGTGTGGGTGATCATCGACCAACTCACCAAAGTGGCCCATTTCATCCCGGTCAACACCAACTACAACGCCAAGAAGTACGCTGAACTGTACATCTCACGGATCCTATGCTTGTACGGCATACCCCGTACCATAATATCGGATCGGGGCACTTTATTTGTGTCCCGTTTTTGGGAGCAGCTGCACGCTGCCTTGGGGACAAAGCTGATCCGTAGTTCAGCGTACCACCTGCAGACGGATGGGCAAACCGAGCGGATAAATCAGATCCTAGAAGACATGCTATGAGCTTGCGCTATCAACCACGGAAAGAATTGGGATGATCACTTGCCGTTAGCCGAGTTCTCATACAACAATGGGTACCAAGCCAGCATAAAGATGGCGCCCAACGAGGCGCTATACGGAAGAAAATTCCGCACACCGTTAAATTGGTGTGAGTCTGGCGAAAAAGGGTTACCTTCAGGATTGACCTTGTCAACAATGCGGAAGGAAAGGTTCGACTGATTCAAGCGAACCTAAAAGCCGCCCAATCCCGACAGAAACAGTATGCGGACCGGAGAAGACACCCATTACAATTTGAAGTCGGGGATCACGTATACCTACGTGTGTCCCCAATGAAGGGCGAAAACAGATTTGGGGTGAGAGGAAAGTTGGCACCCTGATTCATCGGTCCATTTCAGATTACCAAAAGATGTGGATCGGTAGCATACCGGCTGAAATTACCAGAAGCACTTTCCGGTGTGCATGACGTATTTCACATTTCCAGCTGAGGAAGTGTCTTAAGCTATCAACTACCGTTCAGCTGGAGGATATTGAAGCACTGCAACCGGATCTCACCTATCGGGAGGAACCGGTTCAGATTATTGAGGAAAAGTCCCGAACCACACGCAACCGTACGTTGTGGTTCTACAAAGTTCTATGGAGTAATCACTCCATGGACGAAGCGACATGGGAGAGCAAAGGATTTCTTCGCGCTAACTACCCCGACTTTTTCACATCGCGTATCCAGTAATTTTCCACCGTCATCTCTCTCATTTTCACCTTATAATCTCGGGACGAGATTCTTTTAAGGGGGGAGGAATGTAAGGGCCTCAGTTTTTGACACATGTTTGAAGTGTCATCACCACACACACACCTCATTTGTAGCAAGTTGATAACACATTGGAAGAGCAAGTAACCACCATCAACATGCTCATTAGGAACAAACTCGCATATTGCAAGAGTGGTATTTTCCACATGTGATATAGGGGCTGGGCATGGGAAAAACTCCTACACATTGCTAGGAATGACCATGCCAAGTTTCACCCAAATTCAAAACTTTTGAGGTCATTTTGGGGTGTAGCTAGAAAAGGGGCAGTTTGAAACTACATTCAAATTCAAACTGTTTTTATCCCATGAATTCAAAAGTGGGAGGTATATTATTACTCAGCACATTTTTGTGAGCTCACACTCCCATTTTCACTCCATTTGGAGTTGATCTTGACATGAGCTAAGTGGGGCAAATTCAAACTTTGTTTGAATTTCAAACTGAACATGTGCTGAAATTTATCCAAACCAAAACCCATTTGAATTCTAACCAATTCAAATGGCTCATGGGTGAATAATTTGAATCGCCATGGGCATTTTGGGGCTTACTGTTTACAACAGGGATGAGGAGTTAATTTCAGAGGTTAAACTTGAGTGTGGGACCCACATGTCATAGAGATAAGGGGGGAAGACTTGCACACAAAGTCACAGCCTCGGTGGGAAATTCCACCGAGCAGCTGCCGGCTGTGCCACCGAGAAGCAACCGGCGCCACCAGCTGCTTCTTCCTTCGTGCGCTGGCGCCCCGGGCGGCCTGCTCGCGCCCCCACGCGACCTTTACCGCCTCAGCCCGAGCGGAGACCGGCTGCCTTCTTATCCTCGCGGGCAACACCGAGCAGCGGCATTCTGTTTCTCCGAGCTCTCGGTCGATCGGAAAAACGGAGCAAACAATCGCGCCTCACATCCCCGAGCTGCTAGGCAGCACCCTGAGCTCGAGCACCACTTTCCCGACGCCTAAACCACCAGGTTTTGGCTTCTGTTCCCGTGATCAACGACGACCGCCGTGACTGAGCTGAAGAACGGCGATCGGTCTCACGTGGGCAGCACACCACAGCCACTTTCACAGCCGAGCAAGGGCAGAAAAAGGATAGCATGGACTCCACGCTGCTTCCACCTGAAGCTCAAGCCACACCATGCACTCTCGCCGGCGAATTTCCAGATTTTGCTCCGACGGCCTTAAACCGAGCTTCCGGTACGGATTCTTCGAATTCTCGCTCTATGATCCTTCTTTAGTTATCAAATCTTGCACATAGGTGCTGGACTAGCCGGCGATAAGTTTCCTTTCTGCATCCGTGGCATGAAACCGACTATGAGTGACGAATTTTGAGCTCGATCGAGGGCGTTCATGGCGGGCACGATCGGTTACACGGTGCCGACCGACTTGCCGCCATCTTTGAACCCTTTTGACACCTTGTCGAGCTTCCTAGAGATGTACTGATGCTGTAGAACCGATTGTTCGAGGTTTTGGCGGGTTAGAACCCACGGCCGACGGCGCCGAACCTCAACCGAGGCCGCCGCACGTCGCCGGGCTATTTCCGGTCACCGCCAACTCGAACTGACCCCACAGACGTGCTGCTCGACGTCGACAACCCCCTGGCGGCGAGTTTCAGACCATGTGATGGCCGGCAGCGGCAAGCCGGCGAGCTTCGGGTCTGCTCCGGCGAGGGGAGGCGGCGCGGGTGCGAGGACGCGTCGGGAGGAAGACGATAAAAATTTCAGGTCCATTGATCTCATTTGATCCACCTAATGGTGTGATTAGTGAAACTCTTCCAGAGGAAATAGAAAATGTTCAGAAACATTTTCAGAATTTTCCCTGACATTGTTTAGCTCATATCTTTAGCTAGAAACCTTCAAATTAAGTGAGACCAACTCCATTAGAACCCTCTGAAAATGTAAGTCTCAGAAAGTCATAATTTGTTTCATGAAAATCCTTAGAACCACCCTAAAATCTTTCAATTAAGGTCGAGTGCATAATTAATTGTGGAGGGCTCAAATGAGATTTGCTGCAACTAAAACTTAACCAAGTCTGTGTTTAGGTTGTAACCAAGCTACAGTAAAAGTTTCACAGTCATTGAGTCTGTCTAGTGGGACTGATAAACCTCACAAGTTTACACTTAATACAAATGCATTTAAATTAATACATGTACTTTTATATCATGTAGTCGCTAAGGTCGAGGAGGAACCCGAAGTCCTAGACTTCGTTACTCCGGAGGAGCAGCTAGCCTACGACCAAGAGCAGCAAGGCAAGCCCCGGTTTGCATTAAACTTTTTACAAAGTTTTATTGTTTTGAGCACTTACTTAAGTATCATTATTTATTGCTCTAGAGTCTTGTTTGAAAATCCAAATGCATAGCCAAGAAAGCCATGGGTTGGGATTAGGATTGAAAACCCCGTTAGCTACTGCAATGCTAAGATAGAGTAGGATTCGGTACATGTCGAGTAGTTGGAACTACTCGCGAGCATAGGCTAGAGGCACTCGACTCGGGTAGAGATAGCACATGATACACATGGCAAGAAAAATGAGACCGAGCGGAGAGTAAGGGCAGCAGGACTTTGGGGCCTGTGTGCTATAGCTCCGCTTGTGTCGATTGAGGACCGAGCCATGTGCGGGCCTGTTGAACAAGCTAGAACAGTACCGAAGACCTACCGGCTATATGGGAACCGGGAAACTGGTGTAACTCGGGTAGCTGGGTATTGAGGCATTGCCCGTCGTTCAGAGGGTAGGTTGAGAGCTTGAGGTGTAAATCGGCTGGCGGCACTGAGATGCGCATGCAGAGACCTCTTGCTCGGGATGATGGGACCGGTTCAATATTTGGCTGACGGGTGAAAGGTGGTTGCGTACGACGTCCGTGATGGTTGTTGTAGGCAACATCGAGTACGGGCGTACGTGACGGGTTGTTCGGGTAACCCTGCAGGTGTAGATCGATTATAATCGCCGTCCCTCGCGGTCAGTGAGTAGCACTTGTTCACTGTACCGTGACGTAGAAAGAACAGGCTAGTTACATGTTAAAATGTTGCTGATTGAAAGATGGATCCGATTGTTAATGATTTGCTGTAGTCTAGAGCTAATTAAAGTTCCTTTCGACTTTGGGCAAAGTACATGAGAGAAATGCATTTCTTGTTTGATTGTGTCTCTCTCATGTGCCTTAGCGTAAGGTTCTCCACAACCTGCTGCTAAAACTTGAAAGTAAGGTTCCAATAATTAGGCGAGTCCTTTGCAAATTGTTTTACCTCATGTACCCATCACCCCTCATGTAGAAGTTCCATGTTTAGGAGAGACGGGTCAGTCTTGCTGAGCCTTTGTGCTCACTGCTTGTGTTTGAAGCTTTTGCAGGGTTCTATGAGGAAGGGACTCCCGAAGAGGAGACGGAACCCCAGGAGGGGAACCCCGTCGAGTGGGAGTCGTGCACGCCGCCGTGTTAGTGTGCGTGTGTGCTAGCAAGGATACGTTCACGGGCTGAACGTGAACTTGATGCATAGTCTACGCCCGTGAGTGTAGACTGGACTTATTTTGATGTACAAATGTTCATAAACTACATTATGTAATAAAAGTCTTGCTTCCGCTTTGTACATTTGATGTGTGTTATACGGTGCTGTGCAACGCAGCACCCCTCAGCGTGATCCTGGCTCGACAAGACCGTGAGGTCGTGTCAGTTGGGACTTAGGGCTCTAAGTCGTCGGCTCAGGAGTTGGAAAAGAAGTTTGTGATTTCGGCCAGGGGTTCTGGGTTCTATTTATAATCGGGAAGAGAAGAGTCCTAATCTGATTGTATCCCGAATATGAGTCCTGTTTGAATCTTACAACATATCTTTAGTTGATTTGGTGCGGTATCATCGTGGAATTCAGGTCGGTTTCTGTTCCGGTATTTCTATGCGTACAGATTACAAAATTGCTTCAGAACCCATCACCTTCATGGTGATGAGCTCCGGAAGCTCCACGTGTCCACTGGCCTGGTCTCTTCCTTTCCGCAGAGACGGGCTCCGGTTGTGCCGCGTGTCATACGAGCAAGACTTCCCTCTTCTTCGGAGGTGAGCTCCGCGTGCGCCACGTATCCTGGCGGTCGGGACCTCCTCTCTTACTCGGAGGTGGCTCCGCGCACGCCACGTGTCAGTGCCGGACCTTTCCTCTGTTCTGTCCTTAGAGACGAGCTACGTGTCTAGCAGCGACGGACCTCCCGGAGATAAGCTCAGGTGGCGACACGTGTTCGATAGCACCGGACCTCTCGGAGGTGAGCTCCGAGATTGACACGTATCCCGTGCGACCAGTCCTCTGATTTCCATGATGACTAGCTCCGGGGGCAACACGTGTCCCACAGGGTCGGACCTCTCCCCTTTTGCGGAGATGAGCCCCGAGCCCTGCCATGTAGCCTACTTTAGTGGCAGATCTCTCCCCACTTCGCAGGGATGAGCTCCGAACACGCCACGTGGCCAGCGGGCCGCGGAAGTTGTCTTCGGCGCTCTCTGAGAGCTGGATTTGGCTCTTATCGGCTATCCTTTTGATATTTTTCTCTGTTCCTACTTTTCTTAAAATGTTTTCTCTTCATAAAACATGAACATATGCTGACACCCTAGATGAGGGTGTCACACCCCCAAAGCTAGCCTAGAGCAAGGCCAGTCCAGAAGGACACATGTCAGCTGCGGAGCTAGTCCCCGCCGAAAAGAGAGGACCAGCCGTGCGGGACACGTGTCGCTCTCGGAGCTCACCTCCGAGAGGTCCGGCCCCGTCAGACACGTGTCGCTCTCGGAGCACACCTCCGAGAGGTCCGGTCCTATTGGGCACGTGTCACCTCCGGAGCTTATCTCCGGGAGGTCCGACACTTTCGGACGTGTGTCACCTCCGGAGCTCATCTCCGGGAGGTCCGTCATTTTTGGACACATGTCAACCTCAGAGCTTGTCTCTGAGGAGAAAGGAAGTCTGGCGCTACTTGACACGTGGCATTCTCGGAGCTCACCTCCGAAAAGAGGGGAGGTCCGGAACTGACACGTGGCGTTCGCGGAGCTCGCCTCTGTTGAAAGGAGAGGTCCCGACCCACCAGACACGTGGCGCACGCGGAGCTCGCCTCTGAGGGAAAGGGAGGTCCCGCCTGCAGTACACATGGAGCTTCCGGAGCTCACCGCCGCGAAGGTAACGCGGTTCTGAAGCGGTTTTCTTCTGTACGCGTGGGAATCCCCAGTACTGAGGAAACCGACACGAATTCCACAATGTTACCGCACCAAATCAACTAAAGATAAGTTGTTAAGATTCAAAAACAGTTTGAATGAGACTCTTATTCAAAGTCCAATCAGATTAGAACTCTTTCTTCCTGATTATAAATAGAACCGAAAACCTTTGGCCGAAACCACAAACTTCTTTTCAACTCCTGAGCCGACGACTTAGAGCCCTAGCCCCAGTTCGCCGAGTAAACCCCTTCACCGGAGTTCAGTCGCCGAAGATCGCCAGAGGAGCCCCGACGATCTGTCTTGCTAGGAGAAGGACCCCGAGACCCAGAAGAACGTAAGGTAGGTCTCCAATACCACCTTACGACATCATCGAGTTTCTTTGCATCTGTTCTTCGATTCCTTTCGAACCGAAGCTTTTTCGTGAATAGATCACTTGTTGATCAGTTTGATCTAAAGTCAAGATCATCGTCACGTCCACAATTGATCTTTAAACCTCTGTTCATTGTAAACCATGCAAACATGCAATAGAAACGTACAACCGATCAAATAAAAACTGCACCATAGGATTTATATGCATATGCATCATTGCATCTTTAAGTAGAGTTTGTGCATGGTATTGATTACTATGAATCTTGTATGTGCGTGATCACGTATAGAAGTACAAGCTGAGGGAGCTGTTTACGACGAGCTGCCACAACAAGGTTTCGAGATCCAAGAGCAACCGGAACCGCCAGAGCAAGGCAAGTGCCCCTTGACCATATTGATCCTATGTTTTGGGAAACTATTTTGTTTTTGCGAAAAGGTGTGTGTGTTGAGTCAAACATGATGGGAAACCCTTTTATAGGAGTTTACTAGTTTTGGTTAAACCACCCTTGTCGCCAGGGAAGTTTATGAGTCGGGTATGGTTTTTACTTTTATGCTTCGCTAAGTCCATAGGATTGGGAAGCGAGATAGATGTGTCTAGCTAACTGCACTCGTAATGATAATGAGAAACTGATGTTGTTAAACATGGATCGGAGTTAGATCTAGGCAAGCCTGTGTTTGTGAATGAGGTAGCCTGAGACGGTGGTTACTTGCCGTAGATCTAAGGACCGGTTCATGCGAGCAAATGCCAGGATAACAGTGCCACCACAAGGCCAAGTATGGGTGCGGCTTAGCTGACTAATTAGGTAAGTTACTAGATTGTTATATACCGTGGAAGGCGCGGGGAATGGGAGTCGAGTGAGGACTGTCCTGGGAACTGCATGGCACAAGAGGGGGCCCGTGGGTGGGAGAATTGGAGATTATAGCCTGCCGGTGAAACCTTAGTGAGTCCATACATCTAGTAGCTCCTTTGTAAAGGCTATTTTGTGATCTCTTGACCATATACCAACGGTTGTGTACTGGTATAATGGAGGTTCTGCAGTCGCCGACGGGTGACGAAATCACAAACTTGTGGGTAAAGTGGTACAAACTCTGCAGAGTCTAAAACTACCATGATAGCCGAGCTTATGGTCATGAGCACCTGGCCAACTTCCATGATTAGTTGGGATGGTTTTGGTTATGGTTTGTCTTTCGGGACTGTTGGGTCCGGGTGATAAGATTTGGTTTGCATGACTGTTGAGTCATGGCAACGAGATTGGTCTCGGTATGAGACGAAATTGTTTATGAGATGAAATGGTAGCGAATACGAGATGGTATTCTTGAGATGGTAGCGAATACGAGAAGGTATTCGTGAGCAAGAATGAAGTTGATTAGTGTCTGGTTGGGACATGGAAAGTGATGAACATAATGGAGGTATGATTGGTATTTTTAATACACGTTGGGATTATGTTCACTTAAAGTTAAGTTGCTGTTTTATCATGGTTTTGATAAAGAACTTGTTTTCTGCAATGAGCCTTTTTATACCTACCTTGTTGTGAGCTACATATCATATTTTCCTGCATTTGCTGAGTACATCATTGTACTCAAACTTGCATTATTATCTCATCATCAGCAACAGGAGAAGATTAATATGAAGTCCAGGTGGAGCATTAGGCGTGTAATCTGTCCTCAACCTTGCCTATGGGGATGGAGTAGAGGTGGAGCCGCCGCTGCTGCTTAGGTTGCTTCCGCACTAGTTAGAAGACTTCCGCTGTAAGATTAGACTTCCGCTGCTGAGTTGAGTCCAAGACTCATGAAACCTTGTAATAAACTCTGTTATTCGTGGTTATATATATTCTGAAATTCAGTTTGTGGATGATATGTATATGTGTGATGAACATCCTGGGCACACATATGCATCAGTTCTCGGTTCTGTGGTTTTTCCACGAAATTGAGGGCGTCACACCCAAGGGATTGACATAATACTTGGAATGGATTGGTTAAGCAAGCACAACGGAGTGATTCAATGTGCTGAGTGGAGCGTGCAGTTGACAAATGAGCACGGTACTCGTATTGAGTTCGAGTCAGCTCAACCGGCAACTGAGAAGGCATCGCTAAACCACATCGAAGAAGCGACATTGGAAATCATTCCGGCGGTTCAAGAATATTCAGATGTGCTCCCAGAAGAACTTCCAGGTATGCCACCTGACCAGGACATTGAATTTGCTATTGATTTAGTACCCGGAACTGCATCTATAGCGAAGAGGCCGTATAGGATGCCCACTAATGAACTAGTGGAGCTCAAGAAGCAAATTCAGGAGCAGCTAGAAAAGGGTTTTATACGCCCAAACTCGTCACCATGGGGAGCCCCCGTGCTCTTCGTAGACAAGAAGGATGAGACCATAAGGATGTGTGTGGATTATAGGTCTCTCAATGAGGTGACGATCAAAAATAAATACCCGCTACCCCGTATAGAAGACCTGTTCGACCAAATGAAAGGTGTCTGAATTTTCTGCAAGATTGATCTTCGGTCGGGATACTTCCAGCTGAAGATTAAACCCTCCGACATACCCAAGACTGCATTTCGAACACAGTATGGTTCGTATGAATATACCGTTATGTCTTTTGTGTTAACAATGCACCCGCATACTTTATGTACCTCATGAATAAGGTCTTCATGGAGTACTTGGACAAGTTCGTCATGGTTTTCATCGACGATATAATGGTGTATTCAAAAAACGAGGAAGAACACGAAGAACACATGAGGTTAACACTGCAGAAATTGTGAGAGCATCAATTGTATGCTAAGTTCAGCAAGTGTCAATTTTGGCTAAAGGAGATATCGTTCCTAGGCCACATTATCTCCGGGGGAGGAGTATCGGTTGATCCCGGAAAAGTGGGAGATGTTATGTAGTGGAACCAACCGCAGAATGTGAGAGATATTCGGAGTTTCCTCGGGATGGCTGGATACTACCGCCGGTTCATCAAGGATTTCTCCAAAATAGCGAAGCCTATGACTGAATTGCTAATGAAGGGAAAAGCATTTCAGTGGACACCAGCATGTCAAGAAAGATTTGAGGAGCTCAAGAAGAGACTAACCACAGCGCCGGTTTTGGTACTACCAGACGTGAGCAAGAGCTTCGATATATATTGTGACGCATCAAGACAAGGGCTTGAATGCGTGCTTATGCAAGGAGGACAAGTGGTCTCCTATGCATCAAGACAACTAAAGAAACATGAACTGAATTACCCCATACATGACCTAGAACTCTCTGCCGTGGTACATTCCTTGAAGATTTGGAGGCATTATATCCTTGGCCACCGATGTGAGATCTATACGGATCACAAAAGCCTCAAGTATATATTCACGCAAACGGATCTGAATTTGAGGCAACGTCGATAGTTGGAACTCATCAAGGATTATGATGTTGGAATCAACTATCACCCTGGAAAGGCCAATGTAGTAGCTGATGCGTTGAGCCGAAAGGGAGAATGTCACCAACTCACGGTTCGGTAGCTGCCACCCGAGCTGCACAAGGAGTTCGAATGGTTACATCTCGGGTTCTTGAACGAGATGGAAGTGATAGAACTGAACTCCTCGCTGGAACAAGAATACGAGATGGCCAAGCAACGGATGAGGAAATCAAGGAAATCAAGGAAAGAATCCGACAAGGCATAGAAAAGGATTTCAAGGAAGACGAGAAAGGCACGCTTTGGTTAAGGAAAAATATTTGTGTTCCTAACGTGAAGCACATCTGCGACACGATATTAAAGGAGGCACATGACTCATCTTATTCCATACATCCTGGCTGTACAAAGATTTACAAGGATCTGAAAACTTGCTATTGGTGAGATGGTATGAAAAAGTATATTGCTGAATATGTTGCCTTATGCAATACGTGCCAATGGGTGAAGGCCGAACATCAAAGACCCGCTGGACTGTTGCAGCCATTGAAGGTACCCGAGTGGAAGTGGGAAGACATCAGCATGGATTTCATCGTCGGATTGCCACGTACTCAATCGGGTTACGACTCTATTTGGGTTATCGGGGACCGATTGACCAAAACAGCCCATTTCCTTCCTGTTAGAACCAAGTACAGCGTTGCACAACTGAGAGGGTCCACGCCGCCCGTTCAATCACGGGGATGTGCCACTCGCCCGGAAATCGCATTGGGTGGTGCCGTGTTGTGCGGCACCCAACAACACATATATAAGGAACAATGTATTACATAAAACAATAGCGGAAGCTTACAAATTTTTCGTTGCAAATAGTTTACATCAAGTATGTAACAACTCTCTAGGATCATAGACTGGCCCCACATTCCACCACTCGTCTTTTCTGCGCACTTTGTCCTCACTCGTGTGCACCCGGGAAGACTTCCCGGTCGGTCACCCATCCCTAAATTCCTCCGGGCCAAGCACCCTTAATCCCGGAGTCCTTTGCAGGTGGGCTTCCTGAAAAGATGGTATACCTTGATGGTATGAGTACTCTATCAATCCTATTAAGCCGGGAGTCAGGATATCACACAATCCAGCCCCCTTAGAAGACCGATGTCCTCGTCGGTCAACGCCAAGATAGGAACGTCCCCTCTTAGCCACGTCCGTACGTTCAGTACTGGCATACGCATACCGTACGTCCGGTTAGCAGCATACGTACCATACCGTGTCCCACACAGAGGACCCACGTGTCATGCGTACGTACCCACGTCCCTGACCCGTACGCTACCGTATCCTTCTCACTGACCCGTACGCACCCGTGAAACTGCGAATGTCGGTTCTGATACCATTTGTAACAGCTCTCTAGGATCATAGACTGGCCCCACATTCCACCACTTGTCTTTTCTGTGCACTTTGTCCTCACTCATGCGCATCCGGGAAGACTTTCCGGTCGGTCACCCATCCCCAAATTCCTCCGGGCCAAGCACGCTTAACCCCGAAGTCCTTTGCAGGTGGGCTTCCGGAAAAGAAGGTATACCTTGATGGTATGAGTACTCTATCAATCCTATTAAGCCGGGAGTCAGGATATCACAAAGTAGCTACAGCGGAAGTCTATAAACAGCTCATGTTGAATAACTAAAGAGCACTCGAGAAGAGGTCCAGCCCGCGGACTCCTCTCGCTAGCAACACGAAGACAACAGCAGCGGCTGGGTTCTCCATGTGTTAAACGACTCGGAAGTCTCCGAGTCTCACCGGACAACCTTCTTCTTAGCATCGATGTTAACCTACAAAGCCACTCATATTGCAAGCGTGAGCACATAGGCTCAGCAAGACTGATCCGTCTCTCCTAAACAAGAAACTCTACATGCACGACGGGTTGCAATTAGGTTAGCTAGATTTGCATAAAGGACTCGCCTAATTTAGATCCTTAACTTTTAGATTTTAAGCCTCATTGTACAGACCTTGAGCCGAACAGCATCGCCACTCCACAATCAAATAAGAAACGCTTTGTTGCGATGCTCCTTGCACAAAGTGAAAGTAAAGTTTAATGAGCCTATCTCTAATTGAATCATGGTTGCAATACAAGTTACATCACAGCCTTATCAAGTTCAAAAGAAACCATTCATTTGTTACTATGTCAAGATGCAGTGGGCAAGTATGCTCATATAACCACGAGCGATGGTGATTCGAATCAGTACACGCCCGGACTACATGACACGTACACCCGTACTCTGAGTTGCCGGCAGCAACCTCGACTGACGTTGTACGGGGCCACCTTTCCCAAGATCTTCCACACAGGACGCGGTCTAACTGCCCCGAGTCCACAAGCTCCCTCAAGGTACATACCCACAGTGGTATGTTCTTGAGCGAGTTACCTCCTGCTACCCTGACGCCGAAAGCCTAAGACAGTTAGAAAAATTCCAATGTGGATCTCCCGAGGTACATCGGTTTCCTGGGTCCCATATAGCCAGTATGTGTCTGGTACACAACTCAAACTTGTCCAACAGGGCCAAGCACGGACGGGCCTTAACTGACACAGGCAGGGCTATGCGCGCACGGTCCGCAGCCTGCTGCATCTAAACCTCCCTGCCCAGTCTCCATTTCTTAAGTGTGAACTTTTCTCATTGTTTCTATTCTTGACCCGCTCCGAGTAAACCAGCCCTAAGCTCGTGAGTAGATTCCAACTACTCGACTTCTACCGGACCTTTCCTACTAATATTTAGCGTAGCCAAATTCACTCGAGGAGTTGCTATTCTACCTTTTTCTCTTAGGACATTTCTGGTCATGAAGTTGGGTTTTCACTATCATCTAGACTTAATGCACTCAAACAATTCAAAGCTATGATCTTTAGAAATGGAAATGCTTTATAAAACTGTTCAAATGCAAACCGGGGCTTGCCTGTTTTGCAGGTGACTAAGATTACAATCAGTTAGTGAAGATCACTTGGGGCTTGATCACTTGCTTTCCTCCCTCCTTGATCTTCACTTCGATCCCTTCACACGTTCTCACGTAGATGCTACACGATATGGATATGCATATGAATTTGATTGTAAAGCTTTTGCTAATAAGCTCTAATGACAAGTTTAAAAAACTGGAACTCTGTTTAAGAATTTAAAATAACACTGGTGCTAGTGGTTTGGGTTTAATCACTATGATCAAGTGGTAAGTGCTTCCCATCACTTGTGTGTTGATCACCTAAAGAGGTTACACAGGACAGTGGTGATCCAAAGCTCTAATGGAGCTGGAAATTTTCATGTCAGTTTCTTGTCACAAGAAAGTCATTTGGACCAAAAACTAGCACTTTTAATTGAGTGGTTTATTCAGAACAATTCTCTAAGCCATTAAGCAAAGAGGAATTAATTCTGAGGTAACACCCATGTTCATGTCAAACTTTGTGAACTACAATTTCAATATAGTTCATAAAGCCTGCATGAACTTTCCTTGGATTTTTTGAGCTAAGAATTGCCCAGAACTGAATTTCCAAGTTTTGGAAATTCTCTGAAAATGTTTCTGTATTCATTTGAACACAGCAACTTAAAACCTGAATTATCCTAAGCAAATCAACTTCAAATGAGCTGAAAATGTTACAGGAGTTCAATAACATCCTAGGGGATATTATGGAAAAATATGAGGATTTTTGGATAAACCAAACTCCCTCTAAAATCCTTTTGCTGAAAAGATTTAAAGAATTTTTCAGAATTAAATAATGACTTTCATACAAATTGGGTTGCATATTTGGATAAAGTTTGGCAATCTGAATCTAACCCAATTTGAATCACTAAATTTGGAGTTTGCTAGCAAAAATTATGCTCTTCTAAAGTTTGGGGAAAAATCTAGGATTTGAATAAATCGTGGAAAAATTCAAACACTGGGTGGGTCCAGGGGACACCTGTCTAGTACCGGGACAGTGCCACACGGGGACACAGGTTTAATTCCCGCGCTGTCACAGCTGATCCGAGTACAGACGATCCGGCCTCCCCTTCCAGAGCCACTGACACGCGAACCCAGTGACTCCTTCGTCAACCCCTCGCCCCCGCGCGATACCGCCGCCGGAGCTCGCTGGAGCTCACCGGTTTCCGACTTACCGGCCCTCTCTCGAGCTGCCACTCGCTGCTAGGCCCAAGAAACATGCGAGGAACACGCTGGTGTGGTCTACCCGAGACGGCAGAGCCTCCAACGTAGCTCGCGAAGTGCGGTGGCACTCATCCGATTCCGGTGACGTCGCCTCGCTGTGTTAGCCCGCCAAAAGCTCTCTGGAAGGGCCCTACAGCACCAGTGAGGGCTGGAGAAGCTCGGCATGGTGGCAAAAGAGACCGGGAATAGCTCTAACAGTACTCTCACCGTGCGCCCGAAGCTGCCCGACATTGCCGCCGTCGGAAAAGCTCAAACTACACAGGCTACACGTAGTTTCATGCTAGGTTCACAAAGAAAACTGGTGCGCCCTCAAGTCTAGCTCTCGTGTGTGAAGTTTTGTGGCCTTTAAACAAGAATCAATCAGGAATTTCCTGAATTCATACCTGAAGGTTGGTTTGCACCGATCGGAAGAGAATCTCAAAATTCGCCGTTGACGATCCGCGGTTGGACCTGAGCTTTGGAGGTGAGCTGCGTGGATGTCGTGCGCATCCAGAGGAAGCTTTGCTTGGCCGTGACAAGCCCTGGGTGAGGCTGTCCACGAGAGCACCTCCTCTCGGTTTTGTGTCGGCCGCCACGGGAGAGATTGTTTCTCGGTGTAGGGAGCACGAGCTCACTCAGTGATGGCTTGAGGAGATTGTGGGAAGTCCTGTGGTGCCGTTTTGCTGCTCAGCAGAGGCTCACACGCAAGTTTGGCGGGTGGCCGAGGGATCGGAAGAGTAGCGGCGGCTACGGTCGGTTTCTTGCGCGAGGGAGAAAGGATAGCGCCGTGGCTTCGGTGCTGTGATGAAAAGGAGCACGGCAGTGGGGTAAAAGAGCCCAGGCAGATTTTCCAGCGTGATGAAAATTGATGAGGAGGTGTCTCGGCTGACCTCGGTGTCGCCTGCGCTCTGTCTCGGTCTGACTTGCGTGAACCGACTGAAGAACTCAAACAGAGACTGGACTCTGAGATCTTTTTGCAAATTTTAACTCCCTCAATGACATGTGGGTCCCACAGTTTAGTCCCTCCTTGTCCCTCTCCAAATTATCTCCCAAATTTGTAAATGATGGAATTCAATTGTGGGAATTCAAATCTGAGGTGCATTTGAATAATTGGGCAAGTTTCATGAAAATTCAAATGGGTATTTGAATTCTTTGCTATTTAAAGTCCATTTTGGAAAATGAGTTGCAAAACATTTCAAAATTTCATGAAACTTTGCATACCCACTATTTGGGGCCTAAGGAATTCAAATATGAAATCTGATTTTAAATTTGGCTGCTGCAAATGGGAATTTTAGCACAACAGTTTGAATTTCATTGTGTTGCTCTCATTTGAATTTTGAGTTGAACAAGTTTGTTCCAAATCTGACTTTAGCTTTCTAACACATTGTGGCAGCTCTCTAGGATCATAGACTATGCCCACAGACCAACACTATTCTTTTCTGTGTACTTTGTCCTCACTCGTGCTCACCCGGGAAGACTACCCGGTCGGTTACCCATCCACAAATATCTCCATGCCAAGCACGCTTAACCCCGGAGTTCTTTGCAGGTGGGCTTCCGGAAAAGAAGGTATACCATGATGGTATGGTTACTCTATCAATCCTATTAAGCCGGGAGCCAGGATGTCACAATCCACTCCCCTTAGAAGACCGACGTCCTAGTCGGTCAACGCCAAGACAGGAACGTCCCATTTTAGCCACGTACGTTCAGTACTGGTATACGCATACCGTACGTCCTGTTAGCAGCACACGTACCATACCGTGTATCACACAGAGGACCCACGCATCATGCGTACGTACCCACGTCCCTGACCCGCACGGTACCGTATCCTTCTCACTGACCCGTACACACCCATGAAACTGCGAGTGTCGGCTCTGATACCATTTGTGGCAGCTCTCTAGGATCATAGACTATGTCCACAGACCAACACTAGTCTTTTCTGCGCACTTTATCCTCACTCGTGCTCACCCGGGAAGACTTCCCGGTCGGTTACCCATCCCTAAATTTTGTCTAAGCCAAGCACGCTTAACCCCAGAGTTCTTTGTAGGTGGGCTTCCGGAAAAGAAGGTATACCTTGATGGTATGGGTACTCTATCAATCCTATTAAGCCGGGAGCCAGGATGTAACACACATATGGGAACTTCCCACCTCGGTTTCAAATCCCTCTTGGGTTCCAAGTTTTCAAATAATTATTTGACTTGTGTGAAGAGAGCTCTCATGTGTGTTATCACATGTGGAGAAGGTTTTAACAAGTCCCATTTTTCATACATATGAATCCATCTTTGTGCAAACAAGAGTTTCTTTGTATTCACATTTTTGGGACCTTTACATTCCTCCCCCCTTAAAAGGAATCTCGTCCCGAGATTACAAAAGAAGAACGAGACGGGAGGGTAATTACAAAGTCTATGACAAAAGTTCCGGATAGTTCTTTTGGATGTAATCTTCACTTTCCCACGTCGCCTCTTCCGTGGTATGATTACTCCATAGGAATTTATAAAATTTCAAAGTCCGGTTTCGGGTGATCCGGGTCTTTTCATCGATAATCTGAATAGGCTGCTCGGTGTATGTGAGATCCGGCTTCAACTCGTCGATGTCTTCGGTGCAGACAGCAGCGGTAAACTTGAGACAATTACGCAGCTGGGACACGTGAAATATGCCATGAATACCGGCAAGGCTTGCCGGTAGTTCCAGCCGGTAGGCTACAGTCCCGCACTTCTCTGTGATGGCAAACGGACCGATGAATCGGGGAGCAAGTTTCCCCTTGACCCCGAGCCGATGAATCCCTTTCATCGGGGGAATTTTTGAGAATGATAGATTCTTTGATAAGACTTTCTAAGGTTGAAGGGATGCCAAAGGTGTCCTTGGGGTGATCTCGTAGTTCCTACAGGGTGGAGACAATGGGGTCGGTCCATGGATTTTCCTACACGAAGATACACGTGCTCTCCGACATCGAAATGCAGCGGTCGACGCCTCTGATCCGTGTAGCTTTTCTGACGAGATTGGGCAGCTTTGAGGTTCTCTTGTATTATCCGAACTCTCTCTTCGGCTTCATTGACAAGATCAACCCCAAACGTGACCCGTTCGCCGGACTCGCACCAATTCAATGGTTTACGGCACTTCCGGCCGTAGAGAGTTTCATATGGTGCCATTTTGATGCTCGTCTGATAACCGTTATTGTACGAGAACTCCGCCAACGGTAAGTAATCATCCCAGCTCTTACCGTGGTGGATGGCACACACTCTTAGCATATCTTCCAGTATTTGATTCACCCTTTCAATTTGCCCATCGGTTTGAGGGTGATACGTGGAGCTTCGAATCAATTTAGTTCCTAAGGATGCGTGTAGCTGCTCCCAGAAACGTGCTACGAACAGCAATCCTATGTCGGACACAATGGTACAGGGAACTCCATGTAAGCACAAGATCCGTGCTATGTACAACTCCGCATACTGCTTTGCATTATACCTGGTATGCACAGGGATGAAATGTGCTGATTTGGTTAACCGGTCAACGATTACCCAAATCGAATCATGGTTGTGGGAGGTCATCGGTAACTCGACGATAAAGTTCATACTCAAGTCTTCCCACTTCCATGCCGGTACTTTCAATGGCTGCAACAGACCTGACCTCTTCACATGGTCAGCCTTGACTCTTCGACACGTATCACATTCTGAAACGTACTTTGCCACTTCACATTTCATATGTGACCACCAAAATTTCTTCCGGAGATCTTGGTACATCTTATTGCTGCCCGGATGAATGGAAAATCTGGATAAATGAGCTTCATCCAAAATTTTCTTTCGTAGTCCCATATCCTGGGGTACTACTCTCCGGTCGTTGAACCACAACGTACCTTTATCGTCCTTCCGGAAGCATTTCATTTCTCCGTTGTCAATTCTTCGCCGTATGTGAGACATCCCCTTGTCTTTTCGTTGAGCTTCAATGATCTCCTCTCGGATGGTAGGAATGAGAGCGAGATTATAGAGAGCTCCATACAGGATGACACAAAGGCTTGATTCTTCATCATCCATCTCAGCAATAGTCAGGTGATGGATATGCGCTTTACGACTGAGCGCATCGGCGACCACATTCGCCTTTCCTGGATGATAATGAATCTCAAGTTCATAATCTTTAATGAGCTCTAGCCATCTTCGTTGCCTCATGTTCAATTCTTTCTGAGTGAAGATGTACTTCAAGCTCTTTTGGTCGGTGTAGAGGTGTACAAGATTTTCGAGCAAGTAATGCCTCCACATCTTCAAAGCAAGGACCACGGCAGCTAACTCAAGATCATGAGTTGGATAATGTTGCTCGGGATTTCTGATTTGAAGAGATCCATAAGCGACCACTTGTCCTTCTTGCATCAGCACGCAGCCAAGACCGATGCCAGATGCATCGCAATAAACGTCGAATGGTTTCGTCGTATCTAGCTGAGCAAGAACTTGGGCTGTTGTGAGATGCTTCACTTGAGTCTTGAAGGCTTGTTCACATGCAGCACCCCACACAAATCTGGTATTTTTCTTTAATAATTCTGTCATTGGTTTAGCAATCTTGGAGAAGCCCCGAATGAACCTCCGGTAATAACCCGCTAAACCGAGGAAGCTACGGATTTCATGCACTGACTTTGGTGACTCCCATTTCTGTACTTGGATAATCTTACTCAGATCTACAGCGATGCTCTCCGCTGAAATAATGTGTCTGAGAAAAGGTACTCGATTAATCCAGAATTCACACTTGCTGAATTTTGCATAGAGCTGATGATCTCGCAATCTTTGTAGCACAATATGTAGATGCTCAGCATGTTCTTCCTTTGACTTGGAGTACACCAAGATATCGTCAATGAAGAACATGACGAATTTATCCAACTCTGGCATGAACACTGAATTCATCAGGTACATAAAGTGTGCCGGGGCGTTGGTCAAACCAAAAGACATAACTAGATACTCATATAGTCCGTATCTCATTGAAAACGCCGTCTTCGGAATATCTTCTGCCCGAATTTTAATCTGGTGAGCTCCGAGGTCGACACGTGTCCAACAGTGTCGGACCTCCCGAAGGTGAGCTCCGGAGGTGTGCTCGGAGAGCGACATGTGTCCCGCGGGTGGGACCTCTCAGAGACGAGCTCCGAGAGCGACACGTGTCCCACGCGGCTGGTCCTCTCTACTCCGCAGTGACTATCTCCGAAGACGACACGTGTCCTGCGAGGCTGGCCTCACTCCTCCGCAGAGGCTAGCTCCGGGGGCAACACGTGTCCCACGGGGTCGGACCTCGTCCCTTTCACAGAGGAAAGCTCCGAGCCTGCCACATAGCCAGTTAGCGGTGGACCTCTCCCCCTTTGAGGGGATGAGCTCCGAAGGCGCCACGTGGCCAGTGGGCCATGGGAGTTGTCTTCAGCGCTTTCGGTGAACTGGGATTTGCTCTTTTTGGCTATCTTTTTTATTATTTTTCTGTTTCCACTTGTTTTAAAAGTTTTCTCTATATAAAATATGAATGCATGCAGAAATCGAAATTAAGGGTGTCACAAATCTACCCCCCCTTAAATTGAATCTCGCCCTCAAGATTCAATAGTGGAGAATAGATGAGGGGAATTCTATTTTGAGGTCTTCTTCACGTTCCCATGTAGCTTAGGCTTCCGTGTGATGGCTCCATTGTACTTTGCACCAACGGATCACTTTGTTCCTCGTGACCCTTTCCTTCACGTCCAAAATTTGGACAGGGTGCTCTACATAGGTCAAATCCTCTTGAAGCTAAAGTTCATCCATCGGTACTTGTTCTTCCAGAACTCTCAAGCACTTCTTGAGCTGGGATACGTGAACCACGTCATGCACGTCGGAGAGGTGCGTTGGGAGCTCTAGTTGATATGCTACTTCTCCTCGCTTGTCCAAAATCTTAAATGGCCCGATGTAGCGAGGTGCTAGCTTGCCTTTGATGTTTAAACATCGTTGGCCTCGGATAGGCGATACCTTAAGATATACAAAGTCTCCTACTTCGAAAGTCAACTTTCTTCACCTATTGTCTGCATAGCCTTTTTGTCGTGACTGAGCAGCCTTCAAATTCTCCCGTATTATTTGGACTTGCTTCTCAGCTTCTTGTAGCACTTTGGGTCCAAACACTTGGTTTTCTCCGGTTTCGTTCCAAAACAGCGGCATTCTACACCACCTACCATACAATGCATCGAAAGGTGATATCTTCAAGCTAGCTTGATAGCTGTTATAGGAGAATTCGGCATACGGCAAGCTCATATCCCAACTATGCCCATGTTTCAAGGCGCAAGCTCTCAACATGTCTTCCAAAATTTGGTTTGTCCTCTCAGTTTGTCCATCGGTCTACGGGTGGTAAGCGGAGCTAAAATCCAGTCGTGTACCCATAGCTTCATGCAGCTTCTTCCAGAACCTAGAGGTAAATTAAGAACCCCGATCTGAGACTATCCTCTTCGGGACTCCATGGCGGCACATGATTTGCTCCATGTACAGCTCAGCTAGTTGTGCAACGTTGTACGTGGTCTTAACAGGAAGAAAATGGGCTGTTTTCGTCAATCGGTCCACGATAACCCAGATTGAGTCGTAACCCGATCAAGTACGTGGCAATCCAACGATGAAATCTATACTGATGTCTTCCCATTTCCACTTGGGTACTTTCAATGGTTGCAACAGTCCAGCAGGTCTTTGATGTTCGGCCTTCACCCGTTGGCATGTGTCGCATAAGGCAACATACTCTGCTATGTCCCTTTTCATACCATCCCACCAATAACAAGTCTTTAGGTCCTTGTACATCTTTGTACTGCCGGGATGTATGGAATAAGGTGAATCATGTGCCTCTTTTAATATCGTGTCGCGGATGCGCTTCACGTTAAGCACACAAATCCTTTTCCCTAACAAAAGTGTACCCTTCTCGTCTTCCTTGAAGTCCTTTTCGATGCCTTGTTGGATTCTTTCCTTGATCTCTTTGATCTCCTCATCCGTTGCTTGGCCATTTCTTATCTCTTGTTCCAGCGAAGAGTTTAGTTCCATCACTTCCATCTCATTCAAGAAACCGAGATGTAACCGTTCGAACTCCTTGCGCAGCTCGGGTGGTAGCTCCTGAACCATGAGTTGGTGACATGCTCCCTTTCGGCTCAATGTATCAGCTACTACATTGGCCTTTCCGAAATGATAGTTGATTCCAACATCATAATCCTTGATGAGTTCCAACCATCGATGTTGCCTCAAATTCAAATCCATTTGGGTGAATATATACTTGAGGCTTTTATGATCCGTATAGATCTCACATCGATGACCAAGGATATAATGTCTCCAAATCTTTAATGCATGCACCACGGCTGCGAGTTCCAAATCATGTGTGGGGTAATTCAGCAAGTGTTTTTTGAGCTGTCTTGACGCATAGGCTACCACTTGTCCTTCTAGCATGAGCACGCATCCGAGCCCTTGTCTTGATGCGTCACAATATATGTCAAAGCTCTTGCTTACGTCCAGCAATACCAAAACCGGTGTTGTGGTTAGCCTTTTCTTGAGCTCCTCAAAGCTTTCTTGGCACGCTGATGTCCACTGGAACGCCTTTCCCTTCATCAATAGCTCCGTCATAGGCTTTGCTATTTTGGAGAAATCCTGATGTAGCGTCGGTAGTATCCAGCCATCCCAAGAAAACTCCGAATATCCCTCACGTTTTGCGGTTGGTTCCACTTCAGAACATCTCCCACTTTTCCGGGATCAACCGATACTCCTTCCTCGGAGATGATGTGGCCTAAGAACGATATCTCCTTTAGCCAAAATTGACACTTTCTGAGCTTGGCATACAATTGATGCTCTCGCAGCTTCTATTATGTCAATCTCAAGTGTTCTTCATGTTCCTCCTCGCTTTTCGAATACACCATGATGTCATCAATGAAAACCACGACGAACTTGTCCAAGTACTCCAAGAAAACCTTGTTCATGAGGTACATGAAGTATGCGGGTACATTCGTTAACCCAAAAGACATAACGGTATATTCATACGAACTATACCGTGTTCGAAAGGCAGTCCTGGGTATATCGGAGGGCTTAATCTTCAGCTGGAAATATCCCGACCGAAGATCAATCTTGGAGAAGACTCGGGCTCCCTTCATTTGGTCGAACAGGTCCTCTATACGGGGCAGAGGGTACTTGTTCTTGATCGTCACCTCGTTGAGAGACCTATAGTCCACGCACATCCTTTGGGTTCCATCCTTCTTGTCTACGAAGAGCACGGGAGCTCCCCCTGGTGACGAGCTTGGACGTGTAAAACCCTTCTCCAGCTGCTCCTGAATTTGCTTCTTGAGCTCCACTAGTTCGTTAACGGGCATCCTATATGGTCTCTTTGCTATAGGTGCAGTTCCGGGTACCAAGTCAATGGAAAAATCAATGTCCCGGTCAGGTGGCATACCTGGAAGTTCTTCCGGGAACACGTCGGAGAATTCTTGAACCACTGGAATGCTTTCCAATGTTGCTCCTTTGACGTGGTTCAACGTTGCCTTCTAGGTTGCCGGTTGGGCTGACTCCAACTCAATACGGGTACCGTGCTCGTTTGTCAACTGCACGCTCCTCTCGGCACATTGGATTACTCTGTTGTGCTTGCTTAGCCAATCCATTCCGAGTATTATGTCAAGCCCTTGGGAATCCAAGACAATGAGGTTGGCAAGGAAGTCTACCCCCCTTATTTTAAGGTTTACTTTCGTACATACTATATTAGTCCTCATCTCTCCACCGGGAGAATTAACCAACATAGTATATTTCAAGTGTGATATGGGTAGATTATACTTGGCAACATACTTGGATGATATGGATGAATGTGATGCTCCGAAATCAAATAAAATGTGGCTGGGTTGGAGTTGGCAAGGAACATACCAATCATGACGTCATTAGCCTGTTGCGCTTCCTCAGCAGAGACATGGTTCACGTTGCCGCGAGCGTAGTTCTGCTTTCCACGGTTTCCTTAATTGTCTCCTCCCTTCGGTCGTGGGTTCTGCTTGGGCACGTTGCTTAGTTGTCCAGGACCTCTCTTCGGGCACTGGCTCGCAAAGTGTTCCATCTCCCCGCATGCAAAGCATGCCTTTTTGCCCACGACAGCAGGTGCGTTGGGGCGGGGTTTTGAACAGGAGTGCCCATGTTGGGTCGGGGCGCAGGAGGCAAAGGCACACGAGGTGCTTGCATGACCGGATGTTGCTGTGGTGGTTGATTAGGGCGAAAAGCTGAAGGGGTCGATCCATACTGCGGTGCAGCTGGGGGCATATACTGGGGACGTACATTGCTCCCTTGTGGCTGGTATGGCATCTTCCTCTTGCCCTCTTGCTCGATCTCCCGGATCTTGCTCTCAACCACTATAGCCTTGTCAACCAGCTTCTGGAAGTTAGCATAGTCATTGTTGAGAAGCCGAACTTGGATCTCACTGTTCAACCCTCTCATGAACAAGTACTGCTTCCTTTGGTCCGATTTGACATCTTTGGGGGCATACCTTGACAGCTGCGTGAACTTGTTAAGGTACTCATTCGCGCTCTTCTGTCCTTGGCGGAGACCTTCAAACACTTGCCTCTTGAGCATCATGACTCTCATAGGGACGTAATGAGAGCGGAAACTCTCCTTGAACTCAGTCCAAGTAATAGTCTCCGGGTTGTCATGAGCATTGCAAAGGGCGTCACATGAGTTGGTGTGATGCGAAGAGAACTTTTCTCGGTCATTGCACTGAACTATGGCAAGCTTCTTCTCCATGGATTTCAACCAATCATCGGCCTCCATGGGATCATTAGCTTGAGCAAAAGTGGGTGGTCTAGTCCTCATGAACTCTCCCAATCGGTTGTGAGCCAGTGGTGGTGGCGGTGGTGCAGGAACGGGGTTATTGTTGTTGGCTCGCAGCTGACCCAAAGTTTGGATCATTGTTTGCATAAGTTGATTCTACATAGCCATCAATTTTTCAAGTTTGTTTGCACCAGCTCCGGGGTTGTCATTCTCAGGAACCTCAACGTGGTCATCCTCTTGGTTGCCACGGACGTTCCTCTCTTGACGGCCGGCGTTTCCTCTCACCATCTGTGAGAGAGAGTTGAGTAGAATAGAGGTTAGAAGTTTAGAGTGATCCCTCCCAACTATATGCATCAAGGTGAATGGACTATATATCATCCTATATGAGGATGTGAACAAGTGCCGAAGCATCTCACATCTCTCTACTATGTGTGGATATGGACAACGCTGAAACGTCCCACAACTCACACTAAGCACTCAAGCACAACAATTATCACAAAAGTTCCGCACACAACTCCTATTCAAGGTTATTCAGTGGGGGTCCTATGTGGTTTGGGGTGATACCAATCTGTGACCAATCTGTGACTACCAATCTGTGACGTTGTCCTATGGTCAATGGGGTTATAATGCTAATCTATGCATTCTACCTAGGCTTGCATCCTATGTTCAGTGTGGATCCTAATACCAATCTGCGACTAGGCTTACGTCCTACGGAACCGTGGTTCTGCTACCAATCTGTGACCTTATCTAGGCTTGCAACCCACAGTTAACTGTGGTAGCTTGATACCAATCTGTGGTCTTACCTAGGCTTGGCCACAGAGAAATAAATTGCTTGCTATGAAAATGCCGAGGAATTTCTGTAGAATTGTTTTTAGTAAATCCTTTAGAGATTTATTACAGGAGCAATTCTTTATAAAACAGTCCCAAATTTGGGCAGCAAATCCTTTTCATAGTAACTGATCTCCAGAAAAAATTTGAGCTTCATTGGCATTCATTTGCTAGGCTAAATTGCCTTCCAAAGTTCAGCCTTATTTGGAAATTCAAATTTAAACAGAAACTTTTTCAGAACTTCTATCCAACTTCAAAAATTCATATCTCTCTGTTGGTAGCTCCAAAAACGGTGAAACAAATTTTGTTAGAACCATGAAGACTTACCCTAATCAGATCTTCCACTTTTAGCTATGCCAAAACTCCTGGTTTGGGCTCAAAAGTTTATAGAAGCCTTGTACTTGTAGGAATTTTGGAGACTACATTGTGCAATGACATTTCTCCAAAATTTTCTCAGATCATCCTTAGAGGGTCTAGTCTTTACTGTAAAGATCCCAAAGCCAATTAAGGATCCTAAATAGCAGTATCTATGAATAGAATTTTACTTCTTATAAGTCCTTAATACTTATACATATATTCTATTACATTTCATAATAGTGACCGAAATTGAGGATGCACCGGAGCCCTTGGACGTCCTCCTACCAGAAGCTGACTTCCCATTTAACTCGCAACCAGGCAAGCCCCGGTTTGCACTTAAGTACCTTTTATAAAGTTTTTCATTTGTATCACTTATGTCTAGGTTGAAATGTATGCATTAGAGTTAGGGTGATTGAAACCCCACTTGCATAGCCTGTTCAACTCCTATGAAGGGTTGGGTAGTTTACAGACTCGACGAGTAGAGAATGCTCTGCTAATATGCTTAGGATCTTGGTAGAAGTCGAGTGGTTGGAAGCTACTCGCGAGATAGTACTTATCACACGGAATGAGAAGAGGTAGAAAATGGCTTGAGTTGTGAAAATGAGACCCAGCAGGGGGGGATAGGATGCAGTGAGCAGAGGTCTCACGTGCGTAGCCTTGTTGGCGTCGGTTGAGGACCGACCGTGTGCGGCCCTGCTGGACATGTATCGAACAATACCAGATGCATACTGGCATATGGGAACCAGGAAACCGATGTAATTGGTTAACCTGGGTGCCGAGGCTTACCCAACCGTTTTATAGGAGTGGGTTGAGGGTAGCAAGGTGTAAATCTGCCGGTGGGCACAGTCACGTTCCACGCGGGGACCTCCTGCCCGTTACGGATGGACCGGTTCGTCATTTGGGTTGCCTTTGAAAGGTTGTTGCATACAACGGAGTAGGAAGGGGTGTGGAATCACGCTTCTGAAAGTGGGTGTATGCAACGTGTTATCCGGGTGTGTCTTGATTGCAATCACCGTCCCTCGCGGTTATTTGAGTACCCGCTTGTTCACTGCGCTGTGACGTAGTAAGAAGTGAAATAAGCCAACTGAATATGCTGTATTGAACTATTAATGTCTTGAAACCATGTATGCTGTAGTTATAGAGCTAATTAAGTTTACATTCCACTTTGGGCATCACCATATCGGAGGAAAGCGTTTCTTGTTTGATTGTGGACTTCCAATGTGAGGGCTGCATAAGGCTCATTAAACTGTTGCTATAAAAGTTGAAAGTAAGGATCAACATGTAGGTGTGTCTTTATTGCAAAGTCTTTTTTCCTATCTCACACATCCTTGCATGTAGAGTTCTATGCCTAGGGTAGTCGGTTAAGCCTTGCTGAGCCATCGTGCTCATGGTTGCAATATTTGAGCTGTATGCAGGTGAGAGCTATGAGTAGGGGTCCGAGGAAGAGGCGATGCCCCCGTCGGGGTACACGGCCGAGCTGGAGCCCTGCACGCCGCCGTGATCTCCGGTTACATGTTGCTAGTGTGTAGCGTCCCCGGGCTGGACGGCTGCACTTTTGCTTAGTTAGGATTAGAGAGTAGTTATGTACATTACTTCCGCTGTATAATTTAGTTTTGTAAAAAGACTTCCGCTGTTTTATATCAAATAAAAGTTTGTATGTTGTTCTTAATTCTTTTCATGTGTGCTGTTGGGTGTCGCATCGCACGGCACCACCCTCTGCGATCTTGGAGTGGGTGAACGACGGGGTGGTCCTCACAGTTGTGGTATCAGAGCCGCATTGGGAATAGCACACTCGAAAAGAGCCTATTTTGAAAACTTAAAAGTGGTCGAGTGAGGATTAGTCACTAAGCCCACATAAGGTCTATGATAGTAGTAGTTACTAAGGTGGAAAAGCTAACTTATGTGTTATACATTCTGTAACGATGCTCCGACGTCAGGTAAGAGGTAAGGTACGCCACCGTAGGCGGATCAATTGTGGTAACTCGCCAAACGAGTAATAGTATGGAATGGTATACCGTGGCTTGGCATGGTAGTTAATATGAGTCTCTGAACCTCTTCATGGTTCTAAGAGCATATGAAAACGCTGATCCCCAGCGTGCTTTAGGCAAAAGTAAGAATACCCCATCGTGTGGTAAGCAACATGATAGTATGCAACTCTTAAACGTTCAATGTTCAAAGGGCCATACGCAGCACTCGCCATCGGCGTGCCTCAACGGTCATGAGGCAGTAGGTGGTATCCGTTGGGTTGATAAAATTCCCAACCTTGATGACCCATTCGCGCTCTACTGGGGTTCCCCATCGTGTGGTGTGAAAACACGACCATGTACCTTGAGACGTGGCTTGACTCAAGGACGATCCGTATGGCAATGATACGGACCGTATGTTTTTATTATGATATGGAACTGCCTGCAATGTTAAAACTTTTGTGTGCACCAATATTTTGTGTTATTCTGCAGGTACATTAACCACGTTAGTGCATGACGTTTAGAAACCATTTGGGAGTGACGTTCTTAGTTCCACCATTTGACACGTATATGCCGGAATACCGGCTTAGGATATTTCTTTGGTGAGGAAACGTAGTACCAAGACTGCATAAAAGGATAGTTTTAAATAAAAGAGTTAAAATGAGGTTTAGGATTCCATTTAGGGGTTAGTAAACTCCTATATTGAACTAAGAGTCAATTGGGGGTATAGATTCAATTTCAAAGAATTAGGAACAACCTCCCCTGTTTTCGGCAGAAGTTTTTCTGAACATAAACAGGGCATAACATTGGATTGGTTGAACCAATGGAGGTGTGGGATACCATTCTGGAAGGGTTTTGAAGTCCTCTACAATTTTTCTGTAGAGTTCCAGAACATAATCTCCCTCCAAAGGGGTAAAAATTTCAGATGAGTAGGTACTGTCAAGAAACAGGGCAGACCAAAATGCTCTCTGGAATTTCTGTATTTGGACCACAACTTTCTGTAGAAAAATTTCTAAGGGTTGAGCAAGACACTGTTGGAAAGTATAGGAAATGTGCTACAACTTTGTAGTTCAGTGTTTTCCTAGTTCGATGGCAGAAATAGATGGAATTTTGTGAACAAAATAGCCACATGCAAAGGTGGTGCTGTCAAAATTCCTAAGAAAATTCTGTCAAATTTTAGAAGTCATAACTCACAAACTAGGAAGGCTATAGAGGCAAATAAATACAATCTGGATTCCTTGTTGAGTCTACTACAACTTTGTTGCTGAACGCTAGTCCAGATTTTGCCTCCAAGGTGGCCAAAACAGTTGAATTCTTCCAACTGGTCTGTTGGACCAGAAACTGGACAGAACACCATGTTGATGTTCTCCCACCAAGACATTTAGTTTCACTTTTTGATATCCAGCGGCTGTTGTAAAACAGCGAGTGGAGTCAGAAAGTTTATGCATTTGACGCATCACTTCGAGCTAGTGCATGTTTGGGTCCAGTACAATAGCGAGGGATTACGCATGCTAACACACTTAACATCCCGTGGCGACCCATGATGGTCGAAATGAACTTTTAACCCATAAAGTTCAATACTTTGGAAATCGATCGTGTGACACAGTCAAGGGATGTGTATGTTGTATAAAGTTTATACTTTATCCATATGTGTGACTGTTATGCGTATTATTTATTCCATTCTCGCACTACTATTGTATAAACTGGATGCAATGAACCAACATGTGCTGATCATTTGGATGATATGAATGCAGAATGGTGCGTACACGATCTACGCAAGAGGAGGGAGGTCCAAGTCAGGTTTGTGGTGATGAGTCTCCACCTCTGGAGCAAACCACGACGCAGCAGCAACCACCTCCTCCACCGCCAGAACTTCTAAGAAATCTTGCAGAGGTTCTCGCTGCAGTGCTCGGCTCGCGCGATGAGCAAACCGAGTTGCTGCGGATGCTAGTCCAGCAGAATGCGTCCCATCAGGGAGGACGCCAAGACAATGGACAACACCAGCCCCGATAAAGTTTTTATTCAGAATTCCTGGCGACCCATCTACCGGTCTTCACGGAGGCCGAAGAGCCTTTAGAGGCGGACAGCTTTATCCGCACTCTGGAGGCGAAGTTCGGGCTGCTACGCTGCACCGAACACCAGAAGGCGCTGTATGCAGCGCAATAGCTTCAAGGAGAAACCTGTACATGGTGGGCGAACTACATCGCCTCATTACCGGCTGGCCATGCCATCACATGGACGGAGTTCTGGGAGGCGTTCCACGCCTACCATATACCTCCCGGTGTTATGGAAAAGAAGCTCCAGGAGTTCCTGGCGCTGAAACAAGGCGAGAGGAGTGCTCATGAGTACTCCAGGTCATTCGACCGGCTGGTGCAGTATGCACCAGGATTTGTGAGAACGGAGGAAGACAAGCGCAATGCATTCTTCCGGGGCCTGAATTCAAAGATGAAGGTCCATCTTGCCCAAAGCAATCGTGGCACATTCAATGACATTGTTAATGCCGCGATTCTACAAGAGAATGCTCAGCGTGAGCGCGGTTCTGATAAGAGGAAACACAGTGCGCTGATGAGCAGCAGTGGTGGGACACCACAAAAATACCGTGTGGTGTATCGCTCACCATCCGGTCAGAGATGGCAGCCACCGGCACGACCGCCTCAGTTCCGCGGTCGGCAATATAACGCGCCGGGCTTCCGACCGACGTATCCACCACAGCAACAGTAGCAGCAAAGGATGGTCCCGTGTGCGCCTCAGTTTCAACAGCGTGCACCGGGATTCCGTCCTCAAATCGGCGGGACCCCGACACCTTACACGTGCTTCACGTGTGGCCGTGTCGGGCATATTTCGAGGGACTGCCCCGAGCCGCGACAGGGCAGGGGTGCAGCGCCGTATCAGGGTGCTAATCAGCCCCATAATCAGCCCATGAAACCAGCACCAAAACCCGGCAACGTCCACCATTTAGCCATCGAAGATGTGCCGGAAGACGAACCCGTCCTCTCGTGTATGTTTTCTTACTTAGATCATCACGTAGTCATACTTTTTGACTCCAGTGCCACCCATAATTTCATAAGTCAGTCTTACGTTATTAAATATCAATTGCCTATCATTTCCACAAATAGTTCATACTTGATATGTTCTCCGGGTGGGAAAATAACAGCTGATAGGATGGTCTATAGAGCACCATTACAGTTGGGTGGAAATCTATATCTGACTTCTCTAATCATGTTAGAGAGTCAGAAACTTGATGTCATTTTAGGAATGTCATGGCTACATCACCATGTTGCTGTTCTTGACATCATTCCACGTGTGGTTCGTCTAAACTCTCCACTTCATGAACCACATGCTCTTATTCTTGACCGTTTGGTTCAAGAAGCTCCAGCCACATATAACACAGAAGCCATAAAACTTGAGGATATTCGTGTGGTCCGTGAATACCCGGATGTCTTTCCGGATGATCTTCCGGGCATGCCACCCGAAAGAGATGTCGAGTTCAAGATTGAACTTGTACCTGGGACGATACCGATCTCACGGAGACCGTACAAGATGGCTCCAAATGAGCTGGCTGAACTAAAGGAGCAGCTCAATGACTTAATGAAGAAGGGTTTCATTCGACCGAGTTCCTCGCCATGGGGATGCTCGGCGCTGTTTGTGAAGAAGAAGGATGAAACCTTGAGGTTGTGTGTGGACTACTGACCTCTCAACGCCGTCACCATCAAGAATAAATATCCACTGCCCCTCATCGATATCTTATTCGATCAACTTGTGGGTGCGAGTGTATTTTCAAAGATGGATCCTCGCTCCGGTTTCACCAAATCAAGATTCGAGCAGAGGATATTCCGAAGACGGCCGTCTCGACGAGATATGGGTTGTACGAATACCTCGTCATGTCCTTTGGTCTCACCAACACGCCGGCACATTTCATGTACCTCATGAACTCGGTGTTCATGCCGGAGTTGGACAAGTTCGTGGTGGTGTTCATAGATGACATCTTGGTTTACTCCAAGTCTGAAGAAGAACACGCCGAACACTTGTATATCGTGCTTCAACGATTGCGAGACCATAAGATTTATGCCAAGTTCAGCAAGTGCGAGTTTTGGATCAACCAAGTGCCATTTCTGGGTCATATTATTTCTGCAGAAGGCATTGCAGTTGATCCAAACAAAATCGAACAAGTGCTGAAATGGAAATCCCCCACATCAGTCCATGAAGTCAGGAGTTTCTTCGGGTTAGCAGGATATTATCGGAGATTCATACCGAACTTCTCCAAGCTTGCTAAGCCGATGACAGAACTGTTGAAGAAGGGGATCAAATATGTTTGGAACTCAGCTTGTGAAGAAGCTTTCCAAGCATTAGTGAAGCATCTTACAACAGCTCCGGTGTTAGCTCAACCAGATACAACCAAGCCCTTCGACGTATACTGTGATGCGTCCGGTATCGGGCTTGGCTGTGTATTGATGCAAGGAGGAAGAGTGGTCTCCTATGGCTCACGTCAACTCCGTAACCACGAGCAGCACTATCCGACTCATGACCTTGAGCTCGCTGCTGTGGTGTTATCCTTGAAAATGTGGAGGCACTATTTGCTTGGGAACTTAGTGCACCTCTACACCGACCACAAAAGTCTGAAATACATATTCACTCAAAAGGAGTTGAATATGCGGCAACAGAGATGGTTAGAGTTGATCAAAGACTATGAGATCGAGATTCACTACCATCCCGGGAAGGCAAACGTGGTTGCCGACGCCTTAAGCCGCAAATCTCATGTCAACAATCTGTCCATCACCCCACTTGAAGAGGAGGAGCCGAGTATGTACTTGGTTCCATATGGGGCATTATATAATCTTGCTCTCGTCCTGACCATAAGAGAGGAGATTATGGAAGCTCATAAGAAAGACACGGGAATGTCGCACATTCGGAGAAGGATGGAGAATAGCGAGATGAAATGCTTCCGAAGGGATGAATACGACACTCTATGGTTTAAAGACCGTATAGTGGTACCCGTGATATGAAGCTTCGGAAGAAAATCTTGGACGAATGTACGATCGAAGTACACGTGTAAAGCTACCAGAGGGGGGGTGAATGGTAGATAAAAATTTTCAGCGGAAGCAACAAAACACCCCTCAGCAGAAAACCGTTCTGATAAAGAAACCGTGTGAGCGACTAATCTAAACATGTTCAACTGTGACAAAACTAGTATAGATTGTATATAATCAAGTCACGAAGACTTCACAATAAGAATCATGAAAATCCGTTGAGAGAAACTCAAGTTACGATCGAAAGATCGAACAAAGATCAATCTGTCCTACGCGAGAAAAACAGTTCTGGAATACTGCAAAGAAACTCGTGTAGATCAAAACCACAAATTCAGTGACCGTGAAATTTTCAAAGATGATAGATAATCAATTTGTGAAGACAACCCAAAAAGAATCACATCAATTGGACCTGTAAAACTCGAGTTATGATAAAACCACCGAAGCAAGGTAGTGCTGAACAGAAACTCGACGAGAAAAACTTGTCTGAAACAAATCGGACGAACAAGGCACAAAAGTTCCTTTAGAATACGAATTTGATTTATCAAAACACAAGAGGAACAGCCCCAAAGTTGTGCACACACGAGCCTTAGCCTCCCTTGCTTATATAACCAGCCGTAAGGCCAACCCAATTCAAACTAGGACTCCTACTCCTACTTGGCTTCAAACTGTAACTTTTCAATACTGCTCAAGACTCTTCTACACGCAGATAGAAGCAATATTAAGACTTCCAAACACCTTAGTAACATCCCAAAAATTCCTAAAAAAACTCAAATTCGTGACTCACACGAAATCCTATCATAACCAACTCAAAACTTTCCATATTTGAGTCAAACACGACTCAGTCGCAGCCTGAGTCCATAACCTAGTCGGTTGGGCCTTTCCGACCAATTCTTTACGTCCACATCTCTTCATCACGCCTTGGAACCATGCAGCCACGTCCATGCACTCCTTGCACACGTGCAAACATCTTTCAACGACGTCCAAGATACCTTCATATGCATTGTTCTTGATTCAAACATACTGCACAACCTCCCGATCAACTCAACCACAATTGCTCCCGAACTTGGTTGTTGAACCTCATCTTCTCCCTAAGACTAGTTCGATGGATCCCATCACCAGCCATGTCTTGAACTTCTGAGCACAAGTCCCCGACTTGACTCTCGTTAGTTCCGAAACTACAACATCTTACGTGAGCACCTCACAAAAGCATGTTGTAAACCATAGCAAAATGATATCAGCCATAACCACCAAAACACAGCAAAAACATAGTAAAATAATACTAAGAAAACTTTCCATAAGAGTAAAGCAAGTTCGAAACATTGCAAGTTAAAAGCAGAACCATTGCAATCAAGCTTCGAACCTTACCAAAGCTAACAGGACCTTGAACCGGAGCTTACCAAAGCTAGTCGGACCTAGCGCCGGAGCTTACTAAAGCTTAGTCGGACCTAGCACGGAACTTACCAAAGCTAGTCGGACCTAGCACCCGAGCTAGCAAAAACAAGTCGGACCTAGCCAAAATAAGTCAGACCTAGACAAAGCAAGTCGGACCTTGTTAAAAAATGTGTTTTGGTAGTATTCAAAACTTTTATCGTCAAAGCCAATGTATTCAGCACACATAGGTCTCACAATCTCCCCCTTGATGAATGCATTGGCAACACCACTTAAAATCCGAACATTGGCTCATCCAAATCATACTATCAAGTAACTTACACTATCACATCAATGAGATACATAAAGTAGTGTAAGCCATGCTAGAGATCAAGTGTAATTTTCAATTTAAGCAAGTCATGATCTCACAAACTCAACTATTTCAAGACCTGAAAGCATGACACTTGTTGCTGCATTTTATTTATCATTTAAAGCACAAATTTTGATCTTATGACATTTGCAAGAGATTATATGCAGCATCAGCCTTATTCTAACCAACCAAGCCAAGCCTATGTCATTTGACAGTCAAAAGCTTAAGGACATGGTTTTAGTCATACACAACTCCTTTCAAGTTCATATCTAAGTGCAATGATAAGCCATATCAAAAGAAGAAGTGCGATGCATGCATATTATCTTGATCTTTTCTCATTTTTTTATTTGAACATAAAAACTCAACATGTGAGTTGATTACTAGATTAATTCTTTATGATTAAAAGCACTCGTGAGCATGCAACAAGTTCAAAACAGCAAGAAAGTTCGACCATGACCAGATTTAGTGTAAGTAACTATTCCAATTACTAGGCATGGTAAAAACTACAAAATGTATAACACGAGTAATGTAGTAAGAATTTCAGCATGAAAAAGGAATCACAAAGTCATATATGCATGAAATACTATGCTCATATTATTTTAATTTCAGATTCACACATAGACTTCCCAAGTTTCAAAATTCTCCCTCAATTTAAGCCATGAGGATGCATAACCCCTATTTCACTACGAATGTAACAAAAACGAGTGAAATCCAAAGGTTTTGTAAAAATGTCAGCCAATTGTTGTTCGGTATCTACATGGTGAAGCACAATGTTCCCTTTTTCGACATTATCACTGAGAAAGTGATACCTAATGTCAATGTGCTTAGTTCTCGAATGTTGCACGGGGTTTTTAGCAATGCAAATGGCACTAGTGTTATCACAAAACAGTGGAACACTATCTAGATCAACCCCATAGTCCTTAAGTGTTTGAACAATTCAAAGAATTTGTGAGCAAGCACTAGCAGCAGCTACATATTCAGATTCGGCTGTGCATTGTGCAACTGAACTTTGTTTTCTAGAGGACCAGGCAACAAGTGAATTACCAAGAAAATGACAAGCACCAGAAGTACTTTTACTATCAATCCTACAACCCCCAAAATCAGCATCGGAAAAAGCTTTCAAAGTAACGGTTGAGGAAGAAGGAAGAAAAATGCCAAATTCTTGAGTTCCATGTAAGTACCTGGGAATCCTTTTGACGGCTTGACGATGTGAAGCACGTGGGGAGGCTTGAAAGTGCACAAAGACATACGCTGAATTGTATATCCGGTCTTGATGCCATGAGATACAAAAGTGATCCGATCATGCTTCTATATTCTTTTTGATCAACGGGATCACAATCTTCATCAAGTTCAAGTGTTGTTGCTGTTCCCATTGGTGTTCGAAGAGGCTTGCTTTTGTCCATGTTGAAGTACCTTAGGAGATCTTTTGTATACTTTGTTTGATGCACAAAGGTACCCTCCTTGGTTTGCTTGATTTGCAGCCCCAAAAAGTACCTGAGTTCTCCCATCATACTCATCTCAGATTCTGAACTCATCATAGCTGAAAACTTGGACACAAGATCATGACAAGCACAACCAAAGATAATATCATCCACATACACTTGAACGAATAATGAGTCATTGCCATGCTTAAGCACAAAAAGAGTTTTATCAACCTTGCCCATGGTAAACCCCTTTTCAAGTAAGAATGTTTTTAACCTATCATACCATGCTCTAGGGGCTTGTTTGTGACCGTACAAGGCTTTGGACAGTTTGTAAACATGATTAGGAAAATTTGGATTTTCAAAAACAGGTGGTTGTTTGACATAAACCTCCTCATCTATGTAGCCATTAAGAAAAGCAATTTTAACATCCATTTGATATAGCTTAAAACCTTTAGATGCAGCAAAAGCTAACAAAATTCTTATGGCTTCTAATCTAGCAACAGGAGCAAAAGTTTCATCAAAATCTAGACCTTCAACTTGTGTGAAACCTTGAGCAACCAACCTAGCCTTATTCCTAACCACAACCCCATCCTCACTTTGTTTATTTTTAAACATCCATTTAGTTCCAATTAAAGTGTGACCTTGAGGTGGAGGTACAAGTTTCCAAATATTATTTCTTTCAAAAATTTCTAACACTTCTTGCATGGCAATAATCCAAGATTCATTAGTGAGTGCGTGTGATATATCTTTGGTTTCGTTAGAAGCAACAAAAGCAGAATGAGCATGAGAATTGGGGTCGAAAAACCTGGATCTTGTAACTCGTTCATGCAAGCTTCCAATAATTTGTTGTGGAGGATGACTTTTGAGAATCCGGAGGGGAGTGGACACTTCACAAGCTTCTTCTTCTTCATGTTCATCACAAATAGATGAGCTTGTGATGTGAGGAGGATCTGGACCAGCAATGGTGGTCGTAGGTGCTGGCTGTGAATCAAGATCAGGAGCTGGAACAATGTCATTAGCTGCTGAATTTTCAGGCAGCAGCACCACTTCTTCCTCTTCTTCAACGAAGATACTCTCCCCCTGCGGATATGGATCCGGGCCTGCAATATTTTAACTAGTACCTGGGCTAGCTTCATCAAAAGAAACCTCACAAGTCTCCATAATTTTGTTAGTATCAAGTAAAAGCACACGGTAGCCTCTAGTATGAGATGGATAACCAAGAAACACGCCATCAACAGATCTAGCTTCAAATTTATCAACATTACCATGTTTCTTAACAAAGCATTTGCAACCAAAGACCCTAAAGTGTGTGACACTAGGCCTATGTCCAAACCTGAGCTCATATGGTGTTTTACCTAGCTTAGCACGCAAGAAAACACGATTTGGCACATAACAAGCGGTTGCAATTGCATCAGCCCAAAATTTCCTAGGAGTTTGATATTCATCAAGCATAGTCCTAGCCATCTCAACTAAGGTTCTGTTCTTTCTCTCTACAACACCGTTTTGTTGAGGTACATATGGTGAAGAAAATTGATGATCTATTGCATTTTCAGCACAAAAGTGATCAAACGATTGATTTTTAAATTTGGTTCCATTATCACTTCTAATTGCTCTTAAAGATCCTGGGTGATCAATTGATAATCTAAGAAATAAAATTCTAAAGTGAATAAAAGCTTCAGTCTTAGATGCCATAAAGTAAACCCAAGAGTATCTAGAATAGTCATCAACAATCACAAGAGCATACCATTTACCTCCGAAGGATTGAACACGTGAAGGTCCTACGGTGTCAAGGTGTAAAAGTTGACCCGGTTCAGTTGCCATGGTCATTGTGAGAGGAGCATGTGAACCTGCAACCATCTTAGCATGTCTACAAGAAGAGCACACAATTTCTTTGTCCCCTTTAAGCTTAGGCAGCCCACGTATGCGATAAAGAGCACTAACATGCGTGAGATGATCAAAGCCTACGTGACCAAGTCTACGATGCCAAAAATATAAATCTTTGGAATAATTTGCAACTAGACATATATGCTTAGAGGAAGACATATCAAAATCAGGTTTAAAAACTCTTCCAAACCGAGACATGTTAAAAATAAGCTCACTATTTGAACCTACAACTTTGCAGCAGTTTTTATTGAAAATAATTTCCAGATTTTCATCTAGCAATTGTGAAACAGAAAGCAAGTTGTATTTCAAATTTTTGACAAGTGCCACATCCTTCAAAGTGTAGTGATCATTTACTCTAACCGAACCCTTAGCAATCATAGGAGTTGAAGAATTATCGGCAAAAGTAACATTCTCTACACGTGACACAAAAGAGAGAGAGGAGAATCATTCTTTGTTACCGGTCATGTGGCGTGAGCAAACTGAAACCACAATCCAAATGTTCTCCTTCCTCAAGCGTGTAACCTACATAGAAGCACAATACGTCGATGACTCAATACTGGGGTTTGTTAAAAGGTATTTAGGAATGCAGTACTGAGTCACACGACGTCCAGCAGAAATAACATGCGAAAGCTGAGATAAAACAGCAGGTTTATGAGTCAAAGTTTGAGATTTTTTGTTCTTAACTACTGACCTATAAGGTGTTACTTGTGTAGCACGAAAATCAGTAGCTCCGGAGGCAAAAACAGAAGGTCCAGAGGCAAAAACTGAAGCTCCAGAGGAAAAACTGAAGCTCCGGAGGTAAACTTTGAATATTTCTGACTCATAACAGCAGGTTGCATGTTCCTGACATTCGGTTTAGTATGTGCAGCAAATGTTGCATGAGAGTTATAAGATCTAGCTTGCATTCTTTCCTTTTTATGTTGTTTAGCTAGTCTATAAACAAAATCTATGACATGACCATCTCTACCACAATAGGTACAATGAAATTTAACTTTGTGTTCATGTCTAGATGAGCATGCAGTATGCTTATTTGAACCTGAATGTGACAACACTCCTGCAGATTTAAAAACCACTTCTTTTTGTTTAGGAACTGTTTGAATCAAACCACTTCCTAATGATTTTACAATTTTAGGTGGATGTTCCTTAGCATGAGCATGTGAATCAAAACCTAAACCAGTTTTATCATTGCAAGACTTGGAAGAATTCAGCAGCAAGTTTAGGTTCTTATTCCCATTACAAAACCGATCTAATGTCATATGCATGTTATCAAGTTTATTTGATAGATCAAGGCAATTCTCACATGAAGTTTTTCCTTTTAATTTGCAATTGGAACAATATTTAACTTCATGAGAACGTAAAGCATTGTTCAATATAGAAATTTCTTTCATAGCATCTTGTAGTTTCTTATCAAGATCATCGCAAGTAGAACAATGAAAATCAATTGTAGAACAACAAGCATCTTTCAAGTTTTTATCATTAAGTGCAGCAAGCTTTTTGTTCTTTTCGATTTCAAGTTCAAGTTTATCAAGTGTGGAGGTGTGTGCACTTCTTAGAGAGGACAATTGTTCATATATTAAATCACATGAGGAATAAGAATCATCACTAGGAATCAAGGATTTTAAACGATTAATTTCAGATTCTAGTGACTCAATTTTAACAGCATTGTCCCTAAGCTTTTTGTCCTTTTTCTTAACAATAATAGTGGCACGAGAAATAGCATCACACATTTCTTCGCAAGTAGGACATACCTCTTCGTTGTCACTGTTGCGTTCTGCATCCTCCATACTTGATTTTGATTTGCCCGCCATGAAGAACAAGTTTGCCAGATCATCTTCATCTTCATCACTTCCAATGTCTACATCACTCGAGCCAAGTTCTTGAAGTGCAGTGATGAAACTGTTTATCAGTTTGCGTCCTGTAAAAACCCTTCTTTTTCTTGTTGATGTTGCCAGAAGAGGACTTGACTTTATTCTGCTTTTCATCACGGTTAGAAGGACCTGAAAGGTTAGGACAATCTGTACGAAAGTGTCCTGTCTTACCACATTCAAAGCATCGTTGAGGTCCGGAGCTTCCTCTCCTTCTAGTTCTCACATTTTGCAATGCTTCTGAGAACCTAGTAGAAAGAAGTACTAGCTCCTCCTCTGGGAACTCCTCAATCTGTTCCAGGGTTAGTGAAGACAGCAAAGCAAGTGTATTGCTAGATGATTGGCCGGAGCTAGGCATATCACGTTGTGAGACAAATGCAATAGTCTTATTTGGGTTCTTACGTGATATAATGTCAATTTATGAGTTTTTAGCTTAGAATAAAGCACATCTAATGTAAGAGTACTCATGACAGTGGATTCATGTATGGATGTTACTTTCATCTCCCAAATTGACATGTCTAATGCACTTAGTAATTGCCTAGCATTTTCAGCATCTGAAAAATTAACACTGACGCTACGCAAGTTGCTGAGAATTTTATTAAAACAAGCAAAGAGGTCATCAATGGACTCACCGGGTTGCATCTCAAAGCGCATGTATTCTTTCTTGAACATATCCTGTCTTACCTCGTTGATCGTGTTGGATCCTTCGTGGTAGTCACAAAGTGCTCTCCACACATCGTACGCCGATCGGAGGTGTGCAACACGGTCGAAGTTGCTCTGAGTTAGTCCTTGTATGATCAAGTTCTGAGCCTTGTTGTTGTTGTCGACATCTCTCATGTTTGTAGCCGTGACTTGATCGTTTGAAGGCACATCGTAAGGCTTGTACACCTTTTCCCATATTGCAAAGCCTTGCGCCTGGATGAAAGCTTCCATGCGTGTCTTCCAAACCTGAAAATCAATACCACTAAACACACAAGATTTGGCGGAGTATTTCTCCATGATGATTAGTCAAAACACGTGCAAATCACAAAGATTAGAGCAACCTGGCTCTGATACCAATTGTATGATCGAAGTACACGTGTAAAGCTACCAGAGGGGGGGTGAATGGTAGATAAAAACTTTTCAGTGGAAGCAACAAAACACCCCTCAGCAGTAAACCGATCTGTTAAATAAACCGTGTGTGCGACTAATCTAAACGCGTTCAACTGTGACAAAACTAGTATAGATTGTAGAGAATCAAGTCACGAAGACGTCACAACAAGAATCATGAAAATCCGTTGAGAGAAAGTCAAGTTACGATCGAAAGATCGAACAAAGGTCAATCTGTCCTACGCGAGAAAAACAGTTCTGGAATACTGCAAATAAACTCGTGTAGATCATAAAACACAAATTCAGTGACAGTGAAATTTTCACAGATGATATATAATAAAGTTGTGAAGACAACCCAAAAAGAATCACATCAATTGGATCTGTAAAACTCGAGTTATCATAAAACCACCGAAGCAAGGTAGTGCTGAACAGAAACTCGACGAGAAAAACTTGTCTGAAACAAGTCGGACGAACAAGGCACAAAAGTTCCTTTAGAATACGAATTTTGTTTATCAAAACACAAGAGGAACAGCCCCAAAGTCGTGCACCCACGAGGCTTGGCCTCCCTTGCTTATATAACCAGCTCTAAGGCCAACCCAATTCAAACTAGGACTCCTACTCCTACTTGGATTCAAACTGTAACTTTCCAATACTGCTCAAGACTCTTCTACATGCAGATAGAAGCAATCTTAAGACTTCCAAACACCTTAGTAACGTCCCAAACATTCCTAAAACAACTCAAATTCGTGACCCACATGAAATCCTATCATAACCAACTCAAAACTTTCCATATTTGAGTCAAACACGACTCAGCCACAACCTGAGTCCATAACCTAGTCGGTTGAACCTTTCCGACCAATTCTTTACGTCCACATCTCTTCATCATGCCTTGGAACCATGCAGCCACGTCCATGCACTCCTTGCACACGTGCAAACATCTTCCAACGACGTCCAAGATACCTTCATATGCATTGTTCTTGATTCTAACATACTGCACAACCTCCCGATCAACTCAACCACAATTCCTCCCGAACTTGGTTGTTGAACCTCATCTTCTCCTTAAGACTAGTTCAATGGATCCCGTCACCAGCCATGTCTTGAACTCAAGCAACACATGACATGAATAAACAACCAATACTTCCGAGCACAAGTCCTCGACTTGACTCTCGTTAGTTCCGAAACTACAACAGCTTACGTGAGCACCTCACATAAGCATGTTGTAAACCATAGCAAAATGATATCAGCCATAACCACCAAAACACACCAAAAACATAGTAAAATAATACTAAGCAAACTTTCCATAAGAGTAAAGCAAGTTCGAAACATTGCAAGTTAAAAGCAGAACCATTGCAATCAAGCTCCGAACCTTACCAAAGCTAACAGTACCTTGAACCGGAGCTTACCAAAGCTAGTCGGACCTAGCGCCGGAGCTTACTAAAGCTTAGTCGGACCTAGCACGGAACTTACCAAAGCTAGTCGGACCTAGCACCGGAGCTAGCAAAAACAAGTCGGACCTAGCAAAAATAAGTCAGACCTAGACAAAGCAAGTCAGACCTTACGTCGGACCTATCGTCGGACCTTGTTAAAAAAGGTGTTTTGGTAGTATTCAAAACTTTTATCGTCAAAGCCAATGTATTCAGCACACATAGGTCTCACAATGAAGCTCATTTATCCATGTATTCTATTCATCCGGGCAGCAACAAGATGTACCAGGATCTGAAAACATGGTTTTGGTGGACACGGATGAAAAGAGAAATCGCAAAGTACGTATCCGAATGTGATACGTGTCGGCGTGTGAAAGCCGACCATATGCGTAAAGCCAGACAGCTGCAACCATTGAACATTCTGGCGTGGAAGTGGGAGGATATCAGCATGGACTTCATAGTCAGGTTACCTCTCACGTCTCACAAACATGACTCGATTTGGGTGATAGTCGATTGACTAACCAAGTCGGCTCATTTTATCCCCGTACATACAAAGTACGTGGCCAAGCAATATGCGGAGTTGTATATCGCAAGTATCTTGTGCTTGCATGGTGTTCCTGTGGGGACCACCCCGTGGTTCACCCACTCTAAGATCGCATAGGGTGGTACCGTGCGGTGCGGCACCCAACAGCGCACACGAAAAGATTAAAAAACAACATACAAACTTTTATTGGATATAAAACAGCAGAAGTCTTTTTACGAAACTAATTTATACAGCGGAAGTAATATACATAAGTAGCCTCTCATCCTAACTATACAAAAGTGCAGCCGTCTAGCTCGGGGACGCTACACACTAGAAGCATGGAACCGGAGAATCACGGCGGCGTGCAGGGCTCCAGCTCGGCCGTGTACCCCGATGGGGGCATCGCCTCATCCTCGGAACCTTCCTCATAACCCTCACCAGCACACAGCTCAAAATATTGCAACCGTGAGCACGATGTCTCAGAAAGGCTTAACCGACAACCCTAGGCTTGGAACTCTACATGTTAGTATGTGTAAGATAGGAAAAATGATTTTGCAGAAAAGACACGCCTACATGTTGATCCTTACTTTCAGTTTTATAGCAACAGTTTATTGAGCCTTAGGTGGCCCTCACATCGGAAGTCCAAAATCAAAAAAGAAACGCTTTCCTCCGATGTGACAATGCCCAAAGTGGAATATAAACTTAATTAGCTCTATAACTACAGCATGCAAAGTTTCAAGACATTAATAGTTCAATACAGCGCATATTCAGTTGGCTTATTTCACTTCTTACTACGTTACAGCGCAGTGAACAAGCGGGTACTCAAATAACCGCGAGGGACGGTGATTGCAATCAAGACACACCCGGATAACACGTCACATACACCCACTTTCAGAAGCGTGATTCCACACCCCTTCCTACTCTGTTGTATGCAACAACCTTTCAAAGGCAACCCAAATGCCGAACTGGTCCATCAGTAACGGGCAGGAGGTCCCCGCGTGGAGCGTGACTGTGCCCACCGGCAGATTTACACCTTGTTACCCTCAACCCACTCCTATTTACGGTTGGGTAAGCCTCGGCACCCAGGTTAACCAATTACATCGATTTTCTGGTTCCCATATGCCAGTATGCATCCGGTACTGATCGATACTTGTCCAGCAGGGCCGCACACGAACGGTCCTCAATCGACACCAACAGGGCTATGCACGTGAGACCTCTGCTCTCTGCATCCTATACCCCCTGCTGGGTCTCATTTTCACAACTTATGCCATTTTCTACCTCTTCTTATTCCGTGTGATAAGTACTATCTTACGAGTAGCATCCAACCACTCGACTTCTACCGAGATCCTAAACATTAGCATGGAATTCTCTACTCGTCGAGTCTGTAAACTACCCAACCCTCCATAGGATTTAAAGGTTATGCAAGTGGGGTTTCAATCACCCTAACTCTAATGCATACATTTCAACCTAGACATAAGTGATACAAATGAATAGTTTTATAAAAGGTACTTAAGTGCAAACCGGGGCTTGCCTGGTTGCGAGTCAAACGGGAAGTTAGCTTCAGGTGGGAGGACGTCCAAGGGCTCCGGTGTCTCTTCGACTTCGGTCACTATTTGAGATGTAGCAAAATATATGTATAAGTGCTCATGAAATATAAGAAGTAAACTTCTATTCATAGCTACTGCTATTTAGGATCCTTAATTGGCTTTGGGATTTTTACAGTGAAGACTAGACCCTCTAAGGATGATCTGAGCAAAATTTGGAGAAATGTCATTGCACGTTGTGGTCTCCAAAATTCCCACAAGCACAAGGCTTCTCTGAATTTTGAGCCCAAATCAGGAGCTTTGACATAGCTAAAAGTAGAAGAACTGATTAGGGTAAGTCTCCATGGTTCTAACAAAATTTGTTTCACCATTTTTGGAGCTACCAACAGAGAGATATGAATTTTTGAAGTTGGGCAGGAGTTCTGAAAAGTTTCTGTTTAAATTTGAATTTTCAAATAAATGCTGAACTTGGGAAGGCAGTTTACCCTAGCAAATGAACTCCAATGAAGCCCAAATTTTTACTGGAGACCAGAAACTATGAAATAGACTAGCTGCCCAAATTTGGGAATATTTCGTAAAGAATTGCTCCTGTAATAAATACCTAAAAGATATACTAAAAACAATTCTACAGAAATTCCTGGGTATTTTCATAGCAAGCAATTGGTTCCTCTGTGAAGTACTCCTCATGAGGATTCTAACAAAATTTGTCTCACTAATTTTGGAGCTTTCTACCCAAAGTTATGGGCTTGTAAAGATCAGCTAATTTCCGGAATTATTTCCCTAACAGAAACTTCAAATAATTGTGACCGGGCTCACTGCTTTAAATTGGACCAGTGGGATTGCGGCGACACCGGGTGCTACAGAGTTAACCCGCGCAGCCACAACAGATCCTGACTGCACCCTGATCCCGCGCCTAACCCGTGCCACTGACAGGTGGGGCAGACCCACATCGTCTTCTTCCTCGCGCCCCCACGCATTCCCGCGGCTGCCCACGCCGGAGAGCTCGCCGGAACGGTGTTTCCGTGCTCCAAACTTCTCCAAACTCGCCGCTACTACCTATTTCCACCCGGGAAATGTGCTGCCGGTCTTAGCCCTCACCGACGATGACCGGAGATGGGCGTGCGACGGTGGCAGTAACTCGGGTGACTCCGGCGACATGGTACTCACCTGGCGAGCCTGGAAACCGACCATAGTTTGGTCCTACAGAACCACCGTGACATGGGGAACCCAGAACACTACCCTGATCCCTTGGAAAACGACCGGAGGCATAAGATCACCTTGCGACTGAAGTGGTTCTTCACCGCCGTGAGGGAAAACACGAAGAACCCTTCAGAATCTGCATGGTTTAGCTTGCCGTTTGCCCGAGGAGGGTCGTCATGGCTTGGAGAATCTATGCCTAGACTCTTGTGAACCCTAACTCAATATGGCCAAGGAATTTCCCGTTTCTTTCACCTCGGCTCCAAGAACCCGCCGGTGAAAATCTTCAAATTCCAGCCGACCTAGGCCACGGCCTAACTCCAAACTGGGACGACAACAAGAAGGGTCGACAACGCACCTAGAACACCGGTTGGTTGAGCGTGAACAAGTCCAAAGTGGCCGGTCGACGGTGCAGCATCGTGACGGCAAAGTTGAACGTGGAACGACGAACTATGCTCAGTTCTCGGGATCGGTTCGGGGGAACGTTATGGACTGTCATAAGGGAGGAACCAGAGATCCTTGCGCACGTTCCTATGGCCTCAACCGGGCACGACAACGCCGGGTTTGCATCGGTGACGGGAGGGCGGTGCGGAGCAACCGAGCGGCGGTCGAAGCTACTCGAGCTGAGCAGAGGGGCGAATGTGAGAGTGATGCGACGTTCACGTGGGCAACCGGGGCGGTGAAATATCCCTCTCGGTGTTCTGATCTCCCGAGCAGGAGGTGGCGCGGTGGAAATCAGCGAGAGTGGGTCGCAGCCGGCGCTGGCGTTCGCATGCTATTCGACCGAAGGAAACAGAGGCGGTTAAGGAAATTGGGTGGCTGACAATTGGGCCCCACCATTTCTAATTCTTATCCAATTTTCCACTGATATTTCCTCCCCAGCAACTCAACATTTAAGGCTAAACTTTCACACCAAGTCATGGTTTAAACTTTCTGAATTCAAATGATTTGAATTCTGGTGTGAAAGTTTTAATTGTATTTGATCATTTGAATTTGATATGCATTTGAATTCTCCATTTTGTATTTTCCCAAAAACATAGCAAACCAGCTCCAAAGATTCCAATTTTTGGCATGGCTGCTCATTCAAATGTGGAGAACACATTTCTGGAACCAAATTTGCAAATTGGGGGAATTGGAATTTGAAACTGAACTTGAAATTCAGATTAGAGGGTTTTCTCCTTTTAATCCCAAACAAGTATTGAAACTCCTCCAAATGAGCTGAAATTTGGAAGGGTGAATATTTGGACTATGAGGATCCAAGTCATGAATTTAGATCTCCATGTTTGGAAGTTTTTGGGAAGTCCAAATCCTCACTTTGAACTTACACCTTATAATTCAAAGTTTTAATTCCCCTCATTTTTCCTAAGTGTACATGAGCTGAAAATTCTTGCTACCATTTTTTTGGGATTTTACATCCCTCCCCCCTTAAAAGAATCTCGTCCCAAGATTCCAAAGGAAAAGCAAAGTGGGGAAAACTTTACCGTGTATACGATGATAGCAACTCCGGATAATATGTTCGGATATAGTCCTCGCTTTCCCATGTCACCTCATCCGTGGTATGGTTGCTCCACAAGACCTTGTAGAACCATAAGGTCCGGTTTCTTGTGGCGCGAGTCTTTTCATCGATAATCCGGATTGGATACTCCGTGTACGTGAGGTACGGTTGAAGAACTTCTATGTCTTCAGTGCGGATTTCAGCGGAGGGTTTGAGGCACTTTCTCAGCTGAGAAATATGGAAGACATTGTGATTTCCTGCGAGCGACGCCGGTAACTCCAGGCGATATGCCACAGGTCCACATCTTTCAATGACGGCGAACGGACCAATGAACCGCGCTGCAAGTTGACCCTTCACTCCGAAACGATGGACTCCCTTCATCAGAGACACACAGACATAAACATGGTCCCCGATGTCAAAGTGGAGAGGACGGCATCTTTTGTCCACATAGGTCTTCTGACGAGATTGAGAAGCCTTGAGATTGGCTTGTATCACTCGCACTCGTTCTTCGGCTTCATTCACAAGTTCAATGCCGTAGATGACTCGCTCGCCGGACTCGCACCAGTTGAGAGGTGTGCGGCATTTCCAGCCGTAGAGAGCTTCATACGGCGCCATCTTGATGCTAGCTTGATAGCCATTGTTGTAAGAAAACTCCGCCAGCGCAAATGATCGTCCCAATTCTTGCCGTGGTGGATGGCACAAGCGCATAGCATGTCTTCGAGCACTTGATTCACCCGTTCAGTTTGACCATCCGTCTGCGGGTGATACGTGGAGCTTCGGATTAGTTTGGTCCCCAACGATGCATGCAGCTGTTCCCAAATCCTAGAGACGAACAGCGCACCGCGATCTGAAATAATGGAGCGGGGGATACCGTGCAAGCACAAGATCTTTGCAATGTACAGCTCCGCATATTGCTTGGCCACGTACTTGTTACGTACGGGGATAAGATGAGCCGACTTGGTTAGTCGATCGACTATCACCCAAATGGAGTCATGCTTGTGAGACGTGAGAGGTAACCCGACTATGAAATCCATGCTGATGTCCTCCCACTTCCATGCCGGAATGTTCAATGGTTGCAGCTGTCCGGCTTTACGCATATGGTCGGCTTTCACCCGCCAACACGTATCACATTCGGATACATATTTTGCGATTTCTCTTTTCATCCGTGTCCACCAAAATCTGGTTTTCAGATCCTGGTACATCTTGTTGCTGCCCAGATGAATAGAATACTTGGACAAATGAGCTTCGTCCAAGATTTTCTTCCGATGCTTCATGTCACGGGGTACCACTATACGGTCTTTAAACCATAGAGTGTCGTGTTCATCTCTTCGGAAGCATTTCATTTTTGCCATTCTCTCCGAATGTGCGACATTCCCATGTCTTTTTTCTGAGTTTCCACAATCTCCTCTCTTATGGTCAGGACGAGAGCAAGATTATATAACGCCCCATATGGAATCAAGTACAGACTTGGCTCCTCCTCTTCAGGTGGGGTGATGTACAGATTGTTGACATGAGATTTGCGGCTTAAGGCGTCGGCAACCATGTTTGCCATCCCGGGATGGTAGTGAATCTCGATCTCATAGTCTTTGATCAACTCTAACCATCTCCGTTGCTGCATATTCAACTCCTTTTGAGTGAATATATACTTCAGACTCTTGTGGTCGGTGTAGAGATGCACTAGGTTCGCAAGCAAATAGTGCCTCCACATTTTCAATGCCAACACCACAGCAACAAGCTCAAGATCATGAGTCGGGTAGTGCTGCTCGTGGTTACGGAGTTGACGTGAGCCATAGGCGACCACTCTTCCTCCTTGCATCAATACACAGCCAAGCCCGATACCGGACGCATCACAGTATACGTCGAAGGGCTTGGTTGTATCCGGTTGAGCTAACACCGGGGCTGTTGTAAGATGCTTCACTAATGCTTGGAAAGCTTCTTCACAAGCTGAGCTCCAAACATATTTGATCCCCTTATTCAACAGTTCTGTCATCGGCTTAGCAAGCTTGGAGAAGTTCGGTATGAATCTCCGATAATATCCTGCTAACCCGAGGAAACTCCTGACTTCGTGGACTGATGTGGGGGATTTCCATTTCAGAACATGTTCGATTTTGTTTGGATCAACTGCAATGCCTTCTGCAGAAATAATGTGACCAAGGAATGGCACTTGGCTGATCCAAAACTCGCACTTGCTGACTTGGCGTAAATCTTATGATCTCGCAATCGTTGAAGCACGATATGCAAGTGTTTGGCGTGTTCTTCCTCCGACATGGAGTAGACCAAGATGTCATCTATGAACACCACCACAAACTTGTCCAACTCCGGCATGAACACTGATTTCATGAGATACATGAAGTGTGCCAGGGCATTGGTGAGACCAAAGGACATGACGAGGTATTCATACAACCCATATCTCGTCGAGAAGGCCGTCTTTGGAATATCTTCCGCCCGGACCTTGATTTGATGATATCCGGAACGAAGATCCATCTTTGAAAATACACTTGCACCCACAAGTTGATCGAATAATATATCGATGCGGGGCAGTGGATATTTTTCACAAACAGGGCCGAGCACCCCCATGGCGAGGAACTCGGTCGAATGAAACCCTTCTTCATTAAGTCATTGAGCTGCTCCTTTAGTTCAGCCAGCTCATTCAGAGCCATCTTGTATGGTATTCGTGATATCGGCGTCGTCCCAGGTACAAGTTCAATCTTGAACTCGACATCTCTTTTGGGTGGCATGCCCGGAAGATCATCCGAAAAGACATCCGGGGATTCACGGACCACACGAATATCCTCAAGTTTTGTGGCTTCCGTGTTATATGTAGCTGGAGCTTCTTGAACCGAACGGTCAAGAATAAGAACATGTGGTTCATGAAGTGGAGAGTTTAGACGAACCACACGTGGAATGATGTCAAGAACAGCACCATGGCGATGTAGCCATGATTCCTAAAATGACATCAAGTTTCTGACTCTCTAACATGATTAGAGAAGTAAGATATAGATTTCCACCCAACTGTAATGGTGCTCTATAGACCATTCTATCAGCTGTTATTTTCCCACCCGGAGAGCATATTAAGTATGAACTATTTGTGGGAATGATAGGCAGTTGATATTTAATAACATAAGGCTGACTTATGAAATTATGTGTGGCACCGGAGTCAAAAAGTATGACTACAGGATGACCTAAGTAAGAAAACGTACCTGCGAGGACGGGTTCGCCTTCCGGCACGTCTTCGATGGCTAAGTGGTGGACGTTGCCGGGTTTTGGTGCTGGTTTCTTGGGCTGATTGCGGGGCTGATCAGCACCCTGATATGGTGCTGCACCCCTGCCCTGGCGCGGCTCGGGGCGGTCCCTCAAAATATGCCCGACACGGCCACACGTGTAGCAAGTGTAAGGTGTCGGGGTCCCGCCGACTTGAGGACGGAATCCCGGTGCACGCTGTTGAAATTGAGGCGCATGCGGGACCATCCTTTGCTGTTGCTGTTGCTGTGGTGGATACGTCGGTCGGAAGCCCGACGCATTATATTGTCGACCACGGAACTGAGGTGGTCACGTGGTGGCTGCCATCTCTGACCAGATGGTGACCGATACACCACGCGGTATTTTTGTGGCGTCCCACCACTGCTGCTCGTCAGCGCGCTGCGTTTCCTCTTATCAGAACCGCGCTCGCGCTGAGCATTCTTTTGTAAAATCGTGGCATTAACAAGATCATTGAATGTGCCGCGGTTGCTTTGGGCGAGATGGACCTTCATCTTGGAATTCAGGCCCCGGAAGAACGTATTGCGCTTATCGTCTTCCGTTCCCACAAACCCTGGTGCATACTGCGCCAGCCGGTTAAACAACCTGGAGTACTCATGAGCACTCCTCTCGCCTTGCCGTAGCGCCAGGAACTCTTGGAGCTTCATTTCCATAACCCCGGGAGGTATGTGATAGGCGCAGAACGCCTCCCGGAACTCCGCCCATGTGACGGCATGGCCAGCCGGTAATGAGGTGATATAGTTCACCCACCATGTACTGCCTTCTCCTTGAAGCTGTTGCGCTGCGTACAGCGCCTTCTGATGTTCAGTGCACTGTAGCAGCCCAAACTTCGCCTCCAGAGTGCGGATAAAGCTGTCCGCCTCCAAAGGCTCTTCAGCCTCTGTGAAGACCGGTGGATGGGTCGCCAGGAATTCTGAATAAGAACTTTGTTGGGGCTGGCGTAGCCCATTGTCTTGGCGCCCTCCTGGATGGGACGCATTCTGCTGAACTAGCATCCACAGCAACTCGATCTGCTCATCACGCGAGCCGAGTACTGCGGCGAGAACCTCCGCAAGATTTCTTGGAAGTTCTGGTGGTGGAGGAGGTGGTTTCTGCTGCGTCATGGTTTGCTCCGGAGGTGGAGACTCATCACCACGAACCTGACTCGGACCTCCCTCCTCTTGTGTGGACCGTGTACACACCATTCTGCATTCACATCATTCAAACAATCAGCACATGTTGGTTTATTTCATCCAGTCTATACAATAGTAGTGCGAGAATGGAATAATAATGCGCATAACAATCACACATATGGATAAAGTATAAACTTTATACAACATATACATCCCTGGACCATGTCACAAGATCAGGTTCCAAAGTAATGAACTTTAGGGATTTAAAAGTTCATTTCGACCATCGTGAGTCGCCACGGGATGTTAAGTGTGTTAGCATGCGTATTTCCTCGCTATTGTACTGGACCCTAACGTGTCCTCGCTCGAAATGATATTTCAAATGCATCCACTTTTTGACTTCAACTCGCTGTTTTTCAACAGCCGCTGGATATCGAAAGGTGAAGTTGAGGGTTTTAATTGAAACACCTCAACATGATGTTCACTGTCCAGCCTCTGGTCCAGCTGACCAGTCTGGATAATTCAACAGTTTCGACCACCTTTGAGGCAAAATCTGGACTAGAGTTCAACAACAAAGTTGTAGCACATTTCCTTTACTTTCCAACGGTGTCTTGCTTGATCCTTGGAAACTTTTCTACAGTAAGTTGTGGTTGAAATACAGAAAAACTCCAGAGAGCATTTTGGTCTGCCCTGTTTCTTGACAGTACCTACTCATCTGAGATTTTCATCCCTTTGGAGGGAGATTTTATTCTATAGCTCTACAGAAAAGTTGTAGAGGACTTCAAAACCTTTCTAGAATGGTATCCCACACCTCCATTGGTTCAACCAATCTTAAGTTATGCCCTGTTCAAGTTCAGCAAAATTTCTGCCAAAAACAGGGAAGATTGTTCCTAAGTTTTTGAGATTGAATCTATACTCCCAATTGACTCTTAGTTCAATATAGGAGTTTACTAACCCCTAAATGGAATACTAAACGTCATATTTAACTCTTTTATTTGAAAATATACTTTTATGCAGTCTCGGTACTACGTTCCCTCACCAAAGAAAAATCCTAAACCGGTATTCCGACATATACGTGTCAAATGGTGGAACTAAGAACGTCACTCACAAACGGTTACTAAACATCATGCACTAACGTGGTTAGTGTACCTGCAGAAGAACACACAATAATGGTGCACACAAAGGTTTTAACATTGCAGGCAGTTCCATATCATAGTAAAAACATACGGTCCATATCATTTCCATACGGATTGTCCTTGAGTCAAGCCACGTCTCAAGGTACATGGTCGTGTTTTCACACCACACGACGGGGAACCCGAGTAGAGCGCGAACGGGTCGTCACGGTTGGGAATTTTATCAACCCAACGGATACCACCTACTGCCTCATGACCGTTGAGGCACGCCGATGGAGAGCGCTGTGTATGGCCCTTTGAACATTGAACGTTCAAGAGTTGCATACTATCGTGTTGCTTACCACGAGTTCTTTGAAGGAAGCAAAAGAACCCATGTGTCTCGGATGAAGTCTACCCTCTTTTTCACGCTGGAGATCAGCGTTTTCATATGCTCTCAGAACCATGGAGAGGTTCAGAGACTCATATTCACTACAGTGCCAAGCCACTGTATATCCTTCCATACTATTACTCACATGGAGAGTTACCGCAATTGATCCGCCTACGGTGGCGTACCTTACCTCTTACCTGACGTTGGAGCGTCGTTACAGAACGTATAACACATAAGTTAGCTTTTCCACCTTAGTAACTACTACTATCATAGACCTTATGTGGGCTTAATGACTAATCCTCACTCGACTACTCCTAAGTTTTAAAAAATAAGCTCTTTTCGAGCATGCTATTCCCAATGCGGCTCTGATACCACGTCTGTGGGGACCACCCGGTGGTTCACCCACTCCAAGATCGCATAGGGTGGTACCGTGCGATGCGGCACCCAACAGCACACACAAAAAGATTAAAGAACATCATACAAACTTTTATTGGATATAAAACAGCGGAAGTCTTTTTACAAAACTTATTTATACAGCGGAAGTAATATACTTAAGTAGCCTCTCATCCTAACTATGCAAAAGTGCAGCCGTCCAGCCCGGGGACGCTACACACTAGCATCAAGGAACCGGAGAATCACGGCGGCGTGCAGGGCTCCAGCTCGGCCGTGTACCCCGACGGGGGCATCGCCTCATCCTCGGAACATTCCTCATAACTCTCACCTGCACACAGCTCAAAATATTGCAACCATGAGCACGATGGCTCAGCAAGGTTTAATTGACAACCCTAGGCATGGAACTCTACATGTAAGGATGTGTAAGATAGGAAAAATGATTTTGCAATAAAGACACGCCTACATGTTGATCCTTACTTTCAGTTTTATAGCAACAGTTTATTGAGCCTTAGGTAGCACTCACATCGGAAGTCCACAATCAAACAAGAAACACTTTCCTCCGATGTGACGATGCCCAAAGTGAAATATAAACTTAATTAGCTCTATAACTACAGCATACAAGGATTCAAGACATTAATAGTTCAATACAGCATATTCAGTTGGCTTATTTCACTTCTTACTACGTCACAGCGCAGTGAACAAGCGGGTACTCAAATAACCGTGAGGGACAGTGATTGCAATCAAGACACACCCGGATAACACATCACATACACCCACTTTCAGAAGCGTGATTCCGCACCCCTTCCTACTCTGTTGTATGCAACAACCTTTCAAAGGCAACCCAAATGCCGAACCGGTCCATCCGTAACGGGCAGGAGGTCCCCGCGTGGAGCGTGACTGTGCCCACCGGCAGATTTACACCTTGCTATCCTCAACCCACTCCTATTTACGGTTGGGTAAGCCTCGGCACCCAGGTTAACCAATTACATCAGTTTCCTGGTTCCCATATGCCAGTATGCATCCGGTACTGTTCGATACTTGTCCAGCAGGGCCGCACACGGACGGTCCTCAATCGACACCAACAGGGATACGCACGTGAGACCTCTGCTCACTGCATCCTATCCCCCCTGCTGGGTCTCATTTTCACAACTTAAGCCATTTCTACCTCTTCTTATTTCGTGTGATAAGTACCATCTCGCGAGTAGCTTCCAACCACTCAACTTCTACCAAGATCCTAAACATTAGCATGGCATTCTCTACTCGTCGAGTCTGTAAACTACCCAACCCTCCATAGGATTTAAGGGTTATGCAAGTGGGGTTTCAATCACCCTAACTCTAATGCATACATTTCAACCTAGACATAAGTGATACAAATGAAAAGCTTTTATAAAAGGTACTTAAGTGCAAACCGGGGCTTGCCTGGTTGCAAGTCAAACGGGAAGTTAGCTTCAGGTGGGAGGACGTCCAAGGGCTCCGGTGTCTGTTCGACTTCGGTCACTATATGAGATGTAGCAAAATATATGTATAAGTGCTCATGAAATATAAGAAGTAAACTTCTATTCATAGCTACTGCTATTTAGGATCCTTAATTGGATTTGGGATTTTTAGTATAAAGACTAGACCCTCTAAGGTTGATGTGAGCAAAATTTGGAGAAATGTCATTGCACATTGTGGTTTCCAAAATTCCCGCAAGAACAAGGCTTCTCTGAATTTTGAGCCCAAATCAGGACCTTTGACATAGATAAAAGTAGAAGAACTGATTAGGGTAAGTATCCATGGTTCTAACAAAATTTCTTTCACCATTTTTGGAGCTACCAACATAGAGATATGAATTTTTGAAGTTGGATAGAAGTTCTGAAAAAGTTTCTGTTTAAATTTGAATTTCCAAATAAGGCTGAACTTTGGAAGGCAATTTAGCCTAGCAAATGAATGCCAATGAAGCTCAAATTTTTTCTGGGGATCAGTTACTATGAAAAGGATTTGCTGCCCAAATTTGGGACTGTTTTATAAATAATTGCTCCTGTAATAAATCCCTAAAAAATTTATAAAAACAATTCTACAGAAATTCCTGGGCATTTTCGTAGCAAGCAATTGGTTCCTCTGTGAAGTACTCCTCATGAGGATTCTAACAAAATTTGTCTCACTAATTTTGGAGCTTTCTACCCAAAGTTATGGGCTTGTAAAGATCAGCCAATTTCTGGAATTATTTCCCTAACAGAAACTTCAAATAATTGTGACCGGGCCCACTGTTTTAAATTGGACCAGTGGGATTGCGGCAACACCGGGGGCTACGGAGTTAACCCGTGCACCCACAACAGATCCTGAGCCACACCCTGACCCCGCGCCTAACCCGTGCCATTGACAGGTGGGGCAGACCCCCATCGTCTTCTTCCTCGCGCCCCCACGCATTCCCGCGGCTGCCCTCGCCGGAGAGCTCACCGGAACGGTGTTTCTGTGCTCCAAACTTCTCCAAACTTGCCGCTACTAACTATTTCCACCCAGGAAACGTGCTGCCGGTCTTAGACCTCACCGACGATGACTGGAGATGGGTGTGCGACGGTGGCAGTAACTCGGGTGACTCCGGCGACATGGTACTCATCTGGCGAGCCTGGAAACCGACCACGGTTTGGTCCTACAGCACCACCGTGACATGGGGAACCCGGAACACTACCCTGATCCCTCAGAAAATGACAGGAGGCATAAGCTCACCTTGCGACTGAAGTGGTTCTTCACCGCTGTGAGGGAAAACACGGAGAACCCTTCAGAATCTGCATGGTTTAGCTTGCCGTTTGCCCGAGGAGGGTCGTCATGGCTTGGAGAACCTATGCCTAGACTCTTGTGAACCCTAACTCAATATGGCCGAGGAATTTCCGGTTCTTTCACCTCGGCTCCAAGAACCCGCCGGTAAAAATCTTCAAATTCTGGCCGACCTAGGCTACGGCCTAACTCCAAACTGGGAGGAAAACCAGAAGGGTCGACAACGCACCTTGAACACCGGTTGGTTGAGCATGAATGAGTCCGACGTGGCCGGTCGACGGTGCAGCGTCGTGATGGCAAAGTTGAACGTTGAACGACGAACTATGCTCAGTTCTCGGGATCGGTTTGGGGGAACGTTATGGACTGTCGTAAGGGAGGAACCAGAGATCCTTGCGCACCTTCCTATGGCCTCAACCGGGCGCGACAATGCCGGGTTTGCATCGGTGACGGAAGGGTGGCGCGGAGCAACCGAGCGGCGCTCGATGCTACTCGAGCTGAGCAGAGGGGTGAATGTGAGTGTGATGCGACGTTCGCGTGGGCAACCGGGGCGGTGAAATATCCCTCTCGGCGTGCTGATCTCCCGAGCAGGAGGTGGCGTGGTGGAAATCAGCGGGAGTGGGTCGCAGCGAAGGAAACAGAGGCGGTTAAGGAAATTGGGTGGCTGACAATTGGGCCCCACCATTTCTAATTCTTATCCAATTTTCCACTGATATTTCCTCCCCAGCAACTCAACATTTAAGGCTAAACTTTCACACCAAGTCATGGTTTAAACTTTCTGAATTCAAATGATTTGAATTCTGGTGTGAAAGTTTGAATTGTATTTGATCATTTGAATTTGATATGCATTTGAATTCTCCATTTTGTATTGTCCCAAAAACATAGCAAACCAGCTCCAAAGTTTCCAATTTTTGGCATGGCTGCTCATTCAAATGTGGAGAACACATTTGTGGAACCAAATTTGCAAATTGGGGGAATTGGAATTTGAAACTGAATTTGAAATTCAGATTAGAGGGTTTTCTCCTTTTAATCCCAAACAAGTATTGAAACTCCTCCAAATGAGCTGAAATTTGGAAGGGTGAATATTTGGACTATGAGGATCCAAGTCATGAATTTAGATATCCATGTTTGGAAGTTTTTGGGAAGTCCAAATCCTCACTTTGAACTTACACCTTATAATTCAATGTTTTCATTCCCCTCATTTTTCCTGAGTGTACATGAGCTGAAAATTCTTGCTACCATTTTTTAGGATTTTACAGTTCCCCGCTCCATTATTTCAGATCACGGTGCGATGTTCATCGCTCGGTTCTGGGAACAGCTGCACGCATCGTTGGGGACCAAACTGATCCACAGTTCCGCGTATCACCTGCAGACGGATGGTCAAACTGAACGGGTGAATCAAGTGCTTGAAGACATGCTACGCGCTTGTGCCATCCACCACGGCAAGAATTGGGACAATCATTTGCCTTTGGTGGAGTTTTCTTACAACAATGGCTATCAAGCTAGCATCAAGATGGCGCCGTATGAAGCTCTTTACGGCCGGAAATGCCGCACACCTTTCAACTGGTGCGAGTCCGGCGAGCGAGTTATCTACGGCATTGAACTTGTGAATGAAGCTGAAGAATGAGTGCGAGTAATACAAGCCAATCTCAAGGCTGCTCAATCTCATCAGAAGAGCTATGCAGATAAAAGACGCAGCCCTCTCCACTTCGACATCGGGGACCATGTTTATGTCCTTGTGTCTCCGATGAAGGGAGTTCATCATTTCGGGGTGAGGAGTAAACTTGCACCGCGGTTCATTGGTCCGTTCGCCATCATTGAAATATGCAGACCCGTGGCCTATCGCTTGGATTTACCGGCGTCGCTCACAGGGATTCACAATGTCTTCCACATCTCTCAGCTGAGGAAGTGCCTCAAACCCTCGGCTGAAATCCGCACTGAAGACATAGAAATTATTCAACCGGACCTCATGTACACGGAGTATCCAATCCGCATTATCGATGAAAAGACTCGTGCCACAAGATACCGGACCTTATGGTTCTACAAGATCTTGTGGAGTAAACATAACACTGATGAGGCGACATGGGGAAGCGAGGACTATCTACGCACATATTATCCAAACTTGCTATCATCATATATCCGGTAAAGTTCCCCCCACTTTGCATTCTTTTGGAATCTCGGGACAAGATTCTTTTTGGGGGGAGGGATGTAAAATCCCCAAAAAGTGGTAGCAAGAATTTTCAGCTCATGTACACTTAGGAAAAAAATGAGTGGAATTAAAACTTTGAATTATAACGGTGAAGGTTCAAAGTGAGGATTCAAACTTCCCAAAACATCAAAACCTGGAGATCTAAATTCATAACTTGGGTCTTCATATTTCAAATATTTAACCTTCCAAATTTCAGCTCATTTGGAGGGGTTTTAGTATTTGTTTGGGATTAAAAGGAGAAGCCCTTTAACCTGATTTTCAAATTCAGTATTCCTCAATTAGCAAATTTGGTTCCACAAATGTGTTCTCCACATTTGAATTAGCAGCCATGCCAAAAATCAGAAACTTTGGGCTTGGTTTGCTATGTTTTTGGAGCAAGGCAAAGGGGAGAATTCAAATTCTATTTCAAATTAAAATGACCAAACGCAATTCAAACTTCACACCAGAATTCAAATCATTTAAATTCAGCAAGTTTAAACCATGACTTGGTGTGAAAGTATAGCCTTAAATGTTGAGTAGCTTGGAGAGAAATATCAGTGAAAAAATTGATTAAAAAGGAGGAACTGGGACCCAGGGGTCAGCCTCACAAAGGGGCTGCCGCTTCTGCCGACTTCGGTCGAACACCGAGCGGCCGCCAGCTCCCGGTTGAACCCGCGCCTGAGGGAGAGCACCGCGCCACCTCCTGCTGCCTGGATTTGCTCGGCTGGATCACGGCAAGGAGTGCACCGAAGCTACTTCGTTTTCCCTCAGCTCTTACTCGCACCTCAGTTGCTTCCTTCACGCAGAGCACCGCCGCCGGTTTCCTCCCGATCAACCAGAGCCTCCCGAGCTCAGTTGCTCGAGCTATCCACAGCAAAGAGTAGCGCCTTGACGTGCTCTAGCTCCCCCTATAATTTCCTCCAAGGTTTCCGATCAGAGCTGCTCACAAAACACGGGTTTGCGCCAAAGTGTTGGGGTGCACCGAACCTCACCGTCTCGGCTCACCGTCGACAGCCTCATCCGGCCACCTTCTTCCCCAACTTACTGTACACGAAACGTATATTTGCATGTCCTGATCATATAGCCGGAGGCTGTTTAGCGGTTGCTAGAACCGGTGGCGAGAATTTCGCCGTTTCCCAAAACTGTGTGCAGGCGGGTAGTGCTCGTTCTAACCAAAAATTCGTGTTGCACGATCCGCTAGAGCTCGAGCAAGCTTGCACCTAACTTCCATACTGCCTAGCGCCCCTCCTCGATGAAGAACCAAGCGAAACATCAAGAAATGGGGAAGTTCTAGCTGTTTTCTTAGTCGCTGGTGCAAAAGCATCTCGGGTTACCGTGGAGCCACCGGTTGCCGGTTGTTTCACCGGCGTTAGAGGCCATTAGTACCTTCTGCATCTTCCCCTGGTGCTCTAGAGCCCGAGAGCTGATTATTTGGTGGAGGAATGAGGGTTCCCGACCTCGCCAGAGTTCAAAACCCTGCTATCACCGGTGCACGCCATCTTCCGGTGAGTTTTGGCCGCCGGCGACACCACCACCGTGTTCAGCAGGGTAAATAACGGAGGAGCGGCGAGATTTGGCGCGGGAGGCGGCCGGGAAGGCCTTTCCCACCATCCTCGCCGGAGCAGCACCGCGGGTTCCTCTGTTTGGCGTGAGGTAGAAGAGGGAGCTGACGGGTGGGCCCCACAGCCAGGATTTAAACATTTCCATATTTTCCTAATTCAGTTCAAACTTTGGAGTCCCATAACTTTGTGTAGAAAACTCCAAAAAGGGTGAGACCAATTTTGTTGGAATCCTCATGAAGAGTACTTCGCAGAGAAATAAATTGGTTGCTATGAAATGTGAGGGGCCCCGCCGTCCCGGTTCACGTCACGGGGACGGGGCACCACGCCCGGGAATCGCATTGGGTGGTACCGTGTTATGCGGCACCCAACAACACACATATAAGGAACACTGTATTACTTAAATCCAAAGCGGAAGCTTAAAATTGTTCTTTATAAATAATTTACATAAAGTAGCTACAGCGGAAGTCTAAAAACAACTCACGTCGAATAACTAAGAAGCACTCAAGAAGAGGTCCAGCCCGCGGACTCCTCTCGCTAGCAACACGAAGACATGGCAGCGGCTAGGTCCTCCATGTGTAACATGACTCGGACGTTTCCGAGTCTCACCGGACAACCTTCTTTATAGCGTCGTATTAACCTGCAAAACCACTCATATAGCAAGAATGAGCACAAAGGCTCAGCAAGACTTAACCGTCTATCCTAAAGCATGCAACTCTACATGAGGGTAACTTAAGACCTAATCCTGTAATTTGTGAAAAGACTCGCCTACGAGCTTATCCTTAACTTTCAGATTTTAGCCATAATAGTAGTGACCTTGCGCCCAGCAACATTGGAACTCCACAATCAAACAAGAAACGCTTCATTCCAATGTTACTTGTCCCAAGGTGGAAAATATCTTTAGTTTGCTCTATCGCTACTTCAAACATAGTTTTCATGCAATTCCCATTTATCATAACAGCATTTAAAACTTTGCAAACTATTTCCACACAACTTGATTACTACGTCACAACACAGGGAGCAAGCGGTAATCAATAACCGCGATGGACGGTGATTCGAATCAAACACTACCTGGATAACTCGACACATACACCCGCCTCTGAAGACCCAACTCTGGCGTCCTTCATTACATCGTATGTGGCCACCTTTCGCAGGACACTAGACTGTAGAACCGGTCGCACCGTCTCGGGCTCATAGGTCTAACGAGACGATGTGGTACGCCTCTACAATCCAGCGAACCTGGTACATCGGTTTCCTAGTTCCCATATGTCAGTAAGCATCCGGTACACAACTCAATACCTGCTTCTGGGTGCCGCACACGCATCGGTCCTTAACCGACACAGGCAGAGCGACTCGACCAAGACCTCGTCTTGTCGCTGCCTAACCATCCTTCCCGGTCTCATCTTTAGAAATGTAAACTTTAGTTTGCCTCAATTCCGACTACACCCGTGTAATCCCGTCTATAACTCGCGAGTAGATTCCAACTACTCGACTTCTACCGGATGTCCTAAGCTATTTAGCACGGCATTATTCTACAGCGGTGTCCCTTTCTACCCTTAAATCCAAGGTTCATTTGGTCATGCATCTGGAGTGTAAAACATCCTTGACCTATTGCACATACAAACTTAGACCCATAGTAGTGAACAAAGTAAAAACTTGAGAAAACAACTTAAATGCAAACCGGGGCTTGCCTTGGTTTTGCAGGTGACTAAAGTCAGATAATGTGATGTTAGTTGCTGATGACTTGAAACTCAATCCCTGCCTTCTTGCTCCTTGATCCAAGCTCAACTTCTCCTTCTTCACTTTCCACGTTTAATCACTACACGTTATGAATATGTATACATGTTTAATTATAAAACCTTGGCTAACAAGTCCTAAAGACAAGTTTAAAACTGGAACTCTGTTTAAGAATTTAAAATGACACTGGGGCTAGTGGTTAGGTTTGGGTGAAGCAACATGATCAAGTGATAATTACATTTCATCACTTGTGTGCTACTCATCTAAATAGGTTGAACATGATAGTGGTGATCCAGAGCTCCAATGGAGCTGAACATTTTCATGTGAGTTCCTTGTCACAAGAAAGTCCTCTGGACCAAAATTCAGAATATTTCACTAAGTAGGTCACCCAGAACAATTCCCTAAGCATTTAGGCAACAAGGAATTAATTCTGAATAAATTTGCACTTTCATGCAAATTCAAGTGAACTACAATTTCAAACATATCTCAGGGAGCATGCATGTATTTTCTTAGGACTTTTGTAGTTAAGGAATGCCCAGAACTGAATTTCCAAGTTTTTGGAAATTCTCTGAAAATGTTTCTATATTCATTTGAATACAGAAACTTGCAATCAGAATTACCCAAACTAAATAAACTCCAAATGAGCTGAAACTTGTACAGGAGTTCATTAATAGCCTACAGTATATCCTGGCAAAATTTGGGGATTTTTGGATGAACCAAACTCCCTCTAAAATTCTTTTTGCTGAAAATTTTTAAAGGATTTTCCAGAATTTTCTATTGATTTTCATGCAAATTGGGCTGCATATTTGCATAGATCTTTTCATCCTGAATCCTACCCAATTTGAATCACTAAATTTGGAGCTTCCTAGCAAAAGTTATGAGGTTCTAAAGTTTGAACTAAATCTGGAAATCCAATTAACCCGGGGAAAAGTTTAAATTCTGATCGTGGGCCCATCACACACGTGTCAACTGCTGGAGCTGAGCCACACGGGGCCACAGATCCCTTCCTGCACAGCCACACTGGATCCCGGGGCCGCAGCTGATCAGAGATTTAACTTTTTGCCACTGACACGTGGGACCCGCCCGACCTTCTTCCTCCTCGGGCCGTTTTCTTTTCCCGCGCCGCCCCCTCGCCGGCACTTCACTGGAGCTCGCCGGACCCGGTTTCCCGGCCACCTCTTGGCCAGAAACTCGCCACCTGTGAGTTTGGGAGGTCGGGGAATACGTCTACGGGGTTGGCTCGGGCTGCCGGTGCCCGGTCTACCCTCGGCGACGAGTGGCGGCCTTCGGTGAAGATCGGCGCCGTCGCCCAGCCCTTGTAGCCCGCCAAAAGCTCAACTGAACCACCCAAAAGCACCAGTTGAGGATGGGATAGCTTGGCATGGCCTCAACGTGGCTCGGAAACGGCGGCAAGTTGAGGTTCACCGTGTGCCCGAGTGCCCCCGCCATGATCGCCGATCGGATAGCTCGAAATTAGCCGTTAACACGGGGTTTCTCGCTAGGGTTGCGAAGGGTATCGGATTGCCGTCGGGTCTAGATCCTTTGAGCAACGTTTAGTGAACTAAAAACGATAATGGAGTGGGAATTCGGAGATTTCATACCGGAACGTCATTCTGTGGCCGCCGGCGAAGTTTTCCCGAATTCTCGCTCGTTGGTTCACGTCTTGACTTGTGGTTTGGTTGGAAGCAGCAGGGCTCACCGGCGCGTCCGGGGATGTTCTCGCTTGGGCATGAAAGGGCCTGGTGTAGGCTGTCCACGAGCGCCCCAAACTGCTGTGAGGTTAGGTCGCCGCGGCGACAAGCCAATTTCTAGCCGGGAAGGCAGCAACTCGCTGGATTCCGTGCTTAGGAGATGGAGGACGAGCTCACTGTGTGGTTTTTCGGATTGGCTGGCCTCTGCACGCTCGGTTTTCCCCGGCTCCCGGTCGATAGCCCGAGGCGGCAGCGTTCTCGGTCTTTTGTCGTGCGAGGAAGAACCGACTCGAAGGCCTCCGTTCGGTGGCGAACCGATCACTTCCTACGCCGCCAAGAGCAGGAGCTGGTCACCAGCACATCGCACGTCACGGGAGGTGGCTTCACGGGGAGTTTCTGGCGCGGCTCGGTGGTGCTCGGAGGTGGCTTCGGTTGCTTCAGTCCGAGCAGTGAATACTTCGGGTGTAAGTTTCAGTTTAGCTCACTGACCTGTGGGGTCCACCTCTGCTCCTCCCCAAATATCTCCAAATTTTGGCATATTGCACATTCCAATCATGTGAAGCTCAAATTCAATAGTCATTTGGCAATTTAACAAGTTGTGCCTCAGTTTCAAATTTGAATTCAAGTTTAGATGAAATTTACAAGTCCCTTTGCTCTACATACTAAAGTACCTCCAAATTTCCTCCAAATTTGGCTTCCTCATAATTTGGACCTGTTGAATTCAACTATGCCCTCTGATTCTTGAGTTGGCCATTGCAATTACAACTTCTTAAACCACAGTTTGAATTTCACCTTTTGGAAATGCCCTTCTTCTTTTTGAAGTGACCTTTTTAGTTCAAACTGAATTCAAAGTCTTATTGCACATGCCAACACTTTCATGAGTAAACAAAAGTTTTTGCAAGTCCCATTTCTTGTATTTAAACTCAACTTTATTCGTAGCTCAAGTTTTCCATTTACAAGTTTTGGGACTTTTACATTCCTCCCCCCTTAAAAAGAATCTCGTCCCGAGATTCATGATTAAGGACAATGCGGGGAGGACGACTACGGAACATAAGCCTCTAACAACTCCGGATGATTGCGTTGCAAATATTCCTCGCTCTCCGATGTAGCTTCATCGGACGTGTGATTTTCCCATAGCACCTTGAAAAATCGCAGCGTCCGGTTTCTGGTCTCGCGAGTCTTTTCATCAATTATCCGGGTCGGATGTTCAACATATGTGAGGTCCGGCTTCAAATCCGCTATGTCTCCCCTGAGAATCTCCGTTGGAACTTTCAAACACTTCCGCAACTGAGATATGTGGAAGACATTATGAACTCCGGCTAAGGCTTCCGGTAGCTCCAAGCGGTATGCCACGGGTCCACACCTTTCAATGATTACGAAGGGACCGATAAAAACGGAGCTAATTTTCCTTTCACTCCGAATCGGTGAATGCCCTTCGTAGGAGACGCGGAGGTATACGTGGTCCCCAACTTGAAATTCTAGAGGACGACGCCTCTTATCCGCATAGCTCTTTTGTCTGGACTGAGCGGCTTTAAGATTTGCTTGAATAAGCCTTACCCGCTCTTCAGCTTCATTTACGAGATCAATCCCGTAAATAACTCTCTCGCCGGATTCACACCAGTTCAAGGGTGTGCGGCACTTCCGGCCGTAGAGAGCTTCATAAGGCTCCATTTTGATACTTGATTGATACCCGTTGTTATATGAGAACTCCGCCAATGGTAAGTGATCATCCCAGCTCTTACCGTGGTGGATGGCACATGCTCTCAGCATATCTTCAAGTATTTGATTCACCCTCTCAGTTTGCCCATCGGTTTGAGGGTGATACGCGGAGCTTCGAATCAATTTGGTTCCCAAGGATGCGTGTAGCTGCTCCCAGAAACGAGCAACAAACAACGCGCCTCGATCGGAGATGATCGTCTGGGGAACTCCATGTAGGCACAAGATCCGTGCTATGTATAACTCCGCATACTGCTTGGCGGTGTATCTGGTATGCACGGGGATGAAGCGTGCCGATTTGGTTAACCGGTCCACGATTACCCAAATCGAATCATGGTGGTGGGAGGTCATCGGCAACCCAACGATGAAATCCATATTCAAGTCTTCCCACTTCCATGCCGGTACTTGCAGTGGTTACAACAGGCCTGACTTCTTCACATGGTCGGCCTTAACTCTTCGACACGTATCACATTCTGAAATGTACTTGGCAACTTCACATTTCATACGTGTCCACCAAAACTTATTCCGGAGGTCTTGGTACATTTTATTGCTGTCAGGATGAATAGAAAATTTGGATAAGTGAGCCTCATCCAAAATTTTCTTCCGCAGCCTCATATCACGGGGTACGGCGATCCAGTCTTTGAACCATAGGGTGTCTTCATCATCCAACCGGAAACATTTCATCTCCCCGTTCTTCAACCTCCTTTTGATATGAGTCATGCCCTTGTATTTATTTTGAGCTTTCATGATCTCCTCTCTTATTGTGGGTATGAGAGCTAGATTATGTAGAGCTCCATATGGAACCAAGTAGAGACTTGGTTCTTCCTCTTCTATCGGCGCAATGGTCAGGTTATGTATATGAGACTTCTGGCTGAGTACATCGGCAACCACATTTGCCTTGCCTGGATGATACTGAATTTCAATCTCATAGTCCTTGATCAGCTCCAACCATCACTGTTGTCGCATATTCAACTCTTTCTAAGTGAGTATGTACTTCAAGGTTTTGTGGTCGGTGTAAAGATGAACCAGATTTCCCAATAGGTAATGTCTCCACATTTTTAAAGCTAATACCACAGCAGCGAGCTCGAGATCATGAGTTGGATAATGTTGCTCATGATTCCGTAATTGCCATGATCCATATGCAACCACACGTCCTCCTTGCATGAGTACACAACCAAGCCCGATGCCAGACGCATCACAATAAACATCAAAAGGCTTGGTTGTATCCGGTTGAGCTAGAACTTGGGCTGTTGTGAGGTGTTTCACCAACGCTTGAAAATCTTCCTCACATGGCTTGCTCCAATCATATTTGATGCCCTTTTTCAGTAGCTCAGTCATAGGTTTGGAGATTTTTTAGAAGCCCGGGATGAACCTCAGATAATATCCGGCCAAACAAAAGAAGCTACGAACTTCATGGACTGATGTTGGAGACTTCCACTTCAGCACTTGTTCAATCTTGCTTGGATCAACAGAAATGCCTTCCGCTGAAATAATATGTCCAAGAAATGGCACTTGGTTGATCCAGAATTCACATTTACTAAACTTTGCATAGAGCTTGTGATCTCTCAGTCGTTGGAGCACAATATGCAAATGTTTAGCGTGTTCCTCTTCTGATTTGGAATAGACCAAGATGTCGTCGATGAATACCATGACGAACTGATCCAGCTCCGGCATGAAAACCGAGTTCATAAGATACATAAAGTGAGCCAGAGCATTGGTCAACCCAAATGACATGACAAGATACTCATAGAGTCCATATCTTGTCAAGAATGCTGTTTTCGGGACATCTTCCGCTCGAATCTTGATTTGATGATATCCCGACCATAAGTCCATCTTGGAGAAGACTTTAGCACCCACTAGCTGATCGAAGAGAATATCAATTCTTGGTAGTGGATACTTGTACTTTATTGTCACAGCATTCAAAGGGCGATAATCGACGCATAGCTCAGCGTCTCGTCCTTCTTCTTCACAAATAAAGCCGAGCAACCCCATGGTGATGAACTTGGACGAATGAACCCCTTGTCCATCAGATCTTTGAGTTGGTCCTTCAGTTCAGCTAATTCATTCGGTGCCATTTTGTATGGTCTCCGAAAGATCGACGTGGTTCCCGGTATCAACTCTATTTTGAATTCCACCTCGCGCTCAGGTGGTAAGCCTGGAAGATCTTCGGGAAACACGTCCGGATATTCACGGACTACCGGAATGTCTTCTAACTTGCAAGCCTCGGTATTACATACTTCCGGGTCTTTGGAAACTGCTTCGCCGAGATACAATGTTTGACGTCCGTGAAGTGGAGAGTCCAAGTGAACACTTCTGTTCTCGATGTCCAGAACAGCCTTATGAAAGGTCAACCATGATATTCCCAATATGGCAATGATTCCTTGGTCTTCGAGAATAATGAGGGTGGTAGGATAAATTTTTCCACCCAAACAAAGTGGTGCTCGAGAGACGACTTCATTAGTCGATATGTCTCCACCTGGCGAATGAATAAGATAAGAACCTTTTGTGATTGTTGTGGAGATCTGATCCCGGATCACCGTCGCCCTGCTAATGAAGTTATGTGTTGCACCAGAGTCAAATAAAATTACAACCGGCTTGTCATTTAAGGTGAACCTGCCGGCAAGGACAGGTCCTCCCTTTGGAAGATCATCGACTGACACATAATTAACTGTCCCCACCTTGGACATAGCTTTTCTTGGCTGCCCAAGATCACACTGTGGAACTGGACCTGCATACACAATGTTGCTGCTCGGTTCAGTTGCTTCATTGACGTTGAGTTCATTGTCAATATGAAGTGGGACAGCACTCGGTTCAGCTGAGAATTCACCGTGATCATCTTCAACCTCTTGAGGGAAAAAGTATTCTGGTGCACCTTGTTGATACTGAGGTGCATAAGAAATAAGTTGCTGCTGCGGTGGAGGTGAATAAGACCTCTGTGGAGTAGAAGCGTCGTCACACTCCCAGAATGATTGCACCTCTTGTACAATCTCTCGACCGGAAGGTGAACGGATCACCAACCAATACTTCTGAGGTAGATGATTGCATTCCTCCTGTAATGAGTCCCTCTCCCTCTTTTCTTTGAGGTAGAGGTTGGAATAATATTCCTGAGTGATAGCACAGCTCACAAACTCATCAAAATTCTCTTGGCTAACTTGAGCCAATTCACATCGCAGCCTAGCGGTCAGCCCTCGGTAGAAATGATAACCTTTCATGGCTGGTGATTTCACATAGTCAGGGACATATTGAGCTAAGTGATTGAATTCCTTCGCATACTCAATAACACTCATGTCCCCTTGCTTCAGACTCCAGAATTCATCCAGACTGGTTTGCATTATGCCCGCAGGAATGAAACGAGCACGAAATGCAGCCTGGAACTCCGCCCATGTGACACGATGGTAGTGCTGGTTGGACAGCAAGGTAGTCTGCCCACCATGCTCCAGCAAAGCCGTGAAGCTGCTGAGCGGCATATAGAGCCTTCGAGAATTCATCACATTGAATCAACCCAAACTTGGACTCAATGACACGTAACCAGTGATTTGCTTCACAATGGTCAGCCGCCTCGGAGAATACCGGCGGTTGTGTCGCCAAGAAATCCAGATAAGTGCTCGGGGTTGGCATGTTTTGCTGAGCTTCTCTATTTATTCCCTGCTGAACTAGATTTGAAGAGTTTCATTCATCTTTGCCATAATTTCAGCCAATCCGGTTGGCGATGGCTCTTGTGATGAAGTCGAGTCATTCCCACCTCGACTTGAACCCCCAATCTCCATTTGAGTGTGCGCGTACCATACTGCACGAAACAAAATTTTGAGTCAATCAAAATTCTATCTCAGTGGTAAGTAAAGATAAGTAAAACATGAACATGTCATGAACTTTCTGAAAGCATAACCACATTCATGTTTAAACAAATCTTAAGTACACTAAACTAATCAGCTGGACTACCCTGACAAGTTCACACAAACTCCAAAATTTACTGAAGTTATATACCGATTCTTGACTTGAGTTCAATACCAAAGTTTTAGTAAACTTCAGTATCTTTACAACGAGTACCTATGTGCTCCTTAATGATTTTTTTACAGGAAGTCATGGCTTAAAAACAGAAAGGTCCAGAGAGGTTTTTGGTACTGTCCTGGTTCTGAACAGTTTGCCTTCAACTGGACTTTTCACCAACTTAATATGTGATTTTGCTCTGGATGTCTACAAGGAAGTTGTACAGAACTTTAAAATCTTTCCAGAACCGTATCATACACCTTAATTGGTTCAATCTACTCAGAGTTATGCTCTGTTAAAGTCCAGAAAGAATTTCTGCCAGAAACAGAGCACTCTGTTTTTGAAAACTTGGACGCCTAGTCATGCTCTCAATTGAATCTTAGCTCAAAATAAGAGTTTAGTAACTAATACTGGTTTCAAACTTCCATTTTTAGTTGAAAGTTAGTTCATGATTCATTTCTTCATATGGAAGAGGTTATTAAGTGTAGTACGGTGTCGATGTACCGTAAGAACATGTCGGTACTACGTAGCCTCACCTAAAAGAAAATCCTACACCGGATTATACCAGCATATCCGTTTTATCAGTGGCACTAAGATGGTCTCTCGCACACGTGTACTACACGGGATACGTACGTGGTTAGTGCCTGCAGAAGAACACTCAATAGTGGTGCACTCAAAGGTCCGTTTCATTTCAGGCAGTTCCATATTTGAAAGTAAATACAAACGCCCGTATCATTGCCATACGGCCGTCCTTGAGTTAAGCCACGTTTCAAGGTACGTGATCATGTTTTTACACCACACGACGGGGAACTCGAGTATATCATGAACGGGTCGTCACGGTTGGAAATGTTATCAACCCAACAGATACCACCTACTGCCCAGCAGGGCACGCCGATGGCAAGCGCTGCGTATGTTCTCCTAGGCTACTTCCAGAAGAACACACTATCGCGTTACTGACCACACGATGGGGTCTCCACTTACTTGCCTAATGCACGCTAGGGATCAGCGTTCCATATGAACTCGGGAACATGAAGAGTCCAAGAGTTTCATATTAACGTCTCACACCAAGCTGTGAGACCCATCCCTGAACCACTTTCCTCGTCAGGGGAGCTAACCGAAATTGAACCGCTTTCGGTGGCGTTCCTTACCATGCTTACCTGAGCGTAGGTGCGTCGTTACATAATCAAAGTTCAGAATTATAACAAGTATGTTAGATATGCCACTTAAGTAACTATACTACTATAGTCCTTATGTGGGCCTAATACCGTTTCCTCAGCGTATACTAAGTTTTTGTCGTAATACGATCCTTACTCCGTGCGCTATTACCAAAGTGGCTCTGATACCACGCTGTGAGGGGCCCCGCCGTCCCGGTTCACGTCATGGGGACGGGGCACCTCGCCCGGGAATCACATTGGGTGGTGTCGTGTTATGCGGCACCCAACAGCACATATATAAGGAAAACTGTATTACTTAAATCCAAAGCGGAAGCTTACAATTGTTCTTTATAAACAATTTACATAAAATAGCTACAGCAGAAGTCTAAAAACAACTCACCTCAAATAACTAAGAAGCACTCGAGAAGAGGTCCAGCCCGTGGGCTCCTCTCGCTAGCAACACGAAGACATGGCAGCGGCTAGGTCCTCCATGTGTAACATGACTCGGACGTTTCCGAGTCTCACCGGACAACCTTCTTTATAGTGTCGTATTAACCTGCAAAACCACTCATATAGCAAGAGTGAGCACAAAGGCTCAGCAAGACTTAACCGTCTCTCCTAAAGCATGCAACTCTACATTAGTGTAACTTAAGACCTAATCCTGTAATTTGCGAAAAGACTCGCCTACGAGTTTATCCTTAACTTTCAGATTTTAGCCATAATAGTAGTGACCTTGCGCCCAGCAACATTGGAACTCCACTATCAAACAAGAAACGCTTCATTCCAATGTTACTTGTCCCAAGGTGGAAAATATCTTTAGTTTGCTCTATCGCTACTTCAAACATGGTTTTCGTGCAATTCCCATTTATCATAACAGCATTTAAAACTTTGCAAACTATTTCCACACAACTTGATTACTACGTCACAACACAGGGAGCAAGCGATAATCAATAACCGCGATGGACGGTGATTCGAATCAAACACTACCCGGATAACTCGACACATACGCCCGCCTCTGAAGACCCAACTCTGGCATCCTTCATTACGTCGTATGTGGCCACCTTTCGCAGGACACTAGACTGTAGAACCGGTCGTGCCGTCTCGGGCTCATAGGTCTAACGAGAAGATGTGGTATGCCTCTACAATCCAGTGAACCTGGTACATCGGTTTCCTGGTTCCCAAATGTCAGTAAGCATCCGGTACACAACTCAATACCTGCTCCTGGGTGCCGCACACGCATCGGTCCTTAACCGACACAGGCAGAGCGACTCGACCAAGACCTCGTCTTGTCGCTGCCTAACCATCCTACCCGGTCTAATCTTTAGAAATGTTAACTTTAGTTTGCTTTAATTCCGACTACACCCGTGTAATCCCGTCTATAACTCGCGAGTAGATTCCAACTACTCGACTTCTACCGGATGTCCTAAGCTATTTAGCACGGCATTATTCTACAGCGGTGTCCCTTTCTACCCTTAAATCCAAGGTTCATTTGGTCATGCATCTGGAGTGTAAAACATCCTTGACCTAATGCACATACAAACTTAGACCCATAGTAGTGAACAAAGTAAAAACTTGAGAAAACAACTTAAATGCAAACCGGGGCTTACCTTGGTTTTGCAGGTGACTAAAGTCAGATAATGTGATGTTATTTGCTGATGATAGCGGAAGCTTACAAGTTTTTCTTTGTAAGTACTTTACATCAAGTAACTACAGCGGAAGTCTATATCAACTCACGTTGAATAACTAAGAGCACTTGAGATGAAGTTCAGCCCGCGGACTCCTCTCGCTAGCAACACGAAGACAAGCAGCAGCGGCTGGGTTCTCCATGTGTTACCTGACTCGGGAGTCCCCAAGTCTCACCGGACAACCTTCTTTTCAGCATCGTTGTTAACCTGCAAAACCACTTATATAGCAAGCGTGAGCACATAGGCTCAGCAAGTCTGACCCGTCTCTCCTAAACAAGAAACTCTACATGCACGACGGTTGCAATTGGGTCGGCTACATTTGCATAAAGGACTCGCCTAAATTTGATCCTTAACTTTCAGATTTTAAGCCTCATTGTGCAGACCTTGAGCCGAAAAGCATCGCAACTCCACAACCAAACAAGAAACGCTTTGTTGCAATGCGCCTTGCACAAAGTGAAAGTAAACTTTAATGAGCCTATCTCTAATTCAATCATGGTTGCAATACAAGTTATAGTACAGCCTTATCAAGTTCCAAGATAAACAATTCCAGTTGTTATAAGTCAAGACGCAGTGGGCAAGTATGCTCATATAACCGTGAGCGACGGTGATTCAAATCAGTACACGCCCGGACTACACGACACGTACACCCGTACTCCGAGTTGCCGGCAGCAACCTCGACTGACGTTGTACGCGGCCACCTTTCCCAAGATCTTCCACATTGGATGCAGTCCAACTGCCCCGAGTATGCAAGCTCCCTCAAGGTACATACCCGCTGTGATATGTTCTTGAGCGAGGTACCTCCTGCTACCCTGACGCCGAAAGCCTAAGGCAGTTGGAAAAGTTCCACTATGGATCTCCCAAGGTACATCGGTTTCCTGGGTCCCATATAGCCAGTATGCGCCCGGTACGCAACTCAAACTTGTCCAACAGGGCCAAGCACGGACGGGTCTTAACCGACACAGGCAGGGCTATGCACGCACGGCCTGCAACCTATCTAAACCTCCCTGCCCAGTCTCCATTTCTTATGTGGGAACTCTCCTCATCTTCTCTAAATTGGACCCGTTCCAAGTACACCAGCCCTAAACTCGCGAGTAGATTCCAACTACTCGTCTTCTACCGGACCTTTCCTACTAACATTAGCGTAGCCAAATTCCCTCGAGAAGTTGCTATTCTACCCTTTCTCTCTTTGGTGTTTCTGGTCATGCAAGTGGGGTTTTCAATATCATCTAGACGTAATGCAATCAACGATGCAAAGCTATGATCTCTACAAATGAAAATGCTTTATAAAACGGTTCAAATGCAAACTGGGGCTTGCCTGTTTTGCAGGTGACTACTGTTACAATCAGTTAGTGATGATCACTTGGAGCTTGATCACTTGTTTTCCTCCCTCCTTGATCTTCACTTCAAGTCCTTATCACCTTCTTCACGTATATGATACACGATATGATCATGCATATGTATTTAATTGAAAAGCTTTTGCTCATAAGATTTAATGACAGTTTTAAAACTGGAACTCTGTTTAAGAATTTAAAATGACACTGGTGCTAGTGGTTTGGGTTGGGTTTAACACCATGATCAAGTGTTGAGTGCTTCTTCCCACTTAAGTGTTGATCACCTTAAGAGATCACACATGACAGTGGTGATCCAGAGCTCTAATGGAGCTGAGAATTTTCATGTGAGTTCCTCGTCACAAGAAGGTTCTCTGGACCAAAATTTAGCACATTTCATGGAATGGTTTATTCATAATAATTCTCTAAGTGTTTAGTCAAAGATGAATTAATTCTGAGGTAACATCCATGTTCATGTCAAACTCAGTGAACCGAAATTTCAATTATATTTCATAGAGTCTACATGAATGTTCCTAGGATTTTTGAAGCTAAGAATTTTCCAGAACTGAATTTACAAGTTTTGAAAATTCTCTGAAAATGTTTCTGTATTCATTTGAATACAGGAACTTACAATCTGAATTACCCTGATTAATTCAACTCCAAATGAGCTGAAACTTTTACAGGAGTCCAATAACACCCCATAGAATAATCTGGCGAAATTTGAGGATTTTTGGATAAACCAAACTCCCTCTAAAATTCTTTTGCTGAAAAGCTTTAAAGAATTTTGCAGAATTAAATAAAGACTCTAATACAAATTGGGTTGCATATTTGGATAGAGTTTGTCAATCTGAATCTAACCCAATTTGAATCACTAAATTTGGAGGTTCCTAGCAAAAGTTATGCTCTTCTAAAGTTTGGGGAAAATCTGGGATTTGAATAAATCCGGGGAAAAGTTTAATCCTGACTGTGGGCCATGGGGCACGTGTCAGCTGCTGAGGAAGTGCCACACGGGCTACAGAATTATTTCCCGCGCTGTCACAGCCGATCCCGCGCCACAGAGTATCCGGCCCGTTTTCCCCGAGTCGCTGACACGCGGGCCCGGGGAGGTCGTCTTCCACCTCTCGCTCCCGCGCGATCCCGCCGCCGGGCTCGCCGGAGAAGCTCTGGAATCAGTCGTCCGGCCACCTCTGTCGATGAAACTCGCCGCCAGCCCCTAACTCAACGCGTGGAACACACTGATGGGGTTTTCTTGAGCTGGCAGGGCCCCCAAACTAGCCCGCGACAGCGCAACGGTTCGGACGAAGTCCGGCGACGTCGCCCCGACGCCCTAAGCCTTCTAGGCTTCAGTTCCCAAGCTCTAGAGCACTGGCGGACGCTAAGGAACATCGACATGGGAATACAATGGCTCAGAAACGGTTCTAAATTAGGGTTCACCGAGCACCCGAACCTTTCCGCCATAGCCGCCGTCGTAAAGACTGGAAATACGTCGTGCACAGTGTGTTTCATGCAGGGTTTCAAAAGCAAACTGGCGCGTCCTTACGTCTAGCCCTCGTGTGCGAAGTTTCGGGCTATCTAGACCATAATCAACTAGGAATTTCTCGGAAACGTACCGGAAGGTCGGTTTGCACCGATCGGGAGAAATTCTCGAAATTCCCTGCCGACGATCCACGGTTGATCCTGAACTTCGGGGGTGAGTTGCCTGGACGTCGCGCGCGCCCAGAGATGGCCTAGCTCGGTCGTGACAAGCCACGGTTGAAGCTGCCCCCCAGAGCACTTGCTCTCGGTTCTATGGCGGCTGCCGTGGAAACTCGCCGTTCTCGGTGCAGAGAGCGCGAACCCGCTCAGGGATGGCTCGAGGGTGTGGTGGGGTGTTTCGTGGTGCAGTTTTGTTGCTCAGCTGCGGCTGGCACACGCGCCAGGCGGTGGTCGATCGACCGAGAGCTCAGCGGCGGTTCTCGGTTGATTTCTCGCGTGGGGGAGGAAGGAGCTGCGGTGTCTCGGTGATAAGAGCGAACAGGAGGCCGGGAGAGGGTATAGGCCGGTCGGGCGGCTCTCCACCCCGACGAAATTCCACCAGGAGGTGGCTGTCGGCTGAGCATCGGTGTCGAGCGGAGCTGCACCCGTCGGTGTCGGGTGCCGACCGAAGGAGGCAAACAGAGACCCAACACTGAGATCTTTTGCAAATTTTCAGTTCACACAATGACATGTGGGACCCACTGATCAGTCCTCCTTATCCCCTCTCCAAATATCTCCAAAGTTTAAATGTTGAGTGAATTCAATTGTGGGAATTCAAATCTGGTATGCATTTGGATAATTGGGCAAGTTTCATCCAAATTCAAATATGCATTTGAATTCTTTGTCATTTAAAGTCCATTTTGCAACATGGGTTGGAAACTATTTTCATAAACCATGAAACTTTGCACACCCCCTAATTTGGACCCAAGGAATTCAAATATGAAATCTGATTTTTATTTTGGCTGCTGCAAATGAGCTTTGTAGCACAACAGTTTTGAATCCCATTGTGTTGTTCTCATTTAAATTTTTGTTTGAACAAATTGTTCCAAATCTGATTTTTGCTTCCTCACACATATGGGAACTTCCCATCCTTGTTTTAGACCCCTCTAGGGTCAGAAGTTCTCAAATAAACATTTGACTTGTGTGAAGAAAACCCTCATGTGGGTTATCACATGTGGGGAAAAGTTTTTAACAAGTCCAAAATTTCATACATGTGAAACCAACTTTTGCAAATAAGTGTTTCTTTGTATTCATAATTTTGGGACCTTTACAAATTGAAGCTCAATCCCTTCCTTCTTGCTCCTTGATCCAAGCTCAACTTCTCCTTCTTCACTTTCCACGTTTAATCACTACACGTTATGAATATGTATACATGTTTAATTATAAAACTTTGGCTAACAAGTGCTAAAGACAAGTTTAAAACTGGAACTCTGTTTAAGAATTTAAAATGACACTGGGGCTAGCGGTTAGGTTTGTGTGAAGCAACATGATCAAGTGATAATTACATTTCATCACTTGTGTGCTACTCATCTAAATAGGTTGAACAGGATAGTGGTGATCCAGAGCTCCAATGGAGATGAACATTTTCATGTGAGTTCCTTGTCACAAGAAAGTCCTCTGGACCAAAATTCAGAATATTTCACTAAGTAGGTCACCCAGAACAATTCCCTAAGCATTTAGGCAACATGGAATTAATTCTAAATAAATCTGCACTTTCATGCAAATTCAAGTGAACTAAAATTTCAAACATATCTCAGGGAGCATGCATGAATTTTATTAGGATTTTTGGAGTTAAGGAATGCCCAGAACTGAATTTCCAAGTTTTTGGAAATTCTCTGAAAATGTTTCTGTATTCATTTGAATACAGAAACTTGCAATCAGAATTACCCGAACTAAATCAACTCCAAATGAGCTGAAACTTTTATAGGAGTTCATTAATAGCCTACACAATATCCTGGCAAAAGTTGGGGATTTTTGGATGAACCAAACTCCCTCTAAAATTCTTTTGCTGAACAACTTTAAAGAATTTTCTAGGCTTTTCTATTGGTTTCATGCAAATTGGGCTGCATATTTGGATAGAGCTTTTCATCCTGAATCCAACCCAGTTTGAATCACTAAATTTGGAGCTTCCTAGCAAAAGTTATGAGGTTCTAAAGTTTGAACTAAATCTGAAAATCCAATTAACCCGGGGAAAAGTTTAAATTCTGATCGTGGGCCCATCACACACGTGTCAACTGCTGGAGCTGAGCCACACGGGGCCACAGACCCCTTCCCACGCAGCCACACTGGATCCCGGGGCCGCAGTTGATCAGAGATTTAACTTTTTGCCACTGACACGTGGGACCCACCCGACCTTCTTCCTCCTCGGCTGTTTTATTTTCCCGCGCCGCCCCCTCGCCGGCACATCACTGGAGCTCGCCGGACCCGGCTTCCTGGCCACCTCTCGGCCGGAAACTCGCCGCCTGTGAGTTTGGGGGGTTGGGGAATACGTCTACGGGGTTGGCTCGGGCAGCCGGTGGCCGGACTACCCTCAGCGACGAGCGGCGGCCTTCGGTGAAGATCGGCGCCATTGCCCGGCCCTTGTAGCCCGCCAAAAGCTCAACCGAACCACCCAAAAGCACCAGTGGAGGATGGGCTAGCTTGGCATGGCCTCAACGTGGCTCGGAAACGGCGGCAAGTTGAGGTTCACCGTGTGCCCGAGTGCCCCCGCGATGATCACCGATCGGAAGGCTCAAAATTAGCTGTTAACACGGGGTTTCTAGCTATGGTTGCGAAGGGGATCGGATCGCTGTCTGGTCTAGATCCTTTGAGCACCGTTTAGTGAACTAAAGACGAGAATGGAGTGGGAATTTGGAGATTTCATACCGGAACGTCGTTCTGTGGCCGCCGGCGAAGTTTTCCAGAATTCTCGCTCGGTGGTTCACGGCTTGACTTGTGGTTTGGTTGGAAGCAGCAGGGCTCACCGTCACGTCCGGGGATGTTCTCGCTTGGGCGTGAAAGGGCCTGGTGTAGGCTGTCCACGAGCGCCCAAACTGCTGTGAGGTTAGGTCGCCGCGGCGACAAGCCAATTTCGAGTCGGGAAGGCAGCAACTCGCTGGATTCCATGCTTAGGAGATGGAGGACGAGCTCAAAGTGTGGTTTTTCGGCTTGGCTGGCCTCTGCACGCTCGGTTTTCCCCGGCTCCCGGTCGATAGACCGAGGCGGCAGTGTTCTCGGTCTTTTTGTCGTGCGAGGAGGAACCGACTCGAAGGTCTCCGTTCGTTGGTGAACCGATCACTTCCTACGCCGCCAAGAGAAGGAGCTGGTCGCCAGCACATCGCACGTCGCGGGAGGTGGCTTCATGGGGAGTTTCTGGTGCAGCTCGGTGGCGCCCGGAGGTGGCTTCGGTTGCTTCAGTTTGAGCAGTGAATACTTCGGGTGTAAGTTTCAGTTTAGCTCACTGACCTGTGGGGTCCACCTCTGCTCCTCCCCAAATATCTCCAAATTTTGGTACATTGCACATTCCAATCGTGTGAAGCTCAAATTCAAAAGTCATTTGGCAATTTAACAAGTTGTGCCTCAGTTTCAAATTTGAATTCAAGTTTAGATGAAATTTACAAGTCCCTTTGATCTACATACCAAAGTACCTCCAAATTTGGCTTCCTCATAATTTGGACCTGTTTAATTCAACTATGCCCTCTGATTCTTGAGTTGGCCATTGCAATTACAACTTCTTAAACCACAGTTTGAATTTCACCTTTTGGAAATGCCCTTCTTCTTTTTGAAGTGACCTTTTTAGTTCAAACTGAATTCAAAGTTTTATTGCACATGCCAACACTTTCATGAGTAAACAAAAGTTTTTGCAAGTCCCATTTCTTGTATTTAAACTCAACTTTATTCATAGCTCAAGTTTTCCATTTACAAGTTTTGGGACTTTTACAGAAAATGCCCAGGAATTTCTGTAGAATTGTTTTTAGTAAATCCTTTAGAGATTTATTACAGGAGCAATTCTTTATGAAACATTCCTAAATTTGGGCATCAAATCATTTTCATAGTAACTGATCAACAGTAAAAATTTGAGCTTCATTGGAGTTCATTTGCTAGGCTAAATTGCCTTCCAAAGTTCAGCCTTATTTGGAAATTCAAATTTAAACAGAAACTTTTTCAGAACTTCTTTCCAACTTCAAAAATTCATATCTCTCTGTTGGTAGCTCCAAAAATGGCGAAACAAATTTTGTTAGAACCATGAAGACTTACCCTAATCAGGTCTTCCACTTTTAGCTATGTCAAAACTCCTGATTTGGGCTCAAAAATTCATAGAAGCCTTGTACTTGTAAGAATTTCGGAGACTACATTGTGCAATGACATTTCTCCAAATTTTGCTCAGATCATTCTTAGAGGGTCTAGTATTCACTGTAAAGATCCCAAAGCCAATTAAGGATCCTAAATAGCAGTATCTATGAAAAGAAGTTTACTTCTTATAAGTACTTAATACTTATACATATATTTTGTTACATTTCATAATAGTGACCGAAGTTGAGGACGCACCGGAGCCTTTGGACGTCCTCCCACCAGAAGCTGACTTCCCATTTAACTCGCAACCAGGCAAGCCCCGGTTTGCACTTATGATGTGGACATCACTCCTGCAGATATACACAACACTCACATGGTAGACATGCAAGGTCCAATTACTAGAGCTCGAGCACGACAATTGAATTTAGAGGTGAGCTCGTTCCTGAACAATTCTTTATATGTTAATTTTGAGAGTATGTTGCTACCTCATGGATTAATTATGATTAGGAACTATGGAGAGGACATGGGGATACATGGAGAGGGGTTTGGAGGCGTGGAGGACCAGAAAATACACCAACAAGAAGTTAGAGACTGAGCCCAACTCAAACGAGAGTCCAACTCGGGCCCAGGAGCAGTCCACCTTAAAATGGATGCACAGGAGGCATACGGACTCTGTTTTTGACGTTCTACATATGCACGGAAAGCTGAGAGGATAAAATTTCCAATGGAACTGGCCCCACGGCAAAATTACCTGGGGGACGAAGGGAAACTTCAAAACAATATAAAGTTTAGAGTCTGTCAGGGTGTTGCATCACCTAGTTGGGCCATTGGGCCTTGTATCGAGTCCCTGTCCATTATGTACGTGTCTTAGGGTTAGGTCACGATCCCAGCACCCCCCTGGTTGTCGTCCACCTCCTTTATACCCCCTAGCCGCCATCACAAATAGCTGGGTTTTGCTTAGATTATTCTGTCAAGAACAGTTTCACCGTTCATCGGTTTGTGAGACCCCAACTTGAGTGCTTCATATCTTTCAGCAATTTGGTTGCATTCTTTCTTGTTCTTGCTTGTGTTCTTCAATTCGCAGGCAAGGATTAGCCTTCTTGGCAAGGTCAACCGCGCAATATCGGTTGATAACCTGAGGAGACGTGGTGCTGCGATTGCAGGGTTCAGAACGTGTTGTTCGGAAGCCGGATTGATCTGTGTCAAGTCTCCACCAAATCGAGAGTTATCAGAACCTTTCGGAAGATCGGGACCCCTGTACACATCAAGTGGTAGTCAGAGCTTTAGGTGCACCGTCAGGTTCGCCTTCCCCTAGTTTTGTTTATCTTGAACTCGTCCTATCGTCCACGAAAAAGCCAAAAAAATTATAGTCATAATTTTCCCCATCCTAGACCAGGTTTAGCCTTTTGTACAATTCTGTTTTGGAGTCCGTAGTGTTGAATTTGTGTCCTAGTTCGTGTTTTGTTGCTGGTTTACTCGTGTTTTGTTCTTACTTTGTTATTCCATCCGCTGCATTCCATTGAAACCCTGGCTGCCACAATCGTTATCAAATCGATCACCATAACTATTCATTGTGCTAGGGTTATCCTTGTTCTTCAGTTTTCATCACATATTACGTGAGTTTATCCTCCTTGATATACGCACACCATCCGACACGTTGTCACCATCATATCTAATTTTTTTCTCACCACCGTTTCCAATTCAGCTCCACCAAAAACATAATCTTGTGGTGTTGTCTTAAAACAGCCATAACCTTGGCATTGGGTTAAATTACATTGCCCAGATTCACTTTGAAAGATTGATTACTTGGCATCTAAAGGCTCAACAATAATCTTAAAGAAACATATTGAATTTCTGTTGTCCACATCTTCTTTTTTTCAAGTGAGCTGAAAATTTGTGCGACGTGTATATTAGTGCTCCTGATTTCACGGTAGATATAATAAAATCAAAGAAAAAATATAGAAAAGAAAAATTGTGAAGAGGAGCACAAATATCAAAACTTGGGTGTGTTATTTTGCCTTGTGGTGCAATTGTTCCTGCTCAATTATTGTCCTTATCATTCATACTTCTTGTTGTCTTGTTCATAACATCCGGGATAAGACACGAGTAGGCCAGCAACTAGGACGAGTGTTTGGACATCTATTCAGCATTACTATCTGTTATTGAATTGTGTGCTACTCACATATATTTGGCCATCCAAACTCCACATTCATCCTTTCGAACAGCACAAGTTTTTGACCCTTGCAATCGCTGAATCACGTCGTCCAGGTATCCTTTGCCTTGTTGTGGTAAGAAACTTGTAAGAGCTTGTTAAGACTCGACCCATTGCTTTGTCAGTTCCACCATCATTGCGTAGTAGTTAATAGGGATAATCTTGTTGTTTTCCATATTATTCTTGCTAACAATGTCAGATCATGTTGATCCTACGGAGTGTGTTTTGAAAAGTGAGATGAAGGGTTACATAGAACAAATGATGAAGTCTGTCAAGGAAGCAATCGCACAAGGGGTAAAAGATTATCTTGCTAAACAGAGAATACCCCACACCCTTGAGAGGTTGGACAAACGCTTAAGATCGCTAGTTGGAAGGATTGATGATATGGAGACCCACCTACCATTCAGCCATGATGCTACCCACCACAACAACTTTGAAGAAGAAGAAGACGTGTTGTGTGATGTCAATGGAGAGGTGGATACACGTGCTGCGCAGAATGTACATCTACGTCAACGCCTTCGTCAAAACACTCATGGTATTGTAGGAAACAACATGCGTGGTAACAATAACCGCCCTCTTGATGACCCTTTTGCTAAAGTTAAATTTTCTATACCTTCATTTTCTGGTGCTTATGATGCTGAGGCATATCTTGATTGGGAAATGACGGTTGAGCAGAAATTTAATTCCCACCTTGTTCCTGAACAACATAGAGTTCGACAAGCCACTAGTGAGTTTGAGGATTTTGCTATAATATGGTGGAATGAACTAGGTACCACAAGCTTACAACCTGATACATGGGAACGTTTAAAAAAAGCTATGCGTAATCGTTTTGTTCCTCCATCCTACCAATGTGATTTACGAAAGAATTTGCAGCGCTTAGAGCAGGGAAATAATTCTGTCCAGGATTATTATGCGGAGCTTCAAAAGGGTATGATACGATGTGGGGTAGTAGAGGACACTGAAGATAAAATTTGTCGTTTTTATGGGGGGTTGAGACGTGAGATACAGGATATTGTTGATTACAAGGAATTTAATACTGTCAACCAGTTGTTCCAGCTTGCTATGCTTGCAGAAAAGGAGTTACAGGGTCGTCAACAAAAGAACAAGAGCAGCAGCGGTGCCTCCTACACTCCACGCACGACAACATCTTCGGGGGCATCCAAGTCATTCCGTTTTGATGCCCTTTCACCAAAACCAGCAGCCAAGCTTCCTTCTAGCAGCAACAACGTTTCAGCAGCACCGAAACCACCACCTGCACGACCTGCGGATTCGGGTAAAAATTCCATGCAGGTATCCGCCAAAAGTGCTTCATACGTTGCTTCAACAGGACGCACTTCCGGCATTCTGTGCCACCACTGCCATGGTCTTGGTCATGGGCAAAAAGATTGTCCTAGTCAGCGAACATACGTGGCTACAGAAGAGGGAGGATACATCAGCACCTCCGATGTCGAAGACAACAATGATAATGAAGCTGCCATGGACAATGATGAGGGACATGTTTTTGGGAGTGAAGACACATCAGCCTACATGAACATCATTGTGCAGCGGGTGCTGAACACACAGGTACAACAACTTGATAGATTACAACACCATAATTTGTTTCAGATTTTCTTTGTCATCAAGAACCGGCGAGCACATGTCATCATTGATGGAGGAAGCTGCAACAACTTGGTGAGTTCTAAATTGGTCAAGAAGCTTAGCTTGAATACACGACCACACCCACATCCGTACTATATTCAATGGTTGAATGATTCTGGAAGAGCTAAGGTAACACGAACTTGCAGAATTCCGTTTTCCATTGGTACATATGTTGATTCCGTTGATTGTGATGTGGTACCCATGCAAGCGTGTTCACTTTTATTGGGTCGACCTTGGGAACATGATAAGGATGCTTTGCACCATGGTAAAAGTAATAAATATACTTTTATGCATAAAGGAAAGAAAATTACTTTGATACCTTTGACTCCTGCTGAAATTGTACAAGATGATAGGGAGAGAGAGAGCTGGAATTTTTAGTATTTCTAAATCAGAAAATCAACAAGTCATTAATTCCGTGTTACCACCAAATAATGAGAGATCTAGACCTAGTTCTAAGACTGAGGGAATTAAATTGAAGGGTCATGTAATGCTTGCTACAAAATCAGACCTTGCTGAAATTTCTGATCATGATATTTGTTGTGCATTGGTGTGCAAACAAGTTTTGTTCTCCATTGATGATATTGCTAGGTCTTTGCCTACAGCAGTTACTAACTTGTTGCAAGAGTATGAGGATGTTTTTCCAGCTGAGATACCCCCGGGACTTCCACCTTTGAGAGGGATTGAACATCAAATTGATTTGATTCCAGGTGCAATTTTGCCAAACCGTGCTGCATATAGGACCAACCCCGAGGAGACTAAGGAAATTCAGCGGCAAGTCCAAGACCTTTTGGACCATGGGTATGTACGTGAAAGCCTTAGTCCTTGTGCTGTTCCTGTACTTTTGGTTCCTAACAAAGATGGTACTTGGCGTATGTGTGTTGATTGTAGAGCCATTAACAATATTACTATAAGATATCATCATCCTATTCCTAGGCTAGACGACATGCTTGATGAGTTGTATGGTTCTATAATTTTCACTAAGATTGACTTGCGTAGTGGTTACCACCAAATAAGAATGAAATTGGAAGATGAATTGAAAACAACTTTCAAAACCAAATTTGGGTTGTATGAGTGGTTAGTAATGCCTTTTGGTTTAACTAATGCACCAAGTACATTCATGTGTTTGATGAATGAGGTTTTGAGAGCTTTTATTGGAAAATTTGTGGTGGTTTACTTTGATGATATCTTGATTTATAGCAAGTCATTGGATGAACATATGGATCATTTACGTGCTGTTTTTAATGCTTTGAGAGATGCACGTTTATTTGGTAACCTTGAGAAGTGCATCTTTTGTACGAATCGAGTTTCCTTTCTTGGCTATGTTGTGACTCCACAGGGAATTGAGGTGGATGAGATGAAAATTCAAGCGATCAAGAGCTGGCCAATATCTCAAGCCATCACACAGGTAAGGAGTTTTCTTGGTCTTGCAGGTTTCTACCGACGTTTCGTCAAGGATTTTAGCACTATTGCTGCCCCATTGCATGAGTTGACTAAGAAAGGTGTGGTGTTCCATTGGGGGAAAGCACAAGAGGAGTCCTTTGACACCTTGAAGGACAAGCTTACACACGCACCATTGCTGCAACTTCCTGATTTTAGTAAGACTTTTCAACTTGAATGTGATGCTAGTGGAGTTGGCATTGGTGGTGTCTTACTGCAAGGTGGTAAACCGGTTGCATACTTTAGTGAAAAACTTAATGGTCCTGTCCTGAATTACTCCACATATGATAAAGAATTTTATGCTCTCGTACGATGCTTAGAGACATGGCGTCATTATTTATGGCCTAAAGAAATTGTTATTCATTCTGATCATGAATCGCTAAAGCATATTCGTTCTCAAAATAATCTGAATCGTAGACATGCAAAATGGATTGAATTTATTGAGTCTTTTCCTTATGTCATTAAACATAAGAAAGGGAAAGATAATTTGATCGCTGATGCATTGTCTAGACGATATAATATGCTATCCCAACTTGATTGTCGAATTTTTGGACTTGAATCAATTAAAGAACAATATGCTCTTGATGCTGATTTTAAAGATGTGTTGCTGCATTATAGAAAAGGTCATACCTGGAATAAATTTGTACTGGATGATGGATTCTTGTTTAGAGCTAACCGCCTATGCATTCCAGTTGGTTCCATTCGTCTTTTGTTATTACAGGAGGCACATGGTGGAGGTTTGATGGGTCATTTTGGCGCAAAGAAGACGGAGGCTGTTCTGGCCACACATTTCTTTTGGCCAAAGATGAGGAGAGATGTAGAGCGGTTTGTGGCTCGCTGCACCACATGTCAGAAAGCTAAGTCCCGTTTGAATCCACATGGTTTATACAAGCCTCTTCCCACTCCTTCCATTCCTTGGGTGGATATCTCTATGGACTTTGTTTTGGGATTGCTTAGGACTAAGAGGGGGAGGGACATCATTTTTGTTGTGGTGGATCGTTTTTCTAAGATGGCACATTTTATACCGTGTCAGAAAAGTGATGATGCTGTACATATTGCCGACCTTTTTTTTAAAGAGATTGTTCGCTTGCATGGTATGCCTTCTACTATTGTTTCAGATCGTGATGCTAAATTTTTGAGTCACTTTTGGCGCACCCTATGGAACAAGTTAGGTACAAAACTGTTGTTCTCTACAACATGTCACCCACAAACTGATGGGCAAACAGAAGTATAGTGAACCGCACTTTGGGCACCATGTTGAGAGCTGTTTTGAAGAAAAATTTAAATATGTGCGAAGAATGTTTGCCACATGTGGAGTTTGCATATAATCGGGCAACACATTCTACCACCAAGGTAAGTCCTTTTCGGGTAGTGTATGGATTCAATCCTTGTGTTCCTATTGATATCTTGCCTTTACCTACTAGTGAGAGAACTCATAATGATGCAAAGGAATGTGCTGATTTTATTTTGAAAATTCATGAGACCACTAAAGGTAGGCAGAAAGTTAGACTTGAACCGGGTGATTTAGTTTGGTTACACTTGAGAAAGGATAGATTTCCAGAACAGAGAAAGTCTAAATTGATGCCTAGAGCTGATGGTCCTTTTAAAATACTTAAGAAGATTAATGATAATGCATATAAACTTGAGTTACCTCCCGAGTTTGGGGTTAGTCCCACCTTTAACATTTCAGATTTGAGGCCATATTTGGGAGAAGAAGATGAGCTTGAGTCGAGGATGACTCCAATGCAAGAGGGGGAGGATTATGTGGACATCACTCCTGCAGATATACATAACACTCACATGGTAGACATGCAAGGTCCAATTACTAGAGCTCGAGCACGACAATTGAATTTAGAGGTGAGCTCGTTCCTGAACAATTCTTTATATGTGAATTTTGAGAGTATGTTGCTACCTAATGGATTAATTATGATTAGGAACTATGGAGAGGATATGGAGATACATGGAGAGGGGTTTGGAGGCGTGGAGGACGAGAAAATACGCCAACAAGAAGTTACAGACCGAGCCCAACTCAAACTCGAGTCCAACTCGGGCCCAGGAGCAGTCCACCTTAAAATGGATGCACAGGAGGCATACGGACTCCGTTTTTGACGTTCTACATATGCACGGAAAGCTGAGAGGATAAACTTTCCAATGGATCTGGCCCCACCTCAAAATTCCCTCGAAGTCGAACGGAAAATTCGAAACAATATAAAGTTTAGAGTCTGTCAGGGTGTTGCATCACCTAGTTGGGCCATTGGGCCTTGTATCGAGTCCAAGTCCATTATGTACGTGTCTTAGGGTTAGGTCACGACCCCAGCACCCCCTGGTCGTCCTCCACCTCCTTTATTCCCCCTAGCCGCCGTCACAAACAGCTGGGTTTTGCTTAGATTATTCTGTCAAGAACAGTTTCGCCGTTCATCGGTTTGTGAGACCCCAACTTGAGTGCTTCATATCTTTCAGCAATTTGGTTGCATTATTTCTTGTTCTTGCTTGTGTTCTTCGATTCGCAGGCAAGGATTAGCCTTCTTGGCGAGGTCAACCGCGCAATATCGGTTGATAACCTGAGGAGACGTGGTGCTGCGATTGAAGGGTTCAGAACGTGTTGTTCGGAAGCCGGATCGATTTGTGTCAAGTCTCCACCAAATCGACAGTTATCAGAACCTTTCGGAAGATCGGGACCCCTGTACACATCAACTTAAGTACCTTTTATAAAGTTTTTCATTTGTATCACTTATGTCTAGGTTGAAATGTATGCATTAGAGTTAGGGTGATTGAAATCCCACTTGCATAGCCTGTTTAACTCCTATGAAGGGTTGGGTAGTTTACAGACTCGACGAGTAGAGAATGCTCTGCTAATATACTTAGGATCTCGGTAGAAGTCGAGTGCTTGGAAGCTACTCGCGAGATAGTACTTATCACACGGAATGAGAAGAGGTAGAAAATGGCTTGAGTTGTGAAAATGAGACCCAGCAGAGGGGATAGGATGCAGTGAGCAGAGGTCTCACGTGCGTAGCCCTGTTGGCGTCGGTTGAGGACCGACCGTGTGCGTCCCTGCTGGACAAGTATCGAACAGTACCGGATGCATACTGGCATATGGGAACCAGGAAACCGATGTAATTTGTTAACCTGGGTGCCGAGGCTTACCCAACCGTTTTATAGGAGTGGGTTGAGAGAAGCAAGGTGTAAATCTGCCAGTGGGCACAGTCACGCTCCACGCGGGGACCTCCTGCCCGTTACGGATGGACCGGTTCGGCATTTGGGTTGCCTTTGAAAGGTTGTTGCATACAACAGAGTAGGAAGGGGTGTGGAATCACGCTTCTGAAAATGGGTGTATGCAACATGTTATCCGAGTGTGTCTTGCTTGCAATCACCGTCCCTCGCGGTTAATTGAGTACCCGCTTGTTCACTGACTGTGACGTAGTAAGAAGTGAAATAAGCTAACTGAATATGCTGTATTGAACTATTAATGTCTTGAAACCTTGTATGCTATAGTTATAGAGCTAATTAAGTTTACATTCCACTTTGGGCATCACCACATCAGAGGAAAGAGTTTCTTGTTTGATTGTGGACTTATGATGTGAGGGCTGCCTAAGGCTCATTAAACTGTTGCTATAAAAGTTGAAAGTAAGGATCAACATGTAGGCGTGTCTTTATTGCAAAGTCCTTTTTCCTATCTTACACATCCTTGCATGTAGAGTTCCATGCCTGGGGTAGTCGGTTAAGCCTTGCTGAGCCATCGTGCTCACGGTTGCAATATTTGAGCTCTATGCAGGTGAGAGCTATGAGGAGGGGTCCGAGGACGAGGCGATGCCCCCGTCGGGGTACACGGCCGAGCTAGAGCCCTGCACGCCGCCGTGATCTCCGGTTACATGTTGCTAGTGTGTAGCGTCCCCGGGCTAGACGGCTGCACTTTTGCTTAGTTAGGATTAGAGAGTAGTTATGTACATTACTTCCACTGTATAATTATGTTTTGTAAAAAAGACTTCCGCTGTTTTATATCAAATAAAAGTTTGTATGTTGTTCTTAATTCTTTTCGTGTGTGCCGTTGGGTGCCGCATCGCACGGCACCACCCTCTGCGATCCTGGAGTGGGTGAACCACGGGGTGGTCCTCACAAGAAGAGTCCTAATCTGATTGGATTTCGAATAAGAGTCGTATTCAAATTGTTTTTAAATCTTAACAACTTATCCTCAATTGATTTGGTGTGGTAGCAACGTGGAATTCGTGTCAGTTTCCTTCCGTGTCGGTATTCCCTTGTAAAAGCCCAAGAAAAGGGACTTGCAAAAAATTTTCATCACCTCACAACACCACAGCTTTTGTTGTGGATATCTTGTGAAGACTTGTGAAGAGCAAGTAACCTCCATCAAAAGGGTGATTAGAGGGGAAATCCCTAACTTTCACAAAGTAGGATTTCGACACATGAACATGAGAGATTGATCTCACCCCTAGAACTTAAAGAGTATTGGGAAGATTCAGGCCAAATTTCAGGCAAATCTAACACTTTTTGAGGCACTTTTGGCGGCATTTGAAAAAGGAGGCCAATTTGAATGTAAATTCAAATTACAGCAACTTTCATCACTTAAATTCAAAAGTTGGCCTCATATTCAAACTCAGCACATTTTTCTGAGTTAGTCCACCAATTTTCATCCCCATTGGAGTTCATCTTGTCAGGAGCTAAATTTGCGACAATTCAAAACTGAATTTGAAATTCAGTTCAAATATGAGGCAAATTTAGCTAAACAAATTTCAAATTGGGAAACCAAATTCAAACTGTGACTTGGTGATTAAGTCTCACATTCAATTGTGAGTAGCTGGGGATATTTTCAGCAAAAGCCGAGGTGGAAAAAAACTAAGAGGATATTAGGGGGGAAGAGGGCCCACTGGTCAGCAGGCTTAAGACCGAAGGCAGCTCGGGCGAGTCACTCGGCAGCCGGCGATCAGCGCGTGACACCTCCTGCTCCCGCGTCCGAGTGGAAGAGGCCACCGCACGGTGAAAACCGCGAGTCACCGCGCCAGCACGACGCCCACTCGGCCGTTTCCACGGTGCCCCGGTTGAACCGACGTTCTCCCACCCACAGTTGCCTCCGCTCGCGAGCGTTTTCATCGCCGCCCTCTGGTCGCCGGTGCCCGGGCAACACAGGTTCCCTCGTGCCCGACGATCAAAACAAGAAACAACCACCCTAAGGTGCTGGTCCTTCTAGTTCAAACCGTTCGTCGTTTCATACACTGTCGTCGAACAGTTTCCCCGGGGATGTTTCTGTTTTCTTAAAACCGAGCCACCCCAAATCCTAAAATTCGTGAGTATTGGCTCATCACCGAGTTTACCGAGCTACAAGCATGATCTACACCCTGCCACGACTGTAACAGCTCTCTAGAATCATAGACTGGCCCTACATACCACCACTCGTCTTTTCTGCGCACTTTGTCCTCACTCGTGCGCACCCTGGAAAACTTCCCGGTCGGTCACCCATCCCCAAATTCCTCCGGGCCAAGCACGCATAACCCCGGAGTCCTTTGCAGTTGGGCTTCCAGAAAAGAAGGTATACTTTGGTGGTATGGGTACTCTATCAATCCTATTAAGCCGGGAGTCAGGATATCACACAATCCACCCCCCTTAGAAGACCGACGTCCTCTTCGGTCAACACCAAGACAGGAACGTCCTCTCTTAGCCACGTCCGTATGTTCAGTACTGGTATACGCATACCGTACGTCCAGTTAGCAGCATACGTACCATACCATGTCCCACACAGAGGACCCACGCGTCATGCCTACGTACCTGCGTCCCTAACCCGTACGCTACCGTATCCTTGTCACTGACCCGTACGCACCCGTGAAACTGCGAGGGTCGGCTCTGATACCATTTGTAACAGCTCTCTAGGATCATAGACTGGCCCCATATACCACCAATCGTCTTTTCTGCGCACTTTGTCCTCACTCGTGCGCACCCGGGAAAACTTCCCGGTCGGTCACCCATCCCCAAATTCCTCCGGGCCAAGCATGCTTAACCCCGGAGTCCTTTGCAGGTGGGCTTCCGGAAAAGAAGGTATACCTTGGTGGTATGAGTACTCTATCAATCCTATTAAGCCGGGAGTCAGGATATCACACAATGACCATCTAGGATCAAAAAGTACGAAGAACCGTGGAGTATAGACTCTGTTTATCGAGCTTTTTCCGGTCACAGCCGGTATCGGGCCTAGGTCGACGGTGAGCACATAGCTCTGGCCGTTTCCATGGCGAAACGAGCTCAGTTTCATGCTCAGCATGCCACCGCGGAGCTGTAGGAGCAAACCGTTCAGAAAATAAGTCCCTGAGTAGCTCGGACAACATCGCCGGAGTAGACAGAGCCGCTGTCACCGTCGCGGGTGTGGTTCCGGCCATCGCCAAGCTTCGGTGAGGGCACCAACGTGTTCTCCGAGCCAAGTTAGGCCCAGGCGGTGAGAACCGTCGAAGGTCGTGCAGTGAAACTGTCAGCGGCGAGAACTCCGGCGAAGCCCGCCGCGGGAATCGCGGGATGTCGCGAGGTAGACGAAGGGGAGCCGGGTCCACCGGTCAGCCTCTGTTCTCGCGTGGGGATCCATTTGCGGCCGGGATCCAGTGCAGCAGCGCGGGTAAAATCCCGTGGGACGCGGTGTGGCCGCATTCTCAGTGGGCCAGTTTAAAGAGTGGGCCCCACCCGCAGAGTTTAAACATTTTGGGAATTTTCAGTTTTAGTGCAAACTTCAAATGCACATAACCTTTTCTAGAAACCTCCAAATCCAGTGAACCAAATTTTGCTGAACTCCGAATTTTTAGTACTCTCCATCAATACAAATTTCAGCTCATGAAAGTTAATAGTTTTCCAGAATTAAATCCCTAAAGTAAAAACTGTTAGGAATTTTTTCTGAAGAATTACTTTATGAAAAATTCTAAAATTTGGCTGAGAGGTTTATTGGAAAATCCTAGGGTCACAGTAAAATTTTCAGACCCATCCAAGTTCATTTAGTCCCCCAAATTGTGTGATTAAGTGAACTGCCCTCAGAAAATAGAAAAATGTACAGAAACATGTTTCAGATTTTCTCAAATCTTGTTTATGGCACAACTTCCTCTAGAATTCTTCAAATGACATGAAACCAAGTCCATTAGAACCATCTTAAATTCTAGTTTCCAGAAAGTAATGGTTGGAGCCATGAAAACCCCTGGAATTACTTCGAGGCTCAAATATTGACCAAATAGGCTTTTATTTGTGCAAGGCTCAAATGAACTTTGTTTCAAATGAAACTTGGTCAAGACTCTGGTTAGGACCATACCAATCCACCCTGAAAAATCTCAGAGCCAAAGGGGAGGGTTAGCTAGAGTTATAGTAATTACTTATTCAAGTTTACACAATGCATTTGAATTGACATGTAGTGTCTCGTTAACATGTAGTCGCTGAAGGCGAGGAGACTCCGGAAGTGCTCGACTTCCTTCTTCCGGATGAATACCTAACCACTGACCAGCAGCAACAAGGCAAGCCCCGGTTTGCATTAACCCTTTTATAAAGTTTTGCTTTGTTTACATGTCTAGTGTGAAGTATGAATGTGCATTAGGTGTAGGATGAATGGAACCCCACTTGCATAACCAAAATTTTCTTATAAGAGTGAGGGTAGTGTCTAAAGATCTTGAGTAGACAGGTTATGCTTAATGATTCATAGGACTTCGGTACAAGTCGAGTAGTTAGAATCTACTCGCGAGTTAGGCTTGGGACACACGGGATTGGTTCGAGTGATGTGAGATCACTTTAGAAATGAAAATAAGACTAGGAAGGGGCTGGGGTGCAGCAAGAGAAAGTCTTGTGTGCGCAGCCCTGTCCGTGTCGATTGAGGACCGATCCGTGTGTGTCCCTGTTGAGCAAGTATTGAATGTACCGAAGGCATATCGGATATATGGTCCCCGATAAACCGATGTAACCCGAACCTCCGGCGTCGAGGCATAGCACACCGATTTATAGGTGTAGGTTGAGGACAACAAGGTGGAAATCTGCTAACGGGTATAGAGAGATGCTCCGTGTAGGGAACCTCCTGTCCGTTTCGGTGCGGCCGGTTCGACGGTTGGGCTGTTGGGTGAAAGGTTGTCCCGTACGACATCGAGTGAGCGTGCTGTGCAGCTCCACGGGTGGGCGTACGTGGCGTGCTCTTTGGGTGTCCATGCAGGTGTAAATCGAGTCGATTCGCCGTCCCTTGCAGTGACAAGTACCGCTTGTTCACTGTGTCGTAACGTGGATAATTTATGGAATGTTATGATTCAATTCTGCTGTATGATGTAATTGTATTGTTACATGTGTGCCACCAAATACTGCTTACTAAATTTCAGATTCATGAACTGTTAACTTGTGGCTAAAAGATGAACTAAGGATAAACTATAGGTGTGTCCGTTTGCTGAAATTTTACCATCCCATGTTCATTGTACCCTACATGTAGAGTTTCATGCCTAGGTGAGTCGGTTAAGTCTTGCTGATCCATCGTGCTCACAGGTTATGAGTCCACCGGCGAGGGTTACCCTCCATCGGGGACCACGGCTGAGTGGGAGCCGTACACGCCGTGCTGATCTGAGGAGTGCAGCTAGTCTGGGTTGCCCTAGGGCTGGGCAACCGACTTTTGCTAGGTAGACGTGCGTGAGTTGTACAAATTTAGCTTCCGCTGTGTAATATAAACACTAGTTTGTAACTGGAGTAGTGTACTACTTTGTACATTTCAGTTGGTTTTCTATGTAGTACAATGTATCCTTATGATGTGTGCTGTCGGGTGTCGCATCGTGCGGAACCACCATCTGTGATCCTGGATGAGCGGGTTCCTGTCCGCCACAGCCTGGTATCAGAGCTGCATTGGGGATAGCACAATAATTAAGGACTGTATTACGGGAAAACTTAGGTTTACGATGAGGATTCGCTAGTTTTCCCAAGTAAGGACTATATTAGCATTGTTACTTAAAGTGGCAAGACTAACATATGTGTTATAATTCTGAATTTTGATTCAGTAACGACGCACCTACGCTCAGGTAAGAATGGTAAGGCACGCCACCGAAAGCGGTTCAATTTTGGTAGCTCCCCTGACGAGGAATGTGGTTCAGGGATAGGTCTCACAGCTTGGTGTGAGACGTTAATATGAAACTCTTGGACTCTTCATGTTCCTGAGTTCATATGGAACGCTGATCCCTAGCGTGCATTAGGCAAGTAAGTGGAGACCCCATCGTGTGGTCAGTAACGCGATAGTGTGTTCGTCTGGAAATAGCCCAGGAGGACATACACAGCGCTTGCCATCGGCATGCCCAGCAGGGCAGTAGGTGGTATCTGTTGGGGTGATAAAATTACCAACCGTGACCACCCGTTCGCGCTCTACTCGGGTTCCCTGTCGTGTGGTGTTAAAACACAACCATGTACCTTAAGACATGGCTTAACTCAAGGACGGTCGTATGGAAATGATACGGGTATTTTTATTTACTTTCAAATATGGACCTGCCTGAAATGAAAATAACCTTTGAGTGCATCATTATTGGGTGTTCTTCTGCAGGTACTAACCACGTATGTATCCCGTGTAGTATACGTGTGCGAGAGACCATTTAGTGCCACAATTGAGACGTATATCCGGTATAATCCGGTTAGGATTTTCTTTTTGTGAGGAACGTAGTACCGACATATCATAGGAATGTGCATGAAAAATAATGATAACAAGGAATTAAAATCACTAAGTTTCAACATTTAGGACCCTGGTTGGGTAGAAAAATTTAATAGTTGATCAGTGTAGTCCAAGGGATTGAAAAACAGAGTGCTCTGTTTTGGGCAGCAAGTTGGCTGAACTTTGACAGATCATAACTCACAGATGATTTAGCCAATGGAGGTATGGGATATAGTTCTGGAAAGGTGTTTAAGCACTATACAACTGTGTTGCAGACTTCCAGAGCTGAATCACATCTTAAGATGGCCTAAATTCCAGAGGGATGTAAACTGTCCAGAACCAGGACAGATTTAAACTACTCTCTGGACTGTTCTGTTTTTCAAGCATAACTTCCGGTAGAAAAATCTGATATTATCATATGATACATCTTTGGAAAGGGTAGGATATGTGTTACATCTTTGTAATTCAGAGTTTCTGAAAGTTCAGCACAGAATTCCGCGGAAAACAGATTTGGAAACAGCAACTTCGCAAAAGAGGTGCTGTTGAAATTCTTCCAGAAATTATGTTTACTTTGAATTACCATAACTTTTTAACCAGAGCCGATATGAGGGCAAATAAATACTCGTTGGAAAGATACGGAAGTTAACTTTAACTTTAGTATTCAACTTGAGTCATGAAAATGCCCAGAACCAGATCAAAATCGTGGATATGTAGAAACTGGTCATTCTGACAGAGGAATGACAGTTGAACTCATGTGAGAGATTGTTGTACCCTAGGGGGTTTAAGTACTTCCAAGGGGGTAGAACATACTCATGAGTGGTTAAATTCAACTAGTGAAATATTTTAGTATATGTTTTACTCAAGTTTCTTTTGCTAGAGACCATTTTTGTGTCGTATTGAAGATAAAAGGGTGGTATACATGATGACAAAGCGATAGTAACGTCTCGTGGTGACCAAACCTAGTTGTGGTGAGCTTCCAAAGAGGAGGTTCATCAAGTTGGATTTAACTAGCTTGTATTTGGTCTGGTAATGGTGTAGCTTGTGCAAAGTTATTACATTATCTACATACGAGATGCATCGCATGTTTTAATGTCATTATGTTTATGCCTATTTTATTGAACTGCATGAAGTTTGTTGCGGGACTGATATTTATTGTCGTATGGTTGCAGATGGTTCGCACTCGGACCATGCACGAGATTGGTGTCTCTAGCCAGCAGGGAGACGATGACTCCCAGCCACCAGCCTACGACAGCACCCCGCAGCAGCATCCACCACCGCCGCCTCCGCTTACCCTAGCGGATGTGATAGCGGCACTGGTGGGTGGTCGTGAGGAGCAGACCGACCTGCTCCGGACGATCGTGCAGAATACATCCCAGGCGGGGAGGGGGGGCGTCATGAGAGGGGGCCTCGTGAGCCCCGTGATGTGACGTACTCAGACTTCATGAGCACGCACCCTCCGGTGTTCATAGAAGCTGCAGAAGCACTGGAGGCCGACAACTGGCTGCGGACAATCGAGTCCAAATTTGGGCTGCTCCAATGTACGGGGCGGCAAAAGACTCTGTTCGCGGCGCAGCAGCTTCACGGTGCCGCTGGTGCGTGGTGGGCGAACTATGTCGCCTCATGTCCGGCTGGCCATGCCGTGGAGTGGGAGGAATTCCGGGAGGCGTTCCGCGCCTATCATATCCCTCCCGGGATAATGAAGAGGAAGTTCCAAGAATTCTTGGAACTGAAGCAGGGCGGGAGGAGTGCCCATGACTACTCCCATTCCTTTAACCATCTGGCGCAATATGCGTCAGACTACATCTCCACCGAGGAGAAGAAGCGGGAGCACTTCTATCGGGGGTTGGAAGCTGAGCAGCGGAAGCGCAGCACTCCACCCAGCAGAGGGGGTGGCGCTCCCCAGAAGTACCGCATGGTGTATCGGACACCATCCGGACAGCAGTGGCATCCACCGGCGCGACCTCAACAGTTCGGGGGTCGTTCTTTCCAGGCACCCCCGTCCCGATCGCCGATGCCACCACCGCGACCTCAACAACAGCAGCAGCAGCAGATGGCACCCCGGGCGTTTCCACCGCCACAACGCGCCCCGGGTTTCCGTCCGCCGATCAGCGGAGGACCGCCCCGCTACACTTGTTTCATGTGTGGCCAGGCGGGCCATTTCGCGAAGGACTGTCCCCAGGGGCAACAGAGCAGCAGGCAAGCCCAGTTCCAGGGCGGTGCTCGAGGCCGACCTCCGGTCAAGAAGGTTGGTCAGCGGATGGGGGGCGTTCGCAACCTCGACAATGAGGACGCCCCAGAGGGAGACAACGTGCTAGCAGGTACGTTCACTCTCAACGTCTAAGCAATCATCATTTTATTTGATTCTGGTGCAACCCACAGTTTTATAAGTGCATCTTATGTGGCTAAGCATCAAATGCAAGTCTTCCCAACCGATTGCGCATATATGATCTGATCACCGGGAGGGAAGATTTCAGAAAATATGATGATTCCAAAAGCACCTCTGTGCTTAGGTGGGAAGCTATATCCCACCACCTTGATAATCCTTACGGGGCGAAAGATTGATGCAATATTTGGGATGTCATGGTTACACTACCATGGCGCTGTCCTGGACACTCGGATACGGACGGTTCATTTGAATTCTCCATTCCACCGTCCACACTCCATGGTGTTAGACAATCTAGTCCGGGAAGTTTCAGAAATTAATAATGCTGAAGCTCTCAAGTTAGAGGACATCCCCGTAGTCCGGGAGTACCCTGACGTGTTTCCGGATGATCTCCCGGGCATGCCACCTGAGCGGGATGTCGAGTTCAAGATTGAGCTTGCCGGAGACCATACAAAATGGCTCCAAATGAGCTGGCTGAACTAAAAGAACAGCTCAATGATCTGTTGAGCAAAGGTTTCATTAGGACGAGTTCCTCGCCTTGGGGATGCTCGGCGCTGTTCATAAAGAAGAAGGATGAAACCTTGAGGCTGTGTGTGGACTACCGGCTGCTCAATGCCGTCACCATCAAGAACAAATACCCACTGCCCCGCATTGACATCCTATTTGATCAGCTTGTGGGTGCAAGTGTGTTCTCCAAGATGGACCTTCGCTCTGGGTATCATCAAATAAAAATCCGGGCGGAGGATATCCCGAAGACGGCTTTCTCGACGGGATATGGCTTATATGAATATCTCATCATGTCTTTTGGTCTCACCAATGCTCCAGCCCATTTCATGTATCTCATGAACTCGTTGTTCATGCCGGAGTTGGACAAGTTCGTTGTGGTGTTAATTGATGATATCTTGGTTTACTCCAAGACAGAAGCAGAACACAACGAACACTTAAGAATCGTTCTTCAACGATTGCGAGACCACAAGCTCTACGCCAAGTTCAGCAAATGTGAGTTTTGGATCAGCCAAGTGCCATTCTTGGGACATATCATCTCAGCGGAAGGCATTGCGGTTGACCCAAGCAGAATCGAGCAAGGGCTGAAATGGAAAGCTCCCACTTCAGTCCATGAAGTCAGAAGCTTCCTCGGTTGAGCGGGATACTATCGGAGATTCATTCCGAGTTTCTCCAAGCTTGCTAAACTGATGACAGAATTGCTGAAGAAGGGAACAAAATATGTTTGGAACACGGCGTGTGAAGGAGCGTTCCAAGCATTGGTGAAGCATCTCACAACAGCCCCGGTCTTAGCTCAACCAGATACAACCAAGCCCTTCGACGTGTATTGTGACGCGTCTGGTATTGGGCTCGGCTGCGTGTTAATGCAGGAAGGACGGGTGGTCGCATATGGCTCACGCCAACTTAGGAACCATGAGCAGCATTATCCGACTCATGATCTTGAGCTTGCTGCTGTGGTACTGGCGTTGAAGATGTGGAGGCACTATCTCCTGGGTAATTTGGTGCATCCCTACACCAACCACAAGAGCTTAAAGTAGATTTTTACCCAGAAGGAGCTGAATATGAGGCAAAGGAGGTGGTTAGAACTAATCAAAGACTATGAGATTGAGATTCATTACCACCCCGGCAAGGCGAATGTGGTTGCTGGCGTGCTGAGTCGGAAGTCACATGTCCATAACCTCACCATTACACCGGTGGAGGAGGAAGAGCCGAGTTTATACTTGGTTCCTTATGGATCACTCTACAATCTTGCCCTCATCCCTACTATTAGGGAGGGCATCATTACAGCTCAGAAGACTGATAAGGGTATGACACATCTGCGGAGACGGATAGACAACGGGGAGATCAAATGTTTCCAGAAAGATGATGAGGGGACGCTATGGTTCAATGACCGCATAGTCATACCCCGGGATATGGAGCTTAGGAAGAAGATTCTTGATGAACCTCACTTGTGCAAATAATCCATTCATCCGGGCAGCAACAAAATGTACCAAGATTTGAAAAAGAAATTTGGTGGACACGGATGAAGCGGGAAGTGGCTAAGTACGTATCCGAGTGTGATACGTGTAGACGAGTGAAAGCTGATCATATGAGGAAAATCAGGGCTGCTGCAGCCCCTGAAAATCCCGGCATGGAAATGGGAGGACGTGAGCATGGATTTCATTGTGGGGTTACCCCTGACTTCCAACAAGCATGATTCCATTTGGGTAATCATTGATCGGTTAAACAAGACGGCTCATTTCATCCCGGTGCATACACGTTACAATGCCGGCAAATGTGCGGAGCTGTACATAGCGAAAATTCTATGATTATATGGGGTACCCAAGACCATAGTCTCAGATCGAGGTGTGTTATTTGTATCTCTCTTTTGGGAGCAGTTACACGCTGCATTGGGTACTAAGCTGATTAGGAGCTCCGCCTATCACCCTCAGACAGATGGCCAAACAGAGAGGGTGAATCATGTACTGGAAGACATGTTGAGAGCATGTGCCATCCACCATGGTAGTAACTGGGATAATCACCTACCGTTGGCGGAATTCTCGTACAATAACGGCTATCAGGCGAGTATCAAGATGGCACCCTATGAAGCTCTCTACGGTCGCAAATGCCGCACCCCATTAAACTGGTGCGAGTCCGGTGAAAGGGTCACATTCGGGGTTGATATGGTGAACGACGCCGTAGAGCGTGTTCGGATGATTCAAGCCAACATGAATGCCGCTCAATCCCGGAAGAAAAGCTACGCTGATAAGAGGCGTAGACCGCTGCACTTTGACGTCGGGGAACACGTGTACCTCCGTGTGTCTCTGATGAAAGGCATGCACCGGTTCGGCGTGAAGGGGAAACTCGCTCCCCGTTTCATTGGACCCTATGCTATCACCGAGAAGTGTGGACCAGCGGCGTATAGACTGGAGCTACCGGCATCTCTTGCTGGTGTTCACGACGTTTTCTATGTTTCACAACTGTGAAAATGTCTAAAGCATACGGCTGCCGTTCCCACTGAAGATATCGGAAATGCAAACCGGATTTGACATATGATGAATATCCGGTGGCAATTATTGATGAGAAAGCCCGGACCATGCGTAGCCAAACGTTGTGGTTCTACAAGATACTCTGGAGTAACCACACCGTCAAAGAAGCGACGTGGGAGAGCAAGGAATTCCTTCGCTCAAAATACCCGGAGTTCATGGCGTCTCAGCACGGGTGAGTTCCTATTACATCGCTGTCTCTTCTTTTGTAATCTCGGGACGAGATTCTTTTAAGGGGGGAGGGATGTAAAAGCCCAAGAAAAGGGACTTGCAAAATTTTTTCATCACCTCACAACACCACAACTTTTGTTGTGGATATCTTGTGAAGACTTGTGAAGAGCAAGTAACCTCCATCAAAAGGGTGATAAGAGGGGAAAGCCCTAACTTTCACAAAGTAGGATTTTGACACATAAACATGAGAGGTTGAGCTCACCCCTAGAACTTAAAGAGTCTTGGGAAGGTTCAGGCCAAATTTCAGGCAAATCCAACACTTTTTGAGGCACTTTTGGAGGCATTTGAAAAAGGAGGCCAGTTTGAATGTAAATTCAAATTACAGCAACTTTCATCACTTAAATTCAAAAGTTGGCCTCATATTCAAACTCAGCACATTTTTCTGAGTTAGTCCACCAATTTTCATCCCCATCGGAGTTCATCTTGCCGGGAGCTAAATTTGCAAGAATTCAAAACTGAATTTGAAATTCAGTTCAAATATGAGGCAAATTTAGCTAAACAATTTTCAAATTTGGGAAACCAAATTCAAACTGTGACTTGGTGATTAAGTCTCACATTCAATGTGAGTAGCTGGGGATATTTTCAGCAAAAGCAGAGGTGAAAAAAAATAAGAGGATATTAGGGGGGGAAGAGGGCCCACTGGTCAGCAGGCTTAAGACCGAAGGCAGCTCGGGCGAGTCACTCGGCAGCCGGCGATCAGCGCGTGACACCTCCTGCTCCCGTGCCCAAGTGGAAGAGGCCACCGCATGGTGAAAACCGCGAGTCACCGCGCCAGCACAACGCCCACTCGGTCGTTTCCACGGTGCCCCGGTTGAACCGACATTCTCCCACACACAGTTGCCTCCGCTCGCGAGCGTTTTCATCGCCGCCCTCTGATCGCCGGCGCCCGGGCAACACAGGCTCCCTCGTGCCCGACAATCAACACAAGAAACAACCGCCCTAAGGTGCTGGTCCTTCTAGTTCAAACTGTTCGTCGTTTCATAGACTGCCGTGGGAGAATTTCTCCGGGGATGTTTCTGTGTTCTTAAAACTGAGCCACCCCAAATCCTAAAATTCGCGAGTATTGGATCATCACCGAGTTTACTGAGCTACAAGCATGATCTATACCCTGCCACGACCATCTAGGATAAAAAAGTACGAAAAACCGTGGAGTATAGACTCTGTTTATCGAGCTTTTTCCGGTTACAGCCGGTATCGGGCCTAGGTCGACGGTGAGCACATAGCTCCGGCCGTTTCCATGGCCAACCGAGCTCAGTTTTGTTCTCAGCATGCCACCGCAGAGCTGTAGGAGGAAACCGTTCAGAAAATAAGTCCCTGAGTAGCACGGACGACATCGCCAGAGTAGAGAGAGCCGCTGTCACCGTCGCAGGCGTGGTTCCGGCCATCGCCAAGCTTCGGTGAGGGCACCAGCGTGTTCTCCGAGCCAAGTTAGGCCCAGGCGGTGAGAACCGTAAAAGGTCGTGCAGTGAAACTGCTAGCGGGGAGAACTCCGGCGAAGCGCCGCCGCGGAAATCGCGGGATGTCACGAGGTAGACGAAGGGGAGCCGGGTCCACCGATCAGCCTCTGTTCTCACGCGGGAATCCATTTGCGGCCGGGATACAGTGCGGCAGCGCGGGGTAAAACCCCGTGGGCTGCAGTGTGGCCGCATTCTCAGTGGGCCAGTTTAAAGAGTGGACCCCACCCACAGAGTTTAAACATTTTGGGAATTTTCAGTTTTAGTGCAAACTTCAAATGCACATAACTTTTTCTAGGAGGCTCCAAATCCAGTGAACCAAAATTTTCTGAACTCATAATTTTGAGTACTCTCCGGCAATACAAATTTCAGCTCATGAAAGTTAATAGTTTTCTAGAATTAAATCACTAAATTTCAAACTGTTAGGAATTCTTTCTGAAGAATTACTTTATGAAAAATTCTGAAAATTGGCTGAGAGGTTCTTTGGAGAATCCTACGGTCACAGTAAAATTTTCAGACTCATCCAAGTTCATTTAATCCCCCAAATGGTGTGATTAAGTGAACTGCCCTCAGAAAATAGAAAAATGTACAGAAACATGTTTCAGATTTTTCTCAAATCTTGTTTAGGGCACAACTTCCTCTAGAATTCTTCAAATGACATGAATCCAAGTCCATTAGAACCATATTAAATTCTAGTTTCCAGAAAGTAATGGTTGGAGCCATGAAAACCCCTGGAATTACTTCGAGGCTCAAATATTGACCAAATAGGCTTTTATTTGTGCAAGGCTCAAATGAACTTTGTTTCAAATGAAACTTGGTCAAGACTCTGGTTAGGAACATACCAAGCCACCCTAAAAAATGTCAGAACAAAAGGGGAGGGTTAGTAGAGTTATAGGAATTACTTATTCAAGTTTACACATTGCATTTGAATTGACATGTAATGTCTCGTTAAAGTGTAGTCGCTGAAGGCGAGGAGACTCCGGAAGTGCTCGACTTCCTTCTTCCGGATGAAGACCTAACCACTGACCAGCAGCAACAAGGCAAGCCCCGGTTTGCATTAACCCTTTTATAAAGTTTTGCTTTGTTTACATGTCTAGTGTGAAGTATGAATGTGCATTAGGTGTAGGATGAATGGAACCCCACTTGCATAACCAAAATTTTCCTATAAGAGTGAGGGTAGTGTCTAAAGACCTCGAGTAGACAGGCTATGCTTAATGATTCATAGGACTTCGGTACAAGTTGAGTAGTTGGAGTCTACTCGCGAGTTAGGCTTGGGACACACGGGATTGGTTCGAGTGATGTGAGATAACTTTAGAAATGACACTGAGACTAGGCAGGGGCTAGGGCGCAGCAAGAGAAAATCTTTTGTGCGCAGCCATGTCCGTGTCGATTGAGAACCGATCCGTGTGCGGCCCTGCTGAGCAAGTATTGAACGTACCGAAGGCATATCGGATATATGGGCCCCGATAAACCGATGTAATCCAAACCTCCGGGCGTCGAGGCATAGCACACCGATTTACAGGTGTAGGTTGTGGACAGAAAGGTGGAAATCTGCTAACGGGCATAGAGAGATGCTCTGTGTAGGGAACCTCCTGTCCGTTTCGGTGCGACCGGTTCAACGGTTGGGCTGTTGGGTGAAAGGTTGTCCCGTACGACATCGAGTGAGCGTGCTGTGCAGCTCCACAGGTGGGCGTACGTGGTGTGCTCTTTGGGTATCCCTGCAGGTGTAAATCGAGTCGATTCGCCGTCCCTCGTGGTGACGAGTACCGCTTGTTCACTGTGTTGTAACGTAGATAATTTATGGAATGTTATGATTCAATTCTGCTGTATGATGTAATTGTATTGTTACATGTGTGCCACCAAATACTGCTTACTAAATTTCAGATTGATGAACTGTTAACTTGTGGCTAAAAGATGAACTAAGGATAAACTATAGGCGTGTCTGTTTGCTGAAATTTTACCATCCCATGTTCATTGTACCCTACATGTAGAGTTTCATGCCTAGGTGAGTCCGTTAAGTCTTGTTGAGCCATCATGCTCACGGTTGCTGCTTAATTGCTTTTCAGGTGAGGAGCCACCCATGGGCTCGGGTTACGAGTCCACCGGCGAGGGTTACCCTCCGTCAGGGACCACGGCTGAGTGGGAGCTGTACATGCCGCACTGAGCTGAGGAGTGCAGCTAGTGTGGGTTGCCCTAGGGCTGGGCAACCGACTTTTGCTAGGTAGACGGGCGTGAGTTGTACAAATTTAGCTTCCGCTGTGTAATATAAACACTAGTTTGTAACTGGAGTAGTGTACTACTTTGTACATTTCAGTTGGTTTTCTATGTAATACAATGTATCCTTATGATGTGTGCTGTCGGGTGTCGCATCGTACGGCACCACCCTCTGTGATCCTGGATGAGCGGGTTCCGGTCCGCCACATCCCGTGCGTACAGAAGCAAAAACCGCTTCAGATCTCGTCACCTCCGCGGTGATGCTCCGGAGGCTCCACGTGTCCTGCGGGGGCCGGGCCTCCTTTTCCCGCAGTGGCGGGCTTCGGTTGTGCCGCGTGTCAGGCGGGCGAGACCTCCCTCTTACTCAGAGGCGAGCTCCGCGTGCGCCACGTGTCCTGGTGGGCGGGACCTCCCCTCTTTATAGAGACAAGCTCCGCGTATGCCACGTGTCAGTGCCCGACATCCCCTCTCTTCAGAGGTGAGCTCCGAGAGTGCCACGTGTCAGTTCCGGATCTCCCCTCTCTTTGGAGGTGGGCTCCGAGAATGCCACATGTCTAGTAGCGCCAGACTTCCTTTCTCCTCAGAGACGAGCTCTGATTTTGGTACGTGTCCAATAGCGTCGGACCTCCCGGAGGTGAGCTCCGAGGTTGACACGTGTCCAACAGTGTCAGACCTCCCGATGGTGAGCTCCGGAGGTGTGCTCCGAGAGCGACACGTGTCCCGTGGGTCGGACCTCTCGGAGACGAGCTCCGAGAGTGACACGTGTCCTGCACGGCTGGTCCTCTCTCTTCTGCAGTGACTAGCTCCAAAGGCGACACATGTCCTGCGTGGCTGGCCTCGCTCCTCCGCAGAGGCTAGCTCCGGGGGCAACACGTGTCCCACGGGGTCGGACCTCGCCCCTTTCACAGAGGCAAGCTCCGAGCCTGCCACGTAGCCAGTTAGTGGCGGACCTCTCCCCCTTTGCGGGGATGAGCTCCGAAGGCGCCACGTGGCCAGCGGGAAGCGGGAGTAGTCTTCAGCGCTCTTGGTGAACTGGAATTTGCTTTTTTTGACTATCTTTTTTATTCTTTTTCTGTTTCCACTTCTTTTAAAATGTTTTCTCTATATAAAATATGAATGCATGCCGAAAGAAATTGAGGGTGTCACATCGGTGCTACCCCTGTAAGTTCTACCTGTAGAACAGTGGTAGGACAGGTTTATTCATTCTGTAACAGATCCCATAGAGCCTAGGAGCAGCGTTCGGAGCAGCTAAGCCCCAGGGGGTGGTCCAGGACTACGTCCGGCTTAGCCTGGTCATGAACCCTAAGCACGTAGGCTCTGCCCCCCTTACAATGGGGTGGGTTGTTGTCTCCATGTACGGCCTGTTTTCCTCCTATGGATTTGTATGAATGTAAAGAACCCTGTCCTACTACATTTAATTACGTGTTCATTTAAATTACACATTAATTTATATGATCACCTCCCCGTGCTCTAGGCAGTGTACGCCCATCATACACTCGGCCTCTCTCCTTTCCCACTCTCATGCTCAGTCGACATTTGCCATCCTGCCAAAGGTGGTTGTGCTTGAGGTACCTGCCAGAGGCCCGGGGGCCTCTCGGACCTCCCCCAGTTAGGAGAAGACCTACGCTAGAGCGGGAGGTCCAGTAGCCTTGCTTTGCCCTGTCCTGCACCCAAAGCATGCACACTGTGCCTCCCCAGCGCTACGGTCTATGTACTAGGGGCCGGATGGTTACACCCTGACCTAGGAGGGAGTCGGGCCTCCGGGACCAAGTGCACTGGATTGCCCAAGCCCCGTATACAGGCCCTGGATTGTAAGCCAAATAAGACTAAGAGACAAGGAAAGGAGGACCTTTGAGCAGTGCCGAACCTCACCCCCTCAGCAGGGGTGAGCTCCGAAGCCGGACCTCGTCTCCCTCTCCTAAGAAGCGAGCTCCGAAGCCGGATCTCGTCTCCCCCTCCTTAGAGGTGAGCTCCGATGCTGGACTTCACCCCCTCTGCAGGGGTGAACTCCGAAGCCAGACCTCGTCTACCTCTCCTCAGAGGCGAGCTCCGATGACGGACCTCTCCCTCTTCTCAGAGGTGAGCTCCGAAGCCGGACCTCACCCCCTCCCCATGGGTGATTTCCAAAGGCACCACGTGTCCAGCAGGGGTCGGGCCTCCCCTCTCCTCATAGGCGAGCCCCAGACCTGCCACGTCGCCAGCAGTACTAGACTTCACCCCCTCCGCAGGGGTGAGCTCCGATGCCAGACCTTACGCCCTCAGCAGGGTGACCTCTGATGCCGGCCCTCGCTCTCTCCTCAGAGGCGAGCCCCCGATGCATTCTGGACCTCCCCCTTCCACAGGGCTGAGCTCCGATGCCAGACCTCACCCCCTCAGCAGGGGTGACCTCTGATGCCGGCCCTCGCTCTCTCCTCAGAGGCGAGCCCCGATGCATTTTGGACCTCCCCCCTTCCACAGGGCTGAGCTCCGATGCCAGACCTCACCCCCTCAGCAAGGGTGACCTCTGATGCTGGTCCTCGCTCTCTCCTCAGAGGCGAGCCCCGATGCATTCCGGACCTCCCCCTTCCACAGGGCTGAGCTCTGATGCTAGACCTCACCCCCTCAGCAGGGGTGACCTCTGATGCCGGCCCTCGCTCTCTCCTCAAAGGCGAGCCCCCGATGCATTCCGGACCTCCCCCTTCCATAGGGTTGAGCTCCGATGCAAGACCTCACCCCCTCAGCAGGGGTGACCTCTGACGCCGGTCTTCACCCCCTCCGCAGGGGTGAACACCGAAGCCGGACCTCTACCTCTCATCAGAGGAGAGTTCCGAAGCCGGACCTCTTCCTCTCCCCAGAAACAAGCTCCGATGCCAGACCTTACCCCCTCCGTAGGGCTAAGCTCTGAAGAGGGCAAGACCCTACAAACACAGGGAACACTCAAGAAAGTGCGCAGGGAAGACAAGGGGAAGTCCCCACCCCAGGATCGTTATCTCCCCCGAGGTGGGCCCGGGGGCCACTATCGGTACCCTCAATACCGGGTACCCCCGCGCACAGGGTGAAACTGCCTAAGGACCTCGCCCCCTCTGCAGGGGCGAGCTCCGGAGGTGCCACTTGTCCAGTAGGGCCGGAGCTCCCCTCTCCTCAGAGGATAGCTCCGGACCTGCCACGTGTCCCAGAAGACCGGACCTCGCCCCCTCCGCCGGGGCGAGCTCCGAAGGTGCCACGTGTCTAGTAGGGCCGGAGCTCCCCTCTCCTCAGAGGATAGCTCCGGGCCTGCCACGTGGCCAGAAGAGCCGGACCTCGCCCCCTGCGTAGGGGCGAGCTCCAAATGTGCCACGTGTCCAGTAGGGCCGGAGCTCCCCTCTCCTCAGAGGATAGCTCCAAGCCTGCCACGTGGCCCAGAAGGCCGGACCTCGCCTCCTCCGCCGGGTGAGCTCCGAAGGCACCACGTGTCCAGTAGGGCCAGAGCTCCCCTCTCCTCGGAGGATAGCTCCGGGCCTGCCACGTGGCCCAGAAGGCCAGACCTCGCCCCCTCCGCAGGGGCGAGCTCTGAAGGCGCCACGTGTCCAGTAGGGCCGATGCTCCCCTCTCCTCAGAGGATAGCTCCGGGCCTGCCACGTGGCCAGCAGAACCGCGCTGCCCACCAAAGCTCGGTAGGCAGCAGGAGTAAAGGCACGCCATGCCTTTGCTGTACAAGGCATTCAAGACCCGTGTCAGGGCCTCAGTTTTTGACACATAATTGAAGTGTTCATCACCACACCACACACCTCATTTGAGGAAAGATGATGAACACAAATGAAGAGCAAGTAACCACCATCAACATGCTCATTAGAGAACAAACTCACATATTGCAAAAGGGGTATTTCCCACATGTGATATAGAGGGGCTGGACATATGAAAACTCCTACACTTTGCTAAGGATGTCCATGCCAAGTTTCACCCAAATTCAAAACCTTTTTGAGGTCATTTTGGGTATAGCTAGAAAGAGGGCAGTTTGAAACCATATTCAAATTCAAACTGTTTTTATCCCATGAATTTAAAAGTGGGAGGCATATTCTTACTCAGCACATTTTTGTGAGCTCACACACCAATTTTCACTCCATTTGGAGTTGATCTTGACATGAGCTAAGTGGGACAAATTCAAACTTTATTTGAATTCAAAACTGAACTTGTGCTGAAATTCATTCAAACCTAACCCAATTTGAATTCTACTCAATTCAAATGGCTCATGGGTGAATAATTTAAATCACCAGGGGTATTATGGGGCTCACTGTTTACTACAGTGATTAGGAGTAAATTTCAGAGGTTAAAACCCCGGGTGGGACCCACATGTCATAGAGGGAAGAAGGAGAAACTTGCACCCAAAGTCAGAGTCTTGGTGGGAACTTCCACCGAGCGGCTGCCGACTCCAAGCTCAGGAGCAGCTGCGCTCGCCACCGAGGAGCAGCAGCGCCACCAGCTGCTTCCCGTGCCCACAGGCGAGCCCAAGGGCGGTTCGAGGGCCCTCTTAAGGCGCTCCACGGGGGCAGGCACCGATCATTTCCTCCTCTTCCGTGATCACCGAGCCACCAACCTGCCGCCTCTCTGCTCTATCGGAGAACCGCGAAACCAGCTCGCCTTCTCCCTCCCCGAGCTGCTAGACGGCCACCTGAGGTCGCACTCCACCTCCCCAACACCAGAAACCCCGAGCTCCAACCTCCTTTGCCCGAGAGCGATCGCCACAGCGGCGACTCAACCTCAGCCGAAGGTCAGGCGCCCGTGGACAGCGTTCCACAGGCGTTTTCACGGTCCAGCAAGAGAGGCAACAGGAGCGCGCGACCACCGTGCTGCTCTCCTCCAAGTTTGGAAGCAAACCGTGAAGAATCCACAGAGAATTCTAGTTTTTGCTCCGGCGACCGTAACCCGAGCTTCTGGTACGGTTTCTTTAAATTCTCGCTCTATGATCTTTCCGAGGTTATCAAATTTTGCACATAGACGCTGGACTAGCCGGCGATCAAGTTCTTTTCTGCATCCGTGGCGTGAAACTGTCTAGGAGTGACGAATTTCGAGCTCGATCGAGGGCGGTCATGGCGGGCACGATCGGTCACACGGTGCTGACCCAGTTGCCGCCATCCCCGAACCCTTTTGACACCTTGTCGAGCTTCTTAGAGGTACACTGATGCTGTAGGACCGTTTGTTCGAGGTGTTGGTGGGTTAGAACCCACGGTCGACAGCGCCGAACCTCAACCGAGGCCGCGGCACGTCACCGGGCTATTTCCGGTCACCCCCAGCCCGACCTGACACCACCGACGTGTTCCTCGACGTCGACAACCCCCTGGTGGCGAGTTTCAGACCATGGAATGTCCGGCAGCGGCGAGCCGACGAGCCCCGAGTCTGCTCCGGCGAGGTCGGCGGCGCGGGCGCGACAGAACGGCGGGAGGAAGAAGGAGCCGGCTGGCCCACGTGTCAGCGGCTGAGGAATTTAAATCGGGATCGAGTGTGGCCGGGATCGGATGTGCTGGCGTTCAAATACCCTGTGAGCTCCGGTGTGCCGGACACCTCCGCGCTCGACACATGTCCCCAGGGGCCCCCGAGAGTTTAAACTTTTTCCCCGATTTTCAGAATTCTTCCAAACTTCAAATCCTCATAACGTTGGCTAGAAAGCTCAAAATCGAGTGAATCAAATTTTGCTAGATTCAGCTCTCTGAGTACTTTCCAGCAAATCAAGTTTCACTTCATGAAATTCCTTATTTCTCCAGAATTAATTCCTCAAATTTTAAACTGTTTGGAATTTTAACTGGAGAATCCTTTGGAGGAAAATACTGAAATTTTGCTGGGATGTTCACCAAAATATCCCTGAACTACCTTAAAAATTTCAGACCCATTGGAGCTCATTTAATCCAACTAATAGTGTGATTAGTGAAACTGTTCCAGAGAAAATAGAAAATGTTCAGAAACATTTTCAGAATTTTTCTCTGAAATTGTTTAGCTCATATATTTAGTTAGGAACTTCCAAATTAAGTGAGACCAAGTCTCTATTTAGGTTGTAACCAAGCCACAGTAAAAGTTTCACAGTCATTGAGTCTGTCTAGTGGGACTTATAAGCTTCACAAGTTCAAACTTAATACAAATGCATTCAAATTAATACATGTACCTCTCTTATCATGTAGTCGCTAAGGTCGAGGAGGAATCCGAAGTCTTAGACTTCGTAACTCTGGAGGAGCAGCTAGCCTACGATCAAGAGCAGCAAGGCAAGCTCCGGTTTGCATTAACCTTTTACAAATTTTTATTGTTTTGAGCACTTACTTGAGTATTATGATTCTTTGCATTAGAATCTTGTTTGGAAACTCAATTGCATAGCCAAGAAAACCATGGGTTGGGTTTAGGATTGCAAACACCGTTAGCCACTGCATTGCTATGATAGAGTAGGATTCGGTACAAGTCGAGTAGTTGGAACTACTCGCGAGCATAGGCTAGAGGCACTCGACTCGGGTAGTGATAGCACATGAAACACATGGCAAGAAAATGAGACCAAGCGGAGGGTAAGGGCAGCAGGACTTTGGGGCCTGTGTGCTGTAGCTCCGCTTGTGTCGATTAAGGACCAAGCCGTGTGCGGGCCTGTTGAACAAGCTAGAACAGTACCGAAGACCTACTGGCTATATGGGAACCGGGAAACTGATGTAACTCGGGTAGCTGGGTTTTGAGGCATAGCTGGTCGTTCAGAGGGTAGGTTGAGAGCTCGAGGTGTAAATCGGCTGGCGGCACTGAGATGCGTGTGCAGAGACCTCTTGCTCGGGACGATTGGACCGGTTCAACATTTGGCTAACGGGTGAAAGGTAGTCGCGTACGGCGTTCGTGATGGTTGTTGTAGGCAACATCGAGTACGGGCGTACGTGACGGGTTGTTCGGGTAACCCTGCAGGTGTAAATCGATTATAATCACCGTCCCTCGCGGTCAGTGAGTACCACTTGTTCACTGTACCGTGACGTAGAAAGAACAGGCTAGTCACATGATAAAATGTTTCTGATTGAATTATGGACATTGATTGTTAATGATATGCTGTAGTTTAGAGCTAACTAAAGTTCTTTTTCAACTTTGGGCAAAGTACATGAGAGAAATGCGTTTCTTGTTTGATTGCGGCTCTCTCATGTGCCTTAGCGTAAGGTTCTCCATAACCTGCTGCTAAAACTTGAAAGTAAGGTTCCACTAATTAGGCGACTCCTTTGCAAATGATTTTTACCTCATGTAACCCATTACCCCTCATGTAGAAGTTCCATGTTTAGATGAGACGGGTCAGACTTGCTGAGCCTTCGTGCTCGCTGCTTGTGTTTGAAGCTTTTGCAGGGTTCTATGAGGAAGGGACTCCCGAAGAAGAGACGGAACCTCAGGAGGGGAACCCCGTCGAGTGGGAGTCGTGCACGCCGCAGAGTTAGTGTGCGTGTGTGCTAGCAAGGACACGTTCAAGGGCTGAACGTGCACTTGATGCTTAGTCTACGCCCGCGAGTGTAGACTGAACTTATTTTGATGTAAACATGTTCATAACTTGTTTATGTAATAAAATTTCGCTTCCGCTTTGTACCTTTGACGTGTGTTATACGGTGTTGTGCAACGCAGCACCCCTCAGCGTGATCCTGGCTCGACAAGACCGTTGGGGTCGTGTCAGCGTTGGTATCAGAGCTCGCTTGAGGTTTAACACAGCAAAGGTCATCTTTTTCAAAAATCCAGTGAGGAACGAGTTAATAGCCCGTATAAGGATGTTATTAGCATATAGAAAGTGGCATATTAACTTATTTGTTTATGTCAGAAAATCTTGTATCTCGGGACGTTTATGTCTTGGGGGGTACACGTAAGCGCTGTCCACCAGTGCGCACAAGCTGAAGGGTGGAGCCCCACGGGTGGCAGGTAACCCGACTCGCTTTGATATCCTCTACGACTCTTCATGTCGTTTGGGGTATTCGAGCAACGTCTGTCCCTGGCGTGCGTGGTGCAATTTGGGAGACCCCGTCACGTGGTCTGAATCGTGAACACGTAACTGAAGGCGTGTTTGGCTTGAGAACATCCGGGCGAGTGATGACGGCCGGTTGTACGAACTGTATGGATTCCGGGCTCGGTGTGCAGCCGAGTCTGATGATTGTTTGAGTTTCTGCAGGTAGACTGACCATGAAACGGTAGACGTGTAGCATCCGTGTGCGAGTGACGTTTAGTGCCACTAAATTAACGAGGCCGGCTAAGTCTGGTATAGGTTTTTCTTTGTGAGGACGTAGTACCGACATAATCTGGTGACGCATCGACGTCACACCCCAATAAATTAACAACTTCATTGTAAAAATTGAAGGTTTTGATCCAAAGCAGTAAAACTTGATGTAACTCCTTCCCTTGAACAGGATATTCAAAGTTAACAAGTTTTCAACTTATAGGTTGTTAAGGACGGAGCACTCTGTTTTCAGCTGAATCAAGGCTGAAGTTAATCAGAGGTTAGAGGTTGATTTCTTTTGAGGTTTGGGTCATATGATACATTTCTGGAAATCTTTGGAAGAGCTTTACAACTATTCTGTTGAGGTCCAAAGGTGTTTCATCCCATAACCAATCGAAAAATGCAGTAGAGTTGAAACTGTCCAGAAAACAGGGCAGAGCAAAGACTCTCTGTAAGCTCTCTGTAAATTGAGTTTAACTTACTGCATAAAAATCCAAAAATAGAAAATGAGGTAGTTCTGGAAAGCTTATGAGATGGGTTACAACTTTGTAACAGAAAGTTTTGTCAGATTTAGAACAGAATTAACTGGAATTCTTGGATTTAATCAGTACCTAAAGCAGGGAGGCGCTGTCCAATTTTCTCCAGAATTTCTGTTAAATTTGACATCTCATAACTTTTGAACCAGGACAGATCTTAGGCCAAGCAAATACTTTCTGGAAATCTATTGAAGTTAGCTTTAACTTTGATGTTGAGCTCCAGAATTGGTTTTGCTTTCAACATGGCCTAAATCAGGTTGAAATGGAAACTGGTCAGGGCTGTCATGGGAACAGCAGATCAGCAGTCAAATTTGTTTAAAATTTGAACTATGTTTCCAAGTTTTATGGGTTCAATGACATGTCTTATGTTATAACTCAATGGTTTACTGTTTAAATAAATATTTGACATTTCTCAAATATATTTTTACAGATGACAGCAGATCAGCAGTTGGAGAATGGGTGAGTGATGTCCCACTGTTCTCACCACAGCGGCTACCCGGAAGCATTGTGGCAAATGCTCCAATATTTCGGGTACAACCAAAGGACGCAGTACTTCGCCAAGGAAGAAGGCGAAGAGGGGAACAAGACATGGACGATCCATGTCGAGGTCCCTGCAGGACCTACGGCACCCAACCGCCACCCGGTTGGGTGCCGTTCACCGTCACGGTGAGAGGAAGACAACCGGAAGGGATGTGGCAAGTGGCAGCCCGTGACACCATGTCACGTTTCTGCCAACTACACGTGCAGGCTATGGAGGGCACTCCATACGTGCTCGTTCCGGTGGAGGGACGGGCTCAGCATGTGTGGGAAGAGAGGTACCAGGAGGCAACAGATCCGGGTTGCACAAGGTACAACCCCGCGGAGGCAAACCTTAGCCTCCAGATGAGGGCGGGAAACGCTGTGATGGACAGCCAAGCTGTTCATACGGAGCATCTTGCCACCAAGCTCAAGGAGAGCACAAGCCGTGGAGACCATTTCGAGAGTGCTCACAGCGCACTCCGCAATGTGCTCCTTCCGACGATAAAGCGACTGAATGAACAACACAATCAGTTGCATCGTCTGAAAAAGGCAAAGAAAAAGATCCGTGTCGACATCGCGGCATTACAAGAACTGGTACAAAATCTGACCCAGCAGAACGAGAAACTTACTCAAAAGCGGGACGATGCTATTGAGGAAGGGCAAGGCTGGGAAGAAGATTATAACCAGGCTATGGACGAGGTGCATGCTTTGCAGGACCTCGTACCTCCGGTATTGGGCATACCGGTGGTCTTGGGCCTTCCAGCAATGGGAGAACCCGGAATGGGAGAAGAGGTGGTAGATCCAGAGCCACCAGAAGAGGTACTGGAGAAGGACGACCCACAGGAGGTCGAGTTCTACTCCGAGTAGGGGGTTACAGTTGCCATGTAGGGCAGCCAGGAATGACGCGTACTCGTGCCAACCCTGACATTGGGGGTACCAGTCAAGGGGGAGAGACCTCCCAACCACCTCCCGAGGACTCCTCGGGACAGCAGCAGCAACAGCAACAGCAAACACCGCCACCGCCACCGCCACTGCCAACAGTTACATTGGCTGACATCGTCGCGGCAATGGCGGGCTAGCATCAGCAGCACACAGAGTTGCTGCAAACGCTTATCGCCAATACGTCTCGCCCAGAGAGACGTCAAGATCGTGAGGAGCGCCAACAGAGCTCCTACTCCGACTTCCTGGCTACTCATCCCCCGGTATTCTCAAGGGCGGATGAACCACTTGACGCGGACAACTGGCTCCGCGCCATAGAGATGAAGTTCGGGCTGCTCCAGATAAGCGAGCAGCGCAAGACTCAGTTCGCGGTCCAGCAGCTCCAAGGATCCGCGAGCGCGTGGTGGGCCAACTTCTGTGCTTCACAGCCCACCGACCGAGTGATGACCTGGACGGAGTTTCGGACGGCCTTCAGGGCCTATCATATACCGCCAGGTTTAATGAAGAGGAAGACGCAGGAGTTCCTGCACCTGCAGCAAGGGAGCCGGAACGCACTGGAATATTCCAGGGCGTCCAACGATCTCGCGCTTTACGCGTCATATCACGCAGATACTGACGAGAAGCGGTGGGACCACTTCTACCAGGGGCTTAACCCGCTCCTGAAGGACAAGTTGGCGATGTTCAATCGTGGCAGCCTCAACGACATAATTGATGCTGCGATTGTTCAGGAGGACTACGGCAAGGAGTTGGCGGCGGCAGAGCGAAAGCGAAGCACGCCGCAAAGCAGTGGAGAAGGAGGCGGTCCTTCTCAGAAGTTTCGGATGGTGAATCGCCCACCATCAGGTCCACGCTGGCAGCCACCACAGCGGTCGATGCCGTTCCGCAGTCAACCGTACTCTTCACCGGCATTCAGGCCGGCACTGCCAGTACCACCGCAACAACAACAGCAGCAGCGGGCGATGCCGCATGTGTTTGCACCTCAGCAACGCATGCCGGGCTTTCGTCCCCCGAGCACTACACCAGCAGCGGCCACATGTTACAAGTGTGGTCGTCCAGGACACTTCGCGAGCAGCTGCCCGGATAGGCAAGGCGGCGGAGTGGCACCACAGTTTCCGGGGAGGAATCAACCCCAGAACCCTACTAATGCGCGGCGGGCAAACCCTAGGCCCGGCACCGTCCACCAGCTTGCCATTGAGGACGTGCCGGAGGGCGAGCCAATCCTTGCGGGTATGTTCCAACTCCACCGGCATCCCGCTATAGTACTATTTGATTCAGGCGCCACGCATAGCTTCATTAGCCAAGCTTTCATTGATAAATACAGCTTGCAAATACTACCCACCGATAGTCCCTATGTGATCTGTTCACCGGGTGGGAAAATTTCAGCAAGCATGATGGTCCCAAAAGCGCCATTGTGCTTAGAGGGTAGACTTTACCCTACGTCTCTCATAATTTTAGAGGGACAAAAGGTCGATGTCATCTTAGGGATGTCGTTGTTAACCCGCCACGGCGCTGTTTTAGACACCGTCCTCCGAGTCGTGCACTTGAACTCAGAAGTGCACGAGTCTCACTCATTATTTCTGGACAGTCCAGAAATAAAACTTCCAAGTGTCTATCAAGCCACAACCATCAGATTGGAGGATATTCCAGTGGTCCGAGAGTTCCCTGACGTATTCCCGGATGATTTACCGGGAATGCCGTCCGATAGAGAGGTGGAGTTCAAGATTGAACTTGCACCGGGAACCATGCCGTTATCCCGAAGGCCGTACAAGATGGCGCCCAAGGAGTTGGGTGAACTGAAGACTCAGCTCACGGACCTTCTGGAGAAGGGTTTTATTAGGCCGAGCTCCTCGCCATGGGGCTGTTCGACGTTATTTGTCAAGAAGAAGGATGAGAAGTTGCGGCTTTGCGTGGACTATCGTCCATTAAATGCCGTAACCATCAAGAACAAGTACCCATTGCCACGGATCGACATGTTGTTTGATCAGTTGGTCGAAGCAAAGATCTTTTCCAAGATGGATTTAAGATCCGGGTACCATCAGATTAAGATAAGGGCGCAGGACATTCCAAAGACAGCTTTCTCGACAAGGTACGGACTTTATGAGTACCTGGTCATGTCCTTCGGCCTCACCAATGCTCCAGCTCACTTCATGTACTTGATGAACTCGGTATTCATGCCGGAGCTGGACAAGTTTGTCGTGGTCTTCATCGACGACATTCTGGTATATTCCAAGTCGGAAGAAGATCACAAGAAACATCTGCGCATAGTCCTATAACGGCTGCGGGATCACAAGTTATACGCAAAATTCAGCAAATGCGAGTTTTGGATATCGCAAGTGCCTTTCCTCGGGCATATCATCTCAGCGGAGGGTATCGCTGTGGACCCGAGCAAGATCACTCAAGTGCTGAATTGGAAATCCCCGAGAACTGTTCACGAGGTACGGAGTTTCCTCGGACTCGCGGGATATTATCGGAGGTTCATTCCGAACTTCTCGAAGATTGCCAAGCCAATGACAGAGATGCTGAAGAAGGCTACCAAATATGTTTGGAGTCCAACATGTGAAGCAGCATTCAAGGTTTTAGTCAAGCACCTGACATCAGCACCAGTTTTGGCGCAGCCAGACACAACAAAACCGTTCGATGTGTACTGCGATGCATCCGGCATTGGGCTCGGATGTGTGCTGATGCAAGACCGAAGAGTGGTCACGTATGGATCATGGCAGCATAGAAATCATGAGCAAAATTATCCAACTCACGACTTGGAGCTTGCTGCCGTGGTACTTGCACTGAAAATGTGGAGGCACTACCTACTCGGTAACCTCGTACATTTATATACCGACCACAAAACCCTCAAGTACATATTCACTCAGAAGGAGCTGAACATGAGGCAGCGAAGATGGTTAGAACTGATAAAGGATTACGAAATAGACATCCATTATCATCCGGGCAAGGCAAACGTAGTGGCAGATGCGCTGAGCCGCAAGTCACACGTCAATAATCTGACCTTCACACCGTTGGAAGAGAGCGAACCACCACTACATGTGATTCCACATGGAGCTCTCTACAACCTAGCTTTGATCCCCACCATCCATGAAGGGATAGCAGCAGCCCAGAAGAATGACAAGGGCATGTCACATTTGCGGAGACGAGTAGACAGTGGGGAGCTGAAATGTTTCCGGAAGGACGGAGACGGCGTCCTATGGTTCAAGGACCGGATCGTCGTACCCCGTAACCCGGAATTACGGAAGAAAATCTTTGATGAGGCTCACTTGTCAAAGTTTTCTATTCACCCCGGCAGCAACAAGATGTATCAAGAACTCAGAAGCAAGTTTTGGTGGACACGGATGAAGCGAGAGACTGCAAAATACGTGTCCGAGTGTGATACATGTCGAAGGGTGAAGGCAGACCACGTGCGGAAACCGGGACTGCTGCAACCACTGGGCATTCCTGCCTGGATGTGGGAGGACGTGAGCATGGACTTCATCGTCGGTTTACCCACCACCTTGCAGAAACATGATTCTGTGTGGGTGATCATCGATCGGCTCACCAAAGTTGCCCATTTCATCCCGATCAACACCAATTACAACGCCAAGAAGTACGCTGAACTGTACATCTCACGGATCCTATGCTTGTACGGCGTACCCCGTACTATCATATCGGATCGGGGAACTTTGTTTGTGTCCCATTTTTGGGAGCAGCTACACGCTTCCTTGGGGACGAAGTTGATCCGTAGTTCAGCATACCACCCGCAGACGGATGGGCAAACCGAGCGGGTAAATCAGATTCTAGAAGACATGCTACGAGCTTGCGCTATCAACCACGGCAATAATTGGGATGATCACTTGCCGTTAGCCGAGTTCTCGTACAATAATGGGTACCAAGCCAGCATCAAGATGGCACCTTACGAGGCGCTATACGGTAGGAAGTGCCGCACACCATTGAACTGGTGTGAGTCTGGCAAAAGGGTTACCTTCGGGATTGACCTCGTCAACAACGCGGAAGAAAAGGTTCGACTGATTCAAGCGAACCTAAAAGCCGCTCAATCCCGTCAGAAACAGTATGCGGACCGGAGAAGGCGCCCATTACAATTCGAAGTTGTAGATCACGTATACCTACGGGTGTCTCCAATGAAGGGCGTTAACAGATTTGGGGTGAGAGGAAAGTTAGCACCCCGGTTCATCGGTCCATTCCAGATTACCGAAAGATATGGATCGGTGGCATACCGGCTGAAATTACCAGAAGCACTTTCCGGTGTGCACGACGTCTTTCACATTTCCCAGCTGAGGAAGTGTCTCAAGCTATCAACCACCGTTCAGCTGGAGGATATTGCAGAACTGCAACCGGATCTCACCTATCGGGAGGAACCGGTGCAGATTATCGATGAAAAGGCCCGAACCACACGCAACCGTACGTTGTAGTTCTACAAGATTCTATGGAGTAATCACTCCATGGACGAAGCGACATGGGAGAACGAAGAATTTCTTCGCGCTAACTACCCCGACTTTTTCACGTCGCATATCCGGTAATTTCCACCGTCCTCTCTCTCATTTCACCTTATAATCTCGGGACGAGATTCTTTTAAAGGGGAGGAATGTAAGGGCCTCAGTTTTTGACACATAATTGAAGTGTTCATCACCACACCACACACCTCATTTGAGGAAAGATGATGAACACAAATGAAGAGCAAGTAACCACCATCAACATGCTCATTAGAGAACATACTCACATATTGCAAAAGGGGTATTTCCCACATGTGATATAGAGGGGCTGGACATAAGAAAACTCCTACACTTTGCTAAGGATGTCCATGCCAAGTTTCACCCAAATTCAAAACCTTTTTGAGGTCATTTTGGGTATAGCTAGAAAGAGGGCAGTTTGAAACCATATTCAAATTCAAACTGTTTTTATCCCATGAATTTAAAAGTGGGAGGCATATTCTTACTCAGCACATTTTTGTGAGCTCACACACCAATTTTCACTCCATTTGGAGTTGATCTTGACATGAGCTAAGTGGGACAAATTCAAACTTTATTTGAATTCAAAACTGAACTTGTGCTGAAATTCATTCAAACCTAACCCAATTTGAATTCTACTCAATTCAAATGGCTCATGGGTGAATAATTTGAATCACCAGGGGTATTATGGGGCTCACTGTTTACTACAGTGATTAGGAGTAAATTTCAGAGGTTAAAACCCCGGGTGGGACCCACATGTCATATAGGGAAGAAGGAGAAACTTGCACCCAAAGTCAGAGTCTCGGTGGGAACTTCCACCGAGCGGCTGCTGACTCCACGCTCGGGAGCAGCTGCGCTCGCCACCGAGAAGCAGCAGCACCACCAGCTGCTTCCCGCGCGCACACGCGAGCCCAAGGGCGGTTCCAGGGCCCTCTTAAGGCGCTCCACGGGGGCAGGCACCGATCATTTCCTCCTCTTCCGTGATCACTGAGCCACCAACCTGCCGCCTCTCTGCTCGATCGGAGAACCGCGAAACCAGCTCGCCTTCTCCCTCCCCGAGCTGCTAGACGGCCACCTGAGGTCGCACTCCACCTCCCCAACACCAGAAACCCTGAGCTCCGACCTCCTTTGCCCGAGAGCGATCGCCACAGCGGCGACTCAACCTCAGCCGAAGGTCAGGTGCCCGTGGACAGCGTTCCACAGGCGTTTTCACGGTCCAGCAAGAGAGGCAACAGGAGCACGCGACCACCGTGCTGCTCTCCTCCAAGTTTGGAAGCAAACCGTGAAGAATCCACAGAGAATTTCTAGTTTTTGCTGCGGCGACCATAACCCGAGCTTCCGGTACGGTTTCTTTAAATTCTAGCTCTATGATCTTTCGGATGTTATCAAATTTTGCACATAGACGCTGGACTAGGAGTGACGAATTTCGAGCTCGATCGAGGGCGGTTATGGCGGGCACGATCGGTCACACGGTGCCGACCCACTTGCCGCCATCCCCGAACCCTTTCGACACCTTGTCGAGCTTCCTAGAGGTACACTGATGCTGTAGGACCGTTTGTTCGAGGTGTTGGCGGATTAGAACCCACGGTCGACAGCGCCGAACCTCAACCGAGGCCGCGGCACGTCACCGGGCTATTTCCGGTCACCCCCAGCCCGACCTGACACCACCGACGTGTTCCTCGACATCGACAACCCCCTGGCGGTGAGTTTCAGACCATGGGAGGTCCGGCAGCGGCGAGCCGACGAGCCCCGAGTCTGCTCCGGCGAGGTCGGCGGTGCGGGCGCGAGAGAACGGTGGGAGGAAGAAGGAGCCGGCTGGCCCACGTGTCAGCGGCTAAGGAATTTAAATCGGGATCGGGTGTGGCCGGGATCGGCTGTGCTGGCGCGCAAATACCCTGTGAGCTCCGGTGTGCCGGACACCTCCGCACTCGACACGTGTCCCCACGGCCCCCGAGAGTTTAAACTTTTTCCCCGATTTTCAGAATTCTTCCAAACTTCAAACCCTCATAACGTTGGCTAGAAAGCTCCAAATCGAGTGAACCAAATTTTGCTGGATTTAGCTCTCTGAGTACTTTCCAGAAAATCAAGTTTCACTTCATGAAATTCCTTATTTCTCCAGAATTAATTCCTCAAAATTTAAACTGTTTGGAATTTTAACCGGAGAATCCTTTGGAGGAAAATCCTGAAATTTTTCTGGATTGTTCACCAAAATATCACTGAACTACCATAAAAATTTCAGACCCATTGGAGCTCATTTAATCCACCTAATGGTGTGATTAGTGAAACTGTTCCAGAGAAAATAGAAAATGTTCAGAAACATTTTCAGAATTTTCTCTGAAATTGTTTAGCTCATATCTTTAGTTAGGAACTTCCAAATTAAGGGGGACCAAGTGTCTATTTAGGTTGTAACCAAGCCACAGTAAAAGTTTCACAGTCATAGAGTCTGTCTAGTGGGACTTATAAGCTTCACAAGTTCAAACTTATTACAAACGCATTCAAATTAATACATGTACCTCTCTTATCATGTAGTCGCTAAGGTCGAGGAGGAACCCGAAGTCTTAGACTTCGTAACTCCGGAGGAGCAGCTAGCCTACGACCAAGAGCAGCAAGGCAAGCTCCGGTTTGCATTAACCTTTTACAAATTTTTATTGTTTTGAGCACTTACTTGAATATTATGATTCTTTGCATTAGAGTCTTGTTTGGAAACCCAATTGCATAGCCAAGAAAACCATGGGTTGGGTTTAGGATTGCAAACACCGTTAGCCACTGCATTGCTAAGATAGAGTAGGATTCGGTACAAGTCGAGTAGTTGGAACTACTCGCGAGCATAGGCTAGAGGCACTCGACTCGGGTAGTGATAGCACATGAAACACATGGCAAGAAAATGAGACCAAGCGGAGGGTAAGGGCAGCAGGACTTTGGGGCCTGTGTGCTGTAGCTCCTCTTGTGTCGATTGAGGACCGAGCCATGTGCGGGCCTGTTGAACAAGCTAGAACAGTACCGAAGACCTACCGGCTGTATGGGAACCGGGAAACTGATGTAACTCGGGTAGCTGGGTGTTGAGGCATAGCTGGTCGTTCAGAGGGTAGGTTGAGAGCTCGAGGTATAAATCGGCTGGCGGCACTGAGATGCGCGTGCAGAGACCTCTTGCTCGGGACGATTGGACCGGTTCAACATTTGGCTAACGGGTGAAAGGTAGTGGCGTACGGCGTCCGTGATTGTTGTTGTAGGCAACATCGAGTACGGGCGTACGTGACGGGTTGTTCGGGTAACCCTGGAGGTGTAAATCGATTATAATCGCCGTCCCTCGCGGTCAGTGAGTACCACTTGTTCACTGTACCGTGACGTAGAAAGAACAGGCTAGTCACATGATAAAATGTTGCTGATTGAATTATGGACATTGATTGTTAATGATATGTTGTAGTTTAGAGCTAACTAAAGTTCTTTTTCAACTTTGGGCAAAGTACATGAGAGAAATGCGTTTCTTGTTTGATTGCGGCTCTCTCATGTGCCTTAGCGTAAGGTTCTCCATAACCTGCTGCTAAAACTTGAAAGTAACGTTCCACTAATTAGGCGAGTCCTTTGCAAATGATTTTTACCTCATGTAACCCATTATCCCTCATGTAGAAGTTCCATGTTTAGGTGAGACGGGTCAGACTTGGTGAGCCTTCGTGCTCACTGCTTGTGTTTGAAGCTTTTGCAGGGTTCTATGAGGAAGGGACTCCCAAAGAAGAGACGGAACCCCAGGAGGGGAACCCCGTCAAGTGGGAGTCGTGCACGCCGCAGAGTTAGTGTGCGTGTGTGCTAGCAAGGACACGTTCAAGGGCTGAATGTGCACTTGATGCTTAGTCTACGCCCGCGAGTGTAGACTGAACTTATTTTGATGTAAACATGTTCATAACTTGTTTATGTAATAAAATTTCGCTTCCGCTTTGTACCTTTGACGTGTGTTATACGATGTTGTGCAACACAGCACCCCTCAACGTGATCCTCGCTCGACAAGACCGTTGGGGTCGTGTCAACCCGCACCTTCCCAAGACGCGGAAGCGCGGCACACGCCTGTCATGAGGCACCGTGACCGGTCACAGTCAAGAAAGGCGCACAGTGTCATAAGCTGTAGACCAATGAGTACAGCGACAAGACATGCCCCGACGCCCCTGCCATCATCAACCGCTACGCCTAGCTTGCGGCATGGGCAGGGCGGCAGGACGAAGACCAAGAAACCATCGTCAGAGACAGCTACTAGCATTCACTATGAGATATGGTAGATGGCAGGAAATCACCCCGGGGCCACCTGTCGGGTCCCGAGGCCTACTTTGTAAGCCGCCCGAGCCTTGAACTATAAAAGTCTCGGGTAGGCAACGTTACAAGGGGTTCGGCAGTTCGCCACCCCTAGGACACTTAGTTCACCACCAAGCTTAGAACTCCGAGTCTAAGCCCCAAGCAATACATCGAGCAACTCTGCTCTCATGGACGTAGGCTTTTACGCTTCAGCGGCCCGAACCACATAAAAACCCTGGTGTCAATCCACCTTCATCTCCTTCAACCAACGCGAGACCCTCCGGGAGGACTAGCCCCTCCGAAAAAGAACCTCCGCGGGCTGCCCTGAGCAGGCCCGGGGGAAGTGTCGACCGCAGATGCTTCGACAACAGCCTTATCAAGTTCAAAAGAAACTATTCAGTTGTTACAACGTCAAGACACAGTGGGCAAGTATGCTCATATAACCGCGAACGACGGTGATTTGAATCAGTACACGCCCGGACTACAAGACACGTACACCCGTACTCCAAGTTGCCGGCAGCAACCTCGACTGACGTTGTACGCGGCCACCTTTCCCAAGATCTTCCACACAGGATGCAGTCTAACTGCCCCGAGTCTGCAAGCTCCCTCAAGGTACATACCTGCAGTGGTATGTTCTTGAGCGAGTTACCTCCATCTACCCTGACACCGAAAGCCTAAGACAGTTAGAAAAGTTCCAATGTGGATCTCCCGAGGTACATCGGTTTTCTGGATCCCATATAGCCAGTATGTGCCCGGTACACAACTCAAACTTGTCCAGCAGGGCCAAGCACGGAGAGGCCTTAACCAACACAGGCAGGGCTATGCACGCACGGTCTGCAGCCTGCTGCATCTAAACCTCCCTGCCCGGTCTCCATTTCTTAAGTGTGAACTTTTCTCATTGTTTCTATTCTTGACCCGCTCCGAATAAACCAGCCCTAAACTCGAGAGTAGATTCCAACTACTCGACTTCTACCGGACCTTTCCTACTAACATTTAGCGTAGCCAAATTCACTCGAGGAGTTGCTATTCTACCCTTTTTCTGTTAGGATATTTCTGGTCATGCAGTTGGGTTTTCATTATAATCTAGACTTAATGCACTCAAACAATTCAAAGCTATGATCTCTAGAATGGAAATGCTTTATAAAACTATTCAAATGCAAACTGGGGCTTGCCTGTTTTGCAGGTGACTAAGATTACAATCAGTTAGTGAAGATCACTTGGGGCTTGATCACTCGCTTCCCCCTCCTTGATCTTCACTTCAATCCCTTCACACGTTCTCACATAGATGCTACACGATATGAATATGCATATGTATATAATTGTAAAGCTTTTGCTAATAAGCTCTAATGACAAGTTTAGAAAACTGGAACTCTTTTTAGGAATTTAAAATAGCAATGGTGCTAGTGGTTTGGGTTTGGGTTTAATCACTATGATCAAGTGGTAAGTGCTTTCCATCACTTGTGTGTTGATCACCTAAAGAGGTTACACAGGACAGTGGTGGTCCAGAGCTCTAATGGAGCTGAAAATTTTCATGTCAGTTCCTTTTCACAAGAAAGTCATCTGGACCAAAAATTAGCACTTTTCATTGAGTGGTTTATTCAGAACAATTCTCTAAGCCATTAAGCAAGGAGGAATTAATTCTGAGGTAACACCCATGTTCATATCAAACTTAGTGAACTATAACTTCAATTACAGTTCATAAAGCCTGCAGGAATTTTCTTAGTATTTTTGGAGCTAAGAATTGCCCAGAACTGAATTTCCAAATTTTGGAAATTCTCTGAAAATGTTTCTGTATTCATTTGAACACAGCAACTTAAAACCTGAATTTTCCTAAGCAAATCAACTTCAAATGAGCTGGAATTTTTACAGGAGTTCAATAACACCTCTAAAATTTGAGGATTTTATAAGATATTCTGGCAAAATTTGAGGATTTTTGGATAAACCAAACTCCCTCTAAAATTCTTTTGCTGAAAAGTTTTAAAGAATTTTCCGGAATTAAATAATGACTTTCATACAAATTGGGTTGCATATTTGGATAGATTTTGGCAATTTGAATCTAACCCACTTTGAATCACTAAATTTGGAGTTGCCTAGCAAAAGTTATGCTCTTCTAAAGTTTGGGGAAAATCTGGGATTTGAATAAATCGTGGAAAAATTCAAACAGTGACGGTGGGTCCAGGGGACACGTGTCTACTACCGGGACAGTGCCACACGGGGCAACAGGTTTCATTCCCGCACTTTCACAGCTGATACGAGTCCACAGACGATCCGGCCTCCCCCTCCAGAGCCACTGACACGCGGGCCCGGCGACTCCTTCATCTACCTCTCGCCCCCGCGCGATAGCGCCGCCGGAGCTCACCGGAGCTCGCCGGTTTCTGACTTCCCGGCTCTCTCTGGAGCTGCCACTCGCTACTAGGCCCAAGAAACATGCGAGGAACATGCTGGTGTGGTCTACCTGAGATGGCAGAGCCTCCAACGTAGCTCGCGACGTGCGGCGGCACTCACCCGACTCTGGTGACATCACCTCGCTGTGTTAGCCCGCCAAAAGCTCTCTGGAAGGGCCCTACAGCACCAGTGAGGGATGGAGAAGCTCGTCATGGTGGCAAAAGAGACCAGGAATAGCTCTAGCTGTACTCTCACCGTGTGCCCGAAGCTGCCCGACATTGCCGCCGTCGGAAAAGCTCAAACTACACTGGCTACACGTAGTTTCATGCTAGTTTTGCAAAGCAAACTGGTGCGCCCTTAAGTCTAGCTCCCGTGTGTGAAGTTTTGTGGCCTCTAAACAAGAATCAATTGGTAATTTCCTCAATTCATTCCCGAAGGTCGGTTTGCACCGATCGGAAGAGAATCTCAAAATTCGCCGTTGACGATCCGCGGTCATACCTGAGTTTTGGAGGTGAGCTGTGTGGATGTCGTGTGCGTCCAGAGGAGGCTTTGCTTGGCCATGACAAGCCCTGGGTGAGGCTGTCCACGAGAGCACCTCCTCTCGGTTTTGTGTCGGCCGCCACGGGAGAGATTGTTTCTCGGTGTACGGAGCACGAGCTCACTCAGTGATGGCTTGAGGAGGTTGTGGGGAGTCCTGTGGTGCCGTTTTGCTGCTCAGCAGAGGCTCACACGCAAGTTTGGCGGGTGGCCGAGGGATCGGAAGAGTAGCAGTGGCTATGGTCGGTTTCTTGCGCGAGGGAGAAAGTATAGCGCCGTGGCTTCGGTGCTGTGGTGAAAAGGAGCACGGCAGTGGGGTAAAAGCATCCAGGCAGATTTCCAGCGCGATGAAAATCGATGAGGAGGTGTCTCGGCTGCCCTCGGTGTCGCCTGCGCTCTGCCTCGGTCTGACTCGCCTGAACCGACTGAAGAACTCAAACGGAGACTGCACTCTGAGATCTTTTTGCAAATTTTAACTCCCTCAATGACATGTGGGTCCCACAGTTCAGTCCCTCCTTATCCCTCTCCAAAATATCTCCCAAATTTGTAAATGATGGAATTCAATTGTGGGAATTCAAATCTGAGGTGCATTTGGATAGTTGGGCAAGTTTCATCCAAATTCAAATGGATATTTGAATTCTTTGCTACTTAAAGTCCATTTTGGAAACTGAGTTGCAAAAAAATTCAAAATTTCATGAAACTTTGCATAGCCAATATTTGGGACCTAAGGAATTCAAATATGAAATCTGATTTTAAATTTTGCTGCTGCAAATGAGAATTTTAGCACAACAGTTTGAATTTCATTGTGTTGCTCTCATTTGAATTTTGAGTTGAACAAGTTTGTTCCAAATCTGACTTTAGCTTTCTCACACATATGGGAACTTCCCACCTTGGTTTCAAATCCCTCTTGGGTTCCAAGTTTTCAAATAATTATTTGACTTGTGTGAGGAGAGCTCTCATGTGTCTTATCACATGTAGAAAAGGTTTTAACAAGTCCCATTTTTCATACATATGAAACCAACATTGTGCAAACAAGAGTTTCTTTGTATTCACATTTTTGGGACCTTTACAACAACTAGCCGAGATGTATATGGAGCAAACCGTGTGTCGCCATGGAGTTCCGAAGAGGATAGTTTCAGATCGGGGTTCTCAATTTACCTATAGGTTCTAGAAGAAGCTGCATGAAGCCATGGATACACGACATAATTTCAGCTCCGCTTATCACCGGCAAACCGACGGGCAAACTGAGAGGACAAACCAAAATTTGGAAGACATGTTGAGAGCTTGCGCCTTGAAACATGGGCGTAGTTGGGATAGGAGCTTGCCGTTTGCTGAATTCTCATATAACAACAGCTATCAAGCTAGCTTGAAGATGTCACCTTTCGAAGCATTGTATGGTAGAGGGTGTAGAACGCCACTGTTCTGGAATGAGACCGGAGAAAGCCAAGTGTTTGGACCCGAAATGCTGCAAGACGCCGAGAAGCAAGTCCAAACGATACGAGAAAACTTGAAGGCTGCTCAGTCACGAAAAAAAGGTTATGTGGACAATAGGCGAAGGAGATTGATCTTCGAAGTGGGAGACTTCATGTATCTTAAGGTATCGCCTATCCGAGGCCAACGACGGTTCAACATCAAAGGAAAATTAGCACCTCGCTACATCGGGCCATTCAAGGTTTCGGGCAAGCGAGGAGAAGTAGCCTATCAACTATAGCTGCCAACGCACCTCTCCGACGTGCACGACGTATTTAACGTATCCCAAATCAAGAAGTGCTTAAGAGTACCGGAAGAACAAGTACCGATGGATGAGCTTGAGCTTCAAGAGAATCTGACCTACGTGGAACACCCCGTCAAAATCTTGGATGTGAAGGAAAGGGTCACGAGGAACAAAGTGATCCGTTGGTGCAAGGTACAATGGAGCCATCACACGGAAGCCGAAACTACATGGGAGCCTGAGGAAGACCTCAAGGCAGAATTCCCTCATCTATTCTCCACTCTATCGAATCTGGAGGGTGAGATTCAGTTTAAGTGGGGTAGGTTTGTAACACCCTCAAATTCATTTCCATGCATTGCATACACTTTTCATGTAGAGAAGCATTGTAAAAGAACTAGAAATGGAGAAAGAATCTTATAAATGGAGAAAGAACTATAGAAATGGAGAAAAAAACCTTAGAAATGGAGAAAGAACCATAGAAATGGAGGAAGGAACCATAGAAATGGAGGAAAAACCACATAAATGGAGAAGTGAATATAGATATGGAGAATGGGGCATAGAAATGGAGAAAGGAAATGTAGAGATGGAGAATGGGACATAGAAATGGAGAGGGGAATGTACAAATGGAGAATGAGACATAGAAATGGAGAGGGGAATGTAGAAATGGAGAATGGGACATAGAAATGGAGAGGGGAATGTAGAAATGGAACAAGTGACATAGAAATGGTGAGGAATGGGAAAAAGATAGCTGAAATAAGTCATTCCCAAATATCCCCAAATTTCCCCCAAAATTTTCAAATTCCCGAATTCCCAAAAAGGGGAATTTTCCCCACATTTGGGGGATTAAATCCCCAAGGCTGCCGCACCCAACAAGAGGATAAGTTTGTTAAGATCCAAAATTGAGTAGGACTCTTATTTGAGTTCCAATTGGAGTAGGACTCCTCCTTTTCCCCCCTTATAAATACAACCCCAGTCCCCCCTCTTTGGCCACAGACTCCCCCTCCCCATCCCCCTCCCAAGTTGGCGACTTGGAGCCACTGCCCCCCAACTCGCCGAGTTGGCACCCCCCTCACCGGAGTTTGGTCGCCGGTGAGCCCTGTCGATGAGCCCCACCGGTGAAACCCGCCGTCGAGCCCCGCCGTCAAGCCCCATCGTCGAGCCTCGCCGTCGAGCCCCGTCGTCGAGCCCGTCGTTGAGACCCACCGACGAGCCCCGTCACGCCTCACCGTCACCGGAAAAGAAGCCGACGATCTGTCCTGCCCTAATCTTCCATAGAAAAGTTTCCCGCTGCTTCCATTGCTAGGAGGAAGGCCCTGCCACGAAAAGGAAGTGAGGTAGGTCTTCATTACCCATCTTACGACATCGCCGCTGTTTCTACGCACCCGTTTTCTTTGCCCCCTTGGAGCAGAAATTTTTATGTGTGTACAGATCATGTTTTGATCGAATTTTGACGGTGGAATTGATCTAGATCTTGAGTCAAGATCATCACCACGTCCACACTTGATCCCTACACCCTTGTTCATCATAAAACCCCATGAAAGCCCATTAAAACATGCAAGAACACGTACAAACTGGTTTAATAAAACAGCACCATAGGATTTGCATTCGTCCACCCCACTGCATCTTGAGTAAAGTTTGTGCATGATGATTGATTGCTGTGAATTTTGTATGTCCGTGATCGTGAGTAGAAGAACAAGCTCAAGAGACCATCTACGAGGAACTACAGCACCAAGGCTTCGAGACGCTTGAACCACAAGAACCACAGGAGAAGGGCAAGTGCCCCTTGACCATATTGATCCCATGTTTTGAAACCGTTTTGTTTCCGAAAACTCATATGCTCGAGTCAACTTGATGGGACACCTTTTTATAGGAGTTTACTAGTTTTGTTAAACATCCTTGTCGCCGGGAAAGTTGATGAGTCGGGTATGGTCGTTTTTCCTTTTTGCTTCGCTTAACTTACGGGATACGGGAAGCTGAAATAAAACATGTCTAGCTACTGCACTCATATGAACAATGATGATGAAAACTTGATGTTAATGGGCATGGAATCGGGGAGATATAGGCAAGCTTGGTTCGTGAATGTTGCTGGATGAGATGGTGGTACTTGCCGTAGATCTAAGGACCGGTTCATACGAGAATATGCCAGGAAAATAGTGCCACCACAAGGCCAAGTATGGGTGCGGCTTAGCTGATTAATTAGGTGTGTTGCTAGCTTGTTATGGACCGTGGATGGCGCGAGGAATGGGAGTCAAGGAGGAGTGCCCTGGGAACTGCATGGCACAAGAGGGGGCCCGTGGGTGGGAGAATGTTGATTCAAGCCTGCCGGTGAAACCTCAGTGAGTCCATACATCTAGTAGCCCCTTTGTAAAGGCTATTTTGTGATCTCTTGGCCATACACCGACGGTTGTGTACTGGTATAATGGAGGTTCTGCAGTCGCCGATGGGTGACGACATCACGAACTTGTGGGTAAAGTGGTGCCACCTCTGCAGAGTGTAAAACTATCATGATAGCCGTGCTTCCGGTCACAAGCACCTGGCCAACTTCCATGATTAGAGGGAAAACTTGGGATGGTTATTCGGTATAGTTATGGTTATGGTCATTGGGATTGGTTTTGGGACTGTTTTGACTCATGACAATGAGTTTGGTTTTGGTTATATGAATATGAGATGGATATGAATATTTATGAGCATGAGATGAATTTGAGAAAGATTAATTGTAAAAGTCCCAAAAACTTGTAAATGGAAAACTTGAGCTATGAATAAAGTTGAGTTTAAATCCAAGAAATAGGACTTGCAAAAACTTTTGTTAATCATATAAGTGTTGGCATGTGCAATAGGACCTTAAACTCAGTTGAACCAAAAGGTTCACTTCAAAGAGAAGATAGCCATTTTCAAAAAGGAAAAATCCAAACTGTTGTTTAAGAAGTGGTATTTGCATTGGCCAACTCAAAAATCAGATGGCATATTTGAATTCCTCAAGTCCAAATTATGAGGGAACCAAATTTTGAGAAAATTTAGAGGTGCTTTGATATGAGTATCAAAGGGGCCAATGAATTTCTTTGAAATTTGAATTTAAATTTGAACTGAAGAAAACCATGTCAAAATGCCAAACAGCTTTTGAATCTGATCTCTTCAGGATTTAAATTTGCATTGTGCCAAATTTGAGAGATATTTGTGGGCAAGTTGGAGGGATAAGAAGGAGGGTGGTCCCACTGGTCAGTGATCCACTGAAGACTTAAACCCGAAGCAATTCTCTCTGTTTCGCTCGAAGCTCCGAATGCAGCACGCGCGCCACCGAGGCAGCGTTGCCGCCAGCTCCCGAGCTGCTTCAGAGGTGGTTTCCCTCGCCCTTATCAGCCCCCCACCGAGCGAACGTTGCCCCACACAACCGCCTCCCACTACTACCAACGCTATCCCGTGCCCTCCTCGCTGAGTTGCTGCCGCACGGACGAAACCACGCAGTTCATCGGCGCCCGGCCGGCCCGACGAGTCCCAAGCCGCGCTGAGCCATTCCACAGCATCGCCAGACCTCACTGAACGTGGCCGACGCAAGGCACCGGTGCTAAACCCACGGGAACCTCTGCGTCAAGCTCAGTTTGTCTCCACAGCACGGAGTGAAGCCGCCGTTGCAAGAATCCGTCGCCCGGCCACCACAGAGCCTCTTCCCTCGAGTTGCAAAAGCGAAAAGGTTCGCCGATACCCCTACTCGCTTCACCGCAACGCCGGCTGCCTGTCATGGACGGTGCTCACTGGAATTTCATTTTTGCCGTCGACATGCAATAATAACCGAGGGGAGAAAACCGGCAAATTTGTCTCACACGTTGAACCACTCCACACACAACGTAGCATACACCTTCTATACCTCCGTGCGCGCCCATAGGACCAAGAACCACCGAGAACCATCGAGCAAAGCCACTGTTCAGCCCGACGGTGAGGTCATACTCCCGGCGAGTTTCAGCGATATCGGAGGTTGGATCCTTGTTCTCCTTGGTGCAGTGGTGCTGTACGAACAAACGGCGACGTGTTTAGTGCGGTATAGCTCCCTAGCGACATCGCTGGAGGTCCCACAGCCACTGTCGCCGTCGCACCTAGGTTTCTAACCGTCATCGGTCTGAGATAAGCGCGGCAACGTGTTCCTCGCACGAGAATACGTGGGGGCGGTGAGAACCAGCAAGCTCCAAGCACCGGAACCCACTCCCGGCGAGAGCTCCGGCGAGCTTGGCGGCGCGGGAGCGCGGGCTGCTGGAGGAAGACGAAGACGGGGGCTGGCCCACGTGTCAGTCTCTGTTACGAGGGGTTAGATCTTCTGTGGCCTCGGATCGAATTGTGGCAACACAGGAAAAACTCTGTGGCCCGTGTGGCTCGGTTTCCAGCGGGCGACACGTGGCCTTGTGGCCCGCAGTCAGAGTTTGAACAATTCTCGGTTAATTTGAATTCCACTTTAATTCAAACTTTGGAGAGCCATAACTTTGTGTAGGAATGTCCAAAAATTGTGAAACAAATTTTGTTGGAAACCTCTCAGAGAGTACTATCCAGGGGTGCAGCCAAATGTTTATGAAAATCCTTGGATTTGGCTCATTAATTCATTTAAAGAAAATATTGTAGGAATTTTTACAGGAGTTCTGTTTATTGGAAAATTCCCAAATTTGGACAGAGCATTCTTCCAAATTTTCTTGAACTCCAGTAAAAGTTTCAGAGGCATTGGACCTCATTTGCGTGGTCAAATGATGTGATCATTCCTTATGTCTCTGAAAAATGGGAAAAATGAACAGAGACATTTTCAGCTTTTTCCCAATCCTTCAAAAACCCATATCTCTATGTAGGAAACTCCACAAATGGTAAAACCAATTCCTATGGACTCAGGACAATTTGTACTTAACAAAAGTCTACTTTGCAGTATAGGAAAGCTTAATACCTAGGGGGTAAAGGCAGATTAGTAAAAATCACACAAGGAATTATTTTGATCACCTTCAGCCATTTCATGAGCTCACTTTTTGCACACTGCCTAAATACCTACCATAGAATATGTGGTTAAATTTTCAGCTTCATTGGACCTTTAGAACTTGAGCTACTATCTTTTAGGTTTAAGTGTTCATATAATGGACTTAATCACATGGTGATTATTAGTATCTCCTTTTCACCTAGCTTTCATCATCTCTAAGGTTTAGATCCAATAACAGAAACCTTGCTGTTGTTTATCTCTCTTAGGTGTGAGTTAACTGGTACAACAGTTTTGAATCATTTTCTAAATTGCTTTTGAATACATGTGCATAGATCATCTTAATAGCATGTGACGTCGACGTTCGACGAGGACTCGACTCTGCAGCGAGGATCTCCATCTCGTGACGAGTTTGGTGGATTCTCCGGAGGAAGACTAACTCCTAGCTTCTAACAAAACCATTGAGCAAGACAAACCCCGGTTTGCATATCGTTACCATTTTAAATTTTGCTTTACTTCACCTCATGTTTATTAGACTTGATATTGTGCATTATTTCTAGGATGATTGAAACCCACTTGCATGACTATTACATCCCTGAGTAGAAGGTTTAGTGTAGGCTTTGCCTCGTCGTAGATGCTAGGCTAATGTTGTAGCTAGCTCGGTAGAAGTCGAGTAGTAAAAAGCTACTCGCGAGAAAGGTCGAGTAATGGAGTTACTCGCGAGAGGTTGACGATAAGAGCACCCTCATGAAAATGAGATAGGGATGGGGATGTTCCTGTAGGATGGTGCGCTCAAGGTTGGTCTCGACCTGCGATGGGTGTGACAATGCTTGAGACCACATTTGGCCTGGACCGGGATGGTAAGTCAAATGTGGAGGTGGGATGTAGCCCCGTCCGTGTCGGTTAAGGACCGTATGTATGCGGCCCTGCTGGACAAGATTGAGCTGTACCGGATATATAGTGGGGTATGGGACCCATGAAACCAATGTAACTCGATGGACCGTGATATAGAAAGTCATCCTTCACGTGGGAATGGCGTTGAGAAGGCGGGAGGTGTAAATCCTTTAGCGGGCAACTTCGACATGTCCGCGTAGAGGACCATCCTGCTCGGCGCGAAGCGTTTTTCTATGTCGGAGCGTCGTGTGAAAGGTTGCTGCATACAACGTAAGAAAGAGCTCTTGAGAGAATCTTTCGAGGCGGGTGTATGTGTCGTGTATTCCGGGTTGTTATTGATTCGAATCACCGTCGCTCACGGAAGAGGATTGAGCATGCTTGCCCACTGCGCCGTGACTTAGTAAGAAGAGGAACTAAGTCTCTTAACTTGCTTTTTGTGGATTAATCACTGTATTGGAACCTTGACTGAAGTAGATACAGAGCCAACTAAATTTCATCTCCACCTTTGGCTAGCAACATCGGGATAAGCGTTTCTTGTTTGATTGTGGACTTCCGATGTTGTGAGGCGTGAGGACCACTAAAATGAAGGCTATAAGAATCTGAATATAAGGATCAAGTTTAGTCAAGCTGCATTTTGCAAATTCCTGTTCCTACTATCTTACTACCCCTGCATTTAGAGTTATATGTTTAGGAGTGACGGTTAAGTCTTGCTGAGCCTTAGTGCTCACGGTTGCTTCTGAGTTGTTTTTGCAGGTAGCAGGATGCCTGCTATGAAGAGGGTTGTTCGGTGAGACGATGAACTCACTGTTTATTAAACTCATCGGAAACCTAGCCGCTGCCTTTCTTTGGTGAAGCTAGTAGGAAGCGTTCACGGGATGAACGACTTCTCTTCGGTGTAGATAGGGTCGAGAGTGAGTAGATTGTCCAGCAAATTTTAATTTCCGCTGCGTGTGTACATTATGTTGTAAAAGAAATTATCTTGAGTAACAAAATGGTTTCCGTTATGTTCTTATCGTCTTTTCGTGCATGCTTTTGGGTGCCGCATCGCACGGCACCACCCACTGCGATTCCCGGGCATGGCTCCATCACAGCATGGTATCAGAGCCGCATTGGGAATAGCACGTATGAAAAGAGCATATTTTCGAAAACTTAGAGGTATACGAGTGAGGAACGTATAGTATGCCCACATAAGGAGTATTATTAGCATAGTTACTTAAGGTGGCAAGCTAACAGTGTGTTATCATTCAGTATTTCAATTCTGTAACGACGCACCTACGTGGAGGTAAGAATGGTAAGGAACGCCACCGAAAGCGGATCAATTTCGGTTAGCTCTCCCATACGAGGAAAGTAGTGTGGGATGTTCCGTTCAGCAATGGACAGGAAGTGAATATGTTTTTTAAGACTCTTCATGTATTAGAAACATATGAATGGCACTAGCCTCCAGTGCGCAAACCCAGGGGCAAGAGGAGGAGACCCCATCGTGTGGTTTGTAACACGAAGTGTGTTCTTTAGGACTTTTCATGTCCTATGAGGCATATGAAACCGCTGTTCCACCGGTGTGCTTATTTGCAAAGGTGTGGAGCCCCCGTCGGGTGGTGAATAACCCGATCATGTACCTTGAGACGTGGCTTGACTCAAGGACGGCCCGCATGGCAATGATACGGGGCGTATGTTTTTACTATGATATGGACCTGCCTGAAATGACAAACCAATGTGTGCATCATTATTGAGTGGTTTTCTGCAGGTACATTAACCACGTTAGTACATGTCGTGTAGAAAACGTTTGTGAGTGATCGTTTTAGTGCCACCACTTGAGACGTATATGCCGGTATAAAGCCGGTTAGGATGTTAATTTGGTGAGGAAACGTAGTACTGTGATGTGTTTTGAACTGCATGAAAAAATAAGTTTGCAAATAAAAAGAATAAATTTGGAGTCTAGGATTCTATTAGGGGGTAATGAACTCCTATATTGAACTAAGAGTCAATTGGGAGTACAGATTTATTCACAAAGACTTAGAAATAACCTCCCCTGTTTTCGGCAGAATTTTGCTAAAGTTTAACAGGACATAACTTTTGTTTGGTTAAGCTAATGGAGGTGAGTGATACATTTCTGGAAAACTATTGAAGTCTTCTACAACTCTTCTGTAGAACTCCAGATCAGAATCACCTTCCAAATGGATGAAATTCTTAGATGAGTGTGAACTGCCCAAAAACAGGGCAGACACAAAATGCTCTCTGGAAATTTCTGTATTTCAACCATAACTTTCTATAGAAAAATTTTTAAGTGTCATATAATAAACCATTGGAAAGTTTAGAAATTGTGCTTTGACTTTTTAGTTCAAAGTTTCTCCAGATTTGGAGTTTAATTGTATGAAATCTTGCGGACAAAACAGCCACTTCCAAAGGAGGTGCTGTCAAAATTGTTCCAGATTTATGTTAACTTTGAAATATCACAACTTTTGATCCAGAACTGATATGAAGGCAAATAAATGCTAGTTGGAAAGAAATTGAAGTTAACTATAACTTTGATATTCAAATTGAGACATGAAGTTGCCATCTTCATATTCAAATTCTGGGATTAAGACCTATTGGCTAATCTGAACGGAGTAGTGCTTATTGCCTATGTAACTTAGGACTGGATGTGGACAGGAATCGTTTAGACTTCTCTAAGTTCCATAGCATGTTCTTGAGTTATTTTCCAGTTTATCCTACTGTTGAAATTAAGGGTTTGGACAAACTTGCTCAAGTTTGGTAGAATTCAGAATTGTCGAAACCCTAGTTAGCTTGTGTAATGCTGCAATATTGATGTGATGCTTTTACGGTTAGGTTTTCAATTCAAGTTGAGTTTAAACTTTGAATTTTAACCGTAAATTGCTCACTGTTGCAGCATGGATCGTGCTCATTCCAGGAGTGAGGTTGGTGAGTTGAGTCACGGCGAAAGTAATTCGCCACAACAAGAAGTGCCGACATCATCAACCGGATTGGCGGGAATCTTGGCAAAGATGGCTGAGTTTCTGGATTTGTTGGTGCGACAAAGCATACGACAGGAGACACTACAGCAAAATCCACCGCCAAGCACTTATCTGGATTTTCTACCAAGATAACCACCGGTTTTCTTGGAAGCGAAAGAACCGTTGGAGTCGGCTCATTGGCTCCAATGTATTGAAGCCAAATTTGATACGCTTGAGTGCGATGAATATCAGAAGACTCTATTTGCCGATCAACAACTCCACGGAGCCGCGGGAGCTTGGTGGGCGGAGTATATCGCTACTCTTCCTGAAGGTCATCGAGTGACGTGGGATGAATTCCGTAATGTTTTCCGGGCACGTCACATTTGTTCGGGAATTCTTCGAACAAAGTATCAAGATTTTCTGGAGCTAAAGCAAGGAGAAAGGAGTGCATACGAGTACTTCAAGGAGTTTCAAGACTTGATGCAATACACAACTCATATGGTAGATTCGGAAGCGTTGAAGTGTGAGTATTTCTTCCGAGGTTTGAATGTCGAACTTCAGGAACAAGTGACCTTGTTAAATAACGGTATTTACAATGAGTTGGTAAATGCCGCTATCATTAAGGAAGACATGCATCTTCGTTGTGAAGCGGAGCTGAAAAGAAGTATACCGCCAGACAGCGATATCGAGGTTCGTCCGAACTATCGAGCGCGATATTACTCGCCAGTTAGGCAACAAATTCAGCCAGTGGTGCAACTCTCACAACCACGGCTGAAGTTGATCACTTGTGAGCCTCCAACTCAACAGCAGCTATCAGAAGTCGTTTGTGCAACCCTACCACAACCAGCTGTGCACCGTTTATCTCCACCTCGTGTTTGTAGAGAGCTGAGGATTTCTACAACACGAAACCGTCGTAGTGCTGAGCAGAGTCACACTCGTGTGTTGTCTCGTCAATGCTCAGATCAGCATCATGAACCTTCAAAGAAGAATCTTTCAAAAGCTGGCAGGGTTAATTACACTGCTATTGAGGACATTGCAAAAGGCGAACCAGTTTTAGAGAGCATGTTCACTTTACATGAACAGCCCACTTTCATTTTGTTTGACTCCGGGGCCACCCACAATTTTATTAGCAGAGATTATGTGCTGAAGAATAATCTTCCATTTAGCACAGTTAAGCATCCGTTTCATATCAGCTCACCCGGAGGCAAGATATCAACAGATGAGATGGTCTCTCGGGCACCTTTATGTTTGGGTGGAAACATCTATCCTGCGAGGCTTATCATACTCAAAGGCCAAAGGATTGATATTATCTTGGGGATGTCATGGTTGACACATTATGGAGCTATCTTTGACATTAGCTCTCGGACTGTCCAACTGAATTCCCCAATACACAGTTGCAACACATTGAATCTTGTGGATCCATCACAACGAGTTGCATCGGTGCATCAGATTGAAGCTACTAAACTTGAGGATATTCCAGTGGTATGCGAATATCCAGATGTGTTTCCTGAAAACTTGCCGGGCATGCCGCCCGAAAGTGATGTAGAGTTCAAGATTGAACTAGCACCGGGAACAACACCTATTTCTCGGCGACCATACAAAATGGCACCGAAGGAGCTAGCAGAATTGAAGGAGCAGCTGAATGACTTCATGGACAAAGGTTTTATACGCCCAAGGTCATCACCTTGGGGCTGTTCCGCACTCTTCGTGAAGAAGAAGGACGAGACTTTGAGACTATGCGTAGATTATCGTCCACTGAATGCTGTCACTATCAAGAATAAGTATCCACTACCGCGCATTGATATTTTATTTGATCAACTAGTGGATGCTAAGGTATTCTCCAAGATGGATCTTCGGTCCGGGTATCACCAGATAAAAATCCAGGCAGAAGACGTACCTAAGATGGCGTTCTCGACAAGATATGGTCTTTATGAATATCTTGTCATGTCCTTTGGATTGACCAATGCTCCGGCTCATTTTATGTATCTCATGAATTCTGTGTTCATGCCGGAGTTAGACAAGTTCGCCGTGGTGTTCATCGACGACATCTTGGTGTATTCAAAGTCAGAAGAAGAACACGTTGAACATTTGCGTATTGTACTCCAACGCTTGAGAGATCACAAGCTTTATGCAAAGTTCAGTAAATGTGAGTTTTGGATCAGCAAAGTGCCGTTTCTTGGGCATATTATTTCAGCAGAAGGCATCGCTGTGGACCCAAGTAAAATCGAGCAAGTGCTGAATTGGAAATCTCCAACATCTGTTCATGAAGTGAGGAGTTTCCTAGGTTTAGCGGGTTATTACCGGAGATTCATTCCAAACTTCTCCAAAGTCGCTAAACCTATGACGGAGCTGTTGAAGAAAAGCACCAAGTATGATTGGAGCAATTCATGCGAACAAGCTTTTCAAACTTTAGTGAAGTATCTCACTACAGCCCCAGTTTTGGCCCAGCCGGACACCACGAAGCCGTTTGATGTTTATTGTGATGCATCCGGCATTGGTTTGGGTTGTGTGTTGATGCAAGAAGGACGTGTGGTCGCGTATGGATCCCGACAACTCAGGGGTCATGAGCAGAATTACCCGACGCACGACCTTGAACTAGCTGCAGTGGTCTTAGCATTGAAAATGTGGAGACATTATCTACTAGGCAATCTAGTACATCTCTACACTGACCATAAAAGCTTGAAGTACATCTTCACACAGAAAGAACTGAATATGAGGCAGCGAAGATGGCTCGAATTGATCAAGGACTATGAACTTGAAATTCATTACCATCCGGGCAAAGCGAATGTGGTTGCTGATGCACTTAGTCGGAAAGCCCACGTTCACCATTTAGCCATGGCTGCAGATGCAGAAAGAGAACCAAGCCTGCACTTAGTTCCCTATGGATCGCTGTTCAACCTCGCTCTTATTCCTACAATCCGAGATGAGATTGTAGAGGCTCAGAAGAGAGACAGGGGTATGTCTCACATTCGGAGGAGAGTGGACAGCGGTGAGTTGAAGATGTTCCGCAAGGATGAAGATGGTACTCTATGGTTTAACAACCGCATAGTTGTACCCCGGAATATGAAATTGCGGAGGAAGATATTGGATGAAACACATTTATCCAAGTACTCCATTCACCCGGGAAGCAATAAGATGTACCAGGACTTGAAATCTAAGTTCTGGTGGACACGGATGAAAAGAGAAATTGCAAAATACGTATCCGAACGTGATACGTGTCGGCGGGTTAAAGCCGACCAAATGAGGAAATCCGGACCACTTCAACTGCTGAAGGTCCCAGCATGGAAGTGGGAAGACATAAGTACGGACTTCATCGTCAGTTTACCCATGACCAGCAACAAGCATGATTCTATTTGGGTAATCATCGATCGTTTGACCAAGACAGCTAATTTTATTCCAGTCCATACTAAATATGTGGCAAAGAAGTATGCGGAGCTGTTCATCTCGAGAAACGTGTGTTTACACGGGGTTCCCCGCACCATCGTGTCTGACCGAGGTGCGTTGTTCGTATCCAGATTTTGGGAGCAACTGCAAGCTTCCTTGGGAACCAAGTTAATTCGGAGTTCAGCGTATCATCCGCAAACTGATGGTCAAACGGAGAGGATAAGTCAGATTCTGGAGGATATGCTACAGGCATGTGTCATCAATCATGGGAAGAATTGGGATGACCATCTACCGTTAGCAGAATTCTCATATAACAACGGTTATCAATCCAGCATCAAAATGGCCCCGTATGAAGCTCTTTATGGCCGGAAGTGCCGCACACCACTGAATTGGTGTGAGTCCGGCGAGAGAGTGGTCTACGGGATTGATCTTGTGAATGAAGCCAAGGAACGAGTGTGAGTGATCCAAACCAATTTAAAGGCTGCTCAATCTCGGCAGAAAATCTATGCAGACAGAAGATTGATCTGTGCTGAAAACCTCTTCACTTTGACATCGGGGACCACGTTTATCTTCGTGTCTCTCCGATGAAAGGAGTTCATTGTTTCGGAGTGAAGGGAAAGCTTGCTCCGCGATTCATCGGGCCGTTTGCTATCACTGAGATATGTGGACCCGTGGCCTATCGTCTGGAGTTACCGACGTCACTTTCGGGTATTCACAATGTTTTCCACGTCTCTCAACTGCGGAAATGTCTTAAGTACCCAACCGCAGTTCATATGGAGAACATTGAGAATCTTCAACCGGATCTCACTTATTCTGAGTATCCGATACAGATTATCTACGAGAAGACTTGCGCCACAAGAAATCGGACATTGAGATTTTACAAAGTCTTGTGGGATAACCACACCGCTGATGAAGCTACGTGGGAAAGCGAGGAGTACTTGCAACGCAATCATCCAGAGTTATTAGAGGCTTATGTTCAGTAGTCATCCTCCCCGCTTTGTCCATATTCATGAATCTCGGGACGAGATTCTTTTTAAGGGGGGAGGAATGTAAAAGTCCCAAAAACTTGTAAATGGAAAACTTGAGCTATGAATAAAGTTGAGTTTAAATCCAAGAAACGGGACTTGCAAAAACTTTTGTTAATCATATAAGTGTTGGCATGTGCAATAGGACCTTAACTCAGTTGAACCAAAAGGTTCACTTCAAAGAGAAGAGAGCCATTTTCAAAAAGGAAAAATTCAAACTGTTGTTTAAGAAGTGGTATTTACACTGGCCAACTCAAAAATCAGATGGCATATTTGAATTCCTCAGGTCCAAATTATGACGGAGCCAAATTTTGAGAAAATTTAGAGGTGCTTTGATATGAGTATCAAAGGGGCCAATGAATTTCTTTGAAATTTGAATTTAAATTTGAACTGAAGAAAACCATGTCAAAATGCCAAACAGCTTTTGAATCTGAGCTCTTCAGGATTTAAATTTGCATTGTGCCAAATTTGAGAGATATTTGTGGGCAAGTTGGAGGGATAAGGAGGGTGGTCCCACTGGTCAGTGATCCACTGAAGACTTAAACCCGAAGCAATTCTCTCTGTTTCGCTCGAAATGCCGAACGCAGCACGCGCGCCACCGAGGCAGCGTTGCCGCCAGCCCCCGAGCAGCTTCAGAGGCGGTTTCCCTCGCCCTTATCAGCCCCCACCGAGCGAACGTCGCCCCACACAACCGCCTCCCACTACTACCGACGCTATCCCGTGCCCTCCTCGCCGAGTTGCTGCCGCACGGACGAAACCACACAGTTCATCGGCGCCCGGCCGGCCCGACGAGTCCCACGCTGCGCTGAGCCTTTACACAGCATCGCCAGCCCTCACTGAACATGGCCGACGCAAGGCACCGGTGCTAAACCCACGGGAAACTCGGCGTCGAGCTCAGTTTGTCTCCACGGCGCCGAGTGAAGCCGCCGTTGCAAGAATCCGTCGCCCGGCCACCACAGAGCCTCTTCCCTCGAGTTGCAAAAGCAAAAAGGTTCGCCGATACCCCTACTCGCCTCACCGCAACCCCGGCTGCATGTCATGGACGGTGCTCACCGGAATATCATTTTTGCCGTCGACATGCAATAATAACCGAGGGGAGAAAACCGGCAAATTCGTCTCACACGTCGAACCACTCTACACACAACATAGCATACACCTTCTATACCTCCGTGCACGCCCATAGGATCAAGAACCACCGAGAACAATCGAGCAAAGCCGCTGTTCATCAAGTTTTTTATTTTTGCCGGATTTTGACCTAGCCCGACGGTGAGGTCATACTCCCGGCGAGTTTCAGCAAGATCGGAGGTTGGATCCGTGTTCTCCTTGGTGCAGTGGTGCTGTACGAGCAAACGGCGACGTGTTTAGTGCGGTATAGCGCCCTAGCGACATTGCCGGAGGCCCCACAGCCACTATCGCCGTCGCACCTAGGTTTCTGACCGTCGTCGGTCTGAGATAGGCCCGGCAAGGTGTTCCTCACACGAGAATACGTGGGGGCAGCGAGAACCAGCAAGCTCCGAGCACCGGAACCCACTCCAGGCGAGAGCTCCGGCGAGCTCGGCGGCGCGGAAGCACGGGCTGCTGGAGGAAGACGTAGACGGGGGCTGGCCCACGTGTCAGTCTCTGTTACGAGGGTTTAGATCTTCTGTGGCCTCGGATCGAATTGTGGCAACGAGGGAAATACTCTGTGGCCCGTGTGGCTCGGTTTCCAGCGGGCGACACGTGGCCCTGTGGCCCGCAGTCAGAGTTTGAACAATTCTCGGTTAATTTGAATTCCACTTTAATTCAAACTTTGGAGAGCCATAACTTTGTGTAGGAATGTCCAAAAATTGTGAAACAAATTTTGTTGGATTCCTCTCAGAGAGTAATATCCAGTGGTGCAGCCAAATGTTTATGAAAAGCCTTGGATTTGGCTCATTAATTCATTTAAGAAAATATTGTAGGAATTTTTACAGGAGTTCTGTTTATTGGAAAATTCCCAAATTTGTACAGAGCATTCTTCCAAAATTCGTTGAACTCCAGTAAAAATTTCAGAGGCATTGGACCTTATTTGCGTGGTCAAATGATGTGATCATTCCTTATGTCTCTGAAAAATGGGAAAAATGAACAGAGATATTTTCAGCTTTTTCCCAATCCTTCAAAAATCTATATCTCCATGTAGGAAACTCCAAAAATGGTAAAACCAAATCCTATGGACTCAGGACATTTTGTACTTCACAAAAAGTATACTTTGCAGTATAGGAAATCTTAATACCTAGGGGGTAAAGGCAGATTAGTAAAAATCACATAAGGAATTATTGTGATCACCTTGAGCCATTTCATGAGCTCAATTTTTGCACACTGTCTAAATACCTACCATAGAAGCTGTGGTTAAGTTTTCAGCTTCATTGGACCTCTAGAACTTGAGCTACTATCTTTTAGGTTTAAGTGTTCATATAATGGACTTAATCACATGGTGATTATTAGTATCTCCTTTTCACCTAGCTTTCATCATCTCTAAGGTTTAGATCCAATAACAGAAACCTTGCTGTTGTTTATATCTATTAGGTGTGAGTTAACTGGTACAACAGTTTTGAATCATTTTCTAAATTGCTTTTGAATAAATGTGCATACATCATCTTAATAGCACGTGACGTCGACGTTCGACGAGGACTCGACTCTGCAGCGAGGATCCCCATCTCGTGACGAGTTTGGCGGATTCTCCGGAGGAAGACTAACTCCTAGATTCTAACAAAACCGTTGAGCAAGGAAAGCCCCGGTTTGTATATCGTTACTATTTTAAATTTTGCTTTACTTCACCTCATGTTTATTAGAATTGATATTGTGCATTATGTCTAGGATGATTGAAACCCACTTGCATGACTATTACATCCCTGAGTAGAATGTTTAGTGTAGGCTTTGCCTCGTCGTAGATGCTAGGCTAATGTTGTAGCTAGCTCGGTAGAAGTCGAGTAGTAAAAAGCTACTCGGGAGAAAGGTCGAGTAATGGAGTTACTCCCGAGATGTTGATGATAAGAGCACCCTCATAAAAATGAGATAGGGACGGGGATGTTCCTGTAGGATGGAGCGCTCAAGGTTGGTCTCGACCTGCGATGGGTGTGACAATGCTTGAGACCACATTTGGCCTGGACCGGGATGGTAAGGCAAATGTGGAGGTGGAATGTAGCCCCGTCCGTGTCGGTTAAGGACCGTATGTATGCGTCCCTACTGGACAAGATTGAGCTGTACCGGATATATAGTGGGGTATGGGACCCATGAAACCGATGTAACTCGATGGACCGTAATATATAAACTCTTCCATCGCGTGGGAATGGCGTTGAGAAGGCGGGAGGTGTAAATCCTTTAGCGGGCAACTTCGACGTGTCCGCGTAGAGGACCATCCTGCTCGGCGCGAAGCGTTTTTCTATGTCGGGGTGTCGTGTGAAAGATTGCTGCATACAACGTAAGAAAGAGCTCTTGAGAGAGTATTTCGAGGCGGGTGTATGTGTCGTGTATTCTGGGTTGTTATTGATTTGAATCACCGTCGCTCGAGGAAGAGGATTGAGCATACTTGCCCACTGCGCCGTGACTTAGTAAGAAGAGGAACTAAGTCTCTTAACTTGCTGTTTGTGGATTAATCACTGTATTGGAACATTGACTGAAGTAGATATAGAGCCAACTAAATTTCATCTCCACCTTAGGCTAGCAACATCGGGATAAGCGTTTCTTGTTTGATTGTGGACTTCCCATGTTGTGAGGCGTGAGGACCACTAAAATGAAGGCTATAAGAATCTGAATATAAGGATCAAGTTTAGTCAAGCTGCATTTTGCAAAATCCTGTTCCTACTATCTTACTACCCCTGCATTTAGAGTTACATGTTTAGGAGTGACGGTTAAGTCTTGCTAAGCCTTAGTGCTCACGGTTGCTTCTGAGTTGTTTTTGCAGGTAGCGGCATGCTTGCTATAAAGGGGGTTGTTCAGTGAGACGATGAACCTCACGGTTTATTCAACTCATCAGAAACCTAGCCGCTGCCTTTCTTTGGTGAAGCTAGTAGGAAGCGTTCACGGGATGAACGACTTCTTTTCGGCATAGATAGGGTCGAGAGTGAGTAGATTGTCTAGCAAATTTTAATTTCCGCTGCGTGTGTACATTATGTTGTAAAAGAAATTATCTTGAGTAACAAAATGGTTTCTGTTATGTTCTTGTCATCTTTTCGTGCATGCTGTTGGGTGCCGCATCGCACGGCACCACCCACTGCGATTCCCGGGCGTGGCTCCTTCAAATGAATGGCTGGTTGAGACTTGATAAATGGTTAATTATGATGAAAGAATGTTGCTGATTACTTGGTTATATTGGGATTTAATTCATTTAGACTTAGTTTCTGTTTTTACCATGTTTGTGAAATAAAATTTGCTTGCTGCAATGAGCCTTTTAACTCCATACCTTGTTGTAAGCTACATGTCATACTTTTCCCACACTTGCTGAGTACGACATGTACTCACCCTTGAATTACCACATAAACATCAGCTACAGAAAATGAGTACTTCGAGGACCATGTGGAGTACTAGGCATGCGAACTACCGTCAACATGCCTGCGGAGTTGAAGATTGGATCCTGCTATTTAGTTATTTCCGCTGTCGTTTAGAGACTTCCACTGCAAGAATAAGCTAGAGATTCATGAGTGAGACTTTAAGTCATTGTAATAAAGTACTTAAACACTATTTATTCGTGGTTATATTCTGAATTCAGTTTGTGTATTACATGTGTATGTGTGATGAACATCCTGGGAACACATATGTATTCACTTGGTTCTATTTTTGGAAATGGGTGTCACAATGCTTGACTGCCTCAGCTATAAATATGTAACCCCAACCCCTAGGTTGGGCATGGCATTATGTGTGGAATGAAACAAGAAAAATTTCCCAACTCCTAGTGTCATCCTCTCTATGAGAGTAACACTTCAGATACTAACAAGTGGTATCAGAGCCGTTCTATCATGTAGCCTAGACATCTCCTGATCATCTCCTTCCCACGCCTCTCTTTGTCTTCAGTCGGCAGCAATAACACCGGTTGTTTCAACTCATTCCTCCTCTTCTGCACAGACGAGCAACAGCTTGTCTGAGACAACCTCTTCCCCACACAACACTACCCCACTAGCGCGCCATGTCCGAAGGACAGTCTCAGCACTCGGTCGCTTCGAGCGCGCGACATCGGCAGGAGGCCGAGGTTGCCGCGGCAGAAGAACGCGAGCGAGCAGCGGCAGAGGCTGCAGCGAGGGCGGCGAGGGCGGCGGAACTGGCAGCGGTGATGGCGGAAGTAGAAGCAGCAGCGGCTGCGGATGCAGCGCATGCGGCTGAAAGAGAGCTTGAGGCTCTGCGTGGCGGTAGCGACTGAGGCTCTGATTCTACTGACGGCGGCACCAACGAAGACCTCAGGCTGGTGAGGGAGGTAGCACAACCACAGACGCCACAGTGGGCAGCCACGCATCCCCATGAGTGCAGCGGCTGCAGCCCAGACGGGCGCGGACGTGCCGGTGACGCTCCCGGCGTGGGTGGTTGGGTCGATGGAGATCGAGGCATTTACAGGCGGTGCGACTCTCCCTCCCCGAACAGGTATCATGGTCACCACGGGATCCAGGCCATTGTTAGGGACGTTGGTGTGGCGGATCGGAATCCGCTCATCCAGGATCGCAGAGGGTGGCGCCGCGCGATGCGACACCCGACAGCACACGTCATAAGAACACATTATATTACATGGGAAAAACAAACTGAATGTACAAAGTAGTACACTTCGCAGTTACAACTAGGGTCTTTATTACACAGCGGAAGTTTCTTTTATACAACTCACGCCCGCCTATCTAGCAAAAGTGGTTGCCCAGCCCTAGGGCAACCCACACTAGCTGCACTCCTCAGCTCAGCGCGGCGTGTACGGCTCCCACTCAGCCGTGGTCCCCGACGGAGGGTAACCCTCGCCGGTGGACTCGTACTCCGAGTCCGTGGGTGGATCCTCACCTGAAAAACACTTAAGCAGCAACCGTGAGCACGAAGGCTCAACAAGGCTTTACCGACTCACCTAAGCATGAAACTCTACATGAGGTGTACCATGACATAGGGTAGCAATGTTGCAGCAAATGGACACGCCTACAAGTTCATCCTTAGTTCAGCTTTTAGCAACAAGTTAACGGTTCATGAAGATGAAATTTAGTGAGCAATATTTGGTGGCACACATGTAGCAATACAATTATATCATAACAGCAATGTGGAATCATAACATTTCATTCATTAGTCTACGTTACGACGCAGTGAACAAGCGGTACTCATCATCGCGAGGGATGGCGAATCGACTCGATATACACCTGCAGGGAAACCCAAAGATCACGTCACGTACGCCCACCCGTGGAGCTGCACAGCACGCTCACTCGATGTCGTACGGGACAACCTTTCACCCAACAGCCCAAACGTCGAACCGGTCGCAGCGAAATGAGCAGGAGGTTCCCCACACGGAGCATCTCTCTATGCCCATTGGCAGATTTCCACCTGGCTTCCCTCAGCCTACACCTATAAATCGGTGCGTTATGCCTCGACGCCCGGAGGTTTAGGCTACATCGGTTTATCGGGGCCCATATATCCGATATGCTTTCGGTACGTTCAATACTTGTTCAACAGGGCCGCACACGGATCGGTCCTCAATCGACACGGGCAGGGCTGCGCACACAAGACTCCCTCTTGCTGCGCCCTAGCCCCTGCCTAGTCTCATTTTCATTACTAAAGTGATCTCACGTCACTCAACCGAACCCGTGTGTCCCAAGCCTATCTCGCGAGTAGACTCCAACTACTCGACTTGTACCGAAGTCCTATGACTCATTAAGCATAGCCTGTCTACTCGAGGTCTTAGACACTACCCTCACTCTTAGGGAAAAATTCTGGTTATGCAAGTGGGGTTCCATCCATCCTATACCTAATGCACAAACATACTTCATATGACACATGTAAACAAAGTAAAACTTATAAAAAGGTTAATGCAAACCGGGGCTTGCCTTTTTGCTGCTGGTAAGTAGTTAGCTCTTCTTCCGGAAGGAGGAAGTCCATCACTTCCGGAGTCTCTTCTTCAATGGCTACACGTTATTGAAAGACTACATGTAAATTTAAATGCAAAGTGCATACAAGTTTGTTGTAAGGTTACTGCTATTAGTTCTAATAACCAGTTATAACAACTGGAACTCTGTTTAAGAATTTAAAGATGAACTGGTGTTGGTGATTTGGCTTAGACTTAATCACATGGTTAAATGCTCAGTGGTTTTCCCCCCTTTTCCATATTAATCCCTCAAGTGGTTAAACAGGACAGGGGTGATCCAGAGCTCCAATGGAGCTGAGAATTTTTGTATGAGTTTCCTATCACAAGAAAACTCTCTGGACCAAACACTAGCACTTTTCATGGAGTGGTTTGCTCAGAATAATTCTCTTAGCAAATAAACAAAGAAGAATTAATTCTGAGATAATATCCCTGTTCATGCCCAACTTAGTGAACTACAATTTCAATTATAGCTCATGGAGTTTGCATGAATTTTCCTAGCATTTTTGGAGCTAAGACTTGCCCAGAAATGAATTTCCAAGTTTTGGAAATTCTCTGAAAATGTTTCTGTATTCAAATGAACACAGCATCTTCAAATTTGAATTGTTCTGACCAAATCAACTCCAAATGGTCTGAACCTTTTACAGGGGTTCACTAATGTACTAAAGAACATTCTGGTAAAATTTGGGGATTTTTGGATGCACCAAACTCCCTCTAAAGTTCTTTTGCTAAAAGGCTTTAAAGAATTTTCCTGAATTAATTAATGGGTTTCATACAAATTGGGTTTCAGATTTGGATTGAACTCAGAATTCTGAGTTCAGCAAAATTTGGTTCATCGCATTTGGAGTTTCCTAGCCAAAGTTCTATGCCTTTGAAGTTTGAACTAAAACTGGAAATTCCAAAAATGTTTAAATCCTGCGGGTGGGTCCACCGCACACGTGTCGACCGCTGGAGCCAAGCCACACGGGGCCACAGACTCCTTCCTGCGCGGCCGCACTGGATCCTGGACCGCAGAGAATCCCGCACGCTACCTCCAGCCGCTGACACGTGGGGCCTCCCCCCTTCTTCTTCCTACGGCCACCCGCGCAATCCCGCCGCCGAGCTCGCCGGAGCTCTCGCCAGAGACGGGTTCCAGCCTTCGGAGCTTGCTGATTCTCGCAGCCTGTGCCTAACTCGACTCGGAGAACACGCTGGTGCCCTCACCGGAGCTTGACAACGGCCGGAACAGTGCTCCCGACGGCAACAGCGGCCGGGAGCTCACCGGCGACGTCAAACTCAGCATCCCCTGCACCTTTTTCGATGCGGTTTGCTCGGGGTGCTCCGCTGACACCCGCTGATCATGGATATGGGCATCGATCCCTGTGAAAACGGCTGCAACTATGACCTCATCGGTGACCTAGGCCGGATATCGGCCGTGCTCAAAAAACATCGAAGAATCGTCACCCTAGCCCAGGTTCTTACGGGTTTTCAATCCTAGGTGGTCGTGGCAGTGTGTAGATCGTGTGTTTAGCTCGGCACGCCCGGTGATAAGCCAACACCCGTGAATTTTTGGATTTGGTGGAGCTCGGCCTTAAGAACCCCGTAGCGTTCCCGGAAGAAATTCTCCCCCGACGGTGCATGAAATGCCGAATGGTAAGGATCAGCAGAACCAGCACCTTGTGGCGGTCGTTTCTAGTGTTGAGCGTCGGGCACGAGGAAGCCTGTGCTGTCCGGGCGCTGGCGATCAGAGGGCGGCGACTCCGGGTGCGCTGTTTCGGATGTGGGCGGGTGGAACCGAGAGAATGGGGAGGGGATTCACGCCGACCAGGGTGCGATCTCGTGTTTTGTAGCCGGCGCCCTCATCCCCCCGAGCAGGAGGAGGCGCGGTGGCCGCGTTGGGACGGGGTCGACCCCGTGCGCTGTCGGCCGCAGGGTGTTCGACCGCGTGCCCGAGTCAGTTTGCTCCCCAGGGTGGCTGACCAGTGGGCCCTCTTCTCCCGTCTAATTCTTTCTCCCCCTTTCTTTTGTAAATATCCCAGCTACTGAGAATTGAATGGGAGACTTAGCCCCCAAGTATTGGTCTGAATTTGGGTTCTCAAATTTAACTTTGTTGGGTTAAATTTGCTTCATGTTTAAACTGAAATTCAAATTCAGTTTTGAATTATTGCAAATTTAGCTCCCGGCAAGATGAAATCCAATAGGGATGAAAATTGGTGGGCTAACTCAGAAAAATGTGCTGAGTTTGAATATGAAGCTAACTTTTGAATTTTAGTGATGAAAGTTGCGGCAGTTTGAATTTACATTAAAAATTGGCCTCCTTTTCAAATACCTCCAAAAGTGCCTCAAAAAGTGTTGGGTTTGCATGAAACTTGGCTTGAACCCTCCCAAGACTTTTTAAGTCCTAGGGGTGAGCTCAACCTCTCTTGTTCATGTGTACAAATCCTACTTTGTGAAAGTGAAGGCTTTCCCCTCTAATTACCCTTTTGATGGAGGTTACTTGCTCTTCACACTTTTTCCTAAGATATCCACAATAAAAACTGTGGTGTTGTGAGGTGAAGAAAAGTTTTTGCAAGTCCCTTTTCTTGGGCTTTTACATCCCTCCCCCCTTAAAAGAATCTCGTCCCGAGATTACAAAAGAAGAGATAGCGATGTAATAGGGACTTACCTGTGTTGAGAAGTCATGAACTCCGGGTAATTTGAGCGAAGGAATTCCTCGCTCTCCCACGTCGGTTCTTCGGCGGTGTGGTTGCTCCAGAGTATTTTGTAGAACCACAACGTTCTGCTACGCGTGGTCCTGACTTTTTCATCAAGAATGGCCACCGGATACTCATCATATGTTAAATCCGGTTTCAGCTCGCCGATGTCTTCGGTAGGAACAGCAGCTGTATGCTTCCAACATTTTCGCAGTTGCGAAACATGGAAAACATCATGGACACCAGCAAGGGATGCCGGTAACTCCAATTGATACGCCGCTGGTCCACACTTCTCGGTGATGGCATAGGGTCCAATAAAACGGGGAGCGAGCTTCCCCTTCACACCGAACCGGTGCACACCCTTCATCGGAGACACGCGGAGGTACATGTGTTCACCGATGTCGAAGTGCAACGGTCTACGCCTCTTATCAGCGTAGCTCTTCTGCCGGGATTGAGCGGCCTTCAAATTAGCTTGGATCGTCCGAACGCGCTCTTCGGCGTCGTTCACCACATCAACCCCGAACGTGACCCTTTCACCGGACTTGCACCAATTTAATGGGGTGCGGCATTTCCGACCGTAGAGAGCTTTGTAGGGTGCCATCTTGATACTCGCCTGATAGCCGTTGTTGTACGAGAATTCCGCCAATGGTAGGTGATCATCCCAGTTCCTACCATGGTGGATGGCACACGCTCTAAACATGTCTTCTAATACTTGGTTTACCCTCTCTGTTTGCCCATCTGTCTGAGGGTGATAAGCGGAGCTCCTAATCAACTTAGTACCCAATGCAGCGTGTAGCTGCTCCCAAAAGCGAGATACAAATAATGCACCTTGATCTGAGACAATGGTCTTGGGTACCCCGTATAGGCATAGAATCTTTGCTATGTATAGCTCCGCATATTTGCCGGCATTGTAACGTGTATTCACCGGGATGAAGTGAGCCGTCTTGGTTAACCGATCAACGATTACCCATATGGAATCATGCTTGTTGGGTGTTAGGGGTAATCCCACAATGAAATACATGCTCACATCTTCCCATTTCCATGCTGGAATTTTCAGGGGTTGCAACAGCCCTGATTTCTTCATGTGATCAGCTTTCACTCGTCGGCACGTATCACACTCGGATACGTACTTCGCTACCTCCTGCTTCATCCGTGTACACCAAATTTTTTTTTCAAATCCTGGTACATCTTGTTGCTGCCCGGATGAATGGAGTACTTGGACAAGTGAGCTTCAACAAGGATCTTCTTTCTCAACTCCATATCCCGGGGTACGACTATGCGGTCATTGAACCACAGCGTCCCCTCATCATCTTTCCGGAAACATTTAATTTCTCCATTGTCTATCCATCTCCGGAGATGTGCCATGCCTTTATCCGTTTTCTGAGCTGCAATGATGTCCTCCCTAATAGTAGGTATGAGGGCAAGGTTGTACAGCGATCCATAAGGAACCAAGTATAAACTTGGCTCTTCCTCCTCCACGGGTGTAATGGTGAGGTGATGGACATGTGATTTCCGACTCAGCGCATCGGCGACCACATTCGCCTTGCCGGGGTGGTAGTGAATCTCAATTTCATAGTCCTTGATTAATTCTAACCACCTCCTTTGCCTCATATTCAGTTCCTTCTGGGTGAAAATGTATTTCAAGATCTTGTGGTCGGTGTAGAGGTGCACCAGATTCCCCAGGAGATAGTGCCTCCACATTTTTAGCGCCAACACCACGGCAGCAAGCTCAAGATCATGAGTAGGATAATGCTTCTCATGGTTCCGAAGTTGGCATGAGCCATATGCGACCACATGTCCTTCCTGCATCAACACGCAGCCGAGCCCAATACCGGACGCGTCACAGTACACGTCGAAGGGCTTTGTTGTATCCGACTGAGCTAAGACCGGGGCTGTTGTGAGATGCTTCACCAATGCTTGGAACGCTCCTTCACATGCCGTGTTCCAAACATACTTCTTCCCCTTCTTCAGCAATTCTGTCATCGGCTTAGCGAGCTTGGAGAAGCTTGGAATGAATCTCCTATAGTATCCCGCTAACCCGAGGAAGCTTCTGACTTCATGAACTGAAGTGGGAGCTTTCCATTTCAGCACTTGCTCTATTTTGCTTGGGTCAACCGCAATGCCTTCTGCTGAGATGATATGTCCCAAGAATGGCACTTGGCTGATCCAAAACTCGCATTTACTGAACTTGGCGTAAAGCTTGTGATCTCGCAATCGTTGAAGAACGATCCGCAGATGTTCGGCATGTTCGGCTTCTGTCTTGGAGTAAACCAAGATATCGTCGATGAACACTACCACGAACTTGTCCAGCTCCGGCATGAACACCGAGTTCATGAGATACATGAAATGGGCTGGAGCATTTGTGAGAACAAAGGACATGACAAGATATTCATACAATCCGTATCTCGTCGAGAAGGCCGTCTTCGGGATATCCTCCGCCCGGATCTTGATCTGGTGATATCCAGAGCGAAGGTCCATCTATGAGAACACACTTGCACCCACAAGTTGATCAAACAATATGTCGATGCGGGGCAGTGGGTACTTATTCTTGATGGTGACGGTGTTGAGCGGCCGGTAATCCACACACAGCCTCAAGGTTTCATCTTTCTTCTTCACGAACAGCGCCGAGCATCCCCAAGGAAAGGAACTCAGCCTAATGAAACCCTTGCTCAACAGATCATTGAGCTGTTCTTTCAGTTCCGCCAGCTCATTTGGAGTCATCTTGTATGGTCTCCGTGATATGGGCGTAGTCCCGGGTGCGAGCTCAATCTTGAACTCGACATCCCGCTCAGGTGGCATGCCCGGTAGATCATCCGGAAACACGTCGGGATACTCCCGGACTACGGGGATGTCCTCCAACTTGAGAGCTTCAGTATTGTTGATCACTGAAACTTCCCGGACTGGATTATCTAATAAGAGGGACTGCGGACGGTGTAATGGGGAGTTGAGGTGAACCGTCCGTGATAAGGTTTCGAGCACAGCGCCATGGTAACTTAGCCATGACATTCCCAAGATTGCATCAATCTTCTGCCCCTGAAGGATAATCATAGTGGTGGGATATATCTTCCCACCTAAGCACAGTGGTGCCTTGGAACCATCATCGTTGCTGAAATCTTTCCTCCCGGTGAGCAGATCATATACGAACACTCGGTTGGAAAGGCTTCCAGCTGATGCTTAACCATGTACGATGCACTTATAAAGTTGTGGGTTGCACCAGAATCGAACAATATGACGATGGCTTGATGGTTGAGAGTAAACGTATCCGCCAGCACGTTGTCTCCCTCTGGGGCGTCCTCATTGTCGAGGTTGCGGACGCCCCCAGTCCGCTGACAAACCTTCTTGACCGGAGGTCAGCCTCGAGCACCGCCCTGGAACTGGGCTTGCCCGCTGCTCTGCTGCCCCTGGGGACAGTCCTTCGCGAAGTGGCCCGCCTGGCCACACGTGAAGCAGGTGAAACGGGGCGGTCCCCCGCTGATCGGTGGACGGAATCCCGGGGCGCGTAGTGGCGGTGGAAACACCCGGGGTACCGTCTGCTGCTGCTGCTGCTGCTGTCTTGGTGGTGGCATCGGCGGACGGAACGGAGGTGCCTGAAAGGGACGTCCCCCGAACTGCCGAGGTCGCGCCGGTGGACGCCACTGCTGTCCGGATGGTGTCCGATACACCATACGGTACTTCTGAGGCACGCCACCACCGCTGCTAGGTGGAGCGCTGCGCTTCCTCTGCTCAGCTGCCAACTCCCGCTGAGCGTCCTCCTGCGTGATCGCGGCATTGACTAGGTCGTTGAATGTGCCGCGATTCCACTGAACGAGGTGCATCTTCATTTCGGGGTGTAACCCCCGATAGAAATGTTCCCGCTTCTTCTCTTCCGTGGAGATATAATCTGACGCGTATTGCGCCAGATGGTTGAAGGCACGGGAGTAGTCATGGGCACTCCTCCCGCCCTGGTTCAGCTCCAAGAATTCTTGGAACTTCCTCTTCATTATTCCGGGAGGGATGTGGTAGGCGCGGAACGCCTCCCGGAACTCTTGCCATTCCACGGCATGGGCAGCCGGACGTGAGGCGACATAATTCGCCCACCACGCACCAGCGGCACCGTGGAGTTGCTGCGCTGCGAACAGAGTCTTCTGCCGCTCCGTACATTGGAGCAGCCCGAACTTGGACTCGATGGTCCGCAGCCAGTTGTCCGCCTCTAGTGGTGCTTCGGCTTCGGTGAACACTGGAGGGTGCGTACTCATGAAATCCGAGTACGACACTTCGCGGGGATCACGAGGCCCTCTGTCTTGACGTCCCCCCGCCTGGGACGTATTCTGCACGATCGTGCGGAGCAGGTCGGTCTGCTCCTCACGACCTCCCACCAGTGCCGCGATCACATCAGCTAGAGTAAGCAGAGGAGGCGGTGGTGGTTGCTGCTGCGGGGTGCTGTCGTAGGCCGGTGGCTGGGAGTCCTCGCCTCCACCTTGGCTAGAGCCACCAACCTCGTGCGTGGTCCTAGTGCGAACCATCTGCAACCATACGACAATAACATCAGTCCCGCAACAAATTGCATGCAGTCCAATAAAAATAGGCGTAAACACAATGACAATAATTCATGCCATACATCTCGTATGTAGATAATGTAATAACTTTGCACAAGCTACACCATTACCAGACCAAACACAAGCTAGTTTAATCCAACTTGATGAACCTCCTCTTTGGAAGCTCACCATAACTAGGTTTGGTCACTACGAGACATTACCATCGCGTTGTCATCACGTATACCACCCTTAGGGTACAACACCCTCTCCAATGAGTTCAACTGTCATTCTTCTGTCCGAATGACCAGTTTCTACCTATTCCAAATTTTGATCTGGTTCTGGGCATTTTCATGACTCAAGCTGAACACCAAAGTTAAAGTTAACTTCATTATCTTTCCAATGAGTATTCATTTGCCCCCAGATCAGCTTTGGTTAAAAAGTTATGCCAATTCAAAGTCAGCAGAATTTCTGGAAGAATTTTAACAGCACCTCCCTTGGAAGTTACTGTTTTCAACTCTGATTTCCACTAAATTCTGTGCGGAAATTTCAGGAACTTTGAATTGCAAAGATGTCACATATCTTCTACTCTTTCTAAGGATGTATTATATGACAATTTTAGATTTTTCTACTGGGAGTTATGTTTGAAAAACAGAACAGTTCAGAGAATGTTTTACTCTGCCCTGGTTCTGGACAGTTTACATTCCTCTGGGATTTCAGCCATCTTAAGGTGTGTTTCAGCTCTGGAAGTCTACAACAAAGTTGTAGGGTACTCAAATACCTTTCCAGAACTATATGCCCCACCTCCCTGAGCTAAAAGACCTGTGAGTTATGCTCTGTTGAAGATCAGCAACTTGCTGCCCAAAACAGAGCACTCTGTTTTTCAGTCTTTTGGAACTACACTCAACAGCCTCCAATTTTTCTACCCAAACAGGGTCCTAAATGTTGAACCTAGTGATTTTAATTCCTTGTTATCATTTTTCTCATGCATACGCCTACAATATCTCGGTACTACGTTCCTCACAAAAGAAAATCCTAACCGGATTATACCGGCATATACGTCTCAAGTGTGGCACTAAGCGGTCTCTCGCACACGTTTACTACACGAATACATACGTGGTTAGTACCTGCAGAAGACCACACAATAGTGGTGCACTCAAGGGTTTTGTTTCCATTTCAGGCAGTACCATATTTAAAAGTAAATACAAACGCCCGTATCATTGTCATACGGCCGTCCTTGAGCTAGGTCACGTCTCAAGGTACGTGATCGTGTTTCAACACCACACGACGGGGAACCCGAGTATGTCATGAATGGGTCATCACGGTTGGGAATGTTATCAACCCAACGGATACCACCTACTGGCAGGGCACGCCGATGGCAAGCGCTGCGTATGTCCTCCTGGGCTATTTCCAGACGAACACACTCTCGCATTACTGACCACGCGATGGGGTCTCGACTTACTTGCCTAATGCACGCTAGGGATCAGCGTTTCATATGAACTCAGGAACATGAAGAGTCCAAGAGTTTCATATTGACGTCTCAAACAAAGCTGTGAGACAAATCCCTGAACCACGTTCCTCGTCAGGGGGAGCTAACCGAAATTGTACCGCTTTCGGTGGCGTTCCTTACCAAACTTACCAGAGCGTAGGTGCGTCGTTACAATAATTGAAATTCAGAATTATAACACATAGGTTAGTCTTTGCCACTTTAAGTAACTATGCTAATGTAGTCCTTACTTGGGCCAGCTACCGATTCCTCACCGTAAACCTAAGTTTTCCCATAATACGGTCCTTAAGTACTGTGCTATCCCCAATGGAGCTCTGATACCAGGCTGTGGCGGACCGGAATCCGCTCATCCAGGATCGCAGAGGGTGGTGCCGCGCGATGCGACACCCGACAGCACACGTCATAAGAACACATTATATTACATGGGAAAAACAAACTGAATGTACAAAGTAGTACACTTCTCAGTTAGAACTAGGGTCTTTATTACACAGCGGAAGTTTCTTTTATACAACTCACGCCCGCCTATCTAGCAAAAGTGGTTGCCCAGCCCTAGGGCAACCCACACTAGCTGCACTCCTCAGCTCAGCGTGGCGTGTACGGCTCCCACTCAGCCGTGGTCCCCGACGGAGGGTAACCCTCGCCGGTGGACTCGTACTCCGAGTCCGTGGGTGGCTCCTCACCTGAAAAACACTTAAGCAGCAACCGTGAGCACGAAGGCTCAGCAAGGCTTAACCGACTCACCTAAGCATGAAACTCTACATGAGGTGTACCATGACATAGGGTAGCAATGTTGCAGCAAATGGACACGCCTACAAGTTCATCCTTAGTTCAGCTTTTAGCAACAAGTTAACGGTTCATGAAGCTGAAATTTAGTGAGCAATATTTGGTGGCACACATGTAGCAATACAATTATATCATAACAGCAATGTGGAATCATAACATTTCATTCATTAGTCTACGTTACGACGCAGTGAACAAGCGGTACTCGTCACCGCGAGGGACGGCGAATCGACTCGATATACACCTGCAGAGAAACCCAAAGAGCACGTCACGTACGCCCACCCGTGGAGCTGCACAGCACACTCACTTGATGTCGTACGGGACAACCTTTCACCCAACAGCCCAAAATTCAAATTGGTCGCACCGAAACGAGCAGGAGGTTCGCCACACGGAGCATCTCTCTATGCCCGTTGGCAGATTTCCACCTTGCTGCCCTCAGCCTACACCTATAAATCGGTGCGTTATGCCTCGATGCCCGGAGGGTTAGGCTACATCGGTTTATCGGGGCCCATATATCCGATATGCCTTTGGTACGTTCAATACTTGTTCAACAGGGCCGCACATGGATCGGTCCTCAATCGACACGAGCAGGGCTGCACACACAAGACTCCCTCTTGCTGCGCCCTAGCCCCTGCCTAGTCTCATTTTCATTACTAAAGTGATCTCACGTCACTCAACGAAACCCGTGTGTCCCAAGCCTATCTCGCGAGTAGATTCCAACTACTCGACTTGTACCGAAGTCCTATGACTCATAAGTATAGCCTGTCTACTCGAGGTCTTAGACACTACCCTCACTGTTAGGGAAAAATTCTGGTTATGCAAGTGGGGTTCCATCCATCCTATACCTAATGCACAAACATACTTCATATGACACATGTAAACAAAGTAAAACTTATAAAAAGGTTAATGCAAACCGGGGCTTGCCTTGTTGCTGCTGGTCAGTAGTTAGCTCTTCTACCGGAAGGAGGAAGTCCAGCACTTCCGGAGTCTCTTCTTCAATGGCTACACGTTATTGAAAGACTACATGTAAATTTAAATGCAAAGTGCATACAAGTTTGTTGTAAGGTTACTGCTATTAGTTCTAATAACCAGTTCTAACAACTGGAACTCTGTTTAAGAATTTAAAGATGAACTGGTGTTGGTGGTTTGGCTTAGACTTAATCACATGGTTAAATGCTAAGTGGTTTTCCCCCCTTTTCCATATTAATCCCTCAAGTGGTTAAACAAGACAGGGGTGATCCAGAGCTCCAATGGAGCTGAGAATTTTTGTGTGAGTTTCTTATCACAAGAAAACTCTCTGGACCAAACACTAGCACTTTTCATGGAGTGGTTTGCTCAGAATAATTCTCTTAGCAAATAAGCAAAGAAGAATTAATTCTGAGATAATATCCCTGTTCATGCCCAACTTAGTGAACTACAATTTCAATTATAGCTCATAGAGTTTGCATGAATTTTCCTAGCATTTTTGGATCTAAGACTTGCCAGAACTGAATTTTCAAGTTTTGGAAATTCTCTGAAAATGTTTCTGTATTCAAATGAACACAGCATCTTCAAATTTGAATTGTTCTGACCAAATCAACTCCAAATGGTCTGAAACTTTTACAGGTGTTCACTAATGTACTAAAGAACATTCTGGTAAAATTGGGGGATTTTTGGATGCACCAAACTCCCTCTAAAATTCTTTTGCTGAAAGGCTTTAAAGAATTTTCCAGAATTAATTAATGAGTTTCATACAAATTGTGTTTCAGATTTGGATTGTACTCAGAATTCTGAGTTCAGCAAAATTTGGTTCGTCGCATTTGGAGTTTCCTAGCCAAAGTTCTATGCCTTTGAAATTTGAACTAAAACTGGAAATTCCAAAAATGTTTAAATCCTGCGGGTGGGTCCACCGCACACGTGTCGACTGCTGGAGCCGAGCCACACGGGGCCACAGACTCATTACCGTGCAGCCACACTGGATCCTGGACCGCAGAGAATCCCGCACGCTACCTCCAGCCGCTGACGCGTGGGGCCTCCCCCCTTCTTCTTCCTCCGGCCACCCGCGCAATCCCGCCGCCGAGCTCGCCGGAGCTCTCGCCGGAGAGGGGTTCCGGCCTTCGGAGCTTGCTGATTCTCGCCGCCTGTGCCTAACTCGACTCGGAGAACACGCTTGCTCCCTCACCGGAGCTTGACAACGGCCGGAACAGTGCTCCCGACGGCAACAGCGGCCGGGAGCTCATCGGCGACGTCAAACTCAGCATCCCCTGCACCTTTTTCGATGCGGTTTGCTCGGGGAGCTCCGCTGACACCCGCTGATCATGGATATGGGCACCGATCCCTGGGAAAACGGCTGCAACTACGACCTCATCAGCGACCTAGGCCGGATATCAGCTGTGCTCAGAAAACTTCGAAGAATCGTCACCCTAGCCCACGGTTCTTACTGGTTTTTGATCCTAGGTGGTCGTGGCAGTGTGTAGATCGTGTGTTTAGCTCGGCATGCCTGGTGATAAGCCAACACCCGTGAATTTTTGGATTTGGTGGAGCTCGGCCTTAAGAACCCCGTAGCGTTCCCGGAAGAAATTCTCCCCCAACGGTGCATGAAATGCCGAACGGTAAGGATCAGCAGAACCAGCACCTTGTGGCGGTCGTTTCTTGTGTTGAGCGTCGGGCATGAGGAAGCCTGTGCTGTCCGGGCACCGGCGATCAGAGGGCAGCGACTCCGGGTGCGCTGCTTCGGATGTGGACGGGTGGAACCGAGAGAATGGGGAGGGGATTCACGCCGACCAGGATGCGATCGCGTGTTTTGTAGCCGGCGCCCTCATCCCCCCGAGCAGGAGGTGGCGCGGTGGCCGCGTTGGGACGGGGTCGACCCCGTGCGCTGTCGGCCGCAGGGTGTTCGACCGCGTGCCCGAGTCGGTTTGCTCCCCAGGGTGGCTGACCAGTGGGCCCTCTTCTCCCCTCTAATTCTTTCTCCCCCTTTCTTTTGTAAATATCCCAGCTACTGAGAATTGAATGGGAGACTTAGCCCCCAAGTATTGGTTTGAATTTGGGTTCTCAAATTTAACTTTGTTGGGTTAAATTTGCTTCATGTTTAAACTGAAATTCAAATTCAGTTTTGAATTATTGCAAATTTAGCTCCCGACAAGATGAACTCCAATAGGGATGAAAATTGGTGGGCTAACTCAGAAAAATGTGCTGATTTTGAATATGAAGCTAACTTTTGAATTTGAGTGATGAAAGTTGCTGCAATTTGAATTTACATTCAAATTGGCCTCCTTTTCAAATACCTCCAAAAGTGCCTCAAAAATTGTTGGGTTTCATGAAACTTGGCTTGAACCCTCCCAAGACTTTTTAAGTCCTTGGGGTGAGATCAACCTCTCATGTTCATGTGTAGAAATCCTACTTTGTGAAAGTGAAGGCTTTCCCCTCTAATTACCCTTTTGATGGAGGTTACTTGCTCTTTACACTTTTTCCTAAGATATCCACAATAAAACTGTGGTGTTGTGAGGTGAAGAAAAGTTTTTGCAAGTCCCTTTTCTTGGGCTTTTACAGTTGGTCCCGGCGGTGGGTGGCCTACCCTCACCAAGACCAACTACGTCGAGTGGGCCACGGTGATGAGGATACGGCTCCAAGTGCGGCACATGTGGGAATTAGTCCGGTACGGCGACGTCAACTACTACGAGGATCGACGGGCGCTGGATGCTCTCATTGCTGCAGTACAGCCCGAGATGCAGTTCTCGCTTTCCAATAAGCGGACTACCATGGAGGCCTGGAACGCCATCGCTGCGGCACGCATCAGCAGCGACCGTGCCCGCAAGACCACACTGCAGGCACTCCGCAAGGAGTGGGAGAACCTGACCTTCAAACCAGGTGAGGATGTTGATGACTTTGCTCTCCGTCTCAACACTCTACTGCAGAAGATGGTGCAGTTCGGCGATGACACCTACAACGAGGAGAAAGCCATCGAGAAGCTCTTCCGTTGCATCCCCGAGAAGTACAAGCAGATCGCTCGCTCGATCAAGTCTCTGCTGGACCTCTCCACGATGTCGATCGAAGAGGAGATAGGCCGCCTCAAGGTCATCGACAGCAACGAATCTCAGCCTCTCTCGGGGCCTATCACCATCGGCGGGAAGATACATCTCACTCGGGAGCAGTGGGAGGCCTACCAAGGTGACGGGAAGAAGGGGGAGCCCTCCTCCTCGAAAGGCGGCCGCAAGCACGGCAAGCCAAGCAAGGGGTGCGGAGGTGCCCAAGCCGGGACGCATAGACGTGCTGAGGGTGGCGCCCACGGAGGCGCCCAGGGCGGCGCCGCCGGCACCCGGAAGCCAGCACGAGACGACACCTGCCACAACTGTGGCAAACTTGGTCATTGGGCCAGGGGGTGTCGGAAGCAACGACATGGCCAGTGACGCGGACCCGTCAACTGAGACAGGCCACTCGCCCGGGAATCGCATTGGGTGGTGCCGTGTTGTGCGGCACCCAACAGCACACATATGAGGAACAATGTATTACATAAAACAATAGCGGAAGCTTACAAGTTTTTCTTTGTAAATACTTTACATCAAGTAACTACAGCGGAAGTCTATATCAACTCACGTCGAATAACTAAGAGCACTCGAGATGAAGTCCAGCCCGCGGACCCCTCTCGCTAGCAACACGAAGACAATAGCAGCGGCTGGGTTCTCCCTGTTTTAAACGACTCGGAAGTCTCCGAGTCTCACCGGACAACCTTCTTCCTAGCGTCGATGTTAACATACAAAACCACTTATATAGCAAGCGTGAGCACATAGGCTCAGCAAGACTGATCCGTCTCTCCTAAACAAGAAACTCTACATGCACGACGGTTGCAATTGGGTTAGCTAGATTTGCATAAAGGACTCGCCTAAAGTTGATCCTTAACTTTCAGGTTTTAAGCCTCATTGTGCAAACCTTGAGCCGAAAAGCATCGCAACTCCACAATCAAACAAGAAACACTTTGTTGCGATGCTCCATGCACAAAGTGAAAGTAAAGTTTAATGCGCCTATCTCTAATTCAATCATGGTTGCAATACAAGTTACAGCACAGCCTTATCAAGTTCAAAGATAACCAGTTCCAGTTGTTACTACGTCAAGACGCTGTGGGCAAGTATGCTCATATGACCGCGAGCGACGGTGATTCAAATCAGTACACGCCCGGACTACATGACACGTACACCCATACTCTGAGTTGCCAGAAGCAACCTCGACTGACGTTGTACGCGGCCACCTTTCTCAAGATCTTCCACATTGGACGCAGTCCAACTGCCCCGAGTACGCAAGCTCCCTCAAGGTACATACCCGCAGTGGTACGTTCTTAAGCGAGGTACCTCCTGCTACCCTGACACCGAAAGCATAAGGCAGTTGGAAAAGTTCCACTATGGATCTCCCAAGGTACATCGGTTTCCTGGGTCCCATATAGCCAGTATGCGCCTGGTACACAACTCAAACTTGTCCAACAAGGCCAAGCACGGACGGGCCTTAACCACACAGGCAGGGCTATGCACGCACGGCCTGCAACCTGCTGCATCTAAACCTCCCTGCCCGGTCTCCATTTCTTATGTGTGAACTTTCCTCATCTTTTCTAATTCGGACCCGTTCCGAGTAAACCAGCCCTAAACTCGCGAGTAGCTTCCAACTACTCGACTTCTACCGGACCTTTCCTACTAACATTTAGCGTAGCCAAATCAACTTGAGGAGGTGCTATTCTACCCTTTCTCTCTTAGGTATTTCTGGTCATGCAAGTGGGGTTTCAATATCATCTAGACCTAATACAATCAACGATGCAAAGCTACAATCTCTAAAAATGGAAATGCTTTATAAAACTGTTCAAATGCAAACCGGGGCTTGCCTGTTTTGCAGATGACTAAGGTTACAATCAGTTAGTGACGATCACTTGGAGCTTGATCACTTGTTTTCCCCCATCCTTGATCTTCACTTCAAGTCCTTCTCCCCTTCTTCACGTATATGCTACACGATATGATCACCATATGTATTTAATTGAAAAGCTTTTGCTAATCAGATCAAATGACAGTTTTAAAACTGGAACTCTGTTCAAGAATTTAAAATGACACTGGTGCTAGTGGTTTGGGTTGGGTTTAAACACCATGATCAAATGTTGAGTGCTTTTCCCACTTAAGTGTTGATCACCTTAAGAGATCACACATGACAGTGGTGATCCAGAGATCTAATGGAGCTGAGAATTTGTATGTGAGTTCCTTGTCACAAGAAAGTCCTCTGGACCAAATTTTTGCACTTTTCAGTGAGTGGTTTATTCAGAACAAATCTCTAAGTGTTTAACCAAAGATGAATTAATTCTGAGTTAATACCCATGTTCATGTCAAACTCAGTGGACCACAATTTCAATTGTATTCATAGAGCTTGCATGAATTTTCCTAGGATTTTTGGAGCTAAGAATTGCCCAGAACTGAATTTACAAATTTTGGAAATTCTCTGAAAATGTTTCTGTATTCATTTGAACACAGTAACTTACAATCTGAATTCTCCTGACCAAAACAACTCCAAATGAGCTGAAACTTTTACAGGAGTTTAAGAACACCCAAAATAATATTCTGGCAAAATTTGAGGATTTTTGGATAAACCAAACTCACTCTAAAATTCTTTTGCTGAAAAGATTTAAAGAAATTTTCAGAATTAAATAAAGACTTTCATACAAATTGGGTTGCATATTTGGATAGAGTTTGTCAATCTGAATCTAACCCAAGTTGAATCACTAAATTTTGAGTTTCCTAGCAAAAGTTATGCTCTTCTAAAGTTTGGAGAAAAATCTTGAATTTGAATAAATTCGGGAAAAGTTTAAACCTGACTGTGGGACCAGGGGACACGTGTCTGCTGCCGGGAGCGCACAACACGGGGTCACAGGGTTATTTCCCGCGCTGTTACAATCGATCCCGCACCACAGAGTATCCAGCCCCCTCTCCCGAGTCGCTGACAGGCGGGACCGGCGAGGTCGTCTTCAACCTCCCGCTCCCGCGTGACCCCGCCGCCAGGCTCGCCGGAGTAGCTCCGGGATCGGTCGTCCGGCCACCCCTGACGCTGAAACTCGCCGCCAGCCCCTAATTCAATGAGAGGAACACGCTGGTAGGGTTTTCTTGAGCTTGCAGGGTCCGTAAACTAGCCCGCGATGGCGCATCGGCTCGGATGAAGTCCGGCGATGTCGCCCCGTTGAGCTAGCCCGCAAAAAGCTTCCTAGAAAGGCTCTACAGCACCAGTGGAGGTTGTCCATGCTCGGCATGGCCGCACATGGGCTCGGAAACGGCTCTAACCTAGGGTTCACCGTGCACCCGCACCTTCCCGCCATAGCCGCCGTCGTAAAAAGTGAAATTGCACCGTGCACAGCGTGTTTCGTGCGAGGTTTCAAAAGAGAACTGGTGCGCCTACATGTCTAGCCTGTGCGTGAGAAGTTTCGTGGTGTGTAAACATAAATCAATCGGGAATTTAGCAGACTCATACCCGAAGGTCGGTTTACACCGGCCGGAGTGAATTCCCGAAATTCGTCGGCCAGGGGCGGAGACAAGCTCTGTGCTTCGGGTGGAAGCTGCACGGAGCTCCTACGCATCCAAAAGTGGCCTTGCTCGGTCGTGACACACTCTGGTTGAAGCTGTCCACGAGAGCACGTTGTCGCCGTTGTGTGCCGGTCGCCGCGGGAACCGCTTTATCTCGGTTTGGGAGGGCGGAACTCACGTTGGAGTGGCACGAGGACGTCGGAGGGAAGTCTGTGGTGCTGCTTGGTCGCTCGGCCGAGGCTCGTGTGCGAGCTAGGCGATGGCCGATCGACGTGCCCGATCGTCGGCCGCTCGGTCTGTTTTTCTTGCTCGAGGAGGAAGAACAGGCCCGAGGCTTCGGGGCTTCGGTGATGAGAGGGAAAAGGAGCCTGGCAGGGGGTAATAAAGCCTTGGATGAGGCGGTTCCCGTGGGGAGGCGGTCGTCCGAGGCGGTGAGCGCCGCTGTCGGCTCTGCCGATTGCTTCTTGTGGGAGGTAAGCAAACAGAGACTGGGTGCTTCACTGAAGATCTTTTTGCAAATTTTCAGTCCTCCCAATGACATGTGGGACCCACTGTTCAGTCCCTCCTTATCCCCCTCCAAATATCTCCCAAAGTCTGAATATGATGGAATTCAATTGTGGAAGTTAAAATCTGAGAGGCATTTGGACAATTGGGCAAGTTTCATCAAAATTCAAATATGCATGTCAATTCTTTGGTATTTAAGTCCATTTTGGAAAATGGGTTGCAAATTATTTCCATAAATCATGAAACTTTGCACACCCCCTAATTTGGACCCAAGGAACTCAAATATGAAATCTGATTTTAAAGTTGACTGCTGCAAATGAGATTTTCAGCACAACAGTTTTGAATTCCATTGTGTTGTTCTCATTTAAATTTTTGTTTGAACAAATTGTTCCCACTCTGATTTTTGTTTTCTCACACATATGGGAACTTCCCATCTTTGCATTAGACCCCTCTTGGGTTCCAAGTTTTCAAATAAGCATTTGAACTTGTGTGAAGAAAACCCACATGCGTGTTATCACATGTGGAAAAGTTTTAACAAGTCCCTAAATTTCATACATATGAAACCAACTTTTGCAAACAAGTGTTTCTTTGTATTCATATTTTTGGGCCTTTACATTCCTCCCCCCTTAAAAGGAATCTCGTCCCGAGATTCAAAAGAAGGACGAGACGGGAGGTAATTACAAGTTTATGACAAAAGCTCCGGATAGTTCTTGTGGATGTAATCTTCGGTTTCCCACGTCGCCTCTTTCGGGGTATGATTACTCCACAGGACTTGTAAAATTTCAAAGTCCGATTTCTGGTGGTCCGGGCCTTTTCGTCGATAATCTGTACAGGTTGCTCGACATAGGTGAGATCTGGCTTCAACTCGTCGATGTCTTCGGTGCGGATGGCAGCGGTAAACTTGAGACACTTCCGCAGCTGGGACACGTAAAATATGTCGTGAATACCGGCAAGGCTTGCCGGTTGTTCCAGCCGGTGGGCTACAGTTCCGCAGTTCTCCGTTATGGCGAACGGACCGATGAATCGGGGAGCAAGTTTCCCCTTGAAACCGAACCGATGAATCCCCTTTATCGGAGACACACGAAGATATACGTGCTCTCCAACTTCGAAATGCAGCGGTCGACGTCTCTGGTCCGTGTAGCTCTTTTGACGAGATTGGGCAGCTTTGAGGTTCTCTTGTATTATCCGAACTTTCTCTTCGGCTTCATTGACAAGATCAACCCTGAACGTTATTCGTTCACCGGATTCGCACCAGTTCAATGGCGTACGGCACTTCCGGCCGTATAGAGCTCATATGGTGCCATTTTGATGCTCGTCTGATATCCGTTGTTGTACGAGAACTCCGCCAGCGGTAAGTGATCATCCCATCTCTTACCGTGGTGGATGGCACATGCTCTTAGCATATCCTCCAGTATTTGATTCACCCTCTCAGTTTGCCCATCGGTTTGAGGGTGATACGCAGAGCTTCTAATCAACTTCGTCCCCAAGGATGCGTGTAGCTGCTCCCAGAAACGGGCTACGAACAGCGATCCTCTATCTGACACAATGGCACGGGGAACCCCATGTAAGCACAAGATCCGTGCTATGTACAGCTCCGCATACTGCTTTGCGTTGTACCTAGTATGCACAGGGATGAAATGTGCTGATTTAGTTAACCGGTCCATGATTACCCAAATTGAATCATGGCTGTGGGAGGTCATCGGCAACCCGACGATGAAGTCCATACTCAAGTCTTCCCACTTCCATGCTGGTACTTGTAGTGGCTGCAACAGGCCTGACTTCTTCATGTGGTAGGCCTTGACTCTTCGACACGTATCACACTCTGAAACGTATTTTGCAACTTCACATTTCATACGTGTCCACCAAAACTTCTTGCGGAGATCTTGGTACATTTTGTTCCTGCCTGGATGAATGAAAAACTTGGACAAATGAGCTTCATCCAAAATTTTCTTCTGTAGTCCCATATCCCGGGGTACTACAATCCGGTCGTTGAACCACAAAGTACCTTCATCGTCCTTCCGGAAGCACTTCATTTCTCCGTTGTCTATCCTTCGCCGTATGTGAAACATTCCCTTGTCTTTTCGTTGAGCTTCAATGATCTCCTCTCGGATGGTAGGGATGAGAGCGAGATTATAGAGAGCTCCATACGGGGTGACACGGAGGCTTGGTTCTTCATCCTCCATTTCAGCAATACTTAGGTGATGGATATGCGCCTTACAACTGAGCGCATCGGCGACCACATTCGCCTTTCCTGGATGATAATGAATCTCCAGTTCATAGTCCTTAATGAGCTCTAGCCATCTTCGTTGCCTCATGTTTAATTCTTTCTGACTGAAGATGTACTTCAAGCTCTTGTGGTCGGTGTAGAGGTGTACAAGATTTCCGAGCAAGTAATGCCTCCACATCTTCAAAGCAAGGACAACGGCAGCTAACTCAATATCATGAGTTGGATAATGCTGCTCGTGAGTTCTGAGTTGACGAGATCCATAAGCGACCACTCGTCTTTCTTGCATCAGCACGCAGCCAAGACTGATGATAGATGCATCGCAATAAACGTCGAATGGCTTTGTCGTATCCGGCTGAGCAAGAACTGGAGCTGTTGTGAGATGCTTCACTAAAGTCTTGAAAGCTTGTTCACACGCAGCACCCCACATAAATCTTGTGTTCTTCTTTAATAATTCCGTCATCGGTTTAGCAATCTTGGAGAAACACGGAATAAACCTCCGGTAGTAACCCGCTAAACTGAGGAAGCTTCGAATTTCATGCACTGACTTTGGTGACTCCCATTTCTGTACTTGGATAATCTTACTCGGGTCTACAGTGATGCCCTCCATTGAAATGATGTGTCCGAGAAAAGGTACTTGATTAATCCAGAATTCACACTTGCTAAATTTTGCATAGAGCTGATGATCTCGCAATCTTTGTAGCACAATATGCAGATGTTCAGCATGTTCTTCCTCTGACTTGGAGTACACCAAGATATCGTCAATGAAGACAACGACGAATTTATCCAACTCCGGCATGAACACTTAATTCATCAGGTACATAAAGTGTGCCGGGGCGTTGGTCAAACCAAAAGACATAACGAGATAGTCATACAGCCCGTATCTCGTTGAGAATGCCGTCTTCGGAATATCTTCTGCCCGGATTTTAATCTGGTGATATCCGGATCGAAGATCCATCTTCGAAAATACCTTCGCACCCACTAATTGATCGAAGAGCATATCAATGTGAGGTAGTGGATACTTGTTCTTTATGGTAACGGCGTTCAAAGGACGATAATTAACACAAAGCCGTAGTGTTTCGTCCTTCTTCTTGACAAACAATGCTGAACAACCCCAAGGTGACAAACTCGGCTGTATAAAACACTTGCTCATTAGGTCATTCAGCTGTGTCTTCAATTCTGCCAGTTCATTGGGTGCCATTTTGTACGGCCTTCGTGATATCGGTGTTTTTCCCGGTATAAGTTCAATCTTGAACTCAACGTCTCGTTCGGGCGGCATGCCCGGTAATTCCTCGGGAAATAAATCTGGATACTCACGTACCACCGGAATGTCCTCTATCTTAACAGCTTCCGTGTGGTTCACTGTTGCAATCTGTTGCCGTCTGGCGCCCAGAATTAATATGTGAAGACCGTGCTGCGGGGAGTTGAGCCCAACGATCCTGGAGCTGATGTTAAGAACCGCCTGGTGATTATTCAACCACGACATCCCCAAAATGATGTCGATCTTCAGACCTTCAATAATAATGAGGGTCGTAGGGTATACTTTACCCCCCAAACAAAGAGGTGCTCAGGAGATAACCTCGCTTGCGGTACTGCTGCCCCCGGGCGAAGATATGAGGTATTGCCTCTTTGTATAAACTGTTTGGAGCTGATGTTGAGCCACGAAATATTGGCTAATGAAATTGTGTGTGGCACCGGAATCAAAGAGGATCAAAACCGGTAGTTGATTCAGAGAAAACATCCCTGCGAAAGCGGCTTCTCCTTCCGGAACATCATCAATCACAGTATAGTGAATGTTGCCCCTTATCTGCCCTCCTATCTGCAGATTGAGGTACGGATCGTATTATTGTAAATATGATGACCCGTAGCCTCGAGTTCCCTCAGGACATTGCCTAGCATAATGGCCCATACGCCCACAAGTAAAACACGGATGTCTCTCCTGTTCTTCGTTGACTTGCGGTGGACTGCTAGGTACAAATGGCTGCAGCGATGGAGCACAAACCACCGTCTGATGCTGCGGCTGTGGAGGTGGTGCAAGTTGTAGAACTTGACCAGCAATCAATCTCTGAGGAGTTGATCGTACAGGTGACCTCCTTCTTTCACCGGGTGGCGTTTGATACACCAAACGGTACTTCTGAGGCACATAACTAGTGCTGGCCTGCTCGATCTCACTCATCTTTCTCTTCTCGGCTTTCCACTCAAGTGTCGGCTTCTCTTGAATGAAAGCCGCATCGACCATGTCTGTGTAACTGCCGTTATTGTGTACAGCCAACTTATCCTGTAATATGGCACTCAGGCCATGGAAGAATAGGTCACACCATGCCTCTTCTTTCGCCACATATTCGGGAGCATATTGGGCCAAAAGATTAAATCTTCTGACATACTTCAGGACACTCATGTCCCCTTGCTTCAAGCCCAAAAATTCCTCCCACTTTGCCTTGACAATACCTAGTGGTATGTAACGAGTACGAAAGGCTTCACAAAACTCCCTCCATGTCACTTGATGGTCCTCCGGAATGGTGGCAAGATGATCCACCCACCAGTTTCCGGCGGCTCCATGGAGTTGTTGAGCGGCAAACTTTGTCTGCTGGTATTCATCACACTTGAATACTCCAAATTTTGACTCCATGACACGAAGCCATTGGTCTGCTTCCACAGGTTTGGTGGCTTCAGTAAAGATAGGCGGTTGAGTCGCCAAGAAATCCAGATAAGCGTCCCGAGATGGAATTGCTTGTTGCGTGTTCTGGAGTACACCTTGCTGTACCAAAGCTTGGAGTAAGCGCGTGTGTTCTTGTGTTGCTTCTTGGAGTAGCCTAGCGTTCTCTTGATTAGACTCGACAACTCGAGTCATAAGATCCATCCATCCCGTGGATGGTGGTTCCGACGGTGGAATGGAAGCATCACCGCCTTGGCGAGAACTTCCGGCCCTACTCCTAGAGCGAGTACGAACCATACTGCAAACATGTAGTTGAGAAGAGTTAAACGAGAACTCAGCAGTATGTGAGACTAATGAAAACATGAATATGTCAAAACTTTATGAAAGCAGTAACAAAATTCATGTTTACACAACTCCTTAGTACGCATAGCTATCCAGCCTATCTGTACAGGACAGACCTTTATGCACTATCTCCAGATTTTGATCTAGTTACAAGCATTTCCATATCTCGAGTTGAATACCAAAGTTAAAGTTAACTTCAGTATCTTTCCAACGAGTACTCATATACCTCCAGATCATCTCCAGATTAAAATTTATGATTTTCCAAAGTTGACAGAATTCCTGGATAAAATTTGCCAGCATCTCCTCTGTATGTGGCTTGTATATGTAAATACAATAAGAATCTGAACAAACTTTGAACTACAAAATTGTGGCACAATTCATAACCTTTCCAATGGTGTATCATAGGCTTCTTAAGGGTTTTTCTACAGAATGTTGTGGCTTAAACACAGAAAGGTCCAGAGAGGTTTTGCTGCTGTCCTGGTTCTGGACAATTCACCTTCCTCTGAACTTTCTACCCATTTTGCATGTGATTTAGCTCTGGAGGTCTACAAAGAAGTTGCAGTTCACTTGAAAATATTTCCAGAACTGTATCATACACCTTAATTGGGTCAAGCTACAAAGAGTTATACTCTGTTAAAGTCCAGCAAGGATTCCTGCCGAACACAGAGCACTCCGTTTTTGAAATCTTTGAAGCCTAGGGTTCCTCTCATTTGAATCTTAGCTCAAAACAAGAGTTCAGTAACTAATATTTGTTTCAAACTTCCATTTTTATTTGAAAGTTAGTTCATGGGTCATTTCTTCAAAGGAAAGGGGGTTATTATGTTTAGTACGGCGTCGATGCACCGTAAGAAGCATGTCGGTACTACGTAACCTCACCAAAAGAAAATCCTAACCGGATTATACCGGCATATTCATATCTTAGGTGGCACTAAAACGGTCACTCGCAAACATGTACCATTCGTACTACGGTTTCGTGGTTAATCCTGCATAATTCACACTCAATCGTCAGGTCCGGCTGCACACCGAACCCGGTATCCATACAGTTCTTACACCCGTCTGTCATCACTCGCACAGGTGTTCTCAAGCCAAACACGCCTTGAGCTACGTGTTCACGTTACTAACCACGTGATGGGGTTTCCCAAATTGCACCACGCACGCCCGGGACAGACGTTGCTCGAGTACCCCAAACGACTTGAGGAGTCGTAGAGGATACTAAAGCGGGTCGGGTTACCTGCCACCCGTGGGGCTCCACCCTTCAGCTTGTGCGCACTGGTGGACAACGCTTACGTGCACCCCCCAAGACATGAATCGTCCCGAGATGCACGATTTTCTGACATATCAAATAAGTTAGGTTGCCACCTTCATATTTAAGCTAATAGTAATCCTTATGTGGGCCTAGTACCGTATCCTCACCGTAACCTAAATTTTTGTTGTAATACCTTCCTTATTCCGTGCGCTATTACCAATGCGGCTCTGATACCACGATGACACGGACCCGTCAACTGAGACAGGCCACTCGCCTGGGAATCGCATTGGGTGGTGCCGTGTTGTGCGGCACCCAACAGCACACATATGAGGAACAATGTATTACATAAAACAATAGCGGAAGCTTACAAGTTTTTCTTTGTAAATACTTTACATCAAGTAACTACAGCGGAAGTCTATATCAACTCACGTCGAATAACTAAGAGCACTCGAGATGAAGTCCAGCCCGCGGACTCCTCTTGCTAGCAACACGAAGACAATGGCAGCGGCTAGGTTCTCCCTGTGTTAAACGACTCGGAAGTCTCCGAGTCTCACCGGACAACCTTCTTCCTACCGTCGATGTTAACCTGCAAAACCACTTATATAGCAAGCGTGAGCACATAGGCTCAGCAAGACTGATCCGTCTCTCCTAAACAAGAAACTCTACATGCACGACGGTTGCAATTGGGTTAGCTAGATTTGCATAAAGGACTCGCCTAAAGTTGATCCTTAACTTTCAGGTTTTAAGCCTCATTGTGCAAACCTTGAGCCGAAAAGCATCGCAACTCCACAATCAAACAAGAAACGCTTTGTTGCGATGCTCCTTGCACAAAGTGAAAGTAAAGTTTAATAAGCCTATCTCTAATTTAATCATGGTTGCAATACAAGTTACAGCACAGCCTTATCAAGTTCAAAGATAACCAGTTCCAGTTGTTACTACGTCAAGACGCAGTGCGCAAGTATGCTCATATGACCGCGAGCGACGGTGATTCAAATCAGTACATGCCCGGACAACACGACACGTACACCCGTACTCCGAGTTGCCAGCAGCAACCTCGACTGACATTGTACGCGGCCACCTTTCTCAAGATCTTCCACATTGGACGCAGTCCAACTGCCCCGAGTACGCATGCTCCCTCAAGGTACATACCCGCAGTGGTATGTTCTTAGGCGAGGTACCTCCTGCTACCCTGACGCCGAAAGCCTAAGGCAGTTGGAAAAGTTCCACTATGGATCTCCCAAGGTACATCGGTTTCCTGGGTCCCATATAGCCAGTATGCGCCCGGTACACAACTCAAACTTGTCCAACAGGGCCAAGCATGGACGGGCCTTAACCGACACAGGCAGGGCTATGCACGTACGGCCTGCAACCTGCTGCATCTAAGCCTCCCTGCCCGGTCTCCATTTCTTATGTGTGAACTTTCCTCATCTTTTCTAATTCGGACCCGTTCCGAGTAAACCAGCCCTAAACTCGCGAGTAGCTTCCAACTACTCGACTTCTACCGGACCTTTCCTACTAACATTTAGTGTAGCCAAATCCACTTGAGGAGGTGCTATTCTACCCTTTCTCTCTTAGGTATTTCTGGTCATGCAAGTGGGGTTTTCAATATCATCTAGACCTAATACAATCAACGATGCAAAGCTATGATCTCTAAAAATGGAAATGCTTTATAAAACTGTTCAAATGCAAACCGGGGCTTGCCTGTTTTGCAGGTGACTAAGGTTACAATCAGTTAGTGATGATCACTTGGAGCTTGATCACTGGTTTTCCTCCATCCTTGATCTTCACTTCAAGTCCTTCTCCCCTTCTTCACGTATATGCTACACGATATGATCATCATATGTATTTAATTGAAAAGCTTTTGCTAATCAGATCAAATGACAGTTTTAAAACTGGAACTCTGTTCAAGAATTTAAAATGACACTGGTGCTAGTGGTTTGGGTTGGGTTTAAACACTATGATCAAATGTTGAGTGCTTTTCCCACTTAAGTGTTGATCACCTTAAGAGATCACACATGACAGTGGTGATCCAGAGCTCTAATGGAGCTGAGAATTTTTATGTGAGTTCCTTGTCACAAGAAAGTCCTCTGGACCAAATTTTTGCACTTTTCAGTGAGTGGTTTATTCAGAACAATTCTCTAAGTGTTTAATCAAAGATGAATTAATTCTGAGTTAATACCCATGTTCATGTCAAACTCAGTGGACCACAATTTCAATTGTAGTTCATAGAGCTTGCATGAATTGTCCTAGGATTTTTGGAGCTAAGAATTGCACAGAACTGAATTTACAAGTTTTGGAAATTCTCTGAAAATGTTTCTGTATTCATTTGAACAATGTAACTTACAATCTGAATTCTCCTGACCAAAACAACTCCAAATGAGCTGAAACTTTTACAGGAGTTTAAAAACACCCAAAAGAATTTGAGGATTTTTGGATAAATCAAACTCACTCTAAAATTCTTTTGCTGAAAAGATTTAAAGAATTTTCCAGAATTAAATAAAGACTTTCATACAAATTGGGTTGCATATTTTGATAGAGTTTGGCAATCTGAATATACCCAATTTGAATCACTAAATTTTGAGTGTCCTAGCAAAAGTTATGCTCTTCTAAAGTTTTAGAAAAATCTGGAATTTGAATAAATTCGGGAAAAGTTTAAACCTGACTGTGGGACCAGGGGACACGTGTCTGCTGCCGGGAGTGCGCCACACGGGGTCACAGGGTTATTTCCCGCGCTGTTACAATCGATCCCGTGCCACAGCGTATCCAGCCCCCTCTCCTGAGTCGCTGACAGGCAGGACCGGCGAGGTCGTCTTCAACCTCCCGCTCCCGCGCGACCCCGCCGCCGGGCTCGCCGGAGTAGCTCCGGGATCGGTCGTCCGGCCACCCCTGACGCTGAAACTCGCCACCAGCCCCTAATTCAACGCAAGGAACTTGCTGGTGGGGTTTTCTCGAGCTGGCAGGGTCCCTAAACTAGCCCGCGACGGCACATCGGCAAGGATGAAGTCCGGCAACGTCGCCCCATTGAGCTAGCCCGCAAAAAGCTTCCTAGAAAGGCTCTACAGCACCAGTGGAGGTTGGCCAAGCTCAGCATGGCCGCACATGGGCTCGGAAACGGCTCTAACCTAGGGTTCACCGTGCACCCGCACCTTCCCGCCATAGCCGCCGTCGTAAAAAGTGAAATTGCACCGTGCACAGCGTGTTTCGTGCGAGGTTTCAAAAGAGAACTGGTGCGCCTACATGTCTAGCCTGTGCGTGCGAAGTTTCGTGGTGTGTAAACATAAATCAATCGGGAATTTCGCAGACTCATACCCGAAGGTCGGTTTACACCGGCCGGAGTGAATTCCCGAAATTCGTCGGCCAGGGGCGGAGACAAGCTCTGTGCTTCAGGTGGAAGCTGCATGGAGCTCCTGCGTGTCCAAAAGTGGCCTTGCTCGGTCGTGACACACTCTGGTTGAAGCTGTCCACGAGAGCACGTTGTCGCCGTTGTGTGCCGGTCGCCGCGGGAACCGCTTTATCTCGGTTTGGGAGGGCGGAACTCACGTTGGAGTGGCACGAGGACGTCGGAGGGAAGTCTGTGGTGCTGCTTGGTCGCTCTGCCGAGGCTCGTGTGCAAGCTAGGCGATGGCCGATCGACTTGCCCGATCGTCGGCCGCTCGGTCTGTTTTTCTTGCGTGAGGAGGAATAACAGGCCTGAGGCTTCGGGGCTTTGGTGATGAGAGGGAAAAGGAGCCCGGCAGGGGGTAATAAAGCCTTGGATGAGGCGGTCGTCCGAGGCGGTGAGCGCCGCTGTCGGCTCTGCTGATTGCTTCTCGAGGGAGGTAAGCAAACAGAGACTGGGTGCTTCACTGAAGATCTTTTTGCAAATTTTCAGTCCTCCCAATGACATGTGGGACCCACTGTTCAGTCCCTCCTTGTCCCCCTCCAAATATCTCCCAAAGTCTGAATATGATGGAATTCAATTGTGGAAGTTCAAATATGAGAGGCATTTGGACAATTGGGCAAGTTTCTGTAAGGGCCTCAGTTTTTGACACCTATTTGAAGTGTTCATCACCACACCACACACCTCATTTGAAGTAAGTTGATGAACACAAATGAAGAGCAAGTAACCACCATCAACATGCTCATTAGAGAACAAACTCACATATTGCAAAAGTGGTATTTCCCACATGTGATATAGGTGGGCTGGACATATGAAAACTCCTACACATTGCTAAGGATGTAAATGCCAAGTTTCACCCAAATTCAAAACCTTTTTGAGGTCATTTTGGATATAGTTAGAAAGAGGGCAGTTTGAAACCATATTCAAATTCAAACTGTTTTTCTCCAACGAATTTAAAAGTGGGAGGCATATTCTTATTCAGCACATTTTTGTGAGCTCACACACCAATTTTCACTCCATTTGGAGTTGATCTTGACATGAGCTAAGTGGGACAAATTCAAACTTTATTTGAATTTAAAACTGAACTTGTGCTGAAATTCATTCAAACCAAACCCAATTTGAATTCTAATCAATTCAAATGGCTCATGGGTGAATAATTTGAATACCCAGGGGTATTTTGGGGCTCACTGTTTACTACAGTGATTAGGAGTAAATTTCAGAGGTTAAAACCCCGGGTGGGACCCACATGTCATAGAGAGAAGGAGGCAAAACTTGCACACAAAGTCACAGCCTCGGTGGGAAATTCCACCGAGGAGCTGTCGACTGTGCCACCGAGCAGCTACCGGCGCCACCAGCTGCTTCCCCTCTCCGCAAGCTGGTGCCCAGGGCGGCTCGCTCGCACCTCCACGCGACCGGCACCGCCTCAGCCCGAGCAGGAGTCGGCCGGCTTTATCTTCTCGCGGGCAAACCCGAGCAGCGGCATTGTTTCTCGCGGCAGCTCTCTGCTCAATCGGGAAAAAACCAGCAAAACAATCTCCTCCTTCGTTCCTGAGCTGCTAGACAGCAACCTGAGATCACACTCCACCTCCCCAACGCCAGAAACCCCGAGCTCCGACCTCCTTTGCCCGAAATCGATCGCCACCGCGGCGACCTAGCCTCAGCCGAGAGTCAGGCGCCCGTGGACAGCGTTCCACAGGCTTTTTCACGGTCCAGCAAGAGAGGCAACAGGAGCGCGCGACCACCGTGCTGCCCTCCTCCAAGTTTGGAAGCAAACCGTGAAGAATCCACGGCGAATTCTCAGTTTTTGCTCCGGCGACCTTAAACTGAGCTTCCGGTACGGATTCTTCAAATTCTCACTCTATGATCTTTCGGTGGTTATCAAATCTTGCACATAGACGCTGGACTAGCCGGCGATCAAGTTCTTTTCTGCATCCATGGCGTGAAACTGTCTAGGAGTGACGAATTCGAGCTCGATCAAGGGCGGTCATGGCGGGCACGATCGGTCACATGGTGCCGACCGACTTGCCGCCATCCCTGAACCCTTTTGACACCTTGTCAAGCTTCCTAGAGGTACACTGATGTTGTAGGACCGTTCGTTCGAGGTGTTGGCGGGTTAGAACCCACGGTCGACGACGCCGAACCTCAACCGAGGCCGCGGCACGTCGCCGGGCTATTTCCGGTCACCCCCAGCCCGACCTAACACCACCGACGTGTTCCGCGACGTCGACAACCCCCTGGCGGCGAGTTTCAGACCATGGGAGGTTCGGCAGCGGCGAGCCGGCGAGCTCCGGGTCTGCTCCGGCGAGGTCAGCGGCGCGGGCGCGAGAGAGCGGCGGGAGGAAGACGAAGCCGGCTGGCTCATGTGTCAGCGGCTGAAGAATTTAAATTGGGATCGGGTGTGGCCAGGATCGGCTGTGCTGGCGCGCAAATACCCTGTGGGCCTCAGTGTGCCGGACACCTCCGCGCTCAACACGTGTCCCCACGGGCCCCCGCGAGTTTAAACTTTTTTCCCCCGATTTTCAGATTTCTTCCAAACTTCAAATCCTCATAACTTTGGCTAGAAAGCTCCAAATCGAGTGAACCAAATTTCGTTGGATTCAGCTCTCTGAGCACTTTCTAGCAAATCAAGTTTCACTTCATGAAAATCCTTATTTCTCCATAATTAATTCCTCAAAATTTAAACTGTTTGGAATTTTAACTGGAGAATCCTTTGGATGAAAATCCTGAAATTTTGCTGGGTTGTTCACCAAAATATCCCTGAACTACCATAAAAATTTCAGATCCATTTGAGCTCATTTGATCCACCTAATGGTGTGATTAGTGAAACTGTTGCAGAGAAAATAGAAAATGTTCAGAAACATTTTCAGAATTTTCTCTGAAATTGTTTAGCTCATAACTTTAGTTAGGAACCTTCAAATTAAGTGAGACCAACTCCATTAGAACCCTCTGAAAATCTAGTTTTCCGAAAGTCATAGTTTGTTTCATGAAAATCCTTAGAACACCCTAAAAGCCTTCAATTAAGGTCAAGACATAATTAATTGTGGAGGGCTCAAATGAGCTTTGCTGCAACTAAAACTTGACCAAGTGTCTGTCTAGGTTGTAACCAAGTCACAGTAAAAGTTTCATAGTCAGTGAGCCTGTCTAGTGGGACTTATAAGCTTCACAAGTTCAAACTTAATACAAATGCATTTAAATTGATACATGTATTTCCTCTATCATGTAGTCGCTAAGGTCGAGGAGGAACCCGAAGTCCTAGACTTCGTTACTCCGGAGGAACAGCTAGCCTACGATCAAGAGTAGCAAGGCAAGCTCCGGTTTGCATTAACCTTTTTACAAGTTTTTATTGTTTTGAGCACATACTTGATTACTTTATTCTTTGCATTAGAGTCTTGTTTGGAAACCCAACTGCATAGCCAAGAAAACCATGGGTTGGGTTTAGGATTACAAACCCCGTTAGCTAATGCAATGCTAAGATAGTGTAGGATTCTGTACAAGTCGAGTAGTTGGAACTACTCGCGAGCATAGGCTAGAGGCACTCGACTCGGGTAGAGATAGCACATGATACACATGGCAAGAAAAATGAGACCGAGCGGAGAGTAAGGGCAACAGGACTTTGGGGCCTGTGTGCTATAGCTCCGCTTGAGTCGATTGAGGACCGAGCCGTGTGCGGGCCTGTTGAACAAGCTAGAACAGTACCGAAGACCTACCGGCTATATGGGAACCGGGAAACCGATGTAACTCGGGTAGCTGGGTGTTGAGGCATAGCTGGTTGTTCAGAGGGTAGGTTGGGAGCTCGAGGTGTAAATCGGCTGGCGGCACTGAGATGCGCGTGCAGAGACCTCTTGCTCGGGACGATTGGACCGGTTCAACATTTGGCTAACGGGTGAAAGGTAGTTGCGTACGGCGTCCGTGATGGTTGTTGTAGGCAACATCGAGTACGGGCGTACGTGACGGGTTGTTCGGGTAACCCTGCAGGTGTAAATCGATTATAATCGCCGTCCCTCACGGTCAGTGAGTACCACTTGTTCACTGTACCGTGACGTAGAAAGAACAGGCTAGTTACATGTTAAAATGTTGCTGATTGAAAGACGGACTCTGATTGCTAATGATTTGCTGTAGTTTAGAGCTAACTAAAGTTCTTTTCAACTTTGGGCAAAGTACATGAGAGAAATGCGTTTCTTGTTTGATTGCGGCTCTCTCATGTGCCTTAGCGTAAGGTTCTCCACAACCTGCTGCTAAAACTTGAAAGTAAGGTTCTATTAATTAGGCGAGTCCTTGCAAATGATTTTTACCTCATGTAACCGACCATCCCTCATTTAGAAGTTCCATGTTTAGGTGAGACGGGTCAGACTTGCTGAGCCTTCGTGCTCACTGCTTGTGTTTAAAGCCTTTGCAGGGTTCTATGAGGAAGGGACTCCCGACGAGGAGACGGAACCCCAGTAGGGGAACCCCGTCGAGTGGGAGTCATGCACGCCGCAGAGTTAGTGTGTCTGTGTGCTAGCAAGGACACGTTCAAGGGCTGAACGTGGACTTGATGCGTAGTCTACGCCCGTGAGTGTAGACTGGACCTATTTTGATGTAAACATGTTCATAAACTCGTTTATGTAATAAAATTTCGCTTCCTCTTTGTACCTTTGATGTGTGTTATCCGGTGCTGTCAATGCAGCACCCCTCAGCATGATCCTGGCTCGACAAGACCGTGGGGTCGTGTCAGTTTCATCCAAATTCAAATATGCATTTGAATTCTTTGGTATTTAAGTCCATTTTGGAAAATGGGTTGCAAATTATTTCCATAAATCATGAAACTTTGCACACCCCCTAATTTGGACCCAAGGAACTCAAATATGAAATCTGATTTTAAAGTTGACTGCTGCAAATGAGATTTTCAGCACAACAGTTTTAAATTCCATTGTGTTGTTCTTATTTGAATTTTTGTTTGAACAAATTGCTCCCACTCTGATTTTTGTTTTCTCACACATACGGGAACTTCCCATCTTTGCATTAGACCCCTCTTGGGTTCCAAGTTTTCAAATAAGCATTTGAACTTGTGTGAAGAAAACCCTCATGTGTGTTATCACATGTGGAAAAGTTTTAACAAGTCCCTAAATTTCATACATATGAAACCAACTTTTGCAAACAAGTGTTTCTTTGTATTCATATTTTTGGGCCTTTACAGCCAGGCCCCCGTCGCACAGGTGGAGGAGGAGCTGGCTCTGCAACTGGTGCACGCAGGCATCGTGCCACCTCCAATGGCATCGGCCGCAGTGGCTCTCCTCCACATCGATGAGCCGAGAGCACACGCCTTTCTCGGTGACGGCTCCAGAAAAAACACTACTGACGGTTGGTGCCTCGACACCGGCGCCACGCATCACATGACTGGTCAACGGGAGTTCTTCACTGAGTTCGACCCCAATGTTCGAGGCTCCGTCAAGTTTGGGGACGCCTCTTGTGTGGAGATCAAGGGCGTCGGCTCCGTCATCCTCACCACTGAGTCTGGTGAGCACAGGCTGCTCGTCAGGGTCTACTACATCCCCGCGTTGAGGAACTCTATCATCAGCCTGGGTCAGCTGGATGAGAACGGTTCACGCGTGGAGATCAAGGACAGAGTCATGAGGATTTGGGATTGCCATCGTTGCCTTCTTGCCAAGGTAACCAGAGGCACCAATTGACTCTACGTCCTTAACGTGCAGGTAGAACAACCTCTCTTCCTTGCTACTCGCCGGGATGACGAGGCGTGGCAGTGGCATGAGCGCTTTGGGCACCTTCACTTCAAGGCCCTGAAGCGGCTCAGTGCCAAGGAGATGGTACAGGGCCTGCCGTGCCTTGACCATGTGGAGCAGTTCTGCAATGTTTGCGTAGTGACAAAGCAGAGGCGGCTCCCCTTTCCCCAGCACTCGAGCATCCGAGCCAAGGAGCGGCTCGACCTCGTGCACAGGGACTTGTGTGGCCCAGTGACACCGGCTACACCGGGAGGACGACGTTACTTCCTGCTGCTTGTCGATGACCTCTCCCGCTACATGTGGGTGATGGTCCTCGGCAGCAAGGGAGAGGCTACGAACGCCATCAGGCGCGCGCAGGCCATTGCGGAGGCGGAGTGCGGCCGCAAGATGCGTGTGCTGCGCACAGACAACGGCGGTGAATTCACGGCGGCTGAATTCGCGTCATACTGCACGGATGAGGGTGTTTAGTGCCACTACTCTGTGCCGTACAGCCTGCAGCAGAACGGCGTCGTCGAGCGACGCAAACAGACAGTTGTGGGGATGGCTCGGGCCCTCCTAAAGCAAAGGGGAATGCCGGATATCTTCTGGGGAGAGGCGGTGGTGATGGCGGTCTACATCCTCAACCGCTCGCCCACCAAGGCTCTCAATGGCAGGACGCCGTACGAGGCTTGGCACGGGCACAAGCCAACAGTCTCTCACCTACAGGTCTTCGGCTGCCTCGCATTCGCCAAGGAGCTCGGCCACATCAGCAAGCTCGATGACAGGAGCACTCCAGGGGTCTTCATCGGCTACACGGAGGGCTCGAAGGCCTACCGCATTCTTGACCCAGGAACACAGCGCGTGCGCACGGCACAAGATGTAGTGTTCAACGAAGGGCGAGGATGGGCATGGGACAAGGTGGTCGATGACGGCTCGACTCCGACATACGACAACTTCATCGTCGAGTATGTCCACTTCAAGGGAACTGGTGGAGTAGGCAGCTCTTCTCCACCGACTTCAGCGCCACGCTCCCCAGTCATGACCTCGGCTGCGACGACCTCTCCACCACCACAGCTGGCGACCCCACGCACTCCAGCACCGACTGCCATCCCTCCGGGTACATCCACTCTGAAACCAGCTCATCTCGAGCACAACCCGGTGGAGTTCGTTACTCCGCTCTCCCACGACGATGAGCGCATCGACGCGTACCACGCCGGTGAGCCATTGCGGTATCATACGATGGAGGATCTTCTTGGTGACCAGTCGGTGCCGGGACTGGTCCCTTGTGATCTGGAGGCGCAGTTGCATCTTGCGTGCAATGACAGCGAGCGTCGGTCTTTCACGGAGGCTAAGAGACACGCGGCATGGCGTGCCACGATGCAGTCGGAGATGGACGCGGTTGAGAACAACTGCACCTTAGAACTTGCTGACCTCACTCGTGGTCACCGCGCGATCAGCCTAAAGTGGGTGTTCAAGCTGAAGAGGGATGAAGCCGGTGCCATCGTCAAGCACAATGCTCGCTTGGTGGCACGCGGTTTCGTGCAACAGGAGGGGAACGACTTCGACGATGCCTTCGCGCCCATGGAGCGGATAAAATCTGTGCGACTCCTCCTTGCGCTGGCTGCTCAGGGAGGCTGGCGGGTTCAGCACATGGATGTCAAGTCAGTGTTTCTTAACGGTGATTTAAAGGAGGAGGTCTATGTGCACCAGCCGCCGGGATTTACGATTCCTGGCAAGGAGAGCAAGGTGTTGCTCCTGCAAAAGGCCCTCTATGGCCTGCGGTAGGCACCAAGGGCGTGGAATACCAAGTTGGACTCCACGCTCAAGGAGATGGGCTTCGAGCAAAGCCCGCACGAGGCGGCCATCTACCAGCGGGGGAATGGACGAAATGCCCTACTGGTGGGTGTCTACGTTGACGACTTGGTAATCACCGACACCAAGGATGCAGAGGTGGCAGCGTTCAAGGAAGCGATGAAAGCCACCATTCAGATAAGTGACCTGGGATCTCTCTCCTTCTACCTGGGGATCGAGGTGCACCAGGCCGACTCCGGGATCATGCTTCAACAGACTGCCTACGCCAAGCGCATTGTTGAGCTGGCTGGGCTCACAGACTGCATCCCAGCTCTCACTCCCATGGAGGAGAGACTGAAGCTGAGCCACAACAGCACGACAGAGGAGGTGGACGCCACACAGTATCGGCATCTTGTGGGGAGCCTTCGCTACCTCGCCTACACACGGCCGGACTTGGCATTCTCTGTCAGCTACGTCACTCGGTTCATGCAGCGACCGACGATGGAGCACCAGCAGGCTGTGAAGAGAATCATCCGCTATGTTATAGGGACTCTCGACCATAGCCTCTACTACCCGAGGTGCCCTGGGGCAGCACACCTTTTCGGGTACAGAGACAGCGACCATGCCGGCGACATAGACACTAGCAAGAGCACGAGCGGGATTCTCTTCTTCCTTGAAAAGTGCCTCGTTAGCTGGCAGTCGGTCAAGCGGCAGGTGGTGGCCTTGTCCAGCTGCGAGGCCAAGTACATAGCGGCCTCTACCGCTTCGACTCAGGCACTCTGGCTAGGTTGACTGCTTGGTGATCTCCTCGGCAAAGACACCGGAGCAGTGGAATTCAGGGTCGACAACAAGTCCGCTCTGGCTCTAGCAAAGAACCCCGTCTTTCATGAATGGAGCAAGCACATCCGGGTGAGGTGCCACTTTCTCCGAGGCTGCTTAGAGGAAGGGAGCATCAATGCGTGCTACATCAACACCAAGGACCATCTTGCGGACCTGCTCACCAAGCCCCTTGGGAGGATCACGTTCCTTGAGCTTTGCTCCAGGATCAGCATGGTCCAACTCGCCCACAACACAACGCACAAGACTTAGGGGGAGAATGATGGAATAAGTCTTGTACCCTTGGTCTGTATGGCCCCTAGTTAGGACGACATCTCAGTCCTTGTTAGGACATCATATTAGTTCTTTGGTAGGACAATATCTTAGTCCTTGTTAGGACAGCATCTTAGACCAAGAGGACAGCATATTAGTCCTTTGGTAGGACAGCATCTTAGACCAAGAGGACAGCATCTCAGTCCTTGTTAGGACAACATATTAGTGCTTTGGTAGGACAACATCTTAGACTAGAATCTAGGTATATGCTTAGCTGCCTCAGCTATAAATATGTAACCCCAACCCCTAGGTTGGGCATGGCATTGTGTGTGGAATGAAACAAGAAAATTTTCCCAACTCATAGTGTCATCCTCTCCATGAGAGTAATACTTCAATACTAACAATAAGTTCTAGGCACTTGAGCGTCACAAAGAGTGTGATAATTCACCCTCTGATTGTCATATTATTATCCTATACCTCAATCTTTAATATTATACATTTCTAGCCGTGTATCCGGACTTGCAAGTAGCTAAGGATAATTGTATTTTGAGGCAGAGGTAGAACAAAATGATCGATGAAGGTAGACAAATAACAACGGTTTCCACCCCAATCGATAACCTGGAAGTCATGTCAGAATATCAGAGTTAGGCTTTCCGTTGTTTACATTGGACCTGGAAGGGATCGTCGGTGTGTTATGAAGAGAGCTTAAAAAGTTTGGACCTAGGGCGATGAAGCTGATAGTGAAGACCCTGAAGGGCGCTAGTTTGGAGATCGAGGCAGAGCCTGAGGCGTCGGTACGGCCCCCTTCCGCAATTCCTGCCGCTCATCTCCCTCAAATCATTGAGATATCGCCCAGGTTTCGCGCTTCGCGGTGTTCTGGCCCCGGGGATTGGGCCCTTATGTCGTGGTGGCGCGGGCGGGCTCTGATCGAAATCGGTAGCTTCGGGGGTGTTCTTCGCACGATAAGTGATTGAGTTGAATCATGAATGCAATGCCGTTGTGGCGCTGGGAGTTGGAGTTTCTCATGGGGGGAGGGATTTCCCGTGGATTGCTGTTTGGCAGTCTGGGGAGTGTTAGGCCTGTTCGTACTCGTGGACCTCTATATCGGATCTCTAAAAAAATATTCCTAGCTTTTTACGGTCAACTCTAAAAGATTCCTACCTTTGCAGTTCAATTCTCTGCACTTGTTCGCTTCTAAATCAGACCTCTATATCAACAATCATCTATTTTATATTAGATAATACAACTATATTATAATTTATAATATTTTATATAACTACTTATATATATAATATTGCATTAATTATAAAAAATAATTAAATTATTTTTCACTTCCTTTTCCCCCACTTCTCTTCTTATTTTTCCTTTTCCTTTTTTTCCTTTCTTTTCTCCCTTTCCCCTCCTTTCTTCCTTTTTTTCTTTCCTTTTTTGTCCTTTTCCTTCCCTTCTTTATTTTTCTTATCCCCCCTTCTCTGTACAGGGGCCACAGAAGCTCTCCACAACTAGCGGCTGTCTGTAGCAGCCGCTAGCTTCCCATCGCCGCTATCTCATGCGCTACAGAGCATCGCTATCGCGCTGGGCTCGGAATTAAGAGGCCCGGCCGCTTTAGCGGTTGCCAGTGCGCTCAGCCTTAATTCGTCGTGATCATGTTCTGAATGGAAATGCGACGCTGCACACATGCAGACAGATGGTTCACCATGTGGCAACGCTTGATTTGTGTTGCTTTGCTACGGCCCTACTCCTGAACCGCTTTTACTCCGTTTTGCAGGTTCCCGAGGTTAAATCTTACTCCCTCCGGTGCACAAAAATTGTCTTTCTACACAGAAGCCATGAGTGCACAAAAAATTAACGTTGAAGCAGAACCGAAGAGTTTGTCTCGTGGAAAAACGTAATAAACGCATGATAAAGTGTGTGGCTAGGAATTGAACCTGCATGAGAGGTCTGGGAACCAGGGAAGGAGACCAGTCAAGCCATTAAAGAGACTACAATAGTAATAGAAATAAAATTTATTTAATACTTCCTTGGTATGTGAGAACATGTCCAAAACGACAGTTTATTGTGCACCGAAGGGAGTAGAGGGTACTTTGGGTCAGGACGAGTACCCAGCAGACAAGCTGGAGCTCATCTGCCAAAGGGAAATTTCTAAAGAACGATACTACTCTGGAAAGCAACAGAGTTGCTGAGAACAGCTTCATTATTGCTGTGCTCCCTATGGTATTTGATGCTCTGATCTATTGCTATAGGGTAGGGTAGTTAATAATTTGCTATGGGACGTCGAAGTTTTTGGTTGGTTACATAAAGTGTGGTTAAATGGTTTAATTTACTGTGGCTGTTCAGGTTCCTGGACGGTTTGAATAACGTTTCTTTCACTTCCTAGTGGTGCCCTAAATTATCTACCATAATAACCATTATATGATTTTGTTGTGGACGCCTTGGTGGGCCGGCATTATGCGCGCCGGACCCACAAAGGCGCCAGCAAGGCGGTGGCTCAGGTGGAGAAAGGTGTCTAATTCAATAATGAAAGCCTAGATTTACATTATGAAGAGAATAAATATATTAGGACGGGTGTGTTTAAAATAGGAAGTGTGAGTTTGATTAGAGAATAAAAGATCCCGGTCAGTTGGGGGGCTGTCCCAACTGACCAGGGGCGCGTGGCCCAGCTAGGGGCGGCGGCCAGGGGTCTTGGATCCCAATAAATATCGACCCCCTTCCCTCATTGTGAGTCATCCAGGAAATCAGAATTACCCCATTGGGTTGTTCTTCTCCTTGGATCATCTTGGCTACGAACCCTAACCCGAGCCGCCATGATCCCGCCTATCTTCTCCCACGATACGTGCTGCACAACTCCTCCTACGCCTCCTCGCTGCTGGTCCCCCGCCTGCGCAGTCCTAGGCGCAGCAGGAGGGCCTCCCCCACCCTCGATTCCCAGCAATTGGTATCACGATCCAGTGGAGAACTGACCATGCCCGTCTCCAGGGCTGATTCTGGCCTATGTCCGTGGGGAACCTTGCTGCCCTCATGAAGAGCATGCACTCTGACATCACGTCTTCCAACGATCGCCTCTCAACAGAGGTGGCGACCGTGCATACTCGCCTCGATCGGCACGACGTCCGTCTTGCCCGTTTTGAGAAACAGCCTGATTCGGCCATCTCAGCACAGAAGCAACCACAGGACACCACCACGGGCAACGAAAATCTGTTCAACACGGACGTCGATGGCAGCGGCGGCCGGGCGCGTGGCACTGGCCGGGGGCGCGCTGGCCGTGGTGGAAGTTGCGGCGGCGGCAGCGACAACAGTGACGACTTCAGCCCGCGCAACTATGGCTGACGTCCCTAGGGGCGTCACACGTTCGATGATGGTGGGCTGCGCCGCCACAAGTGCTCCCCCTTAGGCTCCTCCAGAAACCGACTCACGTATCCGACCGAGTAGGCAAGATCGGGACGTGTGTTCACCAAGTATCGCAACCCTCCTACCAAGCTTCTATAGTCTGTTGCATGCACCAATGGACTATCACTTGTCTTGTAAAGCTTGAGGAGTTGTTCCATGGGAAATGCACAGGGGTTGCATCCCTCCAGGCCAGCTTTAGAGACAAGTTTGGAAGCGTAGGCCGCCTGCCCAACGCTTATCCCTGCATCAGCTTGCCCCCACCTCCAGGCCAAGATAATATGATAAGAGACCAAAGTCGCTCATCTTGAACCTCTTCATCATCTCCCCCTTGAACTTCTTGAGGTCGCCTCCTCCTGTGATCACAAGATCACCGACGTACACGCCGACTGACACGACCCCACGGTCTTGTCGAGCCAGGATCACGCTGAGGGGTGCTGCGTTGCACAGCACGGAATAACACACATCAAAGGTACAAAGCGGAAGCAAAATTTTATTACATAAACGGGTTTATGAACATTTTTACAACAAAATATGTTCAGTCTACACTCACGGGCATAGACTACGCATCAAGTTCACGTTCAGCCCGTGAATGTGTTCTTGCTAGCACACACGCACACTAACACGGCGGCGTGCACGACTCCCACTCGACGGGGTTCCCCTCCTGGGGTTCCATCTCATCCTCGGGAGTCCCTTCCTCATATAACCCTGCAAAAGCTTCAAACACAAGGCTCAGCAAGTCTGACCCGTCTCGCCTAAACATGAAACTTCTACATGAGGGATGATAGGTACAGGAGGGGTAAAAATCAGTTGAAAGGACCCGCCTAATTAGTGGAACCTTACATTCAAGTTTTAGCAGCAGGTTGTGGAGAACCTTACGCTAAGGCACATGAGAGATCCGCAATCAAACAAGAAACGCATTTCTCTCATGTACTTTGCCCAAAGTTGAAAGGAACTTTAATTAGCTCTAAAATATAGCAAATCATTAGCAATCATAGTTCATCTTTCAATCAGCAACATTTTTAACATGTAACTAGCCTGTTCTTTCTACGTCACGGTGCAGTGAACAAGTGGTACTCACTGACCGTGAGGGACGGCGATTATAATTGATTTACACCTGCAGGGTTACCCGAATAACCCGTCACGTACGCCTGTACTCGATGTTGCCTACAGCAACCATCACGGACGCCGTACGCAACCACCTTTCACCCATCAGCCCAATATTGAACCGGTCCCATCGTCCCGAGCAAGAGGTCTCTGCACACTCATCTCAGTGCCGCCAGCCGATTTACACCTCAAGCTCTCAACCTACCCTCTGGATGACGGGCAATGCCTCAATACCCAGCTATCCGAGTTACATCAGTTTCCTGGTTCCCATATAGCCGGTAGGTCTTCAGTACTGTTCTAGCTTGTTCAACAGGCCCGCACACGGCTCGGTCCTCAATTGACACAAGCGGAGCTATAGCACCCAGGCCCCAAAGTCCTGCTGCCCTTACTCTCCGCTCGGTCTCATTTTTCTTGCCATGTGTATCATGTGCTATCTCTAACTGAGTAGAGTGCCTCTAGCCTATGCTCGCGAGTAGTTCAACTACTCAACTTGTACTGAATCCTACACTATCTTAGCATTGCAGTAGCTAAACGGGGTTTTCAATCCTAATCCCAACCCATGGTTTTCTTGGCTATGCAATTGGGTTTTCAAACAAGACTCCAATGCAAGAAATAGTGATACTCAAGTAAGTGCTTAAAACAATAAAAATTTGTAAAAAGGTTAATGCAAACCGGAGCTTGCCTTGCTGCTCTTGGTCGTAGGCTAGATGCTCCTCCGGAGTAATGAAGTCTAGGACTTCGGGTTCCTCCTCGATCTTAGCGACTACATGATATAAGAAGTACATGTATTAATTTAAATGCATTTGATTGGAATTGAACTTGTGAAGGTTGTAAGTCCCATTAGACAGACTCAATGACTCTGAAATTTTTACTGTGGTTTGGATACAACCTAAACAGAGACTTGGTCAAGTTTTAGTTGCATCAAAGCTCATTTGAGCTCTCCACAAATAATTAGGTACTTGACCTTAATTGGAGCTTTTAGGGTGTTCTAGGGATTTTCATGGAGCAAGCTATGACTTTCTGAAAACTAGATTTTCAGAGGGTTCTAATGGAGTTGGTCTCACTGAATTTGAAGGTTCCTAGCTAAAGATATGAGCTAAAAAATTCAGAGAAATTCTGAAAATATTTCTGGACATTTTGTATTTTCTCTGGAACAGTTTCATTAATCACACCATTAGGTGGATCAAATGAGCTCAAATGGATCTGAAATATTTATGGTAATTCAGGGATATTTTGGTGAACATCCCAGCAAAATTTCAGACTTTTCCTCCAAAGGATTCTCCAGTTAAAATTATAAACATTTTAAATTTTGAAGAATTAATTCTGGAGAAATAAGGATTTTCATGAAGTGAAACTTGATTTGCTGGAAAGTACTCAGAGAGCAGAATCCAACAAAATTTGGTTCACTCGATTTGGAGTTTCCTAGCCCATGTTGTGAGGATTTGAAGTTTGAATGAAATCTGAAAATCGGGAAAAGTTTAAATCTGACTGTGGGTCCACGGTACACGTGTCGGACACGGGAGCGATGGCACACCAGGGTCTACGGGGTTTTTGCGCGCCAGCACACTGGATCTGAGCCGCAGCCCGATCCCGATTTAAAATACGAGCCGCTGACAGCCGGGTCCCACCCCCTTCCCCGCGCTCTGCTGCCGCGATACCTCGCCGGAGAGCTCGCCGGCGGCCTCTGTGGTGCTCCAAACTTCATGATTCTGGCTGCCCCTGCCTAAGTCCACTCGGGGAACATGATTCCGGGCTCGGTTCATCATGAAAATGGCCGGTATATGGTCGGTGACGAGCGGCAGCCTCGGGAGAACTTCGGCCGTGTCGGCCGACCTCCCTAGCACCTCAATCACTCGAGCAAACGGTTGGGAAGCATCGGTGGAGCTTAGGGAAGGTCAAAATGAGCTCCACGGAGCTCGGGAAGGGCTGTGTTGGGCTGTCACCATGCGACCTAGGCCAGAAATCGGGATTTCTACTAAAACTCGAAGAACAGCGGTTTCCCTCCACGGTTCTTGGTGGTTCCTGCTCCTATGGACTCGTACGGGCACCTAGAAGTGATCCTCTCCACGAGAGGATGAGTGGTGCAATGTGGATTACGAATTTCGTGGATCGGTGCAGACTCCACTTTTGCACGCCATCGCGAAAACATGAAATTCTGGCGTGAGCGGTCTTTGTCACGCCACCGGAGCTTGCAGGAATGAAAGAGGGACTGAAGGCGAACATCTTTGCTGTTCACAGCTCGGTGAACGGTGGGCTGTGGTGGCCGGATGGATCGTTCCCGCGGTGGATGCTCGAGCTGAACCGGCAGAGGAAAGATCATCACGGTGGAGCTCGGGAAGGACTGCTCCGAGCCTGGAACCAACGTGAGGGTGTCGAGGAGGGCTTGGAGCACCTGGTGCTGATCACAGATCGCCGTGGGAGCTTTGAGGTAGGCCGGGCGATGAGGGACCGAAGATTCACTTGGGCGGCAAGGGGTTTCAGTCTGTTGGGCGAGAACACGTCGGGATAGTGACGGGGAGCACCGGCGACCGCTCGGGCGCATAGATAAGGGCCCCGGGAGTCGGTTCAGCGGCCGTGGGCGGCAAGCAGCTGGTGGCGCGGCGACCTCCCCTCGGTGGCGCCCTCGGGAGAAGTTCGGGGACCCGAGAACTGAAAGTTCACTCGGTTGAATTTCCTCAGTGGCTGACATGTTGGTCCCAGTTTTCTTTTAACCTCTGAAATTAACTCCATATCACTGTTGTAAACAGTAAGCCCTAAAATGCCCATTGTGATTTGAATTATTCACCCCTGAGCCATTTGAATTGGTTACAATTCAAATTGGGTTTGGTTTTACTAAATTTCAGCACATGTTCAGTTTGAAATTCAAATAAAGTTTGAATTTGCTACACTTAGCTCATGTCAAGATCTACTCCAAATGGAGTGAAAATTGATGTGTGAGCTCACAAAAATGTGCTGAGTAAGAATATGCCTCCCACTTTTGTATTCATGGGATGAAAACAGTTTGAATTTGAATGTGGGTTCAAACTACCCTCTTTTTATCTATACCCAAAAGTACCTCAAAAGGTTTTGAATTTGGATGAAACTTGGCATGGACATTCCTAGCAATGTGTAGGAGTTTTCAAAATGTCCAGCCCCTATATGATGCATGTGGAAAATACCACTTTTGCATTTTGTGAGTTTATTCTCTAATGAGCATGTTGATAATTGTTACTTGCTCTTCAAATGTGTTCATCAACTATCTTCAAATAAGGTGTGTGGTGTGGTGATGAACACTTTAAACATGTGTCAAAAACTGAGGCCTTTACATTCCTCCCCCCTTAAAAGAATCTCGTCAGGAGATTATAAGGTGAAAATGAGAGAGAGGACGGTGGAAAATTACCGGATGTGCGACGTGAGAAAGTCGGGGTAGTTAGCGTGAAGAAATCCTTCGCTCTCCCATGTCGCTTCTTCCACGGAGTGATTACTCCATCGCATTTTGTATAACCACAACGTGCGGTTGCGTGTGGTTCGGGCCTTTTCATCAATGATCTGAACCGGTTCCTCCTGTTAGGTGAGATCCGGTTTCAGTTCTTCAATGTCCTCCAGCTGAACGGTAGTAGATAGCTTGAGACACTTCCTCAGCTGGGAAATGTGAAAGACGTCGTGCACACTGGAAAGTGCTTCTGGTAATTTCAGCCGGTATGCTACTGATCCACATCTTTCGGTAACCTGGAATGGACCGATGAATTGGGGTGCCAACTTTCCTCTCACTCCAAATCTGTTTACGCCCTTCATTGGAGACACACGTAGGTATACGTGATCCCCGACTTCGAACTGCAATGGGCGTCTTCTCCGGTCCACATACTGTTTCTGTCAGGATTGGGTGGCTTTTAGGTTCGCTTGAATCAGTCGAACCTTCTCCTCCGCGTTGTTAACAAGGTCAATCCCGAAGGTAACCCTTTCGCCACACTCACACCAGTTCAATGGTGTGCGGCATTTTCTTCCGTATAGCGCCTCGTAGGGTGCCATCTTTATGCTGTCTTGATACCCATTGTTGTACGAGAACTCGGCTAACGGCAAGTGATCATCCCAATTCTTGCCGTGGTTAATAGCGCAAGCTCGTAGCATGTCTTCTAGGATCTGATTTACCCGCTCGGTTTGCCCGTCCGTCTGCGGGTGGTATGCTGAACTACGGATCAGCTTCATCCCCAATGCAGCGTGTAGCTGCTCCCAAAAACGGGACACAAATAAAGTACCCGGTCCGATATGATGGTACGGGGTACGCCATACAAGCATAGGATCCGTGAGATGTACAGTTCAGCGTACTTCTTGGCGTTGCAGTTGGTGTTGACCGGGATGAAATGGGCAACTTTGGTGAGCCGGTTGATGATTACCCACACAGAATCATGTTTCTGAAATGTGGTGGGTAAACCGATGATGAAGTCCATGCTCACATCCTCCCATTTCCAGGCAGGAACGCCCAGTGGTTGTAGCAGTCCCGGTTTCCGCATATGATCTGCTTTCACCCTTCGACATGTTCTTGATACATTTTGTTGCTGCCAGGGTGAATAGAAAACTTTGACAAGTGAGCCTCATCAAACAATTTCTTCCGTAACTCCGGGTTACGGGGTACGACGATCCGGTCCTTGAACCATAGAACGCCGTCTCCATCCTTCCGGAAACATTTCAGCTCCCCACTGTCTACACGTCTCTGCAAATGCCACATGCCCTTGTCATGTTTCTGAGCTGCCGCTATCTCTTCACGGATGGTGGGGATCAAAGCTAAGTTGTAGAGAGCTATATGTGGAATCACATGTAGTGGTGGTTCGCTCTCTTCCAACAGTGTGATGGTCAGATTATTGATGTGTGACTTGCGACTCAGCGCATCTGCCACCACGTTTGCCTTGCTGGGGTGATAATGGATCTCTATTTCGTAATCCTTTATCAGTTCTAACCATCTTCGCTGCCTCATGCTCAGCTCCTTCTGAGTGAATATGTACTTGAGGCTCTTGTGGTCGGTATATAAGTGTACGAGGTTACTTCACTGTTGCTATTAAATAGCTCTGCAGTGAAGGTAAACATGAAAAAAACATTAATTAAAAAGAGGAGGCGCAGGTACCGTTACTGCCCCGTTAGCATCTCTGATCTGAGAGTTGGGATGACTCCGTTAGTTTCAGTCAGGAGCCGGACAGTAATGGACCTGGTCGACCCGATCAAACTATTTCACGATCTGGGTTCAACTTCTTACTTTTCTTGATCGTACTAGTACTAAATTAGAGTTGATTGAATAAGGAAGGCTGACAGCGCTTCCCTCTTTTCTGATTCCTTCCCCTTGACCACCGAAAATACAACTTATAATAGCAAAGGCTCGAGTAGGTAGTGTCTCCACATTTTCAGTGCAAGTACCACGGCAGCGAGCTCCAAGTCATGAGTTTGATAATTCCGCTCATGGTTTCTAACTGCCGTGACCCATACGCGACCACTGTTCGGTCTTGCATCAGCACACATCCGAGCCCAATGCCGGATGCATCGCAGTACACATCGAACGGTTTTGTTGTGTCTTGCTGCGCCAAAACCGGTGCTGATGTTAGGTGCTTGACTAAAGCCTTGAATGCTGCTTCACATGCTGGACTCCAAACATATTTGGTAGCCTTCTTCAGCAGCTCTGTCATAGGCTTGGCAATCTTTGAGAAGTTCGGAATGAACCTCCGATAATATCCCGCGAGTCCGAGGAAACTCCGTACCTCGTGAACAGTTCTCGGGGACTTCCAATTCAGCACTTGTGTGATCTTACTCGGGTCTACAGTGATACCCTCCGCTGAGATGATATGCCCGAGAAAAGGCACTTGCGATATCCAGAATTCGCATTTGCTGAATTTCGCGTATAGCTTGTGATCCCGCAGCCATTGCAAGACTATACACAGATGTTTCTTGTGATCTTCCTCCGACTTGGAATATACCAGTATGTCGTCGATGAAGACCACGACAAACTTGTCCAGCTCCGGCATGAATATCGAGTTCATCAAGTACATGAAGTGAGCTGGAGCATTGGTGAGGCCGAAGGACATGACCAGGTACTCATAAAGTCCGTACCTCGTCGAGAAAGCCGTCTTCGGAATATCCTCAGCCCTTATCTTAATCTGATGGTACCCGGATCTTAAGTCCATCTTGGAAAAGATTTTTGCTTCGACCAACTGATCAAACATCATGTCGATCTGTGGCAACGGGTACTTATTCTTGATGGTTACGGCATTTAGTGGACGATAGTCCACGCAAAGCCGCAACGTCTCGTCTTTCTTCTTCACGAATAATGCCGAACAGCCCCATGGCGAGGAGCTCGGCCTAATAAAACCCTTCTCCAGCAAGTCAGTTAGCCGAGTCTTCAGTTCAGCCAATTCCTTGGGCGCCATCTTGTACGGCCTTCGGGATATTGGCATGGTTCCCGGTGCAAGTTAATCTTGAACTCCACCTCTCTATCGGGCGGCATTCCCGGTAAATCATCCGGGAACACATCAGGGAACTCTCGGACCACTGGAATATCTTCCAATCTGTTGGTTGTGGATTGATATACACTTGGAAGTTTTATTTCTGGACTGTCCAGAAATAAGGAGTGAGATCCGTGCGCTTCTGAGTTTAAGTGCACGACTCGAAGGACGGTGTCTAAAACAGCGCCGTGGCGGTTTAACCATGACATCCCTAGGATGACATCGACCTTCTGTCCCTCTAAGATTATGAGAGACATAGGGTACACTCTACCCGCTAAGCATAATGGTGCTTTGGACATCATTACTCTTGCTGAAATCTTCCCACCCGGTGAACAAATCAAATATGGACTATCAGTGGGTAGTATTTGCAAGCTGTGTTTAGCAATGAAAGCTTAGCTAATAAAATTATGCGTGGCGCCTGAATCAAACAACACTATGGCGGGATGCTGGTGGAGTTGGAACATACCCGCAACGATTGGCTCACCCTCCGGCACGTCCTCTATTGCAAGCTGGTGGACAGTGCCGGGCCTAGGGTTTGCCCGCCACGCATTAGTAAGGTTCCGGGGCTGATTCCTCCCCGGAAGTTGCGGTGCAACTCCGCCCCCTTGTCTCTCCGGATAACTGCTGGCGAAGTGTCCTGGGCGACCATATTTGTAGCATGTGACCGCTGCTTGTCCGGTGCTCGGGGGACGAAAGCCCGGCATGCGCTGCTGAGGTGCATACGCACTCGGCATCGCCCGCTGCTGCTGTTGTTGTTGTGGAGGTGGTGCTGGCAGTGCCGGCCTGAATGCCGGTAAAGAATATGGCCGACTGCAGAATGGCATTGACCTCTGTGGTGGCTGCCAGTGTGGACCTGATGGTGGGCGATTCACCATCCGAAATTTTTGAGGACTGCCTCCTTCTCCGCTGCTTTGCGACGCGCTTCGCTTTCTCTCCGCCGCCGCTAACTCCTTACAGGATTCCTCCTGAACAATCACAGCATCAATTATGTCGTTGAGGCTGCTGCGATTGAACATCGCCAACTTGTCCTTCACGAGCGGATTAAGCCCCTGGTAGAAGTGGTCCCGCCGCTTCTCGTCAGTATCAGCGTGATACGACATGTAGAGCGCGAGATCGTTGAACGCCCTAGAGTATTCCAGCGCGTTCCGGCTCCCTTGCTGCAGGTGTAGAAACTCCTGTGTCTTCCTCTTCATGATACCTGGCGGTATGTGATAGGCCCTGAGGCCATCCGGAACTCCGCCCAGGTCATAACTTGGTCGGTGTGCTGTGAAGCACAGTAGTTTGCCCACCACGTGCTCGCGGATCCCTGGAGCTGCTGGACCGCGAACTGAGTCTTGCGCTGCTCACTCACTTGGAGCAGCCCGAACTTCATCTCCACCGTGCGGAGCCAGTTGTCCGCATCGATGGGTTCATCCGCCCTTGAGAATACCGGGGGATGAGTCGTTAGGAAGTCGGAGTAGGAGCTCTGTTGGCGCTCCTCACGGTCTTGACGTCTCTCTGGGCGAGGCGTATTTGTAATAAGAGTTTGCAGCAACTCTGTGTGCTGCTGATGAGAACCCGCCATTGCCGCAACGATGTCGGCCAATGTAACCGTTGGCGGTGGCGGTGGCGGTGTTTGCTGTTGCTGTTGCTGCTGTTTCTGCTGCTGTCCCGAGGAGTCCTCGGGAGGCTGTTGGGAGGTTTCTCCCCCTTGACTAGAACCCCCAACGTCTGGGTTGGCACGAGTACGAGTCATTCTGAAATTCAAGACAGCAGCAATCAGTACATGTCATACTTAAAAATTCCATATGCAACAGTAGGTATTGAAGTGGCGCATGAATAATTTGCACAACATTCATATATATTGATAAAGCATAAACTTTATACAAGATACATTATTCTCGGGTCTCCGAGAAGTCGTGTTCATGTCGTCACTATCTATACATATGCTACTGCCTACACAACATGTCACTGGTTACAAAAGTTTGGGTCATACTACTCTGGTTGCCCTACATGGCAACGATAACACTCTACTCGGGGTAGAACTCGACCTCCTGTGGGTCGTCCTCCTCCGGTACCTCTGCTGGTGGCTCCGGATCTACAACCTCTTCTCCCATCTCGGGCTCTCCCATTGCTGGAAGACCAAAGACCACCGGTATGCCCAATACCGGAGGTACGAGGTCCTGCAATGCATGCACCTCGTCCATGGCCTGGTTGTAGTCTTCTTCCCAGCCTTGCCCTTCCTCAATAGCATCATCTCTCTCTTGAGTAAGGTCCTCGTTCTGCTGGGTTAGAGTCTGCACCAGCTCTTGCAACGCCGCGATGTCGACACAGCTCTTCTTCTTTGCCTTCTTCAGACGATGCAACTGATTGTGCTGTTCGTTCAGTCGCTTGATCATCGGAAGGAGCATATTGCGGAGTGCGCTGTGAGCACTCTCGAAATGGTCTCCACGGCTTGTGCTCTCCTGGAGCTTTGCAGAGAGAAGCTCCATATGAACAGCTTGGCTGTCCATCACGGCATTTCCCGCCCTCAACTGGAGGCTAAGGCTTGCCTCCGCGGGGCTGTACCTTGGGCAACCCGGATCGGCTGCATCCCAGTACCTCCCTTCCCACACATGATGAGCCCGTCCCTCCACCGGAACGAGCGCGTATGGAGTGCCCTCCATCGCTCTCACGTGTAGCTGGCAGAAACGTGACATGGTGTCACGGGCTGCCACTTGCCACATTCCCTCGGGTTGTCTACCTCTTACCGTGATGGTGAACGGCGCCCATCCCGGGTGGCATAGGTCCTGCCGGAACCTCGACATGGATTGTCCACGTCTTGCTCCCCTCCTCGCCTTCTTCCTTGTCGAAGTACTGCGGCATCTGGTTATACCCGAAATATCGAAGCATCTGCCACAATGCTTCCGGATAGCCGCTGTGGTGAGAACAGTGAGATTCCACCCACCCGTTCTCGAACTGTTTATCTGCTGTCATCTGTAAAAACATATTTGAGAAATGTCCAATATTTATTTGAACAGTAAACCACTGAGTTATAACATAAAACATGTCATTGAACTCATAAGACTTGGAATCATAGTTAAAATTTAAATAAATTCGACTGCTGATCTGCTGTCCAATATGACAGCCCTGACCAGTTTCCATTTCAACCTGATTTAGGCCATGCTAAAGGCAAAACCAATGATGGAGCTCAACATAAAAGTTAAAGCTAACTACGTTAACTTTCAAGAGAGTATTTGCTTGGCCTAAGATCTGTCCTGGTTCAATAGTTATGAGATGCCAAAGTTAACAGAATTTCTGGAGAAAATTGGACAGCACCTCCCTGCCTTAGGTACTGATTTGATCCAATAATTTCAGTTAATTCTGTTCCCAATCTGACAAACTTTCTGTTACAAAGTGGTAACCCATCTCATAAGCTTTCGAGAACTACCTCATTTTGTAGTTTTAGATTTTTATGCTGCAAGTTATGCTAAAATTACAGAGAGTTTACAGAGAGTGTTTTACTCTGCCCTGTTTTCTGGACAGTTTCCACTCTACTGCATGTTTCGATTGGTTAAGGGATAAAACACCTCTGGACCTCGACAGAAAAGTTGTAAAACTCTTCCAAATCTTTCCATAAATGTATCATATGACCCCATCCTCAAAAGAACTCAACCTCTAACCTCTGATTAACTTCAGCCTTAATTCAGCTGAAAACAGGGTGCTCTGTCCTTAGCAACCTATAAGTTGAAAATTTGATAACTTTGAATATCCTGATTAAGGGAAGGAGTTACATCAAGTTTTTTGTGCTCTGGATCAAAACTTTCAATTTTTTATACTGAAGTTGCTCATTTAATGGAGTGTGACGTCGATGCGTCACCAGATCATGTCGGTACTACGTCCTCACAAAGAAAAACCTATACCGGACTTAGCCGGTTTCGTTAGTTCAGTGGCACTAAGCGTCACTCGCACACGGATACTACACGTCTACCGTTTCGTGGTTAGACTACCTGCAGATAACTCACACAATCGTCAGACTCGGCTGCACACCGAGCCCGGTATCCATACAGTTCGTATACCCGGCCGTCATCACTCGCCCGGATGTTCTCAAGCTAAACACGCTTTGAGCTACATGTTCACATTACTGACCACGTGACGGGGTCTCCCAAATTGCACCGCGCACGCCAGGGACAGACGTTGCTCGAATACCCCAAACGACATGAAGAGTCATAGAGGATACCAAAGCGAGTCGGGTTACCTGCCACCCGTGGGGCTCGACCCTTCAGCTTGTGCGCACTGGTGGACAGCGCTTACGTGCACCCCCCAAGACATAAAACGTCCCGAGATGCACGATTTTCTGACATAAGCAAATAGGTTAGTATGCCACTTTCTATACACTAATAACATCCTTGTATGGGCTATTAACTCGTTCCTCACTGGATTTTTGAAAAAGATGACCTTTGTAGTGCGTTAAACCTCAAGCGAGCTCTGATACCAATGCTGACACCACCCCACAGTCTTGTCGAGCCAGGATCACGCTGAGGGGTTCAAAGCGGAAGCAAAATTTTATTAAATAAACGGGTTTATGAACATTTTTACAACAAAATATGTTCAGTCTACACTCACGGGCGTAGACTACGCATCAAGTTCACGTTCAGCCCGTGAACGTGTTCTTGCTAGCACACACGCACACTAACACGGCGGCGTGCACGACTCCCACTCGACGGGGTTCCCCTCCTGGGGTTCCGTCTCCTCGGGAGTCCCCTCCTCATAGAACCCTGCAAAAGCTTCAAACACAAGCAGTGAGCACGAAGGCTCAGCAAGTCTGACCCGTCTCGCCTAAACATGAAACTTCTACATGAGGGATGATAGGTACAGGAGGGGTAAAAATCAGTTGCAAGGACCCGCCTAATTAGTGGAACCTTACTTTTAAGTTTTAGCAGCAGGTTGTGGAGAACCTTACGCTAAGGCACATGAGAGATCCGCAACCAAACAAGAAACACATTTCTCTCATGTACTTTGCCCAAAGTTGAAAGGAAATTTAATTAGCTCTAAAATATAGCAAATCATTAGCAATCATAGTTCATCTTCCAATCAGCAAAATTTTTGACATGTAACTAGCCTGTTCTTTCTACGTCACAGTACAGTGAACAAGTGGTACTCACTGACCGTGACGGACGGCGATTATAATTGATTTACACCTGCAGGGTTACCCGAATAACCCGTCACGTACGCCCGTACTCGATGTTGCCTACAGCAACCATCACGGACGCCGTACGCAACCACCTTTCACCCGTCACCCAAATATTGAACCGGTCCCATCATCCCGAGCAAGAGGTCTCTGCACGCGCATCGCAGTGCCGCCAGCCGATTTACACCTCAAGCTCTCAACCTACCCTCTGAACGACGGGCAATGCCTCAATACCCAGCTACTCGAGTTACATCAGTTTCCCGGTTCCCATATAGCCGGTAGGTCTTCGGTACTGTTCTAGCTTGTTCAACAGGCCCACACACGGCTCGGTCCTCAATCAACACAAGCGGAGCTATAGCACCCAGGCCCCAAAGTCCTGCTTCCCTTACTCTCCGCTCGGTCTCATTTTTCTTGCCATGTGTATCATGTGCTATCTCTACCAGAGTCGAGTGCCTCTAGCCTATGCTCGCGAGTAGTTCAACTACTCGACTTGTACCGAATCCTACACTATCTTAGCATTGCAGTAGCTAAACGGGGTTTTCAATCCTAATCCCAACCCATGGTTTTCTTGGCTATGCAATTGGGTTTTTAAACAAGACTCCAATGCAAGAAATAGTGGTACTCAAGTGAGTGCTCAAAACAATAAAAATTTGTAAAAAGGTTAATGCAAACCGGAACTTGCCTTGTTGCTCTTGGTCGTAGGCTAGCTGCACCTCCGGAGTAACGAAGTCTAGGACTTCGGGTTCCTCCTCGATCTTAGCGACTACATGATATAAGAAGTACATGTATTAATTTAAATGCATTTGATTGGAATTAAACTTGTGAAGGTTGTAAGTCCCATTAGATACACTCAATGACTCTGAAATTTTTACTGTTGTTTGTATACATACTAAACAGAGACTTCGTCATGTTTTAGTTGCATCAAAGCTCATTTGAGCTCTCCACAAATAATTAGGTACTTGACCTTAATTGGAGCTTTTAGGGTGTTCTAGGGATTTTCAAGGAGCAAGCTATGACTTTATGAAAACTAGATTTTCAGAGGGTTCTAATGGAGTTGGTCTCACTGAATTTGAAGGTTCCTAGCTAAAGATATGAGCTAAACAATTTCAGAGAAATTCTGAAAATGTTTCTGGACATTTCTATTTTCTCTGGAACAGTTTCATTAATCACATCATTAGGTGAATCAAATGAGCTCAAATGGATCTGAAATATTTATGGTAGTTCAGGGATATTTTAGTGAACATCCCAGCAAAATTTCAGACTTTTCCTCCAAAGGATTCTCCAGTTAAAATTCTAAACAGTTTAAACTTTGAAGAATTAATTCTGGAGAAATAAGGATTTTCATGAAGTGAATCTTGCTTTGCGGGAAATTACTCAGAGAGCTCAATCCAAAAAAATTTGGTTCACTCGATTTGGACTTTCCTAGCCCAAATTGTGAGGATTTGAAGTTTGAATAAAATCTGAAAATCGGGAAAAGTTTAAATCTGCCGGTGGGTCCACGGTACACGTGTCGGACACGGGAGCGATGGCACACCGGGGTCTACGGGTTTTTGCGCGCCAGCACACCGGATCCAAGCCACAGCCCGGTCCCGATTTAAAATACGAGCCGCTGACAGCCGGGTCCCACCCCCTTCGTCTACCTCTTGCCGCCCGCGCTCTGCCGCCGCGATACCTCACCGGAGAGCTCGCCAGCTGCCTCTGTGGTGCTCCAAACTTCATGATTCTGGCCGCCCCTGCCTAAGTCCACTCGGGGAACATGATTCCAGGCTCAGTTCGTCATGAAAATGGCCGGTACATGGTCGGCGACGAGCGGCAGCCTCGGGAGAACTTCGGCCGTGTCGGCCGACCTCCCTAGCACCTCAATCACTCGAGCAAACGGTCGGGAAGCATCGGTGAACCTTAGGAAAGGTCGACATGAGCTTCACGGAGCTCAGGAAGGGCTCTGTTGGGCTGTCACCATGCGACCTAGGCCAGAAATCAGGATTTCTACTAAAACTCGAAGAACAGCGGTTTCCCTCCACGGTTCTTCGTGGTTCCTGCTCCTATGGACTCGTACGGGCGCCTAGAAGTGATCCTCTCCACGGGAGGATGAGTGGTGCAGTGTGGATTATGAATTTCACGGATCGGTGCAGACTCCACTTTTGCACACCATCACGAAAACATGAAATTCCGGCGTGAGCGGTCTTTGTCACGCCACCGGAGTTTGCGGGAATGAAAGAGGGACTGAAGGCGAACCTCTTTGCTGTTCACAGCTCGGTGAACGGTGGGCTGTGGTGGCCGGATGGATCGTTCCCGCGGTGGCGGCTCGAGCTGAACCGGCAGAGGAAAGATCGTCGCGGTGGAGCTCGGGATGGACTGCTCCAAGCCTGGAACCGACGCGAGGGTGTCGAGGAGGGCTTGGCGCACCTGGTGCTGATCACAGATCGCCGTGGGAGCCTTAGGGTTGGCCGGGCGATGAGGGACCAAAGATTCCCTCGGGCGGCGAGGGGTTTCAGTCTGTTGGGCGAGAACGCGTCGGGGTAGTGACGGGGAGCACCGGCGACCGCTCGGGCGCATAGATAAGGGCCCCGGGAGTCGGTTCAGTGGCCGTGGGTGGCAAGCAGCTGGTGGCGCGGCGGCCTCCCCTCGGTGGCGCCCTCGGGAGAAGCTCGGGGACCCGAGCACTGAAAGTTCACTCGGTTGAATTTCCTCAGTGGCTGACATGTGGGTCCCAGTTTTCTTTTAACCTCTGAAATTAACTCCATATCACTGTTGTAAACAGTAAGCCCTAAAATGCCCATTGTGATTTGAATTATTCACCCCTGAGCCATTTGAATTGGTTAGAATTCAAATTGGGTTTGGTTTGACTAAATTTCAGCACATGTTCAGTTTGAAATTCAAATAAAGTTTGAATTTGCTACACTTAGCTCATGTCAAGATCAACTCCAAATGGAGTGAAAATTGGTATGTGAGCTCACAAAAATGTGCTGAGTAAGAATATGCCTCCCACTTTTGTATTCATGGAGGATAAAAACAGTTTGAATTTGAATGTTGGTTCAAACTACCCTCTTTTATCTATACCCAAAAGTACCTCAAAAAGGTTTTGAATTTGGGTGAAACTTGGCATGAAGATTCCTAGCAATGTGTAGGAGTTTTCAAAATGTCCAGCCCCTATATGATGCATGTGGAAAATAACACTTTTGCATTTTGTGAGTTTATTCTCTAATGAGCATGTTGATAATGGTTACTTGCTCTTCAAATGTGTTCATCAACTATCTTCAAATGAGGTGTGTGGTGTGTTGATGAACACTTTAAATATGTGTCAAAAACTGAGGCCTTTACACCGACGATGAGATTCGCATCTTCAACTCCACGGAAATAGATCCCGTGCTCGCTCGTACTCTTCTAGAAACGAAACGATAGCAAGCTATCGTTGAGCTTGGCATTCCAGGCCCTGGGCGCCTGACGAAGTCCATATAAAGCCTTCTTGAGCCGATACACCTTGTGTTCAGCTCCGTCGATGATGAAGCCAGCAGGTTGGGAGACGTACACCTCCTCCATCAAGTCGACGTTCAGGAAGGCGCTCTTCATGTCCATGTGGTGTACCTCCCACCCCTTGTGCGCAGCAACTGCAAGGAGCAAGCGAACAGATTCGAGACGAGCTACAGGAGCAAATACCTCATCAAAATCTATTCGTTGCCGCTGGACATAGCCTTTAGCCACCAACCGAGCCTTGTGCTTCACCACCTCCCCATGCTCGTCCCTCTTCACCTTGAACACCCATTTGAGGCCAATGGGCTTCTGTCCTGCAGGAAGATCAACAAGTTCCCAAGTCTTGTTTTCTTCTATGGACTCCATCTCCTCGAGCATGGCCCGTCTCCAGCAGGGTGTTCCTCAGCATCGGCGAAGGACGTGGACTCCTCCGTGGTGGTGAACATGAGCTCCCCCTCATCCAAGCTTGGTGGGTGCTCAGCCCGACCAGGAGGGGTGAGGGTTCCAAGCACGTTGCGCATCGTGCGGAACCGTAGTTTCGCGCTGTTGTCGTAGTAGGCGTCGACGACATTGCTGTCGGGGTCCGACAGCGGTGTGGCGAAGCGGATGGGCTGTGGAGGATTCCGGGGCGTGATGAAGGTGCTGGAATCTTCACGTCAGGAACCCCCCGCTGCTGCTGACCCCATGTAGGACTGTCCCAGCCCTGTTCTGCGCTGGACAGTCTCTGCAGGAGCCTTTGGGGTGAAGCCACGGGTGCTGGACCCCCTCCAGCAGGTCTGGAGGCTGGTGCAGGAACTTCTAGGATCTGGACAAACCCTTCTGTGCCCCTCCAGGGCACTACAGGGGTGCTGTTCGGCCCCTCCTGACCCTGCAGCACCTCTCCAGGTGCTGGAACAGCAGGTCCAGCAGGTGCTGGATCTAAGGAGTCAACGTGGAAGGCGGTGTAGTCCTCTTCTCCTGCTCCTTCTCCCCAGTCCCACTTGGCCGCTTCATCAAATATCACGTCACATGATATGTTTGTGCGCACATCAGCCGGATTATACATCCGATAGCCCTTCGTCCCTGCAGCATAGCCAAGAAAAATCATTGGAGTACTCCGGTCTTCCAACTTTTTCAGGTGGGGGCGCGTGTTCTTGACGTGCCCCACGCACCTAAAAGTTCGGAAGTAATTGACGGCTGGTCGCTCTCCATGCCAAGCTTCATATGGCATATTCCCGTCGAGGCCGTGGGTGGGGGATCGATTCAAGATGTAGACAGCCGTGATAACTGCCTCACCCCAAAAATTCTCGGGCATACCCTTCGCCTTCAACATACTCCTCACCATGCCGACCACCATCTGGTTGCGTCGCTCCACAACCCCGTTTTGCTGCGGCGTATACGGAGTTGTGATCTGACGTTGTACTCCGTGCTGAGCGCATGTAACACCCCAAATTTTTAGTCAAAATTCAAATTTTGGATTTAGAACCATAAACCATGTCCAGAGGGGAATTTAGAAATTTTTGGACGTATTGCATGTTTTGCAAAAATTCAAATTCAAACTGGAATTCAAATTATACTCAAAACAGAAAAGAAATGAAAAAGAAAAAGGAAAACCGGAAAAAAACTGGCCAGTGGGCCGAAACCCCAGCCGGCCCAGCAACCTCCCGCGCAGCCCGCCCCCGCGCGCGCCGCGCTGCCCCTCGCTGACATGCGGGACCCGCCTGTCATCCCTAACCCCGCGACCCCGGACTCTTCTCCGCGCGCGCGCGATCGCAACCGATCGGGAAACCGCGCTCCGCAGCAGAATTCTGGACCCTGAGTACTCTAACTCGATCACAACAGAACCACCGCCCTCCCCCGGCTATAAAAGCAACCGATCCGATCAGTTTTTCGCACGCGATCGCCGATTTTCACTCCGGTGAGCACCGAGACTTCGCCGGTGAATTCTGGCCGATCTAAGCTCGGAAACTCTGATCTAACTCGTTAGTCTTGATCCACCGCCTCCGGGGAACTTCGCAGGTGCAGAAAACCCGAAGACTTACGGTGCAAATCCAGCTCCGACGAGCTTCGCCGTGGTTTTGCCTCGGACCTCGCCGCAGAGCACTCTCCAGGACCCCCGAGCTCAAGAAAACCCCCGAGGTGAGATCCCTGACCTCCCCTCTACCGATCTAGGCCATAAGATCACAGTTCTAGGCAGAATTCTCGAGGATCCGAAAGTTTCCGGCGAGATCGCCGCTTCCCGCCGCCGTGCGCCGCCGGCAGCGCCGCCCGCGCTCGATCAGAGCGACGTGGCCGCTTGTGCGCCGTTTATTTTAAATCGCACGGTAGACTTTAAAACCCCGCGTACCGGTTCGATGTTATAATCTCAGCCGTCGGTTTAAAATCAGACGGTCCACGTCAGCCCCGCGTTATAAAGACTGGAATTCTTACGTGCTACCCCCTGGGGTTCTCTGGAATTGAGAGCTAGCCCCGGAAACTTCAGATCTAGCCCCTGGAACTCCAGAAAATCATGTAAATTCATTTAAAAATCAGTTTTAGCCCCTGGACTTAATAGAAATTAAGAAAAACACCTCTGAAAAGTGTAGCTAGACCCCTGGAAATTATGAAAATAATAATATAGACCCTGTAATGGGGTGAACTCATTATTTTAGCCTTGTTTAGTATTTAATTTAGAAAATTGAATATGTAACTAGTGTTTAAATATTAAAAAGGGGGACAAACATAATTGTCAAATTTATTAAAAACTTTCTCAGTACTTAGAAAACTTTGGAGTGAAATAAAAATATATTTTTGGGCTGAAATAAATCTGTTTCATCTATTATTCACATTTAATAGTATAGGGACACATTTTTAAGTAAAGAATAGTTAAAGAAAAATAGGGAAAATAATTATGAAATAGTATACATCATAAGCCAAGGTCAAGATATGATATTAAATTATTTAGGACCAGAACCTAATCTGTTTAGGTAATGTGTACTACTAATTTAATAATAAAATGCCCAATTATGCAAAGGAATATAAATCTGAAAATATAGAAACTAGTAAATGATAAATGGAGTTTCCAAAATACAAATAATTCAGTTTAGGGTTGATGGAAATTATGAAGGCACATATGGAGAAGAAAAATACTTTTCATACATACTTGGTAGTTTAATACAAGGAATTTATTTAAAACTGAAACACACATATACACCTATATATATATATATAGTATGTGAGTATAAATATGAACACCAAAGTAGGAATCATACACATATGAATAAAAGTGTATGCAAGCCCTAAATCAACACACATAGAGTATCCACAACACATAAAATAGTGAAGAAACTTTCATAAATGTGAATGTGTGGTTTGTATGAAGAAGAAGTGTGAACTATGTCTTATGATTGTTGTTTTTCTTTTGTTATGTGTGATGGTATGAAGTAGAACCTGTTCAAGAGCAAGCTATCACTTTCCAAGATCAGGACTACCCATTCCAGGAGCAGCAAGAAGGAGGCAAGTGTCCTTGACCACTTTGATCCTATGCTAGGATGTGTAGATAGAATTATTTGCATTGTCAGGTTAAATATGAAACCCATGTTAGGAAGTTTCCCTAGAATTGCATTACCTTATTTCCTTGTAGCTTGGGTTGGGATTTATTTTACCATGTCATTTATTTCCATGCATATGCTTAGCCATGCTTAGAATGGGATATTTGGGAGGTGAGATCATCAGTTTATTATACCATACTCTTGAATGAGCTATTGTGAGTTATGTAGAGGTAGGGATCAAGGCAAGTTGGACGTTTTGGTTGTGTGCTGGGTGCACGAGACTTGGGTTTGTGTTTAGTACTTGCCTGGATCCTAAGGACCGGTTCATGGAGCATGTAACCCGGCTTTACAGTGCCAACCACATGCTGAGATGGGGCAGCTTGGCCAATTAATTAGGTGTATCCCCGGCGTAGTATGGGTGTGTTGGATGGTGCGGGGAATAGGTGTCAGCTGGACTACCATATGAACCGCAAGGCTCAAGAGGGGGCCACTGCAGCGGGGTTGGAGCCTCTTGTATGCTGTTAGGGGTGAAACCTCAGTGGGCCCACGCTCGTCGGGAATCCCTTTGTAAAGGCTTTGTAGTGATCTCTTGGCCACACACCTGGGAAGTGTGAATGTGGTTCGTAGCCACTGGCATAATGGAGGTTCTTTTAGTCCACCCGGCAACGGGGGATGAAATCACTACTTGTGGGTACAGTGGTACAAACTCTGCAGAGTCAAAACTGTCTTGACAGCCGTGCTCACGGTTAAGAGCGGCCTGGACTTATTCATGATTAGAGGAGTGATGGTTTTTGGGAAGTTGAGCGGGGAGCTTAACTTTGGAAATGATGTTATGGTTTTGGATGTTAAGCGGGGAGCTTAACATTGGACATGAGGTTATGGTCATTGGGTTATGATGATGGGATGGGAGATTGGAACCATTTCACCTGTGTAGTAATATAGGTGCTTAATAAGCTAAGGTGATAGGTGTTAATTGCGTAGTGCTTTAACCATGAGTTCAACCTCTCCTTGTTCTAGCCATGCATGATATAATTTTCCCACACTTGTTGAGTACCATTGGTACTCAACCTTGCATATTTGTTGGTTTATATTGCTGCTCAGGTCAGAATAATGAGGTGGTGTATAATGACCAAGATTTTGGACCAGAGGAAGGCTTTTAGGTTCATGAAGACCCCCGGGCAACACCTGTGATGGAGCCCTAATAATAATATTCCGCTGCTAGTTTATTTACTTGTGATGAAGCATTAGTGTCCATTGAGACATTTGCAATGTAAGACTTATTTATATTCGATACCTGGCTTGTAATAAATGATGCTTCACTATTTGTCATCACATGTATGAGAAAATGATCCTGGCATACATGTGATATTCACTTGGTTGTTTCTTCGGAAAAACCGGGTGTGACAGAGGTGGTATCAGAGCCAAGGTTGCCCGTAGGAACGTGGACCTAGGTAGAAATGGACGTATTTAATGGCCCTATTTTCTTAAAAACTATTTTCCAAGGTGTGGGTGAAAAAGTGTTATTTAAAGAGTTATTTTCTTCATCTTACCCCAACTTTCATTCAAAAATAGGATTTTTGTTTGAAATTATATCTAACCTAATTTTTAAATTCTTTTGTTTTAGATGGTTCGCATGATTCGCACCGCTCGTAAGTCCACGGGAGGGAGAGTTCCCGTAGTTGCCCTTGCCGAAAGAGAGGAGAGTCGTCCAGTGACGTACCTTTCCTACGGATTGGCAGTAGGAGATTTGTTGCGCCGTCTTCGACGTATGCTCGAAGCCGCCGGCAATACGGGCAAGCTCATCATCCACTATAACTCCACCAGGACCATCCGTGAGAAGAGGGAAGAATGGAGTTCGGAGATGAGGATTATACACGAGAATCAGCTACTTAAGATTCACCACTCTCCAGCTTGTCGAGCAACACAAGTTGACGCGGAGAGAGATGTCACCTGGGAGGCCATCACCTGCCAGAGCCACATCTATCGTCGCCACTTGGACAAAACTGAGTACATGTATGTCCTCCAACGTGAGAGTGGTACCACGGAGTACAAGTACCCACCGGTGCAGCAAGGGACTTCCCATGAGCACATGGACTTGTGCTTGGAGGATGCTGCTATGCTCAGCACTCGACTGCAGGAGTGTCAACAAGAGCTTCAGGATGTCCGAGACACCCTGAAGGAAACGGAGGCATTGCTGCGAGCTTGCTTAAAGGCGAGAGAAAGAGGAGATGGGAATGAACTGTGTGTCACCGTAAGTGATCCATGGACCCCTGACTCCCCGGATCGCCGAGCAATCAGGCGTCGTCGCACTTCTCCACCAGCAGCCTCCCCACCCAAAGCAGAGTCGGAAGGTAGCCGAAATGAGGAGGAAGATCCCGAGGAGCCAGCTCAAGAGGACGAGTAGTGTAGAGTCTTTCCCCTAACTAGCAAGAGGTCGAGTAGTCGAGTCGTTACGTAGTTAATGGTGTGATAATGCTTGGTGTGTGACGTGAGTTGTGGAAGCCATGAGCAATTGTCCACAGCCTCGTCTTCAGATTGTTTTGCTTTGGTGTGTAAACCCACAGGAAATAATAGTGCATTTGTTTGGTGTGAGATATAAACCCTCGTAAAATTTTAACAAAGCTTCAACACTTCAAAGTACAAACAAGTGAAAGTAGTAAGATGATACCAAATGCTTTCAAATTAACATTGGTTGATTCTGCCAGATGGCCGGAAGAGGAAGAGGACGTGCTGCCAACCCCGCCAACAACAATGATGAGGCATGCAACTCTCATCTTTCTGGAGGCCAGAACCGGGGTGGTCGCCGTGAAGAAGTTGATCCTCTCCACCAAATGCTGGAGAATCAAAATCAGCTCATCCAGAACTTGACTCAAGTAGTGGCCAACTTGCATCAAGTTCCACCTCCACAAGCTGCACCACGCCAACCAAGGTTGAGTGAGTTTCTAGGAACTCAACCTCCAAAGTTTGCAAGTGCTGCTGAACCTCTGGAGGCAGATGATTGGCTGAAGACCATTGAAAGTAAGATGAGAATCATACAGTGCCAAGGGTATGAGAGGGTGCTGTTTGCCTCTCATCAATTGCATGGACCTGCTGCTGATTTGTGGACCGCCTACGTGGCCGCCCATCATGACCCTGAAAGCATCACTTGGGAGGAGTTCAAGCGTAGCTTCCGCAACCATTACATCCCAAGAGGTGAACTCAAAAACAAGAGGAAGGAGTTTTTGGGACTGCAGCAGGGAAACATGACGGTGAGGGAATACCTCACTAAATTTACTCAACTATCCCGTTATGCTCCACGAGACATAGAGACTGATGAGCAGAAGCAAGATTGTTTCGTGGAAGGACTTACCGCAGAGATGCAGTGTGCAATGTCCTCAAATGAGTATGAGAGCTTTCAAAAGATGGTGGACAGAGCATTTGTGGTGGAAAGGAAGCTAAAGGCCCTTGAAAATGAGAATAAGAGGAAGGCTGGGTGGTCACACCAAGCCTCAGGGAGCAACAACCGCCCACGCATGATGCAGCAATCTACGGGGCAGACGAGCCGTGCTGCGGTACCCTATTCAGCACCAAGAGGGTACAACCCAAACTACAGGCCTCCCGCAGCACCAACACAGCCGCAACGTCAGTTTGTGCAGCAGCCTCGCCCCGCATATCCACCTCGACCAGTAGTGCAAGGACCCCCAAACCAACCCCAAGACAACAAGGGCCAAGCACCTAAGGTTGGGGTGCAATGTTTCAGCTGTGGTGAAGTGGGGCACTACGCCCACAAATGCCCAAAGAAGAAGCCTGCGCCGCCACAACAGCAGAACGTAATGAGAGGACGGGTGAACCACGTCACTATGGAAGAAGCACAAGAGGCACCCGACGTGGTAGTTGGTAAGTTTCCTGCCAATTTACACCTTGCAACTCTGCTGTTTGATTCTGGTGCTACCCATTCGTTCATTGCTCAAGGGTTTGTTAAGAAGCATGACCTAGCAACCACACAAATGAACCATATGCTAGCGGTAAATTCTCCAGGTGGAGAAATAAGGACAAGACAAGTGTGTCCCAAAGTGAACCTAGACATTAATGGGGTAGTATTTACCGCTAACCTCATAGTGATCGATTCACAAGGGATAGATATTATTTTGGGTATGGATTGGTTGACCAAACATAAAGGAATCATCCATTGTTCGACCAGAACGGTGGAACTAACTCACCCTAGTGGCACAAGAGTAAAGTTCATCACGATACACGAGCCTAGGAGGGACATTAAATTAAATCAAGTGGAGGTGAAAGTTGAGGAAATCAGGACTATCAGGGAATACCCAGATGTCTTTCCGGAGGAGTTGCCAGGAATGCCTCCCGACCGTGACGTGGAATTCGCGATTGAGCTAGTACCGGGAACAGCCCCGATATACAAGAGACCTTATCGAATGGACTCCAAGCAGCTAGAAGAGCTCAAGGATCATTTGAGAGAATTGACGGAAAAGGGGTATGTTCGCCCTAGTTCCTCACCATGGGGAGCTCCGGTAATATTTGTGCCTAAGAAAGATGGAACTCAAAGGTTATGCGTGGATTACCGTGCCTTGAATGAGGTGACCATCAAGAACAAGTACCCATTACCCCGCATTGAAGACTTGTTTGATCAGTTGAGGGGAGCTTGTGTGTTCTCAAAAATTGATCTCAGGTCGGGATACCACCAACTCAAGATAAGGCAATCTGATATTCCCAAGACAGCTTTCGTATCTCGGTACGGACTGTATGAATACACTGTCATGCCTTTCGGGCTAACCAATGCCCCGGCATATTTCATGTACCTCATGAACAAGGTATTCATGGAATATCTGGACAAATTCGTGGTGGTTTTCATAGATGATATTCTCGTCTTCTCCAAAGATGAAGAAGAACATGAGAAACATCTAAGGTTGGTGTTACAGAGGCTGAGAGAACACCAACTATATGCCAAGTTGAGCAAGTGTGAGTTTTGGCTAAAGAGAGTTCCCTTTTTAGGACATATAATCTCGGAGGGAGGAATCTCCGTAGATCCCGCCAAAATCGAGGATATCCAGAAGTGGAAGACCCCTGAGAATGTCGGGGAAGTTCGAAGCTTTTTGGGATTGGCTGGATACTATCGACGGTTTATTGAGGGATTCTCCAAGATCTCGAGACCTCTCACCAAACTGTTGGAAAAGGGAATCACATTCACCTGGACGCCACAGTGCGATACGAGCTTTCAGGAGTTAAAGAAGAGATTGACAACAGCCCCAGTGTTGGTTATGCCAGATATGCAGAAGAACTTCACAGTGTACTGCGATGCCTCTGGAAACGGGTTGGGATGTGTTCTCATGCAAGAAGGACATGTCGTGGCATATGCATCCCGGCAGCTTCGGAAGCACGAGAAGAACTATCCTACACATGACTTAGAACTAGCTGCAGTGGTACACGCGTTGAAAATTTGGCGGCACTATTTGATGGGGAAGAGGACAGAGATATATACGGATCATAAGAGTTTGAAGTACATATTCACACAGCCAGATCTCAACCTTAGACAAAGGAGATGGTTAGAGCTAATCAATGACTTTGATGTGGGCATCAACTATCATCCCAGGAAAGCAAACGTCGTGGCCGATGCTTTGAGTCGGAAAGTGCAGGTCAATAAGTTGAGCTTGAAGGACATGCCTGCAGAATTGAAGGACGAGGTTATAAGGCTCAACCTATGTTTAGTAAATAGTGGTGAAGCCATCGCCATGGAAGTGGACTCCACACTCGAGCAAGACATACGCGAGGGCCAAAAGAATGATGAGAAGATACAAGAGATCAGACAGCTCATCAAGGAAAATAAAGCTCCTGGTTTTAGAGAGGATGAACAAGGAACGGTGTGGCACGGGAAAAGGATATGTGTGCCAGAAGTAAAGGAGATCCGTAAATTAATTTTGAAGGAGGCTCATGATTCCGACTATTCCATTCATCCTGGGAGTACGAAGATGTATCAGGACCTCAAGAGCAGGTATTGGTGGTATGGCATGAAGCGAGATGTCGCGGAACATGTTGCCCTATGTGACACATGTCAGTTGGTGAAAGCTGAACATCAACGACCCGCGGGATTATTGCAACCACTCAAAGTGCCTGAATGGAAGTGGGAAGAAATCAGCATGGATTTTGTCGTGGGATTGCCTAGGACCCAATCCGGGTATGATTCAATATGGGTCATTATTGATAGGCTAACCAAAGTAGCTCATTTCATTCCGGTGAAAGAAAGCTACAGCGGATCCAAATTGGCAGAATTGTACATGTCAAGGATCGTGTGTTACCATGGAGTGCCAAAGAAGATAGTGTCGGACCGAGGGACACAGTTCACCTCGAGGTTTTGGCAAAAGTTGCATGAAACCATGGGAACCCATCTGAATTTCAGTTCTGCCTATCATCCCCAAACTGACGGGCAGACGGAGAGAACCAATCAGATCCTTGAAGATATGTTAAGGGCATGTGCACTCAAAAACAATAGGAGTTGGGACAAGAACTTACCGTATGCGGAGTTTTCCTATAACAACAGTTATCAAGCTAGTATGAAGATGTCACCGTTTGAAGCTTTGTATGGAAGGAAATGCAGAACTCCCCTATTTTGGAACCAAACAGGAGAAAGTAAAGTGTTTGGTCCCGAAGTGCTACAAGAAGCCGAAGCGAAGGTGAGGGAGATTCGCAACAACTTGAAGATAGCACAGACACGCCAGAAGAGTTATGCTGATGTACGAAGAAGAGAGCTCGTTTTCAACGTGGGAGACTATGTTTATCTCAAGGTGTCCCCTATCAGAGGACTTCGTCGGTTCAAAGTGAAAGGGAAGTTGTCTCCTCGATACATCGGACCCTTTCAAGTTTTGGAAAGGAAAGGCGAGGTGGCGTACCAACTAGAGTTACCGGTTCATCTGTCGGACGTGCACGATGTGTTCCATGTGTCGCAACTCAAGAAATGTCTGAGGACGCCTGAGGAGGTGTTACCCATGAATGAAGTGGATGTAGCTGAGGATTTGTCTTATGCCGAGCAACCATACAAGATTTTGGAGACAATGGAACGCCTCACCAGAAATAAGAGGATCAGAATGTGCAAGGTGCAGTGGAAGCATCACTCAGAAGAGGAAGCCACCTGGGAACGGGAAGATGAGATTAAGGCACAATTTCCGGAATTATTTTCTTAGAAACACCAATCTCGAGGACGAGATTTCTTTTAAGGGGGGTAGAGCTGTAACACCCCAAATTTTTAGTCAAAATTCAAATTTTGGATTTAGAACCATAAACCATGTCCAGAGGGGAATTTAGAAATTTTTGGACGTATTGCATGTTTTGCAAAAATTCAAATTCAAACTGGAATTCAAATTATACTCAAAACAGAAAAGAAATGAAAAAGAAAAAGGAAAACCGGAAAAAAACTGGCCAGTGGGCCGAAACCCCAGCCGGCCCAGCAACCTCCCGCGCAGCCCGCCCCCGCGCGCGCCGCGCTGCCCCTCGCTGACATGCGGGACCCGCCTGTCATCCCTAACCCCGCGACCCCGGACTCTTCTCCGCGCGCGCGCGATCGCAACCGATCGGGAAACCGCGCTCCGCAGCAGAATTCTGGACCCTGAGGACTCTAACTCGATCACAACAGAACCACCGCCCTCCCCCGGCTATAAAAGCAACCGATCCGATCAGTTTTTCGCACGCGATCGCCGATTTTCACTCCGGTGAGCACCGAGACTTCGCCGGTGAATTCTGGCCGATCTAAGCTCGGAAACTCTGATCTAACTCGTTAGTCTTGATCCACCGCCTCCGGGGAACTTCGCAGGTGCAGAAAACCCGAAGACTTACGGTGCAAATCCAGCTCCGACGAGCTTCGCCGTGGTTTTGCCTCGGACCTCGCCGCAGAGCACTCTCCAGGACCCCCGAGCTCAAGAAAACCCCCGAGGTGAGATCCCTGACCTCCCCTCTACCGATCTAGGCCATAAGATCACAGTTCTAGGCAGAATTCTCGAGGATCCGAAAGTTTCCGGCGAGATCGCCGCTTCCCGCCGCCGTGCGCCGCCGGCAGCGCCGCCCGCGCTCGATCAGAGCGACGTGGCCGCTTGTGCGCCGTTTATTTTAAATCGCACGGTAGACTTTAAAACCCCGCGTACCGGTTCGATGTTATAATCTCAGCCGTCGGTTTAAAATCAGACGGTCCACGTCAGCCCCGCGTTATAAAGACTGGAATTCTTACGTGCTACCCCCTGGGGTTCTCTGGAATTGAGAGCTAGCCCCGGAAACTTCAGATCTAGCCCCTGGAACTCCAGAAAATCATGTAAATTCATTTAAAAATCAGTTTTAGCCCCTGGACTTAATAGAAATTAAGAAAAACACCTCTGAAAAGTGTAGCTAGACCCCTGGAAATTATGAAAATAATAATATAGACCCTGTAATGGGGTGAACTCATTATTTTAGCCTTGTTTAGTATTTAATTTAGAAAATTGAATATGTAACTAGTGTTTAAATATTAAAAAGGGGGACAAACATAATTGTCAAATTTATTAAAAACTTTCTCAGTACTTAGAAAACTTTGGAGTGAAATAAAAATATATTTTTGGGCTGAAATAAATCTGTTTCATCTATTATTCACATTTAATAGTATAGGGACACATTTTTAAGTAAAGAATAGTTAAAGAAAAATAGGGAAAATAATTATGAAATAGTATACATCATAAGCCAAGGTCAAGATATGATATTAAATTATTTAGGACCAGAACCTAATCTGTTTAGGTAATGTGTACTACTAATTTAATAATAAAATGCCCAATTATGCAAAGGAATATAAATCTGAAAATATAGAAACTAGTAAATGATAAATGGAGTTTCCAAAATACAAATAATTCAGTTTAGGGTTGATGGAAATTATGAAGGCACATATGGAGAAGAAAAATACTTTTCATACATACTTGGTAGTTTAATACAAGGAATTTATTTAAAACTGAAACACACATATACACCTATATATATATATATAGTATGTGAGTATAAATATGAACACCAAAGTAGGAATCATACACATATGAATAAAAGTGTATGCAAGCCCTAAATCAACACACATAGAGTATCCACAACACATAAAATAGTGAAGAAACTTTCATAAATGTGAATGTGTGGTTTGTATGAAGAAGAAGTGTGAACTATGTCTTATGATTGTTGTTTTTCTTTTGTTATGTGTGATGGTATGAAGTAGAACCTGTTCAAGAGCAAGCTATCACTTTCCAAGATCAGGACTACCCATTCCAGGAGCAGCAAGAAGGAGGCAAGTGTCCTTGACCACTTTGATCCTATGCTAGGATGTGTAGATAGAATTATTTGCATTGTCAGGTTAAATATGAAACCCATGTTAGGAAGTTTCCCTAGAATTGCATTACCTTATTTCCTTGTAGCTTGGGTTGGGATTTATTTTACCATGTCATTTATTTCCATGCATATGCTTAGCCATGCTTAGAATGGGATATTTGGGAGGTGAGATCATCAGTTTATTATACCATACTCTTGAATGAGCTATTGTGAGTTATGTAGAGGTAGGGATCAAGGCAAGTTGGACGTTTTGGTTGTGTGCTGGGTGCACGAGACTTGGGTTTGTGTTTAGTACTTGCCTGGATCCTAAGGACCGGTTCATGGAGCATGTAACCCGGCTTTACAGTGCCAACCACATGCTGAGATGGGGCAGCTTGGCCAATTAATTAGGTGTATCCCCGGCGTAGTATGGGTGTGTTGGATGGTGCGGGGAATAGGTGTCAGCTGGACTACCATATGAACCGCAAGGCTCAAGAGGGGGCCACTGCAGCGGGGTTGGAGCCTCTTGTATGCTGTTAGGGGTGAAACCTCAGTGGGCCCACGCTCGTCGGGAATCCCTTTGTAAAGGCTTTGTAGTGATCTCTTGGCCACACACCTGGGAAGTGTGAATGTGGTTCGTAGCCACTGGCATAATGGAGGTTCTTTTAGTCCACCCGGCAACGGGGGATGAAATCACTACTTGTGGGTACAGTGGTACAAACTCTGCAGAGTCAAAACTGTCTTGACAGCCGTGCTCACGGTTAAGAGCGGCCTGGACTTATTCATGATTAGAGGAGTGATGGTTTTTGGGAAGTTGAGCGGGGAGCTTAACTTTGGAAATGATGTTATGGTTTTGGATGTTAAGCGGGGAGCTTAACATTGGACATGAGGTTATGGTCATTGGGTTATGATGATGGGATGGGAGATTGGAACCATTTCACCTGTGTAGTAATATAGGTGCTTAATAAGCTAAGGTGATAGGTGTTAATTGCGTAGTGCTTTAACCATGAGTTCAACCTCTCCTTGTTCTAGCCATGCATGATATAATTTTCCCACACTTGCTGAGTACCATTGGTACTCAACCTTGCATATTTGTTGGTTTATATTGCTGCTCAGGTCAGAATAATGAGGTGGTGTATAATGACCAAGATTTTGGACCAGAGGAAGGCTTTTAGGTTCATGAAGACCCCCGGGCAACACCTGTGATGGAGCCCTAATAATAATATTCCGCTGCTAGTTTATTTACTTGTGATGAAGCATTAGTGTCCATTGAGACATTTGCAATGTAAGACTTATTTATATTCGATACCTGGCTTGTAATAAATGATGCTTCACTATTTGTCATCACATGTATGAGAAAATGATCCTGGCATACATGTGATATTCACTTGGTTGTTTCTTCGGAAAAACCGGGTGTGACAGCGCAGTACTCGCCGAACTCCCGTGAGGTGAACTCCCCTCTGTGATCAGTATGGAGTAGCTTCAGCCTCCTCCCGGACGTGATCGACGTGATCAATTTGCAGAAGACCAAGCACCATCTCCTCTCGTGCCAGCTTCTGAAGCGCCTGGAAGCTGACGTGTATGTAGTGTTCATGACAACGCCACACAACATCATCACGCCTCGCGGTTAGGCAAACTGGACATGTGATGTTGAGCCTGATGGACTACAGCTTGCTGTCGTCGCGCTGAACCCGTGTGAGGAGATGCTGCTGATCATCTCGTATGTGCATCACTCCTCCATGCACCGTCATGCTGTGGCCATCCTCATCCAGCTGGCTGACGCTGATGAGGTTGGTGGTGAGGCATAGGATGAGGTAGACACCGGTGAGCCTCCTGTGCTCACCCATCTTGGCGGCGAATAGGACTGTACCCTTCCCCTGGATACGCACGACGGAGTTGTCACTGAACGTGATGGTTCCGACGACGTTTTCATCGAGCTCGGAGAAGACGGCGCGTGAACCTGTCATGTGGTTGGTCGCGCCCGTGTCGAGGTACTAACGAGTGTCGTCAAAGTCGTCGTCGTTGCCGTGGTGAGCGAAGGCACTTCCCTCCACTATTTCCAGTGGGCACGTAGGACGTACCTGTACAGGCTCCTCCTGTACTATGGCCACCCTTGTCATGAATAAGGTGCCCTCCTCCTCCGCCTTCACCATGAAAGCCTACTGCTGCGACTCCTCCTGCTTAGGCTTCGACCGACACTCCCTGGCCCAGTGGCCCTTCTTCCCGCACTTCCGGCACTGGTTCCCCAAAATATCCTTCCCGAAACCTCCCTTCTTGCCTCCATTCTTCTTGGGCAGGCCCTTTCGGCCGCCCCTTTTAGAAGAACCCGCAGACTGGGTAGACCGCTCCTCCTTCCGCTGTGTCTCCCACTCCTCTCAAGTGAGGTACTACTGGCTGTCGTGTACTCCTCCCTTTCGCTGCGTCGAGTCAAAGGCGTTCTCCGCCGCCCTGAGACGCCCTGTCACCTCCAACAAGGTGAGGGTTGAAACGTCCAACAGTGTCTTGATTGCCACCACGATCTGTTGGAAGCATTCTGGAATGCTTTGCAGGAGCTTTTCCACGGCCCTCTCTTCTCCTATCTCCTCCCCTAGCGATGCAAGCTGTGATAGCATGCTGCTCAGGCGAAGAGAGAAGTCCTCCACGCTCTCGCCATCCTTGAAGGCAGCAGCTTCGAACTCCTTCTGGAGTTGTTGTGCCATCGTCTTCTTCACGCGGTCGGTCCCGACCCGCATGATGGCAATTGTGTCCAATGCCTCCTTCACCGTCTTCTTCTCTCCGATCGTCGTGATCATCTTCGACGGGACAGCGCTGACCAAGATGTCAAGCGCCATCATATCTTCTTGCTCACTCACGTTGCCCTCCTCCACGACCTTCCAAAGCAGTCATGCCTTCAGCTTGATCTTCATCATGACAGCTCACTCCGTGTAGTTGGTCTTGGTGAGCATGGGGAACCCCATTCCGGTGTTCACCTCACGAGCTGCCGGAGAGGGTGTCGCTTGGCCGGTGGCGCTGTCGCTGCTCTGATACCACGAATGTTGCAATTCCGGTGCTGATCACACTAAAACTGCCCTGTCCCGGTAGCAGTTCAGCACCCCTCCTAGATGTTGTACTTGCTGAATTGGGAAAACAGTGAGGGAGTAGATAGATCTGTTCTGTTCTTGGGAGAACAGAACAACTGCACTGGACAGAACAGAACAGAGGAAGATCATAGGAACAGAACAGAACAGCAGCTGCATGTCTGTTCTGGTGTTGATGGAGGTGCAGAACAGAGGAGATCAGGGAGAGCAGAGGAGCTGCCGCCTATTCCTGGAGGTGGAGGCGACATCTTGCTGAATTCAACCTAGGGTTGAACCGGCTCAGATACCACGAATGTTGCAATTCCGGTGCTGTTCTTGCTGAAACTGTGTCTGAACCTGCTGTATAACCTGATCTGCACTAGCAGATCAGTCTGCCTTCCAAACAAAGCAGACCAGAAACTGGTTTACAGCAGAAGATAGAAACCCGATTCAGCAGAGAACAGTAGGGGGATTGAATATTCAGCAGTTCTGTTCAGTGGAACAGAACAGATGCGAGGAAGAGCAGAAGAGCAGCCAGCTCTGATCTGATCTGATGCGCTGAACAGATGAGAACAGGGAACTGCAGGTCTGTTCTTCTGTTGAGGGAGGCGCAGAAACAGAGGAGATAACAGAGGGCGGCGGCTAGGGTTCCTGGTTGGAGGCTAGGGCTCCCAGGATAGAGGTGGTGGCTAGGGTTGAGGTGGAGGAATTTTCTTTATTGATCTCATCTAAAACTGAGTTTTTTTGGCTTCTTTATATAGCCCCCCTTACAAGAGTCCTGATCTATTATAACTCAAACTTTTAGTCTATATCTAATTCTATCTCTAAGAATACTAAACTCTAATCTCTTCTATAAGGAGGATATGGCCCTGTTCTGGCCGCCCTGGGCCAGGGGCAGATCAGCCCACAGTCATGCATCCACAGGAGGAAACATTGAAGAGCAGTTTTGATCTAAAGGAGCTTGCGGTTGTTAAAAGGTAAGATATATTGTGTTTTTACCTGTTCTGACTTCTAGTTATTTGATGCACATGAAGCAAACCACAATTTTTTTTAAACGAGTAATACTCACTTTCATTCAAGAACGGAGCTCAGAGTTTTAGTTACATCTTGTTCAGATGCAAGAAGCAAAAGACTGAGAAGAAGAGCTACCAAGTATCTCCCACCCCAAATAGACCACCGGGCCTCCAGGTAGCGCATGGGGGTGATAATAAGGGAATCTAAACCACTAAAATTATTACAGAAACCTACCTATTACAAAGTTTGGAAAAATACTTCTGGAAACAGAACGTCTCTTTTTCATGTTGAAACTCCCCTCTTCAGGCTGCATCTTCTTGATTGACCTTTCCATCGTCAACTTCATCATCTCGGGTTGTACATAACCCCACACATCTCCCTCGTCATTGCAGCACCCTAACTACTACCTGCAGCATGGCCGAGGTGCCCGGTTTCATTATCTCTTTCACGTCCACTGGCTGAAGACCTACCCAGTAATTCAAGAAAACACATGCTTGGAATAGGATATCACAAGGATGCCTAATCATAACCTTGTCGAAACAAGCTTTGTTTCTGCATTTCCAAGCCGCCCAACATATGGCCGCTAGACCTGTGAGATTCCCCCTTCCATGTAAGCTTGAGGCTTGACGCAATCCAGGACCAATATTGTTCATACGATCTGGGTCTATTGAGTATTGAAACATAAATCCACAACCCTTGAACCACTTTCATGATAGGACACTCAATGAACAAATGATTAATACTGTCAAGTTGGTTGCGGAAATAACAGGCATGGTCTCTGTCGAAGTGTTTGCTATGACACTACCGCCACTACCGGTACTGGAGCAGTCTGCGGAGGTTCGTTGTTTGGAGGGGCTAACATCCTTAGATCGATCGAGGTTGAAGAACAGGGATGAACACCGGGATTTACGTGGTTCGGGCCGCCGAAGCGTAAAACCCTACGTCCACGGGAGTGTGTGTTGGATTGCTTGAGCTTGCGTGTGTCTGAGTATGAGGGTCGATTAGAATTAAATTCCACCTGTCGGAGGCTGCCCAATCCTTTTATGTCTCATGGCGGGCAGTTACACCGTGACTCGGGGCCCGACAGGTGGCCCCGTGGCAGTCCGTACCCTATACATAATCTAGCATACTAAGAGCTACTTGTAGTGTCCGTTGTCGATAGAGTTAAAGCGCGCCGCTTGACATGCCGGGCGTCTCTGACCGAGTAGCGGTTGATGATGGCGGGAGAAGGCTCCGTCTTGTCGCTGCGTCCTACTCGGTCAGCTGTGCAACACTGTGTCGTTACTGCCATTGTCACACCATACCACCCTGTCCTGTCACTATAATGACTGCCAGGAGTAGGCGGAGGCGTGAGCTACGCGCCATGCTTTGGGGAACGCGTGAGTCTTGAATGCGTTACTAGACTGTGCTTGTTTTCCTTGAATGCCACGGGCCATGACGGGTCATGGGACACGTGGCGGCCCCGGAGCCCACTTCGGCATGCAGGTCGGGCTCAGAGCCGGAGGACACGTGGCAGCACCGGACCTCGCGTCAGCGGGGAGGCCAGGTTTGAGGCTGAGGGCACATGGCAGCTCCTGAGCCCTCCTTAGCGGGGAGGTCAGGCCCGGAGCCCGAGGACACATGGCAGCACAGTACCTTTCCTCAGCGGCGAGGCCAGGTTCAGGGCTGAGGAGATGTGGCAGCAACGGAGCCCTCCTCAGCGGGAAGGTCTGGCCCGGAGCCAGGGGACACATAGCAGAGGCGGATCTCGCCTCAGTTGGGAGGTCCGGTCCGGTGCCAAGGACACGTGGCAGATCCGGAGCCCTCCTCAGCGGGAAGGTCAGGCCCGGAGCCCGGGGACACGTGGCAGCACTGGACCTCGCCTTACTGGGGAGGCCAGGTCCGGGGCCGAGGACACGTGGCAGCTCCGGAGCCCTCCTCAGCAGGGAGGTCAAGCTTGGAGCCCGAGGACACATGGCAGCGCCAGACCTCGCCTCAGCGGGGAGGCTAGTTTTGGGACCGAGGACACATGGCTGTGCCAGAGCTCGCCTCAGAGGGGAGGCGGGGGGTCTAGAGCCTCTTCAAGCCTCCACGCGAGGGTAACCGGTCGCAGGGTACTGATAGTGGCCCCTGGGCGCACCTCAGGGGAGGTGACGATCCAGCAGGTGGGGCCTCCATCTTTCCTTCCCGCGTGGTTGCTTTGAACTTGCACCTTGATGGTTGAAGTGGAAGCATGCCCGTGGCGTATTGGGCAAGTGGCTATACCTGGCAGTCGAAGAGGCAACATGCCCTTTGCGTAGTAAGCGAGATGCTGTGCTTGACTGGAGGTTCGTGGCGACGTGCTCGAGGAGCAGTTTCTTGGCATTGACTGCAACGGTTCTCCAGATGACCGCTGCAGTTCCTCCATGCCGCTTTTCTCGGGAACTGCCTGAGCCTCCTTCTAGAGATGCTGCCCGCCTGGCCCCCACTGTCTGACAGGTGGACCTGGGTCCCATCCATCATCAGAGATGCGGGTAGCGCGAGGCGGTGATAGCCCAGGCACCACGCACGACGTTCTGCCAAGGGTCGCTCGAGTAGTAAAGGAAACTTTACAGCGAAAGGCGACTATTTCCTTACTTGCTTCCTTGTGCCTTCTGCTATTCGTCTTCCTTCTTTGTGCTCGAAACTTCCGCTTCCGATCAAATCCAGCCACCGCTTGCTCCAATGGCAACCTGCCTTTGCTCCTCTCGCCTTCGGACTAACGAAGAACTCGGGCACGTAAGGTGGCTGCTCGGCAGAAGGATTCACCGCGGGACGACCCCGCTCACCGGCCTGCAGCCCGGCGAGATCGTCCTCTTCATGTATTACATGCTGGCCGGGTTCGCTCTCCCGGCATTTTCTTTTCTGCTGACGCTGCTGGAGGTGTACGGCCTTTAGCTCCACTGTTGATTGATGATCCAAATTCTAATAAAGATAAAAGAGGCAGGATTTCCGTAGCGAAGCGGAGGCCCCTCGCCGGTAGGCTTGGGGCCATATATCTTACCAAAGATGCTATGTTTCATGAGAGGATGAAACATATTGATATGAGGTATCACTTTGTGCGAGATACCATTGATCAAGGCACTATCAAAATTGCAAAATCAACACTCGTGACAATCCTGCAGACATGATGACAAAATCTGTTCCTATTGCTAGTATTACTAACTAGCCCCTTTGGCTTTTGGCACCGGCAGTTGAATTGTTCATTGAGATGGAGGATTACTATTTTAATGCTACAAGAAGGAATTTGTCTCAAGGTGGAGTTTGTTGATTGATGATCCAAATTCTAATAAAGATAAAAGAAGCAGGATTTCCGTAGCGAAGTGGAGGCCTGTCGCCGGTAGGCTTGGGTGATTGTCCAGATGGCATCCATGATCACCTGGAGTTGCCGAGCGACCCCCCTCCCGGTCAGCGAGGATCCCATCGGGGATGAGATTCCCGACGTGCAGGAATCCTACAAGCCTGTGCTGGCGAGGATCAAATTTTTTGGCGCAGGAGGGCCTAACGTAGCTGATGGTTTTGCTGACTTCCTGTCGTGCTGCATCGCTACCCTTCAGCAGCACACCCGTGCTGCCTGGTTGTACACCGGGGAGAATGGTCTCACTCGGCTGGAACGCGGCCCCGGGTTGACCCCGGACAGGGAGATGCTGAGCATCAGGCTATTGAAGCTGTCCCCCGACCCAATCTCCGACGACTTCATCAACCCGCTGGCGAGTTGCCTGCCGGTCTGCCTTAACCAGGCGGCAAGGTCAAGGATGCTGAAGGAGTTGCCGACGCTGGATGACATCAACGTTGTGAGGCAGGTCAGGGACGCTTCCCGTGGCGTGGAGGTCTCAGGGGAAGCGGCACCAGTGATCAGGCGACGCCTGTGTCGGACCCGTTCCTCAACAAGGGGAAGGATTGGGTGCCGGCTGGCGGACCTGCAGCAGCGGCGCCCTCGCCCACAGCCCAGGGACACCACAGAGTCGGGCAAGCAGCAAAAGAGAAGGTTTGTTTGCACCGATGGGAGCTCCGTCTCGAAGCCCAGAGTGGAGGGGCTTCAAGATGCGCTGTCCCGTGTCAGGCCCGATGGGCGAAGCTGGCGACAGCTTTGGCAGTGCTGCAGTCGGGGCAGCTCCGGCGGGTGCGAGGAAGACGCCTGATGTGCCCCCGGCTCCGAAGCCTACAGGGGAAGTTCCGGCATCTGACGTGACTCCGGCCCCGAGGCCAGCAGCGAAGAAGACTCCCGACGTGCCTCTGGCTCCGATACCGATGCTGAGGAAGGCTCTTGACGCGCCTCCAGCAGCGAAGAAGGCTCCTGACACGTTGCCGGCTCCGAAGCCGACGGGGGCAGCTCCGGCACCTGACGTGCCTCCGGTCCCTAGGCCGGCAGTGAGGAAGACCCCCGACGTGCCTCCGGACCCGAAAAAGACGGGGGCAAGTGGTTCTAGCCCCCTGCGCAAGAAGCTTCACGCCTCCTAGAACTGCCAGGCACCCAGGTAGGACGCAGACCTTAGGGTAAGCTGCAGTCTTTCTTTTGTTCTGCTTGTGTGATTGATTTTGGCTCCTTTCTTGTAGGGCTTCACTGCAGAGCGCGGCAGCTTCCTCACAGCAGCCCAGGAGCCAGAGCCCCTTTGTCGCAGGGATTCCGTGGCTCAGCGCCAGCGCCTGGACCAACCCAGGGCGCTGACTCTTGGGCCCCCGAGACCAGCCTGCTGACGGACGCGGACGTCCTTGGCGGCGGCGCGGCCTCTCTGGGGCAACCTGCTGGGCCGCCCACTTGTTCTTCGCCGGCGGGTGTTATGGCTGCTCCGCCGGAAGACAATGAGCCCGTGGAGGCTGTGGGGTGTTTTATATTGCAGGTGCCGGAAGCGGTTCCGCTCCCCATGGCCATGAATATGGCATACTATGGCCTGATACAGGTGTAGGAGGCGCTTGGTTGGGAGTGGGACGAGCTGAAGGCAGAGAAGGAGCGCCTCAGGGGCTGGGGCGACCTGCTGAAAGAGCGAATCCAGGCTGCCAAGGAGAAGGCGAGGGCGAGGATGGAGCAGCTGGATGTCTTGCAGGAGGCGATTGACCTGGAGCGGCCTGCGGTCGGGAGGCTCGATAGTATTAGCGGAAAATTGTGGAATGTATTAATCAGGTTTTAAGGGGTACAATTATATAGGGCTGTCAAGGGTGGAAAAGAACTAAACTGCCCCTAACCCTAATCACACCCTAATGACTAAAATTCCCCCTAAGCACACCTCTAATTACATAGTCTAACACCCCAACCCCTGCAGTCCCAACATCTATCCACAGCAGATGTTGAGACTGGACCGAAACTCGGAGAACAGCGATGATGGAAGGCCCTTCGTGAAGATGTCGGTGAACTGCGACGTCGTCGGGACGTGGAGCACCCGAACCTCGTCATGTGCAACCCGCTCTTGGACAAAGTGGAGGTTGTTCTCCACATGCTTCGTGCGCTGATGCTAGACAGGGTTGGTGGAGAGGTAGACGGTGCTGACGTTGTTGCAGTAGACCAAGGTGGTCCGGGCGACGGGAGAGTGGAGCTACTGAAGTAGCTGCCGAAGCCAGGAAGCCTCAGCCACGCTGTTAGCCACGGTGCGATACTTCGCCTCAGCACTCGAGCGTGACACCACGTGCTGCCGCTTCGTAGACCAGAAGACGAGGTTGCGGCCCAAGAAGACGGCGTAATCAGAGGTGGACCGACGAGTGTCTGGGCAGCCTGTCAAGTCAGCATCGGTGTACATGACCAGCTCGGTGACGGGTGATCTTGGACCTGGCCCCTGGTGTGACAGCCTTGTGGCCCACCTAGGGGCGTGCGCACCAAGAGGGTGTGGCCCGGAGAGATGCCAGAAGATTCTGCTGTACCAATAAATCAGATGTTTGCCGAATAAACTATTCCACCAGGAAAAGCCCCTACGGCAGCAATTCTCTTCCTCTCTCCTGTTATGCGCCTGTTCAGAATAGAATAGCAGATCAAATCTTCTATTCCTCCCTGTTCATCCCTGTTCTCTGCTGTTCCAGTGCAGTACAGCAGCAGGGTGCCCTGTTCTTCCTCCTATTCCCTCTGTCCTCTCTGTCTGCACGCAGGAAGTTCCCTGTTCTTCCTCGGATCAACACAGCAGATCTGTTATGTTGAACAGAACCAATCTGTATTGGTACAGGGGCAAGGACAGGTGATACAGAGGTCGGATTTCCAAAATCGTGGTAATCAGAGCCATGTCGACAGGATCCCATCAGACCCCTCCTCCCAGCAACATCAGCAGCACCGGTTCCGTGACCGGCGACAAGATCAAGATGACATCTCAAGTAGTTCGTGAGATGAACACGGGAACCAGGTTCCCGCTACTCACCAAGACCAACTACGCGGAGTGGCGGCCATGATGGAGATCAAGTTGAAGGCCTGGACGATGAAAACCACGGCGAACTTGTCCAAGTACTCCATGAAGACCTTATTCATGAGGTACATAAAGTAGGCGGGTGTATTCGTTAACCCAAAATACATAACGGTATTACTCATATGAACCATACCGTGTTCGATATGCAGTCTTTGGGTATGTTGGATTTCTTAATCTTCAGCTGGAAGTATCCCGACCGAAGATCAATCTTGGAGAAAATTCAGACACCTTTCATTTGGTCGAATAGGTCCTCTATGCGGGGCAGCGGGTATTTATTCTTGATCGTTACTTTATTGAAAGACCTATAATCCACAAACATCCTTTGGGTCCCATCCTTCTTGTCTACGAAGAGCACGGGGGCTCCCCGCGGTGACGAGCTTGGGCGTATAAAACCCTTTTCTTGCTGCTCCTGAATTTTCTTCTTGAGCTCCACTAGTTCATTAGCGGGCATTCTATACGGCCTCTTCGCTATAGGTGCAGTTCCGGGTACTAAATCAATAGCAAATTCAATGTCTCGGTCAGGTGGCATACCTGGAAGTTCTTCTGGGAACACATTTGAATATTTTTGAACCACCGGAATGCTTTCCAATGTCGCTTCTTCGATGTGGTTCAGCACTGCCTTCTCGGTTGCCGGTTGGGCTGCCTCGAACTCAATACGAGTACCATGCTCACTTGTCAACTGCACGATCCTCTCAGCACATTGAATTACTCCGTTGTGCTTTGAATGTATCCTAGAGGGGGGTGAATAGACTTTTTGAATTTTTAGACGGTTTCCTAAGACACTTAACATACTGATTAATTCCAGGTGAGCCGGACTAGTCTGGTATGGTGCGGACTAGTCCGGTATGATCGTAATTAACAGATCAAAGAGACTTGTTCCTACTTCAGGTATTTGTGCAGCGGAAAATAAATACTTATTTAAGTATAGTGAAGTAAGACACAATAACTCTCAATTTTAATACTAAGTGTGAATGTGAATCAAATGATGACTAACACCCTTAATTAGCAATTAAAGGACGATCAAGAAGACACAAGACAAGGCTTTATCCCGAGGTTCCATTCCACCCAGGAATCTATGACCCTATTGAGGAGTCCACCAAGGACAGGGTCTTCACCAACCCTTCCCTCGTTGAATCGCCACAAAGTCTGATTCAATTCCACTATCCACACACAGGGGTAAACAATTGTACATGGGGCGTTCTCACAATCTGAGAGCTCCCACAAGATTACAGCGAATAATTCTTCCCCCCCCCCCACACACAAACAAAGAACAACGATCAGCTAATGTGTGAGAGAAGACAAACCAAGAGCTCAATGTCGAGAAGAACGACTCTCTCCTTGATCTAATCTCTAATCCTCAAAGACTTAATCTTTCTCAGCTTAGAATGAGTGGAGAGAGGCATCTTTGTGCTCTTGGGGCGTGCGGCGGCGCTAGGAATCATGTCTTGTGTTTGTGTGGCCGTGCACCTTTATTTATATAAGGTTTCCAAAAAACCTGGTGGCCGGACTAGTCCGCTATATTCACCGGATTAGTCCGGTGTGCCGTGTACAATTTTCGTGTTGCATGCAGCACAGTGGAAACCCTAATTTGATGTGTTTACAGAAAGTTGAACGGACTAGTCCAGTCCAAGAGCGTACTAGTCCGGTGTAAGGTGAATGTCGGTTCTAGAGAGTTGAACGGACTAGTCCGGTTTTGGAGCGGACTAGTCCGGTGCAAGGTGAATGTTGGTTCCAGAGAGTTGATCGGACTAGTCCGGTTTCTGAGCCGACTAGTCCGGTGCAAGGTGAATGTTGGTTCCAGAGAGTTGATCGGACTAGTCCAGTTTCTGAGCGGACTAGTCCGGTGCATTGTGTTGTGAGGCAACAGAAAGTTGAATGCACTAGTCCGGTTTCGTAGCCGACTAGTCCGGTGCACGTGTTGTGAGGCAACAGAAAGTTTAACGGACTAGTCTAGTTTCTGGGCCGACTAGTCTGGTGCACGTGTTATGAGTGATTTGGATATGTTTTAATCTCTTACCCCTACGCAAGGATTTTGAGCTCTTGGGATGTGCCTCTCACACACATCCTATACAAGTATGTATACATTTTTCTTGGCTCATGAATCTGTTCTTTTCCTTTTTTCTTCATCACTTGATTTTTCACCTTTTTTAGTGCACCACTTCTACCTTACACGAGTTAATCTGTATTCATCTCAACAAGTTCATTAGGATCTCAATTCATTTGTCATCAATCATCCAAAACCCACAAGGGAATACCTAGATGCACTTTCAATCTCCCCCTTTTTGGTGATTGATGACAACCAACTGAGATTGCATAATTAATGATAAAATTTGATTTTCATAAAGTGTGCATATATGAAAATGACAAATGAGTAACAAGAACCTCTCACATATATGCACCCTTTATGGTGGGATGCCTAAAAGTGTGTGAAACAGAATGTGACATGCCACGAGAAGATAAGATCATATCAAAAGTAAAGGCACTACACATCCATGAGACTTCAAAAATAAAAATCATCACATCGATATTGAATAGGCATCACACATTCATGAGACCTCAAAATAAAAATTACATGAAACTTCAAAATACATGTCCATGTCCATCACACATCCTTAAGGTTTTCCAATAAGATAACATAAATCTCAATCTCTCCCCCTTTGGCATCAAGGCACATAAAAAGGGAAAAATTGAGTGGAATCACTCATCGCCGCTCTCTTCGTCACTCTCGGTCCTATCTTCATCATCATCTTCATGACCATGCTGAGGAGGAAGAGCGGAGACACTGCAAGTCCAAAAGACCTAAATTCTTGTTCGGTGAGTGGAGCCATTTCTGTGAAGTCTTCTTTAGAGTCCTTAGAGATTTGTGGTGATCCAACTGGCTCAATCTACAGCTTCTCACATATGGCTTTGATGTTGGCCTTCATATATCTTTGATGTCTTTTTCTGGCCAAACTCTCCTTGTGTTGCCTAACTTCAATTTTGTGACAACAGCCAAAAATAGAAGAGAGCGTTTTGAGCATACCACTTGAGGACTCTCTAGCAGGTGGAGGGATAGGAGTAGGTGTAGGCTCCGACACCCTTGATCCTTCATGAACAGAGGGCACAGTGTAGACTGTATGCTTCTAGGGCTTGAGGCCAGTGTGAGAGACATCTTTGACAAACTCCAGTCCTGTTACCTTCTCAATCATATACATGACATAGGGTGCATACATGACCTATTTGGAGTGATGGATATATTCACAATGTCATTGTAGATGTACTCAAAGACATTGAAGGTCCTATTCTTACTTATCACTTTCCTCAATGTCCTCAGAGTCCCTTGGATTGTCCCTGCATCACCATCCTTTGGAGTTATGGTCTTTCTCAAGATCCTGTTGAGTACAACCAAGAACAACTTCAAGTATTTGGTGGTGGCGGGTACATATGACATTCTTGTATCATACAAGAATTCCAACTCATTCTTTTCCACGGGCTTCAGGATGTGAATGACAAGCTCATTGTCTAGGGTGTGTTCAAGATGAAGAATCTTTGCAAATTCCTCATAGATGACATTGTATCTGGATCCATTTGTCATCAAGATCATCTCATCCCCATCATTACAGGCAAAGTAGAGAGTAGAGTAGAACTGGGTGATTACCTCATTGTTCCAGTCGTACTGGAAAGAAAGGAGGTCCTTCAACTCATGCCTCTCTAATGTCTCTATTACCTCATGATAAGCTTGGCATTTCTTGGACTTCAGGTAGTCAATGTTGAGCCACTGACTCTTGACCACAGGATTCTTCATCTTCATGTAGACATGCTCATAGTAGTCAGCATGGAAGTTGCTCCAGAATCTAGGGTCTACACTTGCTTTGGATGCCCATAGACTTGAACTTTCCTGAGGTTGTCGGCCAGCTCACTCCCCTTCCCAGCAAAGTCATCACTTGATGGCTGCCTCTTGCGGTGAATGGGGGCTTTCTTCTTCAAGGGACTAATAGGACCACTAGCAAGTCCTTTGCCCTTCCCGACACTTCTCCTGAGGGCCGCAGAGCTTCCAACAATGTCTTTGCTCTGTGCCATCTTACCAATCACTCTCCTCCTTTTAGGAAGAGAGTCGTCAGGAGAAGATGGTTGGGAAACGTTGTCATGCTTCTTTTTCAGGGCCTCGGAGTGGGACGACATCGTGCCTGACAGAAAAATCAAGAATTGTTTGACACTATAGGTTGTAGATTATGTGAAGATAAGATGTTAGATGTTCAATTGATAGGTAACCGGACTTGTCTATTTTCAGAGTGCGGACTTGTCCGGAATATCGGACTTGTCCGCACCAGAGACCGGACTAGTCCAGACCTGCTGAAGAACCCTAACTTCGTATTTTCAACAGATCTACAGTAAATTTGTGCAAAGTATGCAGGGATACACTAGGAATTCATCTAGAAAGGTAGTGTATGCCCTAGGGATCAGAAAAGATTGAGCTAAAGTATTGAAAAGATGATAACTTGAGTAGAGAGGAATTTCACCGAAAAATGAGAATTTGAGTCGCAGTGTGAGGTCTGATACGGATTAGTCTGGAGGAGAGGAGACCACGCGTCGAGGAGAAGCTTTCCCGTGGAGAGAACTTCGACTTCATTGGCTAAAATCGAAAATCACTTTTGGGGGCTAGGGTTTGAGGAGTGAGAGGCAAAGGAGTGTTTGTGAGGTGAAGAGGGCTGAGGTTGGCGCGTCTATAGACTTTTAAACTCGGACATACGAACTAGTCTGGTAAGAGGACCGGACAAGTCCGGTATCCCAGATCTGTCCGGACTAGTCTGAGGGAGCGGACTAGTCCGGTGTTGGTCAACTGGACAGACTAGAGTAGAAATTAGGGAAATATTGGGAATATGATCTAATAGTGATCTAAGGACATAATTTTCACAAATAATCTTGATGAACATGCCCAGTAAGCAATCAACAATCAGACAATGGTCATAATTCATCAAGATTCATTAATTTAAATAGTTTTAAAGATAAAATCATGATAAGGGATATTTTTTTACAAAGTAAGTAATATTTTGAGGATTCAAGCAGGTATGCAGTGTTTCAAGGCACGTTCCGAGAGTCAAGTATATTTAGTTCATTCCTAAGCTCACAAAAGCGTTTTTCATCAAGTGGCTTGGTGAAGATATCAGCTAGTTGTTTCTCGGTTTTAAAATGGGAAATGGCTATGTCTGCTTTGCTTGAGTGGTCTCTCAAAAAATGATGTCGAATGTCAATGTTTTTGGTCCTAGAGTGCTCAATAGGGTTATGTGCAATCTTAGTCACACTCTCATTGTCACAAAGGAGCGGAATACGGTTCATATTATAATCGTAGTCCCTTAGAGTTTGTCGCATCCAAAGGAGTTGTGCACAACAGCTCCCGGCTGCAACATACTCCGCTTCGGCTGTGGACAAGGCAATGGAGTTTTGCTTTTTGGAGGACCATGAAACTAGGGACCTACCCAAGAATTGGCAAGTCCCGGAGGTACTTTTTCTATCTACTTTGCACCTTGCATAATTTGCATCGGAGTATCCAATGAGATTGAATTTTGAACCTTTAGGGTACCAAAGGACTAGGTTGGGTGTATGAACTAAATATCGCAAGATTCTCTTTAGGGCTGTCAGATGACATTCCTGAGGATTGGCTTGAAATCTTGCACACATACAGACACTCAACATGATATCAGGACTAGATGCACAAAGATAAAGTAGAGATCCAATCATGGAACGGTATACCTTCTGATCCACGTTAGGTCCATCTTCATTAAGGTCTAAATGTCCATTTGTTGCCATGGGAGTCTTTATGGGCTTCGCCTTGTCCATGCCAAATTTCTTGAGAATGTCTTGAGTGTACTTTGTTTGGCTTATGAACGTTCCTTCCTTTAGTTGTTTCACTTGGAATCCCAAAAAGTATCTCAATTCTCCCAATATGGACATCTCGAATCTATCTGTCATGATTTTACTAAATTCTTGACAAAAAGATTTATTAGTTGAACCAGATATGATATCATCAACATAGATTTCACAAATAAACAGATCATCATTGAAGTGCTTGGTAAACAGGGTGTAATCAGCTTTACCGATTTTAAAGCCATTTTCAATTAGAAAATTTCAAAGGCACTCATACCAAGCTCTAGGAGCTTGTTTGAGGCCATAGAGAGCCTTACATAGTTTGAACACATGGTCGGGGTACTCTCGATCTTCAAAACCAGGGGTTGCTCCACGTACACCTCCTCCTTGATAGGTCCGTTGAGGAAGGAACCTATGACATCCATTTGATACAGCTTGAAATCATGGTGAGTAGAATATGCAAGTAATATACGAATTGATTCAAGCCTAGCTACGGGAGCAAAAGTCTCGTCAAAATCCAAACCTTCGACTTGTGAGTAATCTTTAGGCACAAGCCATGCCTTGTTTCTTGTTACAACTCCGTGTTCATCTTGCTTGTTGTGGAAGACCCATTTAGTGCCGACGATATTGGACTTTGGTCTTTCAACAAGTTCCCATACTTCATTCCTCTCGAAGTTGTTCAATTCTTCTTGCATTGCCATCACCCAGTACAGATCTTTTAGCGTATCTTCGACCTTGTATGGTTCTAAAGAGGATACAAAGGAATAGTATTCACAAAAATTAGCTATACGAGATCGAGTTGTCACTCCCTTCTGTATATCGCCAATTATGTTGTCTACGGGGTGATCTCTTTGTATGCTTCGGTGTACTATTAGATGTGACACTTGTGGTGTTGTGTTCTCATAATCATTATGTTCTTCGACCCCCCCTGAATCGTTGCCGTCATTAATGCTTTTATCATCTTGTTGGTCTTCATGATCTTGATTTTGTGCATGGGCTCCCCCTTGATCATAGCTCTCCTGTTGAGGTTCATCTTGAGCACCTGATTCTTGTGATTGTTCTTGAGGTCGAATATCACCAAGTGCCATTCTCCTCAATGCTTGACATGGGGCTTCTTCTTGATCTAGCACACACTTATCAACTTGCTCCGTTTGGGAGCTGTTAGTTTCATCGAACACTACGTCACGTTCTACTTCAACAAGTCCGGAGACCTTGTTGAAGACACGATAAGCGTAGGAGTTCGAATCATAGCCGAGCAAGAAACCCTCATCAGACTTCGAAGCAAACTTTGAGGTTCTAGGCTTCTTGTTTAGAATATAACATTTTGAACCAAAAACTCGAAAGTATGAAATATTTGGTTTGTTACCAGTGAGTAGTTCATATGAGGTTTTCTTGAGTAGGTGATGAAGGTACAGTCGGTTTGTTGCATGACAAGAAGATTTGATAGCTTCAGCCCAAAAGCAGCCAAAGGTCTTGTATTCGTCAAGCATTGTCCTTGCCATCTCAACGAGCGTCCAATTCTTCCTTTCAGCTACCCCAATTTGTTGTGGGGAGTAGGGTGCCAAAAGTTCATGCTTTATTCCTTCTTCATCTAGATACTCATCGACTTGTGTGTTCTTGAATTCTGTTACATTGTCACTTCTTATGTTCTTGATTGTCAATGAGAATTCATTTTGAGCTCGCCTGAGAAACTTCTTGAGTGTTCCTTGAGTTTCAAACTTATCATGCAAAAAGAAAACCCACGTGAAGCGTGAAAAATCATCGACAATAACTAAACCATATTTATTACCACCGATGCTTATGTAAGTAATTGGACCGAATAGGTCCATGTGGAGGAGCTCGAGTGGTCTTGTTGTAGTCATGACATTCTTCGTTGGATGGAGTGCTCCTACTTGTTTCCTGGCTTCACACGCGCTACAAGGCTTGTTTTTCTCAAAGACAACATTCTTCAAACCTCGGATGTGATTGCCTTTTAGAAGTTTTTGTAGATTCCTCATACCAACATGCGCTAGCCGTCTATGCCACAACCAACCCATGTTGGTCTTTGCAATCAAGTATGTGTCAAGTTCAGCTTTATCTTTGTTGAAATCAACTAGATAAAGTTTTCCCTTTAACACACCTTTGAAAGCAATAAAGTCATCACTCCTTCTAGAGACGGTCACACCCTCATTAGTGAACAAGCAATTGTAACCTTTGTCACATAGTTGAGATATGGACAAGAGGTTATAATCTAGGGAATCAACATGTAAAACATGAGAAAGTGTGTGTTGTGATGGAATAGCTATTTTACCGGTACCTAGTACCTTTCCTAGACTATTGTCACCAAAACAGATTCCTTCGCTTGAGTCTTCATTTTGTTCGTACTCCACAAACATTTTCCTTTCTCCGGTCATATGATTGGTGCATCCACTATCTAGCACCCATTTCGCTCCACCGGATGCATATGTCTGCAAGAAAGAAGCTATGCTTTGGCTTTAGGTACCCATGCTTGCTTGGGTCCTTTGAGGTTAGTGACAAGTGACTTGGGCACCCACACCTGGGACTTGATGTTCTCATGGCGTGGCCCAACATATTTGGCATAAACTTTTCCAAGACTGTTTTTCATAAGCACATATGAAGCATCAAAGGTTCTAAACAATATTTGTTGTTCATATGAGTTTTCAATGTTAATTTTATCAACATTGTTATGTTTTCCAACTTGGGAGAAATTTCCCTTGACAAAGACAATGCTCTTCTTGTTATCCTTGAGGTTTCTAGTGTTTTACCTTTCACCACAAGAATACCCAATGCCATTTTTGACATTAGGAGGTCTTGTGACCAAGTATGCACTACGTGAATACTTGACCTTCTCCTTGTCAAACACGCCACTTTGAGAGGGATGCTTGTTTTTTGTCAAGTTTGACTTTTATTTTATGTGGGTGTGATTTTTAGTACATGTACAAGTTACAAGAGTTTTTGATTCAACATGTTGAGAAGGTGAGCTTAAATAGGATGAAGAATGTGACACCCGGTTCCGAAAACAGAACCAAGTTAATGCATATGTGTGCCTAGGATGTTCATCACACATACACATGTAATCCATAAACTGAATTCAGAATATAACCACGAATAAATAGTGTTTAAGTACTTTATTACATTGACTCATTGTCTCATTCATAAATCTCTAACTTATTCTTGCAGCAGAAGTCTCTAAACGACAGCGGAAAATAACTAAGAAACAGGCTCCATCTTCAACTCCACAGACATGTTGACGGTAGTTCGCACGCCTAGTACTCCACATGGTCTTCGAAGTACCCTTTTCCTGTTGCTGATGTTTAGGTGATAATGCAAGGGTGAGTACATGACGTACTCAGAAAGTGCGGAAAAAGTATGACATGTAGCTTACAACAAGGTATGGAATAAAAAGGCTCATTACAGAAAGCAAATTTTATTTCATAAACATGGTAAAAACAGCAACTATTTCTAGGTGAATTTAATCCCAACATATATCCATGTAAAACAGCAACATTCCTCCATCATAATTCACCATTTATCAAGTCTCAACCAACCATTAATCTTTCGCAAGTTCATCTCATGCTCATAAATATTCATAACCATCTCATATTCATATAACCGAAACTAAACTCATTGTCAAGACTTAAACAGTCCTGAAACCAATCCCAATGACCATACCATAACCATACCGAATAACCATCCCAAGTTTTCCCTCTAATCATGTGAGTTGGCCAGGTGCTTGTGACCGGAAGCACGACTATCATGATAGTTTTACACTTTGCAGAGGTGGCACCAATTTACCCACAAGTTCGTGATTTCGTTACCGTCGGCAACTGCAGAACCTCCATTATACCAGTACACAACCGTCGGTGTATGGCCAAGAGATCACAAAATAGCCTTTACAAAGGGGCTACTAGATGTATGGACTCACTGAGGTTTCACCGGCAGGCTTGAATCACCATTCTCCCACCCACGGGCCCCCTCTTGTGCCATTCAGTTCCCAGGGCAGTCCCTCTCGACTCCCATTCCCCGTGCCATCCACGGTCCATAAAAAGCTAGCAACACACCTAATTAGTCAGCTAAGCCGCACCCATATTTGGCCTTGTGGTGGCACTGTTTTCCTTGCATGTGCTGGTATGAACTGGTCCTTAGATTGTGACGCCCTCAATTCTGTAGAACATAGAACCGAGAACTGATGCGTATGTGTGCCCAGGATGTTCATCACACACAGACATATACTTCACAAACTGAATTCAGAATATATATAACCACGAATAACAGGGTTTCTTACAATGTCTCATGAGTCTTGGACTCATGCTAGCAGCGGAAGTCTTATCTTAGCAGCGGAAGTCTAATCTTAGCAGCGGAAGTCTTTATTCTAGCAGCGGAAGTCTTCTAAACTAATGCGGAAGCAACTACGCAGCAGCAGCGGCTCCATCTCTACTCCATCCCCACAGGCAAGTTGACGGGGTTCACACTCCTAGTACTCCACGGGGTCTTCATAGTGCTCCTCTCCTGTTGCTGATGATGTATGATAATGCAAGTTTGAGTACATGATTTACTCAGCAAGTGCGGGAAATATGATATGTAGCTCACAACAAGGCAGGTATAAAAAGGCTCATTGCAGAAAGCAAAGTTTATTTCTCAAAACATGATAAAAACAACAACTTAGCTTTAAGTGAATGTAATCCCAATATGTATTTAAACATTAACATACCTCCATTATGATTCATCCCTTTCCATGTCTTAACCAGACATTAATCTTTCTCAACTTTGCTCATGAATACCTTCTCGTATTCACTACCATCTCATGAATACCATCTCGTATTCACTACCTTTCATCTCATAAACAATTTCCGTCTCACACTGAGACCAATCTCATTGCCATGACTCAACAGTCATGCAACCAATCTCATTACCTGGACTCAACAGTCCTGAAAACCAAACCATAACCAAAAACCATAACCAAACCAAACCAAATACCAATAACCTCCCAATAACCATCCAAACTAATCATGTGGGTTGTCCAGGCGCTCGTGACCATAAGCTCGGCTATCATGATAGTTTTAGACTCTGCAGAGTTTGTACCACTTTACCCACAAGTTTGTGATTTCGTCACCCATCGGCGACTGCAGAACCTCCATTATACCAGTACACAACCGTCCGTATATGGCCAAGAGATCACAAAATAGCCTTTACAAAGGGGCTACTAGATGTATGGACTCACTAAGGTTTCACCAGCAGGCTAGAATCTCCAATTCTCCCACCCACGGGCTCCCTCTTGTGCCGTGCAGTTCCCAGGGCAGTCCTCACTCGACTCCCATTCCCCGCGCCTTCCACGGTCCATAACAATCTAGTAACTTAACTAATTACACAGCTAAGCCGCACCCATACTTGGCCTTGTGGTGGCACTGTTATCCTCGCATGGCTCGCATGAATCGGTCCTTAGATCTACTGCAAGTAAACCAGCATCTCATTCTACCTCATTCACAAACTCAGGATTGCCCAGATCTCCCTCTGATTCATGTGCATTAACAATATCCGTTTCTCATTATTCATACGAGTGCAGTTAGCTAGACACATCTATCTCGTTTCCCATATCCCAAGGACTCAACGAAGCATAAAAGCAAAAAATCATACCCGACTCATTAACTTTCCCGGTGACAATGGTGGCTAACAAAAATAGTAAACTTCTATGAAAGGGTTTCCCATCATGTTGACTCAAGCACACACACACCTTTTCGCAAACAAAACAGTTTTCCAAAACATGGGATCAATATGGTCAAGGAGCACTAGCCTTGTTCTTGCGGTTCATGTTGCTCTTGGATCTCAAAACCTTGTTGTTGCAGCTCGTCGTATACAGCTCCCTGAGCTTGCCCTTCTATACACAATCAGGCACATACAAGATTCATAGCAATCAATCATCATGCACAACTCTACTTTAAGATGTAATGATGCATATGCATGCCAATCCTACGGTGCAGTTTAGTTTGTACATGTTCTTGCATGTTTGCATGGCTTGCACGAGGTTTCATGATGAACAGAGGTGTTCGGATCAAATGTGGATGTGGCGATGATCAGGACTCCAGATCTAGATCAGACCGATCAACACGTGATCTGTCCACGAAAAACCTTCTGTTCGAAGGGATCGAAGAACAGATGCAAAGAAAACGCGATGATGTTGTAAGGTGGTATTGGAAACCTACCTTACGTTCTTCTTGGTCTCTGGGTCCTTCTCCTAGCAAGACAGATCGTCGGCTCTCCTCCGGCGATGGCGATCGTGTCTGACATGTCGGCGGTCTCTTCGGCAGTTGTCGGCTCAGGAGGTGGAAAAGAAGTTCGTGGTTGCGGCCAAAGGTTTTTGGTTCTATTTATAAGAGGAAACAAAGAGTCCTATTCTGATAGGAATTCGAATAAGAGTCCTATTCAAATTGTTTTTGGATCTTAACAACTTATCTTTAGTTGATTTGGTGCGGTAGCAACATGGAATTTGTGTCGGTTTCCTCCCGTACCGGTATTCCCGTGCGTACAGAAGCGAAAACCGCTTCAAATCTCGTTTCCTTCGTGGTGGTGAGCCCCGGAAGCTCCACGTGTCCTGCGGGAACATGGCTCCCTTTTCCGCGGAGACCAGCTCCGGTTTTGCCCCGTGTTAGGCGGACGAGACCTCCCTCTTCCTCAGAGGCGAGCTCCACGTGCGCCACGCGTCCTGGCGGGCGGGACCTCCCTCTCAACAGAGGCGAGCTCCGCGTGCGCCACGTGTCTGGTGGGTTGAGACCTCTCTTCTCAATAGAGGCGAGCTCCGCGAACACCATGTGTCAGTTCCGGACCTCCCCCTCTCTTCGGAGGTGGCTCCGAGTGTGCCATCTGTCAATTCCAGACCCCCCCTCTCTTCGGAGGTGAGCTCCGAGGTCGACAAATGTCCAACTGTGTCGGACCTCCTAGAGATGAGCTCCGAGGTCGACACGTGTCCAATAGGACCGGACCTCCCGGAGGTGAGCTCCGAGAGCGACACGTGTCTGGCGGGGCCGGACCTCTCGGAGGCGAGCTCCGAGAGCGACACGTGTCCCACGCGGCTGGAACCTTCTTTCTCCGCAGTGACTAGCTCCGGGGGCAACACGTGTCCTGCGGGGCTGACCTCGCTCCTCCGCAGAGGCTAGCTCCGGGGGCAACACGTGTCCCACCAGGTCAGACCTCTCCCCCTTTGCGGGGATGAGCCCCGAGCCTGCCATGTAGCCAGTTTAGCGGCAGACCTCCCCCCCTTTGCGGAGATGAGCTCCGAACGCGCCACATGGCCAGCGACCGCGGAAATTGTCTACAGCGCTCCTCGGCGAACTGGAATTGGCTCTTTTTTGCTATCATTTTGATTCTTTCTCGGTTTCAACTTATTTTAAAAGTGTTTTTCTACATGAAACATGAATACATGCAGAAATCGAAATTGAGGGTGTCACAAATCTACCCCCCTTAAATTGAATCTCGCCCTCGAGATTCGCTAGTGGAGAATAGATGAGGGAATTCTGCCTTGATGTCTTCTTCACGTTCCCATGTGGCTTCAGCTTCTATGTGATGGCTCCATTGTACCTTCCACCATCGGATCACTTTGTTCCTCGTGACCCTTTCCTTCATGTCCAAAATTCGGACAGGGTGCTCTGCATAGGTCAGATCCTCTTGAAGTTCAAGTTCATCCATCGGTACTTGCTCTTCCGGTACTCTCAAGCACTTCTTGAGCTGGGATGCATGAAACATGTCATGTACGTCGGAGAGGTGCGTCGGGAGCTCTAGTTGATAGGCTACTTCCCCTCACTTGTCCAAAATCTTAAATGGCCCGATATAGCGAGGTGCTAGCTTGCCTTTGACGTTAAAACGTCGTTGGCCACGGATAGGCGATACCTTAAGGTATACGAAATCTCCTACTTCAAATATCAACTTCCTTCCCCTATTGTCCGCATAGTCTTTCTGTCGTGACTGAGCAACCTTCAAGTTCTCCCGTATTGTTTGGACTAGCTTCGCAGCCTCTTGTAACACTTCCGGTCCAAACACTTGGTTCTCTCCGGTTTCGTTCCAAAACAACAGCGTCCTACACCGTCTACCATACAATGCTTCAAAAGGTGACATCTTCAAGCTAGCTTGATAGCTGTTGTTATAGGAGAATTCAGCATACGGAAAACTCCTATCCCAACTACGCCCATGTTTCAAGGCGCAAGCTCTCAACATGTCCTCCAAAATTTGGTTTGTCCTTTCGGTTTGTCCATCAGTCTGCAGGTGGTAAGCGGAGCTAAAATCCAGTCGTGTACCCATAGCTTTCTGCAGCTTCCTCCAAAATCTATAGGTAAACTGAGAACCCCGATCTGAGACTATCCTCTTCGGGACTCCATCACGGCACACGATTTGCTCCATGTACAGCTCGGCTAGTTGTGCAATATTGTACACGGTCTTAACAGGAAGAAAATGAGCTGTTTTCATCAATCGGTCCATGATAACCCAGATGGAGTCGTAACCCGACCGAGTACGTGGCAATCCGATGATGAAATCCATACTGATATCTTCCCACTTCCACTCGGGTACCTTCAAGGGTTGCAACAGTCCAGCGGGTCTTTGATGTTCGGCCTTCACCCGTTGGCATGTGTTGCATAGGGCAACATACTCGGCTATGTCCCTCTTCATACCATCCCACCAATAACAAGTCTTTAGGTCCTTGTACATCTTGGTACTTCCGGGATGTATGGAATAAAGTGAGTCATGTGCCTCCTTTAATATCGTGTCGTGGATGTGCTTCACGTTAGGCACACAAATCCTTTTTCCAAGCCAAAGCGTACCCTTCTCGTCTTCCTTGAAATCCTTCTCTATTCCTTGTCGGATCCTTTCCTTTATCTCCTTGATCTCCTCAACCGTAGCTTCGCCATCTCTTATCTCTTGTTCCAATGAAGAGTAGAGTTCCATCACTTCCATCTCGTTCAAGAAACCGAGATGTAACCGTTCGAACTCCTTTCGTAGCTCGGGTGGTAGCTCCCGAACCGTGAGTTGGTGACATGCTCCCTTCCGGCTCAATGCATCGGCTACTACATTGGCCTTTCCGGGGTGATAGTGGATTTCAACATCATAATGCTTGATGAGTTCCAACCATCGACGTTGCCTCAAATTCAAATCCGTTTGAGTGAATATGTACTTGAGGCTTTTATGATCCGTATAGATCTCACATCGATGGCCAAGGATATAATGTCTCCAAATCTTTAATGCATGCACCACGGCTGCGAGTTCCAAATCATGTGTAGGGTAATTCAGCTCGTGTTTCTTTAATTATCGTGAGGCATAGGCTACCACTTGTCCTTCTTGCATGAGCACGCATCCGAGCCCTTGTCTTGATGCGTCACAATATATGTCAAAACTCTTGCTCACGTCCGGCAATACCAGAAACGGTCCTGTGGTTAGCCTTTTCTTGAGCTCCTCAAAGCTTTCTTGGCACGCTGGGGTCCATTGGAAGGCTTTTCCCTTCGTTAGCAACTCCGTCATAGGCTTTGCTATCTTAGAGAAGTCCTTGATGAACCGGCGGTAGTATCCGGCCATCCCAAGAAAACTCCAAATATCCCTCACGTTTTGTGGTTGGTTCCACTTCAGAACATCTCCCACTTTTTTGGGATCAACCGATACTCCTTCCTCAAAGATGATGTGGCCTAGGAACGATATCTCCTTTAGCCAAAATTGACATTTGCTGAGCTTGGCATACAATTGATGCTCTCGCAGCTTTTGCAATGTCAATCTCAAATGTTCTTCATGTTCCTCCTCACTTTTCGAATACACCATGATGTCGTAGATGAAAACCACGACGAACGTATCCAAGTACTCCATGAAGACCTTGTTCAGGAGGTACCTGAAGTATGCAGCTGCGTTCGTTAACCCAAAAGACATAACGGTATATTCATATGAACCATACCGTGTCCGAAAGGCAGTCTTGGGTATATCGGAGAGCTTAATCTTCAGCTGGAAGTATCCCGACCGAAGATCAATCTTGGAGAACACTCGGGCTCCTTTCATCTGGTTGAACAGGTCCTCTATGCGGGGCAGAGGATACTTGTTCTTGATCGTCACCTCATTGAGAGACCTATAGTCCACGCACATCCTTTGGGTCCCATCCTTCTTGTCTACGAAGAGCACGGGGGCTCCTCACGGTGACGAGCTTGGACGTATAAAACCCTTCTCTTGCTGCTCCTGAATTTGCTTCTTGAGTTCCACTAGTTCGTTGACGGACATCCTATATGGTCTCTTTGCTATGGGTGCAGTTCCGGGTACCAAGTCAATGGAAAACTCGATGTCCCGGTCAGGTGGCATACCTGGAAGTTCTTCCGGGAACACGTCCGAGAACTCTTGAACCACCGGAATGCTTTCCAGGGTTGCTTATTCAACGTGGTTCAACTTTGCCTTCTTGGTTGCTGGTTGGGCTGACTCAAACTCGATACGGGTACCATGCTCATTGGTCAACTGCACGCTTCTCTCAGCACATTGGATTACTCCGTTGTGCTTACTTAACCAATCTATTCCGAGTATTATGTCAATCCCCTTGGGACTCCAAGACAATGAGGTTGGCAAGGAAGTCTACCCCCCTTATTTTAAGGTTTACTATCGGACATACTATACTAGTCCTCATTTCTCCACCGGGAGAATTAACCAACATAGTATATTTCAAGTGTGATATGGGTAGATTATACTTGGCAACATACTTGGATGATATGAAGGAATGTGATGCTCCAGAATCAAATAGAATGGTGGCTGGGTTGGAGTTGGCAAGGAACATACCAATCACGACGTCCTTAGCCTGTTGCGCTTCCTCAGCAGAGACATGGTTCACGTTGCCGCGAGCGTAGTTCTGCTCTCCACGGTTTCCTTGATTGGCTCCTCTGTTTGGCCGTGGGTTCTGCTTGGGCACGTTGCCTTGCTGTCCAGGACCTCTCCTCAGGCACTGGCTCACGAAGTGTCCTGTTTCTCCGCATGCAAAGCATGCCTTGTTGCCCACGACAGCAGGTATGATGGGGCGGGGGCTTTGAACAGGAGCACCCATGTTGGGTCGGGGCGCTGGAGGCAAAGGCACACGAGGTGCTTGTGCAACGGGTCGTTGCTGTTGTGGTTGGCTAGGGCAAAAAGCAGGAGTAGTCGATCCATACTGTGGTTTAGCTGGGGGCATGTACCGAGGTCGTATGTTGCTCCCTTGTGGCTGGTATGGCATCTTTCTTTTGCCCTCTCACTCGATATCTCGGATCTTGCTCTCAACCACTAAGGCTTTGTCAACCAGCTTCTGGAAGCTCGCGTAGTCACTGTCGAGGAGCTGAACCTGGATCTCATTGTTCAACCCTCTCATGAACAGGTATTGCTTCCTCTGGTCCGAGTTGACATCTTCGCGGGCATACCGGGACAGTTGCGTGAACTTGTTGAGGTACTCATTCACGCTTTTCTGTCCTTGGTGAAGACCTTCGAACTCTTGTCTTTTGAGCATCATTACACCAGCAGGGATGTAATGAGAGCGGAAACTCTCCTTGAACTCAGTCCAAGTAATAGTCTCCGGGTCGACATGGGCGTTTCATAGAGCCTCCCACCAATCCGCGGCAGCTTCCATAAGTTGGTGCGATGCAAAGAGAACCTTCTCTCTGTCATTGCACTGAACTATGGCAAGCTTCTTCTGCATGGACTTCAACCAGTCGTCGGCCTCCATGGGGTCATTAGCTTTAGCAAAAGTGGGTGGTTGAGTCCTCATGAACTCTCCCAGTCTGTTGTGAGTGGTAGTGGTGGCGGTGGTGCCGGAACGGGGTTGTTGTTGTTGGCCTGCAGCTGACCCAAAGTTTGGATCATGGTTTGCATAAGTTGATTCTGCATGGCCATCAACCGTTCAAGGTTATTTTCACCAGCTCCGGGGTTAACAGGAACTTCATCGTGGCCATCCTCTTGGTTGCCACGGACTTTCCTTCCTTGGCGGCTGGCGTTTCCTCTCACCATCTGTGAGAGAGAACGGAATAGAATAGAGGTTAGAAGGTTAGATGGATCCCCTTATCTTATATGCATCAAAGTGGATAGACTATATATATTAGCCCATATGAGGATGTGCACAAGTGCCGAGGCATCTCACACCTCTCTACTGTGTGGATATGGACAACGCTGAAACGTCCCACAACTCACACTAAGAATACATAATTACAACCAATCATCACAAAAGTCCAACACACAACTCCTATTCAAGGCTTATTCAATGGGAGTCCTATGTGGTTTAGGGTGAATACCAATCTGTGACTTCACCCTATGTCAAGGTAGTTTGAGGTGATACCAATCTATGATCCAACTATGGCTTCTCCTAGGCTTGAATCCTATGTCAAGGTGGTTCCAATGCCAATCTATGCATCCTAGGCTTGCATCCTATGGTCAGCGTGGCTTCTAATACCAATCTGTTACTAGGTGTGCATCCTACGGTCAACGTGGCTCTATAACCAATCTGTGATCATTCTAGGTTTGTGACTTACGGTCAACCGTGGTAGCTTGATACCAATCTGTGGATTGTACCAACCTGTGACTAGGCATGGCAACTCTAATATCAATATGTGACCTATCTAGGTGTGTGATCTACGGTCAACCCGTGGCAGGTTGATACCAATTTGTGACTTCTATCTAGGCGTGTAACCTACCGTCAACCGTGGCTCTGATACCAATCTATGACGCCCTCAATTCTGTAGAACACAGAACCGAGAACTGATGCGTATGTGTGCTGTGACGCCCTCAATTCTGTGGAAAAACCACGGAACCGAGAACTAATGCATATGTGTGCCAAGGATGTTCATCACACATACACATATGTTCCACAAACTGAATTCAGATTATATATTACCACGAATAACAGAGTTTATTACAATGTCTCATGAGTCTTGGACTCATGCTCACAGCAGAAGTCTTAATCTAACAGCGGAAGTCTTATTTCTATGCGGAAGCAATTTAACTAATGCGGAAGCAATTCTAGGCAGCAATGGCTCCATCTCTACTCCATTCCCACAGGCAAGGTTGAGAACAGATCACACTCCTAATGCTCCACTCGGTCTTCATAGTAATCTTCTCCTGTTGCTGATGATAAAATAATAATGCAAGTTTGAGTACAATGATGTACTTAGCAAGTGCGGGAAAATATGACATGTAGCTCATAACAAGGTAGGTATAAAAAGGCTCATTGCAGAAAGCAAAGTTATTTATCAAAAACTACGATAAAATAGCAACTTATCTTTAAGTGAATGTAATCCCAACATGTATAAAAATACCGATCATACCTCCATTATGTATATTACCTTCCATGTCACAACCAGACATCAATAAATCTCATTCTTGCTCACGAATACCTCCTCGTATTCGCTACCGTCTCACGAATACCATCTCATATTCGCTACCATTTCATCTCATAAAACAACTTCATCTCCCACCGAGACCAACCTTGTTGCCATGACTCAACAGTCATGCAACCCATCTTATCACCCGGACTCAACAGTCCCAAAAACCAAACCAAAACCAAACCATAACCAATAACCATATCCAATAACCATCCCAACTAATCATGGAAGTTGGCTAGGCGCTCGTGACCGTAAGATCGGCTATCATGATAGTTTTAGACTCTGCAGAGTTTGCACCTCTTTACCAACAAGTTTGTGATTTCGTCACCCATCGGCGACTGCAGAACCTCCATTATACCAGTACACACCCGTCGGTGTATGGTCCAGAGATCACAAAATAGCCTTTACAAAGGGGCTACTAGATGTATGGACTCACTAAGATTTCACCGGCAGGCTAGAATCTCCAATTCTTCCACCCGCAGGCCCCCTCTTGTGCCATGCAGTTCCCAGGGCAGTCCTCACTCGACTCCCATTCCCCGCGCCTTCCACGGTCCATAACAATTTAGCAACTTACCTAATTAGTTAGCTAAGTCGCACCCATACTTGGCCTTGTGGTGGCACTGTTATCCTGGCATGTGCTTGCATGAACCGGTCCTTAGATCTACGGCAAGCAAACCACCATCTTATGCTACCTCATTCACAAACCCAGTCTTTCCTAGATCTCCCTCCGATCCATGTTCATTAACAACATCAGTTCCTCATTATTATTACGAGTGCAGTTAGCTAGACACATCTATCTCGCTTCCCAATCCCATGGACTCAGCGAAGCTTAAAAGTAAAAACCATACCCAACACATAAACTTCCCTGGCGACAAGGGTGGTTTAACCAAAACTAGTAAACTCCTATAAAAGGGTTTCCCATCATGTTTGACTCAGCACACACGCCTTTTCGCAAAACAAAACAGTTTTTCCCAAAACATAGGATCAATATGGTCAAGGGGAACTTGCCTTGTTCTTGCGGTTCCGGTTGCTCTTGGATCTCGAAACCTTGTTGTTTCAGCTTGTCGTAGACAGCTCCCTGAGCTTGTCCTTCTATACAGGATCACGTAAATACAAGATTCATAACAATCAATACCATGCACAAACTTTAAACTAGATGCGATGATGCATATGCATGCTATCCTATGACGCAGTTTAGTTTTATTAGGTCGGTTTGTACGTGTTCTTGCATGGCTTGCATGGTTTTAAGATGAACAGAGGTGTTTGGATCAGATGTGGACATGGCGATGACCTTGTCTTAAGATCAACCCGATCAACAAGTGATCTGTCCACGAGAAAGCTTCTGTTCAGAAGGAATCGAAGAACAGATGCAAAGAAAACACAAAGATATTGTAAGGTGGTATTGGAGACCTACCTTACGTTCTTCTCGGTCAAGGGGTCCTTATCTGATCAGACAGATCGTTGGGGCTCTCTTCCGGCGATCTTCCTCGCTGATCTCCGGTGATGGCTTACTCGGCGATTTGGTGCTAGGGCTCTAAGTCGTCGGCTTAGGAGTTGGAAAAGAAGTTCGCGGTTTCGGCCCAGGGTTCTGGGTTCTATTTATAATCGGGAGAAGAAGAGTCCTAATCTGATTGTATTCCAAATAAGAGTCCTATTCAGATCGTCGTTGAATCTTAACATCTTATCTTTAGTTGATTTGGTGTGGTAACATTGTGGAATTCAGGTCGGTTTCTTCTCCGTACCGATATTTCTATGCGTACAGAATCCAAAAACCGTTCCAGAACTCGTTACCCCTGCGGTGATGAGCTCCGGAAGCGCCACGTGTCCACTGGGCCTGGTCTCTCCCTTTCCGCAGAGACGAGCTCCGGTTGTGCCACGTGTCAAGCGAGCGAGACCTCCCTTCTCTTTCGGAGGTGAGCTCCACGTGCGCCACGTATCCTGCCGGTCGGGACCTCCTCTCTTTTCGGAGGTGGCTCCTCACACGCCTCGTGTCAGTGCCGGACCTTTCCTCTCTCCGGAGGTGGCTCCGAGTGTGCCACGTATCCATTCCGGACCTCCCTCTCTTCGGAGGTGAGCTCCGTGAATGCCAGGCGTCAAGTAGCGTCGGAATTTCCTTTTTCCTCAGAGACTAGCTCCGAGATAAACACGTGTCCAACAGCGACGGACCTCCCGGAGATAAGCTCCGGTGGCGACATGTGTCCAATAGAACCGGACTTCTCGGGGGTGATCCCAGAGATCGACACGTATCCCACGTGACGGGTTTTCTGATTTCCGCGGTGACTAGCTCCGAAGGTGACATGTGTCCTGCGGAACTGCCTTTGCTTCTTCCACAGAGGCTAGCTCCGGGGGCAACACGTGTCCCACAGGGTCGGACCCCTCCTCCTTTGCGGAGATGATCCCCGAGCCTACCACGTAGCCAATTTAGCGGCGGACCTCTTCCCACTCTGCAGGGATTAGCTCCAAACACGGCATGTGGCCAGCGGGCCGCGGAAGTTGTCTTCGGCGCTCTCTGGAAACTGGATTAGGCTCTTATTGGCTATCTTTTTGATATTTTTCTCTGCTCCCACTTCTTTTAAAATGTTTTCTCTACATGAAACATGAATACATGCAGAAACCAGAAATGAGGGTGTCACAAATCTATCCCCTTAAATTGAATCTCGCCCTCGAGATTCGTTGGTAGAGAATAGATGAGAAAATTCTGCTTTGATGTCTTCTTCACGATCCCATGTGGCTTCAGCTTCGGTGTGATGGCTGCATTGCACCTTGCACCATCGAATCACTTTGTTCCTGGTGACCCTTTCCTTTACGTCCAAAATTTGGACAGGGTGCTCCGCATAAGTCAGGTCCTCTTGAAGTTCAAGCTCTTCCATTGGTATACATGAAACACGTCATGTACGTCGGAGAGATATGTTGGGAGCTCTAGTTGATAGGCTACTTCTCTTCGCTTGTCCAAAATCTCAAATCGTCCGATGTAGCGAGGTGCTAGCTTGCCTTTGACGTTGAAACGTTGTTGGCCATGAATAGGCGATACCTTAAGGTATACAAAGTCTCCTACTTCGAAGGTCAACTTCCTTCGCCTATTGTCCGCATAGCCTTTCTGTCGTGACTGAGCAGCCTTTAAGTTCTCCCGTATCGTTTGGACTTGTTTTTCAGCTTCTTGTAGCACTTCGGGTCCAAACACCTGGTTCTCTCCGGTCTCGTTCCAGAATAGCGGTGTTCTACACCATCTACCGTATAATGCTTCGAAAGGCGACATCTTCAAGCTAGCTTGATAGCTGTTTTTATAGGAGAATTCGGTGTACGGTAAACTCCTATCCCAACTACGCCCATGTTTCAAGGCGCAAGCTCTCAACATGTCCTCCAAAATTTGGTTTCTCCTTTCGGTTTGCCCATCGGTTTGTGGGTGATAGGCGGAGCTAAAATCCAGTCATGTACCCATAGCTTTCTGCAGCTTCCTCCAGAATCTAGAGGTAAACTAAGAACCTCGATCTGATACTATCCTGTGACACCCTCGCCTCGGGAGCCAGCATATGTTCATGTTCTATGAAGAGGAAACATTTTAATGAAAAATAGGAACAGAGAGAATTACCAAAAGAATAGCCAATAAAGCCTCCGAGAGCGCCGAAGACAACTTACCACGGCCGCTGGCCACGTGGCGTGTTCGGAGCTTGTCCCTGCGAAGTGAAGAGAGGTCCGCCGCTGAAAGAGCTACGTGGCAGGTTCGGGGCTCGTTGCCACAAAGGGGAGAGGTCCGATCCTGTAGGACACCTGTTGCCCACGGAGCTAGCCTCTGCAGAAGAAGCAAAGTCATTTCCGCAAGACACGTATCATCCTCGGAGCTAGTCCTCGCAGAAATCAGAGGACCAGTCGCGCGGGATACGTGTCAATCTCGGAGCTCATCTCAGAGAAGTCCGGATCTATCGAACACGTGTCGCCACCGGAGCTTGTCTCCGGGAGGTCTTTCGTTGCTAGACACGTGTCGACCTCGGGGCATGTTCCTGAGGAAGGAAGAGAGGGAAAGACCGGCGCCAACACGTGGCGTGCGCGGAGCTCGCCTCCGAAGAAGGGGGAGGTCTCGCTCGTGACACGCGGCACAACCGGAGCTCGCCTCTACGAAGGAGAAGATACCAGGCCCGAAAGGACACGTGGAGCTTCCGGAGCTCATCATCACGGAGGTAACAAGTTCTGGAGCGGTTTTTACGCGTAAAGATACCGGTACGCAACAGAAACCGATCTAAATTCCATGATGTTACTAAAGATAAGATATTTGGATCCAACAAAGATCTGAATAAGACTCTTATTCGGGATACAATCAGATTAGGACTCTTCTCTTCCCGATTATAAATAGAACCCAAAACCTCTGGCCGAAACCACAAACTTCTCTTTCGACTCCTGAGTCGACGACTTAGAGCCCTAGCCCTAACTCGCCGAGCAAAGCATCGCTGAAGCGCAACCAGGGAGATCATCAGAGAAGAATCGAGCGGTCTGAGGAGGACCTCGAAGTCAAGAAGAACGTGAGTAGGACAAGCTCAGGGAGCTGTCTGCGACGAGCTACAGCAACAAGGTTTTGAGAATCAAGAACAACCGGAATCGCAAGAACAAGGCAAGTGCTCCTTGACCATATTGATCCTATGTTTTGGATAAAACTGTTTTGTTTTGCAAAAAGGTGTGTGTGCTGAGTCAAACATGATGGGAAACCCTTTTTATAGGAGTTTACTAGTATTGGTTAAACCACCCTTGTCGCCTAGGAAGTTTATGAGTCGGGTATGGTTTTTGCTTTATGCTTCGCTAAGTCTATGGGATTGGGAAGCGAGATAGATGTGTCTAGCTAACTTCACTCGTAATGATAATGAGAAACTGATGATGTTAATGAACATGGATCGGAGGGAGATCTAGGCAAGCCTGGGTTTGTGAATGAGGTAGCATGAGATGGTGGTTTTACTTGCCGTAGATCTAAGGACCGGTTCATGCATGCACATGCCAGGATAACAGTGCCACCACAAGGCCAAGTATGGGTGCGGCTTAGCTGAGTAATTAGGTAAGTTGCTAGAGTGTTATGGACTGTGGAAGGCGCGGGGAATGGGAGTCGAGTGAGGACTGCCCTGGGAACTGCATGGCACAAGAGGGGGCCCGTGGGTGGGAGAATTGGAGATTCTAGCCTGCCGGCGAAACCTTAGTGAGTACATACATCTAGTAACCCCTTTGTAAAGGCTATTTTGTGATCTCTTGACCATACACCGACAGTTGTGTACTGGTAAAATGGAGGTTCTGCAGTCGCCGACGGGTGACGAAATCACAAACTTGTGGGTAAAGAGGTGCAAACTCTGCAGAGTCTAAAAACTATCATGATAGCCGAGCTTACGGTCACGAGCACCTGACTAAACTGCCATGATTAGTTGGGATGGTTATAGGGAAGGTTCTTGGTCATGGAATTGGTTATGGTTTGGTTGTTGGGACTGTTGAGTCTGGGTGATGAGATGGTTGCATAACTGTTGGGACATGACATGAGATTGGTCTCGGTGTGAGACGAGGTTGATTTACGAGGTGAGATGGTAGCGAATACGAGGAGGTATTCGTGAGTATGAATAAATGATTGGTTAATGTTCGGATGGAACACGGGAAGTGATGGAGGTATGTTGGTAATTTAATACATGTTGGGATTACATCTAAAGTTAAGTTGCTGTTTTATCATGGTTTTACAAATCTGCTTTTCTGCAAATAAGCCTTTTATACCTACCTTGTTTATGAGCTGCATATCATGTGTTTTCCCGCACTTGTTGAGTACATCATTGTACTCAAACTTGCATTATTATTTCATCATAAACAGCAAGAGAAGGCTACTATGAAGACCAAGTGGAGCATTATGGCGTGTGATCTGTTCTCAACCTTGCCTGTGGAAGGAGTAGAGATGGAGCCACTTCTGCTTAGTTTTGCTTCCGCATTAGTTTTTGCTTCCGCATTAAAATAAGACTTCCGCTGTGAGCATGAGTCTAAGACTCATGAGGTATTGTAATAAACTCTGTTATTCTTGGTAATATATAATCTGAATTCAGTTTGTGGAACGTATGTGTATGTGCGATGAACATCCTGGGCACACATATGCATTAGTTCTCGGTTCAGTGGTTTTCACACAGAATTGAGGGCGTCACAGATTGGTATCAGAGCCACGGGTTGACAGTAGGATACACGCCTAGATAGAAACCTTAGATTGATATTAGAGCCACAGGTTGACAAGCGAGTTACACCCCTAAGTAGGAGTCGCAAGCGTCCTAAGGTGAATTGCTTAGATTGGCCTTTAAAACCCACCTTGATATAGGAAACCATCCTTGAATAGGAGTTGTGTGGGCCTTGGTGATGATTATTTGTGATTGTGTGCTTAGTGTGAATTGTGGGACGTCTCAAAAACTTTGTCCATACGTAAGAAGAAAGAGGTGTGAAATGCTTCGGCACTTGATCACATCCTCATAAGGGCTAATATATATAGTCCAACTCACCTTGATGCATATAGTTGAAGGGACCTACCTAACCTTCTAACCTTCTATTCTATTTCGTTCTCTCTCACAGATGGTGAGAGGAAACGCCAGCCGAAGGAACGTCCAGGAAGATGACCACGAGGAAGTTCCTGCTAACCCCGGAGCTGGTGAAAACCACCTGGAACGGCTGCTGGCTATGCAAAACCAGCTTATGCAAACCATGATCCAAACGTTGGCTCAGTTGCAGGCCAACCAAAACCCCGTTCCGGGACCGCCGCCACCACCACCGCCGGCTCATAACAGGTTGGGAGAGTTCATGAGGACTCGACCACCCACCTTTGCTCAAGCTGGTGATCCCATGGAGGCCGATGATTGGTTAAAATCCATGGAGAAGAAGCTCGCCATTGTTCAGTGCAACGACCGAGAGAAGGTTCTCTTCGCATCGCACCAACTTACGGGAGCCTCTGCTGACTGGTGGGATGCCTTGAGCAACGCCCATGCCAACCCGGAGACCACTTGGACTGAGTTCAAGGAAAGTTTCCGCTCTCACTACATCCCTGCCGGTGTAATGATGCTCAAGAGGCAGGAGTTTGAAGGCCTCCGCCAAGGACAGAAGAGTGTGAACGAGTATCTCAACAAGTTCATACAACTGTCCCGGTACGCCCCCGAAGATGTCAACTCAGACCAGAGGAAGCAGTACCTATTCATGAGAGGGTTGAACAATGAGATCCAGGTTCAGCTCCTCAACAATGACTACGTAAGCTTCCAGAAGCTGGTTGACAAGGCTATTGTGGTAGAAAACAAGATCCGAGAGATCGAGCGAGAGTGCAAGAGGAAGATGCCATACCAGCCCCAAGGGAGCAACGTACGACCTAGGTACATGCCCACTTCACTGCAGTATGGATCGACCACTCCTGTGTACCGCCCTGGTCAGCTACCACATCAACAATTCGTTGCACCGGCACCTCATGTGCCCATGCCTCCTGTGCCCCGGCCTAACAATGGTGCCCCTGTTCAAAACCCCCGCCCCAACGTACCTGCTGCCGTAGGCAACAGGGCATGCTTTGCATGCGGGGAAGTAGGCCACTTCGCTAACCAGTGCCCGAGGAGAGGCCCTGGACAGCAAGGTAACATGCCCAAGCAGAACCAGCAACCAAACAGAGGGGACAACCAAGGGAAACATGGACCGCGGAACTATGCTCGTGGCCACGTAAACCATGTCACTGCTGAGGAAGCACAACAGGCTGAGGACGTCACAATTGGTATGTTCCTTGCCAACTCCAACCCAGCCACCATTTTAATTGATTCCGGAGCATCGCATTCCTTCATATCATCCAAATATGTTGCCAAACATCATCTACCCGTATCCCACTTAGAATGTGCTATGTTAGTAAATTCTCCCGGAGGAGAAATGAGGACTAATATAGTATGTCCTAAAGTAAGCCTTAAAATAAGAGGGTAGACTTCTTTGCCAACCTTATTGTCTTGGACTCCCACGGGATTGACATCATACTCGGAATGGATTGGTTAAGCCAGCACAATGGAGTAATACAATGTGCTGAAAGGAGCGTGCAGTTGACAAACGAACACGGTATTCGTGTCGAGTTTGAGTCAGCCCAGCAAACAACCGAACGGGCAAATTTGAACCACGTCGAAGGAACAACATTGGACAGCATTCCAGTGGTTCAGGAATTTTCGGACGTGTTCCTGAAAGAGCTTCCAGGAATGCCACCTGACCGGGACATCGAGTTTGCCATAGATTTGGTACCCGGAACTGCACCTATAGCTAAGAGACCATATAGGATGCCCGTCAACGAGCTAGTTGAACTCAAAAGGCAAATTCAAGAACAGTTGGAGAAGGGTTTTATCCGTCCAAGCTCGTCACCATGGGGAGCTCCGGTACTCTTCGTGGACAAGAAGGATGGAACCCAAAGAATGTGCGTGGACTACAGGTCTCTCAACGAGGTGACAATCAAGAATAAATACCCTCTGCCCCGTATAGAGGACCTATTCGATCAAATGAAAGGAGCCCGAGTATTTTCCAAGATTGATCTTCGGTCGGGATACTTCCAGCTGAAGATTAAGCCTTTCGATATACCTAAGACAGCCTTTCGGACACGGTATGGTTCATATGAATATACTGTCATGTCTTTTGGGTTAACAAATGCACCCGCATACTTCATGTACCTTATGAACAAGGTTTTCATGGAGTACTTGGACAAGTTCGTCGTGGTTTTCATCGATGACATTATGGTGTATTCAAAAAGTGAGGAGGAGCATGGAGAACATCTGAGATTGACCTTGCAGAAGTTGCGAGAGCATCAATTGTATGCCAAGCTCAACAAGTGTCAATTTTGGCTAAAGGAAATATCTTTCCTAGGCCATATTATCTCCAAGGAAGGGGTATCGGTTGATCCTGGAAAGGTGAGAGATGTTCTGAAGTTGGACCAACCGAAGAGCGTGAGGGATATTCGGAGTTTCTTTGGGATGGCAGGATACTATCGGCGCTTCATTAAAGACTTCTCTAAAATAGCAAAACCTATGACAGAGTTGCTAATGAAGGGAAAAGTCTTTCAATGGACAAAAGCCTGCCAAGAAAGTTTTGAGGAACTCTAGAAAAGGCTAACCACAGCACCAGTTCTGGTATTGCCAGACGTAAGCAAGAGCTTTGACATATATTGTGACGCATCCAGACAAGGGCTCGGATGTGTACTTATGCAAGAAGGACAAGTGGTAGCCTATGCCTCACGACAATTAAAGAAGCACGAGCTTAACTATCCTACGCATGACTTGGAGCTAGCAGCAGTGGTGCATGCATTGAAGATTTGGAGACATTATATCCTTGGACATCGATGTGAGATCTATACGGATCATAAAAGCCTCAAGTGCATATTTACACAAATGGACTTGAATTTGAGGCAACGTCGATGGTTGGAACTCATCAAGGATTACGATGTTGGAATCAACTACCACCCTGGGCCTTCCCAGGGTGGTAGTTGATTCCAACATCGTAATCCTTGATGAGTTCCAACCATCGACGTTGCCTCAAATTCAAGTCCGTTTGGGTAAATATGTACTTGAGGCTTTTATGATCCGTATAGATCTCACATCGAGGACCAAGGATATAATGTCTCCAAATCTTCAATGCATGCACTACTGCTGCTAGCTCCATGTCATGTGTAGGATAATTAAGCTCGTGCTTCTTTAATTGTCATGAGGCATAGGCTACCACTTGTCCTTCTTGCATGAGCACACATCCGAGCCCCTGTCTGGATGCGTCACAATATATGTCAAAGCTCTTGCTTACGTCCGGCAATACCAAAACCGGCGCTGTGGTTAGCCTTTTCTTGAACTCCTCAAAACTTTCTTGGCATGCTGGTGTCCATCGAAAGGCTTTCCCCTTCGTTAGTAACTCCATCATAGGCTTTGCTATCTTAGAGAAGTCATTAATGAAGCATCGGTAGTATCCAGCCATCCCAAGAAAACTCCGAATATCCCTCACGTTTTGCGGCTGGTCTCACTTCAGAACATCTCTCACTTTTCCGGGATCAACCGATACCCCTTCTTTGGAGATGATGTGGCCTAGGAATGATATTTCCTTTAGCCAAAATTGACACTTGTTAAGCTTGGCATACAATTGATGCTCACGTATTTCTGCAAGGTCAATTTCAAATGTTCTTCGTGCTCTTCCTCACTTTTTGAATACACCATAATGTCATTGATGAAAACCACGATGAACTTATCCAAGTACTCCATGAAAACCTTGTTCATGAGGTACATGAAGTATGCGGGTGCATTTGTTAACCCAAAAGACATGACGGTATATTCATACGAACCATACCGTGTTCGAAAGGCAGTCTTGGGTATATCGGAGGGCTTTATCTTTAGTTGGAAGTATCCTGACCGAAGATCAATCTTGGAGAACACTCGGGCTCCTTTCATTTGGTCGAATAGGTCCTCTATACGGGGCAGAGGGTATTTGTTCTTGATTGTCACCTCGTTGAGAGACCTATAGTCCACGCACATCCTTTGGGTCCCATCCTTCTTGTCTATGAAGAGCACAGGAGCTCCCCATGGTGACGAGCTTGGACGTATAAAACCCTTCTCCAACTGCTCTTGGATTTGCTTCTTGAGTTCTACTAGTTCATTGACGGGCATCCTATAGGGTCTCTTTGCTATGGGTGCAGTTCCGGGTACCAAATCAATGGCAAACTCAATGTCCCGATCAGGCGGCATACCTGGAAGCTCCTGTGGAAATACGTCCGAGAATTCTTGAACCACTGGAATGCTGTCCAATGTTTCTCCTTCAACGTGGTTCAAGATTGCCTTTTCGGTTTTTTGTTGGGCTGACTCAAATTCGACATGAATACCGTGCTCATTTGTCAACTGCACGCTTCTTTCAGCACATTGGATTATCCCGTTGTGCTTGCTTAGCCAATCCATCCCAAGTATTATGTCAATCCCTTGGGAATCCAAGACAATGAGGTTGGCGAGGAAGTCTACCCCCCCTTATTTTAAGGCTTACTTTCGGACATACTATATTAGTCCTCACCTCTCCACCGGGAGAATTAACTAACATAGCACATTTTAGGTGTGATATGGGTAGATTATGCTTGGCAACAAACTTGGATGATATGAAGGAATGTTGTAAGGGCCTCAGTTTTTGACACTCATTTGCAGTGTTCATCACCACACCACACACCTCATTTGAGGAAGAATGATGAACACAAATGAAGAGCAAGTAACAATTATCAACATGCTCATTAGAGAACAAACTCACACATTGCAAAAGTGGTATTTCCCACATGTGATATAGATGGGCTGGGCATATGAAAACTCCTACACTTTGCTAAGGATGTCCATGCCAAGTTTCACCCAAATTCAAAACCTTTTTGAGGTCATTTTGGGTATAGATAGGAGGAGGGCAGTTTGAAACCATATTCAAATTCAAACTGTTTTCACCCACTGAATTTAAAAGTGGAAGGCATATTCTCACTCAGCACATTTTTGTGAGCTCCCACACCAATTTTCACTCCATTTGGAGTTGATCTTGACATGAGCTAAGGGGGAGAAATTCAAACTTTATTTGAATTTCAAACTGAACTTGTGCTGAAATTCATTCAAACCAAACCTCATTTGAACTTTGATCGATTCAAATGGCTCATGGGTGAATAATTTGAATTGCCAAGGGTAGTATAGGGTTCACTGTTTACCACAGCTGTTAGGAGTAAATTTCAGAGGTTAAAAGGAGGGGTGGGACCCACATGTCAGCCTCTGCCTCAATACAAACCGACTGAAACACAGTTCAGTCGGTTCCCGGCTGCTGTGTGCGCGCGCCACCGAAGGGGGGCAGCCGGCGCCAGCTCCTGCTGCGCGCCCCAAGCCGGAGACCAGCCGCCGGGCTATTTATTCCCTCCCCGGTGTGCTCCGATCACTCATTCCCCGAGCTGCCGGCATACTCGGCCGTTTTTCCACTGCCTTCACCGCCGTTCGAGCTCCCGCTTGATCAAGCCGATCACAGCTCCCTCCTTCCACTCCAGGGTCCCAGCAAGGTACTAGAGACCTTCCTCCATCCTCCCTATTGCTAGAAGTCGATTGAAACCGAGTGATATCGGCTGTGCCGAAAGATCAAAATCGGAACTGGAAACCGCCGCACCTCGGGCTCTCGTGGACAGCCCCACCTGGGCGTTGTCACGCCCGAGCCAAGGCACCCTTGGACGCGCAGGTGACCGGTGCTGCTCATCCCCGAGCCACAGCCCGAGTGGTTGCTCACCGGCGGCGAATTTCCACTTTTCCCCTTTCTGTGTGCAGAACGACCTTCGGGTACGATTCTGTTTAATTCATGCTCTAGAAAGGATTAGAGGGCCTCAGGCCGCTCTCACACGAGCTAGACACGGTAACGCACAAGTTGCCTTCACAACTCTGGGCCGGAGAACCTCTGTGCCCGGCGTAATTTAAGGTCTACTAATGGCGGAACGAACGGGGGGTATCGGGCGCACGGTGAGGACCTATTTCGGGCCTTCCCCGAGCTGCCTCGAGCTCATGTCGACCTTCTCTGAGGTCCACTGATGCTCCCCGACCGATTTCCCAAGTAGCTGAGATACTAGGAGAGTCAGCCGACATGGCCGAAGTCATTCCGATATGGCGGCTCGTCGCCGACCATGCTCCGGCCGTTGTCATGAGCAGCTGACCCTAGAATCCGGTTCCCCAAGTAAAAGTAGGCAGGGGCGGCCAGAATCAAGAAGTTTGGAGCTGTACAGCAGCCGGCGGCGAGCTCTCCGGCGAGGTCCCTCGGCGGCGGGGCGCGGGTGTCGCGAGGTTGAAGAAGGGGGTGGACCCCAGCTGTCAGCGGCCGATATTTTGAATCGGGATCCGGTTGCGGCCGGGATCGGGTGTGCTGGCGCGTAAAATCATTGAGGGCCGCGGTGTGCCGTCGCTTCGGCATGCGACGCGTGTCCCCTGGGCCCACGCACGAGTTTAAACTTTTCCCCGATTTCAGATTTCCTTCAAACTTCAAATCCTCATAACTTTGGCTAGAAAGCTCCAAATTGAGTGAACCAAATTTTGCTGGATTCAGCTCTCTGAGTACTTTCCATAAAATCAAGTTTCACTTCATGAAATTCCTTATTTCTCCAGAATTAATTCCTCAAAGTTTAAACTGTTAGGAATTTTAACTGGAGAATCCTTTGGAGGAAAATCCTGAAATTTTGCTGAGATGTTCACCAAAATATCCTTGAACTACCATAAAAATTTCAGATCCATTTGAGCTCATTTAATCCACCTAATGGTGTGATTAGTGCAACTGTTCCAGAGAAAATAGAAAATGTTCAGAAACATTTTCAGAATTTTCTCTGAAATTGTTTAGCTCATATCTTTAGTTAGAGACTTCCAAATTAAGTGAGACCAAATCCATTAGAACCCTCTGAAAATCTAGTTTTCAGAAAGTCATAGTTTGTTTCATGAAAATTCCTAGAACACCCTAAGAGTTCCAATTAAGGTCAAGGACATAATTATTTGTGGAGGGCTCAAATGAGCTTTGCTGCAACTAAAACTTGACCAAGTCTTTGTTTAGGTTGTAACCAAGCCACAGTAAAAGTTTCACAGTCATTAGGTCTATCTAGCAAAGGGTGTAGACTTCACAACTTCAAAGCTAATACAAATGCATTTAAATTGATACATATTGCTCTAATCATGTAGTCGCTAAGGTCGAGGAGGAACCCGAAGTCCTAGACTTCGTTACTCTGGAGGAACAGCTAGCCTACGACCAAGCAGCAAGGCAAGCCCCGGTTTGCATTAACCTTTTTACAAATTTTTATTGTTTTGAGCACATACTTGTTTCCTTTATTCTGTGCATTAGAGTCTTGTTTGGAAACCCCACTGCATAGCCAAGAAAACCCTGGGTTGGGTTTAGGATTGCAAACCCCGTTAGCCACTGCATCGCTAGGGTAGAGTAGGATTCGGTACAAGTCGAGTAGTTGGAACTACTCGCGAGAATAGGCTAGAGGCACATTGCTCGGGTAGAGATAGCACATGATACACATAGCAAGAAAATGAGACCAAGCGGGGAGTAAGGGCAGCAGGACTTTGGGGCCTGTGTGCTGTAGCTCCGCTTGTGTCGATTGAGGACCGAGCCGTGTGCGGGCCTGTTGAACAAGCTAGAACAGTACCGAAGACCTACCGGCTATATGGGAACCGGGAAACTGATGTAACTCGGGTAGCTGGGTATTGAGGCATTGCCCGTCGTTCAGAGGGTAGGTTGAGAGCTCGAGGTGTAAATCGGCTGGCGGCACGGAGATGCGCGTGCAGAGACCTCTTGCTCGGGACGATGGGACCGGTTCAATATTTGGCTAACGGGTGAAAGGTAGTCGCGTACGGCGTCCGTGATGGTTGTTGTAGGCAACATCGAGTACGGGCGTACGTGACGGGTTGTTCGGGTAACCCTGCAGGTGTAAATCGATTATAATCGCCGTCCCTCGCGGTCAGTGAGTACCACTTGTTCACTGTACCGTGACGTAGAATGAACAGGCTAGTTACATGTTAAAATGTTGCTGATTGAAAGATGGACATTGATTGTTAATGATATGCTGTAGCTTAGAGCTAACTAAAGTTCTTTTCAACTTTGGGCAAAGTACATGAGAGAAATATATGCTGTAGCTTAGAGCTAACTAAAGTTCTTTTCAACTTTGGGCAAAGTACATGAGAGAAATGCGTTTCTTGTTTGATTGCGGCTCTCTCATGTACCTTCGCGTAAGGTTCTCCACAACCTGCTGCTAAAACTTGAAAGTAAGGTTCTACTAATTAGGCGAGTCCTTGCAAATGATTTTACCTCATGTAACCCATTACCCTCATGTAGAAGTTCCATGTTTAGGTGAGACGGGTCAGACTTGCTGAGCCTTCGTGCTCACTGCTTGTGTTTGAATCTTTTGCAGGGTTCTATGAGGAAGGGACTCCCGAAGAGGAGACGGAACCCCAGGAGGGGAACCCCGTCGAGTGGGAGTCGTGCACGCCGCAGAGTTAGTGTGCGTGTGTGCTAGCAAGGACACGTTCAAGGGCTGAACGTGTACTTGATGCTTAGTCTACGCCCGCGAGTGTGGACTAAACTTATTTTGATGTAAACATGTTCATAAAACTGTTTATGTAATAAAACTTCCGCTTCCGCTTTGCACCTTTGACGTGTGTTATACGGTGCTGTGTAACGCAGTACCCCTCAGCGTGATCCTGGCTCGACAGGACCAATGGGGTCGTGTCAGCGTGGTATCAGAGCTCGCTTGAGGTTTAACACAGTACAAAGGTCTTCTTTTTCAAAAATCCAGTGAGGAACGAGTTAGTAGCCCGTATAAGGATGTTATTAGCATATAGAAAGTGGCATATTAACCTATTTGTTATGTCGGAAAATCGTGCATCTCGGGACGTTCATGTCTTGGAGGGTGCACGTAAGCGCTGTCCACCAGTGCGCACAAGCTGAAGGGTGGAGCCCCACGGGTGGCAGGTAACCCGACCCGCTTTAGTATCCTCTACGACTCTTCATGTCGTTTGGGGTATTCGAGCAACGTCTGTCCCTGGCGTGCGTGGTGCAATATGGGAGACCCCGTCACGTGGTCTGAAACGTGAACACGTAACTCAAGGCGTGTTTGGCTTGAGAACATCCGGGCGAGTGATGACGGCCGGGTGTACTAACTGTATGGATTCCGGGCTCGGTGTGCAGCCGAGTCTGATGATTGTTTGAGTTTCTGCAGGTAGCTTTACCACGAAACGGTAGACGTGTAGCATCCGTGTGCGAGTGACGAGTAGTGCCACTGAACTAACGAAGCCGGCTAAGTCCGGTATAGGTTCTTCCTTTGTGAGGACGTAGTACCGACATAATCTGGTGACGCATCGACGTCACATCCAACTAAATGAACAACTTCATTTAAAGACTTGAAGGTTTTGATCTAAAGTAGTAAAATTTGATGTAACTCCTTCCCTTGAACAGGATATTCAAAGTTAACAAGCTTTCAACTTATAGGATGTTAAGGACAGAGCACTCTGTTTTCAGCTGAATCAAGGCTGAAGTTAATCAGGGGTTAGAGGTTGCGTTCTTTCGAGATTGGGGTTGTATGATACATTTCTGGAAAGCTTTGGAAGAGCTCTACAACTTTTCTGTTGAGGTCCGGAGGTGTTTCATCCCTTAACCACTCGAAAAATGCAGTAGAGTTGAAACTGTCCAGAAAACAGGACAGAGCAAAGACTCTCTGTAGACTCTCTGTAAATTAAGCATAACTTCCTGCTTAAAAATCCAAAAATAGAAAATGAGGTAGTTCTGGAAAGCTTATGAGATGAGTTACAACTTTGTAACAGAAAGTTTTGTCAGATTAGGAACAGAATTAACTGGGATTCTTGGATCAATTCAGTACCTAAAGCAGGGAGGTGCTGTCCAAATGATTCCAGAAATTCTGTTAACTTTGACATCTCATAACTTTTGGAACCAGGACAGATCTTAGGTCAACCAAATATTTTCCGGAAAGCTATTGAGGTTAACTTTAACTTTGATGTTGAGCTCCAGAATTGGTTTTGCCTTTAACATGCTCTAAATCAGGTTGATATGGAAACTGGTCAGGGCTGTCATGGGAACAGCAGATCAGCAGTCAAATTTGTTTAAAATTTGAACTATGTTTCCAAATATTATGGGTTCAATGACATGTCTTATGTTATAACTCAATGGTTTACTGTTCAAATAAATATTTGACATCTCTCAAATATATTTTTACAGATGGCAGCAGATAAACGGTTGGAGAATGGGTGGGTAGTTTCCCACTGCTCTGACCGTAGCGGCTACCCGGAAGCATTGTGGCAAATGCTCCAATATTTCGGGTATAACCAGATGCCGCAATACTTCGCCAAGGAAGAAGGCGAAGGGGGGAACAAGACGTGGACGATCCATGTCGAGGTTCCTACCGGACCTACGCCACCCGGTTGGGTGCCATTCACCGTCACGGTGAGAGGAAGACAACCGGAAGGGATGTGGCAAGTGGCAGCCCGTGACACTATGTCACGTTTCTGCCAACTACACGTGCAGGCTATGGAGGGCACTCCATACGCACTCGTTCCGGTGGAGGGGCGAGCTCAGCATGTGTGGGAAGAGAGGTACCTGGAGGCAACAGACCCGACTTTCCCAAGGTACAACCCCGCGGAGGCAAACCTCAGCCTCCAAATGAGGGCGGGAAACGCTGTGATGGACAGCCAAGCTGTTCATACGGAGCATCTCGCCACCAAGCTCAAGGAGAGCACAAGCCGTGGAGATCGTTTCGAGAGTGCTCATAACGCACTCCGCAATGTGCTCCTTCCGACGATCAAGCGACTGAATGAACAACACAATCAGTTGCGTCGTCTGAAGAAGGCAAAGAAGAAGAGCCGTGTTGACGTCGCGGCGTTGCAAGAGCTGGTGCAGACCCTAACCCAGCAGAATGAGGACCTTGCTCAAGAGCGGGACGACGCTATTGAGGAAGGACAAGGCTGGGAAGAGGACTACAACCAGGCTATGGACGAGGTGCATTCATTGCAGGACCTCGTGCCCCCGGTGTTAGGCATACCGGTAGTCTTGGGTCTTCCAGCCATGGGAGAACCCGGAATGGGAGAAGAGGTGGTAGATCCAGAGCCACCAGCAGAAGTACCGGAGGAGGACGACCCACAGGAGGTCGAATTCTACTCCGAGTAGGGGGTTACGGTTGCCAAGTAGGGCAGCTAGGGTAGCGTAACCCAACTTTTGTAATCGGTGACATGTCGTGTAGACAGTAGCGTATGTATAGGTAGTGACGACATGAGCACGACTTCTCGGAGATCCGAGAATAATGTATCTTGTATAAAGTTTCTGCTTTATCAATATATGTGAATGTTGTGCAAATTAATCATGTGTCACTCAATACCTACTGTTGCGTAAGGAATTTTAAGTGAGACATGTGCTAATTGCTGCTGTTTTAAATTTTAGAATGACGCGTACTCGTGCCAACCCTGACGTTGGGGGTACCAGTCAAGGGGGAGAGACCTCCCAACCACCTCCCGAGGACTCCTCGGGACAGCAGCAGCAACAGCAACAGCAAACACCGCCACCGCCACTGCCAACGGTTACATTGGCCGACATTGTCGCGGCAATGGCGGGCTCGCATCAGCAGCACACAGAGTTGCTGCAGACTCTCATCGCCAATACGTCTCGCCCAGAGAGACGTCACGATCGTGAGGAGCGCCAACAGAGCTCCTACTCCGACTTCCTGGCGACTCATCCCCCTGTATTCTCAAGGGCGGATGAACCACTCGACGCGGACAACTGGCTCCGCGCCATAGAGATGAAGTTCGGGCTGCTCCAGATCAGCGAGCAGCGCAAGACTCAGTTCGCGGTCCAGCAGCTCCAAGGATCCGCGAGCGCGTGGTGGGCCAACTTCTGTGCTTCACAGCCCACTGACCGAGCGATGACCTGGGCGGAGTTCCGGATGGCCTTCAGGGCCTATCATATACCGCCAGGTCTGATGAAGAGGAAGACGCAGGAATTCCTACACCTGCAACAAGGGAGCCGAAACGCGCTGGAATATTCCAGGGCGTTCAACGATCTCGCGCTCTACGCGTCGTATCACGCAGATACGGACGAGAAGCGGCAGGACCACTTTTACCAGGGGCTTAACCCGCTCCTGAAGGACAAGTTGGCGATGTTCAATCGCGGCAGCCTCAACGACATCATTGATGCTGCGATTGTTCAGGAGGACTCCGGCAAGGAGTTGGCGGCGGCAGAGCGAAAGCGAAGCGCGCCGCAGAGTAGCGGAGAAGGAGGCGGTCCTTCTCAGAAGTTTCGGATGGTGAATCGCCCACCATCAGGTCCACGCTGGCAGTCACCACAGCGGTCGATGCCGTTCCGCAGTCGGCCGTACTCTTCACCAGCATTCCGGCCGGCACTGCCAGTACCACCGCAACAACAACAGCAGCAGCGGGCGATGCCGCGTGCGTTTGCACCTCCGCAACGCATGCCGGGCTTTCGTCCACCAAGTACTCCACCAGCAGCGGCCACATGTTACAAGTGTGGTCGTCCAGGACACTTCGCGAGCAGTTGCCCGGAGAGGCAAGGCGGCGGAGTGACACCACAGTTTACGGGGAGGAATCAACCCCGGAACCCTACTAATGCGCGGCGGGCAAACCCTAGGCCCGGCACTGTCCACCAGCTTGCCATTGAGGACGTGCCGGAGGGCGAGCCAATCCTTGCGGGTATGTTCCAACTCCACCAGCATCCCGCTATAGTACTATTTGATTCGGGCGCCACGCATAATTTTATTAGCCAAGCTTTCATTGCTAAACACAGCTTGCCAATACTACCCACCGATAGTCCATATTTAATTTGTTCACCGGGTGGGAAGATTTCAGCAAGCGTAATGGTCTCCAAAGCACCATTATGCTTAGCGGGTAGAGTGTACCCCACGTCTCTCATTATCTTAGAGGGACAAATGGTCGATGTCATCCTAGGGATGTCGTGGTTAACCCGCCACGGCGCTGTTTTAGACACCGTCCTTCGAGTCGTGCACCTAAACTCAGAAGTGCACGGTTCTCACTCATTATTTCTGGACAGTCCAGAAATAAAACTTCCAAGTGTCTATCAAGCCACAACTATCAGATTGGAAGACATTCCAGTGGTCCGAGAGTTCCCGGATGTATTCCCGGACGATTTGCCGGGGATGCCACCCGATAGAGAGGTGGAGTTCAAGATTGAAATCGCACCGGGGACCATGCCAATATCCCGAAGGCCGTACAAGATGGCGCCTAAGGAGTTGGCGGAACTGAAGACTCAGCTCACGGACCTTCTGGAGAAGGGTTTTATTAGGCCGAACTCCTCGCCATGGGGCTGTTCGGCATTATTTGTCAAGAAGAAGGATGAGACGCTACGGCTTTGCGTGGACTACCGTCCATTAAATGCCGTAACCATCAAGAACAAGTACCCGTTGCCACGGATCGACATGTTGTTTGATCAGTTGGTCGAAGCAAAGATATTTTCCAAGATGGATTTAAGATCCGGGTACCATCAGATTAAGATAAGGGCGGAGGACATTCCAAAGACAGCTTTCTCGACAAGGTATGGACTTTATGAGTACCTGGTCATGTCCTTCGGCCTTACCAATGCTCCAGCTCACTTCATGTATTTAATGAACTCGGTGTTCATGCCGGAGCTGGACAAGTTTGTCGTGGTCTTCATCGACGACATCCTGGTATATTCCAAGTCGGAGGAAGATCACAAGAAACATCTGCGTATAGTCTTGCAACGGCTGCGGGATCACAAGTTATACGCAAAATTCAGCAAATGCGAGTTTTGGATATCGCAAGTGCCTTTCCTCGGGCATATCATCTCAGCAGAGGGTATCGCTGTAGACCCGAGCAAGATCACGCAAGTGCTGAATTGGAAATCCCCGAGAACTGTTCACGAGGTACGGAGTTTCCTCGGACTCGCGGGATATTATCGGAGGTTCATTCCGAACTTCTCGAAGATTGCCAAGCCAATGACAGAGCTGCTGAAGAAGTCTACCAAATATGTTTGGAGTCCAGCATGTGAAGCAGCATTCAAGGCTTTAGTCAAGCACCTAACATCAGCACCGGTTTTGGCGCAGCCAGACACAACAAAACCGTTCGATGTGTACTGCGATGCATCCGGCATTGGGCTCGGATGTGTGCTGATGCAAGACCGAAGAGTGGTCGCGTATGGGTCACGGCAGCTTAGGAACCATGAGCAAAATTATCCAACTCACGACTTGGAGCTCGCTGCCGTGGTACTTGCACTAAAAATGTGGAGGCACTACCTACTCGGTAACCTCGTACATTTATATACCGACCACAAAAGCCTCAAGTACATATTCACTCAGAAGGAGCTGAACATGAGGCAACGAAGATGGTTAGAACTGATAAAGGATTACGAAATAGAGATCCATTATCATCCGGGCAAGGCAAACATTGTGGCAGATGCGCTGAGCCGCAAGTCACACGTCAATAATCTGACCATCACACCATTGGAAGAGAGCGAACCACCACTCCATGTGATTCCACACGGAGCTCTCTACAACCTAGCTTTGATCCCCACCATCCGTGAAGAGATAGCGGCAACCCAGAAGAATGACAGGGGCATGTCACATTTGCGGAGACGTATAGACAGTGGGGAGTTGAAATGTTTCCGGAAGGACGGAGACGGCGTCCTATGGTTCAAGGACCGGATCGTCGTACCCCGAAACCCGGAGTTACGGAAGAAAATCTTTGATGAGGCTCACTTATCAAAGTTTTCTATTCACCCCGGCAGCAACAAAATGTATCAAGAACTCAGAAGAAAGTTTTGGTGGACACGGATGAAGCGAGAGACGGCAAAATACGTGTCTAAGTGTGATACATGTCGAAGGGTGAAGGCAGAGCACATGCGGAAACCGGGACTGCTGCAACCACTGGGCATTCCTGCCGGGAAGTGGGAGGACGTGAGCATGGATTTCGTAGTCGGTTTACCCACCACCTCACAGAAACATGATTCTGTGTGGGTGATCGTCGATCGACTCACCAAAGTTGCCCATTTCATCCCGGTCAACACCAACTACAACGCCAAGAAGTACGCTGAACTGTACATCTCACGGATCCTATGCTTATACGGCGTACCCCGTACCATCATATCAGACCGGGGCACTTTATTTGTGTCTTGTTTTTGGGAGCAGCTGCACGCTGCCTTGGGGACGAAGCTGATCCGTAGTTCGGCCTACCACCCGCAGACGGATGGACAAACCGAGCGGGTAAATCAGATTCTAGAAGACATGCTACGAGCTTGCGCTATCGACCACTGCAAGAATTGGGATGATCACTTGCCATTAGCCGAGTTCTCGTACAACAATGGGTACCAAGCCAGCATCAAAATGGCGCCCTACGAGGCGCTATACGGAAGAAAATGCCGCACACCATTGAACTGGTGTGAGTCTGGCGAAAGGGTTACCTTCGGGATTGATCTTGTCAACAACGCGGAAGAAAAGGTTCGATTAATTCAAGCGAACCTAAAAGCTGCTCAGTCCCGACAGAAACAGTATGCGGACCGGAGAAGGCGCCCATTACAATTCGAAGTTGGGGATCACGTATATCTACGGGTGTCTCCAATGAAGGGCGTAAACAGATTTGGGGTGAGGGGAAAGTTAGCACCCCGCTTCATCGGTCCATTCCAGATTACCGAAAGATGTGGATCGGTGGCATACCGGCTAAAATTACCAGAAGCACTTTCCGGTGTGCACGACGTCTTTCACATTTCCCAGCTGAGGAAGTGTCTCAAGCTATCAACTACCGTTCAGCTGGAAGACATTGAAGAACTGCAACCGGATCTCACCTATCGGGAGGAACCGGTGCAGATTATTGATGAAAAGGCCCGAGCCACACGCAACCGTACGTTGTGGTTCTACAAGGTTCTATGGAGTAATCACTCCATGGACGAAGCGACATGGGAGAGCGAAGGATTCCTTTGCACTAACTACCCCGACTTTTTCACGTCGCATATCCGGTAATTTTCCACCGTCCTCTCTCTCATTTTCACCTTATAATCTCGGGACGAGATTCTTTTAAGGGGGGAGGAATGTAAGGGCCTCAGTTTTTGACACTCATTTGCAGTGTTCATCACCACACCACACACCTCATTTGAGGAAGAATGATGAACACAAATGAAGAGCAAGTAACAATTATCAACATGCTCATTAGAGAACAAACTCACACATTGCAAAAGTGGGATTTCCCACATGTGATATAGATGGGCTGGGCATATGAAAACTCCTACACTTTGCTAAGGATGTCCATGCCAAGTTTCACCCAAATTCAAAACCTTTTTAAGGTCATTTTGGGTATAGATAGGAGGAGGGCAGTTTGAAACCATATTCAAATTCAAACTGTTTTCACCCACTGAATTTAAAAGTGGAAGGCATATTCTCACTCAGCACATTTTTGTGAGCTCCCACACCAATTTTCACTCCATTTGGAGTTGATCTTGACATGAGCTAAGGGGGAGAAATTCAAACTTTATTTGAATTTCAAACTGAACTTGTGCTGAAATTCATTCAAACCAAACCTCATTTGAACTTTGATCGATTCAAATGGCTCATGGGTGAATAATTTGAATTGCCAAGGGTAGTATAGGGTTCACTGTTTACCACAGCTGTTAGGAGTAAATTTCAGAGGTTAAAAGGAGGGGTGGGACCCACATGTCAGCCTCTGCCTCAATACAAACCGACTGAAACACAGTTCAGTCGGTTCCCGGCTGCTGTGTGCGCGCGCCACCGAAGGGGGGCAGCCGGCGCCAGCTCCTGCTGCGCGCCCCAAGCCGGAGACCAGCCGCCGGGCTATTTATTCCCTCCCCGGCGTGCTCCGATCACTCATTCCCCGAGCTGCCGGCATACTCGGCCGTTTTTCCACTGCCTTCACCGCCGCTCGAGCTCCCGCTTGATCAAGCCGATCACAGCTCCCTCCCTCCACTCCAGGGTCCCAGCAAGGTACTAGAGACCTTCCTCCATCCTCCCTATTGCTAGAAGTCGATTGAAACCGAGTGATATCGGCTGTGCCGAAAGATCAAAATCGGAACTGGAAACCGCCGCACCTCGGGCTCTCGTGGACAGCCCCACCTGGGCGTTGTCACGCCCGAGCCAAGGCACCCTTGGACGCGCGGGTGACCGGTGCTGCTCATCCCCGAGCCACAGCCCGAGTGGTTGCTCACCGGCGGCGAATTTCCACTTTTCCCCTTTCTGTGTGCAGAACGACCTTCGGGTACGATTCTGTTTAATTCATGCTCTAGAAAGGATTAGAGGGCCTCAGGCCGCTCTCACACGAGCTAGACACGGTAACGCACAAGTTGCCTTCACAACTCTGGGCCGGAGAACCTCTGTGCCCGGCGTAATTTAAGGTCTACTAATGGCGGAACGAACGGGGGGTATCGGGCGCACGGTGAGGACCTATTTCGGGCCTTCCCCGAGCTGCCTCGAGCTCATGTCGACCTTCTCTGAGGTCCACTGATGCTCCCCGACTGATTTCCCAAGTAGCTGAGATACTAGGAGAGTCAGCCGACATGGCCGAAGTCATTCCGATATGGCGGCTCGTCGCCGACCATGCTCCGGCCGTTGTCATGAGCAGCTGACCCTAGAATCCGGTTCCCCAAGTAAAAGTAGGCAGGGGCGGCCAGAATCAAGAAATTTGGAGCTGTACAGCAGCCGGCGGCGAGCTCTCCGGCGAGGTCCCTCGGCGGCGGGGCGCGGGTGTCGCGAGGTTGAAGAAGGGGGTGGACCCCAGCTGTCAGCGGCCGATATTTTGAATCGGGATCCGGTTGCGGCCGGGATCGGGTGTGCTGGCGTGTAAAATCATTGAGGGCCGCGGTGTGCCGTCGCTTCGGCATGCGACGCGTGTCCCCTGGGCCCACGCGCGAGTTTAAACTTTTCCCCGATTTTCAGATTTCCTTCAAACTTCAAATCCTCATAACTTTGGCTAGAAAGCTCCAAATTGAGTGAACCAAATTTTGCTGGATTCAGCTCTCTGAGTACTTTCCAGAAAATCAAGTTTCACTTCATGAAATTCCTTATTTCTCCAGAATTAATTCCTCAAAATTTAAAATGTTAGGAATTTTAACTGGAGAATCCTTTGGAGGAAAATCCTTAAATTTTGCTGAGATGTTCACCAAAATATCCTAGAACTACCATAAAAATTTCAGATCCATTTGAGCTCATTTAATCCACCTAATGGTGTGATTAGTGAACTGTTCCAGAGAAAATAGAAAATGTTCAGAAACATTTTCAGAATTTTCTCTGAAATTGTTTAGCTCATATCTTTAGTTAGAGACTTCCAAATTAAGTGAGACCAAATCCATTAGAACCCTCTGAAAATCTAGTTTTCAGAAAGTCATAGTTTGTTTCATGAAAATTCTTAGAACACCCTAAGAGTTCCAATTAAGGTCAAGGACATAATTATTTGTGGAGGGCTCAAATGAGCTTTGCTGCAACTAAAACTTGACCAAGTCTTTGTTTAGGTTGTAACCAAGCCACAGTAAAAGTTTCACAGTCATTAGGTCTATCTAGCAAAGGGTGTAGACTTCACAACTTCAAAGCTAATACAAATGCATTTAAATTGATACATATTGCTCTCATCATGTAGTCGCTAAGGTCGAGGAGGAACCCGAAGTCCTAGACTTCGTTACTCCGGAGGAACAGCTAGCCTACGACCAAGAGCAGCAAGGCAAGCCCCGGTTTGCATTAACCTTTTTACAAATTTTTATTGTTTTGAGCACATACTTGTTTCCTTTATTCTGTGCATTAGAGTCTTGTTTGGAAACCCCACTGCATAGCCAAGAAAACCCTGGGTTGGGTTTAGGATTGCAAACCCCATTAGCCACTGCATCGCTAGGGTAGAGTAGGATTCGGTACAAGTCGAGTAGTTGGAACTACTCGCGAGAATAGGCTAGAGGCACATTGCTCGGGTAGAGATAGCACATGATACACATGGCAAGAAAATGAGACCAAGCGGGGAGTAAGGGCAGCAGGACTTTGGGGCCTGTGTGCTGTAGCTCCGCTTGTGTCGATTGAGGACCGAGCCGTGTGCGGGCCTGTTGAACAAGCTAGAACAGTACCGAAGACCTACCGGCTATATGGGAACCGGGAAACTGATGTAACTCGGGTAGCTGGGTATTGAGGCATTGCCCGTCGTTCAGAGGGTAGGTTGAGAGCTCGAGGTGTAAATCGGCTGGCGGCACGGAGATGCGCGTGCAGAGACCTCTTGCTCGGGACGATGGGACCGGTTCAATATTTGGCTAACGGGTGAAAGGTAGTCGCGTACGGCGTCCGTGATGGTTGTTGTAGGCAACATCGAGTACGGGCGTACGTGACGGGTTGTTCGGGTAACCCTGCAGGTGTAAATCGATTATAATCGCCGTCCCTCGCGGTCAGTGAGTACCACTTGTTCACTGTACCGTGACGTAGAATGAACAGGCTAGTTACATGTTAAAATGTTGCTGATTGAAAGATGGACATTGATTGTTAATGATATGCTGTAGCTTAGAGCTAACTAAAGTTCTTTTCAACTTTGGGCAAAGTACATGAGAGAAATATATGCTGTAGTTTAGAGCTAACTAAAGTTCATTTCAACTTTGGGCAAAGTACATGAGAGAAATGCGTTTCTTGTTTGATTGCGGCCCTCTCATGTGCCTTAGCGTAAGGTTCTCCACAACCTGCTGCTAAAACTTGAAAGTAAGGTTCTACTAATTAGGCGAGTCCTTGCAAATGATTTTACCTCATGTAACCCATTACCCTCATGTAGAAGTTCCATGTTTAGGTGAGACGGGTCAGACTTGCTGAGCCTTCGTGCTCACTGCTTGTGTTTGAAGCTTTTGCAGGGTTCTATGAGGAAGGGACTCCCGAAGAGGAGACGGAACCCCAGGAGGGGAACCCCGTCGAGTGGGAGTCGTGCACGCCGCAGAGTTAGTGTGCGTGTGTGCTAGCAAGGGCACGTTCAAGGGCTGAACGTGCACTTGATGCTTAGTCTACGCCCGCGAGTGTAGACTGAACTTATTTTGATGTAAACATGTTCATAACTTGTTTATGTAATAAAATTTCGCTTCCGCTTTGTACCTTTGACGTGTGTTATACGGTGCTGTGCAACACAGCACCCCTCAGCATGATCCTGGCTCGACAAGACCAATGGGGTTGTGTCAGTGTGGTATCAGAGCTCGCTTGAGGTTTAACACAGTACAAAGGTCATCTTTTTCAAAAATCCAGTGAGGAACGAGTTAGTAGCCCGTATAAGGATGTTATTAGCCTATAGAAAGTGGCATATTAACCTATTTGTTATGTCAGAAAATCGTGTATCTCGGGACGTTTATGTCTTGGGGGGTACACGTAAGCGCTGTCCACCAGTGCGCACAAGCTGAAGGGTGGAGCCCCACGGGTGGCAGGTAACCCGACCCGCTTTAGTATCCTCTACGACTCTTCATGTCGTTTGGGGTATTCGAGCAACGTCTGTCCCTGGCATGCGTGGTGCAACATGGGAGACCCCGTCACGTGGTCTGAAACGTGAACACGTAACTCAAGGCGTGGTTGGCTTGAGAACATCCGGGCGAGTGATGACGGCCGGGTGTACCAACTGTATGGATTCCGGGCTCGGTGTGCAGCCGAGTCTGATGATTGTTTGAGTTTCTGCAGGTAGCCTGACAACGAAACGGTAGACGTGTAGCATCCGTGTGCGAGTGACGTTTAGTGCCACTGAAATAACGAAGCTGGCTAAGTCCGGTATAGGTTTTTCCTTTGTGAGGGCGTAGTACCGACATAATCTGGTGACGCATCGACGTCACACCTAACAAAATAAACAACTTCATTGCAAAAACTGGAAGGTTTTGATCCAAAGTAGTAAAACTTGATGTAACTCCTTCCCTTGAACAGGATATTCAAAGTTAACAAATTTTCAACTTATAGGTTGTTAAGGACAGGGCACTCTGTTTTCAGCTGAATGAAGGCTGGAGTTAATCAGAGGTTAGAGGTTGAGTTGTTTCGAGGTTGGGGTCGTATGATACATTTCTGGAAATCTTTGGAAGAGCTTTACAACTTTTCTGTTGAGTTCCAGAGGTGTTTCATCCCTTAACCACTCGAAAAATGCAGTAAAGTTGAAACTGTCCAGAAAACAGGACAGAATAAAGACTCTCTGTAAAATAAGCATAACTTCCTGCATAAAAATCCAAAAATAGAAAATGAGGTAGTTCTGGAAAGCTTATGAGATGGGTTACAAATTTGTAACAGAAAGTTTTGTCAGATTAGGAACAGAAGTAACTGGGATTCTTGGATCAAATCAGTACCTAAGGCAGGGAGGTGCTGTCCAATTGTTTCCAGAAATTCTGTTAACTTTGACATCTCATAACCTTTGAACCAGGACGGATCTTAGGCCAAGAAAATACTGGCTGGAAATCTATTGAAGTTAGCTTCAACTTTGATGTTGAGCTCCAGAATTAGTTTTGCTTTTAACATGGCCTAAATCAGGTTGAAATGGAAACTGGTCAGGGCTGTCATCGGAACAGCATATCAGCAGTGAAATTTGTTTAAAATTTGAACTATGTTTCCAAGTTTTATGGGTTCAATGACATGTCTTATGTTATAACTCAATGGTCTACTGTTTAAATAAATATTTGATATTTCTCAAATATATTTTTACAGATGGCAGCAGATAAACAGTTGGAGAACGGGTGGGTAGTTTCCCACTGTTCTGACCGTAGCGGCTACCCGGAAGCATTGTGGCAAATGCTCCAATATTTCGGGTACAATCAGATGCCGCAGTACTTCGCCAAAGAAGATGGCGAAGGGGGGAACAAGGCGTGGACGATCCATGTCGAGGTTCCTGCAGGACCTACGCCACCCGGTTGGGTGCCATTCACCGTCACGGTGAGAGGAAGACAACCGGAAGGGATGTGGCAAGTGGCAGCCCGTGACACTATGTCACGTTTCTGCCAACTACACGTGCAGGCTACGGAGGGCACTCCATACGCACTCGTTCCGGTAGAGGGACGAGCTCAGCATGTGTGGGAAGAGAGGTAACTGGAGGCAACGGACCCTAGTTGCCCAAGGTACAACCCCGCGGAGGCAAATCTCAGCCTCCAGATGAGGGCGGGAAACGCCGTGATGGACAGCCAAGCTGTTCATACGGAGCATCTCGCCACAAAGCTCAAGGAGAGCACAAGCCGTGGAGATCATTTCGAGAGTGCTCACAGCGCACTCCGCAATGTGCTCCTTCCGACCATCAAGCGACTGAATGAACAACACAATCAGTTGCGTCGTCTGAAGAAGGCAAGGAAGAAGAGCCGTGTTGACATCGCGGCGTTACAAGAGCTGGTGCAGACCCTAACCCAGCAGAATGAGGACCTTGCTCAAGAGCGGGACGACACTATTGAGGAAGGACAAGGCTGGGAAGAGGACTACAACCAAGCTATGGACGAGGTGCATGCTTTGCAGGACCTCGTGCCCCCGGTGTTAGGCGTACCGGTAGTCTTGGGTCTTCCGGCAATGGGAGAACCCGGGATGGGAGAAGAGGTGGTAGACCCAGAGCCACCAGCAGAGGTACCGGAGGAGAACGACCGCCAGGAGGTCGAGTTCTACTCCGAGTAAGGGGTTACGGTTGCCAAGTAGGGCAGCCAGGGTAGCGTAACCCAACTTTTGTAATCGGTGACATGTCGTGTAAACAGTAGCGTATGTATAGGTAGTGACGACATGAGCACGACTTCTCGGAGATCCGAGAATAATGTATCTTGTATAAAGTTTATGCTTTATCAATATATGTGAATGTTGTGCAAATTAATCATGTGTCACTTCAATACCTACTGTTGCTTATGGAAATTTTAAGTAAGACATGTGCTAATCGCTGCTGTTTTGAATTTCAGAATGACGCGTACTCGTGCCAACCCGGACGTTGGGGGTACCAGTCAAGGGGGAGAGACCTCCCAACCACCTCCCGAGGACTCCTCGGGACAGCAGCAGCAACAGCAACAGCAAACACCGCCACCGCCACTGCCAACGGTTACACTGGCCGACATTGTCGCGGCAATGGCGGGTTCACATCAGCAGCACATGGAGCTGCTGCAAACTTTTATTGCAAACACGTCTCGCCCCGAGAGACGTCAGGACCGTGAGGAGCGTCAACAGAGCTCCTACTCCGACTTCCTGGCAACTCATCCCCCGGTATTCTCAAGGGCGGATGAACCACTTGACGCGGACAACTGGCTCCGCGCCATAGAAATGAAGTTCGGGCTGCTCCAAATCAGCGAGCAGCGCAAGACTCAGTTCGCGGTCCAGCAGCTCCAAGGATCCGCGAGCGCGTGGTGGGCCAACTTCTGTGCTTCACAGCCCACCGACCGAGTGATGACCTGGGCGGAGTTCCGGACGGCCTTCAGGGCCTATCATATACCGCCAGGTCTAATGAAGAGGAAGATGCAGGAGTTCTTGCACCTGCAGCAAGGGAGCCGGAACGCGCTGGAATACTCCAGAGCGTTCAACGATCTCGCGCTCTACACGTCGTATCACACGGATACAGAAGAGAAGTGGCGAGACCATTTTTACCAGGGGCTTAACCCGCTCCTGAAGGACAAGTTGGCGATGTTCAATCGCGGCAGCCTCAACGACATCATTGATGCTGCGATTGTTCAGGAGGACTCCGGCAAGGAGTTAGCTGCGGCAGAGAGAAAGCGAAGCGCGCCGCAGAGCAGTGGAGAAGGAGGCGGTCCTTCCCAGAAGTTTCGGATGGTGAATCGCCCACCATCAGGTCCACGCTGGCAACCACCACAGCGGTCGATGCCGTTCCGCAGTCGGCCGTACTCTTCACCGGCATTCAGGCCGGCACTGCCAGTACCACCGCAACAACAACAGCAGCAGCGGGCGATGCCGCGTGCGTTTGCACCCCAGCAACGCATGCCGGGCTTTCGTCCACCGAGTACTCCACCAGCAGCGGCCACATGTTACAAGTGTGGTCGTCAAGGACACTTCGCAAGCAGTTGCCCGGAGAGGCAAGGCGGCGGAGTGGCACCACAGTTTCCGGGGAGGAATCAACCCCGGAACCCTACTAATGCGCCGCGGGCAAACCCTAGGCCCGGCACTGTCCACCAACTTGCCATTGAGGACGTGCCGGAGGGCGAGCCAATCCTTGCGGGTATGTTCCAACTCCACCAGCATCCCGCTATAGTACTGTTTGATTCAGGCGCCACGCATAATTTTATTAGCCAAGCTTTCATTGCTAAACACAGTTTGCCAATACTACCCACCGATAGTCCATATTTAATTTGTTCACCAGGGGGGAAGATTTCAGCAAGCGTAATGGTCTCCAAAGCACCATTATGCTTAGCGGGTAGAGTGTACCCCACGTCTCTCATTATCTTAGAGGGACAGAAGGTCGATGTCATCCTAGGGATGTTGTGGTTAACCCGCCACGGCGCTGTTTTAGACACCGTCCTTCGAGTCGTGCACTTAAACTCAGAGGTGCACGGTTCTCACTCATTATTTCTGGACAGTCCAGAAATAAAACTTTCAAGTGTCTATCAGTCCACAACTATCAGATTGGAAGATATTCCAGTGGTCCGAGATTTCCCTGACGTATTCCCGGATGATTTGCCGGGGATGCCGCCCGATAGAGAGGTGGAGTTCAAGATTGAGCTTGCACCGGGAACCATGCCAATATCCCGAAGGCCGTACAAGATGGCGCCCAAGGAGTTGGCTGAACTGAAGACTCAGCTCACGGACCTTCTGGAGAAGGGTTTTATTAGGCCGAGCTCCTCGCCATGGGGCTGTTCGGCATTATTTGTCAAGAAGAAGGATGAGACGTTGCGGCTTTGCATGGACTACCGTCCATTAAATGCCGTAACCATCAAGAACAAGTACCCGTTGCCACGGATCGACATGTTGTTTGATCAGTTGGTCGAAGCAAAGATCTTTTCCAAGATGGGTTTAAGATCCGGGTACCATCAGATTAAGATAAGGGCTGAGGACATTCCGAAGACGGCTTTCTCGATGAGGTACGGACTTTATGAGTACCTGGTCATGTCCTTCGGCCTCACCAATGCTCCAGCTCACTTCATGTACTTAATGAACTCGGTATTCATGCCGGAGCTGGACAAGTTTGTCGTGGTCTTCATCGACGACATCCTGGTATATTCCAAGTCGGAGGAAGATCACAAGAAACATCTGCGTATAGTCTTGCAACGGCTGCGGGACCATAAGTTATACGCAAAATTCAGCAAATGCGAGTTTTGGATATCGCAAGTGCCTTTCCTCGGGAATATCATCTCAGCGGAGGGTATCGCTGTGGACCCGAGCAAGATCACTCAAGTGCTGAATTGGAAATCCCCGAGAACTGTTCACGAGGTACGGAGTTTCCTCGGACTCGCGGGATATTATCAGAGGTTCATTCCGAACTTCTCGAAGATTGCCAAGCCAATGACAGAGCTGCTGAAGAAGGCTACCAAATATGTTTGGAGTCCAGCATGTGAAGTAGCATTCAAGGCTTTAGTCAAGCACCTGACATCAGCACCGGTTTTGGCGCAGCCAGACACAACAAAACCGTTCGATGTGTACTGCGATGCATCCGGCATTGGGCTCGGGTGTGTGCTGATGCAAGACCGAAGAGTGGTCGTGTATGGATCACGGCAGCTTAGAAAACATGAGCAAAATTATCCAACTCACGACTTGGAGCTCGCTGCCGTGGTACTTGCACTAAAGATGTGGAGGCACTACCTACTCGGTAACCTCGTACATTTATATACCGACCACAAAAGCCTCAAGTACATATTCACTCAGAAGGAGCTGAACATGAGGCAACGAAGATGGTTAGAACTGATAAAGGATTACGAGATAGAGATCCATTATCATCCGGGCAAGGCAAACGTTGTGGCAGATGCGCTGAGCCGCAAGTCACACGTCAACAATCTGACCATCACACCGTTGGAAGAGAGCGAACCACCACTACATGTGATTCCACACGGAGCTCTCTACAACCTAGCTTTAATCCCCACCATCCGTGAAGAGATAGCGACAGCCCAGAAGAATGACAAGGGCATGTCACATTTGCGGAGACGTGTAGACAGTGGGGAGTTGAAATGTTTCCGGAAGGACGGAGACGGCGTCCTATGGTTCAAGGACCGGATTGTCGTACCCCGAAACCCGGAACTACGGAAGAAGATCTTTGATGAGGCTCACTTATCAAAGTTCTCTATTCACCCCGGCAGTAACATGATGTATCAAGAACTCAGAAGAAAGTTTTGGTGGACACGGATGAAGCGCGAGGTTGCAAAATACGTGTCCGAGTGTGATACATGTCGAAGGGTGAAGGCAGATCATATGCGGAAACCGGGACTGCTGCAACCACTGGGCATTCCTGCCTGGAAGTGGGAGGACGTGAGCATGGATTTCGTCGTCGGATTACCCACCACCTTACAGAAACATGATTCGGTGTGGGTGATCGTCGATCGGCTCACCAAAGTTGCCCATTTCATCCCGGTCAACACCAACTACAATGCCAAGAAGTACGCTGAACTGTACATCTCATAGATCCTATGCTTGTACGGCGTACCCCGTACTATCATATCGGATCGGGGCACCTTATTTGTGTCCCGTTTTTGGGAGCAGCTGCACGCTGCCTTGGGGACGAAGCTGATCCGTAGTTCAGCCTACCACCCGCAGACGGATGGACAAACCGAGCGGGTAAATCAGATTCTAGAAGACATGCTACGAGCTTGCGCTATCGACCACGGCAAGAATTGGGATGATCACTTGCCGTTAGCCGAGTTCTCGTACAACAATGGGTACCAAGCCAGCATCAAGATGGCGCCCTACGAGGCGCTATACGGAAGAAAATGCCGCACACCATTGAACTGGTGTGAGTCTGGCGAAAGGGTTACCTTCGGGATTGACCTTGTCAACAACGCGGAAGAAAAGGTTCGACTGATTCAAGCGAACCTAAAAGCCGCTCAATCCCGACAGAAACAGTATGCGGACCGGAGAAGGCGGCCATTACAATTCAAAGTTGGAGAGCACGTATATCTACGGGTATCTCCAATGAAGGGCGTAAACAGATTTGGGGTGAGAGGAAAGTTGGCAACCCGATTCATCGGTCCATTCCAGATTACCGAAAGATGCGGATCAGTGGCATACCGGTTGAAATTACCAGAAGCACTTTCCGGTGTGCACGACGTCTTTCATATTTCCCAGCTGAGGAAGTGTCTCAAGCTATCAACTACCGTTCAGCTGGAAGACATTGAAGAACTGCAACCGGATCTCACCTATCGGGAGGAACCGGTGCAGATTATTGATGAAAAGGCCCGAACCACACGCAACCGTACGTTGTGGTTCTACAAGGTTCTATGGAGTAATCACTCCATGGATGAAGCGACATGGGAGAGCGAAGAATTCCTTCGCACTAACTACCCCGACTTTCTCACGTCGCATATCCGGTAATTTCCCACCGTCCTCTCTCTCATTTTCACCTTATAATCTCGGGACGAGATTCTTTTAAGGGGGGAGGAATGTAAGGGCCTCAGTTTTTGACACACATTTGCAGTGTTCATCACCACACCACACACCTCATTTGAGGAAGAATGATGAACACAAATGAAGAGCAAGTAACAATTATCAACATGCTCATTAGAGAACAAACTCACACATTGCAAAAGTGGTATTTCCCACATGTGATATAGATGGGCTGGACATATGAAAACTCCTACACTTTACTAAGGATGTCCATGCCAAATTTCACCCAAATTCAAAACCTTTTTGAGGTCAGTTTGGGTATAGTTAGGAAGAGGGCAGTTTGAAACCATATTCAAATTCAAACTGTTTTTATCCCATGAATTTAAAAGTGGGAGGCATATTCTTACTCAGCACATTTTTGTGAGCTCACACACCAATTTTCACTCCATTTGGAGTTGATCTTGACATGAGCTAAGTGGGAGAAATTCAAACTTTATTTGAATTTCAAACTGAACTTGTGCTGAAATTCATTCAAACCAAACCTCATTTGAACTTTGATCAATTCAGATGGCTCATGGGTGAATAATTTGAATTGCCAAGGGTAGTATGGGGTTCACTGTTTACAACAGTGATTAGGAGTAAATTTCAGAGGTTAAAATGGGGGGTGGGACCCACATGTCAGCCTCTACTTCAACACAAACCGACTGAAACACAGCTCCATCGGTTCCCGGGTGCAGTGTGCGCGCGCCACCGAGGGGGCAGCCGGCGCCAGCTCCTGCTGCGCGCCCCAAGCTGGAGACCAGTCGCCGGGCTACTTATCCCCTCCCCGGCGTGCTCCGATCGCCCATTCCCCGAGCTGCCGACATACTCGGCCTGTTCTTCCACTGCAACCGCCGCCGCTCGAGCTCACGCTTGATCAAGCCCGATCACTCGCGAGCACAGCCTCCTCCACAGCAAAATGGCACCGGGGGATCGTAAGCAACCTCCTAGGCACTGTGTTGGCCAGTGAGCAAGCGTCCTCGAGCTGTACCGAGCCGTTTCTCCGGCGAGCCGAGCATCGCCGCCGATCGGGCTCTCGTGGACAGCACAGCACAGCCATTGTCACGTCCTCTTTGCTACACAAGAAAGGTGCGTGATTGTATGTAGATGGAGTAGCCGAAAGCCATTTGGCGATTGATCAACCCTCGGCCGAGAATTTCCAAATTTACTCTTGATCAGTTCATAAGGACCGAGCTCACCTTCGGGTGAAATTCGTGCTCTATGCACGAGGGTTGGACGAGCTCGTTACCTAGTAGCATCTACGCACGATAGCACCCACGCTCGAACTGGAATTAGAGAAAACCATCGAGAATCGGCCATGATATGGCTGTTTTCCCTCCGCCATGGCTGAACACCTCGGCTCACGTCGAGAACATAGTTGCCGGTGTTCCTAGCTTCCACCCAGCCCGGGTTCATGTTTCCCACGCTCTACTGATGCTCTCCGACCGATTCCCGGTCGATTTGGTGCACGGGAGAGCGGGACCGACCTCACCGGAACCCTAGCAGGTGCTGTCACCGGTGCGCACGGGTTTCCGGTCATCGCCGGCGTCCGGCGACCCCACCATCGAGTCCAGGGGGTCAGTAAAGGGGCAGGCGGCGAGTTTCGGGCCGGGGGGTGGCCGGGAACTCAGTTCCGGCGAGGGTCGCCGGAGATCGCCGCCGCCGCGCAGTTGGCGCGAGGAGGGAGACGACGCACTATGTGCGGGGCCCACAAGCCAGAGTTTAAACTTTTTCCCGAATTTCAGTTTCAGTTCAAACTTCAAATCCTTATAACTTTGGTTAGAAAGCTCCAAATTGAGTGAACCAAATTTTGCTGGATTCAGCTCTCCGAGTACTTCCAGCAAATCAAGTTTCATTTCATGAAAACCCGTAATTTTCCAGAATTAATTCCTCAAAATTTAAACTGTTAGGAATTTTAACTGGAGAATCCTGTGGAGGAAAATCCTGAAATTTTGCTGGGATATTCACCAAATTATCCCAGAACTGCCGTAAAAATTTCAGATCCATTTGAGCTCATTTGATCCACCTAATGGTGTGATTAGTGAAACTGTTCCAGAGAAAATAGAAAATGTTCAGAAACATTTTCAGAATTTTCTCTGAAATTGTTTAGCTCATATGGTTAATTAGGAGCTTCCAAATTAAGTGAGACCAACTCCATTAGAACCCTCTGAAAATCTAGTTTTCAGAAAGTCATAGTTTGTTTCATGAAAATTCCTAGAACACCCTAAGAGTTCCAATTAAGGTCAAGGACATAATTAATTGTGGAGGGCTCAAATGAGCTTTGCTGCAACTAAAACTTGACCAAGTCTCTGTTTAGGTTGTAACCAAGCCACAGTAAAAGTTTCACAGTCATTAGGTCTGTCTAGCAAGAGTTATAGACTTCACAACTTCAAAGTTAATACAAATGCATTTAAATTAATACATATATGGCTCTTATCATGTAGTCGCTAAGGTCGAGGAGGAACCCGAAGTCCTAGACTTCGTAACTCCGGAGGAGCAGCTAGCCTACGACCAAGAGCAGCAAGGCAAGCTCCGGTTTGCATTAACCTTTTTACAAATTTTTATTGTTTTGAGCACATACTTGTTTCCTTTGTTCTGTGCATTAGAGTCTTGTTTGGAAATCCAACTGCATAGCCAAGAAAACCACGGGTTGGGTTTAGGATTGCAAACCCCGTTAGCTACTGCAATGCTAAGGTAGAGTAGGATTCGGTACAAGTCGAGTAGTTGGAACTACTCGCGAGAATAGGCTAGAGGCACATTGCTCGGGTAGAGATAGCACATCATACACATGGCAAGAAAATGAGACCGAGCGGAGAGTAAGGGCAGCAGGACTTTGGGGCCTGTGTGCTGTAGCTCCGCTTGTGTCGATTGAGGACCGAGCCGTGTGCGGGCCTGTTGAACAAGCTAGAACAGTACCGAAGACCTACCGGCTATATGGGAACCGGGAAACTGATGTAACTCGGGTAGCTGGGTATTGAGGCATTGCCCGTCGTTCAGAGGGTAGGTTGAGAGCTCGAGGTGTAAATCGGCTGGCGGCACAGAGATGCGCGTGCAGAGACCTCTTGCTCGGGACGATGGGACCGGTTCAATATTTGGCTGACGAGTGAAAGGTAGTTGCGTACGGCGTCCGTGATGGTTGTTGTAGGCAACATCGAGTACGGGCGTACGTGACGGGTTGTTCGGGTAACCCTGCAGGTGTAAATCGATTATAATCGCCGTCCCTCGAGGTCAGTGAGTACCACTTGTTCACTGTACCGTGACGTAGAAAGAACAGGCTAGTTACATGTTAAAATGTTGCTGATTGGAAGATGGACTTGATTGCTAATGACTTGCTGTAGTTTAGAGCTAACTAAAGTTTATTTCAACTTTGGGCAAAGTACATGAGAGAAATGCGTTTCTTGTTTGATTGCGGCCCTCTCATGTGCCTTAGCGTAAGGTTCTCCACAACCTGCTGCTAAAACTTGAAAGTAAGGTTCTACTAATTAGGCGAGTCCTTGCAAATGATTTTACCTCATGTAACCCATTACCCTCATGTAGAAGTTCCATGTTTAGGTGAGACGGGTCAGACTTGCTGAGCCTTCGTGCTCACTGCTTGTGTTTGAAGCTTTTGCAGGGTTCTATGAGGAAGGGACTCCCGAAGAGGAGACGGAACCCCAGGAGGGGAACCCCGTCGAGTGGGAGTCGTGCACGCCGCAGAGTTAGTGTGCGTGTGTGCTAGCAAGGGCACGTTCAAGGGCTGAACGTGCACTTGATGCTTAGTCTACGCCCGCGAGTGTAGACTGAACTTATTTTGATGTAAACATGTTCATAACTTGTTTATGTAATAAAATTTCGCTTCCGCTTTGTACCTTTGACGTGTGTTATACGGTGCTGTGCAACACAGCACCCCTCAGCATGATCCTGGCTCGACAAGACCAATGGGGTCGTGTCAGTGTGGTATCAGAGCTCGCTTGAGGTTTAACACAGTACAAAGGTCATCTTTTTCAAAAATCCAGTGAGGAACGAGTTAGTAGCCCGTATAAGGATGTTATTAGCCTATAGAAAGTGGCATATTAACCTATTTGTTATGTCAGAAAATCGTGTATCTCGGGACGTTTATGTCTTGGGGGGTACACGTAAGCGCTGTCCACCAGTGCGCACAAGCTGAAGGGTGGAGCCCCACGGGTGGCAGGTAACCCGACCCGCTTTAGTATCCTCTACGACTCTTCATGTCGTTTGGGGTATTCGAGCAACGTCTGTCCCTGGCGTGCGTGGTGCAACATGGGAGACCCCGTCACGTGGTCTGAAACGTGAACACGTAACTCAAGGCGTGGTTGGCTTGAGAACATCCGGGCGAGTGATGACGGCCGGGTGTACCAACTGTATGGATTCCGGGCTCGGTGTGCAGCCGAGTCTGATGATTGTTTGAGTTTCTGCAGGTAGCCTGACAACGAAACGGTAGACGTGTAGCATCCGTGTGCGAGTGACGTTTAGTGCCACTGAAATAACGAAGCTGGCTAAGTCCGGTATAGGTTTTTCCTTTGTGAGGGCGTAGTACCGACATAATCTGGTGACGCATCGACGTCACACCTAACTAAATAAACAACTTCATTGCAAAAACTGGAAGGTTTTGATCCAAAGTAGTAAAACTTGATGTAACTCCTTCCCTTGAACAGGATATTCAAAGTTAACAAATTTTCAACTTATAGGTTGTTAAGGACAGGGCACTCTGTTTTCAGCTGAATGAAGGCTGGAGTTAATCAGAGGTTAGAGGTTGAGTTTCTTTCGAGGTTGGGGTCGTATGATACATTTCTGGAAATCTGTGGAAGAGCTTTACAACTTTTCTGTTGAGTTCCAGAGGTGTTTCATCCCTTAACCACTCGAAAAATGCAGTAAAGTTGAAACTGTCCAGAAAACAGGACAGAATAAAGACTCTCTGTAGACTCTCTGTAAAATAAGCATAACTTCCTGCATAAAAATCCAAAAATAGAAAATGAGGTAGTTCTCGAAAGCTTATGAGATGGGTTACAAATTTGTAACAGAAAGTTTTGTCAGATTAGGAACAGAAGTAACTGGGATTCTTGGATCAAATCAGTACCTAAGGCAGGGAGGTGCTGTCCAATTGTTTCCAGAAATTCTGTTAACTTTGACATCTCATAACCTTTGAACCAGGACGGATCTTAGGCCAAGAAAATACTGGCTGGAAAGCTATTGAAGTTAGCTTCAACTTTGATGTTGAGCTCCAGAATTAGTTTTGCTTTTAACATGGCCTAAATCAGGTTGAAATGGAAACTGGTCAGGGCTGTCATGGGAACAGCAGATCAGCAGTGAAATTTGTTTAAAATTTGAACTATGTTTCCAAGTTTTATGGGTTCAATGACATGTCTTATGTTATAACTCAATGGTCTACTGTTTAAATAAATATTTGACATTTCTCAAATATATTTTTACAGATGGCAGCAGATAAACAGTTGGAGAACGGGTGGGTAGTTTCCCACTGTTCTGACCGTAGCGGCTACCCGGAAGCATTGTGGCAAATGCTCCAATATTTCGGGTACAATCAGATGCCGCAGTACTTCGCCAAAGAAGATGGCGAAGGGGGGAACAAGGCGTGGACGATCCATGTCGAGGTTCCTGCAGGACCTACGCCACCCGGTTGGGTGCCATTCACCGTCACGGTGAGAGGAAGACAACCGGAAGGGATGTGGCAAGTGGCAGCCCGTGACACTATGTCACGTTTCTGCCAACTACACGTGCAGGCTACGGAGGGCACTCCATACGCACTCGTTCCGGTGGAGGGACGAGCTCAGCATGTGTGGGAAGAGAGGTAACTGGAGGCAACGGACCCTAGTTGCCCAAGGTACAACCCCGCGGAGGCAAATCTCAGCCTCCAGATGAGGGCGGGAAACGCCGTGATGGACAGCCAAGCTGTTCATACGGAGCATCTCGCCACAAAGCTCAAGGAGAGCACAAGCCGTGGAGATCATTTCGAGAGTGCTCACAGCGCACTCCGCAATGTGCTCCTTCCGACCATCAAGCGACTGAATGAACAACACAATCAGTTGCGTCGTCTGAAGAAGGCAAGGAAGAAGAGCCGTGTTGACATCGCGGCGTTACAAGAGCTGGTGCAGACCCTAACCCAGCAGAATGAGGACCTTGCTCAAGAGCGGGACGACGCTATTGAGGAAGGACAAGGCTGGGAAGAGGACTACAACCAAGCTATGGACGAGGTGCATGCTTTGCAGGACCTCGTGCCCCCGGTGTTAGGCGTACCGGTAGTCTTGGGTCTTCCGGCAATGGGAGAACCCGGGATGGGAGAAGAGGTGGTAGACCCAGAGCCACCAGCAGAGGTACCGGAGGAGAACGACCGCCAGGAGGTCGAGTTCTACTCCGAGTAGGGGGTTACGGTTGCCAAGTAGGGCAGCCAGGGTAGCGTAACCCAACTTTTGTAATCGGTGACATGTCGTGTAAACAGTAGCGTATGTATAGGTAGTGACGACATGAGCACGACTTCTCGGAGATCCGAGAATAATGTATCTTGTATAAAGTTTATGCTTTATCAATATATGTGAATGTTGTGCAAATTAATCATGTGTCACTTCAATACCTACTGTTGCTTATGGAAATTTTAAGTAAGACATGTGCTAATCGCTGCTGTTTTGAATTTCAGAATGACGCGTACTCGTGCCAACCCGGACGTTGGGGGTACCAGTCAAGGGGGAGAGACCTCCCAACCACCTCCCGAGGACTCCTCGGGACAGCAGCAGCAACAGCAACAGCAAACACCGCCACCGCCACTGCCAACGGTTACACTGGCCGACATTGTCGCGGCAATGGCGGGTTCACATCAGCAGCACATGGAGCTGCTGCAAACTTTAATTGCAAACACGTCTCGCCCCGAGAGACGTCAGGACCGTGAGGAGCGTCAACAGAGCTCCTACTCCGACTTCCTGGCAACTCATCCCCCGGTATTCTCAAGGGCGGATGAACCACTTGACGCGGACAACTGGCTCCGCGCCATAGAAATGAAGTTCGGGCTGCTCCAAATCAGCGAGCAGCGCAAGACTCAGTTCGCGGTCCAGCAGCTCCAAGGATCCGCGAGCGCGTGGTGGGCCAACTTCTGTGCTTCACAGCCCACCGACCGAGTGATGACCTGGGCGGAGTTCCGGACGGCCTTCAGGGCCTATCATATACCGCCAGGTCTAATGAAGAGGAAGATGCAGGAGTTCTTGCACCTGCAGCAAGGGAGCCGGAACGCGCTGGAATACTCCAGAGCGTTCAACGATCTCGCGCTCTACACGTCGTATCACGCGGATACAGACGAGAAGTGGCGAGACCATTTTTACCAGGGGCTTAACCCGCTCCTGAAGGACAAGTTGGCGATGTTCAATCGCGGCAGCCTCAACGACATCATTGATGCTGCGATTGTTCAGGAGGACTCCGGCAAGGAGTTAGCTGCGGCAGAGAGAAAGCGAAGCGCGCCGCAGAGCAGTGGAGAAGGAGGCGGTCCTTCCCAGAAGTTTCGGATGGTGAATCGCCCACCATCAGGTCCACACTGGCAACCACCACAGCGGTCGATGCCGTTCCGCAGTCGGCCGTACTCTTCACCGGCATTCAGGCCGGCACTGCCAGTACCACCGCAACAACAACAGCAGCAGCGGGCGATGCCGCGTGCGTTTGCACCCCAGCAACGCATGCCGGGCTTTCGTCCACCGAGTACTCCACCAGCAGCGGCCACATGTTACAAGTGTGGTCGTCCAGGACACTTCGCAAGCAGTTGCCCGGAGAGGCAAGGCGGCGGAGTGGCACCACAGTTTCCGGGGAGGAATCAACCCCGGAACCCTACTAATGCGCGGCGGGCAAACCCTAGGCCCGGCACTGTCCACCAACTTGCCATTGAGGACGTGCCGGAGGGCGAGCCAATCCTTGCGGGTATGTTCCAACTCCACCAGCATCCCGCTATAGTACTGTTTGATTCAGGCGCCACGCATAATTTTATTAGCCAAGCTTTCATTGCTAAACACAGTTTGCCAATACTACCCACCGATAGTCCATATTTAATTTGTTCACCGGGGGGGGAAGATTTCAGCAAGCGTAATGGTCTCCAAAGCACCATTATGCTTAGCGGGTAGAGTGTACCCCACGTCTCTCATTATCTTAGAGGGACAGAAGGTCGATGTCATCCTAGGGATGTTGTGGTTAACCCGCCACGGCGCTGTTTTAGACACCGTCCTTCGAGTCGTGCACTTAAACTCAGAGGTGCACGGTTCTCACTCATTATTTCTGGACAGTCCAGAAATAAAACTTTCAAGTGTCTATCAGTCCACAACTATCAGATTGGAAGATATTCCAGTGGTCCGAGATTTCCCTGACGTATTCCCGGATGATTTGCCGGGGATGCCGCCCGATAGAGAGGTGGAGTTCAAGATTGAGCTTGCACCGGGAACCATGCCAATATCCCGAAGGCCGTACAAGATGGCGCCCAAGGAGTTGGCTGAACTGAAGACTCAGCTCACGGACCTTCTGGAGAAGGGTTTTATTAGGCCGAGCTCCTCGCCATGGGGCTGTTCGGCATTATTTGTCAAGAAGAAGGATGAGACGTTGCGGCTTTGCATGGACTACCGTCCATTAAATGCCGTAACCATCAAGAACAAGTACCCGTTGCCACGGATCGACATGTTGTTTGATCAGTTGGTCGAAGCAAAGATCTTTTCCAAGATGGGTTTAAGATCCGGGTACCATCAGATTAAGATAAGGGCTGAGGACATTCCGAAGACGGCTTTCTCGATGAGGTACGGACTTTATGAGTACCTGGTCATGTCCTTCGGCCTCACCAATGCTCCAGCTCACTTCATGTACTTAATGAACTCGGTATTCATGCCGGAGCTGGACAAGTTTGTCGTGGTCTTCATCGACGACATCCTGGTATATTCCAAGTCGGAGGAAGATCACAAGAAACATCTGCGTATAGTCTTGCAACGGCTGCGGGACCATAAGTTATACGCAAAATTCAGCAAATGCGAGTTTTGGATATCGCAAGTGCCTTTCCTCGGGAATATCATCTCAGCGGAGGGTATCGCTGTGGACCCGAGCAAGATCACTCAAGTGCTGAATTGGAAATCCCCGAGAACTGTTCACGAGGTACGGAGTTTCCTCGGACTCGCGGGATATTATCGGAGGTTCATTCCGAACTTCTCGAAGATTGCCAAGCCAATGACAGAGCTGCTGAAGAAGGCTACCAAATATGTTTGGAGTCCAGCATGTGAAGTAGCATTCAAGGCTTTAGTCAAGCACCTGACATCAGCACCGGTTTTGGCGCAGCCAGACACAACAAAACCGTTCGATGTGTACTGCGATGCATCCGGCATTGGGCTCGGGTGTGTGCTGATGCAAGACCGAAGAGTGGTCGTGTATGGATCATGGCAGCTTAGAAAACATGAGCAAAATTATCCAACTCACGACTTGGAGCTCGCTGCCGTGGTACTTGCACTAAAGATGTGGAGGCACTACCTACTAGGTAACCTCGTACATTTATATACCGACCACAAAAGCCTCAAGTACATATTCACTCAGAAGGAGCTGAACATGAGGCAACGAAGATGGTTAGAACTGATAAAGGATTACGAGATAGAGATCCATTATCATCCGTGCAAGGCAAACGTTGTGGCAGATGCGCTGAGCCGCAAGTCACACGTCAACAATCTGACCATCACACCGTTGGAAGAGAGCGAACCACCACTACATGTGATTCCACACGGAGCTCTCTACAACCTAGCTTTAATCCCCACCATCCGTGAAGAGATAGCGACAGCCCAGAAGAATGACAAGGGCATGTCACATTTGCGGAGACGTGTAGACAGTGGGGAGTTGAAATGTTTCCGGAAGGACGGAGACGGCGTCCTATGGTTCAAGGACCGGATTGTCGTACCCCGAAACCCGGAACTACGGAAGAAGATCTTTGATGAGGCTCACTTATCAAAGTTCTCTATTCACCCCGGCAGTAACATGATGTATCAAGAACTCAGAAGAAAGTTTTGGTGGACACGGATGAAGCGCGAGGTTGCAAAATACGTGTCCGAGTGTGATACATGTCGAAGGGTGAAGGCAGATCATATGCGGAAACCGGGACTGCTGCAACCACTGGGCATTCCTGCCTGGAAGTGGGAGGACGTGAGCATGGATTTCGTCGTCGGTTTACCCACCACCTTACAGAAACATGATTCGGTGTGGGTGATCGTCGATCGGCTCACCAAAGTTGCCCATTTCATCCCGGTCAACACCAACTACAACGCCAAGAAGTACGCTGAACTGTACATCTCATAGATCCTATGCTTGTACGGCGTACCCCGTACTATCATATCGGATTGGGGCACCTTATTTGTGTCCCGTTTTTGGGAGCAGCTGCACGCTGCCTTGGGGACGAAGCTGATCCGTAGTCCATCCTACCACCCGCAGACGGATGGACAAACCGAGCGGGTAAATCAGATTCTAGAAGACATGCTACGAGCTTGCGCTATCGACCACGGCAAGAATTGGGATGATCACTTGCCGTTAGCCGAGTTCTCGTACAACAATGGGTACCAAGCCAGCATCAAGATGGCGCCCTACGAGGCGCTATACGGAAGAAAATGCCGCACACCATTGAACTGGTGTGAGTCTGGCGAAAGGGTTACCTTCGGGATTGACCTTGTCAACAACGCGGAAGAAAAGGTTCGACTGATTCAAGCGAACCTAAAAGCCGCTCAATCCCGACAGAAACAGTATGCGGACCGGAGAAGGCGCCCATTACAATTCAAAGTTGGAGAGCACGTATATCTACGGGTATCTCCAATGAAGGGCGTAAACAGATTTGGGGTGAGAGGAAAGTTGGCACCCCGATTCATCGGTCCATTCCAGATTACCGAAAGATGCGGATCAGTGGCATACCGGTTGAAATTACCAGAAGCACTTTCCGGTGTGCACGACGTCTTTCATATTTCCCAGCTGAGGAAGTGTCTCAAGCTATCAACTACCGTTCAGCTGGAAGACATTGAAGAACTGCAACCGGATCTCACCTATCGGGAGGAACCGGTGCAGATTATTGATGAAAAGGCCCGAACCACACGCAACCGTACGTTGTGGTTCTACAAGGTTCTATGGAGTAATCACTCCATGGATGAAGCGACATGGGAGAGCGAAGAATTCCTTCGCACTAACTACCCCGACTTTCTCACGTCGCATATCCGGTAATTTTCCCACCGTCCTCTCTCTCATTTTCACCTTATAATCTCGGGACGAGATTCTTTTTAGGGGGGAGGAATGTAAGGGCCTCAGTTTTTGACACACATTTGCAGTGTTCATCACCACACCACACACCTCATTTGAGGAAGAATGATGAACACAAATGAAGAGCAAGTAACAATTATCAACATGCTCATTAGAGAACAAACTCACACATTGCAAAAGTGGTATTTCCCACATGTGATATAGATGGGCTGGACATATGAAAACTCCTACACTTTACTAAGGATGTCCATGCCAAATTTCACCCAAATTCAAAACCTTTTTGAGGTCAGTTTGGGTATAGTTAGGAAGAGGGCAGTTTGAAACCATATTCAAATTCAAACTGTTTTTATCCCATGAATTTAAAAGTGGGAGGCATATTCTTACTCAGCACATTTTTGTGAGCTCACACACCAATTTTCACTCCATTTGGAGTTGATCTTGACATGAGCTAAGTGGGAGAAATTCAAACTTTATTTGAATTTCAAACTGAACTTGTGCTGAAATTCATTCAAACCAAACCTCATTTGAACTTTGATCAATTCAGATGGCTCATGGGTGAATAATTTGAATTGCCAAGGGAAGTATGGGGTTCACTGTTTACAACAGTGATTAGGAGTAAATTTCAGAGGTTAAAATGGGGGGTGGGACCCACATGTCAGCCTCTACTTCAACACAAACCGACTGAAACACAGCTCCATCGGTTCCCGGGTGCAGTGTGCGCGCGCCACCGAGGGGGCAGCCGGCGCCAGCTCCTGCTGCGCGCCCCAAGCCGGAGACCAGTCGCCGGGCTACTTATCCCCTCCCCGGCGTGCTCCGATCGCCCATTCCCCGAGCTGCCGACATACTCGGCCTGTTCTTCCACTGCAACCGCCGCCGCTCGAGCTCACGCTTGATCAAGCCCGATCACTCGCGAGCACAGCCTCCTCCACAGCAAAACGGCACCGGGGGATCGTAAGCAACCTCCTAGGCACTGTGTTGGCCAGTGAGCAAGCGTCCTCGAGCTGTACCGAGCCGTTTCTCCGGCGAGCCGAGCATCGCCGCCGATCGGGCTCTCGTGGACAGCACAGCACAGCCATTGTCACGTCCTCTTCGCTACACAAGAAAGGTGCGTGATTGTATGTAGATGGAGTAGCCGAAAGCCGTTTGGCGATTGATCAACCCTCGGCCGAGAATTTCCAAATTTACTCTTGATCAGTTCATAAGGACCGAGCTCACCTTCGGGTGAAATTCGTGCTCTATGCACGAGGGTTGGACGAGCTCGTTACCTAGTAGCTTCTACGCACGATAGCGCCCACGCTCGAACTGGAATTAGAGAAAACCATCGAGAATCGGCCATGATATGGCTGTTTTTCCCGCCGCCATGGCTGAACACCTCGGCTCACCGTCGAGAGCATAGTTGCCAGTGTTCCTAGCTTCCACCCAGCCCGGGTTCATGTTTCCCACGCTCTACTGATGCTCTCCGACCGATTCCCAGTCGATTTGGTGCACGGGAGAGCGGGACCGACCTCACCGGAACCCTAGCAGGTGCTGTCACCGGTGCGCACGGGTTTCCGGTCATCGCCGGCGGCCGGCGACCCCACCATCGAGTCCAGGGGGTCAGTAAAGGGGCAGGCGGCGAGTTTCGGGCCGGGGGGTGGCCGGGAACTCAGTTCCAGCGAGGGTCGCCGGAGATCGCCGCCGCCGCGCAGTTGGCGCGAGGAGGGAGACGACGCACTGTGTGCGGGGCCCACAAGCCAGAGTTTAAACTTTTTCCCGAATTTCAGTTTCAGTTCAAACTTCAAATCCTTATAACTTTGGCTAGAAAGCTCCAAATTGAGTGAACACAATTTTGCTGGATTCAGCTCTCCGAGTACTTCCAGCAAATCAAGTTTCACTTCATGAAAACCCTTAATTTTCCAGAATTAATTCCTCAAAGTTTAAACTGTTAGGAATTTTAACTGGAGAATCCTGTGGAGGAAAATCCTAAAATTTTGCTGGGATATTCACCAAAATGTCCCTGAACTGCCGTAAAAATTTCAGATCCATTTGAGCTCATTTTATCCACCTAATGGTGTGATTATTGAAACTGTTCCAGAGAAAATAGAAAATGTTCAGAAACATTTTCAGAATTTTCTATGAAATTGTTTAGCTCATATGTTTAGTTAGGAGCTTCCAAATTAAGTGAGACCAACTCCATTAGAACCCTCTGAAAATCTAGTTTTCAGAAAGTCATAGTTTGTTTCATGAAAATTCCTAGAACACCCTAAGAGTTCCAATTAAAGTCAAGGACATAATTAATTGTGGAGGGCTCAAATGAGCTTTGCTGCAACTAAAACTTGACCAAGTCTCTGTTTAGGTTGTAACCAAGCCACAGTAAAAGTTTCACAGTCATTAGGTCTGTCTAGCAAGGGTTATAGACTTCACAACTTCAAAGTTAATACAAATGCATTTAAATTAATACATATTTGGCTCGTATCATGTAGTCGCTAAGGTCGAGGAGGAACCCGAAGTCCTAGACTTTGTAACTCCGGAGGAGCAGCTATCCTACGACCAAGAGCAGCAAGGAAAGCTCCGGTTTGCATTAACCTTTTTACAAATTTTTATTGTTTTGAGCACATACTTGTTTCCTTTGTTCTGTGCATTAGAGTCTTGTTTGGAAATCCAACTGCATAGCCAAGAAAACCACGGGTTGGGTTTAGGATTGCAAACCCCGTTAGCTACTGCAATGCTAAGGTAGAGTAGGATTCGGTACAAGTCGAGTAGTTAGAACTACTCGCGAGAATAGGCTAGAGGCACATTGCTCGGGTAGAGATAGCACATGATACACATGGCAAGAAAATGAGACCGAGCGGAGAGTAAGGGCAGCAGGACTTTGGGGCCTGTGTGCTGTAGCTCCGGTTGTGTCGATTGAGGACCGAGCCGTGTGCGGGCCTGTTGAACAAGCTAGAACAGTACCAAAGACCTACCGGCTATATGGGAACCGGGAAACTGATGTAACTCGGGAAGCTGGGTATTGAGGAATTGCCCGTCGTTTAGAGGGTAGGTTGAGAGCTCGAGGTGTAAATCGGCTGGCGGCACAGAGATGCGCGTGCAGAGACCTCTTGCTCGGGACGATGGAACCGGTTCAATATTTGGCTGACGAGTGAAAGGTAGTTGCGTACGGCGTCCGTGATGGTTGTTGTAGGCAACATCGAGTACGGGCGTACGTGACGGGTTGTTCGGGTAACCCTGCAGGTGTAAATCGATTATAATCGCCGTCCCTCGCGGTCAGTGAGTACCACTTGTTCACTGTACCGTGACGTAGAAAGAACAGGCTAGTTACATGTTAAAATGTTGCTGATTGGAAGATGGAATTGATTGCTAATGACTTGCTGTAGTTTAGAGCTAACTAAAGTTCATTTCAACTTTGGGCAAAGTACATGAGAGAAATGTGTTTCTTGTTTGATTGTGGCCCTCTCATGTGCCTTAGTGTAAGGTTCTCCACAACCTGCTGCTAAAACTTGAAAGTAAGGTTCTACTAATTAGGCGAGTCCTTGCAAATGATTTTACCTCATGTAACCCATTACCCTCATGTAGAAGTTCCATGTTTAGGTGAGACGGGTCAGACTTGCTGAGCCTTCATGCTCACTGCTTGTGTTTGAAGCTTTTGCAGGGTTCTATGAGGAAAGGACTCCCGAAGAGGAGACGGAACCCCAGGAGGGGAACCCCGTCGAGTGGGAGTCGTGCACGCCGCAGAGTTAGTGTGCGTGTGTGCTAGCAAGGGCATGTTCAAGGGCTGAACGTGCACTTGATGCTTAGTCTACGCCCGTGGGTGTAGACTGAACTTATTTTGATGTAAACATGTTCATAACTTGTTTATGTAATAAAATTTCGCTTCCGCTTTGTACCTTTGACGTGTGTTATACGGTGCTGTGCAACGCAGCACCCCTCAGCGTGATCCTGGCTCGACAAGACCAATGGGGTCGTGTCACAAGAGATCACAAAATAGCCTTTACAAAGGGGCTACTAGATGTATGCACTCACTAAGGTTTCACCAGCAGGCTAGAATCTCCAATTCTCCAACCCACGGGCCCCCTCTTGTGCCGTGCAGTAACCAGGGCAGTCCTCACTCAACTCCCATTCCCTGCGCCTTCCACGGTCCATAACAATCTAGTAACTTACCTAATTACTGTAAAGGTCCCAAAAAGGTGAATACAAAGAAACATGAGGTTGCACAAATGTTGGAGTCATGTGTATGAAAAAGGGGCTTAGTTGAAACTTTTTCCTCATATGATAACATATGTGAGGTTCTTCTAAACAAATTTAGGGTTGCTGCATGGATGGACCTCATGTGGATTAAAACCACAAAAATGAAGAACTCAAGTGCAATGGGAGGGTTTAAAAATAAGAGTTTGAACTAAATGTTAAACTCAAACTTCAAATGAGGGAAGGACACAACGGGAAGTCAAAACTGTTGTGTTCAAACTCTTGTTTGCAGCAGCTAACACAAGAATCAAGTTGCATATTTGGATTCCTTAGGTCCAAATTAGTGGGGAGGCAAAGTTTCATTTAATTTTGAAAAGGTTTTCTACCCATTTTTCCAAATGGGGTCAAATGTGCAAAGAATTCAAATAAACATTTGAATTTGCATGGAAATTGTCCAAACTTTTCAAATGAGCTCAGTTTCCAACTTTCAAACATTTGGGTTGGATAATTGTCAAACTTTGGAGATATTTTGAGGAAAAGAGGCACTGACTTGTGGGGCCCACATGTCATAGGAATGAGAAGACTTAACCCTTAAGTCTTTTTCTCTGTTTCTCACTCCACCGGGGTTTCACCCGCGGGCGACACCGAGCGGCCGCCCCCTTCGCCCAAGGCTCCACCTCCTGCTCTTCACCCGGGCCGCTGGCAGCACGGGAGTCGGCGGCGCCTCTCCACGTGATCCCTCCGGCGTTGACAAGGTGACCACGGGTGTTCCTCCTCCTCACACGCGCGTTCTCCCTAAAATAAAACTCAGCTCGCCGCTCCTCTGGAAAGCCATCGGGAGCCGGCTAAACCACGCCACAGCGCCTTCCCGAGCTGCACAATGACGCTGTGCCATCGTTCCGCACCTTCTGAGCGCGAGAGCTAGCCATCCGTGGTGGCTTTCGAGCGTTAAACGCCTCACCCGCGGCGAACCACAGCCAGCCGACGATCGGGCGCACGCGGGCAGCCTTCCACAAGGGTTGTCACGTCCGAGCAAGCCCGGCCACGGGAGCGCGCCATCGTGCTGCTGCTCTCCTCCAAAGCCTGGAGCAAACCGTGGAGGATCGGCGGCCAATTCGGAGATTTTGTCCCGTCGACCTCAAACAGAGCATCCGGTAATCGCCGCCAAAATTCTCGCTCTCCAATCCTCTGTAGCTTGTCAAATCTTGCACACACGAGCTGGGCTAGCCGGCGATCATTTGCCCTTTTGCAACCAATGCCTGAAAACCATTGTGCACGACGTATTTCATACTTTTTCCACGGCGGTTATGGTGGGGCGGTTCGGGCTCCCGATGAGAGCTAGGTTAGGGCCATTTGCAGGCTGCTTCACCACCTGGACGATCCTCCCTGGCGTCCACTGGTGCTGTAGCGCCGTTCCACCAAGGTTTGGGCAAGCTAGGATGACCGGGCGATGTTGCCGAACTGGTCTAGAGCCGCCGCGCCGTGGCCAGCTAGGTTAGAGACATCGCCGGCCGGGGAAGAGGGTTCCATCGTGTTCAGCATGTGAAATTAGGCCCTATCGGCGAGGGAGGGCTCGGGGGATGGCCGGGAGGCTGGAATCCGTCGAACTCCGGCGAGCCCGGCGGCGCGCGGGCGCGGGTGGCCGGAGGTAGAAGACGACCCGGTGGGTCCCTCCTGTCAGCGACGGTGTTTCAAATCTCTGATCGACTGTGGCGTGGGGATCTGGTGTGGCGGCGCGGGAAATACCCAGTAGCCCCGTGTGGCTTGCTCCGACGAGTGACACCTGTCCCCTGGACCCACTGACAGCATTTGAACATTTTGGGGAATTTCAGATTCCAGTTCAAACTTTGAATAGCTACTACTTTGGGTAGGAGAATCCAAAAATTGTGAAACAAATTTTGTTGGATTCCTCTGATAGAGTACTATCCAAATGTAGAACCCAATTTGTAAGAAACCTTTTTTAATTCTGTAAAATTCTTTAAAACTTTTTAGCAAAAGAATTTTAGAGGGAGTTTAGTTAATCCAAAAATCCCCAAATTTTGTCAGAAAAGTCTTTAGGGTATTAGTGAGTACCTGTAAAAGTTTCAGCTCAATTGTAGATGATTTGATCAGAGCAAATCAGCTTTGAAGATGCTGTGTTCAATTGAATGCAGAAACCTTTTTCAGAGAATTTTCCAAGACTTGGAAAAATCAGTTCTGGGCAAATAGTAGCTCCAGAAATGCTAGGAAAATTCATGCAAGTCCTATAAACTATGATTGAAATTGTAGTTCACTAAGTTTGGCATGAACATGCAAGCTTATTCAGAATTAATTCCTTTTTGCCTAAAGGCTTAGGGAATTATTCTGAGTAATCCACTCATTAGATAATCCCAAGTATTGGGTCAGAGTGTTTTCTTGTGACAAGGAACTCACCTGAAAATTCTCAGCTCCATTGGAGCTCTGGATCACCCAGTGCTGTTTAACCTCTTAAGGTGATTAATATAGGAGAGGGGGAAACCACCTAGCATTAATCATGTGTTTAGAACCAAACCTAAACCACTAGCACCTGTGTCATTTTAAATTTTTAAAGAGAGTTCCAGTTTGTGTAAACTTGTCATTAGAACTTGTAGCAAAATCTTTACAAATAAATATATGTGCATATTCACTACGTGTAGCATCTACATGAAGGACTTGAAGCCATTGGAGGAGAGATCAAAGAAAGGAGGCAAGAGACCAAGTCACGTGGTCTTCACTAACTGCATATATATATAAGTCATCTGCAAAACAAAGGCAAGCCCCGGTTGGCATTAAATTTACAAGTTTCTATTTGTATTCACTTCATACGTCTAGCATTATATTTATTGCATTACGTCTAGATGGTATGAAACTCCAAATGCATGACCCAGAAAACCCTGGAGTTTTAATGTAGGATATGTTATCAATTAATTATAACTGCTGATCTCAACAAAAGTGGATTAAAAGAAGCAAACCTCGAGTGGGCAGATTCCTACTCGTGAATAGGGATTTAGGGGGATCAATCGGAAGAGTTGGGAATTGATCCTCATAGTTGGGAATGGAGACCGGGCAGTGGATGGAAGGTCAAGGACGTGGTCCTGTGAGCCTAGTCTATGTCTGAGTCGATTAAGGCCCGTTCTTGTGTGCGACCCGTTGGGCAAGTTTGAGTTGTGTACCGGATGCATACTAGCTATATGGGACCCAGGAAACCGATGTAACATGTTAACCTGGGTGTCGAGGCATACCTCACCGTCTGATGCCGATGCTGAAAGGATAGAGAAGTCTGCTCTATGAGGGTTTGCCGTAGATAGACTTAATCCCAGTCGGTGGGACCGGTTCGACATTTGGGTGTCGTGTGAAAGGTTGCCACGTACGACGTCAGTGACGGTTGCTGTGTGCAACGTCGAGTACGGGCGTACGTGTCGTGTCAGCCGGGTGTTTTTGATTGCAATCACCGTCGCTCGCGGTAGTGAGCATACTTGTTCTCTGCGTCGTGACGTAGTAATAAACTGGGAAAAGTTAATAATGCTTCGTGAGTAATCCTCATATTGGAGATGAGGAAATGATCAACACATCACTAAATTTATTTTCCACCTTGGGCTAGTAGCGTCGAGGCAAAGCGTTTCTTGTTTGATTGTGGAGTCTCGACGTTGATGGCGCAAGGTCAGTATGAGTTTAGGGTAGCTCATTAAAGTTACTTTCTCCTCGGGCAAGTGACATCGAGATGAAGTGTTTCTTGTTTGATTGTGGAGTCTCGATGTAAGTTGCGCGAGGGCTATAAAAGTTGCCTAAAACTTGAAGTAAGGACTCTCCTTTAGCTCAAGTTCATCGTTTGTGCAAACTTCTATAATCAGCCCTCTATTTTCATCATGTAGAGTTTCATGACTAGGATGACGGGTCAATCTTGCTGAGCTTCGTGCTCACAGATACTGCATAAGTTGTTTTGCAGGTAATAACTGTACGCTGATATGTTCGGGTGTCCGATGAGACTCGGAGCTCTCCGAGTGGTGAACTCATGGCAACCCTTGCCGCTGCTATTGTGATCGTGTTGCTAGCGAGAAGGGTCCACGGGCTGGGCACCTTCTCTGTTGCTTATCATAGGTATGAGGCGTGAGTTGTAATAGTCTTCCGCTGTAGAATATTTTCAGAAATATTTGAAACATTTACACTTTGTAAGCTTCCGCATGATTTATGTAATATGATGCTTTATAATGTGTGCTGTTGGGTGCCGCATCGCACGGCACCACCCAATGCGATTCCCGGGCGAGGTGCCCCGTCCCCGTGAGTGATCGGGACGGCGGGGTCCTCACAGCATGGTATCAGAGCCGCATTGGTAATAGCACACGGAATAAGGATCGTATTACGACAAAAACTTAGGATACGGTGAGGAAACGATATTAGGCCCACATAAGGACTATAGTAGCGTAGTTACTTAAAGTGGCAGTACTAACATACTTGTTATAATTCTGAAATTTTAATTATGTAACGACGCACCTACGCTCAGGTAAGCATGGTAAGGAACGCCACCGAAAGCGGTTCAATTTCGGTTAGCTCCCCTGACGAGGAAAGTTGTTCAGGGGTAGGTCTCACAGCTTTGTGTGAGATGTCAATATGAAACTCTTGGACTCTTCATGTTCCTGAGTTCATATGAAACGCTGATCCCTAGCGTGCATTAGGCAAGTAAGCGGAGACCCCATCGTGTGGTCAGTAACGCGATAGTGTATTCGTCTGGAAATAGCCCAGGAGGACATACGCAGCGCTTGCCATCGGCGTGCCCTGCAGGGCAGTAGGTGGTATCTGTTGGGTTGATAACATTCCCAACCGTGACGACCCTTTCATGATCTACTCGGGTTCCCCATCGTGTGGTGTTGAAACACGATCACGTACCTTGAGACGTGACTTAACTCAAGGACGGCCGTATGGCAATGATACGGGCGTTTGTATTTACTTTCTACTATAGAACTGCCTGGAATGAAACAACCCTTGAGTGCACCACTATTGTGTGTTCTTCTGCAGGTACTAACCACGTACGTATCCCGTGTAGTACACGTGTGTGAGAGACCATTTAGTGCCACTGATTATACGTATATACCGGTATAATCTGGTTTAGGATTTCCTTTTGGAGAGACAACGTAGTACCGACATTGTTCTTACGGTGCATCGACACCGTACCGCACATAATGACCTCTTCCCTATGAAGAAATGATTCATGAGCTAACTTTCAACTAAAAATGGAAGTTTGAAACGAATATTAGTTATTGAACTCTTCTTTTGAGCTAAGATTCAAATGAGAGAGTGTCTAGGTGTTAAAGATTTCAAAAACAGAGTGCTCTGTTTCTGTCAGAAATTTTTGCTGGACGTTTACAGAGCATAACTCTGAGTAGCTTTAACCAATTAAGGTGTATGATACAGTTATGGAAAGATTTTAAAGTGCTCTACAACTTTCTTGTAGACCTCCAGAGCAAAATCATGGATTAAGTTGGTGAAAAGTTCAGTTGAAGGCAAACTGTTCAGAACCAGGACAGTAACAAAACCTCTCTAAACCTTTCTGTTTTTAAGCCATAACTTCCTGTAGAAAAATCCCTAGGAGGCCTTTGGATACTCGTTGGAAAGATATTAAAGTTAACTTTAACTTTGATATTCAACTTGAGTTACGAAAGTGCTTTTAACTGGATCCGAATCTGATCTGTTTGAGGACCAATTAGTCGGCTTGTAAATCCTTGCTGTAGATACCTCAGTTTGCGCCTAAATCATTTTGCCTACATGTTGAGGTTTCATTATCAGTGTTACACTACTTTTTTTGTGGAATAAATCAAGTGATAGTGTTGAACTGATAATGAACTCTTGCAATTGCAGAATGGTGCGAACTCGTTCCATGAGTGAGGTGGGTGGTTCCAGTGGTGGTCGTGGTGATAACTCTCCACAGCAGGAGCAGCGAGCTCCGCTACAGCAGCCTCCACCAGGGCCTTCACCCACAGTCACAATGGCGGACATTCTGGCTGCCATGACGGGTGCAAGCGATGAGCGAACCGACTTGCTCCGCACCCTGGTGATGAATACATCCCGTCAAGGGGGATGTCAAGACGAAGACTTGCGCCAACCTCAACTGAATTCCTATGTTGAGTTCTTGGCAACTCAACAACCGGTTTTCATTGAATCTGAGGATCCTCTGGTGGCGGATAGCTGGATCCGTACCATTGAATCTAAGTTCGGGTTGCTTCAATGCACCGAACAGCAGAAGGTTTTATACGCAGCGCAACAACTTCACGGGTCCGCCAGTGCATGGTGGGCAAATCAACTCGCCTCCTTACCAGATGGACATGACGTTTCATGGGCAGAATTCCGGAAGGCGTTTCTCGCGTATCATGTTCCTTCCGGAATAATTCAGCGGAAACTCGAGGAGTTTCTGGCCTTAAAATAAGGAGGGAGGGGTGCATACGAGCATTCGCGAGTGTTCAACAAGCTGGCGCAGTATGCGCCTCAACATGTAAACACCGAAGCACAAAAGTGTGAATGGTTCTTCCGCAGCCTCAATCCCAAGCTAAAAGAGAGACTCGTTTTAGCTGATCGAAAGAACTTCAACAAATTGATGAGTGCTGCCATCATGGTTGAAGATGCTCAGCGGGAAGTTCAGGCTGAGAAAAGAAAGAACCATGTACCACCGGAGGGTAGCAGTAGTGCTCCTCAGAAATACCGGGTGATAGACAGTACCTTGAACTGTCAGCTGATGCAGCCGGCTCGACGACCCCAGCAATATTCCGATCGTTCGTCCCAATACTCTGAATTCGGACAGCTGCAACAACGGTATATGCAGCCACGTTATTCTGCTTCTCAAGTGTTCTTGCCACAGCAGAATACCACTAATGTCCATGCACAGAGCAACCAGGAACTGGCTGAGAAACCGTGCTTCACGTGCGGGTACGTGGGTCACATCAGCAGAAAGTGTCCAGAAAGGATACGCTACAGAGATACTACACCAGAGCAGGGTATAAATTAACCCCGGGCTCAGCTTCAAGGAACTGCACCAAAATCCGGGTGCATTTATCATACAGCTCTAGAGGATGTGCCAGATGGGGCACCCGTGCTAGCGGGAATGTTCACCCTCAATGGACTGCCCGTGTTAATTTTATTTGACTCTGGAGCTACACACAATTTCATCAGTAGGTTGTTTGTGTGCAAAACTGAGCTCTCCACCTCTACACCGAAGGATCACTACCTTATCCGCTCACCGGGTGGAAATATAGCTGCTAATGAAGTAGTGATCAAAGCACCCTTGTGCTTAGGTGGAAACTTATACCCCACCACCCTCATTGTGTTAGAGGGGCAGAAGATCGACGTGATTGTAGGAATGGCGTGGATGAACTACCATGGGGCTGTTCATGATATTGGTCCACGGATTGTTAGTTTGGACTCTCCAACCTACGGTCTCCAAACGCTCATACTTGAAGCCGTGGATCCTAAAAATCCAGTGGTGTACCACAGTGTGACCACGCAACTGGAGGATATTCCAGTGGTCCGTGAGTACCCAGATGTGTTTCCCGACGATCTTCCAGGGATGCCGCCTGAGAGGGATGTGGTATTCAAGATCGAGTTAGCACCGGGAACCACAGCAATATCTCGGAGGCCGTACAAAATGTCTCCGAAGGAATTAGCGGAACTGAAAGAACAGCTAAAGGACTTAATGGACAAAGGGTTCATCCGACCAAGCTCATCGCCATGGGGCTGTTTAGCCCTCTTTGTGAAGAAAAAGGATGAGTCACTTCGATTATGTGTGGATTATCGGCCGCTGAATGCAGTGACGATCAAAAATAAATATCCGTTGCCGCGGATCGATATATTATTTGATCAGTTAGTGGGTGCCAAGGTATTCTCCAAGATGGACTTAAGGTCTGGTTATCATCAGATAAAAATCAGAGCGGAGGATATACCGAAGACGGCTTTCTCGACTAGATACGGGCTCTATGAGTATCTAGTCATGTCTTTCGGGCTAACAAATGCACCCGCACACTTCATGTATCTCATGAATTCTGTATTCATGTCAGAGTTGGATCAGTTCGTCGTGTGTGACGCCCTCAATTCTGTGGAAAACCACGGAACCGAGAACTAATGCATATGTGTGCCCAGGATGTTTATCACACATACACATACGTTCCACAAACTGAATTCAGATTATATATTACCACGAATAACAGAGTTTATTACAACACCTCATGAGTCTTGGACTCATGCTCACAGCGGAAGTCTTTATTTCTATGCAGCGGAAATCTTTATTTAAATGCGGAAGCAAAAACTAATGCGGAAGCAAAACTAAGCAGAAGTGGCTTCATCTCTACTCCCTCCACAGGCAAGGTTGAGAACAGATCACACGCCATAATGTCCCACTTGGTCTTCATAATAGGTTTCTCCTGCTGCTGATGAAGAAATAATAATGCAAGGTTGAGTACAATGATGTACTCAGCAAGTGCGGGAATAACAGATGATATGCAGCTCATAAACAAGGTAGGAAATAAAAGGCTTATTTGCAGAAAAGCAGATTTGTAAAAATGTGATAAACAGCAACTTAACTTTAGATGAATGTAATCCCAGCATGTATTAAATTACCAACATACCTCTATCGCTTTCCATGTTCCATCCGAACATTAACCAATCTTTTATTCATACTCACGAATACCTCCTCGTATTCGCTACCATCTCACCTCATAAAACAACCACATCTCACACCGAGACCAATCTCATGTCATGACCCATCAGTCATGCAACCATCTTATCTCCCGGACTCAACAGTTCCAAACCAATAACCATAACCGATAACCATAACCAAGAACCTTCCCAATAACCATTCCAATAACCATCCCAGTAACCGTCCCAATAACCATTCCAATAACCATCCCAGTAACCGTCCCATCTAATCATGGAAGTTTAGCCAGGTGCTCATGACCGTAAGCTCGGCTATCATGATAGTTTTAATAACTCTGCAGAGTTTGTACCTCTTTACCCACAAGTTTGTGATTTCGTCACCCGTCGGCGACTGCAGAACCTCCATTTTACCAGTACACATCCGTTGGTGTATGGTCAAGAGATCACAAAATAGCCTTTACAAAGGGGTTACTAGATGTATGGACTCACTAAGGTTTCACCGGCAGGCTAGAATCTCCAATTCTCCCACCCACGGGCCCCCTCTTGTGCCATGCAGCTCCCAGGGCAGTCCTCACTCGACTCCCATTTTCCGCGCCTTCCACAGTCCATAACACTCTAGCAACTTACCTAATTACTCAGCTAAGCCGCACCCATACTTGGCCTTGTGGTGGCACTGTTATCCTGGCATGTGCATGCATGAACCGGTCCTTAGATCTATGGCAAGTAAAACCACCATCTCATGCTACCTCATTCACAAACCCAGGCTTGCCTAGATCTTCCCTCCTATCCATGTTCATTAACCTCATTAATTACTTATTATCAGTACGAGTGCAGTTAGCTAGACACATCTATCTCGCTTCCCAATCCCATAAACTCAGCGAAGCATAAAGCAAAAACCATACCCGACTCATAAACTTCCCTAGCGACAAGGATGGTTTAATCAAAACTAGTAAACTCCTATAAAAAGGGTTTCCCATCATGTTTTGACTCAGCACACACACCTTTTCGCAAAACAAAACAGTTTTACTCAAAACATAGGATCAACATGGTCAAGGAGCACTTGCCTTGTTCTTGCGGTTCTGGTTGTTCTTGATTTTCAAAACCTGGTCGCTGCAGCTCGTCGTACACAGCTTCCTGAGCTTGTTCTGCTATGTAAGATTCACGTGCATACAAAATTCACAGCAATCAATATCATGCACAAAACCCTAAACTAGATGCGATGATGCACATGCATGCTATCCTATGATTAGATTGATCTATACGTGTTCTTGCATGGCTTGCATGGTCAGGGGTGTTCGGATCAAAGGTGGACGTGGCGATGATCTTGTCTTTTAGATCAAACTGATCATCAAGCGATCTGCCCACGAAAACGCTTCTGTTCGAAAGGAATCGAAGAACAGATGCAAGGAGATGGATACAATAATATTGAAGTCCTACCTCGCGTTTTTTTTTTCGAGGTCCTCCTCAGACCGCTCGGTTCTTCTTCGATGATCTCCCTTGTTGTGCTTCAGCGATGTTTTGCTCGGCGAGTTAGGGCTAGAGCGCTAAGTCGTCGGCTCAGGAGTTGAAAGAGAAGTTCGTGGTTTCGGCCAGAGGTTTTGGGTTCTATTTATAATCGGGAAGGGAAGAGTCCTAATCTGATTGGATCCCGAATAAGAGTCTTATTCAGATCTTTGTTAGATCCTGACGTCTTATCTTCGGTAACATCGTGGAGTTTAGATTGGTTTCCGTTGTGTACCGGTATCTTCACGCGTAAAAACCACTCCAGACTCGTTACCTCCGCGGTGATGAGCTCCGGAAGCTCCACGTGTCCTTCCGAGCCTGGTATCTCTTCTCCCGCAGAGACGAGCTCCGGTTGTGCCGTGTGTCACGAGCAAGACCTCCCTCTTCTTCGGAGGTGAGTTCTACGCACGCCACGTGTTGGCGCCGGTCTTCCTCTTCTTCTTTCCTCAGGGACATGCCCCGAGGTTGACACGTGTTTAGCTGCGACGGACCTTCCGGTGATAAGCTCCGGTGGCGACACGTGTTCGATAGATCCGGACTTTTCTGAGATGAGCTCCAAGATTGACACGTATCCCCCACGAATGGTCCTCTGATTTCCGTGAGGACTAGCTCCGAGGATGACACGTGTCCTATAAAAATGCCTTTGCTTCTTCCGTAGCGGCTAGCTCCGCGGTAGCACGTGTCCCATAGGGTCGGACCTCTTTCCAATTGCGGAGGTGTCCCCCGAGTCTGCCACGTAGCTAGTTTAGCGGCGGACCTTTCCCAATTTCTCGGGGATGAGCTCCGAACGCGCCACGTGGTCTGCTGGCCGTGGAAATTGCCTTTGGTGCTCTCGGAGAGCTTTATTGGCCATCCTTTTGGTACTTGTCTCTGTTTCTACTCTTCTTAAAATGTTTTTCTTCTTCATAAAATATGAACATATGCTGACACCCGAGGTGAGGGTGTTACAAATCTACCCCCCTTAAATTGAATCTCGCCCTCGAGATTCGTTAGTAGAAAATAGATGAGGAAATTCTGCCTTGATATCCTCTTCACGTTCCCATGTGGCTTCAGCTTCAGTGTGATGGCTCCATTGTACCCTGCACCATCGAATCACCTTGTTTCGGGTGACCCTTTCCTTTACGTCCAAGATTCGGACAGGGTGTTCTGCGTAAGTTAGGTCCTCTCGAAGTTCAAGTTCTCCCATTGACACTTGTTCTTCTGGTGCTCTTAAGCACTTCTTGAGCTGGGATATATGAAACACGTCATGTACGTCGGAGAGGTGGTTTGGGAGCTCTAGTTGGTAGGCTACTTCTCCTCGCTTACCCAAAATCTTAAATGGTCCGATGTAGCGAGGCGCTAGTTTGCCTTTGACGTTAAAACGTCGTTGGCCTCGGATAGGCGATACCTTAAGGTATACGAAGTCTCCAACTTCAAAGGTCAACTTCCTACGCCTATTGTATAGCCTTTCTGTCGTGACTGAGCAGCCTTTAAATTCTCCCGTATCGTTTGGACTTGCTTTTCAGCCTCTTGTAGTACTTCGGGTCCAAACACCTGGTTCTCTCCAGTCTCGTTCCAGAACAGCGGCGTTCTACACCGTCTGCCATATAAGGCTTCGAAAGGCGACATCTTCAAGCTAGCTTGATAGCTGTTGTTATAGGAGAACTCGGCATATGGTAAACTCCTATCCCAACTATGCCCACGTTTCAAGGCGCAAGCTCTCAGCATGTCCTCCAAAATTTGGTTTGTCCTCTCGGTTTGCCCATCTGTTTGTGGGTGATAGGCGGAGCTAAAATCCAGTCGTGTACCCATGGCTTTCTGCAACTTCCTCCAGAATCTAGAGGTAAACTGAGAACCTCGATCGGAGACTATCCTCTTTGGAACTCCATGACGGCACACGATCTGCTCCATGTACAACTCTGCCAACTGTGTAACGTTGTAACTGGTCTTTACCGGAAGAAAATGGGCGGTTTTCGTCAACCGGTCCACAATGACCCAGATGGAGTCGTATCCTGACTGAGTTCGTGGCAATCCGACAATGAAGTCCATACTGATGTCCTCCCATTTCCATTCAGGTATTTTAAAAGGTTGCAACAATCCAGCGGGTTTTTGATGTTCGGCTTTTACCCGTTGGCATGTGTCACATAGGGCAACGTATTCGGCTATATCCCTCTTCATACCATCCCACCAATAGCAAGTTTTCAAGTCCTTGTACATCTTGGTGCTCCCTGGATGTATGGAATAGGGTGAGTCATGTGCCTCCTTCAATATCATGTCGCGAAGGTGTCTTATGTTTGGCACACAAATCCTTTTTCCTAGCCAAAGCGTACCCTTTTCATCCTCCTTGAAACCCTTTTCTATCCCTTGTCGGATTCTTTCCTTGATCTCCTTGATCCCCTCGTCCGTTGCTTGTCCCTTTCTTATTTCTTGCTCCAATGAGGAGTGGATTTCCATCATTTCCATGTTATGCAAGAATCCGAGGTGTAACTGTTCAAACTCCTTACGTAGTTCGGGTGGTAGCTCCCGAATCGTGAGTTGGTGGCATGCTCCCTTTCTGCTCAATGCGTCAGCGACCACATTGGCCTTCCCGGGGTGGTAATTGATTCCTACATCATAATCCTTGATGAGTTCTAACCATCGACGTTGCCTCAAATTCAAGTCCGTTTGTGTAAATATGTACTTGAGGCTTTTATGATCCGTATAGATCTCACATCGATGACCGAGGATATAATGTCTCCAAATCTTCAATGCATGCACCACTGCTGCTAATTCCAAATCATGTGTAGGATAGTTAAGCTCGTGTTTCTTTAATTGTCGTGAGGCATAGGCTACCACTTGTCCTTCCTGCATGAGCACACACCCGAGCCCATGTCTGGATGCATCACAATATATGTCAAAGCTCTTGCTTACGTCTGGCAATACCAGAACTGGTGCTGTGGTTAGCCTTTTCTTGAGTTCCTCAAAACTTTCTTGGCAGGCTTGTGTCCATTGAAAGACCTTTCCCTTCATTAGCAACTCCGTCATAGGTTTTGCTATCTTAGAGAAGTCTTTAATGAAGCGACGATAGTATCCTGCCATCCCAAGGAAACTCCGAATATCCTTCACGCTCTTCGGTTGGTCCCACTTCAGAACATCTCTCACCTTTCCAGGATCAACCGATACCCCTTCCTTGGAGATGATGTGGCCTAGGAAGGATATTTCTTTTAGCCAAAATTGACATTTGTTGAGCTTGGCATACAACTGATGCTCTCGCAACTTCTGCATGGTCAATCTCAGATGTTCTTCATGCTCCTCCTCACTTTTTGAATACACCATAATGTCGTCGATGAAAACTACGACGAACTTGTCCAGGTACTCCATGAAAACCTTGTTCATAAGGTACATGAAGTATGCGGGTGCATTCGTTAATCCAAAAGACATAATGGTATATTCATATGAACTATAACGCGTCCGAAAGGCTGTCTTAGGTATATCGGAGGGCTTAATCTTCAGCTGGAAATATCCCGACCGAAGATCAATCTTGGAGAATACTTGGGCTCCTTTCATTTGGTCGAACAGGTCCTCTATACGGGGCAGAGGGTATTTATACTTGATTGTTACCTCGATGAGAGACCTGTAGTCCACACACATTCTTTGGGTTCCGTCTTTCTTGTCCACGAAAAGTACCGGGGCTCCCCACGGTGACGAACTTGGACGGATAAAACCCTTCTCCAACTGTTCTTGAATTTGCTTCTTGAGTTCAACTAACTCGTTAACGGGCATCCTATATGGTCTCTTAGCTATGGGTGCAGTTCCAGGTACCAAATCTATGGCAAACTCGATGTCCCGGTCAGGTGGCATACCTGGAAGTTCTTCCGGGAAGACATCCGAAAATTCCTGAACCACTGGAATTTTGTCCAATGCTACTCCTTCAACATGGTTCAGGTCCGTCCGTTTGGTCGCTTGCTGGGCTGACTCAAACTCGACACGGATACCGTGTTCGTTTGTCAATTGCACGCTTCTCTCAGCGCATTGGATTACTCCATTGTGCTTGCTTAACCAGTCCATTCCGAGTATGATGTCAATCCCGTGGGAGTCCAAAACAATAAGGTTGGCAAGGAAGTATACCCCCCTTATTTTAAGGCTTACTTTAGGACATACTATATTAGTCCTCATTTCTCCTCCGGGAGAATTAACTAACATAGCACATTCTAAGTGGGATACGGGTAGATGATGCTTGGCAACATAATCGGATGATATGAAGGAATGTGATGCTCCAGAATCAAATAAAATGGTGGCTGGGTTGGAGTTGGCAAGGAACATACCAATTGCGACGTCCTCAGCCTGTTGTGCTTCCTCAGCAGTGACATGGTTAACATGGCCACGAGCATAGTTCTGCGGTCCACGGTTCCCTTGGTGGTCCCCTCCGTTTGGTCGCTGGTTCTGCTTGGGCACGTTACCTTGCTGTCCAGGGCCTCTCTTCGGGCACTGGTTAGCGAAGTGGCCTACTTCCCCGCATGCAAAGCATGCCCTGTTGCCTATGGCAGCAGGTACGTTGGGGCGGTGGTTTTGAACAGGAGCGCCATTGTTAGGCCGGGGCGCAAGAGGCATGGGCACTCGAGGTGCTGGTGCAACAAACCGTTGCTGTGGTGGCTGACCAGGGCGGTTCGTAGGAGTGGTCGATCCATGCTGCGGTGCAGGGGGCATGTACCTAGGTCGTACGTTGCTCCCTTGGGGCTGGTACGGCATCTTCCTTTTGCACTCTCGCTCGATCTCTCGGATCTTGTTTTCCACCACAATAGCCTTATCAACCAGCTTCTGGAAGCTTACGTAGTCATTGTTGAGGAGCTGAACTTGGATCTCATTGTTCAACCCTCTCATGAACAGGTACTGCTTCCTCTAATCTGAGTTGACATCTTCGGGGGCGTACCGGGACAGTTGTATGAACTTGTTGAGGTATTCGTTCACACTCTTCTGCCCTTGGCGGAGACCTTCAAACTCCTGCCTCTTGAGCATCATTACGCCAACAGGGATGTAGTGGGAGCGGAAACTTTCCTTGAACTCAGTCCAAGTGATTGTCTCCGGGTTGGCATGGGCGTTGCTCAGGGCATCCCACCAGTCAGCAGCTGCTCCCATCAGTTGGTGCGACGCAAAGAGAACCTTTTCTCGGTCGTTGCACTGTACAATGGCAAGCTTCTTCTCCATGGATTTCAACCAATCATCGGCCTCCATTGGATCGCTTGCTTGAGCAAAGGTGGGTAGTCGAGTCCTCATGAACTCTCTCAACCTGTTATGAGCCGGCGGTGGTGGTGGCGGTGGTGCCGGAACGGGGTGTTGGTTGGCCTGCAACTGACCCAAAGTTTGGATCATGGTTTGCATAAGCTGGTTTTGCATGGCCATCAACCTTTCTAGGTTGTTTGCGCCAGCTCCAGGGTTAGCAGGAACTTCTTCGTGGTCATCTTCCTGGACGTTCCTTCGGCTGGCGTTTCCTCTCACCATCTGTGAGAGAGAACGAAATAGAATAGAAGGTTAGAAGGTTAGATAGGTCCTTTCAACTATATACATCAAGGGGAGTTGGACTATGTATATTAGTCCTTATGAGGATGTGATCAAGTGCCGAAGCATTTCACTCCTCTTTCTTCTTACGTGTGGATATGGGCAACGTGGTTGAGACGTCCCACAACTCACACTAAGCACATATTCACAAATAATCATCACAAGGGCCCACTCAACTCCTATTCAAGGATGGTTTCCTATGTCAAGGTGGTTTCAAGGCCAATCTAAGCTATTCATCCTAGGATGCTTCCTTTGGTCCGCGTAGCTTCTATTTAGGGGTATAACTTGCTGTTAACCCGTGATTCTAATATCAATCTAAGGTTTCTATCTAGGCGTGTAACCTACTGTCAACCCGTGGCTCTGATACCAATCTGTGACGCCCTCAATTCTGTGGAAAACCACGGAACCGAGAACTAATGCATATGTGTGCCCAGGATGTTTATCACACATACACATACGTTCCACAAACTGAATTCAGATTATATATTACCACGAATAACAGAGTTTATTACAACACCTCATGAGTCTTGGACTCATGCTCACAGCGGAAGTCTTTATTTCTACGCAGCGGAAATCTTTATTTAAATGCGGAAGCAAAAACTAATGCGGAAGCAAAACTAAGCAGAAGTGGCTTCATCTCTACTCCCTCCACAGGCAAGGTTGAGAACAGATCACACGCCATAATGTCCCACTTGGTCTTCATAATAGGTTTCTCCTGCTGCTGATGAAGAAATAATAATGCAAGGTTGAGTACAATGATGTACTCAGCAAGTGCGGGAATAACACATGATATGCAGCTCATAAACAAGGTAGGAAATAAAAGGCTTATTTGCAGAAAAGCAGATTTGTAAAAACGTGATAAACAGCAACTTAACTTTAGATGAATGTAATCCCAGCATGTATTAAATTACCAACATACCTCTATCGCTTTCCATGTTCCATCCGAACATTAACCAATCTTTTATTCATACTCACGAATACCTCCTCGTATTCGCTACCATCTCACCTCATAAAACAACCACATCTCACACCGAGACCAATCTCATGTCATGACCCATCAGTCATGCAATCATCTTATCTCCCGGACTCAACAGTTCCAAACCAATAACCATAACCGATAACCATAACCAAGAACCTTCCCAATAACCATTCCAATAACCATCCCAGTAACCGTCCCAATAACCATTCTAATAACCATACCAGTAACCGTCCCATCTAATCATGGCAGTTTAGCCAGGTGCTCATGACCGTAAGCTCGGCTATCATGATAGTTTTAATAACTCTGCAGAGTTTGTACCTCTTTACCCACAAGTTTGTGATTTCGTCACCCGTCGGCGACTGCAGAACCTCCATTTTACCAGTACACATCCGTCGGTGTATGGTCAAGAGATCACAAAATAGCCTTTACAAAGGGGTTACTAGATGTATGGACTCACTAAGGTTTCACCGGCAGGCTAGAATCTCCAATTCTCCCACCCACGGGCCCCCTCTTGTGCCATGCAGTTCCCAGGGCAGTCCTCACTCGACTCCCATTCCCCGCGCCTTCCACAGTCCATAACACTCTAGCAACTTACCTAATTACTCAGCTAAGCCGCACCCATACTTGGCCTTGTGGTGGCACTGTTATCCTGGCATGTGCATGCATGAACCGGTCCTTAGATCTATGGCAAGTAAAACCACCATCTCATGCTACCTCATTCACAAACCCAGGCTTGCCTAGATCTTCCCTCCGATCCATGTTCATTAACCTCATTAATTACATATTATCAGTACGAGTGCAGTTAGCTAGACACATCTATCTCGCTTCCCAATCCCATAAACTCAGCGAAGCATAAAGCAAAAACCATACCCGACTCATAAACTTCCCTGGCGACAAGGATGGTTTAATCAAAACTAGTAAACTCCTATAAAAAGGGTTTCCCATCATGTTTTGACTCAGCACACACACCTTTTCGCAAAACAAAACAGTTTTACTCAAAACATAGGATCAACATGGTCAAGGAGCACTTGCCTTGTTCTTGCGGTTCTGGTTGTTCTTGATTTTCAAAACCTGGTCGCTGCAGCTCGTCGTACACAGCTTCCTGAGCTTGTTCTGCTATGTAAGATTCACGTGCATACAAAATTCACAGCAATCAATAACATGCACAAAACCCTAAACTAGATGCGATGATGCACATGCATGCTATCCTATGATTAGATTGATCTATACGTGTTCTTGCATGGCTTGCATGGTCAGGGGTGTTCGGATCAAAGGTGGACGTGGCGATGATCTTGTCTTTTAGATCAAACTGATCATCAAGCGATCTGCCCACGAAAACGCTTCTGTTCGAAAGGAATCGAAGAACAGATGCAAGGAGATGGATACAATAATATTGAAGTCCTACCTCGCGTTTTTTTTCGAGGTCCTCCTCAGACCGCTCGGTTCTTCTTCGATGATCTCCCTTGTTTTGCTTCAGCGATGTTTTGCTCGGCGAGTTAGGGCTAGAGCGCTAAGTCGTCGGCTCAGGAGTTGAAAGAGAAGTTCGTGGTTTCGGCCAGAGGTTTTGGGTTCTATTTATAATCGGGAAGGGAAGAGTCCTAATCTGATTGGATCCTGAATAAGAGTCTTATTCAGATCTTTGTTAGATCCTGACGTCTTATCTTCGGTAACATCGTGGAGTTTAGATCGGTTTCCGTTGTGTACGGTATCTTCACGCGTAAAAACCGATCCAGACTCGTTACCTCCGCGGTGATGAGCTCCGGAAGCTCCACGTGTCCTTCCGAGCCTGGTATCTCTTCTCCCGCAGAGACGAGCTCCGGTTGTGCCGTGTGTCACGAGCGAGACCTCCCTCTTCTTCGGAGGTGAGTTCTACGCACGCCACGTGTTGGCGCCGGTCTTCCTCTTCTTCTTTCCTCAGGGACATGCCCCGAGGTTGACACGTGTTTAGCTGCGACGAACCTTCCGGTGATAAGCTCCGGTGGCGACACGTGTTCGATAGATCCGGACTTTTCTGAGATGAGCTCCAAGATTGACACGTATCCCCCGCGAATGGTCCTCTGATTTCCGCGAGGACTAGCTCCGAGGATGACACGTGTCCTATAAAAATGCCTTTGCTTCTTCCGCAACGGCTAGCTCCACGGTAGCACGTGTCCCATAGGGTCGGACCTCTTTCCAATTGCGGAGGTGACCCCCGAGTCTGCCACGTAGCTAGTTTAGCGGCGGACCTGTCCCAATTTCTCGGGGATGAGCTCCGAACGCGCCACGTGGTCTGCTGGCCGTAGAAATTGCCTTTGGTGCTCTCGGAGAGCTTTATTGGCTATCCTTTTGGTACTTGTCTCTGTTTCTACTCTTCTTAAAATGTTTTTCTTCTTCATAAAATATGAACATATGCTGACACCCGAGGTGAGGGTGTTACATCGTGGTTTTCATCGACGACATTCTCGTATACTCCAAATCGGAGGAGGAGCACACCAAACATCTCCATATTGTGCTCCAACGGTTACGGGAACATAAGCTGTATGCCAAATTCAGCAAGTGTGAATTTTGGATCAGCAAGGTACCATTTTTAGGCCACATTATTTCAGCGGAGGGTGTGGCCGTGGATCCAACCAAAATTGAGCAAGTCTTGAAGTGGGAGTCTCCAACATCGGTTCATCAAATCCGCAGTTTTCTAGGACTAGCGGGTTATTACCGGAGATTTTGTCACACCCGGTTTTTCCGAAGAACGACCAAGGTGAATATCACATGTATGCCAGGATCATTTTCTCATACATGTGATGACAAATAGTGAAGCATCATTTATTACAAGCCAGGTGTCGAATATAAATAAGTCTTACATAGCAAATGTCTCGATGGACAATAATAAGTTCATCACAAGTAAATAAACTAGCAGCGGAATATTATTCTTGAGGGCTCCGTCACAGGCGTTGCCCGGGGGTCTCATTGAACCTAGAAACCTTCTTCGGGTCCAAAGTCTTGGTCATTATACACCGCATCATTATCTTGACCTGAGCAGCAATATAAACCAAAAAATATGCAAGGTTGAGTACCAATGGTACTCAGCAAGTGTGGGAAAATTATATCATGCACGGCTAGAACAAGGAGAGATTGAACTCATGGTTAAAGCACTACGCAATTAATACCTATCACCTTAGCTTATTAAGCACCTACATTACTACACAGGTGAAATGGTCCCAATCTCCCATCCCATCATCATAATCCAATAACCATAACATCATTTCCAATGTTAAGCTCCCCGCTTAACTTCCACAACTTCCAAAACCATCACTCCTCTAATCATGAATAAGTCCAAGCCGCTCTTGACCGTGAGCACGGCTGTCATGACAGTTTTGACTCTGCAGAGTTTGTACCACTGTACCCACATGTAGTGATTTCATCCCCCGTTGCCGGGTGGACTAAAAGAACCTCCATTATGCCAGTGGCCACGAACCACATTCACACTTCCCAGGTGTGTAGCCAGGAGATCACTACGAAGCCTTTACAAAGGGATTCCCAACGAGCATGGGCCCACTGAGGTTTCACCCCTAACAGCATACAAGAGGCTCCAACCCCGCTGCAGTGGCCCCCTCTTGAGCCTTGCGGTTCATGTGGTAGTCCAGCTGACACCTACTCCCCGCACCATCCAACACACCCATACTACGCCGGAAATACAGCTAATTAATTGGCCAAGCTGCCCCATCTCAGCATGTGGTTGGCACGGTAAAGCCAGGTTACATGCTCCATGAACCGGTCCTTAGGATCCAGGCAAGTACTAAATACAAACCCGAGTCTCGTGCACCCAGCACCAACCAAAACATCCAACTTGCCTTGATCCCTACCTCTACATAACTCACAATATCTCATTTAAGAGTATGGTAATATAAACTGATGATCTCATATCCCAAATATCCCATTCTAAGCATGGCTAAGCATATGCATAATAATAAATGACATGATAAAATAAATCCCAACCCAAGCTACAAGGACACAAGGTGATGCAATTCTAGGGAAACTTCCTAGCATGGGTTTCATATTTAACTTGACAATGCAAATAATTCTATCTACACATCCTAGCATAGGATCAAAGTGGTCAAGGACACTTGCCTCCTTCCTGCTGCTCTTGAAATGGGTAGTCCTGGTCTTGGAAAAGAATAACTTGCTCTTGAGCAGGTTCTACATCATACCATCACACATAGCAAAAGAAAAACAACAATCCATAAGACATGGTTCACACTTCCACTTCATACAAACCACACATTCATATTTATGAAAGTCATTCTCATTTCTATGTGTTGTGGTTACTCTATGTGTGTTGATTTTGGCTTACATGCACTTTTAAACATGTGCATATGATTTCTACTTTTGTATTCATATTTATGTTTGTATATAATATATGAGTTTCCAATTTAAATAAATTCCTTATATTCAATTGATACACCTTTTAGCTACCAAGTGTGCATGAAGGGTATTTTTCTTCTCCATATGTGTCTTCAGAATTTCTACCAACCCTAAACTGAATTCTTTGGATTTTAGAAACTCCATTTATCATTTACTAGTTGCTATATTTTCAGATTTATTTTCCTATGCATAAATGCGTACTTTATTATGAAAATAGTAAGACACATCATCTAAACAGAATAGGTTCTGGTCCTAAATAATTTAATAACATATTTTGACCTTTGCCGCTGATGTAAACTATTTCACAATTATTTTCCCTATTTCCTATAACTATTCTTTACTTAAAAATGTGTCCCTAAATGTGAATAATAAATTAAACAGATTCAATTCAGCCCAAAATATGTTTTTATCTCACTCCAAAGTTTCCTAAACACTGAGAAAGTCTTTAATTAAATTTTGACAATAAGTTTGTCCCACTTTTTAATTTTTAAACACTAGCCACATACAATTTCCTAAATTAATTACTAAACAGGGCTAAAAAGGTAAACTCACCCCACTACAGGGTCTATAATATTATTTTCAGAATTTCCAGGGGTCTAGCTACACTTATCAGAGGAGTTTTTCTTAATTTTTATTAAGTCCAGGGGCTAAAACTGATTTTTAAATGAATTTACATGATTTTCTGAAGTTCCAGGGGCTAGATCAGAAGTTTCCGGGGCTAGCTCTTATTTTCCGAGAAACCCAGGGGGTAGCACGTAGGATTTCTAGTCTTTATAACGTGGGGCTGACGTGGACCGTCCGATTTAAAACAAACGGCTGAGATTATAACGCCGAACCGGTACGCGGGGTTTTAAAGTCTACCGTGCAATTTAAAATAAACGGCGCACAAGCGGCCACGTCGCTCTGATCGAGCGCGGGCGGCGCTGCCGGCGGCGCACGGCGGCGGGAGGCGGCGATCTCGCCGGAGACTTTCGGATCTTCGAGAATTCTTCCTAGAACTGTGATTTTATGGCATAGATCGGTGGAGGGGAGGTCGGGGATCTCACCTCGGGGGTTTTCTTGAGCTCGGAGGTCCTGGAAGGTGATCGGCGACGAGGTCCGAGGTGAATTCACGGCGAGGCTCGTCGGCGCTGTGTTTGCACCGCAAGTCACCGAGTTTTCTGCAATTGCAAGGTTCCCCGGAGGCGGTGGATCAAGACCAGCGAGTTAGATCGGAATTTCCGAGCTTAGATCGGCCAGAATTCGCCGGAGAAGTCTTGGTTCTCACCGGAGGAAAATCGGCGGATCGCGTGGGAAAAACAGAACGAGGCTGGGGTTTTTATAGACGGGGGAGGGCGGCGGGGTGGTTTAGATCGAGTTTGCATCGCCCCCGAACGGAATTCGGATGGAATACGTGAGAATTCCCGATCGGTTTCGATTCGGGTGAGAGAGTCCGGCGCTGGCGCGAGGTAGAAGAAGGGCTGGCGGGCCCCGCCTGTCAGTGGGAGGAAGCGGCGCGCGCGGCTGCGGGCTGGCGCGGCGCTGGTTGGGCCGGCTGGTGGGTTGCGGCCCACTGGCCGGTTTTTTTTTCAGTTTTCTCTTTTTTTCTTTTTCTATTTCTTTTCTGATTTGAGTTTAATTTGAATTCCAGTTTGAATTTGAATTTTTGCAAAACATGCAACACGTCCAAAAAATTTTAAATTCCCCTCTTAACATGATTTTAGGGTCTTAACAAAATTTTGGGGTGTTACAGCTCTACCCCCCTTAAAAGAAATCTCGTCCTCGAGATTGGTGGTTCTAAGAAAACAATTCCGGAAATTGTGCCTTTAGCTCATCTTCCCGCTCCCAGGTGGCTTCCTCTTCTGAGTGATGCTTCCACTGCACCTTGCACATCCAGATTCTTTTATTTCTGGTGAGGCGTTCAATTGTCTCCAAAATCTTGTATGGTTGCTCGGCATAAGACAAATCCTCAGGTACGTCCACTTCATTCATGGGCAACACCTCCTCAGGCGTCCTCAGGCATTTCTTGAGTTGTGACACGTGGAATACATCGTGCACATCCGATAGACGAGCCGGTAATTCTAGTTGATACGCCACTTCGCCTTTCCTCTCCAAAACTTGAAAGGGTCCGATGTATCGAGGTGACAACTTCCCTTTCACCTTGAACCGTCGAAGTCCTCTGATAGGGGACACCTTGAGATAGACATAGTCCCCCACGTTGAAAACGAGCTCTCTTCTTCGCACATCGGCATAGCTCTTTTGGCGTGTCTGTGCTATCCTCAAGTTATTGCGAATTTCCCTCACCGTCGCCTCGGCTTCTTGTAGTACTTCGGGACCAAACACTTTACTTTCCCCTGTTTGGTTCCAAAATAGGGGAGTTCTGCACTTCCTCCCGTACAAGGCTTCAAACGGCGACATCTTCATACTAGCTTGATAGCTGTTGTTATAGGAAAACTCCGCATACGGTAAGTTTTTATCCCAACTCCGATTGTTTTTCAATGCACATGCCCTCAGCATATCTTCAAGAATCTGATTGGTTCTTTCCGTCTGTCCATCAGTTTGGGGATGATAGGCCGAACTAAAGTTCAGATGGGTTCCCATGGTTTCGTGTAACTTCTGCCAGAACCTTGAGGTGAACTGTGTCCCTCGATCCGACACAATCTTCTTTGGCACTCCATGGTAACACACGATCCTTGACATGTACAGCTCTGCCAATTTGGATCCGCTGTAGCTTTCTTTCACGGGGATGAAATGCGCTACCTTGGTTAGCCTATCAATGATGACCCATATTGAGTCATATCCTGATTGGGTCCTAGGCAATCCCACGATGAAATCCATGCTGATTTCTTCCCATTTCCATTCAGGCACTTTGAGTGGTTGCAATAATCCCGCGGGTCGTTGATGTTCTGCTTTCACCAACTGACATGTGTCACATAAGGCAACATGTTCCGCGACATCTCGCTTCATGCCATACCACCAATACCTGCTTTTGAGGTCCTGGTACATCTTTGTACTCCCAGGATGAATGGAATAGTCAGAATCGTGAGCCTCCTTCAAAATCAATTCATGAATCTCCTTTACTTCAGGCACACAGATTCTTTTCCCGTGCCACACCGTTCCTTGTTCATCCTCTCTAAAACCCGGAGCTTTATTTTCCTTTATGAGTTGTCTGATCTCTCGTATCTTCTCATCATTCTTTTGACCCTCGCGTATGTCTCGCTCTAGTGTGGAGTCCACTTCCATGGCGATGGCTTCACCACTATTTACTAGACATAGATTGAGCCTTATAACCTCGTCCTTCAATTCTGCAGGCATGTCCTTCAAGCTCAACTTATTGACCTGCACTTTCCGACTCAATGCATCGGCCACGACGTTTGCTTTCCCGGGATGATAGTTGATGCCCACATCAAAGTCATTGATTAGCTCTAACCATCTCCTTTGTCTGAGGTTGAGATCTGGCTGTGTGAAAATGTACTTCAAACTCTTATGATCCGTATATATCTCGGTCCTCTTCCCCATCAAATAGTGCCTCCAAATTTTCAACGCGTGTACCACTGCGGCTAGTTCTAGGTCATGTGTAGGATAGTTCTTCTCGTGCTTCCGAAGCTGCCGGGATGCATATGCCACGACATGCCCTTCTTGCATGAGAACACATCCCAACCCGTTTCCAGAGGCATCGCAGTACACTGTGAAATTCTTGTGCATATCTGGCATAACCATCACTGGGGCTGTTGTCAATCTTTTCTTTAGCTCCTGAAAACTCGTTTCGCACTGTGGCGTCCATGTGAATGTGATTCCCTTCCCCAACAGTTTGGTGAGAGGTCTCGAGATCTTGGAGAATCCTTCAATAAACCGTCGATAGTATCCAGCCAATCCCAAGAAGCTTCGAACTTCCCCGACATTTTCAGGGGTTTTCCACTTCTGGATATCCTCGATTTTGGCGGGATCTAAGGAGATTCCTCCCTCCGAGATTATATGTCCTAAGAAGGGAACTCTCTTCAGCCAAAACTCACACTTGCTCAACTTGGCATATAGTTGGTGTTCTCTCAGCCTTTGCAACACCAACCTTAGATGTTTCTCATGTTCTCCTTCATCTTTGGAGAAGACGAGAATGTCATCTATGAAAACCACCACAAATTTGTCCAGATATTCCATGAATACCTTGTTCATGAGATACATGAAGTATGCCGGGGCATTAGTTAGCCCGAAAGGCATGACGGTGTATTCATACAGTCCGTACCGAGATACGAAAGCTGTCTTGGGAATATCAGTTTGCCTTATCTTGAGTTGGTGGTATCCCGACCTGAGATCAATTTTCGAGAACACACAAGCGCCCCTCAACTGATCAAACAAGTCCTCATTGCGGGGTAATGGGTACTTGTTCTTGATGGTTACCTCATTCAAGGCACGGTAATCCACGCATAACCTTTGGGTTCCGTCCTTCTTGGGCACAAATATCACCGGAGCTCCCCATGGTGAGGAACTAGGACGAATATACCCCTTCTCCGTCAATTCTCTTAATTGATCCTTGAGTTCTTCTAGCTGCTTGGAGTCCATCCGATAAGGTCTCTTGTATATCGGGGCTGTTCCACGTACTAGCTCATTTGCGAATTCCACTTCACGATCGGGAGGCATACCTGGCAACTCCTCCGGAAAAACATCTGGATATTCCCTGATGGTCCTTATTTCCTCAACTTTCACCTCAACCTGATTTAATTTAACGTCCCTCCTAGGCTCGTGTACTGTTATGAACTTTACTCTTGTGCCACTAGGGTGAGTTAGTTCCACCGTTCTGGTCGAACAATGGATGATTCCTTTATGTTTTGTCAACCAATCCATACCCAAAATAATATATATCCCTTGTGAATCTATCACTATGAGGTTAGCAGTAAATACTACCCCATTAATGTCTAGGTTCACCTTGGGACACACTTGTCTTGTCCTTATTTCTCCACCCGGAGAGTTTACGGCTAGCATATGGTTCATTTGTGTTGTTGCTAGGTCATGCTTCTTAACAAACCCTTGGGCAATGAACGAGTGGGTAGCACCAGAATCAAACAGCAGGGTTGCAAGGTGTAAATTAGCAGGAAACTTACCAACTACCACGTCGGGTGCCTCTTGTGCTTCCTCCATAGTGACGTGGTTCACCCGTCCTCTCATTACATTCTGCTGTTGTGGCTGCGCGGGCTTCTTCTTTGGGCACTTATGGGCATAGTGCCCCACTTCACCACAGTTAAAACATTGCACCCCAACCTTAGGTGCCTGGCCTTTGTTGTCTTGGGGTTGGTTTGGGGGTCCTTGCACTGCTGGTCGAGGTGGATATGCGGGGCGAGGCTGCTGTACAAACTGACGTTGCGGCTGTGCTGGTGCTGCCGGAGGCCTGAAGTTCGGGTTGTACCCTCTTGGTGCTGAGTAGGGTACCGCAGCACGGTTCGTCTGCCCTGCGGGTTGCTGCATCAGACGTGGGTGGGTGTTGCTTCCTGAGGCTTGATGTGACCACCCGGCCTTCCTCTTATTCTCATTTTCCAAGGCCTTTAGCTTCCTTTCTACCACAAACGCTCTGTCCACCATCTTTTGGAAGCTTTCATACTCATTTGAGGACACTGCATTTCTGCGGTAAGTCCCTCCACGAAACAATCTTGTTTCTGCTCATCAGTCTCTATGTCCCGTGGGGCATAACGGGATAGTTGAGTAAATTTAGTGAGGTATTCCCTCACCGTCATGTTTCCCTGCTGCAGTCCCAAAAACTCCTTCCTCTTGTTTTTGAGTTCACCTCTTGGGATGTAATGGTTGCGGAAGCTACGCTTGAACTCTTCCCAAGTGATGTTCTCAGGGTCATGATGGGCGGCAACGTAGGCGGTCCACCAATCAGCAGCAGGTCCATGCAATCGATGAGAGGCAAACAGCACCCTCTCATACCCTTGGCACTGTATGATCCTCATCTTACTTTCAATGGTCTTCAGCCAATCATCTGCCTCCAGAGGTTCAGCAGCACTTGCAAACTTTAGAGGTTGAGTTCCTAGAAACTCACTCAACCTTGGTTGGCGTGGTGCAGCTTGTGGAGGTGGAACTTGATGCAAGTTGGCCACCACTTGAGTCAAGTTCTGGATGAGCTGATTTTGATTCTCCAGCATTTGGTGGATGGGATCAACTCCCTCACGGCGACCACCCCTGTCTTGGCTTCCAGAAAGATGAGGGTTGCAGGCCTCATCCTTGTTGTTGGCGGGGTTGGCAGCACGTCCTTTTCCTCTTCCGGCCATCTGGCAGAATCAACCAATGTTAATTTGAAAGCATTTAGTATCATCTTACTACTTTCATTTGTTTGTACTTTGAAGTGTTGAGGCTTTGTTATACTTTTCTGAGGGTTCATTTCTCACACAAAAATAAATGCAATATTATTTCATGTGGGTTCTCACACCAAAGCAAAACAGTCTAAAGACGAGGCTGTGGACAATTGCTCATGGCTTCCACAACTCACGTCACACACCAAGCATTAACACACCATTAACTTAACTTAACGACTCGACTATTCGACATCTTGCTAACTAAGGGAAGGACTCTACACTACTCGTTTTCTTGAGCTGGCTCCTCGGGATCTTCCTCATCATTTCGGCTTCCTTCTGACTCTGCTTTGGGTGGGGAGGCTGCTGGTGGAGAAGTGCGACGACGCCTTATCGCCCGACGATCTGGGGAGTCAGGAGTCCATGTATCATTCGCGGTGACACACAGTTCATTCCCATCTCCTCTTTCTCTCGCCCTCAGGCAGGCTCGCAGCAACGCCTCCGTTTCCTTCACGGTGTCCCGGACATCCTGAAGCTCTTGTTGACACTCCTGCAGTCGAGTGCTGAGCATAGCAGCATCCTCCAAGCACAAGTCCATGTGCTCATGGGAAGTCCCTTGCTGCACCGGCGGGTACTTGTACTCCGTGGTACCACTCTCACGCTAGAGGACATACGTGTACTCAGTCCTGTCCAGGTGGCGACAATAGATGTGACTCTGGCAGGTGATGGCCTCCCAGGTGACATCCTTCTCCGCATCGACCTGTGTCGCTCTACAAGCTGGAGAGCGGTGGATTTTCAGCAGCCGATTTTCGTGTATAATCCTCATCTCTGAACTCCATTCTTCCCTCTTCTCATGGATGGTCCTGGTGGAGTTATAGTGGATGATTAACTTGCCCGTATTACTGGCGGCTTTGAGCATACGTCGAAGACGGCACAACAAGCCTCCTACTGCCAATCCGTAGGAAAGGTACGTCACTGGACGGCTTTCCTCTCTTTCGGCAAGGGCAACTACGGGAACTCTCCCTCCTGTGGACTTGCGAGCGGTGCGAATCATGCGAACCATCTAAAAACAAAAAGCATTTAAACTTAGGTTAGATAAACTTTTTAAACAAAATCCTATTTTGAATGAAAATTGGGGTAAGATGAAGAAAGTGACTCATTAAATAACACTTTTCAACCCACATCTTGTAAAAATAGTTTTAAGAAAATAGGGCCCTTAAATACGTCCATTTCTACCTAGGTCCACGTTCCTACGGGCAACCTGGCTCTGATACCACTTCTGTCACACCCGGTTTTTCCGAAGAACGACCAAGGTGAATATCACATGTATGCCAGGATCATTTTCTCATACATGTGATGACAAATAGTGAAGCATCATTTATTACAAGCCAGGTGTCGAATATAAATAAGTCTTACATAGCAAATGTCTCGATGGACAATAATAAGTTCATCACAAGTAAATAAACTAGCAGCGGAATATTATTCTTGAGGGCTCCGTCACAGGCGTTGCCCGGGGGTCTCCATGAACCTAGAAACCTTCTTCGGGTCCAAAGTCTTGGTCATTATACACCGCCTCATTATCTTGACCTGAGCAGCAATATAAACCAACAAAATATGCAAGGTTGAGTACCAATGGTACTCAGCAAGTGTGGGAAAATTATATCATGCACGGCTAGAACAAGGAGACGTTGAACTCATGGTTAAAGCACTACGCAATTAATACCTATCACCTTAGCTTATTAAGCACCTACATTACTACACAGGTGAAATGGTCCCAATCTCCCATCCCATCATCATAATCCAATAACCATAACATCATTTCCAATGTTAAGCTCGCCGCTTAACTTCCACAACATCCAAAACCATCACTCCTCTAATCATGAATAAGTCCAAGCCGCTCTTGACCGTGAGCACGGCTGTCATGACAGTTTTGACTCTGCAAAGTTTGTACCACTGTACCCACATGTAGTGATTTCATCCCCCGTTGCCGGGTGGACTAAAAGAACCTCCATTATGCCAGTGGCCACGAACCACATTCACACTTCTCAGGTGTGTAGCCAGGAGATCACTACGAAGCCTTTACAAAGGGATTCCCGACGAGCGTGGGCCCACTGAGGTTTCACCCCAAACAGCATACAAGAGGCTCCAACCCTGCTGCAGTGGCCCCCTCTTGAGCCTTGCGGTTCATGTGGTAGTCCAGCTGACACCTACTCCCCGCACCATCCAAAACACCCATACTACACCGGAAATACGCCTAATTAATTGGCCAAGCTGCCCCATCTCAGCATGTGGTTGGCACGGTAAAGCCAGGTTACATGCTCCATGAACCGGTCCTAAGGATCCAGGCAAGTACGAAACACAAACCCGAGTCTCGTGCACCCAGCACCAACCAAAACATCCAACTTGCCTTGATCCCTACCTCTACATAACTCACAATATCTCATTTAAGAGTATGGTAATATAAACTGATGATCTCATATCCCAAATATCTATTCTAAGCATGGCTAAGCATATGCATAATAATAAATGACATGATAAAATAAATCCCAACCCAAGCTACAAGGAAACAAGGTGATGCAATTCTAGGGAAACTTCCTAGCATGGGTTTCATATTTAACTTGACAATGCAAATAATTCTATCTACACATCCTAGCATAGGATCAAAGTGGTCAATTACACTTGCCTCCTTCCTGCTGCTCTTGAAATGGGTAGTCCTGGTCTTGGAAAAGAATAACTTGCTCTTGAGCAGGTTCTACATCATACCATCACACATAGCAAAAGAAAAACAACAATCCATAAGACATGGTTCACACTTCCACTTCATACAAACCACACATTCATATTTATGAAAGTCATTCTCATTTCTATGTGTTGTGGTTACTCTATGTGTGTTGATTTTGGCTTACATGCACTTTTAAACATGTGCATATGATTTCTACTTTTGTATTCATATTTATGTTTGTATATAATATGAGTTTCCAATTTAAATAAATTCCTTATACTCAATTGATACACCTTTTAGCTACCAAGTGTGCATGAAGGGTATTTTTCTTCTCCATATGTGTCTTCAGAATTTCTACCAACCCTAAACTGAATTCTTTGGATTTTAGAAACTCCATTTATCATTTACTAGTTGCTATATTTTCAGATTTATTTTCCTATGCATAAATGTCTACTTTATTATGAAAATAGTAAGACACATCATCTAAACAGAATAGGTTCTGGTCCTAAATAATTTAATAACATATTTTGACCTTTGCCTCTGATGTAAACTATTTCACAATTATTTTCCCTATTTCCTATAACTATTCTTTACTTAAAAATGTGTCCCTAAATGTGAATAATAAATTAAACAGATTCAATTCAGCCAAAACTATGTTTTTATCTCACTCCAAAGTTTCCTAAACACTGAGAAAGTCTTTAATTAAATTTTGACAATATGTTTGTCCCACTTTTTAATTTTTAAACACTAGCCACATATTCAATTTCCTAAATTAATTACTAAACAGGGCTAAAAAGGTAAACTCACCCCACTACAGGGTCTATAATATTATTTTCAGAATTTCCAGGGGTCTAGCTACACTTATCAGAGGAGTTTTTCTTAATTTTTATTAAGTCCAGGGGCTAAAACTGATTTTTAAATGAATTTACATGATTTTCTGAAGTTCCAGGGGCTAGATCAGAAGTTTACGGGGCTAGCTCTTATTTCCCGAGAACCCCAGGGGGTAGCACGTAAGATTTCCAGTCTTTATAACGTGGGGCTGACGTGGACCGTCCGATTTAAAACAAACGGCTGAGATTATAACGCCGAACCGGTACGCGGGGTTTTAAAGTCTACCGTGCGATTTAAAATAAATGGCGCACAAGCGGCCACGTCGCTTTGATCGAGCGCGGGCGGCGCTGCCGGCGGCGCACGGCGGCGGGAGGCTGCGATCTCGCCGGAGACTTTCGGATCTTCGAGAATTCTTCCTAGAACTGTGATTTTATGGCATAGATCGGTGGAGGGGAGGTCGGGGATCTCACCTCGGGGGTTTTCTTGAGCTCGGAGGTCCTGGAAGATGATCGGCGACGAGGTCCGAGGTGAATTCACGGCGAGGCTCGTCGGCGCTGTGTTTACACCGCAAGTCACCGAGTTTTCTGCACCTGCAAGGTTCCCCGGAGGCGGTGGATCAAGACCAGCGAGTTAGATCGGAATTTCCGAGCTTAGATCGGCCAGAATTCGCCGGAGAAGTCTTGGTTCTCACCGGAGGAAAATCGGCGGATCGCGTGGGAAAAACAGAACGAGACCGTGGTTTTTATAGACGGGGGAGGGCGGCGGGGTGGTTTAGATCGAGTTTGCGTCGCCCCCGAACGGAATTCAGCTAGAATACGCAAGAATTCCCGATCGGTTTCGATTCGGGTGAGAGAGTCCGTCGCTGGCGCGAGGTAGAAGAAGGGCTGGCGGGCCCCGCCTGTCAGTGGGAGGAAGCGGCGCGCGCTGCTGCGGGCTGGCGCAGCGCTGGTTGGGCCGGCTGGTGGGTTGCGGCCCACTGGCCGTTTTTTTTTATGTTTTCTCTTTTTTTTCTTTTTCTATTTCTTTTCTGATTTGAGTTTAATTTGAATTCCAGTTTGAATTTGAATTTTTGCAAAACATGCAACACGTCCAAAAATTTTTAAATTCCCCTCTTAACATGATTTTAGGGTCTTAACAAAATTTTGGGGTGTTACAGATTTATTCCCAGCTTCTCGAAGGTGGCTAAACCAATGACAGAGTTATTAAAGAAGAGCAGCAAGTATGTGTGGACAGAGGCCTGTGAAGAGGCATTTCAAACTCTAAAGAAACATCTCACAACGGCGCCGGTGTTAGCCCAACCGGATACAACAAAGCCATTTGATGTTTATTGTGATGCCTCAGGCATTGGACTTGGCTGCGTCTTAATGCAAGATAGGCGCGTGATCGCGTATGGTCTCGACAACTCCGCAACCACGAGCAGCACTACCCCACTCATGACCTAGAGCTTGCTGCGGTGGTGCTAGCGTTGAAGATGTGGAGGCACTATTTACTTGGGAATTTAGTACACCTCTACACCGACCACAAGAGCCTCAAATATATATTCACTCAGAAGGATATTAATATGAGGCAGCGGAGATGGCTGGAATTAATTAAAGACTATGAGCTCGAGATCCATTACCATCCAGGCAAAGCTAACGTGGTGGCTGATGCACTCAGTAGTAAGTCCCACGTTAATAACTTGGCAGTTGTTCTCGAGGAGGAGGAAGAACCAAGCTTGCGACTGATTCCGTATGGTGCATTGTATAATCTGGCTCTGGTGCCTACCATTAGAGAGGAGATTGTACAAGCCCAGAAGAGATATAGAGGGATGCGGAATATACGAGCAAGGATTAAAGAGGATAAGATGAAATGTTTCCGGGAAGATGATCAAGGCGTGTTATGGTTTAACGACCGTATCGTGGTACCCTGGAACCTGAAGCTAAGAAAGAAGATCTTGGACGAAGCTCATTTGTCAAAGTACTCGATACATCCAGGGAGCAATAAGATGTATCAAGATCTGAAAGCAAAATTTTGGTGGACTCGGATGAAGCGAGAAATTGCCAAATATGTATCCGAGTGTGATACATGTCGGCGAGTCAAAGCTGATCACATCAAGAAAGCAGGAATGCTACAAGCATTAAGTATTCCGGCATGGAAGTGGGAGGACATCAGCATGGATTTTATTGTTGGACTACCTCTCACATCCAGAAAGCATGACTCCATTTGGGTGATTGTTGATCGCTTAACAAAATCAGCCCACTTCATCCCAGTGAGTACAAGATTTTCAACTAAGCAATATGCAGAGTTGTATCTTTCAAGGATTGTGTGCTTACATGGAGTCCCCAAGACCATCATATCGGACCGAGGTTCAATATTTGTTGCCCGTTTCTGGGAGCAACTACATGAATCTCTGGGAACAAAATTAATCAGAAGCTCAGCATACCATCCTCAGACCGACGGTCAAACAGAGAGGGTGAATCAAATTTTAGAAGATATGCTGAGGGCATGTGCCATAGATCATGGAAAGAACTGGGATAACCATTTGCCATTAGCAGAGTTCTCTTACAACAATGGTTACCAATCCAGTATTAAAATGGCACCATACGAAGCACTTTATGGCAGGAAGTGCCGCACACCACTCAATTGGTGTGAATCTGGCGAGAGGGTGATTTTCAGCATTGATCTTGTAAAAGATGCCGAAGAGCGAGTCCAACTGATTCAAGAAAACCTCCGGACCGCTCAATCTCGCCAGAAGAGCTATGCGGACCAGCGACGCCGACCCTTGTGTTTTGAAGTCAGAGATCACGTCTATCTCCGAGTATCCCCGATGAAGGGAATTCATCGATTCGGGGTCAAGGGAAAGCTAGCTCCTCGCTTTGTGGGTCCGTTCCTTATTACAGAACGGTGTGGGCCGGTAGCCTACCGTCTGGAGCTGCCGCCATCCTTATCGGGCATCCACGACATCTTCCATGTCTCGCACTTGAGAAAGTGTTTGAAGAAGCCGACGGACATCTTTTCAGAAGACATGGAGATATTGCAACCGGATCTCACCTACCCCGAGAAGCCCATCAAGATTATCGACGAGAAGAGCCGGATCACTCGAAATCGGGTTTTGAAATTTTACAAAGTCCTGTGGAGTAATCACACACTTGAAGAAGCGACTTGGGAGAGTGAAGATTACCTCCACAAGAACTATCCGGAACTTTTGTCGTAGCTGTTGTAATTACCTTCCGTCTCATGTTTCTTTTGTAATCTCGGGATGAGATTCTTTTAAGGGGGGGAGGATTGTAAAGGTCCCAAAAAGGTGAATACAAAGAAACATGAGGTTGCACAAATGTTGGAGTCATGTGTATGAAAAAGGGGCTTAGTTGAAACTTTTTCCTCATATGATAACATATGTGAGGTTCTTCTAAACAAATTTAGGGTTGCTGCATGGATGGACCTCATGTGGATTAAAACCACAGAAATGAAGAACTCAAGTGCAATGGGAGGGTTTAAAAATAAGAGTTTGAACTAAATGTTAAACTCAAACTTCAAATGAGGGAAGGACACAATGGGAAGTCAAAACTGTTGTGTTCAAACTCTTGTTTGCAGCAGCTAACACAAGAATCAAGTTGCATATTTGGATTCCTTAGGTCCAAATTAGTGGGGAGGCAAAGTTTCATTTAATTTTGAAAAGGTTTGCTACCCATTTTTCCAAATGGAGTCAAATGTGCAAAGAATTCAAATAAACATTTGAATTTGCATGGAAATTGTCCAAACTATTCAAATGAGCTCAGTTTCAAACTTTCAAACATTTGGGTTGGATAATTGTCAAACTTTGGATATATTTTGAGGAAAAGAGGCACTGACTTGTGGGGCCCACATGTCATAGGAACGAGAAGACTTAACCCTTAAGTCTTTTTCTCTGTTCCTCACTCCACCGGGGTTTCACCCGCGGGCGACACCGAGCGGCCGCCCCCTTCGCCCAAGGCTCCACCTCCTGCTCTTCGCCCGGGCCACTGGTAGCACGGGAGTCGGCGGCGCCTCTCCACGTGATTCCTCCCGCGTTGACAAGGTGACCACGGGTGTTCCTCCTCCTCACACGCGCGTTCTCCTGAAAATAAAACCGAGCTCGCCGCTCCTCTGGAAAGCCATCGGGAGCCGGCTAAACCACGCCACAGTGCCTTCCCGAGCTGCACAACGACGCTGTGCCATCGTTCCTCACCTTCTGAGCGCGAGAGCTAGCCATCCGTGGTGGGTTTCGAGCGTTAAACGCCTCACCCGCGGCGAACCACAGCCAGCCGACGATGGGCACACGCGGGCAGCCTTCCACAAGGGTTGTCATGTCCGAGCAAGCCCGGCCACAGGAGCGCGCCATCGTGCTGCTGCTCTCCTCCAAAGCCTGGAGCAAACCGTGGAGGATCGGCGGCCAATTCGGAGATTTTGTCCCGTCGACCTCAAACAGAGCATCCGGTAATCGCCGCCAAAATTCTCGCTCTCCAATCCTCTGTAGCTTGTCAAATCTTGCACACACGAGCTGGGCTAGCCGGCGATCATTTGCCATTTTGCAACCAATGCCTGAAAACCATTGTGCACGACGTATTTCACACTTTTTCCACGGCGGTTATGGTGGGGCGGTTCGGGCTCCCGATGAGAGCTAGGTTAGGGCCATTTGCAGGCTGCTTCACCACCCGGACGATCCTCCCTGGCGTCCACTGGTGCTGTAGCGCCGTTCCAATGAGGTTTGGGCAAGCTAGGATGACCGGGCGACGTTGCCGAACTGGTCCAGAGCCGCCGCGCCGTGGCCAGCTAGGTTAGAGCCATCGCCGGCCGGGGAAGAGGGTTCCATCGTGTTCAGCACGTGAAATTAGGCACTAGCGGCGAGGGAGGGCTCGGGGGATGGCTGGGAGGCCGGAATCCGTCGAACTCCGGCGAGCCCGGCGGCGCGCGGGCGCGGGTGGCCGGAGGTAGAAGACGACCCGGTGGGTCCCTCCTGTCAGCGACGGTGTTTCAAATCTCTGATCGACTGTGGCGTGGGGATCTGGTGTGGCGGCGCGGGAAATACCCAGTTGCCCTGTGTGGCTTGCTCCGACGAGTGACACCTGTCCCCTGGACCCACTGACAGCATTTGAACATTTTGGTGAATTTCAGTTTCCAGTTCAAACTTTGAATAGCTACTACTTTGGGTAGGAGAATCCAAAAATTGTGAAACAAATTTTGTTGGATTCCTCTGATAGAATACTATCCAAATGTAGAACCCAATTTGTAAGAAACCTTTTATTTAATTCTGTAAAATTCTTTAAAGCTTTTTAGCAAAAGAATTTTAGAGGGAGTTTGGTTAATCCAAAAATCCCCAAATTTTGTCAGAAAAGTCTTTAGGGTATTAGTGAGTACCTGTAAAAGTTCCAGCTCAATTGGAGATTATTTGATCAGAGCAAATCAGCTTTGAAGATGCTGTGTTCAATTGAATGCAGAAACCTTTTTCAGAGAATTTTCCAAGACTTGGAAAAATCAGTTCTGGGAAAATAGTAGCTCCAAAAATGCTAGCAAAATTCATGCAAGTCCTATAAACTATAATTGAAATTGTAGTTCACTAAGTTTGGCATGAACATGCAAGCTTATTCAGAATTAATTCCTTTTGGCCTAAAGGCTTAGGGAATTATTCTGAGTAATCCACTCATTAGATAATCCTAAGTATTGGGCCAGAGTGTTTTCTTGTGACAAGGAACTCACCTGAAAATTGTCAGCTCCATTGGAGCTCTGGATCACTCCAGTGCTGTTTAACCTCTTAAGGTGATTAATATAGGAGAGGGGGAAACCACCTAGCATTAATCATGTGTTTAGAACCAAACCTAAACCACTAGCACCTGTGTCATTTTAAATTCTTAAACAGAGTTCCAGTTTGTGTAAACTTTTCATTAGAACTTGTAGCAAAATCTTTACAAATAAATATATGTGCATATTCACTACGTGTAGCATCTACGTGAAGGACTTGAAGCCATTGGAGGAGAGATCAAAGGAAGGAGGCAAGAGACCAAGTCACGTGGTCTTCACTAACTGCATATATATATAAGTCACCTGCAAAACAAAGGCAAGCCCCGGTTTGCATCAAATTTCCAAGTTTTTATTTGTATTCACTTCATACGTCTAGCATTATATTTATTGCATTACGTCTAGATGGTATGATACTCCAAATGCATGACCCAGAAAACCCTGGAGTTTTAATGTAGGATATGTTATCAATTAATTATAACTGCTGATCTCAACAAAAGTGGATTAAAAGAAGCAAACCTCGAGTGGGCAGATTCCTACTCGTGAACAGGGATTTAGGGGGATCAATCGGAAGAGTTGGGAATTGATCCTCATAGTTGGGAATGGAGACCGGGCAGTGGATGGAAGGTCAAGGACGTGGTCCTGTGAGCCTAGTCTATGTCTGAGTCGATTAAGGCCCGTTCTCGTGTGCGGCCCATTGGGCAAGTTTGAGTTGTGTACCGGATGCATACTGGCTATATGGGACCCAGGAAACCGATGTAACATGTTAACCTGGGTGTCGAGGCATACCTCACCGTCTGATGCCGATGCTGAAAGGATAGAGAAGTCTGCTCTACGAGGGTTTGCCGTAGAGATACTTAATCCCAGTCGGTGGGACCGGTTCGACATTTGGGTGTTGTGTGAAAGGTTGCCACATACGACGTCAGTGACGGTTGCTGTGTGCAACGTCGAGTACGGGCGTACGTGTCGTGTCAGCCGGGTGTTTTTGATTGCAATCACCGTCGCTCGCGGTAGTGAGCATACTTGTTCTTTGCGTCGTGACGTAGTAATAAACTGGGAAAAGTTAATAATGCTTCGTGAGTAATCCTCATATTGGAGATGAGGAAATGATCAACACATCACTAAATTTATTTTCCACCTTGGGCTAGTAGCGTCGAGGCAAAGTGTTTCTTGTTTGATTGTGGAGTCTCAACGTTGATGGCGCAAGGTCAGTATGAGTTTAGGGTAGCTCATTAAAGTTACTTTCACCTCGGGCAAGTGACATCGAGATGAAGCGTTTCTTGTTTGATTGTGGAGTCTCGATGTAAGTTGCGCGAGGGCTATAAAAGTTGCCTAAAACTTGAAGTAAGGACTCTCCTTTAGCTCAAGTTCATCGTTTGTGCAAACTTCTATAATCAGCCCTTTATTTTCATCATGTAGAGTTTCATGACTAGGATGACGGGTCAGTCTTGCTGAGCTTCGTGCTCACAGATACTGCATAAGTTGTTTTGCAGGTAATAACTGTACGCTGATATGTACGGGTGTCCGATGAGACTCGGAGCTCTCCGAGTGGTGAACTCATGGCAACCCTTGCTGCTGCTATTGTGATAGTGTTGCTAGCGAGAAGGGTCCGCGGGCTGGGCACCTTCTCTGTTGCTTAGCATAGGTATGAGGCGTGAGTTGTAATAGTCTTCCGCTGTAGAATATTTTCAGAAATATTTGAAACATTTACACTTTGTAAGCTTCCACATGATTTATGTAATATGATGCTTTATTATGTGTGCTGTTGGGTGCCGCATCGCACGGCACCACCCAATGCGATTCCGGGGCGAGGTGCCCCATCCCCGTGAGTGATTGGGACGGCGGGGTCCTCAAAATTACTCAGCTAAGCCGCACCCATACTTGGCCTTGTGGTGGCACTGTTATCCTGGCATGGCTCGCATGAACCGGTCCTTAGATCTACGGCAAGTAAACCACCATCTCATTCTACCTCATTCACAAACCCAGGCTTGCCTAGATCTCCCTCTGATTCATGTGCATTAACAATATCCATTTCTCATTATTCATACGAGTGAAGTTAGCTAGACACATCTATCTCGTTTCCCATATCCCATGGACTAAGCGAAGCATAAAAGCAAAAAACCATACCCGACTCATTGACTTTCCCGGTGACAAGGGTGGCTAACAAAACTAGTAAACTCCTATGAAAGGGTTTCCCATCATGTTGACTCAAGCACACACACACCTTTTCGCAAACAAAATAGTTTTCCAAAACATGGGATCAATATGGTCAAGGAGCACTCGCCTTGTTCTTGCGGTTCCTGTTGCTCTTGGATCTCGAAACCTTGTTGTTGCAGCTCGTCGTGGACAGCTCCCTGAGCTTGTCCTTATATACACGATCACGCACGTACAAGATTCATAGCAATCAATCATCATGCACAACTCTACTTTAAGATGTAATGATGCATATGCATGCTAAACCTATGGTGCAATTTAGTTTGTACGTGTTCTTGCATGGGGTTTCATGATGAACAGAGGTGTTCGGATCAAATGTGGACGTGGCGATGATTTGGACTCAAGATCTAGATCAGACCAACACGTGATCTGTCCATGAAAAAACTTCTGTTCGAAGGGATCGAAGAACAGATGCAAAGAAAACGCGATGATGTTGTAAGGTGGTATTGGAAACCTACCTTACGTTCTTCTTGGTCTCGGGGTCCTTCTCCTAGCAAGACAGATCGTCGGCTCTCCTCCTGCGATGGAAATCGTGTCTGACTCGTCGGCGGTCTCTTCGGCAGTTCTACTCCGACGAAGGGGTTTACTCGGCGAGATGGGGGCTAGGGCTCTAAGTTGTCGGCTCAGGAGGTGGAAAAGAAGCTCGTGGTTGCGGCCAAAGGTTTTCGGTTCTATTTATAAGATGAAACGAAGAGTCTTATTCTGATAGGAATTCGAATAAGAGTCATATTCAAATTGTTTTTGGATCTTATCAACTTATCTTTAGTTGATTTGGTGTGGTAGCAACGTGGAATTCGTGTCAGTTTCCTCCCGTACCGGTATTCCCTTGCGTACAGAAGCGAAAACCGCTTCAAATCTCGTTTCCTTCGCGGCGGTGAGCTACGGAAGCTCCACGTGTCCTGCGGGAACCTGGCTCCCTTTTCCGCAGAGACCAGCTCCATTTGTGCCGCGTGTCAGGCGGGCGAGACCTCCCTCTTCCTCAGAGGCGAGCTCCGCGTGCGCCGCGCGTCCTGGCGGGCAGGAGCTCCCTCTCAACAGAGGCGAGCTCCGCTTGCGCCACGTGTCTGGTGGGTCAGGACCTCCCCTCTCAGCAGAGGCAAGCTCCGCGAATGCCACGTGTCAGTTTCGGACCTCCCCCTCTCTTCGGAGGTGGCTCCGAGTGTGCCATGTGTCAATTCCGGACCCCCCCTCTCTTCGGAGGTGAGCTCCGAGGTCGACACGTGTTCAACAGTGTCGGACCTCCCGGAGATGAGCTCCAAGGTAGACATGTGTCTAATAGGACTGGACCTCCCGGAGGTGAGCTCCGAGAGCGACACATGTCTGGCGGGGCCGGACCTCTCGGAGGCGAGCTCCGAGAGCGATACGTGTCCCGCACGGCTGGAACCTTCTTTCTCCGCAGTGACTAGCTCCGGGGGCAACATGTGTCCTGCGGGGCTGACTTCGCTCCTCCGCAGAGGCTAGCTCCAGGGGCGACACGTGTCCCATGGGGTTGGACCTCTTCCCCTTTGCAGGGATGAGCCCCGAGCCTGCCACGTAGCCAGTTTAGCGGCGGACCTCTCCCCCTTAGCGGAGATGAGCTCCGAACGCGCCACATGGCCAGCGGCCGCGGAAATTGTCTACAGCGCTCCTTGGCGAACTGGAATTCGCTCTTTTTTGCTATATTTTTATTCTTTCTCGGTTTCAACTTATTTTAAAAGTGTTTTCTACATGAAACATGAATACATGCAGAAATAGAAAATGAGGGTGTCACATAGATCTACGGAAAGTAAACCACCATCTCGTTCAGCAACATCCACGAACCAAGCTTGACTAGATCTCCCCCAATTCCATGCTCATTAACATCATCAAGTTCTCATCATCATTATTCATATGAGTGCAGTAGCTAACCATGTTTTAATTCAGGTTCCCGTATCCCGTGGATTAAGCGAAGCAAAAAGAAAAAATGACCATACCCGACTCATCAACTTTCCCGGCGACAAGGATGGTTAACAAAACTGGGAAACTACTATAAAAGGGTGTCCCATCAAGTTGACTCAAGCATACGAGTTTTTGCAAACAAATCAGTTTCAAAACATGGGATCGATATGGTCAAGGGGCACTTGCCTTGCTCCCGTGGCTCCTGTTGCTCAAGCGTCTCGAAGTCTTGGTGGTGTAGTTCTTCGTAGATGGCTTCCTGAGCTTGTCCTTCTACTCACGACCACGCACATACAAAATTTACAGCAATCAAACATCATGCACAAACTTTACTCAAGATGCAATGGTGTAGATGAATGCAATTCCTATGGTGCTGTTTTATTAAACCAGTTTGTACGTGTTCTTGCATGTTTTAATGGGCTTTCATGGGGTTTTATGATGAACAAGGGTGTAGGGATCAAGTGTGGACGTGGTGATGATCTTGACTCAAGATCTAGATCAATCCCACCGTCAAAAACCGATCAGAACGTGATCTGTCCACACGAAAAAGTTTCAGTTCGAAGTGAGTGAAGAACAGCGACGACGTCGTAAGATGGGTAACGAAGACCTACCTCACTTCCCTTTGGTGGCAGGGTCTTCCTCCTAGCAATGGCAGCAGCGGGGGCTCACCGGCGACTGAACTCCAGCAAGGGGGGGGGGGTTAACTCGGCGAGTTGGGGGCTAGGGCCTCCAAGTTGCCGACTTGGGAGGAAGAAAAAAAAGTGGTTACGGCCAGGGGAGGGGTTTTGGGTTCTATTTATAAGGGGGGAAAAGAGTCCTACTGCAATTGGAGCTCAAATAAGAGTCCTATTCAATATGTTTTGGCTCTTAACAAACTTATCTTTTCAGTTATGTGCGGCAGCAATGTGGGGAAAATTTGGGGAAATTGTGTCGGTACCCTCAGTACCGGGTACCCTTGCGCACAGGAGGAAAACCCCGCCTAAGGACCTTGCCCCCCTCCGCAGGGGTGAGCTCCGAAAACGCCACGTGCCCAGCAGGGCCGGGCCACCCTCCTCCTCAGAGGCGAGCTTCGGGCCTGCCACGCGGCCAGCGGAGCCGGGCCTCGCCCCCTCCGCAGGGGCGAGCTCCGAGAGCGCCACGTGTCCAGCGGGGCCGGACTTCCCCTCTCCTCAGAGGTGAGCTCCGAGGGTGCCACGTGTCCATTGGGGCCAGACCTCCCTTCTCCTCAGAGACGAGCTCCGAGGGCGCCACGTGTCCATCGGGGCCAGACCTCCGTTCTCCTCAGAGACGAGCTCCGAGGGCGCCACGTGTCCAGCAGTGCCGGACCTCACCTCCTCCGTGGAGGTGAGCTCCAAAGGCGCCACGTGTCCAGCGGTGCCGTACCTACCCTCCTCCGCGGAGGTGAGCTCCACGGGCGCCACGTGTTCCGCGGTGCCGGACCTCACCCCCTCCGCAGGGGTGAGCTCCGCGGGCGCCACGTGTCCCGCAGTGCCGGACCTCACCCCCTCCGCAGGGGTGAGCTCCGCGGGCGCCATGTGTCCCGCGGTGCCGGACCTCACCCCCTCCGTAGGGTTGAGCTCCGCGGGCGCCACGTGTCCCGCGGTGCCGGACCTCACACCCTTCCGCAGGGGTGAGCTCCCCGGGCACCGCGTGTCACGCGGCCCAGGGATATGTCGACAGCGCACTTAGAAAAATTGGAATTGGCTCATTTCAGCTAGCTTTTTCCCATTCCCCATCATTTTTATGATTCTCTCTCCATTTCTACTTCTTTTTTTTAATGTTTCTCTATATGAAAACGTATGCAACGCACGGAAATGAATTTGAGGGTGTTACACCTCCCCTCTCAGAGGATAGCTCCGAGGGCGCCACGTGTCCAGCGGTGCTGGACCTCCCCTCTCCTCAGAGGCGAGCTCCGAGGGCGCCACGTGTCCAGCAAGACCGGGGAAAGTGTCGACAGCGCACTTCAGCAAATTGGAATTGGATCATTTCAGCTCTCTTTTTCCCATTCCCCACCATTTTTATGATTCTTTCTCCATTTCTATGGTTCCTTCCTCCATTTCTAGTTCTTTTATAATGTTTCTCTATATGAAAAATGTATTCAATGCATGGAAATGAATTTGAGGGTGTTACAAACCTACCCCCCTTAAACTGAATCTCGCCCTTGAGATTCGATAGAGCAGAGAATAGATGAGGGAATTCTGCCTTGAGGTCTTCCTCACGCTCCCATGTAGTTTTGGCTTCCGTGTGATGGCTCCACTGTACCTTGCACCAACGGATCACTTTGTTCCTCGTGACCCTTTCCTTCACGTCCAAAATTTGGACGGGGTGCTCCACATCGGTCAGATCTGCTTGAAGCTTGAGCTCATCCATTGGTACTTGTTATTCTGGTACTCTTAAGCACTTCTTGAGTTGGGATACGTGAAACACGTCATGTACGTCGGAGAGGTGCGTTGGCAGCTCTAGTTGATACGCTACTTCTCCTCGCTTGCCCAAAATCGTAAATGGCCCGATGTAGCGAGGTGCTAATTTGCCCTTGATGTTGAGCCGTCATTGGCCTCGGATAGGCGATACCTTAAGGTACACGAAGTCTCCTACTTCGAAGGTCAATCTTCTTCGCCTATTGTTCGCATAACCTTTTTGTCGTGACTGAGCAGCCTTCAAATTTTCTCGTATCGTTTGGACTTGCTTTTCTGCGTCTTGCAGCACTTCGGGTCCAAACATTTGGCTCTCTCCGGTCTCATTCCAGAACAGTGGCGTTCTACACCGTCTACCATACAATGCTTTGAAAGGTGACATCTTCAAGCTTGCTTGATAGCTGTTGTTGTATGAGAATTCAGCATACGGCAAGCTCCTATCCCAACTGTGCCCATGTTTCAATATGCAAGCTCTCAACCTGTCTTCTAAAATTTGATTTGTCCTCTCAGTTTGCCCATCAGTTTGTGGGTGATAAGCGGAGCTGAAATTCAGCCGTGTACCCATGGCTTCATGCAGCTTCTTCCAGAACCTAGAGGTAAATTGAGAACCCCGATCTGAAACTATCCTCTTCGGAACTCCATGGCGACACATGATTTGCTCCATATACAGCTCGGCTAGTTCTGCGATGCGGTACGTGGTTCTAACAGGAAGGAAATGGCCTGTTTTCATCAATCGGTCCACAATAACCCAAATGGAGTCATAACCCGGCCGAGTACGTGGCAATCCGACAATGAAATCCATGCTGATATCTTCCCACATCCACTCGGGTACTTTCAATGGCTTCAACAGTCCAGCAAGTCTTTGATGTTCGGCCTTCACCCGTTGGCACGTGTCGCATAAGGCAACATATTCAGCTATGTCCCTTTTCATACCATCCCGCCAATAGCAAGTTTTCAGGTCCTTGTACATCTTTGTACAGCCGGGATGTATGGAATAAGGTGAGTCATGTGCCTCCTTTAATATCGTGTCGCGGATGTGCTTCACGTTAGGCACACAAATCCTTTTCCCTAACCAAAGCGTGCCCTTATCGTCTTCCTTGAAATCCTTTTCTATGCCTTGTCGGATTCTTTCCTTGATTTCCTCATCCGTTGCTTGGCCATTTCGTATCTCTTGCTCCAGCGAAGAGTTGAGTTCTATCACTTCCATCTCGTTCAAGAACCTGAGATGTAACCGTTCGAACTCCTTGTGCAGCTCGGGCGGTAGCTCCCGAACTGTGAGTTGGTGACATGCTCCCTTTCGGTTCAACACATCAGCTACTACATTGGCCTTTTCGGGGTGATAATTGATTCGAACATCATAATCCTGGATGAGTTCCAACCATCGACATTGCCTCAAATTCAGATCCGTTTGCGTGAATATATACTTGAGGCTTTTGTGATCCATGTAGATCTCACATCGGTGGCCAAGGATATAGTGCCTCCAAATATTCAAGGCATATACCACAGCTGCGAGTTCCAAGTCATGTGTGGGGTAATTCAGCTCGTGTTTCTTTAGCTGCCTCGACGCATAGGCTACCACTTGTCCTTCTTGCATGAGCACACATCTAAGCCCTTGTCTTGATGCGTCACAATATATATCAAAACTCTTGCTCACATCCGGCAATACCAAAACCGGCGCTGTGGTTAGTCTCTTCTTGAGCTCCTCAAAGCTTTCTTGGCACACTGGTGTCCACTTAAATGCTTTTCCCTTCATTAGCAATTCAGTCATAGGCTTCGCTATTTTGGAGAAATCCTTGATGAATCGTCGGTAGTATCCAGCCATCCCAAGGAAACTCCGAATATCTCTCACATTCTGCGGTTGGTTCCACCTCAGAACATCTCCCACTTTTCCGGGATCAACCGATACTCCTCTCTCGGAGATGATGTGGCCTAGGAACGATATCTCCTTTAGCCAAAATTGACACTTGCTGAACTTGGCATACAATTGATGCTCTCGCAGTTTCTGTAATGTCAATCTCAAATGTTCTTCATGTTCTTCCTCGCTTTTTGAATACACCATGATATCGTAGATGAAAACCACGACGAACATGTCCAAGTACTCCATGAAGACCTTATTCATGAGGTACATAAAATGTGTGGGTGCATTCGTTAACCCAAAAGACATAACGGTATATTCATACGAACCATACCGTGTTCGAAATGCAGTCTTGGGTATGTCGGAGGGCTTAATCTTCAGATGGAAGTATCCCGACCTAAGATGAATCTTGGAGAAAATTCGGACACCTTTCATTTGGTCGAATAGGTCCTCTATACGGGGCAGCGGGTATTTATTCTTGATCGCCACCTCATTGAGAGACCTATAATCCACACACATCCTTTGGGTCCCATCCTTCTTGTCTATGAAGAGCACGGGGGCTCCCCACGGTGACGAGCTTGGGCGTATAAAACCCTTTTCTAGCTGCTCCTGAATTTGCTTCTTAAGTTCCACTAGTTCATTAGCGGGCATCCTATATGGCCTTTTCACTAAAGGTGCAGTTCCAGGTACTAAAACAATGGCAAATTCAATGTCCCGGTCAGGTGGCATACCAGGAAGTTTTTCCCAGAACACATCTGAAAATTCTTGAACCACCGGAATGCTTTGCAATGTTGCTTCTTCGACGTGGTACAACGCTGCCTTCTCGGTTGCCGGTTGGGCTGACTCGAACTCAATACGAGTACCGTGCTCATTTTTCCAACTGCAGCTCCTCTAAGCACATTGAATTACTCCGTTTTGCTTGCTTAACCAATCCATTCCAAGTATTATATCAATCCCTTATAATCTAAGATAATAAGGTTGGCAAGAAAGTCTACCCCCCTTATTTTAAGGTTTACTTTTGGACATACTATATTAGTCCTCATCTCTCCACTGGGAGAATTAACCAACATAGTGTGTTTCATGTGTGATATGGGCTGATTATACTTGGCAACATACTTGGATGATATGAATGAATGCGATGCTCTGGAATCAAATAAAACAGTGGCTGGGTTGGAGTTGGCAAGGAACATACCAATCACGACGTCAGCTTGTTGTGCTTCCTCAGCGGAGACATGATTCACGTTGCCACGAGCGTAGTTCTGCTGCCCACGGTTACCTTGATTAGCTCCTCCATTCGGCCGTGGGTTCTGCTTGGGCGTGTTGCTTGGCTGTCCAAGGCCTTTCTTTGGGCATTGACTTGCAAAGTGTCCTGCCTCTCCGCATGAAAAGCATGCTTTGTTGCCCAAAACAGCAGGAATGTTGGGGCGAGGCTGGTTTTGAGCATAGGCGCCTATGTTGGGACGGGGTGCGGTAGAAAAAGGCATACAAGGTGCTTGCATAACAGGACGTTGCTGCGGTGGCTGATTAGGGCGAGGTGGCTTTGCAGGGCAGAAAGTAGAAGCGGACGAGCCATACTGTGGTGCAGCTGGGGGCATGAAACGGGGACGTACATTGCTCCCTTGTGGCTGGTATGGCATCTTCCTCTTGCCCTCTTGCTCGATCTCACGGATCTTGCTCTCAACCACTATAGCTTTGTCAACGAGCTTCTGGAAGTTTGCATAATCATTGTTGAGCAGTTGTACTTGGATCTCATTGTTCAATCCTCTCGTGAACAAGTATTGCTTCCTTTGATCCGAGTTGACATCTTCAGGAGCATACCTTGACAGCTGCGTGAACTTGTTGAGGTACTCATTCACGCTCTTCTTTCCTTGGCGGAGACCTTCGAACTCTTGCCTTTTAAGCATCATGACTCCAGCAGGGACGTAATGAGAGCGGAAACTCTCCTTGAACTCAGCCCAAGTGATTGTCTCCTGGTTTTCATGAGCATTGCAGAGAGCGTCCCACCAGTCAGCGGCTGCTCCCATGAGTTGGTGCGATGCGAAGAGAACTTTCTCCTGATTATCGCACTGAACAATAGCAAGCTTCTTTTCCATGGATTTCAACCAATCATCAGCCTCCATGGGATCATTAGCTTGTGCAAAAGTAGGCGGTCGAGTCCTCATGAACTCTCCCAATCTGTTGTGAGCCGGCGGTGGTGGCGGTGGTGGTGGTGGGGGTGCAGGAACGGGGTTAGGATTGTAGTTGTTGTTGGCTTGCAGCTGTCCCAAAGTTTGTATCATAGTTTGCATGAGCTGGTTCTGCATAGCCATCAACCGTTCAAGGTTGTTTGCATCAGCCTCGAGGTTAGCATTTTCAGGAACTTTAACGTTGCCATCCTCTTGTGGCTCATGGTTGCCATGAATGTTCCTCCTTTGACGGCTGGCGTTTTCCCTCACCATCTGTGAGAGAGAGTTGATTAGAATAAAGAATAGAAGTTTAGATTGATCCCCCCAACTATATGCATCAAGGGTATGAACTAAATATCTTCCTTTATTAATTTCAGCCTATATGAGAATGTAAACACATGCCGAAGCATCTCACATCTCTCTACTATGTGTGGATGTGGACTTTCGCAGAAGCGTCCCACCACTCACACTAGCACACAAACACAAGCAATCATCACAAAAGTTCAACACACCACTCCTATTCACGCTACTACCATTTAAACGTTCCTATTACAGCTTATTCAATGGGAATCCTAAACTTAAGCATGTGAACTGGTGCTGTTCCTGCCGTGTGACGGGGGTGGTCCATCGGACACCTCAACGTGGTGGTGAACGAGTACTTATGCATGTCGTGCTCTGGATCACCGGCATCTATAAATAGGACATGAGAAACTTTAGAGAAGGAATAAAATACTTCAAAACTTCAGAAGCTATGAAGCAAGAAAGCAAAAGTGTTGTTGTCCAAAATAAGAGAAAAGAAGGGCTGAAAATAGCACTTTGCGGTGGCTGAATTGACAAGAAAAATGCAGCAGCAAGCAAATTTTCGAAAATAGCAGTTTAGAGGGGTGTCCCTATGTGTTTTAGAGTGTCCATTCTACCTAGGCTTGCGTCCTACGGTCAACGTGGCTCTGATACCAATCTGTGACACCCGGTTCCGAAAACAGAACCAAGTTAATGCATATGTGTGCCCAGGATGTTCATCACACATAAACATGTAATCCACAAACGGAATTCAGAATATAACCACGAATAAATAGTGCTTAAATACTTTATTACATTGACTCATTGTCTCATTCATAAATCTTTAACTTTATCTTGCAGCGGAAGTCTCTAAACGACAGCGGAAAATAACTAAGCAGCAGGCTCCATCTTCAACTCCACAGGCATGTTGATGGTAGTTCGCACTCCTAGTACTCCACATGGTCTTCGAAGTACTCTTCTCCTGTTGCTGATGTTTAGGTGATAATGCAAGGGTGAGTACATGACATACTCAGCAAGTGCGGAAAAAGTATGACATGTAGCTTACAACAAGGTATGGAATAAAAAGGCTCATTGCAGCAAGCAAATTTTATTTCATAAACATGGTAAAAACAGCAACTATTTCTAGGTGAATTTAATCCCAACATATATCCAAGTAAAACAGCAACGTTCTTCCATCATAATTGACCATTTATCATGTCTCAACCAACCATTAATCTTTCTCAAGTTCATCTCATGCTCATAAATATTCATAACCATCTCATATTCATATAACCGAAACCAAACTCATTGTCAAGACTTAAACAGTCCCGAAACAAATCCCAATGACCATACAATAACCATACCGAATAACCATCCCAAGTTTTCCCTCTAATCATGTGAGTTGGCCAGGTGCTTGTGACCGGAAGCCCGGCTATCATGATAGTTTTACACTCTGCAGGGTGGCACCACATTACCCACAAGTTCGTGATTTCGTCACCCGTCGGCAACTGCAGAACCTCCATTATACCAGTACCCAACCGTCGGTGTATGGCCAAGAGATCACAAAATAGCCTTTACAAAGGGGCTACTAGCTGTATGGACTCACTGAGGTTTCACTGGCAAGCTCGAATCACCATTCTCTCACCCACGGGCCCCCTCTTGTGCCATGCAGTTCCCAGGACAGTCCCTCTCGACTCCCATTCCCCGTGCCATCCACGGTCCATAACAAGCTAGAAACACACCTAATTAGTCAGCTAAGACCCACCCATATTTGGCCTTGTGGTGGCACTGTTTTCCTGGCATGTGCTGGTATGAACCGGTCCTTAGATCTACGGCAAGTAAACCACCATCTCGTTCAGCAACATCCACGAACCAAGATTGCCTAGATCTCCCCCGATTCCATGCTCATTAACATCATCAAGTTCTCATCATCATTATTCATATGAGTGCAGTAGCTAACCATGTTTTAATTCAGCTTCCCGTATCCCGTGGATTAAGCGAAGCAAAAAGGAAAAACGACCATACCCGACTCATCAACTTTCACGGCGACAAGGATGGTTAACAAAACTAGTAAACTCCTATAAAAGGGTGTCCCATCAAGTTGACTCAAGCATATGAGTTTTCGCAAACAAAACAGTTTCAAAACATGGGATCGATATGGTCAAGGGGCACTTGCCTTGCTCCCGTGGCTCATGTTGCTCAAGCGTCTCGAAGTCTTGGTGCTGTAGTTCTTCGTAGATGGCTTCCTGAGCTTGTCATTCTACTCACGACCACGCATATACAAAATTTACAACAATCAAACATCATGCACAAACTTTACTCAAGATGCAATGATGTAGATGAATGCCATTCCTATGGTGCTGTTTTATTAAACCAGTTTGTACGTGTTCTTGCATGTATTAATGGGCTTTCATGGGGTTTTATGATGAACAAGGGTGTAGGGATCAAGTCTGGACGTGATGATGATCTTGACTCAAGATCTAGATCAATCCCATCGTCAAAAACCGATCAGAACGTGATCTGTCCACACGAAAAAGTTTCGGTTCAAAGGGAGTGAAGAAGAGCGACGACGTCGTAAGATGGGTAACGAAAACCTACCTCACTTCCCTTTGTGGCAGGGTCTTCCTCCTAGCAATGGCAGCAGTGGGGGCTCACCGGCGACTGAACTCCGGCGAGGTGGGGCGGTTTAACTCGGCGAGTTGGGGGCTAGGGCCTCCAAGTCGTCGACTTGGGAGGAAGAAAAAAAAAGGGTTTATGGCCAAAAGGGGGTTTTAGGTTCTATTTATAAAGGGAAAAAGAGGAGTCCTACTCCAATTGGAGCTCAATTGAGAGTCCTACTCAATTTTGGATTTCAACAAACTTATCTTTTCAGTTAGGTGTGGCAGCAATGTGGGGAAAATTTGGGGAAATTGTGTCGGTATCCTCAGTATCGGGTACCTCCGCGTTCAGTAGAAAAACCGCCTAGGGACCTCGCCCCTTCTGCAGGGATGAGCTCTGAAAGCACCACGTGCCCAGCGGGGCCGGGCCACCCTTCTCCTCAGAGGCGAGCTCCGGGCCTGCCACGCGGCCAACGGAGCCGAGCCTCGCCCCCTCCGTAGGGACGAGCTCCGAGGGCGCCATGTGTCCAACGGTGCCGGACCTCCCCTCTCCTCAGAGGCGAGCTCTAAGGGCGCCACGTGTTCAGCGGTGCCGGAGCTCCCCTCTCCTCAGAGGCGAGCTCCGAGGGCGCCACGGTTCCAGCGGTGCCGGACCTCCCCTATCCTTAGAGGCGAGCTCTGAGGGTGCCACGTGTCCAGCGGGGCCGGGAAAAGTGTCGACAGCGCACTTCGGCAAATTGGAATTGGCTCATTTCAGCTATCTTTTTCCCATTCCCCACCATTTTTATGATTCTTTCTCCATTTCTATGGTTCCTTCCTCCATTTCTACTTCTTTTATAATGTTTCTCTATATGAAAAATGTATGCAATGCAGGGAAATGAATTTGAGGGTGTTACAAAGAACCACTTTGCTTGAGTGACTCAACTTGCGCCTCAAGAATCTTGTTAACTTTGGTTAAGTTAGCAAGTTCGTCCTTGAGTGCAGTGTTTGAGTCTTTTAGCTTCAAACAAGTCTCCTTGCCTAACTCAAGCTCAAGTGATTCGCTTCGCTCCCTTTCAATCTCAAGAAACCCCTCAATCTTATGATATTTCCCCTTTTGTAGAATCATATCTTCTTGGCGATTGACTAGATCCTCCTTATCAACTATCTCATCCATTAGAATTTTCATTTTAGCTATAGTGTTTTTATCTAAACCTCTAAGTATGTCTTCATCATCGCTAGAATTATCAGTATCACTAGTAAAAGAATGCAAGGAGGGAATTTTGGTTTTAACCTTTATTTTTCCTTCCTTGGCCATTAGGCATGTGTGGTTGGTGTCCTTCCATGCTCCCATGATTGGGAATAGGGTATACTTCATGGTAGGCTTCTTGATAGCTATGGTGGCCATCTCCTCTTCTTCTTCAGATGAGGACTCATCATTGGAGTCCCATTCCTTCCCTAGAAGAGCTTGGCCATATTGCTTCTTTTTCTTGAATATTTTCTTTTGTTGAGGCTTGTTGTCTTTACTCTTTCTCTTATTGTCTTCATGTGGACAATCATCCATGAAATGATCATATTTTCCACAATTGTAGCATGCGCGCCTCGTCTTGGATCTTTGCTTGTCCTTGTATCTTCTTTCATTTGAGTTTCCACCCTTTTTTCTTCTCATCATTTTCTTGAAGTTTTTGATGAACAGGATCATGTCTTCTTCATCGATGTCAGTGCCATCATCATCACCATCATCGTCCTCAAGAGATTCTGGAGATTCTTTTGATGTTGGCTTGCATGTTGCCTTTAGTGTAACTCCTTTCTTCTTTGCCGAGGTGAGGTCGGCAAGTTCCTTGACATGCTTGGCTTCCTTCTCCATCATTTTAAAGTTGATGATCTTGCCAAGAATCTCGTCTGGGGTCATTTTGTGAAACCCGGGAATTTCTCTGATCATGGAGCGGAGTGTCAAGTTCCGAGGCATGAATGCCCTAAGAATTAACTTGACCACCTCATGATCCGTCCATTTTTTGCTACCATAGGCTCGGACCTTGTTGATGAGAGACTTCAGTCTATTGTACATATCTTGAGGTGATTCTCCTTCTTCGACAGCAAACCTTCTCAATTCACCTTCTATCATTTCAGTCTTGGCTTCACGCACATGATTATCACCTTCATGTGCGGTTCTGAGAGTGTCCCATATTTCTTTAGCAATTTCGAGTCCATCCACCTTGGTGAACTCGTCTTGCCTCAATGATGAGGTGATTACTGCTGTGGCTTGAGCATTCCGATGAATAGCTTGTTCTTGATCCAGGGTTAGCTCTTCATCATCATCAAGTACATCTAAGCCTGTACACACTATATGCCAAAGACTGGGGTTAAGAGATATAAGGTGCATTTTCATGTTTTGTTTCCACATTGTATAATCAGTTTCATTAAAGTGAGGTGGTTTGCCTAATGGAATTGACAAATAATGATTATTTGAATTTAATCGCTCATAATTAAAAGGATATCGGGAGTAGTCTTTGTGACTACCACCTTTTTGCTTCTTGTCTTTGATTTTCTTCCCGTTGGGGGAGAGTGCCTCCTTCCGCATAAACGCCTTTAGTTGGAGCATCTCCTCATCACCATCCTCGCAGTCCTGGATGGCATTCAGGAGCTTCTCCAACTTTTGGTTCCCTTCTTCCCCACCATTTTCATAATGGAAGCCCTTGGATTCACCCTTGATTTCCGTCATCGTCTCTTCGAGCGGTGAATCTCTTTTGAAGAGTTTGGCTCTGATACCAATTGAATGTAGCCTAGAGGGGAGGTGAATAGGTTTTTTGAATTTTTAGACGGTTTCCTGAAACACTTAGCAGATTGATTAATTCCAGGTGAGCCGGACTAGTCCGGTATGGTGCGGACTAGTCCGGTATGATCGTAATTAATAGATCAAAGAGAGACTTGTTCCTACTTCAGGTATTTGTTCAGCGAAAAATAAATACTTATTTAAGTATAGTGAAGTAAGAAACAATAACTCTCAATTTTAATACTAATGTGAATGTGAAACAAATAATGACTAACACCCTTAATTAGCAATTAAAGGACAATCAAGAAGACACAAGACAAGGCTTTATTCTGAGGTTCGATTCCACCCAGGAATCTACGTCCATGTTGAGGAGTCCACCAAGGACCGGGTATTCACCAACCCTTCCCTCGTTGAATCGCCACAAAGGCCGATTCAATTCCACTATCCACACACAGGGGTAAACAATTGTGCGTGGGGCGTTCTCACAATCTGAGAGCTCCCACAAGATTACAGCGAATAATTCTTCCTCCCACACACACAAACAAACAACAACGATCAGCTAATGTGTGAGAGAAGACAAACCAAGAGCTCAATGTCGAGAAGAACGACTCTCTCCTTGATCCAATCTCTAATCCTCAAAGACTTAATCTTTCTCGGCTTAGAATGAGTGGAGAGAAGCAGTTTTTGTGCTCTTGGGGCGTGCGGTGGCGTTGGGAATCGTGTCTTGTGTTTGTGTGGTCGTGCACCTCTATTTATATAAGGTTTCCAAAAACCCTGACGGCCGGACAAGTCCGCTATGTTCACCGGACTAGTCCGATGTGCCGTGTACAATTTTCATGTTGCATGCGGCACAGTGGAAATCCTAATTTGATGTGTTTACAGAAAGTTGAATGGACTAGTCCAGTCCAAGAGCATACTAGTCCGGTGTAAGGTGAATGCTGGTTCCACAGAGTTGAACGGACTAGTCCGGTTTTGGAGCGGACTAGTCCGGTGCAAAGTGAATGTTGGTTCCAAAGAGTTGATCGAACTAGTCCGGTTTCTGAGCCGACTAGTCCGGTGCAAGGTGAATGTTGGTTCCAGAGAGTTGATCGGACTAGTCCGGTTTCTGAGCGGACTAGTCCGGTGCACTGTGTTGTGAGGCAACAGAAAGTTGAACAAATTAGTCCGGTTTCTGAGCCGACTAGTCCGGTGCACGTGTTGTGAGGCAACAGAAAGTTTAACGGACTAGTCCAGTTTCTGGGCCGACTGGTCCGGTGCACGTGTTGTGAGTGATTGGGATATGTTTTAATCTCTTACCCCTATGCAAGGATTTTGAGCTCTTGAGATGTATCTCTCACACACATCCTATATAGGTATGTATACATTTTTCTTGGCTCATGAAACTGTTCTTTTCCTTTTTTCTTCATCACTTGATTTTTCACCTTTTTGAGTGCACCACTTCTACCTTACACGAGTTAATCTGCATTCATCTCAACAAGTTCATTAGGATCTCAATTCATTTGTCATCAATCGTCCAAAACCTAGAAGGGAATACCTAGATGCACTTTCATGCTTTCTTAACCAATCCATTCCAAGTATTATGTCAATCCCTTGGGAATCCAAGACAATAAGGTTGGCAAGAAAGTCTACCCCCTTTATTTTAAGGCTTACTTTTGGACATACTATATTAGTCCTCATCTCTCCACCGGGAGAATTAACCAACATAGTTTGTTTCATGTGTGATATGGGCAGGTTATACATGGAAACACACTTGGATGAGATGAATGAATGCGATGCTCTGGAATCAAATAAAACAGTGGCTGGGTTGGGGTTGGCAAGAAACATACCAATCACGACGTCCTCAGCTTGTTGTGCTTCCTCAGCGGAGACATGATTCATGTTGCCACGAGCGTAGTTCTGCTGCCCATGGTTACCTTGATTAGCTCCTTCGTTCGGCCGTGGGTTCTGTTTCGGTACATTGCTTGGCTGTCCAAGGCCTTTCTTCGCGCACTGACTTGCAAAGTGTCCCGCCTCTCCGCATGAAAAACATGCTTTGTTGCCCATAACAGCAGGAATGTTGGGGCGAGGCTGTTTTGAGCATAAGCGCCCATGTTGGGACGGGGCGGAGGAGGCAAAGACATACGAGGTGCTTGCATAACGGGACGTTGCTGCGGTGGCTTATTAGGGCGAGGTGGATTTGCAGGGCGTAAAGTAGAAGCGGACGATCCATATTATGGTGCAGCTGGTGGCGTAAAGTGGGGACGTACGTTGCTCCCTTGTGGCTGTCCTTGATATGGCATATTCCTCTTGCCCTCTTGCTCGATCTCATGGATCTTGCTCTCAACCACTATAGCTTTGTCAATGAGCTTCTGGAAGTTCGCATAATCATTATTGAGCAGCTGAACTTGGATCTCATTGTTCAATTCTCTCATGAACAAGTATTGCTTTCTTTTATCCGAGTTGACATCTTCTGGAGCATACCTTGACAGCTGCATGAACTTGTTGAGGTACTCATTCACGCTCTTCCTTCCTTTGCGGGGACCTTCAAACTCTTGCCTTTTAAGCATCATGACTCCTGCAGGGACATAGTGAGAGCGGAAACTCTCCTTGAATTCAGCCCAAGTGATAGTCTCCTGGTCGACATGAGCATTGCAAAGAGCGTCCCACCAATCAGCGGCTGCTCCCATGAGTTGGTGCGATGTGAAGAGAACTTTCTCCCAATCATTGCACTGAACAATAGCAAGCTTCTTTTCCATAGACTTCATCCAATCATCAGCCTCCATAGGATCACTGTCTTGTGCAAAAGTAGGCGGCCTAGTCCTCATGAACTCTCCCAGTCTGTTGTGAGCCGGCAGTGGTGGCAGTGGCGGTGGTGCAGGAACGGGGGTAGGATTGTTTTTGTTAGCCTGCAGCTGACCCAACGTTTGTATCATCATTTGCATGAGCTGGTTCTGCATAGCAATCAACCGTTCAAGGTTGGGGGTTGGCATTTTCAGGAACTTCAACATTGCCATCCTCCTGTGGTTCATTGTTGCCACGAGCGTTCCTCCTTTGACGGTTGGAGTTTTCCCTCACCATCTGTGAGAGAGAGTAGAGTAGAATAGAAAATTGAAGTTTAGATTGATCCCCCCAACTATATGCATAAAGGTGTATGAACTAAGTATCTTCTTTTATTAATTTCAGCCTATATGAGAATGTGAACACGTGCCGAAGCATCTCACATCTCTCCACTATGTGTGGATGTAGACATTCACTGAAGCATCTCACAACTCACATCAGCACACAAACCAAGCAATCATCACCAAAATTTCAGCATACTACTCTTATTTGACTCACGGCGATCTAAACGTTCCTATTACAGCTTTATTCAATGGAAACCTAAACTTAATCATGAGAACCGGCGCTGTTCTTGCCGTTTGACGGGGGTGGTCCATACATGGGCACACACCATGGTGAGTCGGCTGTCCATGTAGGGATAGATGACGCTGGTGCTCCATTTGTTCCCGCGTTGGCACGAGTCTCCTCTTGTTTCTCCAGCAAATACAGCTTCTTGCGGAGGTAACGGATCTCTTCTTGTGTGCTTGCATAGAGGTTTCCAAACTCCATGAGCAACCTCTGAAACTTGTCAGCATCTTGTGGGTTGGAAAGAGCTCCTACATGGGGTCCAATGATCTCCCTTGTACCACTCTTCCGATACGGGTGCAGCTCAAAAGTGGGGTCCTCAAGCTGCTCACGGAAGGCGTAGCACAGTCCGGTGAGTGCATCCCATGCAGCATCATTGATAGCTTCTGCCCTTGTAGCTCTCCATGTGGGTGCAAAGTGCCGAGTGACAACCCTACCGTTAGATAGGATGGTTACTTCAGCCTTCCACTCTTCATGTCCGAGACGAGGGGCTTTCTTTAGAAGATATTCTGGGTATAAGCTGCAGCAATCTAGAAATTCTTTCAGCTCCTTGGATATGTGTCCTCCTTCCATTCTGTCAGACCGAAATTCTTGAACTGAATGGTTGGCCCGTTCATCACCTTCATTATAGGTCTCAGCAAGGGGTGGCTCCTCTTCGGATTCATCTCCTCCCGACATAGCTTCATGAGGCTCCACGGGGTGTAATCCCGCGTGAAATTCCTCCTGAGGTGCGTACCAATGTCGTTCTTGTGGATCATCCTCCATATCGTCTTCGAATGGTTCGACCTCTTCCGGATCTTCTTCCTCATGCATAGAGCTATTGACATCCTCTTCATAATGAGGTTCCATCTTCACCTCCTCCCAATATGGTCCATCGGACACCACAATGGGGTTAAGTGCACTCCCACGTGGTGGTGGACGAGTCCTTATGCGTGCTGTGCTCCTGATCACCGGCATACATAAATAGGACATGAGAATCTTTAGAGAAGAAGAAAATACTCCAAAACTTCAGAAGCTATTAATCAAGAAAGCAAAAGTGTGGCTATCCAAAAGAAGAGAAAATGAGGGGCTGAAAATAGCACTTTGCGGTGGCTGAATTGACAAGTAAAGTGCAGCAGCAAGCAATTTTTGAAAATAGCAGTTTAGGGGGGGTGTTCCTATGTGTTTTAGAGTGTCCATTCTACCTAGGCTTGCATCCTACGGCCAACGTGGCTCTGATGCCAATTTCTGACACCCGGTTCCGAAAATAGAACCAAGTGAATACATATGTGTGCCCAGGATGTTCATCACACATACACATGTAATTCACAAACTTAAATTCAGAATATAACCATGTACGACTAGTGTTCAAGTACTTTATTATAATGACTCAATATCTCACTCATAAATATCCAACTTATTCAGCAGCGGAAGACTCTAAACGACAGCGGAAAATCACTAAAGACAGCAGGCTCCAGCTTCAACTCCACAGTCATATTGACGGTAGTGCGCACGCCTAGTACTCCACATGTTCCTCGAAGTACTCATCTCCTGTAGCTGATGTATATGTGGGAATGCAAGGGTGAGTACATGTTGTACTCAGCAAATGCGAGAAAAGTATGACATGTAGCTTACAACAAGGTAGGAAATAAAAATGCTCATTGCAGCAAGCAAATTTTGTTTCATAAACATGGTAAAAACAGCAACTATCTCTAGATGAGTTTAATCCCAACATAACCAAGTAATTCAGCAACATTCTTTCATCATAATTCACCATTTATCATTGCTTCAACCAGCCAATAATCTTGGTCAAGTTCACCTCATACTCATAAATATTCATATCCATCTCATTTTCATATAACCGAAACCAAATTCATTGTCATGACTCAAAACAGTCCCAAAACCAATTCCAATGACCATACCCAAATATCCATCCCATGTTTAGCCTCTAATCATGTAAGTTGGCCAGGTGCTTGTGACCCGAATTTGCTATCATGATAGTTTTACACTCTGCAGAGGTGGCACCACTTTACCCACAAGTTCGTGATTTTGTCACCCGTCGGCGACTAGAAAGAACCTCCATTATACCAGTACACAACCATCAGTGTATGGCCAAGAGATCACAAAATAGCCTTTACAAAGGGGATACTATGATGTACGGACCCACTGAGGTTTCACCTGCAGGCTCGAATCTTCATGCTCCCACCCACGGGCCCCCTCTTGTGCCATGCAGTTCCCAGGGCAGTCCCTCTCGACTCCCATTCCCCGCACCATTCAACGGTCCATAACAAGCTAGCAACACACTTAATTAGTCAGCTAAGCCGCACCCATATTTGGCCTTGTGGTGGCACTGTTTTCCTGGCATGTGCTCGCATGAACCAGTCCTTAGATCTACGGCAAGTAAACCATCATATCATTCAGCAACATCCACGAACCAATCTTGCCTGGATCTCCCCGATTCCATGCTTATTAACATCATCAAGTTCTCATCATCATTATTCATATGAGTGCAGTAGCTAACCATGTTTCAATTCAGCTTCCCGTATCCCGTAAATTAAGCGAAGTAACAAGGAAAACGACCATACCCGACTCATCAACTTTCCCGGCGACAAGGATGGTTAACAAAACTAGTAAACTCCTATAAAAAGGGTGTCCCATCAAGTTGACTCAAGCCTACACGTTTTTTCAAACAAAACAGTTTCAAAACATGGGATCAATATGGTCAAGGGGCACTTGCCTTGCTCCAGTGGTTCTTGTTGCTCAAGCGTCTCGAAATCTTGGTGCTGTAGTTCCTTGTAGACGGCCTCTTGAGATTGTCCTTCTACTCATGACCACACAATACATGATTTACAGAAATCAATCATCATGCACGAACTTTACTCAAGATGCAATAGGGTAGATGAATGCAAATCCTATAGTGCAGTTTTATAGAACCAGTTTGTCCGTGTTGTTGCATGTTTTAATGGGCTTTCATGGGGTTTTATGATGAACAGGGGTGTAGGGATCAAGTGTGGACGTGGTGATGATATTGACACAAGATCTAGATCAATTCCACCGTCAAAAATCGATCAAAACACGATTTGTCCACACGCAAAAGTTTCTGCTCGAAGGGGGCAAAGAAAGCGAAACAGCGGCGACGTCGTAAGATGGGTAATGAAGACCTACGTCACTTCCTCCCTGTGGAAGGGCCTTCCTCCTAGCAACGGCAGCAGAGGGGAATTTTTTCTATAGAAAATTATGGTAGGGCAGATCGTCGGGCTTCTCCTTCGGCGACGGCGAGGCGTGACGGGGCTCGTCGGCGGGTCTCGATGGTGGGGCTCGACGGTGGGGCTCGACGACGGGGCTTGTCGGCGGGACTCACCGGATACCAAACTCCGGCAGGGGGGTGGCCAACTCGGTGAGTTAGGGGGGGCAGGGCCAACTCGGCGACTTTTGTGGCGGACCGGGGTCCGCTCCTCCAGGATCGCAGAGGGTGGTGCCGCGCGATGCGACACCCGACAGCACACGTCATAAGAACACATTACATTACATGGGAAAAACAAACTGAACTGTACAAAAAGGTACAACGTCAGTTACAAACTAGTATTTATTTTACACAGCGGAAGTTTCTTTTGTACAACTACGCCCGCCTATCTAGCAAAAGTCGGTTGCCCAGCCCTAGGGCAACCCACACTAGCTGCACGTCTCAGCTCAGCGCGGCGTGTATGGCTCCCACTCAGCCGTGGTCCCCGACGGAGGGTAACCCTCGCCGGTGGACTTGTACCCCGAGTCCGTGGGTGGCTCCTCACCTGAAAAACACTTAAGCAGCAACCGTGAGCACGAAGGCTCAGCAAGGCTTAACCGACTCACCTAAGCATGGAACTCTACATGAGGGGTACAATGGACATAGGATAGTAACATATCAGCAAAAGGACACGCCTACAAGTTCATCCTTAGTTCATCTTTTAGCAACAAGTTAACAGTTCATGAAATCTGAAATTTAGTAAGCAGTATTTGGTGCACACATGTAGCAATATAATTATATCAACCAGCAATATTAAATCAACATGTTTCATCCATTAATCTACGTCACGAATCAGTGACCAAGTGGTACTCTTCACCGCGAGGGACGGCGAATCGACTCGATATACACCTGCAGGGAAACCCAAAGAGCACGTCACGTACGCCCACCCGTGGAGCTGCACGGAACACTCACTCGATGTCGTACGGGACAACCTTTCACCCAACAGCCCAAACGTCGAACCGGTCGCACCGAAACGAGCAGGAGGTTCCCCACACGGAGCATCTCTCTATGCCCGTTGGCAGATTTCCACCTTGCTGCCCTCAGCCTACGCCTATAAATCGGTGCGTTATGCCTCGACGCCCGGAGGTTTAGGCTACATCGGTTTATCGGGGCCCATATATCCGATATGCCTTCGGTACGTTCAAACTTGATCAGCGTGGGCCGCACACGGATCGGTCCTCAATCGACACGGACAGGGCTGCGCACACAAGACTCCCTCTTGCTGCGCCCTAGTCCCCGCCTAGTCTCATTTTCATTACTAAAGTGATCTCACATCACTCAACCGAACACGCGTGTCCCCAGCCTATCTCGCGAGTAGATTCCAACTACTCGACTTGTACCGAAGTCCTATGACTAATTAAGCATAGCCTGTCTACTCGAGGTCTTAGACACTACCCTCACTCTTTTAGGAACCTTTGGTTATGCAAGTGGGGTTTCATTCATCCTATACCTAATGCACATACATACTTCATATGACACATGTAAACAAAGGAAAAAATTATAAAAAGGTTAATGCAAACCGGGGCTTGCCTTGTTGCTGCTGGTCAGTAGTTAGTTCTTCGTCCGGAAAAAGGAAATCCAGCACTTCCGGAGTCTCTTCTTCAGTGACTACACGTTTATGAAATACTACATGTAAATTTAAATGCAATGTGTGAACTTAAATACATAATTGCTAATAACTCTAGCTAGCCCTCCCCTTGGGTTCTGAAATTTCTATGGTGGATTGGTAGGGTCCTAACCAGAGTTGTGACCAAGTTTCATTTGAGACAAAGTTCAATTGAACCTTGTACAAATAAAAGCCTCCTTGGTCAATAATTGAGCCTCTAAGAAATTCCATAGTTTTTCATGGCTCCCACCATTACTTTCTGGAAACTAGAATTTAGGATGGTTCTAATAGAGTTGGTTTCATGTCATTTGAAGAATTCTACAGAAAGTTATGTCCTAATTAAGATTGGAGAAAATCTGAAAAATGTTTCGGTACATTTTTCTATTTTCTCTGGGCAGTTCCCTTAATCACCCAATTAGGGTAACTAAATGAACTTGGATGAGTCTGAAAACTTTACTGGGAGTCAGGGATTTTCCAATGAACCTTTCAGCCAAATTTCAGAATTTTTCATAAAGTAGTTCTCCAGATCAAATTCCCAACAGTTTAAACTTTAGGGATTTAATTCTGGAAAACTATTCACTTTCATGAGCTGAATTTGGTATTGCTGGAAAGTGCTCAGAGAGCTGAATCCAACAAAATTTGGTTCACCCGATTTGGAGCTTTCTAGCCAAAGTTATGAGGATTTGAAGTTTAGAAGAATTCTGAAAATCGGGGGAAAAGTTTAAACTTTCGGGGCCCACGGGGACACGTGTCGAGCGCGGAGGTGTCCGGCACACCGGAGATACCACACGTGTCGAGCGCGGAGGTGTCCGGCACACCGGAGCTCACAGGGTGTTTGCGCGCCAGCACAGCCGATCCCTGGCCACACCCGATCCCGATTTAAATTCTTCAGCCGCTGACACGTGGGTCAGCCGGCTTCGTCTTCCTCCCGCCGTTCTCTCGCGCCTGCGCCGCCGACCTCGCCGGAGCAGACTCGGAGCTCGCCGGCTCGCCGCTGCCGGACCTCCTATGGTCTGAAACTTGCCGCCAGGGGGTTGTCGACGTCGAGGAACACGTCGGGGGTGACAGGTCGGGCTGGGGGTGACCGGAAATAGCTCGGCGACGTGCCGCGGCCTCGGTTGAGGTTCGACACCGTCGACCATGGTTTCTAAACCCGCCAACACCTCGAACAAACAGCCCTACAGCATCAGTGTACCTCTAGGAAGCTCGACAAGGTGTCAAAAGGGTTCAGGGATGGCGGCAAGTCAGTCGGCACCGTGTGACCGATCGTGCCCGCCATGACCGCCCTCGATCGAGCTCGAAATTCGTCACTCCTAGACAGTTTCACGCTACGGATGCAGAAAAGAACTTGATCGCCGGCTTGTTCAGCGTCTATGTGCAAGATTTGATAACCTCCGAAAGATCATAGAGCGAGAATTTAAAGAAACCGTACCGGAAGCTCGGTTTACGGTCGCCGGAGCAAAAACTGGAAATTCTCTGCGGATTCTTCACGGTTGGCTTCCAAACTTGGAGGAGAGCAGCACGGTGGTCGCGCGCTCCTGTTGCCTCTCTCGCTGGACCGTGAAAACGCCTGTGGAACGCTGCCCACGGGCGCCTGACTCTCGGCTGAGGCTAGGTCGCCGCGGTGGTGATCGTCTTCGGGCAAAGGAGGTCGGAGCTCGAGGTTTCTGGCGTTGGAGAGGTGGAGTGCGAGCTCAGGTGGCTGTCTAGCAGCTCAGGGACGAAGGAGGAGATGGTTTTGCTGGTTTTCCCGATTGAGCAGAGAGCTGCGGCGAGAAACAATGCCGCTGCTCGGGTTTGCCCGCGAGAAGATAAAGCCGGCCGACTCCTGCTCGGCTGAGGCGGTGCCGGTCGCATGGGGGCGCGAGCCAGCCGCCCTGGGCGCCAGCGCGCGGAGAGGAAAGCAGCTGGTGGCGCCGGTAGCTGCTCGGTGGCACAGCCGACAGCTGCTCGGTGGAATTTCCCACCGAGACTCTGACTTTGGGTGCAAGTTTCTCCTTCTTCCCTCTATGACACGTGGGTCCCACCCGGGGTTTTAACCTCTGAAATTTACTCCTAATCACTGTTATAAACAGTGAGCCCCATAATACCCCTGGTGATTCAAATTATTCACCCCTGAGCCATTTGAATTGAATAGAATTCAAATTGGGTTCGGTTTGAGTGAATTTCAGCACAAGTTCAGTTTTTGAATTCAAAAAAAAAAGTTTGAATTCGTCCCACTTAGCTCATGTCAAGATCAACTCCAAATGGAGTGAAAATTGGTGTGTGAGCTCACAAAAATGTGCTGAATAAGAATATGCCTCCCACTTTTAAATTCATGGGACAAAAACAGTTTGAATTTGAATGTGGTTTCAAACTGCCCTCTTTCTATCTATACCCAAAATGACCTCAAAAAGGTTTTGAATTTGGGTGAAACTTGGCATGGACATCCTTAGCAATGTGTAGGAGTTTTCATAAGTCCAGCCCACCTATATCACCTGTGGGAAATACCACTTTTGCCATATGTGAGTTTGTTCTCTAATGAGCATGTTGATGGTGGTTACATGCTCTTCATTTGTGTTCATCATCTTTCCTCAAATGAGGTGTGTGGTGTGGTGATGAACACTTCAAATGTGTGCCAAAACTGAGGCCCTTACATTCCTCAACCCTTAAAAGAATCTCGTCCCGAGATTACAAAAGAAGAGACAGCGATGTAGTAAGGACTTACCCGTGTTGAGAAGCCATGAACTCCGGGTAATTTGAGCGAAGGAATTCCTCGCTCTCCCACGTCACATCTTCCACGGTGTGGTTACTCCAGAGGATCTTGTAGAACCACAACGTTCTGCTACGCGTGGTTCGGGCTTTCTCATCAAGAATTTCCACCGGATACTCATCATATGTTAAATCCGGTTTCAGCTCGCTGATGTCTTCAGTAGGAACAGCAGCTGTATGCTTCAAACATTTTCGCAGTTGCGACACATGGAAAACATCATGGACACCAGCCAGGGATGCCGGTAGCTCCAATCGATACGCTGCTGGTCCACACTTCTCGGTGATAGCATAGGGTCCAATGAAACGGGGAGCGAGCTTCCCCTTCACACCGAACCGGTGCACGCCCTTCATCGGAGACACGCGGAGGTACACGTATTCACTGACGTCGAAGTGCAACGGTCTACGCCTCTTATCAGCGTAGCTCTTCTGCCGGAATTGAGCGGCCTTCAAATTGGCTTGAATTGTCCGAACGCGCTCCTCGGCGTCGTTCACCACATCAACCCCGAATGTGACCCTTTCACCAGACTCGCACCAATTTAATGGGGTGCGGCATTTACGACCGTAGAGAGCTTTGTAAGGTGCCATTTTGATACTCGCCTGATAGCTGTTGTTGTACGAGAATTCCTCCAATGGTAGGTGATCGTCCCAGTTACTACCATGGTGGATGGCACATGCTCTCAACATGTCTTCCAGGACTTGATTCACCCTCTCTGTCTGGCCATCTGTCTGAGGGTGGTAGGCGGAGCTCCTAATCAGTTTAGTACCCAAAGCAGCGTGCAACTGCTCCCAAAAGCGAGATACAAACAATGCACCTCGGTCTGAGACTATGGTCTTGGGTACACCATGCAGGCATAGAATCCTGGCAATGTATAACTCCGCATATCGGTTGGCATGGAAATGTGTATGCACGGGAATGAAGTGAGCTGACTTGGTCAGTCGGTCAACGGTCACCCATATGGAATCATGTTTGTTGGACGTTAAGGGTAATCCCACAATGAAATCCATGCTCACATCTTCCCATTTCCATGCTGGAATTTTCAGAGGTTGCAGCAGCCCTGATTTCCTCATATGATCAGCCTTCACTCGTCTACACGTATCACACTCGGATACGTACTTAGCTACCTCCCGCTTCATCCGTGTCCACCAAAATTTCTTTTTCAAATCTTGGTACATTTTGTTGCTGCCCGGATGAATGGAGTACTTGGACAAGTGAGCTTCATTGAGGATCTTCTTTCTCAACTTCATATCCCGGGGTACGACTATGCGGTCATTGAACCACAGCGTCCCCTCATCATCTTTCCGGAAACATTTGATCTCCCCATTGTCAATCCATCTCCGGAGATGTGTCATGCCTTTATCATTTTTCTGGGCTGCAATGATGTCCTCCCTAATAGTAGGGATGAGGGCAAGGTTGTACAGTGATCCATACGGAACCAAGTATAAACTTGGCTCTTCCTCCTCCACCGGTGTAATGGTGAGGTGATGGACATGTGATTTCCGACTCAACGCGTCGGCAACCACATTCGCCTTGCCGGGGTGGTAGTGGATCTCAATTTCATAGTCTTTGATTAATTCTAGCCACCTCCGTTGCCTCATGTTCAGCTCCTTCTGGGTGAAAATGTATTTTAAGCTCTTGTGGTCAGTGTAGAGATGCACCAGATTCCCCAGGAGATAGTGCCTCCACATTTTCGGCGCCAAAACCACTGCAGCAAGCTCAAGATCATGAGTTGGATAATGCTGCTCATGGTTCCGAAGTTGGCGTGAGCCATATGCGACCACACGTCCTTCCTGCATCAACACACAGCCTAGCCCGATACCAGACGTGTCACAATACACGTCGAAGGGCTTTGTTGTATCCGGCTGAGCTAATACCGGGGCTGTTGTGAGATGCTTCACCAATGCTTGGAACGCTCCTTCACATGCCGTGTTCCAAACATACTTCGTCCCTTTCTTCAGCAATTCTGTCATCGGTTTAGCGAGCTTGGAGAAGCTTGGAATGAATCTCCTATTGTATCCCGCTAACCCGAGGAAGCTTCTGACTTCATGAACTGAAGTGGGAGCTTTCCATTTCAGCACTTGCTCTATTTTGCTTGGGTCAACCGCAATGCCTTCAGCTGAGATGATGTCCCAAGAATGGCACTTGGCTGTTCCAAAACTCGCATTTACTGAACTTGGCGTAGAGCTTGTGGTCTCGCAATCGTTGAAGAACGATCCGCAAGTGTTCGGCATGTTCGGCTTCTGTCTTGGAGTAAACCAAGATATCGTCGATGAACACTACCACGAACTTGTCCAGCTCCGGCATGAACACCGAGTTCATGAGATACATGAGATGGGCTGGAGCATTTGTGAGACCAAATGACATGAAGAGATATTCATATAATCCGTATCTTGTCGAGAAGGCCGTCCTCGGGATATCCTCCGCCCGGATCTTTATCTGATGATATCCAGAGCGAAGGTCCATCTTGGAGAACACACTTGCCCCCACAAGTTGATCAAACAATATGTCAATACGGGGCAGTGGGTACTTATTCTTGATGGTGACGGCGTTGAGCGGCCGGTAATCCACACACAGCCGTAGGGTTTCATCCTTCTTCTTTACAAACAGCGCCGAGCATCCCCAAGGCGAGGAACTTGGCCTAATGAAACCCTTGCTCAACAGATCATTGAGCTGTTCTTTCAGTTCAGCCAGCTCATTTGGAGCCATTTTGTATGGTCTCCGTGATACGGGCGTAGTCCCGGGTGCAAGTTCAATCTTGAACTCGACGTCCCGCTCAGGTGGCATGCCGGGAAGATCATCCGGGAACACGTCGGGATACTCCCGGACTACGGGGATGTCTTCTAACTTGAGAGCTTCAGTATCATGGATCACTGAAACTTCCTGGACTGGATTATCTAATAGGAGGGACTGCAGACGGTGTAATGGGGAGTTGAGGTGAACCGTCCGTGATGGGGTTTCCAGGACAGCGCCATGGTAGCTTAGCCATGACATTCCTAAGATTGCATCAATCTTTTGCCCCCCTAAGATAATCATAGTGGTGGGATATATCTTCCCACCTAAGCACAATGGTGCTTTTGGAACCATCATAGTTGCTGAAATCTTTCCTCCCGGTGAGCGGATCATATAAGAACACTCGGTTGGAGAGGCTTCCAGCTGATGCTTAACCACGCACGATGTACTTATAAAGTTTTGGGTTGCACCAGAATCAAAAAGTATGACGATGGCTTGATGGTTGAGAGTAAACGTACCCGCCAGTACGTTGTCTCCCTCTGGGGCGTCCTCATTGTCGAGGTTGCGGACACCCCCAGTCCGCTGACCAACCTTCTTCACCGGAGGTCGGCCTCGAGCACCGCCCTGGAACTGGGCTTGCCCGCTGCTCTGCTGCCCCTGGGGACAGTCCTTCGTGAAATGGCCCGCCTGTCCACACGTGAAGCAGGTGAAACGGGGCGGTCCCCCGCTGATCGGTGGACGGAATCCCGGGGCGCGTTGTGGCGGTGGAAACGCCCGGGGTACCGTCTGCTGCTGCTGCTGCTGCTGTCTTGGTGGTGGCATCGGCGGACGGAACGGGGGTGACTGGAAAGGATGTCCCCCGAACCGTTGAGGTCACGCCGGTGGATGCCACTGCTGCCCGGATGGTGTCCGATACACCATACGGTACTTCTGGGGCGCGCCACCACCGCTGCTAGGTGGAGCGCTGCGCTTCCTCTGCTCAGCTGCTAACTCCCGCCGAGCGTCCTCTTGTATGATTGCGGCATTGACTAGGTCGTTGAATGTGCCGCGGTTCCACTGTACGAGATGGGTCTTCATTTCGGGGTGTAACCCCCGATAGAAGTGCCCCCTCTTTTTCTCCTCGGTGGAGATGTAGTCTGACGCATACTGCGCCAGATGGTTGAAGGCACGGGAGTAGTCATGAGCACTCCTCCCGCCCTGCTTCAGCTCCAAGAATTCTTGGAACTTCCTCTTCATGATTCCGGGAGGAATGTGATAGGCGCGGAATGCCTCCCGGAACTCTTGCCATTCCACGGCATGGCCAGCCGGACGTGAGGCGACATAATTCGCCCACCACGCACCAGCGGCACCGTGGAGTTGCTGCTCTGCGAACAAGGTCTTTTGCCGCTCCGTGCATTGGAGCAGCCCGAACTTGGACTCGATGGTCCGCAGCCAGTTGTCGGCCTCCAGAGGTTCTTCGGCTTCGGTGAACACTGGAGGGTGCGTACTCATGAAATCCGAGTACGACACTTCGCGGGGCTCCCGAGGCCCTCTATCTTGACGTCCCCCGCCTGGGACGTATTCTGCACGATCGTGCGGAGCAGGTCGGTCTGCTCCTCACGACCTCCCACCAATGCCGCTATCACATCCGCTAGAGTAAGCGGAGGCGGCGGTGGTGGCTGCTGCTGCGGGGTGCTGTCGTAGGCCGGTGGCTGGGAGTCATCACCTCCCTGTTGGCTACAGCCACCAACCTCGTGCGTGGTCCTAGTGCGAACCATCTGCAACCATACGACAATGATCATCAGTCCCGCAACATTTTGCATGCCGTCCAATAAGAATAGGCGTAAAAACATAATGACAAAACAACATGCGATACATCTCGTATGTAGATAATGTAATAACTTTGCACAAGCTACACCATTACCAGACCAAACACAAGCTAGTTTAATCCAACTTGATGAACCTCCTATTTGTAAGCTCACCATAACTAGGTTTGGTCACTACGAGGTATTATTATCGCTTTGTCATCACGTAAACGACCCTTAGGGTCCAACACCCTCTCCAGTGAGTTCAACTGTCATTCTTCTGTCAGAATGACCAGTTTCTACCTATTCCAAGTTTTGATCTGGTTCTGAGCATTTTCATGACTCAAGTTAAATACCAAAGTTAAGGTTAACTTCAGTATCTTTCCAACGAGTATTCATTTGCCCCCAGATCAGCTTTGGTTAAAAAGTTATGCTAATTCAAAGTCAGCAGAATTTCTGGAAGAATTTTAACAGCACCTCCCTTGGAAGTGGCTGTTTTCAACCCTGATTTCCATTAAATTCTGTGCTGAAATTTCAGAATCTTTGAATTGCAAAGATGTCACACATCTTCTACTCTTTCTAAGGATGTATTATATGAAAATTTTAAAATTTTCTACTGGGAGTTATGTTTAAAAAACAGAACAGTCCAGAGAGTGTTCCACTCTGTCCTGGTTCTGGACAGTTTACATCCCTCTGGGTTTTTAGGCTATCTCAAGGTGTGTTTCAGCTCTGGAAGTCTACAACAAAGTTGTAGAGTACTTCAATACCTTTCCAGAACTATATAGCACACCTCTCCCGGCTAAAAGACCTGTGAGTTATGCCCTGTTGAAGATCAGCAAACTTGCTGTCCCAAAACAGAGCACTCTATTTTTCAGTCTTTTTGGAACTACACTCCTCACTATCCCATTCTTATACCCAACCAGGGTCCTAAATGTGGAACCTATAGATTTTAATTCCTTGTTATCATTATTTTTCACGCATATGCCTACAATAACTCGGTAGTACGTTCCTCACAAAAGAAAATCCTAACCGGATCATACCGGCATATACGTCTCAAGTGTGGCACTAAATGGTCTCTCGCACACATTTTCTACACGGATACATACGTGGTTAGTACCTGCAGAAGACCACACAATAATAGTGCACTCAATGGTTATTCATTTCAGGCAGTTCCATATTTGAAAGTAAATACAAACGCCCGTATCATTGTCATACGGCCGTCCTTGAGCTAAGTCACGTCTCAAGGCACATGATCGTGTTTCAACACCACACGACGGGGAACCCGAGTAGGTCATGAACGGGTCGTCACGGTTGGGAATGTTATCAACCCAACAGATACCACCTACTGCCCGGCAGGGCACGCCGATGGCAAGCGCTGCATATGTCCTCCTGGGCTATTTCCAGACAAACACACTCTCGCGTTACTGACCACGCGATGGGGTCTCCACTTACTTGCCTAATGCACGCTAGGGATCAGCGTTTCATATGAACTCAGGAACATGAAGAGTCCAAGAGTTTCATATTGACGTCTCACACCAAGCTGTGAGATCAATCCCTGAATCACGTTCCTCGTCAGGGGAGCTAACCGAAATTGAACCGCTTTCGGTGGCGTTCCTTACCATACTTACCAGCGCATAGGTGCGTCGTTACATAATTAAAATTCAGAATTATAACACATAAGTTAGTCCTTGCCACTTTAAGTAACTATGCTAATATAGTCCTTACTTGGGCAACTACCGAATCCTCACCGTAATCCTAAATTTTCCCATATTACAGTCCTTACGTACTGTGCTATCCCCACTGCAGCTCTGATACCAGGCTGTGGCAGACCGGGGTCCGCTCCTCCAGGATCGCAGAGGGTGGTGCCGCGCGATGCGACACCCGACAGCACACGTCATAAGAACACATTACATTACATGGGAAAAACAAACTGAACTGTACAAAAAGGTACAACTTCAGTTACAAACTAGTATTTATTTTACACAGCGGAAGTTTCTTTTGTACAACTCACGCCCGCCTATCTAGCAAAAGTCGGTTGCCCAGCCCTAGGGCAACCCACACTAGCTGCACGTCTCAGCTCAGCGCGGCGTGTACGGCTCCCACTCAGCCGTGGTCCCCGACGGAGGGTAACCCTCGCCGGTGGACTCGTACCCCGAGTCCGTGGGTAGCACCTCACCTGAAAAACACTTAAGCAGCAACCGTGAGCACGAAGGCTCAGCAAGGCTTAACCGACTCACCTAAGCATGAAACTCTACATGAGGGGTACAATGGATATAGGATAGTAACATATCAGCAAAAGGACACGCCTACAAGTTCATCCTTAGTTCATCTTTTAGCAAAAAGTTAACAGTTCATGAAATCTGAAATTTAGTAAGCAGTATTTGGTGGCACACATGTAGCAATATAATTATATCAACCAGCAATATTGAATCAACATGTTTCATCCATTAATCTATGTCACGACTCAGTGAACAAGTGGTACTCTTCACCGCGAGGGACGGCGAATCGACTTGATATACACCTGCAGGGAAACCCAAAGAGCACGTCACGTACGCCCACCCGTGGAGCTGCACGGCACGCTCACTCGATGTCGTACGGGACAACCTTTCACCCAACAGCCCAAGTGTCGAACCGGTCGCACCGAAAAGAGCAGGAGGTTCCCCACATGGAGCATCTCTCTATGCCCGTTGGCAGATTTCCACCTTGCTGCCCTCAGCCTACACCTATAAATCGGTGCGTTATGCCTCGACGCCCGGAGGTTTAGGCTACATCGGTTTATCGGGGCCCATATATCTGATATGCCTTCGGTACGTTCAAACTTGATCAGCGTGGGCCGCACACGGATCGGTCCTCAATCGACACGGACAGGGCTGCGCACACAAGACTCCCTCTTGCTGCACCCTAGCCCCCGCCTAGTCTCATTTTCATTACTAAAGTGATCTCACATCACTCAACCGAACCCGTGTGTCCCCAGCCTATCTCGCGAGTAGATTCCAACTACTCGACTTGTACCGAAGTCCTATGACTCATTAAGCATAGCCTGTCTACTCGAGGTCTTAGACACTACCCTCACTCTTTTAGGAACCTTTGGTTATGCAAGTGGGGTTTCATTCATCCTATACCTAATGCACATACATACTTCATATGACACATGTAAACAAAGGAAAAACTTATAAAAAGGTTAATGCAAACCGGGGCTTGCCTTGTTGCTGCTGGTCAGTAGTTAGTTCTTCGTCCGGAAGAAGGAAATCCAGCACTTCCGGAGTTTCTTCTTCAGTGACTACATGTTTATGAAATACTACATGAAAATTTAAATGCAATGTGTGAAATTAAATACATAATTGCTAATAACTCTAGCTAGCCCTCCACTTGGGTTCTGAAATTTTTATGGTGGATTGGTAGGGTCCTAACCAGAGTTGTGACCAAGTTTCATTTGAAACAAAGTTCAATTGAACCTTGTACAAATAAAAGCCTCCTTGGTCAATAATTGAGCCTCTAAGTAATTCCAGGGTTTGTCATGGCTCCCACCATTACTTTCTGGAAACTAGAATTTAGGATGGTTCTAATAGAGTTGGTTTCATGTCATTTGAAGAATTCTACAGAAAGTTATGTCCTAATTAAGATTGGAGAAAATCTGAAAAATGTTTCGGTACATTTTTCTATTTTCTCTGGGCAGTTCCCTTAATCACCCAATTAGGGTAACTAAATGAACTTGGATGAGTCTGAAAACTTTACTGGGAGTCAGGGATTTTCCAATGAACCTTTCAGCCAAATTTCAGAATTTTTCATAAAGTAGTTCTCCAGATAAAATTCCCAACAATTTAAATTTTAGGGATTTAACTCTGGAAAACTATTCACTTTCATGAGCTGAATTTGGTATTCCTGGAAAGTGCTCAGAGAGCTGAATCCAACAAAATTTGGTTCACCCAATTTGGATCTTTCTAGCCAAAGTTATGAGGATTTGAAGTTTGGAAGAATTCTGAAAATCGGGGGAAAAGTTTAAACTTTCGGGGCCCGCGGGAACACGTGTCGAGCGCGGAGGTGTCCAGCACACCGGATATACCACACGTGTCGAGCGCGGAGGTGTCCGGCACACCGGAGCTCACAGGGTGTTTGCGCGCCAGCACAGCCGATCCCTGGCCACACCCGATCCCGATTTAAATTCTTCAGCCGCTGACACATGGGTCAGCCGGCTTCGTCTTCCTCCCGCCGTTCTCTCGCGCCTGCGCCGCCGACCTCGCCAGAGCAGACTCGGAGCTCGCCGGCTCGCCGCTGACGGACCTCCTATGGTCTGAAACTTTCCGCCAGGGGGTTGTCGACGTCGAGGAACACGTCGGGGGTGACAGGTCAGGCTGGGGGTGACCGGAAATAGCTCGGCGACGTGCCGCGGCCTCGGTTGAGGTTCGACACCGTCGACTGTGGTTTCTAAACCCGCCAACACCTCAAACAAACGGCCCTACAGCATCAGTGTACCTCTAGGAAGCTCGACAAGTGTCAAAAGGGTTCAGGGATGGCGGCAAGTCGGTCGGCACCGTGTGACCGATCGTGCCCGCCATGACCGCCCTCGATCGAGCTCGAAATTCGTCACTCCTAGACAGTTTCACACTACGGATGCAGAAAAGAACTTGATCGCCGGCTAGTCCGAAAGATTATAGAGCGAGAATTTAAAGAAACCGTACCGGAAGCTCGGTTTACGGTCGCCGGAGCAAAAACTGGAAATTCTCTGCGGATTCTTCACGGTTGGCTTCCAAACATAGAGGAGAGCAGCACGGTGGTCGCGCGCTCCTGTTGCCTCTCTCGCTGGACCGTGAAAACGCCTGTGGAACGCTGCCCATGGGCGCCTGACTCTCGGCTGAGGCTAGGTCGCCGCGGTGGTGATCGTCTTCGGGCAAAGGTGGTCGGAGCTCGAGGTTTCTGGCGTTGGAGAGGTGGAGTGCGAGCTCAGGTGGCTGTCTAGCAGCTCAGGGCCGAAGGAGGAGATGGTTTTGCTGGTTTTCCCGATTGAGCAGAGAGCTGCGGCGAGAAACAATGCCGCTGCTCGGGTTTGCCTGCGAGAAGATAAAGCCGGCCAACTCCTGCTCGGCTGAGGCGGTGCCGGTCGCGTGGGGGCGCGAGCCAGCCGCCCTGGGCGCCAGCGCGCGGAGAGGAAAGCAGCTGATGGCGCCGACAGCTGCTCGGTGGCACAGCCGACAGCTGCTCGGTGGAATTTCCCACCGAGACTCTGACTTTGGGTGCAAGTTTCTCCTTCTTCCCTCTATAACATGTGGGTCCCACCCGGGGTTTTAACCTCTGAAATTTACTCCTAATCACTGTTGTAAACAGTGAGCCCCATAATACCCCTGGTGATTCAAATTATTCACCCCTGAGCCATTTGAATTGAATAGAATTCAAATTGGGTTCGGTTTGAGTGAATTTCAGCACAAGTTCAGTTTTTGAATTCAAAAAAAAAGTTTGAATTCGTCCCACTTAGCTCATGTCAAGATCAACTCCAAATGGAGTGAAAATTGGTGTGTGAGCTCACAAAAATGTGCTGAATAAGAATATGCCTCCCACTTTTAAATTCATGGGACAAAAACAGTTTGAATTTGAATGTGGTTTCAAACTGCCCTCTTTCTATCTATACCCAAAATGACCTCAAAAAGGTTTTGAATTTGGGTGAAACTTGGCATGGACATCCTTAGCAATGTGTAGGAGTTTTCATAAGTCCAGCCCACCTATATCACCTGTGGGAAATACCACTTTTGCCATATGTGAGTTTGTTCTCTAATGAGCATGTTGATGGTGGTTACATGCTCTTCATTTGTGTTCATCATCTTTCCTCAAATGAGGTGTGTGGTGTGGTGATGAACACTTCAAATGTGTGCCAAAACTGAGGCCCTTACATTCCTCCCCCTTAAAAGAATCTCGTCCCGAGATTACAAAAGAAGAGACAGTGATGTAGTAGGGATTTACCCGTGTTGAGAAGCCATGAACTCCGGGTAATTTGAGCGAAGGAATTCCTCGCTCTCCCACGTCACTTCTTCCGCGGTGTGGTTACTCCAGAGGATCTTGTAGAACCACAACGTTCTGCTACGCGTGGTTCGGGCTTTCTCATCAAGAATTTCCACCGGATACTCATCATATGTAAAATCCGGTTTCAGCTCGCTGATGTCTTCGGTAGGAACAGCAGCTGTATGCTTCAAACATTTTCGCAGTTGCGACACATGGAAAACATCATGGACACCAGCCAGGGATGCCGGTAGCTCCAATCGATACGCTGCTGGTCCACACCAAGCTGTGAGATCAATCCCTGAACCACGTTCCTCATCAGGTGGAGCTAACCGAAATTGAACCGCTTTCGGTGGCGTTCCTTACCATACTTACCAGAGCGTAGGTACGTCGTTACAATAATTGAAATTCAGAATTATAACACATAAGTTAGTCTTTGCCACTTTAAGTAACTATGCTAGTATAGTCCTTACTTGGGCAGCTACCGAATCCTCACCGTATACCTAAGTTTTCCCCATAATGCAGTCCTTAAGTACTGTGTTATCCCCACTGCAGCTCTGATACCAGGCTGTGGCGGACCCAGAATCCGCTCATCCAGGATCGCAGAGGGTGGTGCCGCGCGATGCGACACCCTACAGCACACATCATAAGAACACAATATATATTACATGGGAAAAACAACTGAACTGTACAAAGTAGTACAAACTCCAGTTACAAATTATTATCTATCTTACACAGCGGAAGTTTCTTTTACACAACTCACGCCCACCTATCTAGCAAAAGTGGTTGCCCAGCCCTAGGGCAACCCACACTAGCTGCACTCTTCAGCTCAGCGCGGCATGTACGGCTCCCACTCAGCCGTGGTCCCCGACGGAGGGTAACCCTCGCTGGTGGACTCGTACTCCGAGTCCGTGGGTGGCTCCTCACCTGAAAAACACTTAAGCAGCAACCGTGAGCACGAAGGCTCAGCAAGGCTTAACCGACTCACCTAAGCATGAAACTCTACATGAGGTGTACAATGACATAGGATAGCAATGTTGCAGCAAATGGACACGCCTACAAGTTCATCCTTAGTTCATCTTTTAGCAACAAGTTAACGGTTCATAAAGTTGAAATTTAGTGAGCGATATTTGGTGGCAAACATGTAGCAATACAAAGTTATATCATATCAGCAATATTGAATCATAACCTTTCATTCATTAGTCTACGTTACGACGCAGTGAACAAGCGGTACTCGTCACCGCGAGGGACGGCGAATCGACTCGATATACACCTGCAGGGAAAACCCAAAGAGCACGTCACATACGCCCACCCGTGGAGCTGCACAGCACGCTCACTCGATGTCGTACGGGACAACCTTTCACCCAACAGCCCAAACGTCGAACCGGTCGCACCGAAACGAGCAGGAGGTTCCCCACACGGAGCATCTCTCTATGCCCGTTGGCAGATTTCCGCCTTGCTGCCCTCAGTCTACACCTATAAATCGGTGCATTATGCCTCGACGCCCGGAGGTTTAGGCTACATCGGTTTATCGGGGCCCATATATCCGATATGCCTTCGGTACGTTCAATACTTGTTCAGCAGGGCCGCACACGGATCGGTCCTCAATCGACATGGGCAGGGATGCGCACACAAGACTTCCTCTTGCTACGCCCTAGCCCCTGCCTAGTCTCATTTTCATTACTAAAGTGATCTCACATCACTCAACCGAACCCGTGTGTCCCAAGCCTATCTCGCGAGTAGATTCCAACTACTCGACTTGTACCGAAGCCCTATGAATCTTTAAGCATAGCCTATCTACTCGAGGTCTTAGACACTACCCTCACTCTTTAAGGAACCTTTGGTTATGCAAGTGGGGTTTCACTCATCCTATACCTAATGCACATACATACTTCATATGATACATGTAAACAAAGGAAAAACTTATAAAAAGGTTAATGCAAACCGGGGCTTGCCTTGTTGCTGCTGGTCAGTAGTTATTTCTTCGTCCGGAAGAAGGAAGTCCAGCACTTCCGGAGTCTCTTCTTCAATGGCTACACGTTGAATATAATACTACATGTAAATCTAAATGCAATGTGTAAACTAGAATACTTATTTACTAATAACTCTAGCTAACCCTACCCTTTGGTTCTGAAATTTTTATGGTGGCTTGGTAGGGTCCTAACCAGAGTCTTGACCAAGTTTCATTTGAAACAAAGTTCATTTGAACCTTGTACAAATAAAAGCCCATTTGGTCAATATTTGAGCCTCTAACTAATTCCAGGGGTTTTCATGGCTCCAACCATTACTTTCTGGAAACTAGACTTTAAGATGGTTTTAGTGGAGTTGGTTTCATGTCATTTGAAGAATTCTACAGAAAGTTATGTCCTAATTAAGATTGGAGAAAATCTGAAAAATGTTTCTGTACATTTTTCTATTGTCCCTGGGCAGTTCCCTTAATCACCCAATTAGGGTAACTAATGAACTTGGATGAGTCTGAAAATTTACTGGGATTCAGGGATTTTCCAATGAACCTTTCAGCCAAATTTCAGAATTTTTCATAAAGTAGTTCTCCAGATAAAATTCCCAACAGTTTAAACTTTAGGGATTTAATTCTGGAAAACTATTCACTTTCATGAGCTGAATTTGGTATTGCTGGAAAGTGCTCAGAGAGCTGAATCCAACCAAATTTGGTTCACCCGATTTGGAGCTCTCTAACCAAAGTTATGAGGATTTGAAGTTGGGAAGAACTCTGAAAATCGGGGGAAAAGTTTAAACTCTCGGGGCTCGCGGGGACACGTGTCGAGCGCGGAGGTGTCCGGCACACCGGGGATACCACACGTGTCGAGCGCCGAGGTGTCCGGCACACCGGAGCTTACAGGTTATTTTGCGCGCCAGCACAGCCGATCCCCGGCCACATCCGATCCCGGTTTAAACTCTTCAGCCGCTGACACGTGGGCCAGCCGGCTTCGTCTTCCTCCCGCCGTTCTCTCACGCCCGCGCCGCCGACCTTGCCGGAGCAGGCTCGGGGCTCGCCGGCTCGCCGCTGCCGGACCTCCCAGGGGCTGAAACTTGCCGCCAGGGGGTTGTCGACGTCGAGGAACACGTCGGTGGTGTCGGGTCGGGCTGGGGGTGACCGGAAATAGCTCGGCGACGTGCCGCTGCCTCGGTTGAGGTTTGACACCGTCGACCGTGGTTTCTAAACCCGCCAACACCTCGAACAAACGGCCCTACAGCATCAGTGTACCTCTAGGAAGCTCGACAAGGTATAAAAAGGGTTCAGGGATGGCGGCAAGTCGGTCGGCACCGTGTGACCGATCGTGCCCGCCATGACCGCCCTCGATCGAGCTCGAAATTCGTCACTCCTAGACAGTTTCACGCTACGGATGCAGAAAAGAACTTGATCGCCGGCTAGTCCAGTGTCTACGTGCAAGATTTGATGACCTCCGAAAGATCATGGAGCGAGAATTTAAGGAAACCGTACCGGAAGCTTGGTCTATGGTCGCCGGAGCAAAAACTAGAAATTCTCTGCGGATTCTTCACGGTTGGCTTACAAACTTGGAGGAGAGCCGCACGGTGGTCGCGCGCTCCTGTTGCCTCTCTCGCTGGACCGTGAAAACGCCTGTGGTACGCTGCCCACGGGCGCCTGACTCTCGGCTGAGGCTAGATCGCCGCGGTGGCGATCGTCTTTGGGCAAAGGAGGTCGGAGCTTGAGGTTTCTGGCGTTGGAGAGGTGGAGTGCGAGCTCAGGTGGCTGTCTAGCAGCTCAGGGACGAAGGAGGAGATGGTTTGCTGGTTTTCCCGATTGAGCAGAGAGCTGTGGCGAGAAACAATGCCGCTGCTCGGGTTTGCCCGCGAGAAGATAAAGCCGGCCGACTCCTGTTTGGCTGAGGCGGTGCCGGTCGCGCGGGGGCGCGAGCCAGCCGCCCTGGGCGCCAGCGCGCGGAGAGGGAAGCAGCTGGTGGCGCCGGTAGCTGCTCGGTGGCACAGCCGACAGCTGCTCGGTGGAATTTCCAACCGAGACTCTGACTTTGGGTGCAAGTTTCTTCTTCTTCCCTCTATGACATGTGGGTCCCACCCGGGGTTTTAACCTCTGAAATTTACTCCTAATCACTGTTGTAAACAGTGAGCCCCATAATACCCCTGGTGATTCAAATTATTCACCCCTGAGCCATTTGAATTGAATAGAATTCAAATTGGGTTCGGTTTGAGTGAATTTCAGCACAAGTTCAGTTTTTGAATTCAAATAAAGTTTGAATTCGTCCCACTTAGCTCATGTCAAGATCAACTCCAAATGGAGTGAAAATTGTTGTGTGAGCTCACAAAAATGTGCTGAATAAGAATATGCCTCCCACTTTTAAATTCATGGGACAAAAACAGTTTGAATTTGAATGTGGTTTCAAACAGCCCTCTTTCTATCTATACCCAAAATGACCTCAAAAAGGTTTTGAATTTGGGTGAAACTTGGCATGGACATCCTTAGCAATGTGTAGGAGTTTTCATAAGTCCAGCCCACCTATATCACATGTGGGAAATACCACTTTTGCAATATGTGAGTTCGTTCTCTAATGAGCATGTTGATGGTGGTTACATGCTCTTCATTTGTGTTCATCATCTTTCCTCAAATGTGGTGTGTGGTGTGGTGATGAACATTTCAAATGTGTGCCAAAACTGAGGCCCTTACATTCCTCCCCCCTTAAAGGAATCTCATCCCGAGATTACAAAAGAAGAGATAGCGATGTAGTAGGGACTTACCCGTGTTGAGAAGCCATGAACTCCGGGTAATTTGAGCGAAGGAATTCCTCGCTCTCCCACGTCGCTTCTTCCACGGTGTGGTTACTCCATAGGATCTTGTAGAACCACAACGTTCTGCTACGCGTGGTTCGGGCTTTCTCATCAAGAATTTCCACCGGATACTCATCATATGTTAAATCCGGTTTCAGCTCGCTGATGTCTTCGGTAGGAACAGCAGCTGTATGCTTCAAACATTTTTGCAGTTGCGAAACATGGAAAACATCATGGACACCAGCCAGGGATGCCGGTAGCTCCAATCTATACGCTGCTGGTCCACACTTCTCAGTGATAGTATAGGGTCCAATAAAACGGGGAGCGAGCTTCCCCTTCACACCGAACCGTTGCACGCCCTTCATCGGAGACACGCGGAGGTACACGTGTTCCCCAACATCAAAATGCAACGGTCTATGCCTCTTATCAGCGTAGCTCTTCTGTCGGGATTGAGCGGCCTTCAAATTGGCTTGAATTGTCCGGACGCGCTCTTCGGCGTCGTTCACCACATCAACCCCGAATGTGACCCTTTCACCGGACTCGCACCAATTTAATGGGGTGCGGCATTTACGACCGTAGAGAGCTTCGTAAGGTGCCATTTTGATACTCGCCTGATAGCCGTTGTTATACGAGAATTCCGCCAATGGTAGGTGATCATCCCAGTTCCTACCATGGTAGATGGCACATGCTCTCAACATGTCTTCCAGGACTTGATTCACCCTCTCTGTTTGCCCATCTGTCTGAGGGTGATAAGCGGAGCTCCTGATCAACTTAGTACCCAATGCAGCGTGTAGCTGCTCCCAAAAGCGAGATACAAATAATGCACCTTGATCTGAGACAATGGTCTTGGGTACCCCGTATAGGCATAAAATCTTCGCTATGTATAGCTCCGCATATTTGCCGGCATTGTAACGTGTATTCACCGGAATGAAGTGAGCCGTCTTGGTTAACCGATCAACGATTACCCATATGGAATCATGCTTGTTGGATGTTAGGGGTAATCCCACAATGAAATCCATGCTCACATCTTCCCATTTCCATGCCGGGATCATCAGGGGTTGCAACAGCCCTGATTTCTTCATGTGATCAGCCTTCACTCGTCGGCACGTATCACACTCGGATACGTACTTCGCTACTTCCCGCTTCATCCGTGTCCACCAAAATTTATTTTTCAAATCTTGGTACATCTTGTTGGTGCCCGGATGAATGGAGTATTTAGACAAGTGAGCTTCATCGAGAATCTTTTTCCTCAACTCCATATCTCGGGGTACGACTATGCGGTCATCGAACCACAGCGTCCCCTCATCATCTTTCCGGAAACATTTAATTTCTCCATTGTCTATCCGTCTCCGGAGATGTGCCATGCCTTTATCCGTTTTCTGAGCTGCAATGATGTCCTCCCTAATAGTAGGGATGAGGGCAAGGTTGTACAGCGATCCATAAGGAACCAAGTATAAACTTGGCTCTTCCTCCTCCACCGGTGTAATGGTGAGGTGATGGACATGCGATTTCTGACTCAGCGCGTCGGCAACCACATTCGCCTTTCCGGGGTGGTAGTGAATCTCAATTTCATAGTCCTTGATTAATTCTAACCACCTCCTTTGCCTCATATTCAGCTCCTTCTGGGTGAAAATGTACTTCAAGCTCTTGTGGTCAGTGTAGAGATGCACCAGATTTCCCAGGAGATAGTGTCTCCACATTTTTAGCGCCAACACCACGGCAGCAAGCTCAAGATCATGAGTAGGATAATGCTGCTCATGGTTCCGAAGTTGGCGTGAGCCATAGGCGACCACACATCCTTCCTGCATCAACACGCAACCAAGCCCAATACCGGACGCGTCACAATACACGTCGAAGGGCTTTGTTGTATCCGGCTGAGCTAAGACCGGGGCTGTTGTGAGATGCTTCACCAATGCTTGGAACGCTCCTTCACACGCCGTGTTCCAAACATACTTCGTCCCTTTCTTCAGCAATTATGTCATCGGCTTAGCGAGCTTGGAGAAGCTTGGAATGAATCTCCTATAGTATCCCGGTAACCCGAGGAAGCTTCTGACTTCATGAACTGAAGTGGGAGCTTTCCATTTCAGCACTTGCTCTATTTTACTTGGGTCAACCGCAATGCCTTCTGCGGAGATGACATGTCCCAAGAATGGCACTTGGCTGATCCAAAACTCGCATTTGCTGAACTTGAAGTAGAGCTTATGGTCTCGTAATCGTTGAAGAACGATCCGCAAGTGTTCGGCATGTTCCGCTTCTGTCTTGGAGTAAACCAAGATATCGTCGATGAACACTACCACAAACTTGTCCAGCTCCGGCATGAACACCGAGTTCATGAGATACATGAAATGGGCTGGAGCATTCGTGAGACCAAAGGACATGACGAGATATTCATATAGTCCATATCTCGTCGAGAAGGCCGTCTTCGGGATATCCTCCGCCCGGATCTTGATCTGGTGATATCCAGAGCGAAGGCCCATCTTTGAGAACACACTTGCCCCCACAAGTTGATCAAACAATATGTCGATGCGGGGCAGTGGGTACTTATTCTTGATGGTGACGGCGTTGAGCGGCCGGTAATCCACACACAGCCTCAAGGTTTCATCTTTCTTCTTCACGAACAGCGCCGAGCATCCCCAAGGCGAGGAACTCGGCCTAATGAAACCCTTGCTCAACAGATCATTGAGCTGTTCTTTCAGTTCCGCCAGCTCATTTGGAGCCATCTTGTATGGTCTCCGTGATATGGGCGTAGTCCCGGGTGCGAGCTCGATCTTGAACTCGACATCCCGCTCAGGTGGCATGCCCGGTAGATCATCCGGGAACACGTCGGGGTACTCCCGGACTACGGGGATGTCCTCCAACTTGGGAGCTTCAGTATTGTGGATCACCGAAACTTCCCGGACTGGATTATCTAATGGGAGGGACTGCGGACGATGTAATGGGGAATTGAGGTGAACCGTCCGTGATAGGGTCTCCAGGACAGCGCCATGGTAACTTAGCCATGACATTCCCAAGATTGCATCAATCTTCTGTCCCTCAAGGATAATCATAGTGGTGGGATATATCTTCCCACCTAAGCATAGTGGTGCTTTTGGAACCATCATCGTTGCTGAAATCTTTCCTCCCGGTGAGCAGATCATATACGAACACTCAGTTGGAAAGACTTCCAGCTGATGCTTAACCACATATGATGCACTTATAAAGTTTTGGGTCGCACCAGAATCAAACAATATGACGATGGCTTGATGGTTGAGAGTGAACGTACCCGCCAGCACGTTGTCTCCTTCTGGGGCGTCCTCATTGTCGAGGTTGCAGACGCCTCCAGTCCGCTGACCAACCTTCTTCACCGGAGGTCGGCCTCGAGCACCGCCCTGGAGCTGGGCTTGCCCGCTGCTCTGCTGCCCCTGGGGACAGTCCTTCACGAAGTGGCCCGCCTGGCCACACGTGAAGCAGGTGAAACGGGGCGGTCCCCCGCTGATCGGTGGACGGAATCCCGGGGCGCGTTGTGGCGGTGGAAACGCCCGGGTACCGTCTGCTGCTGCTGCTGCTGCTGTCTTGGTGGGGGCATCGGCGGACGGAACGGGGGTGCTTGGAACGAACGTCCCCCGAACTGTTGAGGTCGCGCCGGTGGACGCCACTGCTGCCCGGATGGTGTCCGATACACCATACGTTACTTCTGAGGCGCGCCACCACCGCTGCTAGGTGGAGCGCTGCACTTCCTCTGCTCAGCTGCCAACTCCCGCTGAGCATCCTCTTGCATGATCGCGGCATTGACTAAGTCGTTGAATGTGCCGCGATTCCACTGAACGAGGTGCGTCTTCATTTTGGGGTGTAACCCCCGATAGAAATGCTCACTCTTCTTCTCCTTTGTGGAGATATAGTCTGACGCATACTGCACCAGATGGTTGAAGGCACGGGAGTAGTCGTGGGCACTCCTCCCGCCCTGCTTAAGCTCCAAGAATTCTTGGAACTTCCTCTTCATGATTCCGGGAGGAATGTGATAGGCGTGGAACGCCTCCCGGAACTCTTGCCATTCCACGGCATGGCCAGCCGGACGTGAGGCAACATAATTCGCCCACCACGCACCAGCGGCACCGTGGAGCTGCTGTGCTGAGAACAGGGTCTTCTGCCGCTCCGTACATTGGAGCAGCCCGAACTTGGACTCGATAGTCCGCAGCCAATTGTCCGCCTCCAGTGGTTCTTCGGCTTCGGTGAACACTGGAGGGTGCGTACTCATGAAATCCGAGTACGACACTTCCCGGGGCTCACGAGGCCCTCTGTCTTGACGTCCCCTCGCCTGAGACGTATTCTGCACGATCGTGCGGAGCAGGTCGGTCTGCTCCTCACGACCTCCCACCAATGCCGCTATCACATCCGCTAGAGTAAGCGGAGGCGGCGGTGGTGGCTGCTGCTGTGGGGTGCTGTCGTAGGCCGGTGGCAGGGAGTCATCATGTCCCTGTTGGCTAGAGCCACCAACCTCGTGCGTGGTCCTAGTACGAACCATCTGCAACCACACGACAATAATCATCAGTCCCGCAGCATTGTTGCATGCAGTCCAATAAAAATGGGCGTAAAAACATTATGACAATAAAAACATGCGATATATCTCGTAAGTAGATAATGTGATAACTTTGCACAAGCTACACCATTACCAGACCAAACACAAGCTAGTTTAATCCAACTTGATGAACCTCCACTTTGGAAACTCACCATAACTGGGTTTGGTCTTTACGAGACATTACTATCGCGTTGTCATCAGGTATACCACCCTTAGGGTACAACACCCTCTCCAATGAGTTCAACTGTCATTCTTCTGTCAGAATGACCAGTTTCTACCTATTCCAAATTTTTGATCTGGTTCTGGGCATTTTCATGACACAAGTTGAATACCAAAGTTAAAGTTAACTTCAGTATCTTTCCAACGAGTATTCAATTGCCCCCAGATCAGCCTTGGTAAAAAAAATTATGCTAATTCAAAGTCAGCAGAATTTCTGGAAGAATTTTTAACATTACCTCCCTTGGAAGTTGCTGTTTTCCATTCGAGTTTCCACTGAAATCTGTGCTGAAACTTCAGAAACTTTGAATTGCAAAGATATCACACATCTTCTACTATTTCTAAGGAGGTATCATATGAAATTTTTGGGTTTTGCTACTGGGAGTTATCATTGAAAAACAGAACAGTTCAGAGAATGTTTTACTCTATCCTGGTTCTGGACAGTTTACATTCCTCTGGGATTTAAGCCATCTTAAGGTGAGTTTCAGCTCTGGATGTCTACAACAAAGTTGTAGAGTACTTCAATACCTTTCCAGAACTATATAGCACACCTCTTTGGGCTAAAGGACCCGTGAGTTATGCCCTGTTGAAGATCAGCAAACTTGCTGTTCAAAACAGAGCACTCTGTTTTTCATCCATTTGGCTATCCTGCTTCACTATCCCATTCTTATACCCAACCAGGGTCCTAAATGTTGAACCTATAGATTTTAATTCTTTGTTATCATTATTCTCATGCATATGCCTACAATATCTCAGTACTACGTTCCTCACAAAAGAAAATCCTAACCGGATCATACCGGCATATACGTCTCCAGTGTGGCACTAAACGGTCTCTCGCACATGTTTTCTACATGGATACATACGCGGTTAGTACCTGCAGAAGACCACACAATAATGGTGCACTCAATGGTTATTCATTTCAGGCAGTTCCATATTTAAAGGTAAATACAAACGCCCGTATCATTGTCATACGGCCGTCCTTGAGTTAGGTCACGTCTCAAGGTACGTGATCGTGTTTCAACACCACACGACGGGGAACCCGAGTATGTCATGAACGGGTCGTCACGGTTGAGAATGTTATCAACCCAACAGATACCACCTACTGCCCAGCAGGGCACGCCGATGGCAAACGCTGCGTATGTCATCCTGGGCTATTTCCAGACGAACACACTCTCGCGTTACTGACCACGCGATGGGGTCTCCACTTACTTGCCTAATGCACGCTAGGGATCAGCGTTGCATATGAACTCAGGGACATGAAGAGTCCAAGAGGTTCATATTGACGTCTCGCACCAAGCTGTGAGATCAATCCCTGAACCACGTTCCTCGTCAGGGGGAGCTAACCGAAATTGAACCGCTTTCGGTGGCATTCCTTACCATACTTACCAGAGCGTAGGTACGTCGTTACAATAATTGAAATTCAGAATTATAACACATAAGTTAGTCTTTGCCACTTTAAGTAACTATGCTAGTATAGTCCTTACTTGGGCAGCTACCGAATCCTCACCGTATACCTAAGTTTTCCCCATAATGCAGTCCTTAAGTACTGTGCTATCCCCACTGCAGCTCTGATACCAGGCTGTGGCGGACCCAGAATCCGCTCATCCAGGATCGCAGAGGGTGGTGCCGCGCGATGCGACACCCGACAGCACACATCATAAGAACACAATATATATTACATGGGAAAAACAACTGAACTGTACAAAGTAGTACAAACTCCAGTTACAAATTATTATCTATCTTACACAGCGGAAGTTTCTTTTACACAACTCACGCCCACCTATCTAGCAAAAGTGGTTGCCCAGCCCTAGGGCAACCCACACTAGCTGCACTCTTCAGCTCAGCGCGGAGTGTACGGCTCCCACTCAGCCGTGGTCCCCGACGGAGGGTAACCCTCGCTGGTGGACTCGTACTCCGAGTCCGTGGGTGGCTCCTCACCTGAAAAACACTTAAGCAGCAACCGTGAGCACGAAGGCTCAGCAAGGCTTAACCGACTCACCTAAGCATGAAACTCTACATGAGGTGTACAATGACATAGGATAGCAATGTTGCAGCAAATGGACACGCCTACAAGTTCATCCTTAGTTCATCTTTTAGCAACAAGTTAACGGTTCATAAAGTTGAAATTTAGTGAGCGATATTTGGTGGCAAACATGTAGCAATACAAAGTTATATCATATCAGCAATATTGAATCATAACCTTTCATTCATTAGTCTACGTTACGACGCAGTGAACAAGCGGTACTCGTCACCGCGAGGGATGGCGAATCGACTCGATATACACCTGCAGGGAAAACCCAAAGAGCACGTCACATACGCCCACCCGTGGAGCTGCACAGCATGCTCACTCGATGTCGTACGGGACAACCTTTCACCCAACAGCCCAAACGTCGAACCGGTCGCACCGAAACGAGCAGGAGGTTCCCCACACAGAGCATCTCTCTATGCCCATTGGCAGATTTCCACCTTGCTGCCCTCAGCCTACACCTATAAATCGGTGCGTTATGCCTCGACACCCGGAGGTTTAGGCTACATCGGTTTATCGGGGCCCATATATCCGATATGCCTTCGGTACGTTCAATACTTGTTCAGCAGGGCCGCACACAGATCGGTCCTCAATCGACATGGGTAGGGCTGCGCACACAAGACTTCCTCTTGCTACGCCCTAGCCCCTGCCTAGTCTCATTTTCATTACTAAAGTGATCTCACATCACTCAACCGAACCCGTGTGTCCTAAGCCTATCTCGCGAGTAGATTCCAACTACTCGACTTGTACCGAAGCCCTATGAATCTTTAAGCATAGCCTATCTACTCGAGGTCTTAGACACTACCCTCACTCTTTAAGGAACCTTTGGTTATGCAAGTGGGGTTTCATTCATCCTATACCTAATGCGCATACATACTTCGTATGACACATGTAAACAAAGGAAAAACTTATAAAAAGGTTAATGCAAACCGGGGCCTGCCTTGTTGCTGCGGGTCGGTAGTTATTTCTTCGTCCGGAAGAAGGAAGTCCAGCACTTCCGGAGTCTCTTCTTCAATGGCTACACGTTGAATATAATACTACATGTAAATCTAAATGCAATGTGTAAACTAGAATACTTATTTACTAATAACTCTAGCTAACACTCCCCTTTGGTTCTGAAAATTTTATGGTGGCTTGGTAGGGTCCTATCCAGAGTCTTGACCAAGTTTCATTTGAAACAAAGTTCATTTGAACCTTGTACAAATAAAAGCCCATTTGGTCAATATTTGAGCCTCTAACTAATTCCAGGGGTTTTCATGGCTCCAACCATTACTTTCTGGAAACTAGACTTTAAGATGGTTCTAATGGAGTTGGTTTCATGTCATTTGAAGAATTCTACAGAAAGTTATGTCCTAATTAAGATTGGAGAAAATTTGAAAAATGTTTCTGTACATTTTTCTATTGTCCCTGGGCAGTTCCCTTAATCACCCAATTAGGGTAACTAATGAACTTGGATGAGTCTGAAAATTTTACTGGGATTCAGGGATTTTCCAATGAACTTTTCAGCCAAATTTCAGAATTTTTCATAAAGTAGTTCTCCAGATAAAATTCCCAACAGTTTAAACTTTAGGGATTTAATTCTGGAAAACTATTCACTTTCATGAGCTGAATTTGGTATTGCTGGAAAGTGCTCAGAGAGCTGAATCCAACCAAATTTGGTTCACCCGATTTGGAGCTCTCTAACCAAAGTTATGAGGATTTGAAGTTGGGAAGAACTCTTAAAATCGGGGGAAAAGTTTAAACTCTCGGGGCTCGCGGGGACAAGTGTCGAGCGCGGAGGTGTCCGGCACACCGGGGATACCACACGTGTCGAGCGCGGAGGTGTCCGGCACACCGGAGCTCACAGGGTATTTTGCGCGCCAGCACAGCCGATCCCCGGCCACACCCGATCCCGGTTTATACTCTTCAGCCGCTGACACGTGGGCCAGCCGGCTTCGTCTTCCTCCCGCCGTTCTCTCACGCCCGCGCCGCCGACCTTGCCGGAGCAGGCTCGGGGCTCGCCGGCTCGCCGCTGCCGGACCTCCCAGGGGCTGAAACTTGCCGCCAGGGGGTTGTCGATGTCGAGGAACACGTCGGTGGTGTCGGGTCGGGCTGGGGGTGACCGGAAATAGCTCGGCGACGTGCCGCTGCCTCGGTTGAGGTTCGACACCGTCGACCGTGGTTTCTAAACCCGCCAACACCTCGAACAAACGGCCCTACAGCATCAGTTTACCTCTAGGAAGCTCGACAAGCTATAAAAAGGGTTCAGGTATGGCGGCAAGTCGGTCGGCACCGTGTGACCGATCGTGCCCGCCATGACCGCCCTCGGTCGAGCTCGAAATTCGTCACTCCTAGACAGTTTCACACTACGGATGCAGAAAAGAACTTGATCGCCGGCTAGTCCAGCGTCTACGTGCAAGATTTGATGACCTCCGAAAGATCATGGAGCGAGAATTTAAGGAAACCGTACCGGAAGCTTGGTTTACGGTCGCCGGAGCAAAAACTAGAAATTCTCTGCGGGTTCTTTACGGTTGGCTTCCAAACTTGGAGGAGAGCCGCACGGTGGTCGCGCGCTCCTGTTGCCTCTCTCGCTGGACCGTGAAAACGCCTGTGGAACGCTGCCCACGGGCGCCTGACTCTCGGCTGATGCTAGATCGCCGCGGTGGCGATCGTCTTTGGGCAAAGGAGGTCGGAGCTCGAGGTTTCTGGCGTTGGAGAGGTGGAGTGCAAGCTCAGGAGGCTGTCTAGCAGCTCAGGGATGGAAGAGATGGTTTCGCTGGTTTTCCCGATTGAGAAGAGAGCTGTGGCGAGAAACAATGCCGCTGCTCGGGTTTGCCCGCGAGAAGATAAAGCCGGCCGACTCCTGTTCGGCTGAGGCGGTGCCGGTCGCGCGGGGGCGTGAGCCAGCCGCCCTGAGCGCCAGCGCGCGGAGAGGGAAGCAGCTGGTGGCGCCGGTAGCTGCTCGGTGGCACAGCCGACAGCTGCTCGGTGGAATTTCCCACCGAGACTCTGACTTTGGGTGCAAGTTTCTCCTTCTTCCCTCTATGACATGTGGGTCCCACCCGGGGTTTTAACCTCTGAAATTTACTCCTAATCACTGTTGTAAACAGTGAGCCCCATAATACCCCTGGTGATTCAAATTATTCACCCCTGAGCCATTTGAATTGAATAGAATTCAAATTGGGTTCGGTTTGAGTGAATTTCAGCACAAGTTCAGTTTTTGAATTCAAATAAAGTTTTAATTCGTCCCACTTAGCTCATGTCAAGATCAACTCCAAATGGAGTGAAAATTGGTGTGTGAGCTCACAAAAATGTGCTGAATAAGAATATGCCTCCCACTTTTAAATTCATGGGACAAAAACAGTTTGAATTTGAATGTGGTTTCAAACTGCCCTCTTTCTATCTATACCCAAAATGACCTCAAAAAGGTTTTGAATTTGGGTGAAACTTGGCATGGACATCCTTAGCAATGTGTAGGAGTTTTCATAAGTCCAGCCCACCTATATCACATGTGGGAAATACCACTTTTGCAATATGTGAGTTCGTTCTCTAATGAGCATGTTGATGGTGGTTACATGCTCTTCATTTGTGTTCATCATCTTTCCTCAAATGAGGTGTGTGGTGTGGTGATGAACATTTCAAATGTGTGCCAAAACTGAGGCCCTTACACTTGGGGAATTGGGGAATTTGGGAAATTCGGGAATGGCTCAATTCAGCTATATTATTTCCATTTCTCTCCATTTCTATGTCCCTTTTTCCATTTCTATATTCCCCTCTCCATTTCTATGTCCCTTTCTCCATTTCTATATTCCCTTCTCCATTTCTATGGTTCTTTCTCCATTTCTATGGTTCTTTCTACATTTCTAGGGTTCTTTCTCCATTTCTACTTCTTTTCAAATGCTTCTCTACATGAAAATGTATGCAACGCATGGTAATGAATTTGAGGGTGTTACAGGAAGATTTCTCCCTTTGTCTGAGCGGCATCATAGCCCGCCTCGAGGCGCTAGGGGAGGAGATCGACGAGGCCGTGGCGGTGGAGAAGCTCCTTCAAAGTGTTCCAGAACGCTTCGAGCAGATCGTGGTGGTGATCTCGACCCTACTGGACATGTCGACTCTCACAATGTCAAATGTGACGGGGCGGCTGAGGGCTGCTGAAAACGCCTTTGACATGTCGCGGCGCAAGGGAGGAGTGCACGACGGCAAGCTGTACCTCACTCAGGAGGACTGGGAGGCACGGTGGAAGGAGGCGCGAGGTGATGAGGGTTCTTCAAAGAAGGGTGGCCGCAAGGGCACGTCCAAGAAGAAGAAGGGTTCCGGCAAGGACATTCCATGGGACCAGTGCAGGAAGTGCGGCAAGTGGGGCCATTGGGCCAAGGAGTGTCATTCGAAGAAGCAGCAGAAAGAGTTGACGCAGCAGCAGGCGCACGTGACGAAGGCAGAGGATGATGGCGCCTTGTTCATGACACGGGCAATCTCAGTACAGGAGGAGCCTGTACACGAGCGTTCCATGCGTCCACTAGAGATAGTGGAGGGACGCGTCTTCGCGCATCGTGGCCACGATGACGATGACTCTGACGACGCCCTTTGGTACCTCGACACGGGCGCAACCAACCACATGACTTGTTCGCGCGCCGTCTTCTCTGAGCTCGACGAGAACTTTGTCGGCACCATCATGTTCGGCGACAACTCGGTCATGCAGATCGAGGGGAAGGGCACGGTCCTGTTCACCTGCAACACTGGTGAGCATCGGCAGCTCACTGGCGTCTACCTCATCCCCCGTCTCACCACCAACCTCATCAGCCTCTGGTAGCTGGAGAGGATGGTTACAGATTCACCATGCATGCAGGTGTGATGCACATTCGGGACAAGCATAACCGTCTCATCACACAGATGCGGCGTGACGACAGCAAGCTGTACCCCATCAGGATTAACATGACGTGTCCGTTCTGTCTGACCGCATGGCGTGGTGATGTCACGTGGCGTTGGCACGAACGCTATGAACACGTCGGCTTCCAGGCGCTTCGGAAGCTGGCGAAGGAGGAGATGGTGCTCGGGCTTCTGCAAATTGATCACGTTGATCAATCGTCCGAGGCTTGCATGGCTGGGAAGCATCCCCAGCAAGCTCGTCGGCGCGCGGAGGGCGCGCTCGACCTTTTCCACGGCGACATCTGTGGGCCAATCACGCCGACAACTCCAGGCGGCAAGAAGATGTTGCTGCTGCTAGTAGACGACATGAGCTGCTACATGTGGCTCTTACTCCTAGCAAGCAAGGACAAGGCACCCGAATTAATTCAGCAATTACAGGCGACGGATGAATTAGAGTCCGGGAGGAGGCTGAAGCTACTCAGTACTGATCGCGGAGGGGAGTTCACCTCACAGGAGTTCAGCGAGTACTGCACTCAGCACGGCGTACAGTGTCAGCTCACAACCCCGTATACGCCACGGCAAAACGGGGTTGTGGAGCGGCGCAACCAAACGGTGGTTGGAATGCTGAGAAGCATGTTGAAGGTAAAGGGTATGCCCAGGTTCTTTTGGGGTGAGGCGGTCCTGATGGCCGTCTACATCTTGAAAAGATCCCCCACCAGCGGCCTCGACGGGAAGACGCCATACGAATCTTGGCACGGGGAGCGACCAGCCGTCAACTGCTTCCGTACTTTTGGGTGCGTGGGACATGTCAAAAACACGAGCCCCCACCTAAAAAAGTTGGAAGACCGGACAACGCCGATGGTTTTTCTTGGCTATGTTGCAGGAACAAAGGGCTACCGGATGTAAAATCCGGCCGATGGGTGCACACACATATCACGTGACGTGATATTCGATGAGGCGGCCAAGTGGGACTGGGGTGAAGGAGCTGAATAAGAGGACTACGACGTGTTCTACATCGACTCCATGGGATTATCACCTGCTGGACCCGCTGTTCCAGCACCAGGCGAGGTGCTGCAGGGCCCGGAGGGACCAAACAGCACCCCTGCAACACGCAGGAGGGGCGCAGAAGGGTCTATCCAGACCCCAGGGGCTCCTGTGCGGCAGCCCAGGGCTGCTGGTAGGCGACCCGCACCCCCTGTGACTCACGGAGGCTCCTGCAGGGTCTGTCCAGCAAGGAGCAGAGCTGGGACAGCCCTGCACAGGGGTCAGCAGCAGCGGGAGGGTCCGGATTTGAAGATTCCAGCACCTTCGTTACCTCTTAGCAGCCTCAAGACCCATCCGCTTCGCTACACCGCCGAAGGATGTCGGCAGTAACGTCGCAGTTCGGTTCCGCACGATGTGCAACATGCTGGGAACTCTCACCCCTCCTGGGCGCGCGCTATGCCCACCGGTTCTGGAGAAGGGGGAGCTCATGTTCACCACCGTGGAGGAGCCTACGTCATTCACCGATGCTGAGGAACACCCGTGCTGAAGACGGGCCATGCTCGAGAAGATGGAGTCCATAGAAGAGAACAATACGTGGCAACTAGTTGATCTTCCTGCAGGACACAAACCCATTGGTCTCAAGTGGGTGTTCAAGGTGAAGAGGGAGGAGCATGGAGAGGTGGTGAAGCACAAGGCTCAATTGGTGGCTAAAGGCTATGTCCAGCAGCAAGGAATAGACTTTGACGAGGTATTCGCTCCTGTAGCCCGTCTCGAGTCTGTTCGCTTGCTCCTTGCAGTTGCTGTGCACAAGGGATGGGAGGTACATCACATGGACGTGAAGAGAGCTTTCCTGAATGGTGATACTATGGAGGAGGTGTATGTCTCTCAGCCCGCTAGCTTCATCGTTGACAGAGCCGAACACAAGGTGTACCGGCTCAAGAAGGCATTGTATGGACTAAGTCAGGCACCCGGGGCCCGGAATGCCAAGCTCAACGATAGCTTGCTATTGCTTGGTTTCCAGAAGAGCATGAGCGAGAACGGGACTTACTCCTGTGTAGCTGCAGAGGAGAAGCTCATCGTCGGCGTGTACGTCAATGATCTCATGATCACAGGAGGAGGCAACATCAAGAAGTTCAAGGAGGAGATGATGAAGCGGTTCAAGATGAGCGACTTAGGCCTCTTGTAGTATTATCTTGGCCTCGAGGTGCGGCACTCTCAAGCAGGTATAAGCGTTGGGCAGGTGGCCTACGCTTCCAAGCTTGTCTCAAAAGCTGGCATGGAGGAGTGCAACCCTTGTGCATTCCCCATGGAGCAAGGCCTGAAGCTTTACAAGACAAGTGACAGTTCATTGGTGCACGCAACGGACTACAGGAGGTTGGTGGGAGGGCTGCGATATTTGGTGTACACACGCCCCGACCATGCCTACTCGGTTGGGTATGTGAGTCGGTTCTTGGAGGAGCCAAGGGAAGAACACTTCGCTGCAGTCAAGCGCATCGTACGCTATATAGAGGGTACGATCCACTTTGGAGTCTTCAATCCAAAGGGAGGCAACATGGAGTTGATTGGCTACTCGGATAGCGACTATGCGAGAGATGTGGAGGACCGCAAGAGCACAAGTGTGGTGCTGTTTTGTCTTGGAAACAGACCTGTTTCGTGGCTGTCCAGCAATCAGAAGGTGGTGGCCCTGTCCTCGTGTGAAGCAGAATATATTGCAGCATCTCAAGGGACAGGTCAAGGTGTATGGATGGCACAGCTGATGGAAGACTTGGCTGGAAAAGTGAAGGCTCCTGTGCTGCGGGTTGACAACAATTCTGCTATAGACTTGAGCATGAACCTGGTACACCATGACAGGAGCAAGCATATAGACACCAAATACCACTACGTACGTGAGTGTGTGGACAACGGTGTTATAGTGCTTGAGCAGATCTCTACGAAGGACCAGATGGCGGACATCTTGACCAAAGCGCTTGGAAGACAGAAGTTCATCGAGATGAGGAGAAGAATCAGCGTTCTGGACATATTGCAGGTCCAGGATCAGGAGGAGAATGACGGGTGACCTTGGACCTAACCCCTGGTGCGACAGCCTTGTGGCCCACCTAGGGGCATGCGCACCAGGAGGGTGCGGCCATGAGAGATGCCAGAAGATTTCCTCTAGAAGAAATATATTCCTAAATATATAGATTAGGCAGTAATCTATTAGGAGTCCTATTTTAAATTAGAGATCAAGTTGTAAGGGGCTGGGACTCTCCCAGCCGTCCCCTATAAAAGGCAGGGGTGCGCCCCCCTCTGCTGTACCAATAAAATCAGATGTTTGCTGAATAAACTATTCCACCAGGAAAAGCTCCTATGGCAGCAATTCTCTTCCTCTCTCCCGTTCTGCGCCTGTTCAGAATAGAATAGCAGATCAAATCTGCTATTTCTCCCTGTTCATCCCTGTTCTCTGCTGTTCCAGCGCAGTACAGCAGCAGGGTGCCCTGTTCTTCCTCCTATTCCCTCTGTCCTCCCTGTCTGCACGCAGGAAGTTCCCTGTTCTTCCTCTGATCAACACAGCAGATCTGTTCTGTTGCACAGAACCAATCTGTATTGCTACATGAGCAAGAACAGGTGATACAGAGGCCAGATTTCCAACACTCGGAGGCCGAGTCACGCCGAATAAGAAGGTCGTAGTCAGGGTTCCGTGCAGGTACCAAAGAATCCGCTTCACAGCGGTGAGGTGCGGCTCCCGTGGGTCATGCATGTGGAGGCACACCTGCTGAACCGTGTAGGTAATATCTGGCCTAGTGAAGATGAGGTACTGAAGGGCACCTGCAAGACTCCTGTAAGTAGTGGGGTCTATGACGGGTGTCCTGTCGGAAGAGGAGACCTTCGCCTGGGTATCCACCGGAGTGGAGCATGGTTTGCACTCAGCCATGCCCGCTCGCTAGAGGATGTCCAGGCAGTACTGTCGCTGGTGAAGGAACATGCCACATGGTCGGTCCTCGACCGCAATACCCAAGAAGTGGTGAAGGTGGCCCAAGTCCTTCATAGTGAACTCCTGTTGTAAGGCATAGATAGTGCACTGAAGGAGAGCCGGACTGGACACCGTCAGTACAATGTCATCGACGTACAGGAGAAGGTAGACGAAGGAGGCGAACCGGCTATACCAGGCTCAGGGTGCCTGCTTCAGACCATACAGGGACTTGTTCAGCTTACAGACGATGTCTGGATGAGCTGAGTCAACGAACCCTGTTGGCTGACTGTAATACACCGTCTTCGTCAGAGTACCGTGGAGGAAGGCGTTCTTGACATCCAACTGGTGGATGGGCCAAGAGCGCGAGAGAGCCAGTGAAAGAACGGTACGAACCGTCGCCGGCTTCACCACCGACTGAAGGGCTCATCGTAGTCGACTCTAGGGTGCTGAGTGAAGCCCCGAAGTACCCACCGAGCCTTGTACCTCTCCAAGGAACCATCCGCCTTATTCTTATGCGTGAACAACCACTTGTCCATGACAACATTGCCACGACCAGGACATGGAACCAGGTCCCAGGTCCGATTGGCAAGCAGGGCCGCATACTCTTCCTCCATACCGCGACGGCAGTGAGGAGGAGGCGGACAGTGGAAGAGTCATCGACGAGAAGACTGACCGCGGAGAAGCGCTCAACCGGCCAGAGGACTCCAGCAGCGCGTTGAGTCAGCATCGGGTGAACGTGACCCAGGTCCCTGTGGAGCAGAGGAGGATGGTACACCGGGTGGCTCGGAGCGAGCAAGAGACGCAGCACCACCCTGCTCCCGTCGCTGATAGACGAGAGCAGGGTTCGTGGCCGCGCGTGGCGCATCGAGTGACGTCGGGGGCTCCGGGGTGGCGCGTGACGCAGCTGGAGCTGGGGCACCATCCCACGCTCGTTGCTGATACACAAGTGTGGGATTGGTGAACCGGGAAGTCGGGGTTGCAGAAGGTGCAGCCGGTGCCGTGGGGGACGCCAAGGCCTTGCATGGCGCAGCTGGTGGCGTCGAGGACGCGCGTGGCACAGCTGGCGACATCGGGGACGTCAGGCTCCACGGGGCGCAGCAAGTGACGTCGGGGACGCCGAGGCAGCGCGTGGCACAGCTGGTGACGACGGGGCCGCACGAGGTGTAGCGGGCAACATCGGGGACGCCGATGCCGCACGTGGCGCAGCAGGTGACGTCGGGGGCTTCGGGGCCACGCATGGCGCAGTGCGTGTCGTGCCTGTAGAAGAAAGAGGCCAAGGCAGCTGGGGGGAGCAGCCTCAGAGTCAATAGGAAAAAGAGAATCCAACTCTGCGATGGAATCGGAGGAGGAAGTACCGGGTATAATGATTCTTCACAGATAAACTAAAAGGATCAAACTCAATGGAAACATTATTATTTGTGATAAAGCGACAGACAGAAAGTAAATTCTGAATAATATCTGGAGCCACGAGAATGTTTTTGAGTTGGAAAGGACCCAGGAACCCAGAGTCACCTACTGAGGTGACCGGAAGGACAGACCCATTCCCAACAACGATAGATGAAGGAAAAGAAGGGTGGGGAGGGAGGGTAGAAGAAAGTATACCAGCATTAGGAGTGGTGTCGTACGACGCTCCGGAGTCAGCTACCCAGTCGGCACCCGGTGGAGTGAGGTACATGGTGCTGAACGAAGGAGCCAGCCACTGGCGATCCCATGTTAGGGGCGGCTCCTGGTGTGGTGCCGACGACTCCGAGTACCCAACAGGGTAGTCGGTACCTCGGTACGCCGACTGTCTGCCAGAAGGGTAGCTAGGCCCGCTGAAGGCCTGAGTCAGCGGCCCACCAGCTGTGTAGGCTGATCCACCATAGCGTGGTGATGAGGACATCACAACACTGGGTACTCACATTGATATACAAGGACCGATCACAAGAGCACAAGCACGGTTACTAAATCAGTAGGTGAACTCGTTCCTAACTACCTACCAATGTGAGTTTGAGAATGGATTGCTATTTAATGATTTAATTCTTATTAGGAACCATGGACATGATCAACAAGTAAAGGGAGGAGGATCTGGGGACGTGGAGAACCAGATGGGACGTCCACAAGTTGATGGAAACAGTCGCCAACTCGGACTCGAGTTCAACTCGGAGTCTAGAAGCAGTCCATCTTAAAACGGACGCCCAGGATGTAAACGGACTCCGTTTTCAACGTTCTACATATCCATGGAAATATGAGAAGATAAACTTTCCAATGATTCTGATCCCACACTAAAATTCGCCAGGAGTCATTGGGAATTGTCGAAACAATTCGAAGTCAGAGTTATGTCCGGTGCTGCGCCACCGTATTGGGCTTTTGGGCCTTGTATCCCGTATGAGTCCATTAGGGAGGCATCTAAGGGTCTTATGGCCAAACCCTAGCCTTTAAATACTGTAGCCACCGGCCATATTCGGTGGGTTTTGCTTAGATTAAACAATTTCGCTGTTCTACGGTTTGTGAGACCCCAATTTCGCAATTTCAGATTGCATCTATATCGTTCTTGCTTGTGTTCTCGGTTGCACCTGCAGGGATAGACTTATTGGCGAGGTCAAGCATGTGAAGCACGGTTGATAACCAACAGAGCAGGGGTGTAGTGATTGCAGCGGTATTCGGGTCTGCTCGAGTGCCTCGGATCATCAACGTCGAGATCCCCACTTTAATCGACCTACCTTTCGGAAGATCGGGCCTAAACTACTCATCAATTGGTATCAGATTTCAGGTTGTCCGTGAGGTACTTTAATTTGCCACTAGATTAGTTTTGTTTTTCGAACCTAGAGTCCACAGAAAAAGCCACAAAAACATATCGTGTTTATCGATTCCTAGACCATAGTGCCTGCAAGTTTCGTTTTTCAGTTTGCATTGTTGAGTTTGCATTCGTGTGGTCGAGTCTTGTTGCTGGTTTAGCTTTGTGTTTTTGGGTCGTAGTTATCATTTTTCTTCCTTGTGTTTTCTTGCTGCTCAACTATTCCACAATCCCCAAACAACAAACCGATCCACCACGATCATCGGTTTGCCCTAGCTAGCCACCATGCGTGAACTCCCGCATCACCAGCCCTAGAACAGGTGACAAACCATTGTGCCAGTCCTCCTTGATTCATCACACAACATCCCATCAGTCGCCGTTGCTAAATTTCAATTGTTTTTCACATCCTATTGTGAGATCTGTTTCAAAACCGAGTTCGAATCAACATAAAAAAACAGTAACTCGGATAGCCTACCTTAAAACGGCCATAACTTTTGCATACGAACTCAAAATCGGGCAATTTTTTTTAAAATTGATCTCCTCGAAATTTTGCAACCAATTTTCCACAACTTTGCCGCGTTCGGCGAAATTTGTTTGGCCAAATTCCCCTCGGAAGATAGACTATCCGGCCTCCGACGTTTCAGCACAAATTTTCAAGACTCTTCCATATTTTCTATAGGCCACATCTTACATCCAATTGAGCTGCAAAGTTGTGTGCTTCCTATTTTTGTGCTCTCGAGTAAACAAAAAATATCAAAAGAATATTAAAATAAAAGAAAAATAGTGAAGAGAGCACAGATATTAAAGCATTGACAGCACACAGTTGAAAACAGTTGGCCTATACACTTGTGCTGTACTTGTTGGTTATATCTTCCTGATCTTCTATTTGCATTCTACTGCCTTGTGTTGTGCTAGGCCTAGAGCACTTGTTAACCAGCAACAGTTCCTACGTTGAATACTTATTCAATTTTGTTTTGCTGTTAACGATTTCTGCTTATTCACTACAGGGATTCGAGAAACTTACGATGGCTGAGGCCGTCGTAATTAAGTGGTAAACCGTCGTAAGTTAGCTACTTACGACGGTATTTCTTTACTTATAACGGTATACAGCTGAGGTAATTACCTCATCGTAAATAACATAACTTACGACGGCTACCGTCATAAATAACTTAACTTACGACGGCGTCGCGCATCCGTCGTAAGTAACGGCCCAGGCCACATGGTGGCCCAAGGCACGTTACTTACGACGGTTCTGGTGACCATCGTAAGTAATAGAGGCTAACTTACGACGGCTTCTGGGCAGTAGCCGTCGTAAGTTATGTTTGTAATTTAAAAAAAAACAGAAACGCACTAACCTGGCTCGATGGACAGCTCAAAGAACAAACAGTTATGAGTAAACAGTCATAAAATAGTTCATATGCATCACACACAACAAAATTACAAACGGGCTACACACTACCCTCTCGACTACCTCCGGAGCCAAAGATATCATCTCCACGCGTCTCTCATGGAACCGGTAGCTGTGGCGATGGAGTAGAGGCCTCTGTCGCCGAACCCTACAAAACACATGAGTAGTTATGACGGTTTGGATTCAGATATCAATGCCTTTCTCTTTTTTCTCACTCTCTTCCTCTCTCTGTACTATTCATCCCCTCTTTATGTTATCCTCACTCACACCCTCTCTCGCACTCTCTCTCTCTCTGTTGCAACACTCGATCTCTCCATCTCACTCTCACTCTCTATCGCACTTCCTCTCTCCCTTCTGTACCACTCTACATCTCCCTCTCTCCTTATGTTAGATGAAAAATACAATATTAAAGAGTTTATTACCTGTACCGGAGGAACCTGGGCTGCGGGCTCCTGTGACGGGGTCACCTGTGGCGGCTGCCACGCAGGAATCATGATTTGTTGGCCGTTCTATCGAGCTAAGGCCTATAATTGGAAAATATTAGAATATATGTATTACTGAAATGTTATGAAATTGAACTACAGTAATTGAAATTACTTACCTCGACCGCTGCCTGCATATGGGCCATGTAGTTAGCTTGGTACTCCTGGATGGCCCTCGTTCTGTCGAGCTCCTCCTGGGTCTGCGTCAGCCTCTCCTGCATGGCACGGAACTCCATGTCCCTCTGCGAGAGACGGCCACTCGACGGACCAACCGACGAAGCCTGCGTCGATGAAGTGCCTCTCGCAGGTCGCGCCGACCTCGAGTCGACAACTCCATCGAAAATGGCAAACCTACAAAAGAAAGAAAAATAATAAGTAAAAGAAGGAAGATTGGAAAACCTAAATCAAAGAAACCAACTCACCGGCCATGGGCCTTCCCGCCGCCGCTTGCATACACGGCTTGAGGGTCCACTAGCGCATTTTCCCAATCGTACCCTTCACCTTGTATTTTGATGACTTCCTGCCCGTACTTTTCCTAAAAACATAGAAATGGTGTTAGTGTATCAATAATAATATTAGTTATAATTAAATTGAATAATTCTGTAAACTTACCAATCGATCGGTCGCAACGTGACTGCACTGACCCGGCTGCGACGGGTCACTTCCCCTGTGACCTCTCTTCCAAACCTCGATCACGCTAGGCTCCTGGCCGGTCTCTCGCTCCTGTAGATGCGTGTTAGTAGGATAAATATGTTATGAACACATAAAGGAACTTATAATACACTTACCATGCGTTTAGCCAAACGCAAATGACCATCGGCGCCATATGTGTGCTTCCCGTCGGACCCTCTGCATCGTCGAGCCCTCATGGACTTAGCTTTGAAGTCATCGCTAGCCCAATACCGACAGAGAGCTTGGTATGCGTCAGGTTGACCCTCTAACCAGGAAATACTAACCTGCACATATTTAGTATATCATTAACTGTTAACATAAGTAACTATTGAGTTTTTTTTAACAATTATAACTTACCTCTGCGTATTGATCCTCGGTCAAGTATGTGTCGGAGTCCCTTCTAAAGGGACCCCGTTCCTGCTGCTGCTGATGCCGTTTCTGGTAGTCGTTAACGGCCTGTATGCAGGCGTACGACAACGCCTGCGTCACGAGCTTCCGAGCGTTTGTGTGGAACATGAGTGTCGCGTGCTCCATCATGCTCTCGCTCGTTTCCTCTAATTGGTACCTCAGCTTTAAGAAAACAAATATTTAATCAATATGCATTAACAATTTAAATGAGTTGAAGAATGTAAACATTTAAACTTACCATAAAATCATTCCACACGGCCCCCTGAAGAGTGCCATGCACCTCGTGCGAGACACGAGCGTAGTCGTCCCGCGACAAAGCAGGGACACCATCGATGACACCGGGATAGTGCAAATGCACTAAAGCGCCGATGACACCGTTAACCTGCCCGTGGTGTCCCTGGCCCGTGAACGAACAGTCGTACCAGGTTCTGCAAAATTGTTAAGTATCTGTAGCCATCATGAAATATGTACCAAGTATATGATTTTTTACCTGTCTCCAACTGGACGAATAGTGACCCGCTCACGAGGAACAGGAGGAGGAGCCGCAAAGTGGGTCCTCCTCGTCCATCGTCTCTGCACGGGCACCACGTCTGGTGACCCGGAAGGCTGGTCACCACTAGAGCCCAAAGGCTCCACGCTCGCCTGCTCCGAAGGTAGGGTAGCCGGCTCCGAGGGTTGTCTAGCCTGTGGCGGCGCCTAACCTCTAACTCTGAATCTGACGACTGTGAGTCAGACTGCGAAAATAAAGTATTGATAAGAATAAATTATTTATAAGTGCAATTTAAAATAACGTGATTGACAACTGAAATTTAGCTCTGTGCGCTGTAAGGCCAGAGCTCGGCCCGCAAAGTCTGGTAGGTGCCTCATCAGCTGAGAGCGTCTGCTCGCACCTGAAGAGCTACCTGAGAAGAGGTCCCGTGACCGACTGAGGAACCCTCGTGCCCCCTTCTTCCCGCTCCCCTTTGATGACGACATCCTGTTGCAAGGAATAATTGATAAATATTGCCGCTCCCCTTTGATAACCACAAAATTTAGGTTAAGTTAGTGAAGAAAACATTACATCATCAATTTCAAAATTCATCAACGTCATGATCATGTACCCTACTCCTTAAACCAGACCATCAATCTTCTTTTGTGAGCGTCTGAACTGGATTTCGTTTCCGTTTACGCATATCAGAAGTCTCGACATCTTGAGCATCTCCAACTAAGTCATCGAGTCCTACACCAGGCTCGATGATAAACGAGTCTGGCAACTCTTGTTCTTGGTAAACCTCGTCAACCTCATCAGTATCATGGTAACCATCATCTTCTGGAGTGTATAACCGCTCACGAGGATTAACCTTATGTACAACCCACCAAACTTTGAGTTTTTTGCATGGATAAGATAGATAATACACTTGCTCCACTTGGTGTGCAAGAACAAATGAATCGTATCCTCGTAGCCGTTTGTTGTGTTTGACTTCCACCATGCCAAATTGGTTTAGTCGAGTTCCATGATTGATATCAAACCAATCACAGTCAAAGAATACTACTCGAAGATCCTTATTCCCGGCAAAAGCAAATTCAAGCATTTTATTTATGATTCCATAATAATTAGTTTCACGTCCTTGAGAGTTGACTGCCCTCGTCACAACTCTAGTATTAGATGTTGCCGCGAGAGGACGAAGAGATTCAAATTGAGTTGTACGGAATTGGTAGCCATTGACGTTATATCAACCATAGCTACTAACTTTAATCAATCCATAGGATAGTTGTCGCAAGTCTTCATGGACGTCGGCATCTTTCATGCACTGTTATAAGAAAACTTTGTAAATACTCGTAAGTTATAAGAATACTTTGTAAATATTGCTAAGTCAACGAGAAAATGTTACATGATCTCGAAACTAGGATAGGAAATTAGGTCCTCCGTTTATTCCTTCCCGTCGCATCAATTCTACTTGTTTGCTCGTAGGTTGATGCCTATGTGTCCAATTTTTCTTGTGGAATTCACTGTACGAAAATAAAACTTTTTGGAATAGATGTGTTACAAAATACGCCGATTAGTATAAATGTAAGACAAACACTTACTCGAAATATTTGTCCATCTCATCTATATTCGCGTACATGTAAAGGAAAACAGCACTCCTTTCTTCTGCGGTAGAGTTGTAGGAAGTGGAACTACCAACAGTAGTGCCTCTTGTTGCAAAAATAGAGAGATCGCTACAAGGAGGTTGCTCATCCACATTGTACCGCATTGCCGAAGTGTTCACATTGTTTTCCACTGCAAAGTAAATACTTGAAAAGTATCCTACTTCTTTAATAGTAAATGCTTCGGCGATGACACGACCCCATTGGTCCTGTCGAGCCAGGATCACGCTGAGGGGTGCTGCGTTGCACAGCACCGTATAACACACGTCAAAGGTGCAAAGCGGAAGCGGAAGTTTTATTACATAAACAAGTTTATGAACATGTTTACATCAAAATAAGTTCAGTCTACACTCGCGGGCGTAGACTAAGCATCAAGTGCACGCTCAGCCCTCGAACGTGTCCTTGCTAGCACACACGCACACTAACTCTGCGGCGTGCACGACTCCCACTCGACGGGGTTCCCCTCCTGGGGTTCCGTCTCCTCTTCGGGAGTCCCTTCCTCATAGAACCCTGCAAAAGCTTCAAACAAAAGCTGTGAGCACGAAGGCTCAGCAAGTCTGACCCGTCTCACCTAAACATGGAACTTCTACATGAGGGTAATGGGTTGCATGAGGTAAAAATCATTTGCAAGGACTCGCCTAATTAGTAGAACCTTACTTTCAAGTTTTAGCAGCAGGTTGTGGAGAACCTTACGCTAAGGCACATGAGAGAGCCGCAATCAAACAAGAAACGCATTTCTCTCATGTACTTTGCCCAAAGTTGAAAAGAACTTTAGTTAGCTCTAAGCTACAGCATATCATTAACAATCAATGTCCATCTTTCAATCAGCAACATTTTAACATGTAACTAGCCTGTTCTTTCTACGTCATGGTACAGTGAACAAGTGGTACTCACTGACCGCGAGGGACGGCGATTATAATCGATTTACACCTGCAGGGTTACCCGAACAACCCGTCACGTACGCTCGTACTCGATGTTGCCTACAACAACCGTCACGGACGCCGTACGCGACTACCTTTCACCCGTTAGCCAAATATTGAACCAGTCCCATCGTCCCGAGCAAGAGGTCTCTGCACGCGCATCTCCGTGCCGCCAGCCGATTTACACCTCAAGCTCTCAACCTACCCTCTGAACGACGGGCAATGCCTCAATAACCAGCTACCCGAGTTACATCAGTTTCCTGGTTCCCATATAGCCGGTAGGTCTTCGGTACTGTTCTAGCTTGTTCAACAGGCCCGCACACGGCTCGGTCCTCAACCGACACAAGCGGAGCTACAGCACACAGGTCCCAAAGTCCTGCTGCCCTTACTCTCCGCTCGGTCTCATTTTCTTGCCATGTGTATCATGTGCTATCTCTACCCAAGCAATGTGCCTCTAGCCTATTCTCGCGAGTAGTTCCAACTACTCGACTTGTACCGAATCCTACTCTATCCTAGCAATGCAGTGGCTAACGGGGTTTGCAATCCTAAACCCCAACCCATGGTTTTCTTGGCTATGCAGTGGGGTTTCCAAACAAGACTCTAATGCACAGAATAAAGGAAACAAGTATGTGCTCAAAACAATAAAAATTTGTAAAAACGGTTAATGCAAACCGGGGCTTGCCTTGCTGCTCTTGGTCGTAGGCTAGCTGCTCCTCCGGAGTAACGAAGTCTAGGACTTCGGGTTCCTCCTCGACCTTAGCGACTACATGATAAGAGCAATGTATGTATTAATTTAAATGCATTTGTATTATCTTTGAAGTTGTGAAGTCTATAACCTTTGCTAGACAGACCTAATGACTGTGAAACTTTTACTGTGGCTTGGTTACAACCTAAACAGAGACTTGGTCAAGTTTTAGTTGCAGCAAAGCTCATTTGAGCCCTCCACAATTAATCATGTCCTTGACCTTAATTGGAACTCTTAGGGTGTTCTAGGAATTTTCATGAGACAAGCTATGTCTTTCTGAAAACTAGATTTTCATAGGGTTCTAATGGAGTTGGTCTCACTTAATTTGGAAGTCCCTAACTAAAGATATGAGCTAAACAATTTCAGACAAAATTCTGAAAATGTTTCTGAACATTTTCTATTTTCTCTGGAACAGTTTCACTAATCACACCATTAGGTGGATTAAATGAGCTCAAATGGATCTGAAATTTTTATGGTAGTTCAGGGATACTTTGGCGAATATCCTAGCAAAATTTCAGGATTTTCCTCCACAGGATTCTCCAGTTAAAATTCCTAACAGTTTAAAGTTTGAGGAATTAATTCTGGAAAATTAATGGTTTTCATGAAGTGAAACTTGATTTGCTGGAAAGTACTCGGATAGTTGAATCCAGCAAAATTTGGTTCACTCAATTTGGAGCTTTCTAGCCAAAGTTATAAGAATTTGAAGTTTGAACTGAAACTGAAATTCAGGAAAAAGTTTAAACTCTGGCTTGTGGGCCCCGCACACAGTGCGTCGTCTACCTCCTCGCGCCAACTGCGCGGCGGCGGCGATCTCCGGCGACCCTCGCTGGAACTGAGTTCCCGGCCACCCCCCGGCCCGAAACTTGCCGCCTGCCCCTTTACTGACCCCCTGGACTCGATGGTGGGGTCGCCGGCCGCCGGTGATGACCGGAAACCCGTGCGCACCGATGACAGCACCTGCTAGGGTTCCGGTGAGGTCAGTCCCGCTCTCCCGTGCACCAAATCGGCCGGAAATCGGTCGGAGAGCATCAGTAGAGCATGGGAAACACGAAACAGGGCTGGGTGGAAGCTAGAAATACCGGCAACTAGGCTCTCGACGGTGAGCCGAGGTGTTCAGCCATGGCGGCGGGGAAAACAGCCATATTATGGCCGATTCTCGATGGTTTTCTCTAATTCCAGTTCGAGCGTGGGCGCTATCGTGCGTAGAAGCTACTAGGTAACGAGCTCGTCCAACCCTCGTGCATAGAGCACGAATTTCACCCGAAGGTGAGCTCGGTCCTTATGAACTGATCAAGAGTAAATTTGGAAATTCTCGGCCGAGGGTTGATCAATCGCCAAACGGCTTTCGGCTACTCCATCTGCATACAATCACGCACCTTTCTTGTGTAGAGAAGAGGACGTGACAACGGCTGTGCCGTGCTGTCCACGGGAGCCCGATCGGCGGCGATGTTCGGCTCGCCGGAGAAATGGCTCGTACAGCTCGAGGACGCTTGCTCACTGGACAACACGGGGTCTAGGAGGTTGCTCACGACCTCTTGGTGCCGTTTTGCTGTGGAGGAGGCTGTGCTCGCGAGTGATCGGCTTGATCAAGCGTGAGCTCGAGCGGCGGCGGTTGCAGTGGAAGAACAGGCCGAGTATGTCGGCAGCTCGGGGAATGGGCGATCGGAGCACGCCGGGGAGGGGATAAGTAGCCCGGTGACTGGTCTCCGGCTTGGGGCGTGCAGCAGGAGCTGGCGCCGGCTGCCCCCCTCGGTGGCGCGCGCACACTGCACCCGGGAACCGATTGAGCTGTGTTTCAGTCGGTTTGTGTTGAAGTAGAGGCTGACATGTGGGTCCCACCCCCCATTTTAACCTCTGAAATTTACTCCTAATCACTGTTGTAAACAGTGAACCCCATACTACCCTTGGCAATTCAAATTATTCACCCATGAGCCATTTGAATTGATCCAAGTTCAAATGAGGTTTGGTTTGAATGAATTTCAGCACAAGTTCAGTTTGAAATTCAAATAAAGTTTGAATTTCTCCCCCTTAGCTCATGTCAAGATCAACTCCAAATGGAGTGAAAATTGGTGTGTGAGCTCACAAAAATGTGCTGAGTAAGAATATGCCTTCCACTTTTAAATTCATGGGATAAAAACAGTTTGAATTTGAATAAGGTTTCAAACTGCCCTCTTCCTAACTATACCCAAACTGACCTCAAATGGTTTTGAATTTGGGTGAAACTTGGCATGGAAATCCTTAGTAAAGTGTAGGAGTTTTCATATGTCCAGCCCATCTATATCACATGTGGGAAATACCACTTTTGCAATGTGTAAGTTTGTTCTCTAATGAGCATGTTGATAATTGTTATTTGCTCTTCATTTGTGTTCATCATTCTTCCTCAAATGAGGTGTGTGGTGTGGTGATGAACACTGCAAATGTGTGTCAAAAACTGAGGCCCTTACATTCCTCCCCCCTTAAAAGAATCTCGTCCCGAGATTATAAGGTGAAAATGAGAGAGAGGACGGTGGAAAATTACCGGATATGCGACGTGAAAAAGTCGGGGTAGTTAGTGCGAAGGAATTCTTCGCTCTCCCATGTCGCTTCGTCCATGGAGTGATTACTCCATAGAACCTTGTGGAACCACAACGTACGGTTGCATGTGGTTCGGGCCTTTTCATCAATAATCTGCACCGGTTCCTCCCGATAGGTGAGATCCGGTTGTAGTTCTTCAATGTCTTCCAGCTGAACGGTAGTTGATAGCTTGAGACACTTCCTCAGCTGGGAAATATGAAAGACGTCGTGCACACCGGAAAGTGCTTCTGGTAATTTCAGCCGGTATGCCACTGATCCACATCTTTCGGTAATCTGAAATGGACCGATGAATCGGGGTGCCAACTTTCCTCTCACCCCAAATCTGTTTACGCCCTTCATTGGAGACACCCGTAGATATACGTGATCTCCAACTTTGAATTGTAATGGGCGCCTTCTCCGGTCCGCATACTGTTTCTGACGGGATTGAGCGGCTTTTAGGTTCGCTTGAATTAGTCGAACCTTTTCTTCCGCGTTGTTGACAAGGTCAATCCCGAAGGTAACCCTTTCGCCAGACTCACACCAGTTCAATGGTGTGCGGCATTTCCTACCGTATAGCGCCTCGTAAGGTGCCATCTTGATGCTGGCTTGGTACCCATTATTGTACGAGAATTCAGCCAACGGCAAGTGATCATCCCAATTCTTGCCGTGGTCGATAGCGCAAGCTCGTAGCATGTCTTCTAAAATTTGGTTTACCCGCTCTGTTTGCCCATCCGTCTGCGGGTGGTAGGCTGAACTACGAACCAGCTTCGTCCCCAAGGCAGCGTGTAGCTGCTCCCAAAAACGGGACACAAATAAAGTGCCCCGATCCGATATGATAGTACGGGGTACGCCGTACAAGCATAGGATCCGTGAGATGTACAGTTCAGCGTACTTCTTGGCGTTGTAGTTGGTGTTGACCGGGATGAAATGGGCAACTTTGGTGAGCCGATCGACGATCACCCACACCGAATCATGTTTCTGTAAGGTGGTGGGTAAACCGACGATAAAATCCATGCTCACGTCCACCCACTTCCAGGCAGGAATGCCCAGTGGTTGCAGCAGTCCCGGTTTCCGCATATGATCTGCCTTCACCCTTCGGCATGTATCACACTCGGACACGTATTTTGCAACCTCGCGCTTCATCCGTGTCCACCAAAACTTTCTTCTGAGTTCTTGATACATCTTGTTGCTGCCGGGGTGAATAGAGAGCTTTGATAAGTGAGCCTCATCAAAGATCTTCTTCCGTAGTTCCGGGTTACGGGGTACGACGATCCGGTCCTTGAACCATAGGACGCCATCTCCGTCTTTCCGGAAACATTTCAGCTCCCCACTATCTACACGTCTCCGCAAGTGTGACATGCCCTTGTCATTCTTCTGGGCTGCCGCTATCTCTTCACGGATGGTGGGGATCAAAGCTAGGTTGTAGAGAGCTCCGTATGGAATCACACGTAGTGGTGGTTCGCTCTCTTCCAACGGTGTGATGGTCAGATTGTTGACGTGTGACTTGCGGCTCAGCGCATCTGCCACAACGTTTGCCTTGCCCGGATGATAATGGATCTCTATCTCGTAATCCTTTATCAGTTCTAACCATCTTCGTTGCCTCATGTTCAGCTCCTTCTGAGTGAATATGTACTTGAGGCTTTTGTGGTCGGTATATAAATGTACGAGGTTACCGAGTAGGTAGTGCCTCCACATTTTTAGTGCAAGTACCACGGCAGCGAGCTCCAAGTCGTGAGTTGGATAATTCTGCTCATGGTTCCTAAGCTGCCGTGACCCATACGCGACCACTCTTCGGTCTTGCATCAGCACACATCCGAGCCCAATGCCGGATGCATCGCAGTACACATCGAACGGTTTTGTTGTGTCTGGCTGCGCCAAAACCGGTGCTGATGTCAGGTGCTTGACTAAAGCCTTGAATGCTGCTTCACATGCTGGACTCCAAACATATTTGGTAGCCTTCTTCAGCAGCTCTGTCATTGGCTTGGCAATCTTCGAGAAGTTCGGAATGAACCTCCGATAATATCCCGCGAGTCCGAGGAAACTCCGTACCTCATGAACAGTTCTCGGGGATTTCCAATTCAGCACTTGAGTGATCTTGCTCGGGTCCACAGCGATACCCTCCGCTGAGATGATATGCCCGAGGAAAGGCACTTGCGATATCCAAAACTCGCATTTGCTGAATTTTGTGTATAACTTGTGATCCCGCAGCCGTTGCAAGACTATACGCAAATGTTTCTTGTGATCTTCCTCCGACTTGGAATATACCAGGATGTCGTTGATGAAGACCACGACAAACTTGTCCAGCTCCGGCATGAATACCGAGTTCATCAAGTACATGAAGTGAGCTGGAGCATTGGTGAGGCCGAAGGACATAACTAGGTACTCATAAAGTCCGTACCTCGTCGAGAAAGCCGTCTTCGGAATGTCCTCAGCCCTTATTTTAATCTGATGGTACCCGGATCTTAAATCCATCTTGGAAAAGATCTTTGCTTCGACCAACTGATCAAACAACATGTCGATCCGTGGCAACGGGTACTTGTTCTTGATGGTTACGGCATTTAATGGACGATAGTCCACGCAAAGCCGCAACATCTCATCCTTCTTCTTGACAAATAATGCCGAACAGCCCCATGGTGAGGAGCTCGGCCTAATAAAACCCTTCTCCAGAAGATCCGTGAGCTGAGTCTTCAGTTCAGCCAACTCCTTGGGTGCCATCTTGTACGGCCTTCGGGATATTGGCATGGTTCCCGGTGCGAGTTCAATCTTGAACTCCACCTCTCTATCGGGTGGCATCCCCGGCAAATCGTCCGGGAATACATCAGGGAACTCTCGGACCACCGGAATATCTTCCAATCTGATGGTCGTGGCTTGATAGACACTTGGAAGTTTTATTTCTGGACTGTCCAGAAATAATGAGTGAGAACTGTGCACCTCTGAGTTTAAGTGCACGACTCGCAGGACGGTGTCTAAAACAGCGCCGTGGTGGGTTAACCACGACATCCCTAGGATGACATCGACCTTCTGTCCCTCTAAGATAATGAGAGACGTGGGGTACACTCTACCCGCTAAGCATAATGGTGCTTTGGAGACCATTACGCTTGCTGAAATCTTCCCACCCAGTGAACAAATTAAATATGGACTATCAGTGGGTAGTATTGGCAAACTGTGTTTAGCAATGAAAGCTTGGCCAATAAAATTATGCGTGGCGCCCGAATCAAACAGTACTATAGCGGGATGCTGGTGGAGTTGGAACATACCCGCAAGGATTGGCTCGCCCTCCGGCACGTCCTCAATGGCAAGTTGGTGGACAGTGCCGGGCCTAGGGTTTGCCCGCCGCGCATTAGTAGGGTTCCGGGGTTGATTCCTCCCCGGAAACTGAGGTGCCACTCCGCCGCCTTGCCTCTCCGGGCAACTGCTCGCGAAGTGTCCTGGACGGCCACACTTGTAACATGTGGCCGCTGATGGTGGAGTACTCGGTGGACGAAAGCCCGGCATGCGTTGCTGAGGTGCAAACGCACGCGGCATCGCCCGCTGCTGCTGTTGTTGTTGCGGTGGTACTGGCAGTGCCGGCCGGAATGCCAGCGAAGAATACGGCCGACTGCGGAACGGCATCGACCGCTGTGGTGGCTGCCAGCGTGGACCTGATGGTGGGCGATTCACCATCCGAAACTTCTGAGAAGGACCGCCTCCTTCTCCACTGCTCTGCGGCGCGCTTCGCTTTCGCTCTGCCGCCGCCAACTCCTTGCCGGAGTCCTCCTGAACAATCGCAGCATCAATGATGTCGTTGAGGCTGCCGCGATTGAACATCGCCAACTTGTCCTTCAGGAGCGGGTTAAGCGCCTGGTAAAAATGGTCTCGCCGCTTCTCGTCTGTATCCGCGTGATACGAAGCGTAGAGCGCGAGATCGTTGAACGCCCTGGAGTATTCCAGCGCGTTCCGGCTCCCTTGTTGCAGGTGTAGGAACTCCTGCGTCTTCCTATTCATCAAACCGGGCGGTATATGATAGGCCCTGAAGGCCGTCCGGAACTCCGCCCAGGTCATCACTCGGTCGGTGGGCTGTGAAGCACAGAAGTTGGCCCACCACGCGCTCGCGGATCCTTGGAGCTGCTGGACCGCGAACTGAGTCTTGCGCTGCTCGCTGATCTGGAGCAGCCCGAACTTCATCTCTATGGCGCGGAGCCAGTTGTCCGCGTCAAGTGGTTCATCCGCCCTTGAGAATACAGGGGGATGAGTTGCCAGGAAGTCGGAGTAGGAGCTCTGTTGGCGCTCCTCACGATCTTGACGTCTCTCTGGGCGAGACGTATTGGCGATGAGAGTCTGCAGCAACTCTGTGTGCTGCTGATGCGAGCCCGCCATTGCCGCGACAATGTCGGCCAATGTAACCGTTGGCAGTGGCGGTGGCGGTGTTTGCTGTTGCTGTTGCTGCTGCTGTCCCGAGGAGTCCTCGGGAGGTGGTTGGGAGGTCTCTCCCCCTTGGCTGGTACCCCCAACGTCAGGGTTGGCACGAGTACGCGTCATTCTGAAATTCGAAACAACAGCGATTAGCACATGTCTTACTTAAAATTCCATAAGCAACAGTAGGTATTGAAGTGACACATGATTAATTTGCACAACATTCACATATATTGATAAAGCATAAACTTTATACAAGATACATTATTCTCGGGTCTCCGAGAAGTCGTGCTCATGTCGTCACTACCTATACATACGCTACTGTCTACACGACATGTCACCAATTACAAAAGTTGGGTTACGCTACCCTAGCTGCCCTACTTGGCAACCGTAACCCCCTACTCGGAGTAGAACTCGACCTCCTGTGGGTCGTCCTCCTCCGGTACTTCTGCTGGTGGCTCTGGATCTACCACCTCTTCTCCCATTCCGGGTTCTCCCATTGCTGGAAGACCCAAGACGACCGGTATGCCTAACACCGGGGGCACGAGGTCCTGCAATGCATGCACCTCGTCCATAGCCTGGTTGTAGTCCTCTTCCCAGCCTTGTCCTTCCTCAATAGCGTCGTCCCGCTCTTGAGCAAGGTCCTCATTCTGCTGGGTTAGGGTCTGCACCAGCTCTTGCAATGCCACGATGTCAACACGGCTCTTCTTCTTTGCCTTCTTCAGACGACGCAACTGATTGTGTTGTTCATTCAGTCACTTGATCGTCGGAAGAAGCACATTGCGGAGTGTGCTGTGAGCACTCTCAAAACGATCTCCACGGCTTGTGCTCTCCTTGAGCTTGGTGGTGAGATGCTCCGTATGAACAGCTTGGCTGTCCATCACAGCGTTTCCTGCCCTCATTTGGAGGCTGAGGTTTGCCTCCGCGGGGTTGTACCTTGGGCAATTCGGGTCTGTTGCCTCCAGGTACCTCTCTTCCCACACATGCTGAGCTCGTCCCTCCACCAGAATGAGTGCGTATGGAGTGCCCTCCATAGCCTGCACGTGTAGTTGGCAGAAACGTGACATAGTGTCACGGGCTGCCACTTGCCACATCTCTTCCGGTTGTCTTCCTCTCACCGTGACGGTGAATGGCACCCAACCGGGTGGCGTAGGTCCTGCAGGAACCTCGACATGGATCATCCACGTCTTGTTCCCCCCTTCGCCATCTTCTTTGGCAACGTACTGCGGCATCTGATTGTACCCGAAATATTGGAGCATTTGCCACAATGCTTCCGGGTAGCCGCTACGGTCAGAACAGTGGGAAACTACCCACCCGTTCTCCAACTGTTTATCTGCTGCCATCTGTAAAAATATATTTGAGAAATGTCAAATATTTATTTAAACAGTAAACCATGGGGTTATAACATAAGACATGTCATTGATCCATAAAACTTGGAAACATAGTTCAAATTTTAAACAAATTTGACTGCTGATCTGCTGTTCCCATGACAGCCCTGACCAGTTTCCCTTTCAACCTGATTTAGGCCATGTTAACAGCAAAACTAATTCTTGAGCTCAACATCAAAGTTAAAGTTAACTTCAATAGCTTTCCAGAAAGTGTTTGCTTGGCCTCAGATCTGTCCTGGTTCAAAAGTTATGAGATGTCAAAGTTAACAGAATTTCTGGAATCAATTGGACAGCACCTCCCTGCTTTAGGTACTGAATTGATCCAAGGATCCCCAGTTAATTCTGTTCCCAATCTGACAAAACTTTCTGTTACAAAGTCGTAACCCATCTCATAAGCTTTCCAGAAGTACCTCATTTCCTATTTTTGGATTTTTATGCAGGAAGTTATGCTTAATTTACAGAGAGTCTACAGAGAGTCTTTACCCTGTCCTGTTTTCTGGACAGTTCCAACTCTACTGCATTTTTCGAGTGGTTAAGGGATGAAACACCTCTGGACCTCAACATAAAAGTTGTAAATCTCTTCCAAAGCTTTCCAGAAATGTATCATAAGACCCCAATCTAGAAAGAACTCAACCTCTAGCCTCTGATTAACTTCAGCCTTGATTCAGCTGAAAACAGAGTGCTCTGTCCTTAACAACCTATAAGTTGAAAACTTGTTAACTTTGAATATCCTGTTCAAGGGAAGGAGTTACATCAAGTTTTACTACTTTGGAGCAAAACTTTCAAGTTTTAAATGAATTTGTTCATTTAGTTTGGTGTGACGTCGATGCATCACCAGATTATGTCGGTACTACGTCCTCACAAAGAAAAATCTATACCGGACTTAGCCGGCTTCGTTATTTCAGTGGCACTACTCGTCACTCGCACACGGATGCTACACGTCTACCGTTTCGTGGTCAGGCTACCTGCAGAAACTCAATCAATCGTCAGACTCGGCTGCACACCGAGCCCGGAATCCATACAGTTCGTACACCCGGCCGTCATCACTCACCCGGATGTTCTCAAGCCAAACACGCCTTGAGTTACGTGTTCACGTCTCAGACCACGTGACGGGGTCTCCCATGTTGCACCATGCACGCCAGGGACAGACGTTGCTCGAATACCCCAAACGACATGAAGAGTCGTAGAGGATACAAAAGCGGGTCGGGTTACCTGCCACCCGTGGGGCTCCACCCTTCAGCTTGTGCACACTGGTGGACAGCGCTTACGTGCACCCCCCCAAGACATGAACGTCCCGAGATGCACGATTTTCCGACATAACAAATAGGTTAATAAGCCACTTTCTATATACTAATAACATCCTTATACGGGCTACTAACTCGTTCCTCACTGGATTTTTGAAAAAGAAGACCTTTGTACTGTGTTAAACCTCAAACGAGCTCTGATACCACGCTGACACGACCCCATTGGTCCTGTCGAGCCAGGATCACGCTGAGGGGTGCTGCGTTGCACAGCACCGTATAACACACGTCAAAGGTGCAAAGCGGAAGCGGAAGTTTTATTACAGAAACAAGTTTATGAACATGTTTACATCAAAATAAGTTCAGTCTACACTCGCGGGCGTAGACTAAGCATCAAGTGCACACTCAGCCCTCGAACTTGTCCTTGCTAGCACACACGCACACTAACTCTGCAGCGTGCACGACTCCCACTCGACGGGGTTCCCCTCCTGGGGTTCCGTCTCCTCTTCGGGAGTCCCTTCCTCATAGAACCCTGCAAAAGCTTCAAACACAAGCAGTGAGCACAAAGGCTCAGCAAGTCTGACCCGTCTCACCTAAACATGGAACTTCTACATGAGGGTAATGGGTTGCATGAGGTAAAAATCATTTGCAAGGACTCGCCTAATTAGTAGAACCTTACTTTCAAGTTTTAGCAGCAGGTTGTGGAGAACCTTACGCTAAGGCACATGAGAGAGCCGCAATCAAACAAGAAACGCATTTCTCTCATGTACTTTGCCCAAAGTTGAAAAGAACTTTAGTTAGCTCTAAGCTACAGCATATCATTAACAATCAATGTCCATCTTTCAATCAGCAACATTTTAACATGTAACTAGCCTGTTCTTTCTACGTCACGGTACAGTGAACAAGTGGTACTCACTGACCGCGAGGGACGGCGATTATAATCGATTTACACCTGCAGGGTTACCCGAACAACCCGTCAAGTACGCCCGTACTCGATGTTGCCTACAACAACCATCACGGACGCCGTACGCGACTACCTTTCACCCGTTAGCCAAATATTGAACCGGTCCCATCGTCCCGAGCAAGAGGTCTCTGCACGCGCATCTCCGTGCCGCCAGCCGATTTACACCTCAAGCTCTCAACCTACCCTCTGAACGACGGGCAATGCCTCAATAACCAGCTACCCGAGTTACATCAGTTTCCCGGTTCCCATATAGCCGGTAGGTCTTCGGTACTGTTCTAGCTTGTTCAACAGGCCCGCACACGGTTCGGTCCTCAACCGACACAAGCGGAGCTACAGCACACAGGCCCCAAAGTCCTGCTGCCCTTACTCTCCGCTCGGTCTCATTTTCTTGCCATGTGTATCATGTGCTATCTCTACCCGAGCAATGTGCCTCTAGCCTATTCTCGCGAGTAGTTCCAACTACTCGACTTGTACCGAATCCTACTCTATCCTAGCAATGCAGTGGCTAACGGGGTTTGCAATCCTAAACCCCAACCCATGGTTTTCTTGGCTATGCAGTGGGGTTTCCAAACAAGACTCTAATGCACAGAATAAAGGAAACAAGTATGTGCTCAAAACAATAAAAATTTGTAAAAACGGTTAATGCAAACCGGGGCTTGCCTTGCTGCTCTTGGTCGTAGGCTAGCTGCTCCTCCGGAGTAACGAAGTCTAGGACTTCGGGTTCCTCCTCGACCTTAGCGACTACATGATAAGAGCAATGTATGTATTAATTTAAATGCATTTGTATTATCTTTGAAGTTGTGAAGTCTATAACCTTTGCTAGACAGACCTAATGACTGTGAAACTTTTACTGTGGCTTGGTTACAACCTAAACAGAGACTTGGTCAAGTTTTAGTTGCAGCAAATCTCATTTGAGCCCACCACAATTAATCATGTCCTTGACCTTAATTGGAACTCTTAGGGTGTTCTAGGAATTTTCATGAGACAAGCTATGACTTTCTGAAAACTAGATTTTCAGAGGGTTCTAATGGAGTTGGTCTCACTTAATTTGGAAGTCCCTAACTAAAGATATGAGCTAAACAATTTCAGAGAAAATTCTAAAAATGTTTCTGAACATTTTCTATTTTCTCTGGAACAGTTTCACTAATCACACCATTAGGTGGATTAAATGAGCTCAAATGGATCTGAAATTTTTATGGTAGTTCAGGGATATTTTGGTGAATATCCCAGCAAAAGTTCAGGATTTTCCTCCACAGGATTCTCCAGTTAAAATTCCTAACAGTTTAAAATTTGAGGAATTAATTCTGGAAAATTAAGGGTTTTCATGAAGTGAAACTTGATTTGCTGGAAAGTACTCGGAGAGCTGAATCCAGAAAAATTTGGTTCACTCAATTTGGAGCTTTCTAGCCAAAGTTATAAGGATTTGAAGTTTGAACTGAAACTGAAATTCAGGAAAAAGTTTAAACTCTGGCTTGTGGGCCCCGCACACAGTGCGTCGTCTCCCTCCTCGCGCCAACTGCACGGCGGTGGCGATCTCCGGCGACCCTCGCCGGAACTGAGTTCCCGGCCACCCCCCGGCCCGAAACTTGCTGCCTGCCCCTTTACTGACCCCCTGGACTCGATGGTGGGGTCGCCGGCCGCCGGCGATGACCGGAAACCCGTGCGCACCGATGACAGCACCTGCTAGGGTTCCAGTGAGGTCGGTTCCGCTCTCCCGTGCACCAAATCATCCGGAAATCGGTCGGAGAGCATCAGTAGAGCATGGAAAACACGAACCAGGGCTGGGTGGAAGCTAGAAATACCGGCAACTAGGCTCTCGACGGTGAGCCGAGGTGTTCAGCCATGGCGGCGGGGAAAACAGCCATATCATGGCCGATTCTCGATGGTTTTCTCTAATTCCAGTTCGAGCATGGGCGCTATCGTGCGTAGAAGCTACTAGGTAACGAGCTCGTCCAACCCTCGTGCATAGAGCACGAATTTCACCCGAAGGTGAGCTCGGTCCTTATGAACTGATCAAGAGTAAATTTGGAAATTCTCGGCCGAGGGTTGATCAATCACCAAACGGCTTTCGGCTACTCCATCTACATACAATCACGCACCTTTCTTGTGTAGAGAAGAGGACGTGACAACGGCTGTGCCGTGCTGTCCACGGGAGCCCGATCGGCGGCGATGTTCGGCTCGCCGGAGAAATGGCTCGTACAGCTCGAGGATGCTTGCTCACTGGACAACACGGGGTCTAGGAGGTTGCTCACGACCTCTTGGTGCCGTTTTGCTGTGGAGGAGACTGTGCTCGCGAGTGATTGGCTTGATCAAGCGTGAGCTCGAGCGGCGGCGGTTGCAGTGGAAGAACAGGCCGAGTATGTCGGCAGCTCGGGGAATGGGCGATCGGAGCACGCCGGGGAGGGGATAAGTAGCCCGGCGACTAGTCTCCGGCTTGGCGACTAGTCTCCGGCTGCCCCCCTCGGTGGCGCGCGCACACTGCACCCGAGAACCGATTGAGCTGTGTTTCAGTCGGTTTGTGTTGAAGTAGAGGCTGACATGTGGGTCCCACCCCCCATTTTAACCTCTGAAATTTACTCCTAATCACTGTTGTAAAAAGTGAACCCCATACTACCCTTGGCAATTCAAATTATTCACCCATGAGCCATTTGAATTGATCCAAGTTCAAATGAGGTTTGGTTTGAATGAATTTCAGCACAAGTTCAGTTTGAAATTCAAATAAAGTTTGAATTTCTCCCCCTTAGCTCATGTCAAGATCAACTCCAAATGGAGTGAAAATTGGTGTGTGAGCTCACAAAAATGTGCTGAGTAAGAATATGCCTTCCACTTTTAAATTCATGGGATAAAAACAGTTTGAATTTGAATAAGGTTTCAAACTGTCCTCTTCCTAACTATACCCAAAATGACCTCAAAAGGTTTTGAATTTGGGTGAAACTTGGCAGGGACATCCTTAGTAAAGTGTAGGAGTTTTCATATGTCCAGCCCATCTATATCACATGTGGGAAATACCACTTTTGCAATGTGTAAGTTTGTTCTCTAATGAGCATGTTGATAATTGTTACTTGCTCTTCATGTGTTCATCATTCTTCCTCAAATGAGGTGTGTGGTGTGGTGATGAACACTGCAAATGTGTGTCAAAAACTGAGGCCCTTACAGGCGATGCATCCTTCTACCTTTGCCCTGTTACAAACCATTGGTTTCAAATATCTTAGTGCTCTTTCAATATGATAGATCCACCTATATTGCATGGGACCTCCAACTTTAGCTACAAACCCTGGAGGAAAAAATTTTTCCATCTTACATACTAGTACCGGTATCTCCTTCTCCAATTTACGCATCATCTCTATCGTGATTTCTTTTGCACAGAGCTGTCTATAGAAGTGACTAAGCTCGGCTAGCACCTTCCACACCGCATCATCAAAATAGCCCTGAAACATAACAAGTAGAAGTCTTTCCATAATTATGTGATAATCATGACTCTTCAACCCTGTCAGCTTTTCCGTTTTGATATTCACGGCTCGTTTCAGACTAGCTGCGTAATGTAACACCCCAAAATCCTGTTCAGAGGGGAATTTCAAAATTTTTGGACGTGTTGCATGTGTTGCAAAAATTCAAATTCAAACTGGAATTCAAATTAAACTCAAAACAGAAAAGAAATAGAAAAAGAAAAAGGAAAACAGAAAAAAAACCGGCCAGTGGGCCGAAGCCCACTAGCCAGCCCACCGATCCCGCGCCAGCCCGCAGCCGCGCGCGCCCTCTTCTTCCCACTGACAGGCGGGGCCCGCTAGTCTTTCTTCTTCCTCGCGCTAGCGCCGCGCTTGGCCGGACTCTCTCTCACCCCGAATCAAAACCGACCCGGATTCCTACGTATCCCAGCCGAATTTTGTTCGTGGGCGACGCAAACTCGATCACAACCGAACGCCGCCCTTCCACCGTCTATAAAAACCCCGGCATCGTCCCGTTTTCCCCATGATCTGCCGATTTTCTCTCCGGTGAGAACCCGAGCCCCTTCGGCGAATTCTGGCCGATCTACGCTCGGAAATTCCGATCTAACTCGCTGGTCTTGATCCACCGCCTCCGGGGAACCTCGCAGGTGCAGAAAACGCGGTGGTTTGCGGTTCAAACACAGCGCCGACGAGCCTCACCATGAATTCACCTCGGACCTCGTCGCCGACCGCCTTCCAGGACCTCCGAGCTCAAGAAAACACCCGAGGTGAGATCCCCGACCTCCCCTCCACCGATCTATGCCATAAAATCACAGTTCTAGGAAGAATTTACGAAGATCCGAAACTCTCCGGCGAGATCGCCGCCTCCCGCCGCCGGGCAGCGCCGCCCGCGCTCGATCAGAGCGACGTGGCCGTTTGTGCGCCGTTTATTTTAAATCGCACGGTAGAGTTTAAATCCCCGCGTACCGGTTCGACGTTATAATCTCAGCCATCTGTTTTAAATCGGACGGTCCACGTCAGCCCCGCGTTATAAAGACTGGAATTCTTACGTGCTACCCCCTGGGGTTCTCGGGAAATAAGAGCTAGCCCCGGAAACTTCTGATCTAGCCCCTGAAACTTCAGAAAATCATGTAAATTCATTTAAAAAATCAGTTTTAGCCCTTGGACTTAATAAAAATTAGGAAAACTCCTCTGTTATGAGTAGCTAGACCCCTGAAAATTGTTAAAATAATATTATAGACCCTGAAGTGGGGTGAGTTTACCTTTTTAACCCTGTTTGATATTAAATTTAGGAAATTGATATGTGGCTAGTATTTAAAATTTAAAAAGTGGGACAAACATATTGTCAAATTTAAATTAAAAACTTTCTCAGTACTTAGAAAACCTTGGAGTGAGATAAAAATAGATTTTTGGCTGAAATGAATCTGTTTAATTTATTATTCACATTTATTAGTTATAGGGACACATTTTTAAGTAAAGAATAGTTCTGAAAATTAGGAAAACAAATGTAAAATAGTTTACATTAGAGGAAATGGTCAAAAATATATTATTAAATATTTTAGATCAGAACCTATTCTGTTTAGATGATGTGTCTTATTATTTTCATAATAAAGTTCACATTTAGGCATAGGAAATAAATCTGAAAATATAGCAACTAGTAAATGATAAATGAAGTTTTTAAAATTCAAAGAATTCAGCTTAGGGTTGGTAGAAGTTATGAAGACACATATGGAGTAGGAAAATACCTTTCATGCATACTTGATAGTTAAAAGGTGAAGTAATTGAATATAAGGAATGCATTTAAATTGGAAACTCATATATATAGTATGCAAGTATAAATGTGAATACAAAAGTAGGAATCATAAATACATGAATTAAAAGTGCATGTAAGCCAAAGATCAACACACATAGAGTAACCACAACACATAGAATTTGTGAATGGCTTTATTACATGTGAATGTGTGGTTTGTATGAAGTGGAAGTGTGAACTATGTCTTATGGATTCTGTTTTTCTTTTGCTATGTGTGATGGTATTATGTAGAACCTGCTCCAGAGCAAGTTCTTCCTTTCCAAGATCAGGACTACCCATTCCAAGAGCAGCAGGAAGGAGGCAAGTGTCCTTGACCACTTTGATCCTATGCTAGGATGTGTAGATAGAATTATTTGCATTATCAAATGAAATATGAAACCCATGCTAGGAAGTTTCCCTAGAATTGCATTACCTTGTTTCTTTGTAGCTTGGGTTGGGATTTATTTTATCATGTCATTTATTATTATGCATATGCTTAGCCATGCTTAGAATGGGATATTTGGGATATGGGATCATCCGTTTATTTTACCATACTCTTGGATGAGATATTATGAGTTATGTAGAGGTAGGGATCAAGGCAAGTTGGATGTTTTGGCTGGTGCTGGGTGCACGAGACTTGGGTTTGTGTTTAGTACTTGCCTGGATCCTAAGGACCGGTTCATGGAGCATGTAACCTGGCTTTACCGTGCCAACCACATGCTGAGATGGGGCAGCTTGGCCAACTAATTAGGTGTATCCCCGGCGTAGTATGGGTGTGTTGGATGGTGCGGGGAGTAGGTGTCAGCTGGACTACCATATGAATCGCAAGGCTCAAGAGGGGGCCACTGCAGCGGGGTTGGAGCCTCTTGTATGCTGTTAGGGGTGAAACCTCAGTGGGCCCACGCTCGTCGGGAATCCCTTTGTAAAGGCTTCGTAGTGATCTCCTGGCTACACACCTGGGAAGTGTGAATGTGGTTCGTAGCCACTGGCATAATGGAGGTTCTTTTAGTCCACCCGGCAACGGGGGATGAAATCACTACATGTGGGTACAGTGGTACAAACTCTGCAGAGTCAAAACTGTCATGACAGCCGTGCTCACGATCAAGAGCGGCTTGGACTTATTCATGATTCGAGGAGTGATGGTTTTGGAAGTTGAGAATGTTAAGCGGGGAGCTTAACATTAGAAATGATGTTATGGTTATTTGATTATGATGATGGGATGGGAGATTGGGACCATTTCACCTGTGTAGTAATGTAGGTGCTTAATAAGCTAAGGTGATAGGTATTAATTGCGTAGTGCTTTAACCATGAGTTCAACCTCCCCTTGTTCTAGCCATGCTTGACATAACTTTCCGACACTTGCTGAGTACCATCGGTACTCAACCTTGCATATTTGTTGGTTTATATTGCTGCTCAGGTCAAGATAATGAGGTGGTGTATAATGACCAAGACTTTGGACCCGAAGAAGGTTTCTAGGTTCATGGAGACCCCCGGGCAACGCCTGTGACGGAGCCCTCAAGAATAATATTCCGCTGCTAGTTTATTTACTTGTGATGAGCTTATTATTGTCCATCGAGACATTTGCTATGTAAGACTTATTTATATTCGACACCTGGCTTGTAATAAATGATGCTTCACTATTTGTCATCACATGTATGAGAAAATGATCCTGGCATACATGTGATATTCACTTGGTTGTTCTTCGGAAAAACCGGGTGTGACAGAAGTGGCATCAGAGCCAAGGTTGCCCGTAGGAACGTGGACCTAGGTGGAAATAGACGTATTTAAGGGCCCTATTTTCTTAAAAACTATTTTACAAGGTGTGTATTGAAAAGTGTTATTTAATGGTGTCACTTTCTTCATCTTACCTCAACTTTCATTCAAAATAGGATTTTTGTTTAAAAGTTTATCTAACATAAGTTTAAATGCTTTCTATTTTAGAAGGTTCGCATGATTCGCACCACTCGCAAGTCCACAGGAGGGAGAGTTCCCGTAGTTGCCCTTGCCGAAAGAGAGGAGAGCCGTCCAGTGACGTACCTTTCCTACGGATTGGCAGTAGGAGGCTTGTTACGCCGTCCTCGACGTATGCTCGAAGCCGCCGGCAATACGGGCAAGCTAATCATACACTATAGCTCCACCAGAACCATCCAGGAGAAGCGGGAAGAATGGAGTTCAGAAATGAGGATTATCCATGAAAATCAGCTACTCAAGATCCACCGCTCTCCAGCTTGTCGAGCGACACAGGTCGATGCGGAGAAGGATGTCACCTGGGAGGCCATCACCTGCCAGAGTCACATCTATCGTCGCCACCTGGACAGGACTGAGTACATGTATGTCCTCCAGCGCGAGAGTGGTACCGCGGAATATAAGTACCCGCCAGTGCAGCAAGGGACTTCCCATGAGCACATGGACTTGTGCTTGGAGGATGCTGCTATGCTCAGCACTCGACTGCAGGAGTGTCAGCAAGAACTTCAGGATGTTCAGGACACCCTGAAGGAAAAGGAGGCGTTGCTGCGAGCATGCTTAAGGGCGAGAGAAAAAGGAGATGGGAATGAACTGTGTGTCACCGTGAATGATACATGGACTCCTGACTCGCCAAATCGCAGGGCGATCAGGCGTCGTCGCACTTCTCCACCAGCAGCCTCCCCACCCAAAGCAAAGTCAGAAGGCAGCCGCAATGATGAGGAAGACCCCGAGGAGCCAGCTCAGTGAATACGAGTAGTGTAGACTCCTTCCCTTAGTTTAGCAGGATGTCGAGTAGTCGAGTCGTTATCTTAGTTAATGGTGTGTTAATGATTGGTGTGTGACGTTAGTTGTGGAAGCCATGAGCAATTGTCCACAGCCTCGTCTTCAGATTGTCTTGCTTTGGTGTGTGAAACCACATGAAATAATATTGCATTTATTTTTGTGTGAGATATAAACCCTCAGAAAAATGTAACAAAGCCTCAACACTTCAAAGTACAAACAAGTGAAAGTAGTAAGATAATACGTAATACTTTAAATTAACATTTGGTTGATCATGCTAGATGGCCGGAAGAGAAAAAGGTCGTGCTGCCAACCCCGCCAACAACAACGATGAGGCCTGCAACCCTCATCTTTCTGGAGGCCAAGACAGGGGTGGACGCCGTGAAGGAGTGGATCCCCTCCACCAAATGCTGGAGAATCAAAATCAGCTCATCCAGAACTTGACTCAAGTGGTGGCCAACTTGCATCAAATTCCACCTCCACAAGCTGCACCACGCCAACCAAGGTTGAGTGAGTTTCTAGGAACTCAACCTCCAAAGTTTGCAAGTGCTGCTGAACCCCTGGAGGCAGATGATTGACTTAAGACCATTGAGAGCAACATGAGGATCATACAGTGCCAAGGGAATGAGAGGGTGCTGTTTGCCTCTCATCAATTGCATGGACCTGCTGCTGATTGGTGGACCGCCTACGTGGCCGCCCATCATGACCCTGAGAACATCACCTGGGAAGAGTTCAAGCGTAGCTTCCGCAACCATTACATACCAAGGGGTGAACTCAAAAACAAGAGGAAGGAGTTCTTGGGATTGCAGCAAGGGAACATGTCCGTGAGGGAATACCTCACTAAATTCACTCAACTCCCCCGTTATGCCCCACGGGACATAGAGACTGACGAGCAGAAACAAGATTGTTTCGTGGAAGGACTTACCGCAGAAATGCAGTGTGCAAAGTCCTCAAATGAGTATGAAAGCTTCCAAAAGATGGTGGACAGAGCGTTTGTGGTAGAAAGGAAGCTGAAGGCCTTGGAAAATGAGAACAAGAGGAAGGTCGGGTGGTCACATCAAGCCTCAGGGAGCAACACCCGCCCACGTCTGATGCAGCAACCCGCAGGGCAGACAAACTGTGCTGCGGTACCCTACTCAGCACCAAGAGGGTACAACCCGAACTACAGGCCTCCGGCAGCACCAGCACAGCCACAACGTCAGTTTGTACAGCAGCCTCGCCCCGCATATCCACCTCGACCGGCAGTACAAGGACCTCCAAACCAACCCCAAGACAACAAAGGCCAGGCACCTAAGGTTGGGGTGCAATGTTTTAACTGTGGTGAAGTGGGGCACTACGCCCATAAGTGCCCAAAGAAGAAGCTCGCGCAGTCGCAACAGCAGAACGTAATGAGAGGACGGGTGAACCATGTCACCATGGAGGAAGCGCAAGAGGAACCTGACGTGGTAGTTGGTAAGTTTCCTGCAAATTTACACATTGCAACCCTGTTGATTGATTCTGGTGCTACCCACTCGTTCATTGCTCAAGGGTTTGTTAAGAAGCATGATCTAGCAACAACACAAATGAACCATATGCTAGCAGTAAACTCTCCAGGTGGAGAAATAAGGACAAGACAAGTGTGTCCCAAAGTGAACCTAGACATTAATGGGGTAGTATTTACTGCTAACCTCATAGTGATAGATTCACAAGGGATAGATATTATCTTGGGTATGGATTGGTTGACCAAACATAAAGGAATCATCCATTGTTTGACCAGAACGGTGGAACTAACTCACCCTAGTGGAACAAGAGTGAAGTTTATAACAATACAAGAGCCTAGGAGGGACATTAAATTAAATCAAGTTGAGGTGAAAGTGGAGGAGATCAGGACCATCAGGGAATATCCAGATGTTTTTCCGGAGGAGTTGCCAGGTATGCCTCCCGATCGTGAAGTGGAATTTGCAATTGAGCTAGTGCCTGGAACAGCCCCGATATACAAGAGACCTTATCGGATGGACTCCAAGCAGCTGGGAGAACTCAAGGATCATTTGAGAGAATTGACGGAGAAGAGGTATATTCGTCCTAGTTCCTCACCATGGGGAGCTCCGGTGATATTTGTGCCCAAGAAGGACAGAACCCAAAGGTTATGCGTGGATTACCATGCCTTGAATGAGGTAACCATCAAGAACAAGTACCCATTACCCCGCATTGAAGACTTGTTTGATCAGTTGAAGGGAGCTTGTGTGTTCTCAAAAATTGATCTCAGGTCGGGATACCACCAACTCAAGATAAGGCAATCTGATATTCCCAAGACAGCTTTCTTATCTCGGTACGGACTGTATGAATACACTGTCATGCCTTTCGGGCTAACTAATGCCCCGGCATACTTCATGTATCTCATGAACAAGGTATTCATGGAATATCTGGACAAATTTGTGGTGGTTTTCATAGATGACATTCTCGTCTTCTCCAAAGATGAAGAAGAACATGAGAAACATCTAAGGTTGGTGTTGCAGAGGCTGAGAGAACACCAACTGTATGCCAAGTTGAGCAAGTGTGAGTTTTGGCTGAAGAGAGTTCCCTTCTTAGGACATATAATCTCGGAGGGAGGAATCTCCGTGGATCCCGCCAAAATTGAGGATATACAGAAGTGGAAGACCCCTGAAAATGTCGGGGAAGTTCGAAGCTTCTTGGGATTGGCTGGATAATATCGACGGTTTATTGAGGGATTCTCTAAGATCTCGAGACCCCTCACCAAACTGTTGGAGAAGGGAATCACATTCACATGGACGCCACAGTGCGAGACGAGTTTTCAGGAGCTAAAGAAAAGATTGACAACAGCCCCAGTGTTGGTTATGCCAGATATGCAGAAGAACTTTACGGTGTATTGCGATGCCTCTGGAAACGGGTTGGGATGTGTTCTCATGCAAGAAAGGCATGTCGTGTCTTATGCATCCCGGCAGCTCCGGAAGCACCAGAAGAACTATCCTACACATGACCTAGAGCTAGCCGCAGTGGTACACGCGTTGAAAATTTGGCGGCACTACTTGATGGGGAAGAGGACAGAGATATATAAGGATCATAAGAGTTTAAAGTACATTTTCACACAGCCAGATCTCAACCTCAGACCAAGGAGATGGTTAGAGCTAATCAATGACTTTGATGTGGGCATCAACTATCATCCTGGGAAAGCAAACGTCGTGGCAGATGCTTTAAGTCGGAAAGTGCAGGTCAATAAGTTGAGCTTGAAGGACATGCCTGCAGAATTGAAGGACGAGGTTATAAGGCTCAATCTATGCCTGGTAAATAGTGGTGAAGCCATCGCCATGGAAGTGGACTCCACACTCGAGCAAGACATACGCAAGGGTCAAAAGGATGACGAGAAAATACAAGAAATCAGGCAACTCATCAAGGAAAATAAAGCCCCTGGTTTCAGAGAGGATGAACAGGGAACGGTGTGGCACGGGAAAAGAATCTGTGTGCCAGAAGTAAAGAAGATCCGTGAACTGATTTTGAAGGAGGCTCACGATTCTGACTATTCCATTCATCCTGGGAGTATGAAGATGTACCAGGACCTCAAGAGCAGGTATTGGTGGTATGGCATGAAGCGAGATGTCGTGGAACATGTTGCCCTATGTGACACATGTCAGTTGGTGAAAGCAGAACATCAACGACCCGCGGGATTATTGCAACCACTAAAAGTGCCTGAATGGAAATGGGAAGAAATCGTTATGGATTTCATAGTGGGATTGCCTAGGACCCAATCAGGATATGATTCAATATGGGTCATCATCGACAGGCTAACCAAGGTAGCTCACTTCATCCCTGTCAAGGAAAGCTACAGTGGATCCAAATTGGCGGAATTGTACATGTCAAGGATCGTGTGTTACCATGGAGTGCCAAAGAAGATAGTGTCAGATCGAGGGACACAGTTCACCTCAAGGTTCTGGCAGAAGTTGCATGAAACCATGGGAACCCATCTGAACTTTAGTTCTGCCTATCATCCCCAAACTGATGGTCAGACGGAAAGAACTAATCAGATTCTTGAGGATATGCTGAGGGCATGTGCACTCAAAAACAATCGGAGTTGGGACAAGAACTTACCGTATGCGGAATTCTCCTATAACAACAGCTATCAAGCTAGTATGAAGATGTCACCGTTCGAAGCTTTGTACGGGAGGAAATGCAGAACTCCCCTATTTTGGAACCAAACAGGGGAAAGTAAAGTGTTTGGTCCCGAAGTACTACAAGAAGCCGAGGCGAAAGTGAGGGAAATTCGCAACAACTTGAGGATAGCACAGACACGCCAAAAGAGCTATGCCGATGTACAAAGAAGAGAGCTCGTTTTCAACGTGGGAGACTATGTCTATCTCAAGGTGTCCCCTATCTGAGGACTTCGTCGGTTCAAGGTGAAAGGGAAGTTGTCACCTCGATACATCGGACCCTTTCAAGTTCTGGAGAGGAAAGGCGAAGTGGTGTATCAACTAGAATTACCGGCTCGCCTATCGGATGTGCACGACGTATTCCATGTGTCACAACTCAAGAAATGCCTGAGGACGCCTGAAGAGGTGTTACCCATGAATGAAGTGGACGTAGCTGAGGATTTGTCTTATGCCGAGCAACCATACAAGATTTTGGAGACAATAGAACGCCTCACCAAAAATAAAAGAATCCGGATGTGCAAGGTGCAGTGGAAGCATCACTCAGAAGAGGAAGCCACCTGGGAGCGAGAAGATGAGCTTAAGGCACAATTTCCGGAATTGTTTTCCTAGAACCACCAATCTCGAGGACGAGATTTCTTTTAAGGGGGGTAGAGCTGTAACACCCCAAAATCCTGTTCAGAGGGGAATTTAAAAATTTTTGAACGTGTTGCATGTGTTGCAAAAATTCAAATTCAAACTGGAATTCAAATTAAACTCAAAACAGGAAAGAAATAGAAAAAGAAAAAAGGAAAACAGAAAAAAACGGCCAGTGGGCCGAAACACACCAGCCGGCCCACCGATCCCGCGCCAGCCCGCAGCCGCGCGCGCCCTCTTCTTCCCACTGACAGGCGGCGCCCGCCAGTCTTTCTTCTTCCTCGCGCTAGCGCCGCGCTCGGCCGGACTCTCTCTCACCCCGAATCAAAACCGACCCAGATTCCTGCGTATCCCAGCCGAATTTTGTTCGTGGGCGACGCAAACTCGATCACAACCGAATGCTGCCCTTCCCCCGTCTATAAAAACCCCGGCATCGTCCCGTTTTCCCCACGATCTGCCGATTTTCTCTCCGGTGAGAACCCGAGCCCCTTCGGCGAATTCTGGCTGATCTACGCTCGAAAATTCCCATCTAACTCGCTGGTCTAGATCCACCGCCTCCGGGGAACCTCGCAGGTGCAGAAAACGCGGTGGTTTGCGGTTCAAACACAGTGCCGACGAGCCTCGCCGTGAATTCACCTCGGACCTCGTCGCCGACCGCCTTCCAGGACCTCCGAGCTCAAGAAAATCCCCGAGGTGAGATCCCCGACCTCCCCTCCACCGATCTATGCCATAAAATGAATGTGGCCTAGAGGGGGGTGAATAGGCCTTTAAAGAATTCCTGCACACTTAATAAAGTTATCAGAAACTTGACTGACTGGACTAGTCCGGTTGTGTGGGCGGACTAGTCCGGTGTGCTGAATTATTTGAGTTGATTAAGTGTGTCTCACAAATTTAATCTTATAGCAGCGGAATAAGAACAACAGTTTTTATAACTTAAATTTATTGTATGGATGCACGTGCAAACTTGTAAGGAACTCAAACAATGACTAGCAAACTAGTGATCTAATGTGTCAAGATGTAAAACAAATGAGAGACAAAAGACACGAATTTTTACCGAGGTTCGATCTCACCAAGTGATCTACGTCCTCGTTGAGGAAGCTCACACAGAGCCGGGTTCCCAACCCTTTCCCTCTTCAAGTCACCACAAAGGCCGACTTGACTCCACTATCACGGGTAATCACCGAGTGTGTGGGGCAACCTCACACGTTGAGGGCTCCCACAAGAATTACAGTGAGAAGGTGATCAAATACACTCAGAAAGATTACAATGCAGAATATGAGTGTAGAGAAATCAAACCCCAAGAGCTCACAACGAAAGAACGACAATCTCTCAATCCCAAATCCAAGTATTTGATTGATCTTGGCCTTTTTGCACCTTAAATGTATGGAGAGATGTGTTTTTGGGCTCTTGGGTCAGGTGGCGGCGCTAGGGTTCAAGCTTTTGACAATATGTGTCGTGCTCTTTTTGGGAAAAGACGAAGGACCTCTTTTTATAGGCTTTCCCAAAAAGTTACCGTTGTTAAACCTACTACTGGACTAGTCCGGTATATGATCGGACTTGTCCGGTCTACTTCCAGTGGGTTAACCGGACTAGTCCAGTCCACAAACCGGACTTGTCCGGTGCTATGTGAGATGGGGTTTCAGAAACTTCAGCGGACTAGTCCTGTCGCTTGGATGGACTAGTCCGCAGTCCTCTAAAGAGGACAACAGAGACATGACCGGACTAGTCCGGTCTAAAACCGGACTTGTCCGGTTGCATTCCAGTGAGCTGACCGGACTAGTCCGGTTCACAAGGCGGACTAGTCCGGTGCACTATGTTTGCGTCTTTCAGAAAGTTAAACGGACTAGTCCGGTCCATGAACGGACTAGTCTGGTTTTCAATGGATTTTAGTTGATTTTTAAACCCCTTACCCTTACGCAAAGTCATGAGCTCTTGGGATGTGTCTCTCTCACACACAACCTATACATTTATATCTACTTTGCTCCTCTAAATTCCACTAACGTCTTCCTTTTCGGACACCACTCTATTTTTCACCTTTTTGTGTGTGCCGAGCCAGTTCACTTTGTTTATCCTGCAATCATCTTAATAGTTTCATTAGGATCTCATATGTTCGTCATCAATTAGCCAAAACCCACAAGGGATATCCTAGATGCACTTACAATCTCCCCCTTTTTGGTGATTGATGACAACTATTTGAGATATCACAATTGAGAATAAAATGTTGATTTTCATAAAGTGTGCACATATGAGAATAATAAGGAATTCAAGAAAAAGCTTCTCACATATGCACACACTTTATGGTGGGGTGCCTCACAGGTGTGTGATAAACAAAATGTGATAAATTAAAGACGAACAGTAGTGAACATGTAAGTGGGCATTAGAGCATAGTACATCACACATAAGAAAAGAAATAGTGCATTACAAGATTTTAAAAATAGGTACATGTCCTTGATCACAAAAGATCTTAATAACTAATACTAGATAGAAATAGTCCAAGTCTAATCTCAATCTTCCATCTCAATCTCTCCCCCTTTGGCATCAAGGCACCAAAAAGGGAAAAATTGAGGGGAATCACTCATCGCTGCCTCCTCCGTCAGTCTCAGTCTGATCTTCATCTTCAGCATCCACGGGAGCAGGATCTTCCTCTGAGTCCTCGGAGGCGGGCGGTGATCCAACAGGCTCAATCTCAAGCTTTGCACAGATAGACTTGATACTGGCATTGACGTACTGTTGATGTTTCTTCCTTGCAAGCTTTTCTTTGCGTTGCCTGTCTTCGATCTTACGGCAGCAGGCAAAGATGGAGGAGAGCATCTTGAGGATGCCGCTAGATGATTCTTGGGCAGGTGGAGAACCAGGAGGAGCAGCTGCAGACCTAGTGTCATCATGAGCTTGCTTTGATCTCCTCTCCACTGGTGGAGAGGACGGGGCAGTTGGAGCCGGAGGGAGAGTGTACTCGGTGGGTTTTTGCGGCTTCAACCCCGTATGCTTGACATCCTTGACAAACTCGAGTCCCGTCACTTTCTCAATCATGTACATGATATACGGTGCGTATCCACAGGACCTATTGGGGGTAATTGAGATGTTCACAATGTCGTTGTAGATATACTCAAAGACATTGAATGGTCTCCTCCCACTAATGACCTTCATGAGAGTCCTCAAGGTTCCTTGTATAGTTCCTGCATCTCCATCCTTCGGAGCTATCGTCTTTCTCAAGACTCTATTTAGGACCACAAAGAAGGGCTTTAGATATTTGATGGTGGGAGGAACATATGGCATCCTTGTGTCATAGAGAAACTCAAGCTCTTCCTTCTCCAGGGGTTTCAGATTATGGATGACCAGTTCATGATCCAAAGTGTTTTGGAGGTGAAGAATCCTAGCAAATTCATCATACGTGACACTATACCTTGAACCATGAGTCATCCAAGTAAGACTGTCTCCATCATCCCGAGCAAAGTAGAGAGTGGAGTAAAACTGGGTAATGACTTCATTGTTCCAGTCATACTCAAAGGATAGCAGGTCCGTCAGACCGTGCCTCTCTAAGGCCTCCACCATCTCACGAAAGGCAGGGTACCTCTTCGAATTCAGGTATTCAACATTTAGCCATTGACTCTCTACTACGGGATTCTTCATCTTCATGTACACATGCTCGTAGTAGTCTGCATGGAAGTTGCTCCAGAACCTTGGATCAGAACATTGTTTAGGTCGGTCATACACTTCAATCTTCCTGAAGTTATCAGCTAGCTCATTCCCTTTTCTAGTGAAATCCTCACTTGAAGGCTGCCTGTTGCGGTGAACGAGATTTTTCATTTTCAGAGGCCCAATGGGGCCACTAGCAAGTCCCTTACCTTTATTGAGAACTCTTCTTGGCCCTGACGAGCCCTCAGCAGCATCTTTCCTTTGAGGCCTTTTGATAATGAATTTCCTCTTCTTAGGTAGATTGTCGTCGGAGGGTGAAGAGTGAGCATTGACATCATGTCTCTTCTTCATCACTACCTCCTTAGCTCTCCTCACTCTTTCACGTTGAACTTCTTCGTCAATGTGAAAAGAGCCGTCATCTGATCCTGAAGACATGATGCATGATAAGGAGTTTAAGGATTAGATGCAAACGGACGCATTATCGACTTCAAATGGAAGTGTAGGGGTTCAACTGTCAGAGACCGGACTTGTCCGGTTTCAGAGTGCGGACTAGTCCGGTGGACCGGACTTGTCCGCATCTGAGCGCCGGACTAGTCTGGCCTAGCATAAGAACCCTAAATTGAATGTTTCATTTGAAACAAATCTCCTATCTAAGGACACAAGGGTAGGAAAGTGGTAGGAATACATCTATTTATGCAATGTACATCCTTTTGAAATCAAAGGAAACTAGCTAGAACTAGAAAAATTGAGATTTTGGTTTTGGGGGGGATTTACAAAGATTTGAAGATTCGCGTTGAAGGAGTGGAAATCAGTCCGGATGAGTCCGGAAAGTAGGATCCCCTCGTCGAGAAGAGGCTTTTTCACGGAGAAAACTCTGAGTTTGAGGGCTCAACTCGAAAATCACTTTGGGAGCTAGGGTTTAGGAGAGAGGGTGAGACAAAGTGCTTATGAGTGGAGAGGGAGGCGTTTGGTCCGGCTAACTGCTTCTATATGCGACTGACCGGACTAGTCCGGTCATGGTAGCGGACTAGTCCGGTACCCCTGAGTTAACCTAATTGTTGTCTGTCCGGACTAGTCCGGTTGGAAATCGGACTAGTCCGTTTTCAACAGACTTGATACATATATAGAAAACTAATAGTGATCCAAGGACAACAATTTTGCAAGTAGTCTTGGTGATTACGACCAGTAGGCAATCAGCAATCGAACAATGGTCATAATCCACAAGATTTCTTCATTAAAAATAGTTTTCTGAGTAGAAAGGAGAGGAGGAGCATTTTTGACAATACGGAGGAACAATTTAAGTTGCAACCAGGTATGCAATGTTTCAAGCCACATTTCGAGAGTCAAGAATGTTTAGCTCATTTCTTAGTTCACAGAACATTTTCTCATCTAATGGTTTGGTAAAAATATCTGCAAGTTGTTTTTCAGTCCTAACATGTGAAATAGCTAGGTCACCTTTTAATGAATGATCTATAAGAAAGTGATGACGGATGTCTATGTGCTTAGTTCTTGAGTGCTCTACAGGGTTGTGTGCAATCTTTATAGCACTTTCATTATCGCATAGAAGCGGGATATGACTTAGATTGTAGCCGTAGTCTCTAAGAGTTTGTTGCATCCAAAGCAGTTGCGCACAGCAACTACCGGCTGCAACATACTCTGCTTCCGCTGTGGAAAGAGCAATGGAGTTTTGCTTTTTAGATGACCAAGAAACTAGGGACCTACCAAGAAATTGACAAGTCCCTGACGTGCTCTTTCTATCGACTTTGCATCCTGCATAGTCGGCGTCGGAATACCCTATCAAGTTAAACTTGGATCCTTTGGGATACCAAAGGCCCAAGTTGGGTGTGTGCACAAGGTACCTTAGGATTCTTTTTACAGCAATTAAGTGACACTCTTTAGGTGCGGCTTGAAACCTTGCACACATGCAAACACTAAGCATAATATCTGGCCTAGATGCACATAAGTATAGTAAGGAGCCAATCATGGACCGATATACCTTTTGGTCCACATTTGGACCGTCTTCATTGAGGTCGAGATGTCCGTTGATGGCCATGGGTGTCTTGATGGGCTTGGCTTTGTCCATATTGAATTTCTTGAGAATGTCTTGTGTATATTTAGTTTGGCTTATAAATGTACCTTCTCTCAGTTGCTTTACTTGAAATCCCAGGAAGAACTTCAATTCACCCATCATTGACATCTCGAACCTGTCTGTCATTAATTTGCTAAATTCTTCACAGAAGGACTCGTTAGTGGATCCAAAGACAATGTCATCAACATAAATTTGACATACGAATAAATGATCATCAAAATGTTTAGTAAAGAGTGTATAGTCAGCTTTACCAATTTTGAAACCATTTTGAATCAGAAAATCTCTAAGGCACTCATACCAGGCTCGAGGAGCCTGTTTGAGGCCATAGAGTGCCTTACGCAGTTTATAGACATGGTTGGGATACTCCTGATCTTCGAACCCCGGTGGCTGCTCCACATAGACTTCCTCCTTTATTGGACCATTGAGAAAGGCACTATTGACGTCCATTTGATACAACTTAAAATTATGGTGAGTAGCATATGCCAATAAAATGCGAATGGACTCAAGTCTAGCTACAGGAGCAAAGGTTTCATCGAAATCCAAACCTTCCACTTGAGAATAACCTTTGGCCACCAACCTCGCTCTATTTCTTGTCACTACTCCATGTTCATCTTGCTTGTTCCGAAAGACCCATTTGGTTCCAACGATGTTCGCCCTTGGTCTTTCCACCAGCTCCCACACTTCATTCCTTTTGAAGTTGTTCAGCTCCTCTTGCATCGCAATCACCCAGTCTGGATCCCTTAAGGCTTCTTCTACCCTGTATGGCTCCAGAAAAGACACAAAAGAATAGTGTTCACAGAAATTTGCAATTTTAGATCTAGTAGTTACTCCCTTAGCAATATCCCCAATGATATTGTTGACAGGATGGTCCCTTTGCACACACTGATGTACTCTTGGGTGTGGAATTTGTGTAGTTGCTTGTTCTTCATTGTCTTCATGTGTCATGTCTCCCCCTAGATCATTGCTTCCATGATCATATTGATTTTCTTGATCTTCCTCAATCTGATCTTGTGTAGGAGCTCCCCCTCGATCATTGCTTCCTTGTTGAAATTCATCTTGTGTCTCCTCTCGTGGTAGGATATCACCAAGTGCCATTTTCTTCAGCGCTTCACATGGAGCTTCCTCCTTATCTAGCATAGACTTATCGACTTGCTCCATTTGTGAGCCGTTAGTTTCATCGAACACTACGTCACGCGCTACTTCAACAAGGCCGGACACCTTGTTGAAGACACGATAGGCGTAGGCGTTCGATTCATATCCGAGCAAGAATCCTTCATCGGACTTCGAAGCAAACTTCGAGGCCCTTGGTTTCTTGTTCAGAATAAAACATTTGCAACCAAAAACTTTGAAATAGGAAACGTTAGGCTTTTTACCCGTGAGAAGCTCATATGGAGTTTTCTTCAATAGTCGATGAAGGTACAACCGATTTGTGGCATGACAAGCGGTGTTCACCGCTTCTGCCCAAAATAGGTCTAACGTCTTGTATTCATCCAACATTGTTCTCGCCATTTCGATCAATGTTCTGTTCTTCCTTTCAGCCACCCCGTTTTGTTGAGGAGAGTAGGGTGCCGAGAATTCATGCTTTATACCTTCTTTATTGAGATATTCTTCAACTTGGGTGTTCTTGAATTCTGTCCCATTGTCACTTCTGATATTCTTTACAGTTGATGAGAATTCATTTTGAGCTCTTTTCAAGAACTTCTTGAGGATTCCCTGAGTTTCTGATTTATCATACAAGAAAAATACAAAGGTAAATCTTGAAAAATCATCAACAATTACTAAACCGTATTTGTTACCGCCGATGCTGACGTACGCAATTGGACCAAAGAGATCCATGTGGAGAAGTTCCACCGGTCTAGCGGTGGTCATCACATTCTTGGCGGGGTGTGGTGCTCCAACCTGTTTTCCTGCTTGACAAGCGCTGCACGACCTGTCTTTTTCAAAAACCACATCCTTAAGACCACGGATGTGACCACCTTTTAGAAGTTTCTGCAGATTTCTCATTCCAACATGGGCTAGCCGTCTATGTCACAGCCATCCCATGTTGGTCTTAGCAACCAAGCAAGTGTCGTGTTCGGCTTTATCTTTGTTGAAGTCAACAAGATAAAGCTTTCCCTTCAACAATCCCTTGAATGCAATCGAGCCATCACTTCTTCTAAAGACGGTCACACCCTCATTAGTGAATAAACAGTTGTAACCTTTGTCGCATAGTTGAGATATTGATAAAAGATTATAATCTAGAGAGTCTACATGTAAAACATTAGATAAGGTGTGTTGAGAGGATATTTCAATGTTACCACTACCAAGGACCTTTCCTTGGCTGTTGTCTCCAAAGTATATACCTTCACTTGGATCCTTGTTGCACTCGTATTCCGCAAACATACCTCTCTCTCCGGTCATATGATTTGTGCATCCACTATCTAGCACCCACTTAGATCCACCGGAGCAGTAAGCCTGCAAAATAGAATTATTTCTGGGTTTTAGGTACCCAAGCTTGCTTGGGTCCTCTCAGGTTAGTCACAAGAGTCTTGGGCACCCACACACAAGTTTTCAAGTTCTTGTGGCGTGGCCCTGTATATTTAGCAATGACTTTTCCATACTTGTTTTTCATGAGAACATAAGAAGCATCAAATGTATGGAACAGTGTTTGTAGCTCAGATTCATGGGACTTTTTCTTTAACAAAAATGATCCTATTCTTAGCATGATTAGAAGTAGACATGTGTTTATTCTTGTTGAAGCCAAGACCATCTTTGACATTGGGAGGTCTAGTGATCATATATGCACTTCGTGCATATTTGATCTTCTCCTTATCAAAGATGCCGTTTTGAGAAGAATGCATGTCATGTGGGGTTGAAGCATTAGAAATTACATTCTTCTTACTAGAGCAAGTGCAGGTTCTTACTGTTGTCGAGATCATGTCTTTGGAGGAAGAGCTCTTGGAGGAAGAGGAGTCACTTTGTTTGATCGACTCAACTTGCACCTCAAGGATTTTGTTAACTTTTGACAAGTTAGCAAGTTCTTCCTTGATTGCAATGTGCGAGTCCTCTAACTTTGAGTAAGTTTCCTTACTCAAGGCTAGCTCTAACTCAAGTGACTCATTCTTCTCTCTTTCAAGCTCAAGAAGCTTTTCAACTTCTTGATATCTCTTCCTCTCACGGATGAGCATATCTTCTTGTCGGTTGACAAGTTCCTCCTTTTCAAAGATTTCGTTTGACAACATTTCCATTTTCTTTAAAGCAATTTTACTTAGCCCTCTAAACAATTCTTCATTATCACTAGAGCTATCAAAGTCATCAATGGAGGAATTTAGCACAGGAGGAGTAAGTCGAACCTTTTTCTTGCCTTCCTTAGCCATAAGACAAGTGTGGTTGTTCATGTCCCGTCCTCCCATGTTCGGAAGGAGTGTGGCTCTCATAGTTGGTTTCTTGACTACGAAAGTGGCCATCTCTTCTTCTTCATCAGAGGAGGACTCGTCGTTTGAGTCCCACTCCTTCCCAATGTGAGCTTGATGGGCTTGTCTTCTTTTTCTGAAAATTTTCTTTTCTTGAGATCTTGTTTCCTTTTTCTTTTTGTTTTCTTCATAAGTACAGTCCACCATGAAGTGACCATACTCTCCGCAGTTGTAGCAAGTGCGTCGAGACTTGGATTTTCCTTTATCCTTGCTTTTGCCTTCATGTGAATTGCTGCCGTGTCTTCTCTTCATCATGCGTTTGAACTTTTTGATGAAGAGTACCATTTCTTCGTCATCAAGATCGGTGCTTTCGTCGCTTGTATCTCCATCGTCTTGGTCTTCACGAGTTTCTTTGAGTTTGGGTTTGCACGTTGCTTTGCGAGCAACTTCTTTCTTTTTAGAAGAGGTGAGCTCGGCTAAGTCTTTGACGTGTTGAGCCCCTTTCTCCATCATTTCATGATTTATGATCTTTCCCAATAACTCATCGGGAGTCATTTTGTGAAACCCGGGGCTTTCTCTAATCATTGAGCAAAGTGTGACGTTTCTTGGCATGAAGGCTCTAATCATTCTTTTGACCACTTCGTGATCTGTCCATTTCTTACTTCCATAAGCACGAATTTTGTTGATGAGTGCTTTCATCCGGTTGTACATGTCTTGAGGTGATTTGCCTTCTTCAATAGCAAATCTCCCCAACTCTCCTTCAAGCATTTCGATTTTGGCTTCACGAACTGACCTATTTCCTTCGTGAGCTGTCTTGAGGGTATCCCAGATTTCTTTTGCACTTTCTAACCCATCGATCTTGGTGAATTCCTCTCTGCTTAGTGATGATGTGATCATGGCGATGGCTTGTGCGTTTCTGTGAATCTTGTTCTTGTTCTGGGGTGAGTTCATCATCCGTGTCCGGAATATCGATGCCTGTGCAAACAATGTGCCACGGACTAGGGTTTAGGGATATCAGATGCATCTTCATGTTGTACTTCCACATGGTGTAGTCACTTCCGTCAAACTGTGAGGGCCTTCCCATAGGAATAGAGAGATAATGATTATTTGAATTGAGACGGTTGTAGTTGTAAGGATACCGGGAGTAGTCGTGATGACCACTCCCCATCGTCTTTTCTTCCTCTTTTCCCTTTTGTGCCATTAACTTCTTTCTCAGTAATGTCTTTAGCTGTCTCACTTCATCATCGTCATGTGGATTTTCTTTCAGCACATCGAAGGCTTTGGCTTCTTGCTCCTCATCGTTGTTGTTTGTCTTCGGGATATCGTTGTTCTTCTCAGAGGCCATTGATCTCTCCGAGATGTGAGTCTCGTTGGTGGAGAACTTGGCTCTGATACCAATTGAATGTGGCCTAGAAGGGGGGTGAATAGGCCTTTAAAGAATTCCTGCACACTTAATAAAATTATCAGAAACTTGACTGACCGGACTAGTCCGGTTGTGTGGGCGGACTAGTCCGGTGTGCTGAATTATTTGAGTTGATTAAGTGTGTCTCACAAATTTAATCTTATAGCAGCGGAATAAGAACAACAGTTTTTATAACTTAAATTTATTGTATGGATGCACGTGCAAACTTGTAAGGAACTCAAACGATGACTAGCAAACTAGTGATCTAATGTGTCAAGATGTAAAACAAATGAGAGACAAAAGACACGAATTTTTACCGAGGTTCGATCTCACCAAGAGATCTACGTCCTCGTTGAGGAAGCTCACACAGAGCCGGGTTCCCAACCCTTTCCCTCTTCAAGTCACCACAAAGGCCGACTTGACTCCACTATCACGGGTAATCACCGAGTTTGTGGGGCAACCTCACACGTTGAGGGCTCCCACAAGAATTACAGTGAGAAGGTGATCAAATACACTCAAAAAGATTACAATGCAGAATATGAGTGTAGAGAAATCAAACCCCAAGAGCTCACAACAAAAGAACGACGATCCCTCAATCCCAAATCCATGTATTTGATTGATCTTGGCCTTTTTGCACCTTAAATGTATGGAGAGATGTGTTTTTGGGCTCTTGGGTCAGGTGGCGCCGCTAGGGTTCAAGCTTTTGACAATATGTGTCGTGTTCTTTTTGGGAAAGACGAAGGACCTCTTTTTATAGGCTTTCCCAAAAAGTTACTGTTGTTAAACCTACTACCGGACTAGTCCGGTATATGATCGGACTTGTCTGGTCTACTTCGAGTGGGTTAACCGGACTAGTCCGGTCCACAAACCGGGCTTGTCCGGTGCTATGTGAGATGGGGTTTCAGAAACTTCAGCGGACTAGTCCTGTCGCTTGGATGGACTAGTCCGCAGTCCTCTAAAGAGGACAACAGAGACATGACCGGACTAGTCCGGTCTAAAACCGGACTTGTCCGGTTGCATTCCAGTGAGCTGACCGGACTAGTCCGGTGCACTATGTTTGTGTCTTTCAGAAAGTTAAACAGACTAGTCCGGTCCATGAACGGACTAGTCTGGTTTTCAATGGATTTTAGTTGATTTTTAAACCCCTTACCCTTACGCAAAGTCATGAGCTCTTGGGATGTGTCTCTATCACACACAACCTATACATTTATATCTACTTTGCTCCTCTAAATTCCACTAACGTCTTCCTTTTCGGGCACCACTCTATTTTTCACCTTTTTGTGTGTGCCGAGCCAGTTCACTTTGTTTATCCTGCAATCATCTTAATAGTTTCATTAGGATCTCATATGTTCGTCATCAATTAGCCAAAACCCACAAGGGATATCCTAGATGCACTTATATAAAATCACAGTTCTAGGAAGAATTTACGAAGATCCGAAACTCTCCGGCGAGATCGCCGCCTCCCGCCGCCATGCGCCACCGGGCAGCGCCGCCCGCGCTTGATCAGAGCGACGTGGCCGTTTGTGCGTCGTTTATTTTAAATCGCACGGTAGAGTTTAAATCCCCGCGTACCGGTTCGACGTTATAATCTCAGCCGTCTGTTTTAAATCGGACGGTCCACGTCAGGCCCGCGTTATAAAGACTAGAATTCTTACGTGCTACCCCCTAGGGTTCTCGGGAAATAAGAGCTGGCCCCAGAAACTTCTGATCTAGCCCCTGGAACTTCAGAAAATCATGTAAATTCATTTAAAAATCAGTTTTAGCCCCTGGACTTAATAAAAATTAGGAAAAACTCCTCTGTTATGAGTAGCTAGACCCCTGAAAATTGTTAAAATAATATTATAGACCCTGTAGTGGGGTGAGTTTACCTTTTTAACCGTGTTTGATATTAAATTTAGGAAATTGAATATGTGGCTAGTATTTAAAATTTAAAAAGTGGGACAAACATATTGTCAAATTTAAATTAAAAACTTTCTCAGTACTTAGAAAACCTTGGAGTGAGATAAAAATATATTTTTGGCTGAAATGAATCTGTTTAATTTATTATTCACATTTATTAGTTATAGGGACACATTTTTAAGTAAAGAATAGTTCTGAAAATTAGGAAAATAAATGTAAAATAGTTTACATCAGAGGAAAAAAGGTCAAAAATATATTATTAAATATTTTAGATCAGAACCTATTCTGTTTAGATGATGTGTCTTATTATTTTCATAATAAAGTTCACATTTAGGCATAGGAAATAAATCTGCAAATATAGCAACTAGTAAATGATAAATGAAGTTTTTAAAATTCAAAGAATTCAGCTTAGGGTTGGTAGAAGTTATGAAGACACATATGGAGTAGGAAAATGTGGCAGAGGGTGGTGCCGCGCGATGCGACACCCGACAGCACATGTCATAAGAACACGTTATATTACATGGGAAAACAAACTGAATGTACAAAGTAGTACATTTCTCAGTTACAAACTATGGTCTTTATTACACAGCGGAAGTTTCTTTTGTACAACTCACGCCCGCCTATCTAGCAAAAGTCGGTTGCCCAGCCCTAGGGCAACCCACACTAGCTGCACGTCTCAGCTCAGCGCAGCGTGTACGGCTCCCACTCAGCCGTGGTCCCCAACGGAGGGTAACCCTCGCCGGTGGACTCGTACTCCGAGTCCGTGGGTGGCTCCTCACCTGAAAAACACTTAAGCAGCAACCGTGAGCACAAGGGCTCAGCAAGGCTTAACCGACTTACCTAAGCATGAAACTCTACATGAGGTGTACCATGACATAGGATAGCAATGTTGCAACAAATAGACACGCCTACAAGTTCATCCTTAGTTCATCTTTTAGCAACAAGTTAACGGTTCATAAAGATGAAATTTAGTGAGCAATATTTGGTGGCACACATGTAACAATACAATTATATTATAACAGCAATATTGAATCATAACATTTCATTCATTAAGCTACGTTACGACGCAGTGAACAAGCGGTACTCGTCACCACGAGGGACAGCGAAACGACTCGTTATACACCTGCAGGGAAAACCCAAAGAGCACGTCACGTACGCCCATCCGTGGAGCTGCACAGCACGCTCACTCGATGTCGTACGGGACAACCTTTCACCCAACAGCCCAAACGTCGAACCGGTCGCACCGAAACAAGCAGGAGGTTCCCCACATGGAGCATCTCTCTATGCCCGTTGGCAGATTTCCACCTTGCTGCCCTCAGCCTACACCTATAAATCGGTGCGTTATGCCTCGACGCCCGGAGGTTTAGGCTACATCGGTTTACCGGGGCCCATATATCCGATATGCCTTCGGTACGTTCAATACTTGTTCAGCAGGAACGCACACGGATCGGTCCTCAATCCACACGGGCAAGGCTGCGCACACAAGACTCACTCTTGCTGCGCCCTAGCCCCTGCCTAGTCTCATTTTCATTACTAAAGTGATCTCACGACACTCAACCGAACCCGTGTGTCCCAAGCCTATCTCGCGAGTAGATTCCAACTACTTGACTTGTACCGAAGCCCTATGAATTATTAAGCATAGCCTGTCTACTCGAGGTCTTAGACACTACCCTCACTCTTAGGGACAAATTCTGGTTATGCAAGTGGGGTTCCATCCATCCTATACCTAATGCACAAACATACTTCATATGACGCATGTAAACAAAGTAAAACTTATGAAAGGGTTAATGCAAACCGGGGCTTGCCTTGTTGCTGCTGGTCAGTAGTTAGTTATTCGTCCGGAAGAAGGAAATCCAGCACTTCCGGGGTCTCTTCTTCAATGGCTACACGTTGAATACAATACTACATGTAAATTTAAATGCAATGTGTGAACTTGAATACTTATTTGCTAATAACTCTAGTTAGCCCTCCCCTTTGGTTCTGAAATTTTTATGGTGGATTGGTAGGGTCCTAACCAGAGTGGTGACCAAGTTTTATTTGAAACAAAGTTCATCTAAACCTTGTACAATAAAAAGCCCATTTGGTCAATATTTGAGTCTCTGAATAATTCCAGGGGTTTTCATGGCTCCAACCATTACTTTCTGGAAACTAGAATTTAGGACGGTTCTAATGAAGTTGGTTTCATGTCATTTGAAGAATTCTACAGAAAGTTATGTCCTAATTAAGATTGGAGAAAATCTGAAAAATGTTTCTGTACATTTTTTTACTTTCTCTGGGCAGTTGCCTTAATCACCCAATTAGGGTAACTAAATGAACTTGGATGAGTCTGAAAATTTTACTGGGATTCAGGGATTTTCCAATGAACCATTCAGCCAAATTTCAGAATTTTCATAAAGTAGTTCTCCAGATAAAATTCCCAACAGTTTAAATTTTAGGGATTTAATTCTGGAAAACTATTCACTTTCATGAGCTGAATTTGGTATTGCTGGAAAGTGCTCAGAGAGCTGAATCCAACAAAATTTGGTTCACCCGATTTGGAGCTCTCTAGCCAAAGTTATGAGGATTTTAAGTTTGGAAGAATTCTGAAAATCGGGGGAAAAGTTTAAACTCTCGGGGCCCGCGGGGACACGTGTCAAGCGCGGAGGTGTCCGGCACACTGGGGATACCACACGTGTCGAGCGCGGAGGTGTCCGGCACACTGGAGATACCACACGTGTCGAGCGCGGAGGTGTCCGGCACACCGGAGCTCACAGGGTATTTGCGCGCCAGCACAGCCGATCCCTGGCCACACCCGATCCTGATTTAAATTCTTCAGCCGTTGACACGTGGGCCAGCCGGCTTCGTCTTCCTCCCGCCGTTCTCTCGCGCCCGCGCCGCCGACCTCGCCGGAGAAGACTCGGGGCTCGCCGGCTCGCCGCTGCCGGACCTCCCATGGTCTGAAACTCACCGCCAGGGGGTTGTCGACGTCGAGGAACACGTCGGGGGTGACAGGTTGGGCTGGGGGTGACCGGAAGTAGCTCGGCGACGTGCCGCGGCCTCGGTTGAGGTTCGACACCATCGACCGTGGTTTCTAAACCCGCCAATACCTCGAACAAATGGCTCTACAGCATCAGTGTACCTCTAGGAAGCTCGACAATGTGTCAAAAGGGTTCAGGGATGGCGGCAAGTCGGTCAGCACCGTGTGACCGATCGTGCCCGCCATGACCGCCCTCGATCGAGCTCGAAATTCATCACTCCTAGACAGTTTCACGCTACGGATGCAGAAAAGAACTTGATCGCCGGCTAGTCCAGCGTCTATGTGCAAGATTTGATGACCTCCGAAAGATTATAGAGCGAGAATTTAAAGAAACCGTACCGGAAGCTTGGTTTACGGTCGCCGGAGCAAAACTGGAAATTCTCTGCGGATTCTTCATGGTTGGCTTCCAAACTTGGAGGAGAGCAGCACGGTGGTCGCGCACTCCTGTTGCCTCTCTTGCTGGACCGTGAAAACGCCTGTGGAACGCTGCCCACGGGCGCCTGACTCTTGGCTGAGGCTAGGTCGCCGCGGTGGCGATCGTCTTTGGTCAAAGGAGGTCGGAGCTCGAGGTTTCTGGCGTTGGAGAGGTGGAGTGCGAGCTCAGGTGGCTGTCTAGAAGCTCAGGGAGGAAGGAGGAGATGGTTTTGCTGGTTTTCACGATTGAGCAGAGAGCTGCGGCAAGAAATAATGCCGCTGCTCGGGTTTGCCCGCGAGAAGATAAAGTCGGCTGACTCCTGCTCGGCTGAGGCAGTGCCGGTCGCGTGGGGGCGCGAGCCAGCCGCCCTGGGCGCCAACGCGCGGAGAGGGAAGCAGCTGGTGGCGCCGGTAGCTGCTCGGTGGCACAGCCGACAGCTGCTCGGCGGACTTTCCCACTGAGACTCTGACTTTGGGTGCAAGTTTCTCCTTCTTCCCTCTATGACATGTGGGTCCCACCCGGGGTTTTAACCTCTGAAATTTACTCCTAATCACTGTTGTAAACAGTGAGCCCCGTAATACCCCTGGTGATTCAAATTATTCACCCCTGAGCCATTTGAATTGAATAGAATTCAAATTGGGTTTGGTTTGAGTGAATTTCAGCACAAGTCCAGTTTTGAATTCAAATAAAGTTTGAATTCGTCCCACTTAGCTCATGTCAAGATCAACTCCAAATGGAGTGAAAATTGGTGTGTGAGCTCACAAAAATGTGCTGAATAAGAATATGCCTCCCACTTTTAAATTCATGGGACAAAAACAGTTTGAATTTGAATGTGGTTTCAAACTGCCCTCTTTCTATCTATACCCAAAATGACCTCAAAAAGGTTTTGAATTTGGGTGAAACTTGGCATGGACATCCTTAGCAATGTGAAGGAGTTTTCATAAGTCCAGCCCACCTATATCACATGTGGGAAATACCACTTTTGCAAAATGTGAGTTTGTTCTCTAATGAGCATGTTGATTGTGGTTACATGCTCTTCATTTGTGTTCATCATCTTTCCTCAAATGAGGTGTGTGGTGTGGTGATGAACACTTCAAATGTGTGCCAAAACTGAGGCCCTTACATTCCTCCCCCATTAAAAGAATCTCGTCCCGAGATTACAAAAGAAGAGATAGCGATGTAGTAGGGACTTACCCGTGTTGAGAAGCCATGAACTCCGGGTAATTTGAGCGAAGGAATTCCTCGCTCTCCCACGTCGCTTCTTCCACGGTATGGTTACTCCAGAGGACCTTGTAGAACCACAACGTTCTGTTACGCGTGGTTCGGGCTTTGTCATCAAGAATTTCCACCGGATACTCATCATAGTTCAAATCCGGTTTCAGCTCGCTGATGTCTTCGGTAGGAACAGCAGCCGTATGCTTCAAACATTTTCGCAGTTGCGAAACATGGAACACATCATGGACACCAGCAAGGGATGCCGGTAGCTCCAATCTATACGCTGCTGGTCCACACTTCTCGGTGATAGCGTAGGGTCCAATGAAACGGGGAGCGAGCTTCCCCTTCACACCGAACCGGTGCACACCCTTCATCGGAGACACACGGAGGTACACGTGTTCCCCAACGTCGAAGTGCAACGGTCTATGCCTCTTATCAGCGTAGCTCTTCTGTCGGGATTGAGCGTCCTTCAAGTTAGCTTGAATCGTCCGAACGCGCTCTTCAGCGTCATTCACCACATCAACCCCGAATGTGACCCTTTCACCGGACTCGCACCAATTTAATGGGGTGCGGCATTTGCGACCGTAGAGAGCTTCGTAGGGTGCCATCTTAATACTTGCCTGATAACCATTGTTGTACGAGAATTCCGCCAATGGTAGGTGATCATCCCAGTTCCTACCATGGTGGATGGCACATGCTCTCAACATGTCTTCTAATACTTGGTTCACCCTCTCTATTTGCCCATCTGTCTGAGGGTGATAAGCGGAGCTCCTCATCAACTTAGTACCCAATGCAGCGTGTAGCTGCTCCCAAAAGAGAGATACAAATAATGCAGCTCGATCTGAGCCAATGGTCTTGGGTACCCCGTATAGGCATAGAATCTTCGCTATGTATAGCTCCGCATATTTGCCGGCATTGTAACGTGTATTCACCGGGATGAAATGAGCCGTCTTGGTTAACCGATCGACGATTACCCATATGGAATCATGCTTGTTGGATGTTAGGGGTAATCCCACAATGAAATCCATGCTCATATCTTCCCATTTCCATGGCGGGACTTTCAGGGGTTGCAGCAGCCCTGATTTCTTCATATGATTCGCCTTCACTCGTCTACACATATCGCACTCGGATACGTACTTAGCTACCTCCCGCTTCATCCGTGTCCACCAAAATTTCTTTTTCAAATCTTGGTACATTTTGTTGCTTCCCGGATGAATGGAGTATTTGGACAAGTGAGCTTCGTCGAGGATCTTCTTCCTCAGCTCCATATTCCGGGGTACGACTATGCGGTCATTGAACCACAGCGTCCCCTCATCATCTTTCCAGAAACATTTGATCTCTCCATTGTCTATCCGTCTCCGGAGATGTGCCATGCCTTTATCCGTTTTCTGAGCTGCAATGATGTCCTCCCTAATAGTAGGGATGAGGGCAAGGTTGTACAGTGATCCATAAGGAACCAAGTATAAACTCGGCTCTTCCTCCTCCACCGGTGTAATGGTTAGGTGATGGACATGTGATTTCCTACTCAACGCGTCGGCAACCACATTCGCCTTGCCGGGGTGGTAGTGGATCTCAATTTCATAGTCCTTGATCAATTCTAACCACCTCCTTTGCCTCATGTTCTACTCCTTCTGGGTGAAAATGTATTTCAAGCTCTTGTGGTCGGTGTAGAGGTGCACCAGATTCCCCAGGAGATAGTGCCTCCTCATTTTTAGCGCCAACACCACGGCAGCAAGCTCAAGATCATGAGTAGGATAATGCTGCTCATGGTTCCGAAGTTGGCGTGAGCCATAGGCGACCACACGTCCTTCCTGCATCAACATGCAGCCAAGCCCGATACCAGACGCGTCACAATACACGTCGAAGGGCTTTGTTGTATCCAGCTGAGCTAATACCGGGGCTGTTGTGAGATGCTTCACCAATGCTTGGAACGCTTGTCACACCCGGTTTTTCCGAAGAAACAACCAAGTGAATATCACATGTATGCCAGGATCATTTTCTCATACATGTGATGACAAATAGTGAAGCATCATTTATTACAAGCCAGGTGTCAAATATAAATAAGTCTTACATCGCAAATGTCTCAATGGACACTAATGCTTCATCACAAGTAATTAAACTAGCAGCGGAATATTATTCTTTAGGGCTCCATCACAGGCGTTGCCCGGGGGTCTTCATGAACCTAAAAACCTTCCTCGGGTCCAAAATCTTGGTCATTATACACCACCTCATTATCTTGACCTGAGCAGCAATATAAACCAACAAATATGCAAGGTTGAGTACCAATGGTACTCAGCAAGTGTGGGAAAATAATATTATGCACGGCCAGAACAAGGAGAGGTTGAACTCATGGTTAAAGCACTACGCAATTAATGCCTATCACCTTAGCTTATTAAGCACCTACATTACTACACAGGTGAAACGGTTCCAATCTCCCATCCCATCATCATAATCTAATAACCATAACATCATTACCAATGTTAAGCTCCCCGCTTAACATCCAAAACCATAACATCATTTCCAAAGTTAAGCTCCCCGCTCAACTTCCAAAACCATCAATCCTCTAATCATGAATAAGTCCAGGCCGCTCTTAACCGTGAGCACGGCTGTCAAGACAGTTTTGAATCTGCAGAGTTTGTACCACTGTACCCACAAGTAGTGATTTCATCCCCCGTTGCCGGGTGGACTAAAAGAACCTCCATTATGCCAGTGGCTACGATCCACATTCACACTTCCCAGGTGTGCGGCCAAGAGATCACTACGAAGCCTTTCCAAAGGGATTCCCGACGAGCGTGGGCCCACCGAGGTTTCACCCCTAACAGCATACAAGAGGCTCCAACCCCGCTGCAGTGGCCCCCTCTTGAGCCTTGCGGTTCATACGGTAGTCCAGCTGACACCTATTCCCCGCACCATCCAACACACCCATACTACGCCGGGGATACACCTAATTAATTGGCTAAGATGCCCCATCTCAGCATGTGGTTGGCACTGTAAAGCCGGGTTACATGCTCCATGAACCGGTCCTTAGGATCCAGGCAAGTACTAAACACAAACCCAAGTCTCGTGCACCCAGCACACAACCAAAACATCCAACTTGCCTTGATCCCTACCTCTACATAACTCACAATGTCTCATTCAAGAGTATGGTAATATAAACTGATGATCTCATGTCCCAATTATCCCATTCTAAGCATGGCTAAGCATATGCATGTAAATAAATGACATGGTAAAATAAATCCCAACCCAAGCTACAAGGAAATAAGGTAATGCAATTCTAGGGAAACTTCCTAGCATGGGTTTCATATTTAACTTGACAATGCAAATAATTCTATCTACACATCCTAGCATAGGATCAAAGTGGTCAAGGACACTTGCCTCCTTCTTGCTGCTCTTGAAATGGGTAGTCCTGATCTTGGAAAGAATTAACTTGCTCTTGAGCAGGTTCTACATCACACCATCACACATAGCAAAAGACGAACAACAATCATAAGACATAGTTCACACTTCTTACTTCATACAAACCACACATTCATATTTATAAAAGTTCTTTACCATTATATGTGTTGTGGTTACTTTATGTGTGTTGAGTTGTGGCTTGCATGCACTTTTAACCATGTGTATATGATTCCTACTTTTGTGTCCACATTTATACTTGCATACAATGTGCTTTCACAATTTCTATCAACCCTAAACTGAATTTTTTGTATTTTAGAAACTCCATTTATCATTTACTAGTTTCTATATTTTCAGATTTATATTCCTATGCATAATGGTGCATTTTATTATTAAATTAGTAATACACATTACCTAAACAGATTAGGTTCTGGTCCTAAATAATTTAGTATCATATTTTGACCTTGGCTTCTGATGTATACTATTTCATAATCATTTTCCCTATTTTTCTATAACTATTCTTTACTTAAAAATGTGTCCCTAGACTAATAAATGTGAATAATAGATGAAACAGATTTATTTCAGCCCAAAAATATGTTTTTATCTCACTCCAAAGTTTTCTAAGTACTGAGAAAATTTTTAATTAATTTTGACAATTATGTTTGTCCCCCTTTTTAATTTTTTAAACACTAGTTACATATTAAATTTTCTAAATTAAATACTAAACAGGGTTAAAAAGTAAACTCATCCCATTACAGGGTCTATAATATTATTTTCATAATTTCCAGGGGTCTAGCTACACTTGTCAGAGGTGTTTTTCCTAATTTCTATTAAGTCCAGGGGCTAAAACTGATTTTTAAATGAATTTACATGATTTTCTGGAGTTCCAGGGGCTAGATCTGAAGTTTCCGGGGCTAGCTCTCAATTCCAGAGAACCCCAGGGGTAGCACGTAAGAATTCCAGTCTTTATAACGCGGGGCTGATGTGGACCGTCCGATTTTAAACCGACGGCTGAGATTATAACATCGAACCGGTACGCGGGGTTTTAAAGTCTACCGTGCGATTTAAAATAAACGGCGCACAAGCGGCCACGTCGCTCTGATCGAACGCGGGCGGCGCTGCCGGCGGCGCACGGCGGCGGGAAGCGGCGATCTCGCCGGAAAGTTTCGGATCCTCGAGAATTCTGCCTAAAACTGTGATCTTATGGCATAGATCGGTAGAGGGGAGGTCAGGGATCTCACCTCGGGGGTTTTCTTGAGCTCGGGGATCCTGGAAAGTGCTCGGCGGCGAGGTCCGAGGCAAAACCACGGCGAAGCTCGTCGGAGCTGGATTTGCACCGTAAGTCTTCGGGTTTTCTGCACCTGCAAAGTTCCCCGGAGGCGGTGGATCAAGACCAACGAGATAGATCAGAGTTTCCGAGCTTAGATCGGCCAGAATTCACCGGCGAAGTCTCGGTGCTCACCGGAGTGAAAATCGGCGATCGCGTGAGAAAAACTGATCGGATCGGTGGTTTTTATAGCCGGGGGAGGGCGGTGGGTCTGTTGTGATCGAGTTGGAGTCCGCTGGGACCAGAATTCGGCAACGGGGACGGGTTTCCCGATCGGTTGCGATCGCGCGCGCGCGGGGGAAAGAAGTCCGGGGTCGCGGGGGCTCGGGTTAGGGATGACATGCGGGTCCCACCCGTCAGCGAGGGGCAGCGCGGCGCGCGCGGGGGCGGGCTGGCGCGGGGGTTTGCTGGGCCGGCTGGGGTTTCGGCCCACTGGCCAGTTTTTTTCCCGAATTCCTTTTTCTTTTTCCATTTCTTTTCTGTTTTGGGTATAATTTGAATTCCAGTTTGAATTTGAATTTTTGCAAAACATGCAACACGTCCAAAAATTTCTAAATCCCCCTCTGAACAAGGTTTAGGGTTTTAAATCAAAATTTGGGTTTTGACTAAAAATTTTGGGGTGTTACAGCTCTACCCCCCTTAAAAGAAATCTCGTCCTCGAGATTGGTGTTTCTAAGTAAACAATTCCGGAAACTGTGCCTTAAGCTCATCTTCCCGTTCCCAGGTGGCTTCTTCTTCGGAGTGATGCTTCCACTGCACCTTGCACATCCGGATTCTTTTATTTCTGGTGAGGCGTTCCATTGCCTCCAAAATCTTGTATGGCTGTTCGGCATAAGACAAATCTTCAGCTACATCCACTTCATTCATGGGTAACACCTCTTCAGGCGTCCTCAGACATTTCTTGAGTTGTGACACATGGAACACATTGTGTACGTCCGATAGATGAACCGGCAACTCTAGTTGGTACGCCACTTCGCCTTTTCTTTCCAAAACTTGAAAGGGTCCGATGTATCGAGGTGACAACTTCCCTTTCACCTTGAACCGACGAAGTCCTCTGATAGGGGACACCTTGAGATAAACATAGTCTCCTACATTGAAAACGAGCTCTCTTCTTCGTACATCAGCATAACTCTTCTGGCGTGTTTGTGCTATCCTCAAGTTGTTGCGAATCTCCCTCACCTTCGCCTCGGCTTCTTGTAGCACTTCGGGGCCAAACACTTTACTTTCTCCTGTTTGGTTCCAAAATAGGGGAGTTCTGCACTTCCTTCCATACAAAGCTTCAAACGGTGACATCTTCATACTAGCTTGATAACTGTTGTTATAGGAAAACTCCGCATACGGTAGGTTCTTGTCCCAACTTCTATTGTTTTTGAGTGCACATGCCCTTAACATATCTTCAAGGATCTGATTGGTTCTCTCCGTCTGCCCGTCAGTTTGGGGATGATAGGCAGAGCTGAAGTTCAGATGGGTTCCCATGGTTTCATGCAACTTTTGCCAAAACCTCGAGGTGAACTGTGTCCCTCGGTCCGACACTATCTTCTTTGGCACTCCATGGTAACACACAATCCTTGACATGTACAATTCTGCCAATTTGGATCCGCTGTAGCTTTCTTTCACCGGAATGAAATGAGCTACCTTGGTTAGCCTATCAATAATGACCCATATTGAATCATACCCGGATTGGGTCCTAGGCAATCCCACGACAAAATCCATGCTGATTTCTTCCCATTTCCATTCAGGCACTTTGAGTGGTTGCAATAATCCCGCGGGTCGTTGATGTTCAGCTTTCACCAACTTACATGTGTCACATAGGGCAACATGTTCCGCGACATCTCGCTTCATGCCATACCACCAATACCTGCTCTTGAGGTCCTGGTACATCTTCGTACTCCCAGGATGAATGGAATAGTCAGAATCGTGAGCCTCCTTCAAAATTAATTCACGGATCTCCTTTACTTCTGGCACACAGATCCTTTTCCCGTGCCACACCGTTCCTTGTTCATCCTCTCTAAAACCAGGAGCTTTATTTTCCTTGATGAGCTGTCTGATCTCTTGTATCTTCTCATCATTCTTTTGGCCTTCGCGTATGTCTTGCTCGAGTGTGGAGTCCACTTCCATGGCGATGGCTTCACCACTATTTACTAGACATAGATTGAGCCTTATAACCTCGTCCTTCAATTCTGCGGGCATGTCCTTCAAGCTCAACTTATTGACCTGCACTTTCCGACTCAAAGCATCGGCCACGACGTTTGCTTTCCCGGGATGATAGTTGATGCCTACATCAAAGTCATTGATTAGCTCTAACCATCTCCTTTGTCTGAGGTTGAGATCAGGCTGTGTGAATATGTACTTCAAACTCTTATGATCCGTATATATCTCTGTCCTCTTCCCCATCAAATAGTGCCGCCAAATTTTCAACGCGTGTACCACTGCAGCTAGTTCTAGGTCATGTGTAGGATAATTCTTCTCGTGCTTCCGAAGCTGCCGGGATGCATATGCCACGACATGTCCTTCTTGCATGAGAACACATCCCAACCCGTTTCCAGAGGCATCGCAGTACACTGTGAAATTCTTCTGCATATCTGGCATAACCAACACTGGGGCTGTTGTCAATCTCTTCTTTAACTCCTGAAAGCTCGTATCGCACTGGGGCGTCCAAGTGAATGTGATCCCCTTCTCCAACAGTTTGGTGAGAGGTCTCGAGATCTTGGAGAATCCCTCAATAAACCGTCGATAGTATCCAGCCAATCCCAAAAATCTTCGAACTTCCCCGACATTTTCAGGGGTCTTCCACTTCTGGATATCTTCGATTTTGGCGGGATCTACGGAGATTCCTCCCTCCGAGATTATATGTCCTAAAAAGGGAACTCTCTTCAGCCAAAACTCACACTTGCTCAACTTGGCATATAGTTGGTGTTCTCTCAGCCTCTGTAACACCAACCTTAGATGTTTCTCATGTTCTTCTTCATCTTTGGAGAAGACGAGAATATCATCTATGAAAACCACCACAAATTTGTCCAGATATTCCATGAATACCTTGTTCATGAGATACATGAAATATGCCGGGGCATTGGTTAGCCCGAAAGGCATGACAGTGTATTCATACAGTCCGTACCGAGATACGAAAGCTGTCTTGGGAATATCAGATTGCCTTATCTTGAGTTGGTGGTATCCCGACCTGAGATCAATTTTCGAGAACACACAAGCTCCCCTCAACTGATCAAACAAGTCTTCAATGCGGGGTAATGGGTACTTGTTCTTGATGGTTACCTCATTCAAGGCACGGTAATCCACGCATAACCTTTGGGTTCCATCTTTCTTAGGCACAAATATCACCGGAGCTCCCCATGGTGAGGAACTAGGGCGAATATACCCCTTCTCCGTCAATTCTCTCAAATGATCCTTGAGCTCTTCTAGCTGCTTGGAGTCCATTCGATAAGGTCTCTTGTATATCGGGGCTGTTCCCGGTACTAGCTCAATTGCGAATTCCACGTCACGGTCGGGAGGCATTCCTGGCAACTCCTCCGGAAAAACATCTGGATATTCCCTGATGATCCTGATTTCCTCAACTTTCACCTCCACTTGATTTAATTTAATGTCCCTCCTAGGCTCGTGTATTGTTATGAACTTTACTTTGGTACCACTTGGGTGAGTTAGTTCCACCGTTCTGGTCGAACAATGGATGATTCCTTTATGTTTGGTCAACCAATCCATACCCAAAATAATATCTATCCCTTGTGAATCGATCACTATGAGGTTAGCGGTAAATACTACCCCATTAATGTCTAGGTTCACTTTGGGACACACTTGTCTTGTCCTTATTTCTCCACCTGGAGAGTTTACCGCTAGCATATGGTTCATTTGTGTGGTTGCTAGGTCATGCTTCTTAACAAACCCTTGAGCAATGAACGAATGGGTAGCACCAGAATCAAACAGCAGAGTTGCAAGGTGTAAATTGGCAGGAAACTTACCAACTACCACGTCGGGTGCCTCTTGTGCTTCTGTGACGAGCTCTGATGCCACGCTGAGACGGCCCCACGGGACCTCGTTGGGTGGTGCCGTGTTATGCGGCACCCAACAGCACACGGGTCGATGAACACCCATCATATTACATAAATAGTTTGCGGAAGCGTACAAGATTGTTTTACAAATAAATATATATCAGAGTAAACTACAGCGGAAGACTATCACTCTCACGACTCATATCTAAACTAGCAACAAAGAAACGGTCCAGCCCGCGGACGTTTCTTACTAGCAACACAAAGACAATCTGCAGCGGCGAGGAGGCTCTTAGAGTAAGCACTCGGAGGTTTCCGAGTCTCATCGGCACCCCTTCTCATAATCAGCGAGTCAATTACCTACAAAACAACTCGGATAGCATCCGTGAGCATAACGCTCAGCAAGACTTAACCGTCACCCTAAACATGAAACTCTAAGTGAGGTTATGAACCTAACATAGGATGGCATAAGCATAATTAACTCGCCTAAAAGTGAATCCTTACTTTCAAGTATTAATTGCAGCATTTTAAGTAACCCTGGGCACGCCACATCGGGAGTCCACAATCAAACAAGAAACGCTTTCCCCCGATGTAAATTGCTCATGGCATAAAAGAATCGAGTTTGCACTAGCCTATTCATCAAGTTCCAATGCAAAGGTAGGATAATATTTCATATCAAAATGATTAGTTCCTTTCTCATGCAAGTTCTTACTACGTCACGACTGTGAGAACAAGTATGCTCGGTCCATTCCGCGAGCGACGGTGATTCGAATCAATAACACCCGGACTACACGACACGTACGCCCGTACTCGACGTTGCCTACAACAACCATCACTGACGTCGTACGTGGCAGCCTTTCCCCCGTTTCACCCCCGCTGAATCGATCAAGTCGCCCCGTACAGTAGGTACTCTCATGGTGCACCTTCCGACGTGAGATGTCATGAGAATATTCCCCACATACTGCACACCGGCCGTCCGCCTGAGGCGACCCGAAAAGTCCCAACAACAGCTTCCCGAGGTACATCGGTTTACTGGGTCCCATATAGCCAGCATGAGTCCGGTACACAACTCAAACTCGTTCAACAGGGCCGCATACGGATCGGTCCTTGACCGACACGGACAGGTCTACAGCACCCAGGCCCCTCTGTCCTGCTGCTCCTACAACCTTCCGGTCTCAACTTTAACTTACTAAATTCAATTACGAACCAATCCCGTATGCCCCTGTTGTTCCTAAATCTGCGAGTAGCATCTCACCACTCGACTTCTACCGAACCGTACTTAAGCATGGCAGTTCTACACGGTGAAAGACACCTACCCAATACCCCATGGGTCATTTGGCTATGCAAGAGGAGTATCAATCACTAGACCTAATGCACAGTTCATATCTTGACCGAAAGTGAGTACAAAATAAACACTTAACAGCTGTTAAATGCAAACCGGAGCTTGCCTGTTTTGCAGGGTAGTCGTATATAAGCAGTTAGTATCCTTGCAGATCCACCCTTGACTCTCCGGAGCTTGATCCACTTTGATGAATCACTCCTTTGAGTCCCCTTCGTTGTGGTCCCTATTGAAATGCATATGCATATGTTTCATGGGATGTAATGGAAAGAAGTTATAGAATTACTTTCTTAAGAACAGAGGTTGTGTGGAAAAGCCAAGCCTGGCTTGGTTTGCCTCTGTTGTGCAAAGAACAGAATTAAACTAATTTGACCTTAAGGCCCTTAGCTATACACTAACCCTTTTCTCTAATGAACATAATAGATAAGCTGAAAGGATTTGAGTGCAACTGAAGAACAAGAACTCCAATGGCCTCAAAACTTTTACAGCAGGTTCTATACTACCTAAGGATTTAGCTTGCCAAATTTCAGCTAATGTGGAGTCAAATTGTGTCCTCCATAATTCTCACCATACCTCTTATGTATTTTTCCCTTATACATAAGTATGGAGAATAAGAACAGGGAGTTCCAGGACTTATCTTGGGCTGATAATTTACATGTGAGTTTTTGATCACATGAGAGTCATCTGGTCCAAAATTCAGCCCTTTTACTTGGGTAGTTCTCCCAGAACAATTCTTTAGGCATTTATACTCAATAGAATTAATTCTGTAGTAATGTGTATTTTCATGCCCAACTAAGTGAACTACAATTCCAAGTATGTCCCATAGAGCTTGCCTAAATTTTCCTATGATTTTTGGAGCTATGGATTGCTCAGAACAGATTTTTGAAGTGGGAAACATTTTCTGAAAATGTTTCTGGACTCTTATGAACACAGCAGATTGTTTTTAGCAAATCCCTACTCAAATAATGTTCAAATGAGCTGAAAATTTGCTATGAGGTCAACAATATGCTAAAGAATATTGTGGAAAAATTTGGGTATTTTTGGATAAACCAAACTCCCTCTATAATTCTTTTTCAGAAAACCTTCCAAGAATTTTCCAGAATTAAATAGTTCGTTTCATACAAATTGGGTTGTACCTCTGGATAGTACTCTCTTAGAGGAATCCAACAAAATTTATCTCACTATTTTTGGAGCTTCCTACACCAAGTTATGCATTTTACAAGTTTGCATAACTCTCTGTTTGATTTTAAACAGCACAGTCGCGCGTGGGGCCCACGGGTCAGATGCTTCTTCAACCTCCCGCCAGAGCCCGCGGTGCACACCAGCAGAAAACTTTGCATGGCTCGTTCTCCCTCATTTCTCCACCAAATGAGCTCCGGTTTCGCCCTACATGCTCCTGGGAACGTGGCGCAGCTGCCGGGCAAGGTTTTCCCGCATGAAAATGGCTGTAGGTGGGTCGGCACCGGCGGGGCGGCTCGGGAGCTCGACATGGACGCGTTCCAGCGTGTCCAAGGCATCTACCGGCGAGCTATGATGTCCTACAGCATCCCTATGGTTCTAGGAACATGGAACGGGGATCAGATCATGCAGAAAGTGGCTGCAACCTAGTCCTCACCGTGGACCATGGCAGTTTTGGCCGCCGGCGACGATTTCTCGTCGCCCGTGGCACAGGAGGGTCGGTTTCCTTTGGTTTTCGGCGTGGGAGAGCGCTAGGGCATCTAGTTTCTGTGGTTTGAATTGTAGGAGGTGTGATCAATCGGTTTGGGAGAATTTCCCGAATTACACACATGTTATTCTATACGTGCACCGGTGCCAAAACTCGAATTCCGGCGAGCCGGCGTCGGGGGAGGGCAAGAGGACGACGGGATGAGGATCAGTACCTCCTGGCGCACCTCTGTGACCTCTTGAGCCTGCCGGAGAGGCGCTAGTCTGGCCGGGAGACAGGGGCAGTGGGGCAGCGCCGACGAGGTGCTCTGCTCTCGGTTTGTTTGCGAGGAGGAGAAAGCAATTGCGCTTTGCTTCGGCCGGGGGGGCACGTTATCACGTTGGGGGTGCGGCCAGGACCGACCCCAGGGCGCCAGCGCATGGAGACCGGCAGCAGGAGCTGTCACCGGCAAGCTGCTCGGTGGCGCTCGCGAGCTGTTCGGGAAAAGTCCCCACCGAGAGCAAAACTTAGGGAGTAAGTCTCCTCCTTTAGCTCTATGACCTGTGGGTCCCACCCCCCATTTCTTCAGCAAATATCTTCTCAAGCTGATCTTTTCACTCCCCAAAATGCTAAATTTTAAAAAGGTGGGCTAGAATTTGAATTCTTCAAATTTAGTTTGAATTTGCAAGACTAAATCTGAATTTGGTTTAGAATTTGCAATTTCCTCTCTTTAGCTCTCCTTTGAGCCCACCCTACAATTGAAAAGTTGGTGATAACCTTTTCCCTAAAAACTCAACTATATGGCTGCATGTTAATTCAAAGTTTTTGGGTCACCATATGTGTGAACTTTGAATTTCAAATCTGAATTTTAAACTTACATGCAAAGAGGTATTTAACTCCTTATTGGTTCAACATTTTTAAATAAAAAGGTGAACCTCATGTTGGATGTTCATCCATGTATTACTTTGCATGAAGAAAAGTTTTAGCAAGTCCCATTTTTCCTGTCATTGCCACACATATGAATTCAAACCATAGTTTTTATTCATACACATTTTTGGGACTTTTACATTCCTCCCCCCTTAAAAGAATCTCGTCCCGAGATTACAAAACAGGAACGAGACAGGAGAGATAATTACAAACTGTACAAAGCTAAAAATTCCGGATAGTTGGTGCGGAGATAATCTTCACTTTCCCACGTCGCCTCTTCCGTGGTGTGATTACTCCACAGCACCTTGAAGAATCTGATCGTCCGGTTCCGGGTTACCCGGGTCTTTTCATCCAAAATCTGGACCGGTCGCTCGGTGTAGGTCAAGTGCGGTTTCAATTCATCGATGTCCTCAGTGCGAACAGCAGCGGTGAATTTGAGGCACTTCCGCAGCTGTGATACATGAAATACATCATGAATACCCGCTAGACTTGCTGGTAACTCCAGCCGGTAGGCTACGGGTCCGCACTTCTCCGTGATAGCAAAAGGACCAATAAAACGGGGAGCGAGTTTCCCCTTTACACCGAACCGGTGAATTCCCTTCATCGGAGATACACGAAGATATACGTGCTCTCCGACGTCAAAATGTAACGGCCTACACCTTTGATCGGCGTAGCTCTTCTGTCGGGATTGGGCAGCCTTTAAGTTCTCTTGTATCAACCGAACTCGGTCTTCGGCTTCGTTGACAAGATCAATCCCAAACAGAACTCTTTCGCCGGACTCGCACCAATTCAGTGGTGTGCGACACTTCCGGCCATAGAGAGCTTCATACGGTGCCATTTTAATACTCGCTTGATAACCGTTGTTGTATGAAAACTCCGCCAGCGGTAGGTGATCGTCCCAATTCCTACCGTGGTGGATGGCACATGCTCTCAACATGTCCTCGAGCACTTGATTCACCCTCTCAGTTTGTCCATCAGTTTGAGGGTGATATGTGGAGCTTCTAATTAGCTTGGTGCCCAACGAGGCATGCAGCTGCTCCCAAAACCGAGCAACGAACAACGCACCTCGATCTGAGATGATGGTCTTCGGGACACCATGTGAACATATAATTCTGGAGATGAATAACTCCGCATATTGCCTTGCTCGATAATGAGTGTTTACCGGTATGAAATGAGCTGATTTCGTCAACCGGTCGACGATCACCCATATCGAGTCATGCTTCTTGGATGTGAGCGGTAATCCAACGATGAAGTCCATACTCACATCCTCCCATTTCCACGCCGGAATCTTCAAAGGTTGTAGCGGTCCGGCTTTCCGCATATGATCAGCCTTGACCCGTCTACACGTATCGCATTCAGATACGTATTTAGCAATCTCCCTCTTCATCCTCGTCCACCAAAATCTCTGTTTCAAATCTTGGTACATCTTGTTACTTCTGGGATGAATGGAAAACTTTGACAGGTGGGCTTCATCCAAGATCTTCTTCCGGAGTTTCATATTGCGCGGTACCACTATACGGTCGTTAAACCATATTGTACCGTTCTCATCCTTCTGGAAACATTTCACCTCTCCGTTGTCTAGTCTTCTCCGTATGTGAGACATACCTCTGTCTCTTCTTTGAGCCTCAACAATCTCTCCACGGATTGTTGGAATGAGCGCGAGATTATAAAGTGCGCCATACGGAATGACACGGAGGCTGGGTTCTTCATCTTCCAACTCAGCAACCGCTAAGTTGTGAACGTGGAATTTCCGACTAAGCGCGTCGGCAACCACGTTGGCTTTTCCCGGGTGATAGTGGATCTCAATTTCATAATCTTTTATGAGCTCCAACCATCTCCGTTGTCTCATATTCAGCTCCTTCTGCGTGAAGATATACTTCAGGCTTTTGTGGTCGGTGTAGAGGTGAACAAGATTACCCAGTAGGTAATGCCTCCACATCTTTAACGCCAACACCACAGCAGCAAGCTCAAGATCATGAGTTGGATAATGCTGCTCGTGGTTTCGCAGTTGACGAGACCCATAGGCGACTACACGCCCTTCTTGCATCAGAACACAGCCGAGACCGATGCCGGATGCATCACAGTATACATCAAATGGCTTCGTCGTGTCTGGCTGAGCAAGAACTGGAGCTGTGGTGAGATGTTTCACCAACGTCTTGAATGCAGATTCACATGCTGCATTCCACATGTATTTGGTGCCCTTCTTCAGCAGCTCCGTCATTGGTTTAGCAATCTTTGAGAAGCTCGGAATAAACCTCCGATAATAACCCGCTAAACCTAGGAAACTTCGGACCTCGTGGACAGATTTGGGAGATTCCCACTTCAGCACTTGTTCAATTTTGCTGGGATCCACGGCAATGCCCTCTGCTGAAATGATATGGCCTAGGAAAGGCACTTGATCAATCCAAAATTCGCACTTGCTGAACTTGGCATATAATTGGTGCTCCCGCAACCGTTGTAGCACAATGCACAGATGTTCAGCATGCTCTTCTTCAGATTTGGAGTAAACCAATATGTCGTCGATGAATACCACGACGAACTTGTCTAACTCCGGCATGAACACAGAATTCATCAAGTACATGAAGTGTGCCGGAGCGTTGGTTAATCCAAATGACATGACGAGGTACTCATAGAGTCCGTATCTCGTCGAGAAAGCTGTCTTCGGTATGTCCTCCGGTCGGATCTTGATTTGATGATAGCCCGACCGAAGATCCATCTTCGAAAATACCTTTGCACCCACAAGTTGATCAAACAGGATGTCGATGCGAGGCAGAGGATACTTGTTCTTGATCGTGACAGCATTGAGAGGACGATAATCAACACATAGCCGTAGTGTTTCGTCCTTCTTCTTAACGAACAGCGCTGAGCAACCCCAAGGTGAAGAACTTGGTCGTATGAAACCCTTGCTCATGAGTCCATTCAGTTGCTCTTTCAACTCCGCTAGCTCGTTAGGTGCCATCTTGTAAGGCCTTCGTGAAATAGGCGTCGTTCCCGGCGCCAGTTCAATTTTGAACTCGACGTCCCGTTCGGGCGGCATGCCCGGTAAGTCATCGGGAAATACGTCGGGATAATCACGTACCACCGGAATATCTTCAAGCTTCAGCGCTTCCGTGTGGTAGGCCTCTACCATATCTGGATCTTCGCTGTCTAAAAACAGCGTGTGCTGTCCGTGAATCGGCGAGTCAATCTGGACAGTCCGGTTACCGATATTGAGAACGGCACCGTGACGATTTAACCAAGACATCCCCAATATAATGTCTATCTTCTGCCTATCCAACATAATCAGCGATGTTGGGTATATTTTTCCGCCCAAACACAAAGCTGCTCGGGACACAATCTGATTGGCAGAGATATTTCCTCCCGGTGAACGTATGAGAAAACTCGTTGTGGGAGTATTGGTGGATAATTGGTGCTGATCCACGCATGTTTTGCTGATAAAATTGTGGGTTGCACCTGAATCAAAAAGTACCAATACGGGCACGTCCTTGAGAGTAAACATGCCCGCTAACACCGGTGCTCCCTCCGGGACATCCTCAATCGCAAGATGTTGCACACTCCCGGATTGCAATGCTGTTATGTTGACTGGAGCAGGTGGCGGCATACCACCTGAGGACGATGGCTGTCTGGTGTTTACCAACTTCTCCCGGCATTCCTGCCTAAAATGCCCAAAATGGTGGCAATAAGAACACAGAGGTTTCCCCGGTTCTTCGTTGACTTGTGGTTGAGAAGTTGAGGCACTTGGCTGCAGCAATGATGCGACAAATGTCATTCGTTGCTGAGGCAAAGGTGTTGCTTCAAGACATGACTCTTGAGCAGGAAATCTGTACGGAGTTGATCTCCCTGGTGCTTGCCCTATCTCATCGGATGGTGTGTGATACACCACACGGTATTTACGAGGAACGATTGGTGTGCCTTCTTGCACATCCTCCCGGTCCCTCTTCTCTGCTTGACACTCAAGTGTCGCTTGTTCTTGCAGCAGAGCAGCACTGATCAACTCGGTGTAACTGCCTTGATTGAACAAAGCTAACTTCTCTTTTAGTATGGCACTCAAGCCATAGAAAAAGTAGTCACACATTGCAGCTTCGCTCGTCGCATAAGCAGGAGCATATTGTGCCAGAAGGTTGAATCTTCGGACATAATCAAGGACACTCATGTCCCCCTGCTTCAAGTTTCTGAATTCTTGCTGTTGGGCCTTGATAAAACCCATAGGAATGTGACGAGCACGGAATGCTTCACGAAATTCCGTCCATTCCACTTGATGGCCTTCCGGAACGGTGGCGAGATACGCAAACCACCAATTTCCGGCGGCTCCATGGAGCTGTTGAGCTGCAAATGATGTCTTCTGGTACTCGTCGCACTCAAACACTCCAAACTTGGACTCCATCACTCGAAGCCACTGATCAGCTTCCACTGGTTCATGGGCTTCCGTGAAGATTGGCGGTTGTGTCGCCAAGAAATCCAAGTAGGCGTTCCGAGGTGGAACGTCCGGTTGTGCACGCTGGAGTAAGCCCTGTTGTACCAAGGCTTGGAGTAGTCTTGTGTTCTCTTGACTTGACTCGACCATCTGAGCCATGATATCCACCCATACCGTTGATGGCGGTGCCCCTGGTGGAGTTGAGTCATCACCGTCTCGATGAGAACCTTCAGTCCTACTCGGAGAATGAGTACGCACCATACTGCAAAAGCATAATTTTGAGGGGAGTCACAACTTGATCTAGCAGTATGTGAAAGTATGTAAAACATGAACATGCTAAAACTTTATGAAAGCATAACAAAATTTCATGTTTACACATCCTTCTAAAGCCAACATATCCAGTCCCTCATCCGGTACAAAACAGACCTTTCAGTACTTAACCCAGAATTTGATCCGATTACTAGCATTTTCATAACTCAAGTTGAATACCAAAGTTGAATTTAACTTCAGTATATTTTCAACGAGTACTCACATGCCCCTAGATCATTTCTGGAACAGAAGTTAGGATTGTTCAAAGTTGACAGAATTTCTGGCTAAAATTTGCCAGCACCTCCTTTGTATGTGGCTGTTTTCATCACAGTTTTACATACAACTGGGGTACAATTCTGAACAAACTATGAACTACAAAATCGTTGCAAATTTCCTAACCTTTCCAACGGTGTATCATATGACCCTTAGAAATTTTTCTACAGACTGTGACGGCTAATTTACAGCAACATCCAGAGAAGTCTGCAGCTGCTCTGTTTTCTGAACAGTTTGCATTCATCTGGACGTTCAACCAAGTTGGTGTCGGATTTGGCTCTGGAGTTCTACAGAAAAGTTGTAGAGCACTTAATAAACTTTCCAGAACTGTATCAAACACCTCCATTGGGTCAAACTAATCAGAGTTATGCTCTGTTACAGTTCGGCAAAACTTCTGCCAGGACAGAGCACTCTGTTTTTGAGATCAAAAGAAGCCTAGTAATTCTCTTCTTTGAGACTTAGTTCAAATGAAGAGTTCAGTAACTAATATGTGCTTTATCACATCCATTTTTAGTTTGAAAGTTAGTCATGAATGATTTCTTCATAGGTAAGAATACTATCCAGTGTAGTACGGTGACGATGCACCGTAAGACATATGACGGTACTACGTTGCCTCACCAAAGAAAAACCTAACCGGATTACACCGGCATATACGAATCCGTAGGTGGCACTAAAACGATCACTCACAAACGTGTTCTACACGCACTAAGGTTTTTCGTGGTTAGTACCTACATAAAACACACTCAATCATCAGGCCCGGCTGCACACCGAACCCGGTATCCATACAGTTCGTACACCCGGCCGTCATCACTCGCCCAGGTGTTCTCAAGCCAAACACGCCTTGAGCTACGTGTTCACGTTACTGACCACGTGACGGGGTCTCCCAAATTGCACCACACACACCTGGGAAGACGTTGCTCGAATACCCCAAACGACATGAAGAGTCGTAGAGGATACTAAAGCGGGTCGGGTTACCTGCCACCCGTGGGGCTCCACCCTTCAGCTTGTGCGCACTGGTGGACAGCGCATACGTGCACCCCCCAAGACATAAACCGTCCCGAGATGCACGATTTTCTGACATAACAAATAAGTTAGCTTGCCACCTTCATTATATGCTAATAGTAGTCCTTATGTGGGCCTAGTACCGTTATCTCACCGTATCCTAAGTTTTTGACATAATATGATGCTCAATCCGTGCTCTGTTCCCAACGCAGCTCTGATACCATGTGTGACGAGCTCTGATGCCACGCTGAGACGGCCCCACGGGACCTCGTTGGGTGGTGCCGTGTTATGCGGCACCCAACAGCACACGGGTCGATGAACACCCATCATATTACATAAATAGTTTGCGGAAGCGTACAAGATTGTTTTACAAATAAATATATATCAGAGTAAACTACAGCGGAAGACTATCACTCTCACGACTCATATCTAAACTAGCAACAAAGAAACGGTCCAGCCCGCGGACGTTTCTTACTAGCAACACAAAGACAATCTGCAGCGGCGAGGAGGCTCTTAGAGTAAGCACTCGGAGGTTTCCGAGTCTCATCGGCACCCCTTCTCATAATCAGCGAGTCAATTACCTACAAAACAACTCGGATAGCATCCGTGAGCATAACGCTCAGCAAGACTTAACCGTCACCCTAAACATGAAACTCTAAGTGAGGTTATGAACCTAACATAGGATGGCATAAGCATAATTAACTCGCCTAAAAGTGAATCCTTACTTTCAAGTATTAATTGCAGCATTTTAAGTAACCCTGGGCACGCCACATCGGGAGTCCACAATCAAACAAGAAACGCTTTCCCCCGATGTAAATTGCTCATGGCATAAAAAAATCGAGTTTGCACTAGCCTATTCATCAAGTTCCAATGCAAAGGTAGGATAATATTTCATATCAAAATGATTAGTTCCTTTCTCATGCAAGTTCTTACTACGTCACGACTGTGAGAACAAGTATGCTCGGTCCATTCCGCGAGCGACGGTGATTCGAATCAATAACACCCGGACTACACGACACGTACGCCCGTACTCGACGTTGCCTACAACAACCATCACTGACGTCGTACGTGGCAGCCTTTCCCCCGTTTCACCCCCGCTGAATCGATCAAGTCGCCCCGTACAGTAGCTACTCTCATGGTGCACCTTTCGACGTGAGATGTCATGAGAATATTCCCCACATAATGCACACCGGCCGTCCGCCTGAGGCGACCCGAAAAGTCCCAACGACAGCTTCCCGAGGTACATCGGTTTACTGGGTCCCATATAGCCAGCATGAGTCCGGTACACAACTCAAACTTGTTCAACAGGGCCGCATACGGATCGGTCCTTGACCGACACGGACAGGTCTACAGCACCCAGGCCCCTCTGTCCTGCTTCTCCTACAACCTTCCGGTCTCAACTTTAACTTACTAAATTCAATTACGAACCAATCCCGTATGCCCCTGTTGTTCCTAAATCTGCGAGTAGCATCTCACCACTCGACTTCTACCGAACCGTACTTAAGCATGGCAGTTCTACACGGTGAAAGACACCTACCCAATACCCCATGGGTCATTTGGCTATGCAAGAGGAGTATCAATCACTAGACCTAATGCACAGTTCATATCTTGACCGAAAGTGAGTACAAAATAAACACTTAACAGCTGTTAAATGCAAACCGGAGCTTGCCTGTTTTGCAGGGTAGTCGTATATAAGCAGTTAGTATCCTTGCAGATCCACCCTTGACTCTCCGGAGCTTGATCCACTTTGATGAATCACTCCTTTGAGTCCCCTTCGTTGTGGTCCCTATTGAAATGCATATGCATATGTTTCATGGGATGTAATGGAAAGAAGTTATAGAATTACTTTCTTAAGAACAGAGGTTGTGTGGAAAAGCCAAGCCTGGCTTGGTTTGCCTCTGTTGTGCAAAGAACAGAATTAAACTAATTTGACCTTAAGGCCCTTAGCTATACACTAACCCTTTTCTCTAATGAACATAATAGATAAGCTGAAAGGATTTTGAGTGCAACTGAAGAACAAGAACTCCAATGGCCTCAAAACTTTTACAGCAGGTTCTATACTACCTAAGGATTTAGCTTGCCAAATTGCAGCTAATGTGGAGTCAAATTGTGTCCTCCATAATTCTCACCATACCTCTTATGTATTTTTCCCTTATACATAAGTATGGAGAATAAGAACAGGGAGTTCCAGGACTTATCTTGGGCTGATAATTTACATGTGAGTTTTTGATCACATGAGAGTCATCTGGTCCAAAATTCAGCCCTTTTACTTGGGTAGTTCTCCCAGAACAATTCTTTAGGCATTTATACTCAATATAATTAATTCTGTAGTAATGTGTTTTTTCATGCCCAACTAAGTGAACTACAATTCCAAGTATGTCCCATAGAGCTTGCCTAAATTTTCCTATGATTTTTGGAGCTATGGATTGCTCAGAACAGATTTTTGAAGTGGGAAACATTTTCTGAAAATGTTTCTGGACTCTTATGAACACAGCAGATTGTTTTTAGCAAATCCCTACACAAATGATGTTCAAATGAGCTGAAAATTTGCTATGAGGTCAACAATATGCTAAAGAATATTCTGGAAAAATTTGGGTATTTTTGGATAAACCAAGCTCCCTCTATAATTCTTTTTCAGAAAACCTTCCAAGAATTTTCCAGAATTAAATAATTCGTTTCATACAAATTGGGTTGTACCTCTGGATAGTACTCTCTTAGAGGAATCCAACAAAATTTATCTCACTATTTTTGGAGCTTCCTACACCAAGTTATGCATTTTACAAGTTTGCACAACTCTCTGTTTGATTTTAAACAGCACAGTTGCGCGTGGGGCCCACGGGTCAGATGCTTCTTCAACCTCCCGCCAGAGCCCGCGGTGCACACCAGCAGAAAACTTGGCATGGCTCGTTCTCCCTCATTTCTCCACCAAATGAGCTCCGGTTTCGCCCTACATGCTCCTGGGAACGTGGCGCAGCTGCCGGGCAAGGTTTTCCCGCATGAAAATGGCTGTAGGTGGGTCGGCACCGGCGGGGCGGCTCGGGAGCTCGACATGGACGCGTTCCAGCATGTCCAAGGCATCTCCCGGCGAGCTATGATGTCCTACAGCATCCCTATGGTTCTAGGAACATGGAAAGGGGATCAGATCATGCAGAAAGTGGCTGCAACCTAGTCCTCACCGTGGACCATGGCAGTTTTGGCCGCCGGCGACGATTTCTCGTCGCCCGGGGCACAGGAGGGTCGGTTTCCTTTGGTTTTCGGCGTGGGAGGGCGCTAGGGCATCTAGTTTCTGTGGTTTGAATTGTAGGAGGTGTGATCAATCGGTTTGGGAGAATTTCCCGAATTACACACATGCTGTTCTATACGTGCACCGGTGCCAAAACTCGAATTCCGGCGAGCCGGCGTCGGGGGAGGGCAAGAGGACGACGGGATGAGGATCAGTACCTCCTGGCGCACCTCTGTGACCTCTTGAGCCTGCCGGAGAGGCGCTGGTCTGGCCGGGAGACAGGGGCAGTGGGGCAGCGCCGACGAGGTGCTCTGCTCTCGGTTTGTTTGCGAGGAGGAGAAAGCAATTGCGCTTTGCTTTGGCCGGGGGGGCACGTTATCACGTTGGGGGTGCGGCCAGGACCGACCCCAGGGCGCCAGCGCATGGAGACCGGCAGCAGGAGCTGTCACCGGCAAGCTGCTCGGTGGCGCTCGCGAGCTGTTCGGGAAAAGTCCCCACCGAGAGCAAAACTTAGGGAGTAAGTCTCCTCCTTTAGCTCTATGACCTGTGGGTCCCACCCCCCATTTCTTCAGCAAATATCTTCTCAAGCTGATCTTTTCACTCCCCAAAATGCTAAATTTTAAAAAGGTGGGCTAGAATTTGAATTCTTCAAATTTAGTTTGAATTTGCAAGACTAAATCTGAATTTGGTTTAGAATTTGCAATTTCCTCTCTTTAGCTCTCCTTTGAGCCCACCCTACAATTGAAAAGTTGGTGATAACCTTTTCCCTAAAAACTCAACTATATGGCTGCATGTTAATTCAAAGTTTTTGGGTCACCATATGTGTGAACTTTGAATTTCAAATCTGAATTTTAAACTTACATGCAAAGAGGTATTTAATTCCTTATTGGTTCAACATTTTTAAATAAAAAGGTGAACCTCATGTTGGATGTTCATCCATGTATTACTTTGCATGAAGAAAAGTTTTAGCAAGTCCCATTTTTCCTGTCATTGCCACACATATGAATTCAAACCATAGTTTTTATTCATACACATTTTTGGGACTTTTACAGCTTCCTCCATAGTGACATGGTTCACCCGTCCTCTCATTACGTTCTGCTGCTGTGGCTGCGTGGGCTTCTTCTTTGGACACTTATGGGCGTAGTGCCCCACTTCACCACAGCTGAAACATTGCACCCCAATCTTAGATGCCTGGCCCTTGTTGTCTTGGGGTTGGTTTGGGGGTCCTTGCACTGCTGGTCGAGGTGGATATGCGGGGCGAGGCTGCTGCACAAACTGACGTTGCGGCTGTGCTGGTGCCGCGGGAGGCCTGTAGTTTGGGTTGTACCCTCTTGGTGCTGAATAGGGTACCGCAGCACGGCTCGTCTGCCCCGTAGGTTGCTGCATCATACGTGGGCGGGTGTTGCTCCCTGAGGCTTGATGTGACCACGCAGCCTTCCTCTTATTCTCATTTTCCAGGGCCTTTAGCTTCCTTTCCACCACAAACGCTCTGTCCACCATCTTTTGAAAGCTTTCATACTCATTGGAGGACATTGCACACTGCATTTCTGCGGTAAGCCCTTCCACGAAACAATCTTGTTTCTGCTCGTCAGTCTCTATGTCCCGTGGGGCATAACGGGATAATTGAGTGAATTTAGTGAGGTATTCCCTCACCGTCATGTTTCCCTGCTGCAGTCCCAAAAACTCCTTCCTCTTGTTTTTGAGTTCACCTCTTGGGATGTAATGGTTGCGGAAGCTACGCTTGAACTCTTCCCAAGTGATGCTCTCAGGGTCATGATGGGCGGCCACGTAGGCGGTCCACCAATCAGCAGCAGGTCCATGCAATTGATGAGAGGCAAACAGCACCCTCTCATACCCTTGGCACTGTATGATCCTCATCTTACTTTCAATGGTCTTCAGCCAATCATCTGCCTCCAGAGGTTCAGCAGCACTTGCATACTTTGGAGGTTGAGTTCCTAGAAACTCACTCAACCTTGGTTGGCGTGGTGCAGCTTGTGGAGGTGGAACTTGATGCAAGTTGGCCACCACTTGAGTCAAGTTCTGGACGAGCTGATTTTGATTCTCCAGCATTTGGTGGAGAGGATCAACTTCTTCACGGCGACCACCCCGGTCCTGGCCTCCAGAAAGATGAGGGTTGCATGCCTCATCATTGTTGTTGGCGGGGTTGGCAGCACGTCCTTTTCCTCTTCCGGCCATCTGGCAGAATCAACAAATGTTAATTTGATACCATTTAGTATCATCTCACTATTTTCACTTGTTGGTACTTTGAGGGGTTGAGGCTTTGTTAAAATTTTACGAGGGTTCATATCTCACACCAAATAAATGCACTATTATTTCATGTGGGTTCACACACCAAAGCAAAACAATCTGAAGACGAGGCTGTGGATACTTGCTCATGGCTTCCACAACTCACGTCACACACCAAGCATTATCACACCATTAACTACGTAACGACTCGACTACTCGACCTCTTGCTAGCTAGGGGAAAGACTCTACACTACTCGTCCTCTTGAGCTGGCTCCTCGGGATCTTCCTCCTCATTTCGGCTACCTTCCGACTCTGCTTTGGGTGGGGAGGCTGCTGGTGGAGAAGTGCGACGACGCCTGAGTGCTCGGCGATCCGGGGAGTCAGGGGTCCATGGATCACTCACGGTGACACATAGTTCATTCCCATCTCCTCTTTCTTTCGCCTTTAAGCAAGCTCGCAGCAATGCCTCCGTTTCCTTCAGGGTGTCTCGGACATCCTGAAGCTCTTGTTGACACTCCTGCAGTCGAGTGCTGAGCATAGCAGCATCCTCCAAGCACAAGTCCATGTGCTCATGGGAAGTCCCTTGCTGCACCGGTGGGTACTTGTACTCCGTGGTACAACTCTCACGTTGGAGGACATACATGTACTCCGTTTTGTCCAAGTGGCGACGATAGATGTGACTCTGGCAGGTGATGGCCTCCCAGGTGACATCTCTCTCCGCTTCAACTTGTGTTGCTCAACAAGCTGGAGAGTGGTGAATCTTAAGCAGCTGATTCTCGTGTATAATCCTCATCTCCGAACTCCATTCTTCCCTCTTCTCACGGATGGTCCTGGTGGAGTTATAGTGGATGATGAGCTTGCCTGTATTGCCGGCGGCTTCGAGCATACGTCGAAGACGGCGCAGCAAGTCTCCTACTGCCAATCCGTAGGAAAGGTACGTCGCTGGACGACTCTCCCCTCTTTCGGCAAGGGCAACTACGGGAACTCTCCCTCCTGTGGACTTACGAGCGGTGCGAATCATGCGAACCATCTAAAACAAAAAGGATTTAGAATTAGGTTAGATAAAATCTTTTTAAACAAAAATCCCATTTTGAATGAAAATTTTGGGATAAGATGAGGAAAATGACTCTTTAAATAACACTTTTCAACCCACACCTTGGAAAATAGTTTTTAAGAAAATAGGGCCCTTAAATACGTCCATTTCTACCTAGGTCCACGTTCCTACGGGCAACCTTGGCTCTGATACCACCTCTGTCACACCCGGTTTTTCCGAAGAAACAACCAAGTGAATATCACATGTATGCCAGGATCATTTTCTCATACATGTGATGACAAATAGTGAAGCATCATTTATTACAAGCCAGGTGTCGAATATAAATAAGTCTTACATCGCAAATGTCTCAATGGACACTAATGCTTCATCACAAGTAATTAAACTAGCAGCGGAATATTATTCTTTAGGGCTCCATCACAGGCGTTGCCCGGGGGTCTTCATGAACCTAAAAACCTTCCTCGGGTCCAAAATCTTGGTCATTATACACCACCTCATTATATTGACCTGAGCAGCAATATAAACCAACAAATATGCAAGGTTGAGTACCAATGGTACTCAGCAAGTGTGGGAAAATAATATTATGCACGGCCAGAACAAGGAGAGGTTGAACTCATGGTTAAAGCACTACGCAATTAATGCCTATCACCTTAGCTTATTAAGCACCTACATTACTACACAGGTGAAACGGTTCCAATCTCCCATCCCATCATCATAATCTAATAACCATAACATCATTACCAATGTTAAGCTCCCCGCTTAACATCCAAAACCATAACATCATTTCCAAAGTTAAGCTCCCCGCTCAACTTCCAAAACCATCAATCCTCTAATCATGAATAAGTCCAGGCCGCTCTTAACCGTGAGCACGGCTGTCAAGACAGTTTTGACTCTGCAGAGTTTGTACCACTGTACCCACAAGTAGTGATTTCATCCCCCGTTGCCGGGTGGACTAAAAGAACCTCCATTATGCCAGTGGCTACGATCCACATTCACACTTCCCAGGTGTGCGGCCAAGAGATCACTACGAAGCCTTTACAAAGGGATTCCCGACGAGCGTGGGCCCACTGAGGTTTCACCCCTAACAGCATACAAGAGGCTCCAACCCCGCTGCAGTGGCCCCCTCTTGAGCCTTGCGGTTCATACGGTAGTCCAGCTGACACCTATTCCCCGCACCATCCAACACACCCATACTACGCCGGGGATACACCTAATTAATTGGCTAAGCTGCCCCATCTCAGCATGTGGTTGGCACTGTAAAGCCGGGTTACATGCTCCATGAACCGGTCCTTAGGATCCAGGCAAGTACTAAACACAAACCCAAGTCTCGTGCACCCAGCACACAACCAAAACATCCAACTTGCCTTGATCCCTACCTCTACATAACTCACAATGTCTCATTCAAGAGTATGGTAATATAAACTGATGATCTCATGTCCCAATTATCCCATTCTAAGCATGGCTAAGCATATGCATGTAAATAAATGACATGGTAAAATAAATCCCAACCCAAGCTACAAGGAAATAAGGTAATGCAATTCTAGGGAAACTTCCTAGCATGGGTTTCATATTTAACTTGACAATGCAAATAATTCTATCTACACATCCTAGCATAGGATCAAAGTGGTCAAGGACACTTGCCTCCTTCTTGCTGCTCTTGAAATGGGTAGTCCTGATCTTGGAAAGAATTAACTTGCTCTTGAGCAGGTTCTACATCACACCATCACACATAGCAAAAGACGAACAACAATCATAAGACATAGTTCACACTTCTTACTTCATACAAACCACACATTCATATTTATAAAAGTTCTTTACCATTATATGTGTTGTGGTTACTTTATGTGTGTTGAGTTGTGGCTTGCATGCACTTTTAACCATGTGTATATGATTCCTACTTTTGTGTCCACATTTATACTTGCATACAATGTGCTTTCACAATTTCTATCAACCCTAAACTGAATTTTTTGTATTTTAGAAACTCCATTTATCATTTACTAGTTTCTATATTTTCAGATTTATATTCCTATGCATAATGGTGCATTTTATTATTAAATTAGTAATACACATTACCTAAACAGATTAGGTTCTGGTCCTAAATAATTTAGTATCATATTTTGACCTTGGCTTCTGATGTATACTATTTCATAATCATTTTCCCTATTTTTCTATAACTATTCTTTACTTAAAAATGTGTCCCTAGACTAATAAATGTGAATAATAGATGAAACAGATTTATTTCAGCCCAAAAATATGTTTTTATCTCACTCCAATGTTTTCTAAGTACTGAGAAAATTTTTAATTAATTTTGACAATTATGTTTGTCCCCCTTTTTAATTTTTTAAACACTAGTTACATATTAAATTTTCTAAATTAAATACTAAACAGGGTTAAAAAGTAAACTCATCCCATTACAGGGTCTATAATATTATTTTCATAATTTCCAGGGGTCTAGCTACACTTGTCAGAGGTGTTTTTCCTAATTTCTATTAAGTCCAGGGGCTAAAACTGATTTTTAAATGAATTTACATGATTTTCTGGAGTTCCAGGGGCTAGATCTGAAGTTTCCGGGGCTAGCTCTCAATTCCAGAGAACCCCAGGGGGTAGCACGTAAGAATTCCAGTCTTTATAACGCGGGGCTGATGTGGACCGTCCGATTTTTAACCGACGGCTGAGATTATAACATCGAACCGGTACGCGGGGTTTTAAAGTCTACCGTGCGATTTAAAATAAACGGCGCACAAGCGGCCACGTCGCTCTGATCGAACGCGGGCGGCGCTGCCGGCGGCGCACGGCGGCGGGAAGCGGCGATCTCGCCGGAAAGTTTCGGATCCTCGAGAATTCTGCCTAAAACTGTGATCTTATGGCATAGATCGGTAGAGGGGAGGTCAGGGATCTCACCTCGGGGGTTTTCTTGAGCTCGGGGATCCTGGAAAGTGCTCGGCGGCGAGGTCCGAGGCAAAACCACGGCGAAGCTCGTCGGAGCTGGATTTGCACCGTAAGTCTTCGGGTTTTCTGCACCTGCAAAGTTCCCCGGAGGCGGTGGATCAAGACCAACGAGTTAGATCAGAGTTTCCGAGCTTAGATCGGCCAGAATTCACCGGCGAAGTCTCGGTGCTCACCGGAGTGAAAATCGGCGATCGCGTGAGAAAAACTGATCGGATCGGTGGTTTTTATAGCCGGGGGAGGGCGGTGGGTCTGTTGTGATCGAGTTGGAGTCCGCTGGGACCAGAATTCGGCAACGGGGACGGGTTTCCCGATCGGTTGCGATCGCGCGCGCGCGGGGGAAAGAAGTCCGGGGTCGCGGAGGCTCGGGTTAGGGATGACATGTGGGTCCCACCCATCAGCGAGGGGCAGCGCGGCGCGCGCGGGGGCGGGCTGGCGCGGGGGTTTGCTGGGCCGGCTGGGGTTTCGGCCCACTGGCCAGTTTTTTTCCCGAATTCCTTTTTCTTTTTCCATTTCTTTTCTGTTTTGGGTATAATTTGAATTCCAGTTTGAATTTGAATTTTTGCAAAACATGCAACACGTCCAAAAATTTCTAAATCCCCCTCTGAACAAGGTTTAGGGTTTTAAATCAAAATTTGGGTTTTGACTAAAAATTTTGGGGTGTTACAACGCTCCTTCACACGCCGTGTTTCAAATATACTTCGTTCCTTTCTTCAGCAATTCTGTCATCGGCTTAGCGAGCTTGGAGAAGCTTGGAATGAATCTTCTATAGTATCTCGCTAACCCGAGGAACCTTCTGACTTCATGAACTGAAGTGGGAGCTTTCCATTTCAGCACTTGCTCTGTTTTGCTTGGGTCAACCGCAATGCCTTCAGCTGAGATGATATGTCCCAAGAATGGCACTTGGCTGATCCAAAACTCGCATTTACTGAACTTGGCGTAGAGCTTGTGGTCTCGCAATCGTTGAAGAACGATCCGCAAGTGTTCGGCATGTTCGGCTTCTGTCTTGGAGTAAACCAAGATATCGTCGATGAACACTACCACGAACTTGTCCAGCTCCGGCATGAACACCGAGTTTGTCACACCCGGTTTTTCCGAAGAAACAACCAAGTGAATATCACATGTATGCCAGGATCATTTTCTCATACATGTGATGACAAATAGTGAAGCATCATTTATTACAAGCCAGGTGTCGAATATAAGTAAGTCTTACATAATAAATGTCTCGATGGACAATAATAAGTTCATCACAAGTAAATAAACTAGCAGCAGAATATTATTCTTTAGGGCTCCATTACAGGCGTTGCCCGGGGATCTTCATGAACCTAAAAACCTTCCTCGGGTCCAAAATCTGGGTCATTATACACCACCTCATTATCTTGACCTGAGCAGCAATATAAACCAACAAATATGCAAGGTTGAGTACCAATGGTACTCAGCAAGTGTGGGAAAATAATATTATGCACGACCAGAACAAGGAGAGGTTGAACTCATGGTTAAAGCACTACGCAATTAATGCCTATCACCTTAGCTTATTAAGCACCTACATTACTACACAGGTGAAATGGTTCCAATCTCCCATCCCATCATCATAATCTAATAACCATAACATCATTACCAATGTTAAGCTCCCCGCTTAACATCCAAAACCATAACATCATTTCCAAAGTTAAGCTCCCCGCTCAACTTCCAAAACCATCAATCCTCTAATCATGAATAAGTCCAGGCCGCTCTTAACCGTGAGCACGGCTGTCAAGACAGTTTTGACTCTGCAGAGTTTGTACAACTGTACCCACAAGTAGTGATTTCATCCCCCGTTGCCGGGTGGACTAAAAGAACCTCCATTATGCCAGTGGCTACGATCCACATTCACACTTCCCAGGTGTGCGGCCAAGAGATCACTACGAAGCCTTTACAAAGGGATTCCCAACGAGCGTGGGCCCACTGAGGTTTCACCCCTAACAGCATACAAGAGGCTCCAACCCCGCTGCAGTGGCCCCCTCTTGAGCCTTGCGGTTCATACGGTAGTCCAGCTGACACCTATTCCCCACACCATCCAACACACCCATACTACGCCGGGGATACACCTAATTAATTGGCTAAGCTGCCCCATCTCAGCATGTGGTTGGCACTGTAAAGCCGGGTTACATGCTCCATGAACCGGTCCTTAGGATCCAGGCAAGTACTAAACACAAACCCAAGTCTCGTGCACCCAGCACACAACCAAAACATCCAACTTGCCTTGATCCCTACCTCTACATAACTCACAATGTCTCATTCAAGAGTATGGTAATATAAACTGATGATCTCATGTCCCAATTATCCCATTCTAAGCATGGCTAAGCATATGCATGTAAATAAATGACATGGTAAAATAAATCCCAACCCAAGCTACAAGGAAATAAGGTAATGCAATTCTAGGGAAACTTCCTAGCATGGGTTTCATATTTAACTTGACAATGCAAATAATTCTATCTACACATCCTAGCATAGGATCAAAGTGGTCAAGGACACTTGCCTCCTTCTTGCTGCTCTTGAAATGGGTAGTCCTGATCTTGGAAAGAATTAACTTGCTCTTGAGCAGGTTCTACATCACACCATCACACATAGCAAAAGAAAAACAACAATCATAAGACATAGTTCACACTTCTTACTTCATACAAACCACACATTCATATTTATAAAAGTTCTTTACCATTATATGTGTTGTGGTTACTTTATGTGTGTTGAGTTGTGGCTTGCATGCACTTTTAACCATGTGTATATGATTCCTACTTTTGTGTCCACATTTATACTTGCATACAATGTGCTTTCACAATTTCTATCAACCCTAAACTGAATTCTTTGTATTTTAGAAACTCCATTTATCATTTACTAGTTTCTATATTTTCAGATTTATATTCCTATGCATAATGGTGCATTTTATTATTAAATTAGTAATACACATTACCTAAACAGATTAGGTTCTGGTCCTAAATAATTTAGTATCATATTTTGACCTTGGCTTCTGATGTATACTATTTCATAATCATTTTCCCTATTTTTCTATAACTATTCTTTACTTAAAAATGTGTCCCTAGACTAATAAATGTGAATAATAGATGAAACAGATTTATTTCAGCCCAAAAATATGTTTTTATCTCACTCCAAAGTTTTCTAAGTACTGAGAAAATTTTTAATTAATTTTGACAATTATGTTTGTCCCCCTTTTTAATTTTTTAAACACTAGTTACATATTAAATTTTCTAAACTAAATACTAAACAGGGTTAAAAAGTAAACTCATCCCATTACAGGGTCTATAATATTATTTTCATAATTTCCAGGGGTCTATCTACACTTGTCAGAGGTGTTTTTCCTAATTTCTATTAAGTCCAGGGGCTAAAACTGATTTTTAAATGAATTTACATGATTTTCTGGAGTTCCAGGGGCTAGATCTGAAGTTTCCGGGGCTAGCTCTCAATTCCAGAGAACCCCAGGGGGTAGCACGTAAGAATTCCAGTCTTTATAACGCGGGGCTGATGTGGACCGTCCGATTTTAAACCGACGGCTGAGATTATAACATCGAACCGGTACGCGGGGTTTTAAAGTCTACCGTGCGATTTAAAATAAACGGCGCACAAGCGGCCACGTCGCTCTGATCGAACGCGGGCGGCGCTGCCGGCGGCGCACGGCGGCGGGAAGCGGCGATCTCGCCGGAAAGTTTCGGATCCTCGAGAATTCTGCCTAAAACTGTGATCTTATGGCATAGATCGGTAGAGGGGAGGTCAGGGATCTCACCTCGGGGGTTTTCTTGAGCTCGGGGATCCTGGAAAGTGCTCGGCGGCGAGGTCCGAGGCAAAACCACGGCGAAGCTCGTCGGAGCTGGATTTGCACCGTAAGTCTTCGGGTTTTCTGCACCTGCAAAGTTCCCCGGAGGCGGTGGATCAAGACCAACGAGTTAGATCAGAGTTTCCGAGCTTAGATCGGCCAGAATTCACCGGCGAAGTCTCGGTGCTCACCGGAGTGAAAATCGGCGATCGAGTGAGAAAAACTGATCGGATCGGTGGTTTTTATAGCCGGGGGAGGGCGGTGGGTCTGTTGTGATCGAGTTGGAGTCCGCTGGGACCAGAATTCGGCAACGGGGACGGGTTTCCCGATCGGTTGCGATCGCGCGCGCGCGGGGGAAAGAAGTCCGGGGTCGCGGGGCTCGGGTTAGGGATGACATGCGGGTCCCACCCGTCAGCGGGAGGCAGCGCGGCGCGCGCGAGGGCGGGCTGGCGCGGGGGTTTGCTGGGCCGGCTGGGGTTTCGGCCCACTGGCCAGTTTTTTTCCAGAATTCCTTTTTCTTTTTCCATTTCTTTTCTGTTTTGGGTATAATTTGAATTCCAGTTTGAATTTGAATTTTTGCAAAACATGCAACACGTCCAAAAATTTCTAAATCCCCCTCTGAACAAGGTTTAGGGTTTTAAATCAAAATTTGGGTTTTGACTAAAAATTTTGGGGTGTTACAGCTCTACCCCCCTTAAAAGAAATCTCGTCCTCGAGATTGGTGTTTCTAAGTAAACAATTCCGGAAACTGTGCCTTAAGCTCATCTTCCCGTTCCCAGGTGGCTTCTTCTTCGGAGTGATGCTTCCACTGCACCTTGCACATCCGGATTCTTTTATTTCTGGTGAGGCGTTCCATTGCCTCCAAAATCTTGTATGGCTGTTCGGCATAAGACAAATCTTCAGCTACATCCACTTCATTCATGGGTAACACCTCTTCAGGCGTCCTCAGACATTTCTTGAGTTGTGACACATGGAACACATCGTGTACGTCCGATAGATGAACCGGCAACTCTAGTTGGTACGCCACTTCGCCTTTTCTTTCCAAAACTTGAAAGGGTCCGATGTATCGAGGTGACAACTTCCCTTTCACCTTGAACCGACGAAGTCCTCGGATAGGGGACACCTTGAGGTAAACATAGTCTCCCACGTTGAAAACGAGTTCTCTTCTTCGTACATCAGCATAACTCTTCTGGCGTGTTTGTGCTATCCTCAAATTGTTGCGAATCTCCCTCACCTTCGCCTCGGCTTCTTGTAGCACTTCTGGACCAAACACTTTACTTTCTCCTGTTTGGTTCCAAAATAGGGGAGTTCTGCACTTCCTTCCATACAAAGCTTCAAACGGTGACATCTTCATACTAGCTTGATAACTGTTGTTATAGGAAAACTCCGCATACGGTAAGTTCTTGTCCCAACTTCTATTGTTTTTGAGTGCACATGCCCTTAACATATCTTCAAGGATCTGATTGGTTCTCTCCGTCTGCCCGTCAGTTTGGGGATGATAGGCAGAGCTGAAGTTCAGATGGGTTCCCATGGTTTCATGCAACTTTTGCCAAAACCTCGAGGTAAACTGTGTCCCTCGGTCCGGCACTATCTTCTTTGGCACTCCATGGTAACACACAATCCTTGACATGTACAATTCTGCCAATTTGGATCCGCTGTAGCTTTCTTTCACCGGAATGAAATGAGCTACTGTAACACCCCAAATTTTTAGTCAAAACCCAAAATTTTGATTTAAAACCCTAAACCATGTTCAGAGGGGAATTTAGAAATTTTTGGACGTGTTGCATGTTTTGCAAAAATTCAAATTCAAACTGGAATTCAAATTATACTCAAAACAGAAAAGAAATGGAAAAAGAAAAAGGAAAACCGGAAAAAAACTGGCCAGTGGGCCGAAATCCCAGCCGGCCCAGCAAACCCCGCACAGCCCGCCCCCGCGCGCGCCGCGCTGCCCCTCGCTGACGGGTGGGACCCACCTGTCATCCCTAACCCGAGCCCCCGCGACCCCGGACTTTTCCCCCCGAGCGCGCGCGATCGCAACTGATCGGGAAACCCGTCCCCGCAGCCGAATTCCGGTCCCTGAGGACTCCAACTTGATCACAACAGACCCACCGCCCTCCCCCGGCTATAAAAACCACCGATCCGATCAGTTTTTCTCACGCGATCGCCGATTTTCACTCCGGTGAGCACCGAGACTTCGCCGGTGAATTCTGGCCGATCTAAGCTCGCAAACTTTGATCTAACTCGCTGGTCTTGATCCACCGCCTCCGGGGAACTTTGCAGGTGCAGAAAACCCGAAGACTTACGGTGCAAATCCAGCTCCGACGAGCTTCGCCGTGGTTTTGCCTCGGACCTCGCCGCCGAGCACTTTCCAGGACCCCCGAGCTCAAGAAAACCCCGAGGTGAGATCCCTGACCTCCCCTCTACCGATCTATGCCATGAGATCACAGTTTTAGGCAGAATTCTCGAGGATCCGAAACTTTCCTGCGAGATCGCCGCTTCCCGCCGCCGTGCGCCGCCGGCAGCGCCGCCCGCGTTCGATCAGAGCGATGTGGCCGCTTGTGCGCCGTTTATTTTAAATCGCACGGTAGACTTTAAAACCCCGCGTACCGGTTCGATGTTATAATCTCAGCCGTCGGTTTAAAATCGGACGGTCCACGTCGACCCCGCGTTATAAAGACTGGAATTCTTACGTGCTACCCCCTGGGGTTCTCTGGAATTGAGAGCTAGCCCCGGAAACTTCAGAGCTAGCCCCTGGAACTTTAGAAAATCATGTAAATTCATTTAAAAATCAGTTTTAACCCCTGGACTTAATAGAAATTAGGAAAAATACCTCTGATAAGTGTAGCTAGACCCCTGGAAATTATGTAAATAATATTATAGACCCTGTAATGGGGAGAATAAATTATTTTAACCCTGTTAAGTATTTAATTTAGAAAATTGAATATGTAACTAGTGTTTAAAAATTAAAAAGGGGGACAAACATAATTGTCAAAATTAGTTAAAAACTTTCTCAGTACTTAGAAAACTTTGGAGTGAGATAAAAATATATTTTTGGGCTGAAATAAATCTGTTTCATCTATTATTCACATTTAATTGTATAGGGACACATTTTTAAGTAAAGATTAATTATAGAAAAAAATAGGGAAAATAGTTATGAAAGAGTATACATCAGAAGCCAAGGTCAAAATATGATATTAAATTATTTATGACCAGAACCTAATCTGTTTAGGTAATGTGTATTACTAATTTAATAATAAAATGCACAATTATGCATAGGAATATAAATCTGAAAATATAGAAACTAGTAAATGATAAATGGAGTTTCTAAAATACAAAGAATTCAGTTTAGGGTTGATAGAAATTGTGAAGGCACATTGTATGCAAGTATAAAGGTGGACACAAAAGAAGGAATCATATACACATGGTTAAAAGTGCATGCAAGCCACAACTCAACACACATAAAGTAACCACAACACATATAATGGTAAAGAACTTTTATAAATATGAATGTGTGGTTTGTATGAAGTAAGAAGTGTGAACTATGTCTTATGATTGTTGTTCTTCTTTTGCTATGTGTGATGGTATGAAGTAGAACCTGCTCAAGAGCAAGTTGTTCCTTTCCAAGATCAGGACTACCCACTTCAAGAGCAGCAAGAAGGAGGCAAGTGTCCTTGACCACTTTGATCCTATGCTAGGATGTGTAGATAGAATTATTTGCATTGTCAAATGAAATATGAAACCCATGCTAGGAAGTTTCCCTAGAATTGCATTACCTTGTTTCCTTGTAGCTTGGGTTGGGATTTATTTTGTCATGTCATTTATTTACATGCATATGCTTAGCCATGCTTAGAATGGGATAATTGGGATATGAGATCATCAGTTTATTATACCATACTCTTGAATGAGATATTGTGAGTTATGTAGAGGTAGGGATCAAGGCAAGTTGGATGTTTTGGTTGTGTGCTGGGTGCACGAGACTTGGGTTTGTGTTTAGTACTTGCCTGGATCCTAAGGACCGGTTCATGGAGCATGTAACCCGGCTTTACAGTGCCAACCACATGCTGAGATGGGGCAGCTTAGCCAATTAATTAGGTGTATCCCCGGCGTAGTATGGGTGTGTTGGATGGTGCGGGGAATAGGTGTCAGCTGGACTACCGTATGAACCGCAAGGCTCAAGAGGGGGCCACTGCAGCGGGGTTGGAGCCTCTTGTATGCTGTTAGGGGTGAAACCTCAGTGGGCCCACGCTCGTCGGGAATCCCTTTGTAAAGGCTTTGTAGTGATCTCTTGGCCGCACACCTGGGAAGTGTGAATGTGGATCGTAGCCACTGGCATAATGGAGGTTCTTTTAGTCCACCCGGCAACGGGGGATGAAATCACTACTTGTGGGTACAGTGGTACAAACTTTGCAGAGTCAAAACTGTCTTGACAGCCGTGCTCACGGTTAAGAGCGGCCTGGACTTATTCATGATTAGAGGAGTGATGGTTTTTGGAAGTTTTGGAAGTTAAGCGGGGAGCTTAACTTTGGAAATAATGTTATGGTTTTGGAAGTTAAGCGGGGAGCTTAACATTGGACATGATGTTATGGTTATTGGATTATGATGATGGGATGGGAGATTGGAACCTTTTCACTGTGTAGTAATGTAGGTGCTTAATAAGCTAAGGTGATAGGTATTAATTGCGTAGTGCTTTAACCATGAGTTCAACCTCTCCTTGTTCTAGCCATGCATGATATAATTTTCCCACACTTGCTGAGTACCATTGGTACTCAACCTTGCATATTTGTTGGTTTATATTGCTGCTCAGGTCAAGATAATGAGGTGGTGTATAATGACCAAGATTTTGGACCCGAGGAAGGTTTTTAGGTTCATGAAGACCCCCGGGCAACGCCTGTGATGGAGCCCTAAAGAATAAAATTCCGCTGCTAGTTTATTTACTTGTGATGAAGCATTAGTGTCCATTGAGACATTTACTATGTAAGACTTACTTATATTCGACACCTGGCTTGTAATAAATGATGCTTCACTATTTGTCATCACATGTATGAGAAAATGATCCTGGCATACATGTGATATTCACTTGGTTGTTCTTCAGAAAAACCGGGTGTGACAGAGGTGGTATCAGAGCCAAGGTTGCCCGTAGGAACGTGGACCTATGTAGAAATGGACGTATTTAAGGGCCCTATTTTCTTAAAAACTATTTTCCGAAGTGTGGGTTGAAAAAGTGTTATTAAAGGAGTCATTTTCTTCATCTTACCCCAACTTTCATTCAAAATAGGATTTTTGTTTGAGAATTTATCTAACCTAATTTTAAATTCTTTTGTTTTAGATGGTTCGCATGATTCGCACCGCTCGTAAGTCCACAGGAGGGAGAGTTCCCGTAGTTGCCCTTGCCGAAAGAGAGGAGAGCCGTCCGGTGACGTATCTTTCCTATGGATTGGCAGTAGGAGACTTGTTGCGCCGTCTTCGGCGTATGCTCGAAGCCGCCGGCAATACGGGCAAGCTCATCATCCACTATAACTCCACCAGGACCATCCGTGAGAAGAGGGAAGAATGGAGTTCGGAGATGAGGATTATACACGAGAATCAGCTGCTTAAGATTCACCACTCTCCAGCTTGTCGAGCAACACAAGTTGACGCGGAGAGAGATGTCACCTGGGAGGCCATCACCTGCCAGAGTCACATCTATCGTCGCCACTTGGACAAAACTGAGTACATGTATGTCCTCCAACGTGAGAGTGGTACCACGGAGTACAAGTACCCACCGGTGCAGCAAGGGACTTCCCATGAGCACATGGACTTGTGCTTGGAGGATGCTGCTATGCTCAGCACTCGACTGCAGGAGTGTCAACAAGAGCTTCAGGATGTCCGAGATACCCTGAAGGAAACGGAGGCATTGCTGCGAGCTTGCTTAAAGGCGAGAGAAAGAGGAGATGGGAATGAACTGTGTGTCACCGTGAGTGATCCATGGACTCCTGACTCCCCAGATCGCCGAGCAATCAGGCGTTGTCGCACTTCTCCACCAGCAGCCTCCCCACCCAAAGCAGAGTCGGAAGGTAGCCGAAATGAGGAGGAAGATCCCGAGGAGCCAGCTCAAGAGGACGAGTAGTGTAGAGTCTTTCCCCTAGCTAGCAAGAGGTCGAATAGTCGAGTCGTTACGTAGTTGATGGTGTGATAATGCTTGGTGTGTGACGTGAGTTGTGGAAGCCATAAGCACTTGTCCACAGCCTCGTCTTCAGATTGTTTTGCTTTGGTGTGTGAACCCACATGAAATAATATTGCATTTGTTTTTGTGTGAGAAATGAACCATATGCTAGCCGTAAACTCTCCAGGAGGAGAAATAAGGACAAGACAAGTGTGTCCCAAAGTGAACCTAGACATTAATGGGGTAGTATTTACTGCTAACCTCATAGTGATAGATTCACAAGGGATAGATATTATTTTGGGTATGGATTGGTTGACCAAACATGAAGGAATCATCCATTGTTCGACCAGAACGGTGGAACTAACTCACCCCAGTGGTACCAGAGTAAAGTTCATAACAATACACGAGCCTAGGAGGGACATTAAATTAAATCAAGTGGAGGTGAAAGTTGAGGAAATCAGGATCATCAGGGAATATCCAGATGTTTTTCCGGAGGAGTTGCCAGGAATGCCTCCCGACCGCGACGTGGAATTTGCAATTGAGCTAGTACCGGGAACAGCCCCGATATACAAGAGACCTTATTGAATGGACTCCAAGCAGCTAGAAGAGCTCAAGGATCATTTGAGAGAATTGACGGAGAAGGGGTATATTCGCCCTAGTTCCTCACCATGGGGGAGCTCCGGTGATATTTGTGCCTAAGAAAGATGGAACCCAAAGGTTATGCGTGGATTACCGTGCCTTGAATGAGGTAACCATCAAGAACAAGTACCCATTACCCCGCATTGAAGACTTGTTTGATCAGTTGAGGGGAGCTTGTGTGTTCTCGAAAATTGATCTCAGGTCGGGATACCACCAACTCAAGATAAGGCAATCTGATATTTCCAAGACAGCTTTCGTATCTCGGTACGGACTGTATGAATACACTGTCATGCCTTTCGGGCTAACCAATGCCCCGGCATATTTCATGTACCTCATGAACAAGGTATTCATGGAATATCTGGATAAATTTGTGGTGGTTTTCATAGATGATATTCTCGTCTTCTCCAAAGATGAAGAAGAACATGAGAAACATCTAAGGTTGGTGTTACAGAGGCTGAGAGAACACCAACTATATGCCAAGTTGAGCAAGTGTGAGTTTTGGCTGAAAAGAGTTCCCTTTTTAGGACATATAATCTCGGAGGGAGGAATCTCCGTAGATCCCGCCAAAATCGAAGATGTCCAGAAGTGGAAAACCCCTGAAAATGTCGGGGAAATTCGAAGCTTTTTGGGATTGGCTGGATACTATCGACGGTTTATTGAGGGATTCTCCAAGATCTCGAGACCTCTCACCAAACTGTTGGAAAAGGGAATCACATTCACCTGGACGCCACAGTGCGAGACGAGCTTTCAGTAGCTAAAGAAGAGATTGACAACAGCTCCAGTGTTGGTTATGCCAGATATGCAGAAGAATTTCACAGTGTACTGCGATGCCTCTGGAAACGGGTTGGGATGTGTTCTCATGCAAGAAGGACATGTCGTGGCATATGCATCCCGGCAGCTTCGGAAGCACGAGAAGAACTATCCTACACATGACCTAGAACTAGCTGCAGTGGTACACGCGTTGAAAATTTGGCGGCACTATTTGATGGGGAAGAGAACAGAGATATATACGGATCATAAGAGTTTGAAGTACATATTCACACAGCCAGATCTCAACCTCAGACAAAGGAGATGGTTAGAGCTAATCAATGACTTTGATATAGGCATCAACTATCATCCCGGGAAAGCCAACGTCGTGGCCGATGCTTTGAGTCGGAAAGTGCAGGTTAATAAGTTGAGCTTGAAGGACATGCCTGCAGAATTGAAGGACGAGGTTATAAGGCTCAATCTATGTCTAGTAAATAGTGGTGAAGCCATCGCCATGGAAGTGGACTCCACACTCGAGCAAGACATACGCGAGGGCCAAAAGAATGATGAGAAGATACAAGAGATCAAACAGCTCATCAAGGAAAATAAAGCTCCTGGTTTTAGAGAGGATGAACAAGGAACGGTGTGGCACGGGAAAAGGATCTGTGTGCCAGAAGTAAAGGAGATCCGTGAATTAATTTTGAAGGAGGCTCACGATTCTGACTATTCCATTCATCCTGGGAGTACGAAGATGTACCAGGACCTCAAGAGCAGGTATTGGTGGTATGGCATGAAGCGAGATGTCGCGGAACATGTTGCCCTACGTGACACATGTCAGTTGGTGAAAGCAGAACATCAACGACCCGCGGGATTATTGCAACCACTCAAAGTGCCTGAATGGAAGTGGGAAGAAATCGGCATGGATTTTGTCGTGGGATTGCCTAGGACCCAATCCGGGTATGATTCAATATGGGTCATTATTGATAGGCTAACCAAGGTAGCTCATTTCATTCCGGTGAAAGAAAGCTACAGCGGATCCAAATTGGCAGAATTGTACATGTCAAGGATTGTGTGTTACCATGGAGTGCCAAAGAAGATAGTGTCGGATCGAGGGACACAGTTTACCTCGAGGTTTTGGCAAAAGTTGCATGAAACCATGGGAACCCATCTGAATTTCAGCTCTGCCTATCATCCCCAAACTGACGGGGAGACGGAGAGAACCAATCAGATCCTTGAAGATATGTTAAGAGCATGTGCACTCAAAAACAATAGGAGTTGGGACAAGAACTTACCGTATGCGGAGTTTTCCTATAACAACAGTTATCAAGCTAGTATGAAGATGTCACCGTTTGAAGCTTTGTATGGAAGGAAGTGCAGAACTCCCCTATTTTGGAACCAAACAGGAGAAAGTAAAGTGTTTGGTCCAGAAGTGCTACAAGAAGCCGAAGCGAAGGTGAGGGAGATTCGCAACAACTTGAGGATAGCACAAACACGCCAAAAGAGCTATGCCGATGTACGAAGAAGAGAACTCGTTTTCAACGTGGGAGACTATGTTTATCTCAAGGTGTCCCCTATCAGAGGACTTTGTCGGTTCAAGGTGAAAGGGAAGTTGTCACCTCGATACATTGGACCCTTTCAAGTTTTGGAAAGAAAAGGTGAAGTGGCGTACCAACTAGAGTTACCGGTTCATCTATCGGACGTGCACGATGTATTCCATGTGTCACAACTCAAGAAATGTCTGAGGACGCCTGAAGAGGTGTTACCCATGAATGAAGTGGATGTAGCTGAGGATTTGTCTTATGCCGAGCAGCCATACAAGATTTTGGAGACAATGGAACGCTTCACCAGAAATAAGAGAATCAGGATGTGCAAGGTGCAGTGGAAGCATCACTCAGAAGAGGAAGCTACCTGGGAACGGGAAGATGAGCTTAAGGCACAATTTCCGGAATTGTTTTCTTAGAAACACCAATCTCGAGGACGAGATTTCTTTTAAGGGGGGTAGAGCTGTAACACCCCAAATTTTTAGTCAAAACCAAAAATTTTGATTTAAAACCCTAAACCATGTTCAGAGGGGAATTTAGAAATTTTTGGACGTGTTGCATGTTTTGCAAAAATTCAAATTCAAACTGGAATTCAAATTATACTCAAAACAGAAAAGAAATGGAAAAAGAAAAAGGAAAACCGGAAAAAAACTGGCCAGTGGGCCGAAATCCCAGCCGGCCCAGCAAACCCCGCACAGCCCGCCCCCGCGCGCGCCGCGCTGCCCCTCGCTGACGGGTGGGACCCACCTGTCATTCCTAACCCGAGCCCCCGCGACCCCGGACTTTTCCCCCCGAGCGCGCGCGATCGCAACCGATCGGGAAACCCGTCCCCGCAGCCGAATTCCGGTCCCTGAGGACTCCAACTCGATCACAACAGACCCACCGCCCTCCCCCAGCTATAAAAACCACCGATCCGATCAGTTTTTCTCACGCGATCGCCGATTTTCACTCCGGTGAGCACCGAGACTTCACCGGTGAATTCTGGCCGATCTAAGCTCGGAAACTCTGATCTAACTCGCTGGTCTTGATCCACCGCCTCCGGGGAACTTTGCAGGTGCAGAAAACCCGAAGACTTACGGTGCAAATCCAGCTCCGACGAGCTTCGCCGTGGTTTTGCCTCGGACCTCGCCGCCGAGCACTTTCCAGGACCCCCGAGCTCAAGAAAACCCCCGAGGTGAGATCCCTGACCTCCCCTCTACCGATCTATGCCATGAGATCACAGTTTTAGGCAGAATTCTCGAGGATCCGAAACTTTCCGGCGAGATCGCCGCTTCCCGCCGCCGTGCGCCGCCGGCAGCGCCGCCCGCGTTCGATCAGAGCGACGTGGCCGCTTGTGCGCCGTTTATTTTAAATCGCACGGTAGACTTTAAAACCCCGCGTACCGGTTCGATGTTATAATCTCAGCCGTCGGTTTAAAATCAGACGGTCCACGTCGACCCCGCGTTATAAAGACTGGAATTCTTACGTGCTACCCCCTGGGGTTCTCTGGAATTGAGAGCTAGCCCCGGAAACTTCAGAGCTAGCCCCTGGAACTTTAGAAAATCATGTAAATTCATTTAAAAATCAGTTTTAACCCCTGGACTTAATAGAAATTAGGAAAAATACCTCTGATAAGTGTAGCTAGACCCCTGGAAATTATGTAAATAATATTATAGACCCTGTAATGGGGAGACTTAATTATTTTAACCCAGTTAAGTATTTAATTTAGAAAATTGAATATGTAACTAGTGTTTAAAAATTAAAAAGGGGGACAAACATAATTGTCAAAATTAGTTAAAAACTTTCTCAGTACTTAGAAAACATTGGAGTGAGATAAAAATATATTTTTGGGCTGAAATAAATCTGTTTCATCTATTATTCACACTTAATTGTATAGGGACACATTTTTAAGTAAAGAATAATTATAGAAAAAAAATAGGGAAAATAGTTATGAAAGAGTATACATCAGAAGCCAAGGTCAAAATATGATATTAAATTATTTAGGACCAGAACCTAATCTGTTTAGGTAATGTGTATTACTAATTTAATAATAAAATGCACAATTATGCATAGGAATATAAATCTGAAAATATAGAAACTAGTAAATGATAAATGGAGTTTCTAAAATACAAGGAATTCAGTTTAGGGTTGATAGAAATTGTGAAGGCACATTGTATGCAAGTATAAAGGTGGACACAAAAGAAGGAATCATATACACATGGTTAAAAGTGCATGCAAGCCACAACTCAACACAAATAAAGTAACCACAACACATATAATGGTAAAGAACTTTTATAAATATGAATGTGTGGTTTGTATGAAGTAAGAAGTGTGAACTATGTCTTATGATTGTTGTTCTTCTTTTGCTATGTGTGATGGTATGAAGTAGAACCTGCTCAAGAGCAAGTTGTTCCTTTCCAAGATCAGGACTACCCACTTCAAGAGCAGCAAGAAGGAGGCAAGTGTCCTTGACCACTTTGATCCTATGCTAGGATGTGTAGATAGAATTATTTGCATTGTCAAATGAAATATGAAACCCATGCTAGGAAGTTTCCCTAGAATTGCATTACCTTGTTTCCTTGTAGCTTGGGTTGGGATTTATTTTGTCATGTCATTTATTTACATGCATATGCTTAGCCATGCTTAGAATGGGATAATTGGGATATGAGATCATCAGTTTATTATACCATACTCTTGAATGAGATATTGTGAGTTATGTAGAGGTAGGGATCAAGGCAAGTTGGATGTTTTGGTTGTGTGCTGGGTGCACGAGACTTGGGTTTGTGTTTAGTACTTGCCTGGATCCTAAGGACCGGTTCATGGAGCATGTAACCCGGCTTTACAGTGCCAACCACATGCTGAGATGGGGCAGCTTAGCCAATTAATTAGGTGTATCCCCAGCGTAGTATGGGTGTGTTGGATGGTGCGGGGAATTGGTGTCAGCTGGACTACCGTATGAACCGCAAGGCTCAAGAGGGGGCCACTGCAGCGGGGTTGGAGCCTCTTGTATGCTGTTAGGGGTGAAACCTCAGTGGGCCCACGCTCGTCGGGAATCCCTTTGTAAAGTCTTTGTAGTGATCTCTTGGCCGCACACCTGGGAAGTGTGAATGTGGATCGTAGCCACTGGCATAATGGAGGTTCTTTTAGTCCACCCGACAACGGGGGATGAAATCACTACTTGTGGGTACAGTGGTACAAACTCTGCAGAGTCAAAACTGTCTTGACAGCCGTGCTCACGGTTAAGAGCGGCCTGGACTTATTCATGATTAGAGGAGTGATGGTTTTTGGAAGTTTTGGAAGTTAAGCGGGGAGCTTAACTTTGGAAATAATGTTATGGTTTTGGAAGTTAAGCGGGGAGCTTAACATTGGACATGATGTTATGGTTATTGGATTATGATGATGGGATGGGAGATTGGAACCTTTTCACTGTGTAGTAATGTAGGTGCTTAATAAGCTAAGGTGATAGGTATTAATTGCGTAGTGCTTTAACCATGAGTTCAACCTCTCCTTGTTCTAGCCATGCATGATATAATTTTCCCACACTTGCTGAGTACCATTGGTACTCAACCTTGCATATTTGTTGGTTTATATTGCTGCTCAGGTCAAGATAATGAGGTGGTGTATAATGACCAAGATTTTGGACCCGAGGAAGGTTTTTAGGTTCATGAAGACCCCCGGGCAACGCCTGTGATGGAGCCCTAAAGAATAAAATTCCGCTGCTAGTTTATTTACTTGTGATGAAGCATTAGTGTCCATTGAGACATTTACTATGTAAGACTTACTTATATTCGACACCTGGCTTGTAATGGCCTAGGAATGATATCTCCTTTAGCCAAAACTGACACTTGCTGAACTTGTCATACAATTGGTGCTCTCGCAGTTTCTGCAACGTCAATCTCAAATGTTCTTCATGTTCTTCCTTGCTTTTTGAATACACTATGATATCGTCGATGAAAACCATGACGAACTTGTCCAAGTACTCTATGAAGACCTTATTCATGAGGTACATAAAGTATGCGGATGCATTTGTTAACCCAAAAGACATTACACTATATTCATATGAACCATACTGTGTTCGAAATGCATCTTAGGTATGTCAGAGGGCTTAATCTTCAGCTAGAAGTATCCCGGCCGGGTGTGACAGCTACCTTGGTTAGCCTATCAATAATGACCCATATTGAATCATACCCGGATTGGGTCCTAGGCAATCCCACGACAAAATCCATGCTGATTTCTTCCCATTTCCATTCAGGCACTTTGAGTGGTTGCAATAATCCCGCGGATCGTTGATGTTCAGCTTTCACCAACTGACATGTGTCACATAGGGCAACATGTTCCGTGACATCTCGCTTCATGCCATACCACCAATACCTGCTCTTGAGGTCCTGGTACATCTTCGTACTCCCAGGATGAATGGAATAGTCAGAATCGTGAGCCTCCTTCAAAATTAATTCACGGATCTCCTTTACTTCTGGCACACAGATCCTTTTCCCGTGCCACACCGTTCCTTGTTCATCCTCTCTAAAACCAGGAGCTTTATTTTCCTTGATGAGCTGTCTGATCTCTTGTATCTTCTCATCATTCTTTTGGCCTTCGCGTATGTCTTGCTCGAGTGTGGAGTCCACTTCCATGGCGATGGCTTCACCACTATTTACTAGACATAGATTGAGCCTTATAACCTCGTCCTTCAATTCTGCGGGCATGTCCTTCAAGCTCAACTTATTGACCTGCACTTTCCGACTCAAAGCATCGGCCACGACGTTTGCTTTCCCGGGATGATAGTTGATGCCCACATCAAAGTCATTGATTAGCTCTAACCATCTCCTTTGTCTGAGGTTGAGATCAGGCTGTGTGAATATGTACTTCAAACTCTTATGATCCGTATATATCTCTGTCCTCTTCCCCATCAAATAGTGCCGCCAAACTTTCAACGCGTGTACCACTGCAGCTAGTTCCAGGTCATGTGTAGGATAATTCTTCTCGTGCTTCCGAAGCTGCCGGGATGCATATGCCACGACATGTCCTTCTTGCATGAGAACACATCCCAACCCGTTTCCAGAGGCATCGCAGTACACTGTGAAATTCTTCTGCATATCTGGCATAACCAACACTGGAGCTGTTGTCAATCTCTTCTTTAGCTCCTGAAAGCTCGTCTCGCACTGTGGCGTCCAGGTGAATGTGATCCCCTTCTCCAACAGTTTGGTGAGAGGTCTCGAGATCTTGGAGAATCCCTCAATAAACCGTCGATAGTATCCAGCCAATCCCAAAAAGCTTCGAACTTCCCCGACATTTTCAGGGGTCTTCCACTTCTGGATATCTTCGATTTTGGCGGGATCTACGGAGATTCCTCCCTCCGAGATTATATGTCCTAAAAAGGGAACTCTCTTCAGCCAAAACTCACACTTGCTCAACTTGGCATATAGTTGGTGTTCTCTCAGCCTCTGTAACACCAACCTTAGATGTTTCTCATGTTCTTCTTCATCTTTGGAGAAGACGAGAATATCATCTATGAAAACCACCACAAATTTGTCCAGATATTCCATGAATACCTTGTTCATGAGATACATGAAATATGCTGGGGCATTGGTTAGCCCGAAAGGCATGACAGTGTATTCATACAGTCCGTACCGAGATACGAAAGCTGTCTTGGGAATATCAGATTGCCTTATCTTGAGTTGGTGGTATCCCGACCTGAGATCAATTTTCGAGAACACACAAGCTCCCCTCAACTGATCAAACAAGTCTTCAATGCGGGGTAATGGGTACTTGTTTGACACGACCCCACTGGTCCTGTCGAGCCAGGATCACGCTGAGGGGTGCTGCGTTGCACAACACCGTATAGCACACGTCAAAGGTACAAAGCGGAAGCGGAAGCTTTATTACATAAACAAGTTTATTAACATGTTTACATCAAAATAAGTTTAGTCCACACTCGCGGGCGTAGACTAAGCATCAAGTGCACGTTCAGCCCTCGAACGTGTCCTTGCTAGCACACTCGCACACTAACTCTGCGGCGTGCACGACTCCCACTCGACGGGGTTCCCCTCCTGGGGTTCCGTCTCCTCTTCGGGAGTCCCTTCCTCATAGAACCCTGCAAAAGCTTCAAACACAAGCAGTGAGCACGAAGGCTCAGCAAGTCTGACCCGTCTCACCTAAACATGAAACTTCTACATGAGGGTGATGGGTTGCATGAGGTAAAAATCATTTGCAAGGACTCGCCTAATTAGTAGAACCTTACTTTCAAGTTTTAGCAGCAGGTTGTGGAGAACTTTACGCTAAGGCACATGAGAGAGCCGCAATCAAACAAGAAACGCATTTCTCTCATGTACTTTGCCCAAAGTTGAAAAGAACTTTAGTTAGCACTAAGCTACAACATATCATTAACAATCAATATCCAACTTTCAATCAGCAACATTTTAACATGTAACTAGCCTGTTCTTTCTACGTCACGGTACAGTGAACAAGTGGTACTCACTGACCGCGAGGGACGGCGATTATAATCGATTTACACCTGCAGGGTTACCCGAACAACCCGTCACGTACGCCCGTACTCGATGTTGCCTACAACAACCATCACGGACGCCGTACGCGACTACCTTTCACCCGTTAGCCAAATATTGAACCGGTCCCATCGTCCCGAGCAAGAGGTCCCTGCACGCGCATCTCTGTGCCGCCAGCTGATTTACACCTCGAGCTCTCAACCTACCCTCTGAACGACGGGCAATGCCTCAATACCCAGCTACCCGAGTTACATCAGTTTCCCGGTTCCCATATAGCCGGTAGGTCTTCGGTACTGTTCTAGCTTGTTCAACAGGCCCGCACACGGCTCGGTCCTCAATCGACACAAGCGGAGCTACAGCACACAGGCCCCAAAGTCCTGCTGCCCTTACTCTCCGCTCGGTCTCATTTTCTTGCCATGTGTATCATGTGCTATCTCTACCCGAGCAATGTGCCTCTAGCCTATTCTCGCGAGTATTTCCAACTACTCGACTTGTACCGAATCCTACTCTATCCTAGCAATGCAGTGGCTAACGGGGTTTTCAATCCTAAACCCAACCCGTGGTTTTCTTGGCTATGCAGTTGGATTTCCAAACAAGACTCTAATGCACAACATAAAGAAAACAAGTATGTGCTCAAAACAATAAAAATTTATAAAATGGTTAATGCAAACCGGGGCTTGCCTTGCTGCTCTTGGTCGTAGGCTAGCTGTTCCTCCGGAGTAACGAAGTCTAGGACTTCGGGTTCCTCCTCGACCTTAGCGACTACATGATAAGAACAATGTATGTATTAATTAAATGCTTTTGTATTAACTTTGAAGTTGTGAAGTCTATAACCTTTACTAGATAGACCTAATGACTGTGAAACTTTTACTGTGGCTTGGTTACAACCTAAACAGAGACTTGGTCAAGTTTTAGTTGCAGCAAAGCTCATTTGAGCCCTCCACAAATAATTATGTCCTTGACCTTAATTAAAGGCTTTTAGGGTGTTCTAGGTATTTTCATGAAACAAACTATGACTTTCTGAAAACTAGATTTTCAGAGGGTTCTAATGGAATTGGTCTCACTTAATTTGGAAGTCTCTAACTAAAGATATGAGCTAAACAATTTCAGAGAAAATTCTGAAAATGTTTCTGAACATTTTCTATTTTCTCTGGAACAGTTTTACTAATCACACCATTAGGTGGACTAAATGAGCTCAAATGGATCTGAAATTTTTATGGTAGTTCAAGGATATTTTGGTGAAATTCTCAGCAAAATTTCAGGATTTTCCTCCAAATGATTCTCCAGTTAAAATTCCTAACAGTTTAAACTTTAAGGAATTAATTCTGGAGAATTAAGGAATTTCATGAAGTGACACTTGATTTTCTGGAAAGTACTCAAAGAGCTGAATCCAGCAAAATTTGGTTCACTCAATTTGGAGCTTTCTAGCCAAAGTTATAAGGATTTGAAGTTTGAAGGAAATCTGAAAATCGGGGAAAAGTTTAAACTCGCGCGTGGGCCCAGGAGACACGCGTCGCACGCCGAAGCGACAGCACACCGCGGCCCACAAGGCTTTTGCGCGCCAGCACACCCGATCCCGGCCGCAGCCGGATCCCGATTCAAAATATCGGCCGCTGACAGCTGGGGTCCACCCCCTTCTTCAACCTCGCGACACCCGCGCTCCGCCGCCGAGGGACCTCGCCGGAGAGCTCGCCGCCGGCTGCTGTACAGCTTCAAACTTCTTGATTCTGGCCGCCCCTGCCTACTTTTACTTGGGGAACATGATCCGAGGGTCAGCTGCTCATGACAACGGCCGGAGCATGGTCGGCGACGAGCCGCCATATCGGAACGACTTCGGCCATGTCGGCTGATGCTCCTAGTGCCTCAGCTACTTGGGAAACCGGTCGAGGAGCATCAGTGGACCTCAGAGAAGGTCGACATGAACTCGGGGCAGCTCGGGGAAGGCCCGAAATAGGTCCTCACCGTGCGCCCGATACCCCCCGTGCGTTCCGCCATTAGTAGACCTTGAATTACGCCGGGCACAGAAGTTCTCCGGCCCAGAGTTGTGAAGGCAACTTGTGCGTCACCGTGTCTAGTTCGTGTGGGAGTGGCCTGAGGCCCTCTAATCCTTTCTAGAGCACGAATTAAACAGAATCGTACCCGAGGGTCGTTCTGCACACAGAAAGGGGAAAAGTGGAAATTCGCCGCCGGTGAGCAACCACTCGAGCTGTGGCTCGGGGATGAGCAGCACCGATCACTTGCGCGTCCAAGGGTGCCTTGGCTCGGGCGTGACAACGCCCAGGTTGGGCTGTCCACGAGAGCCCGAGGTGCGGCGGTTTCCAGTTCCGAGTTTGATCTTTCGGCACAGCCGATATCACTCGGTTTCAATCGATTTCTATCAATGGGAAGGATGGAGGATGGTCGCTAGTACCTGGCTGGGACCCTGGAGTGGAAAGAGGAAGCTGCGATCAGCTCGATCCAGCAGGAACTCGAGCGCCGGTGATGGCAGTGGAGAAATGGATCGTGCACGTCGGCAGCTCGGGGAATGGCGACTGAAGCACGCCGGGGAGGGAATAAATAGGCCGGTCGGCCGGTCTCCGGCTTGGGGCACGCAGCAGGAGCTGGCGCCGGCTGCCCCCTTCGGTGGCGCGCGCGCACAACAGCCGGGAACCGACTGAACTGTGGTTCAGTCGGTTTGCTTTGAGGCTGAGGCTGACATGTGGGTCCCACTCCTCTTTTAACCTCTGAAATTTATTCCTAACAGCTGTGGTAAACAGTGAACCCTATTCTACCCTTGGCAACTCAAATTATTCACCCAAGAGCCATTTGAATTGATCAAAGTTCAAATGAGGTTTGGTTTGAATGAATTTCAGCACAAGTGCAGTTTGAAATTCAAATAAAGTTTGAATTTCTCCCCCTTAGCTCATGTCAAGATCAACTCCAAATGGAGTGAAAATTGGTGTGTGAGCTCACAAAAATGTGCTGAGCAAGAATATGCCTTCCACTTTTAAATTCAGTGGGTGAAAACAGTTTGAATTTGAATATGTTTTCAAACTGCCCCTTTCCTATCTACACCCAAGATGACCTCAAAAATGTTTTGAATTTGGGTGAAACTTGGCATGGACATCCTTGGCAAAGTGTAGGAGTTTTCATATGTCCAGCCCATCTATATCACATGTGGGAAGTACCACTTTTGTAATGTGTGAGTTTGTTCCCTAATGAGCATGTTGATAATTGTTACTTGCTCTTTATTTGTGTTCATCATTTTTCCTCAAATGAGGTGTGTGGTGTGGTGATGAACACTGCAAATGAGTGTCAAAAACTGAGGCCCTTACATTCCTCCCCCCTTAAAAGAATCTCGTCCCGAGATTATAATGTGAAATGAGAGAGAGGACGGTGGAAATTTTACCGAATATGCGACGTGAGAAAGTCGGGGTAGTTAGTGCGAAGAAATTCTTCGCTCTCCCATGTCGCTTCATCCATGGAGTGATTACTCCACAGAACCTTGTAGAACCACAACGTACGGTTGCGTGTGGTTCGGGCCTTTTCATCAATAATCTGCACCGGTTCCTCCCGATAGGTGAGATCCGGTTGCAGTTCTTCAATGTCTTCCAGCTGAACGGTAGTTGATAGCTTGAGACACTTCCTCAGCTGGGAAATGTGAAAGACGTCGTGCACACCGGAAAGTGCTTCTGGTAATCTTAGCCGGTATGCCACCGATCCACATCTTTCGGTAATCTGGAATGGACCGATGAATCGGGGTGCTAACTTTCCTCTCACCCCAAATCTGTTTACGCCCTTCATTGGAGACACTCGTAGATATACGTGGTCTCCAGCTTCGAATTGTAACGGACGCCTTCTCCGGTCCGCATACTGTTTCTGTCGGGATTGAGCGGCTTTTAGGTTCGCTTGAATTACTCGAACCTTTTCTTCCGCGTTGTTGACAAGATCAATCCCGAAGGTAACCCTCTCGCCAGACTCACACCAATTCAATGGTGTGCGGCATTTTCTCCCGTATAGCGCCTCGTAGGGCGCCATCTTGATGCTGGCTTGGTACCCATTGTTGTACGAGAACTCGGCTAACGGCAAGTGATCATCCCAGTTCTTGCCGTGGTCGATAGCGCAAGCTCGTAGCATGTCTTCTAAGATTTGATTTACCCGCTCCGTTTGCCCATCCGTCTGCGGGTGGTAGGCTGAACTACGGATCAGCTTCGTCCCCAAGGCAGCGTGGAGCTGCTCCCAAAAACGGGACACAAATAAAGTGCCCCGGTCCGATACGATAGTACGGGGTACGCCGTATAAGCATAGGATCCGTGAGATGTACAGTTCAGCGTACTTCTTGGCGTTGTAGTTGGTGTTGACCGGGATGAAATGGGCAACTTTGGTGAGCCGATCGACGATCACCCACACAGAATCATGTTTCTGTAAGGTGGTGGGTAAACCGACGACGAAATCCATGCTCACGTCCTCCCACTTCCAGGCAGGAATGCCCAGTGGTTGCAGCAGTCCCGGTTTCCGCATGTGGTCTGCCTTCACCCGTCGACATGTATCACACTCGGACACGTATTTTGCAGTCTCTCGCTTCATCCGTGTCCACCAAAACTTGCTTCTGAGTTCTTGATACATCTTGTTGCTGCCGGGGTGAATAGAAAACTTTGATAAGTGAGCCTCATCAAAGATTTTCTTCCGTAACTCCGGGTTTCGGGGTACGACGATCCGGTCCTTGAACCATAGGACGCCGTCTCCGTCCTTCCGGAAACATTTCAACTCCCCACTGTCTACACGTCTCCGTAAATGTGACATGCCCTTGTCATTCTTCTGGGCTGCCGCTATCTCTTCACGGATGGTGGGGATCAAAGCTAGGTTGTAGAGAGCTCCGTGTGGAATCACATGGAGTGGTGGTTCGCTCTCTCCCAACGGTGTGATGGTCAGATTATTGACGTGTGACTTGCGGCTTAGCGCGTCTGCCACAACGTTTGCCTTGCCCGGATGATAATGGATCTCTATCTCGTAATCCTTTATCAGTTCTAACCATCTTCGTTGCCTCATGTTCAGCTCCTTCTGAGTGAATATGTACTTGAGGCTTTTGTGGTCGGTATATAAATGTACGAGGTTACCGAGTAGGTAGTGCCTCCACATTTTCAGTGCAAGTACCACGGCAGCGAGCTCCAAGTCGTGAGTTGGATAATTTTGCTCATGATTCCTAAGCTGCCGTGACCCATACGCGACCACCCTTCGGTCTTGCATCAACACACATCCGAGCCCAATGCCGGATGCATCGCAGTACACATCGAACGGTTTTGTTGTGTCTGGCTGCGCCAAAACCGGTGCTGATGTCAGGTGCTTGACTAAAGCCTTGAATGCTGCTTCACATGCTGGACTCCAAACTATTTGGTAGCCTTCTTCAGCAGCTCTGTCATTGGCTTGGCAATCTTCGAGAAGTTCCGAATGAACCTCCGATAATATCCCGCGAGTCCGAGGAAACTCCGTACCTCATGAACAGTTCTCGGGGATTTCCAATTCAGCACTTGCGTGATTTTGCTCGGGTCCACAGCGATACCCTCCGCTGAGATGATATGCCCGAGGAAAGGCACTTGCGATATCCAAAACTCGCATTTGCTGAACTTTGCGTATAACTTGTGATCCCGCAGCCGTTGCAAGACTATACGCAGATGTTTCTTGTGATCTTCCTCCGACTTGGAATATACCAGGATGTCGTCGATGAAGACCACGACAAACTTGTCCAGCTCCGGCATGAACACCGAGTTCATTAAGTACATGAAGTGAGCTGGAGCATTGGTGAGGCCAAAGGACATGACCAGGTACTCATAAAGTCCGTACCTTGTCGAAAAAGCTGTCTTTGGAATGTCCTCAGCCCTGATCTTAATCTGATGGTACCCGGATCTTAAATCCATCTTGGAAAAGACCTTTGCTTCGACCAACTGATCAAACAACATGTCGATCCGTGGCAACGGGTACTTGTTCTTGATGGTTACGGCATTTAATGGACGGTAGTCCACGCAAAGCCGCAACGTTTCATCCTTCTTTTTGACAAATAATGCCGAACAGCCCCATGGCGAGGAGCTCGGCCTAATAAAACCCTTCTCCAGAAGGTCCGTGAGCTGAGTCTTCAGTTCAGCCAACTCCTTGGGCGCCATCTTGTACGGCCTTCGGGATATTGGCATGGTTCCCGGTGCAAGTTCAATCTTGAACTCCACCTCTCTATCGGGTGGCATCCCCGGCAAATCATCCGGGAATACATCAGGGAATTCTCGGACCACTGGAATGTCTTCCAATCTGATGGTTGTGGCTTGATAGACACTTGGAAGTTTTATTTCTGGACTGTCCAGAAATAATGAGTGAGAACCGTGCACTCCTGAGTTTAAGTGCACGACTCGGAGGACGGTGTCTAAAACAGCGCCGTGGCGGTTTAACCACGACATCCCTAGGATGACATCGACCTTCTGTCCCTCTAAGATAATGAGAGACGTGGGGTACACTCTACCCGCTAAGCATAATGGTGCTTTGGAGACCATTACGCTTGCTGAAATCTTCCCACCCGGTGAACAAATTAAATATGGACTATCGGTGGGTAGTATTGGCAAGCTGTGTTTAGCAATGAAAGCTTGGCTAATAAAATTATGCGTGGCGCCTGAATCAAATAGTACTATAGCGGGATGCTGGTGGAGTTGGAACATACCCGCAAGGATTGGCTCGCCCTCCGGCACGTCCTCAATGGCAAGCTGGTGGACAGTGCCGGGCCTAGGGTTTGCCCGCCGCGCATTAGTAGGGTTCCGGGGTTGATTCCTCCCCGGAAACTGTGGTACCACTCCGCCGCCTTGCCTCTCCGGGCAACTGCTCGCGAAGTGTCCTGGACGACCACACTTGTAACATGTGGCCGCTGCTGGTGGAGTACTTGGTGGACGAAAGCCCGGCATGCGTTGCGGAGGTGCAAACGCACGCGGCATCGCCCGCTGCTGCTGTTGTTGTTGCGGTGGTGCTGGCAGTGCCGGCCGGAATGCCGGTGAAGAATACGGCCGACCGCGGAACGGCATCGACCGCTGTGGTGGCTGCCAGCGCGGACCTGATGGTGGGCGATTCACCATCCGAAACTTCTGAGAAGGACCGCCTCCTTCTCCGCTGCTCTGCGGCGCGCTTCGCTTTCGCTCTGCCGCCGCCAACTCCTTGCCGGAGTCTTCCTGAACAATCGCAGCATCAATTATGTCGTTGAGGCTGCCGCGATTGAACATCGCCAGCTTGTCCTTCAGGAGCGGGTTAAGCCCCTGGTAAAAGTGGTCCCGCCGTTTCTCGTCCGTATCTGCGTGATACGACGCGTAGAGTGCGAGATCGTTGAACGCTCTGGAGTACTCCAGCGCGTTCCGGCTCCCTTGTTGCAGGTGTAGGAATTCCTGCGTCTTCCTCTTCATCAAACCGGGCGGTATATGATAGGCCCGGAAGGCCGTCCGGAACTCCGCCCAGGTCATCACTCGGTCGGTGGGTTGTGAAGCACAAAAGTTGGCCCACCACGCGCTCGCGGATCCTTGGAGCTGCTGGACCGCGAACTGAGTCTTGCGCTGCTCGCTGATTTGGAGCAGCCCGAACTTCATCTCTATGGCGCGGAGCCAGTTGTCCGCGTCAAGTGGTTCATCCGCCCTTGAGAATACAGGGGGATGAGTCGCCAGGAAGTCAGAGTAGGAGCTCTGTTGGCGCTCCTCACGATCTTGACGTCTCTCTGGGCGAGACGTATTCGCAATTAACGTTTGCAGCAGCTCTGTATGCTGCTGATGTGAACCCGCCATTGCCGCGACAATGTCGGCCAATGTAACCGTTGGCAGTGGCGGTGGCGGTGTTTGCTGTTGCTGTTGCTGCTGCTGTCCCGAGGAGTCCTCGGGAGGTGGTTGGGAGGTCTCTCCCCCTTGGCTAGTACCTCCAACATCGGGGTTGGCACGAGTACGCGTCATTCTGAAATTCAACACAGCAGCAATTAGCACATGTCTTACTCAAAATTCCATAAACAGGAGTAAGTATTGAAGCGACGCATGATTAACTTGCACAACATTCACATATATTGATAAAGCATAAACTTTATACAAGATACATTATTCTCGGATCTCCGAGAAGTCGTGCTCATGTCGTCACTACCTATACATACGCTACTGTCTACACGACATGTCACCGATTACAAAAGTTGGGTTACGCTACCCTAGCTGCCCTACTTGGCAACCGTAACCCCCTACTCGGAGTAGAACTCGACCTCCTGTGGGTCGTCCTCCTCCGGTACCTCTGCTGGTGGCTCGGGGTCTACCACCTCTTCTCCCATTCCAGGTTCTCCCATGGCTGGAAGACCCAAGACTACCGGTACGCCCAATACCGGGGGCACGAGGTCCTGCAATGCATGCACCTCGTCCATAGCCTGGTTGTAGTCCTCTTCCCAGCCTTGTCCTTCCTCAATAGCGTCGTCCCGCTCTTGAGCAAGGTCCTCATTCTGCTGGGTTAGGGTCTGCACCAGCTCTTGCAACGCCGCAATGTCAACACGGCTCTTCTTCTTTGCCTTCTTCAGACGACGCAACTGATTGTGTTGTTCATTCAGTCGCTTGATCGTCGGAAGGAGCACATTGCGGAGTGCACTGTGAGCACTCTCAAAATGATCTCCACGGCTTGTGCTCTCCTTGAGCTTGGTGGCGAGATGCTCCGTATGAACAGCTTGGCTGTCCATCACAGCGTTTCCCGCCCTCATTTGGAGGCTGAGATTTGCCTCCGCGGGGTTGTACCTTGGGCAACTCGGGTTCGTTGCCTCTAGGTACCTCTCTTCCCACACATGCTGAGCTCGTCCCTCCACCGGAACGAGTGCGTATGGAGTTCCCTCCATAGCCTGTACGTGTAGTTGGCAGAAACGTGACATAGTGTCACGGGCTGCCACTTGCCACATCCCTTCCGGTTGTCTTCCTCTCACCGTGACGGTGAATGGCACCCAACCGGGTGGCGTAGGCCCTGCAGGAACCTCGACATGGATCGTCCACGTCTTGTTCCCCTCTTCGCCTTCTTCCTTGGCGAAGTATTGCGGCATCTGGTTGTACCCGAAATATTGGAGCATTAGCCACAATGCTCCCGGGTAGCCGCTACGGTCAGAGCAGTGGGAAACTACCCACCCGTTCTCCAACCGTTTATCTGCTGCCATCTGTAAAAATATATTTGAGAAATGTCAAATATTTATTTAAACAGTAAACCATTGAGTTATAACATAAGATATGTCATTGAACCCTTAACACTTGGAAACATAGTTCAAATTTTTAAACAAATTTGACTGCTGATCTGCTGTTCCCATGACAGCCCTGACCAGTTTCCATATCAATCTGATTTAGGCCAGGTTAAAAGCAAAACCAGTCCTGGAGCTCAACATCAAAGTTAAAGTTAACTTCAATAGCTTTCCAGAAAGTATTTGGTTGGCCTAAGATCTGCTCTGGTTCAAAAGTTATGAGATGTCAAAGTTAACAGAATTTCTGGGAACAATTGGACAGCACCTCCCTGCCTTAGGTACTGATTTGATCCAAGAATTCCAGTTAATTCTGTTCCTAATCTGACAAAACTTTCTGTTACAAAGTTGTAACCCATCTCATAAGCTTCCCAGAACCACCTCATTTTCTATTTTTGGATTTTTTATGCAGGAAGTTATGCTTAATTTACAGAGAGTCTACAGAGAGTCTTTGCTCCGTCCTGTTTTCTGGACAGTTTCAACTCTACTGCATTTTTCGAGTGGTTAAGGGATGAAACACCTCTGGAACTCAACAGAAAAGTTGTAAAGCTCCTCCAAAGCTTTCCAGAAATGTATCATACGACCCCAACCTCGAAAGAACTCAACCTCTAACCTCTGATTAACTTCAGCCTTGATTTAGCTGAAAACAGAGTGCTCTGTCCTTAACATCCTATAAGTTGAAAATTTATTAACTTTGAATATCCTGTTCAAGGGAAGGAGTTACATCAAGTTTTACTACTTTGGATCAAAATCTTCAAGTTTTTAAATGAAGTTGTTCATTTAGTTGGGTGTGACGTCGAGGCGTCACCAGATTATGTCGGTACTACGTCCTCACAAAGGAAGAACCTATACCGGATTTAGCCGGCTTCGTTAGTTCAGTGGCACTACTCGTCACTCGCACACGGATGCTACACGTCTACCGTTTCGTGGTAAGGCTACCTGCAGAAACTCAAACAATCATCAGACTCGGCTGCACACCGAGCCCGGAATCCATACAGTTTGTACACCCGGCCGTCATCACTCGCCCGGATGTTCTCAAGCCAAACACGCCTTGAGTTACGTGTTCACGTTTCAGACCACGTGACGGGGTCTCCCATGTTGCACCACGCACGCCAGGGACAGACGTTGCTCGAATACCCCAAACGACATGAAGAGTCGTAGAGGATATCAAAGCGGGTCGGGTTACCTGCCACCCGTGGGGCTCCACCCTTCAGCTTGTGCGCACTGGTGGACAGCGCTTACGTGCACCCCCCAAGACATGAACGTCCCGAGATGCACGATTTTCCGACATAACAAATAAGTTAATAAGCCACTTTCTATATACTAATAACATCCTTATACGGGCTACTAACTCGTTCCTCACTGGATTTTTGAAAAAGAAGACCTTTGTACTGTGTTAAACCTCAAGCGAGCTCTGATACCACGCTGACACGACCCCACTGGTCCTGTCGAGCCAGGATCACGCTGAGGGGTGCTGCGTTGCACAACACCGTATAGCACACGTCAAAGGTACAAAGCGGAAGCGGAAGCTTTATTACATAAACAAGTTTATTAACATGTTTACATCAAAATAAGTTTAGTCCACACTCGCGGGCGTAGACTAAGCATCAAGTGCACGTTCAGCCCTCGAACGTGTCCTTGCTAGCACACTCGCACACTAACTCTGCGGCGTGCACGACTCCCACTCGACGGGGTTCCCCTCCTGGGGTTCCGTCTCCTCTTCGGGAGTCCCTTCCTCATAGAACCCTGCAAAAGCTTCAAACACAAGCAGTGAGCACGAAGGCTCAGCAAGTCTGACCCGTCTCACCTAAACATGAAACTTCTACATGAGGGTGATGGGTTGCATGAGGTAAAAATCATTTGCAAGGACTCGCCTAATTAGTAGAACCTTACTTTCAAGTTTTAGCAGCAGGTTGTGGAGAACTTTACGCTAAGGCACATGAGAGAGCCGCAATCAAACAAGAAACGCATTTCTCTCATGTACTTTGCCCAAAGTTGAAAAGAACTTTAGTTAGCACTAAGCTACAACATATCATTAACAATCAATATCCAACTTTCAATCAGCAACATTTTAACATGTAACTAGCCTGTTCTTTCTACGTCACGGTACAGTGAACAAGTGGTACTCACTGACCGCGAGGGACGGCGATTATAATCGATTTACACCTGCAGGGTTACCCGAACAACCCGTCACGTACGCCCGTACTCGATGTTGCCTACAACAACCATCACGGACGCCGTACGCGACTACCTTTCACCCGTTAGCCAAATATTGAACCGGTCCCATCGTCCCGAGCAAGAGGTCCCTGCACGCGCATCTCTGTGCCGCCAGCTGATTTACACCTCGAGCTCTCAACCTACCCTCTGAACGACGGGCAATGCCTCAATACCCAGCTACCCGAGTTACATCAGTTTCCCGGTTCCCATATAGCCGGTAGGTCTTCGGTACTGTTCTAGCTTGTTCAACAGGCCCGCACACGGCTCGGTCCTCAATCGACACAAGCGGAGCTACAGCACACAGGCCCCAAAGTCCTGCTGCCCTTACTCTCCGCTCGGTCTCATTTTCTTGCCATGTGTATCATGTGCTATCTCTACCCGAGCAATGTGCCTCTAGCCTATTCTCGCGAGTATTTCCAACTACTCGACTTGTACCGAATCCTACTCTATCCTAGCAATGCAGTGGCTAACGGGGTTTTCAATCCTAAACCCAACCCGTGGTTTTCTTGGCTATGCAGTTGGATTTCCAAACAAGACTCTAATGCACAACATAAAGAAAACAAGTATGTGCTCAAAACAATAAAAATTTATAAAATGGTTAATGCAAACCGGGGCTTGCCTTGCTGCTCTTGGTCGTAGGCTAGCTGTTCCTCCGGAGTAACGAAGTCTAGGACTTCGGGTTCCTCCTCGACCTTAGCGACTACATGATAAGAACAATGTATGTATTAATTAAATGCTTTTGTATTAACTTTGAAGTTGTGAAGTCTATAACCTTTACTAGATAGACCTAATGACTGTGAAACTTTTACTGTGGCTTGGTTACAACCTAAACAGAGACTTGGTCAAGTTTTAGTTGCAGCAAAGCTCATTTGAGCCCTCCACAAATAATTATGTCCTTGACCTTAATTAAAGGCTTTTAGGGTGTTCTAGGTATTTTCATGAAACAAACTATGACTTTCTGAAAACTAGATTTTCAGAGGGTTCTAATGGAATTGGTCTCACTTAATTTGGAAGTCTCTAACTAAAGATATGAGCTAAACAATTTCAGAGAAAATTCTGAAAATGTTTCTGAACATTTTCTATTTTCTCTGGAACAGTTTTACTAATCACACCATTAGGTGGACTAAATGAGCTCAAATGGATCTGAAATTTTTATGGTAGTTCAAGGATATTTTGGTGAAATTCTCAGCAAAATTTCAGGATTTTCCTCCAAATGATTCTCCAGTTAAAATTCCTAACAGTTTAAACTTTAAGGAATTAATTCTGGAGAATTAAGGAATTTCATGAAGTGACACTTGATTTTCTGGAAAGTACTCAAAGAGCTGAATCCAGCAAAATTTGGTTCACTCAATTTGGAGCTTTCTAGCCAAAGTTATAAGGATTTGAAGTTTGAAGGAAATCTGAAAATCGGGGAAAAGTTTAAACTCGCGCGTGGGCCCAGGAGACACGCGTCGCACGCCGAAGCGACAGCACACCGCGGCCCACAAGGCTTTTGCGCGCCAGCACACCCGATCCCGGCCGCAGCCGGATCCCGATTCAAAATATCGGCCGCTGACAGCTGGGGTCCACCCCCTTCTTCAACCTCGCGACACCCGCGCTCCGCCGCCGAGGGACCTCGCCGGAGAGCTCGCCGCCGGCTGCTGTACAGCTTCAAACTTCTTGATTCTGGCCGCCCCTGCCTACTTTTACTTGGGGAACATGATCCGAGGGTCAGCTGCTCATGACAACGGCCGGAGCATGGTCGGCGACGAGCCGCCATATCGGAACGACTTCGGCCATGTCGGCTGATGCTCCTAGTGCCTCAGCTACTTGGGAAACCGGTCGGGGAGCATCAGTGGACCTCAGAGAAGGTCGACATGAACTCGGGGCAGCTCGGGGAAGGCCCGAAATAGGTCCTCACCGTGCGCCCGATACCCCCCGTGCGTTCCGCCATTAGTAGACCTTGAATTACGCCGGGCACAGAAGTTCTCCGGCCCAGAGTTGTGAAGGCAACTTGTGCGTCACCGTGTCTAGTTCGTGTGGGAGTGGCCTGAGGCCCTCTAATCCTTTCTAGAGCACGAATTAAACAGAATCGTACCCGAGGGTCGTTCTGCACACAGAAAGGGGAAAAGTGGAAATTCGCCGCCGGTGAGCAACCACTCGAGCTGTGGCTCGGGGATGAGCAGCACCGATCACTTGCGCGTCCAAGGGTGCCTTGGCTCGGGCGTGACAACGCCCAGGTTGGGCTGTCCACGAGAGCCCGAGGTGCGGCGGTTTCCAGTTCCGAGTTTGATCTTTCGGCACAGCCGATATCACTCGGTTTCAATCGATTTCTATCAATGGGAAGGATGGAGGATGGTCGCTAGTACCTGGCTGGGACCCTGGAGTGGAAAGAGGAAGCTGCGATCAGCTCGATCCAGCAGGAACTCGAGCGCCGGTGATGGCAGTGGAGAAATGGATCGTGCACGTCGGCAGCTCGGGGAATGGCGACTGAAGCACGCCGGGGAGGGAATAAATAGGCCGGTCGGCCGGTCTCCGGCTTGGGGCACGCAGCAGGAGCTGGCGCCGGCTGCCCCCTTCGGTGGCGCGCGCGCACAACAGCCGGGAACCGACTGAACTGTGGTTCAGTCGGTTTGCTTTGAGGCTGAGGCTGACATGTGGGTCCCACTCCTCTTTTAACCTCTGAAATTTATTCCTAACAGCTGTGGTAAACAGTGAACCCTATTCTACCCTTGGCAACTCAAATTATTCACCCAAGAGCCATTTGAATTGATCAAAGTTCAAATGAGGTTTGGTTTGAATGAATTTCAGCACAAGTGCAGTTTGAAATTCAAATAAAGTTTGAATTTCTCCCCCTTAGCTCATGTCAAGATCAACTCCAAATGGAGTGAAAATTGGTGTGTGAGCTCACAAAAATGTGCTGAGCAAGAATATGCCTTCCACTTTTAAATTCAGTGGGTGAAAACAGTTTGAATTTGAATATGTTTTCAAACTGCCCCTTTCCTATCTACACCCAAGATGACCTCAAAAATGTTTTGAATTTGGGTGAAACTTGGCATGGACATCCTTGGCAAAGTGTAGGAGTTTTCATATGTCCAGCCCATCTATATCACATGTGGGAAGTACCACTTTTGTAATGTGTGAGTTTGTTCCCTAATGAGCATGTTGATAATTGTTACTTGCTCTTTATTTGTGTTCATCATTTTTCCTCAAATGAGGTGTGTGGTGTGGTGATGAACACTGCAAATGAGTGTCAAAAACTGAGGCCCTTACATTGTTCTTGATGGTTACCTCATTCAAGGCACGGTAATCCACGCATAACCTTTGGGTTCCATCTTTCTTAGGCACAAATATCACCGGAGCTCCCCATGGTGAGGAACTAGGACGAATATACCCCTTCTCCGTCAATTCTCTCAAATGATCCTTGAGCTCTTCTAGCTGCTTGGAGTCCATTCGATAAGGTCTCTTGTATATCGGGGCTGTTCCCGGTACTAGCTCAATTGCAAATTCCACGTCGCGGTCGGGAGGCATTCCTGGCAATTCCTCCGGAAAAACATCTGGATATTCCCTGATAGTCCTGATTTCCTCAACTTTCACCTCCACTTGATTTAATTTAATGTCCCCCCTAGGCTCGTGTATTGTTATGAACTTTACTTTGGTACCACTGGGGTGAGTTAATTCCACCGTTCTGGTCGAACAATGGATGATTCCTTTATGTTTGGTCAACCAATCCATACCCAAAATAATATCTATCCCTTGTGAATCGATCACTATGAGGTTAGCGGTAAATACTACCCCATTAATGTCTAGGTTCACTTTGGGACACACTTGTCTTGTCCTTATTTCTCCACCTGGAGAGTTTACCGCTAGCATATGGTTCATTTGTGTGGTTGCTAGGTCATGCTTCTTAACAAACCCTTGAGCAATGAACGAATGGGTAGCACCAGAATCAAACAGCAGAGTTGCAAGGTGTAAATTGGCAGGAAACTTACCAACTACCACGTCGGGTGCCTCTTGTGCTTCCTCCATAGTGACATGGTTCACCCGTCCTCTCATTACGTTCTGCTGCTGTGGCTGCGTGGGCTTCTTCTTTGGACACTTATGGGCGTAGTGCCCCACTTCACCACAGCTGAAACATTGCACCCCAATCTTAGATGCCTGGCCCTTGTTGTCTTGGGGTTGGTTTGGGGGTCCTTGCACTGCTGGTCGAGGTGGATATGCGGGGCGAGGCTGCTGCACAAACTGACGTTGAGGCTGTGCTGGTGCTGCGGGAGGCCTGTAGTTTGGGTTGTACCCTCTTGGTGCTGAATAGGGTACCGCAGCACGGCTCGTCTGCCCCGTAGGTTGCTGCATCATACGTGGGCGGGTGTTGCTCCCTGAGGCTTGATGTGACCATGCAGCCTTCCTCTTATTCTCATTTTCCAGGCCTTTAGCTTCCTTTCCACCACAAACGCTCTGTCCACCATCTTTTGAAAGCTTTCATACTCATTGGAGGACATTGCACACTGCATTTCTGCGGTAAGCCCTTCCACGAAACAATCTTGTTTCTGCTCGTCAGTCTCTATGTCCCGTGGGGCATAACGGGATAGTTGAGTGAATTTAGTGAGGTATTCCCTCACCGTCATGTTTCCCTGCTGCAGTCCCAAAAACTCCTTCCTCTTGTTTTTGAGTTCACCTCTTGGGATGTAATGGTTGCGGAAGCTACGCTTGAACTCTTCCCAAGTGATGCTCTCAGGGTCATGATGGGCGGCCATGTAGGCGGTCCACCAATCAGCAGCAGGTCCATGCAATTGATGAGAGGCAAACAGCACCCTCTCATACCCTTGGCACTGTATGATCCTCATCTTACTTTCAATGGTCTTCAGCCAATCATCTGCCTCCAGAGGTTCAGCAGCACTTGCAAACTTTGGAGGTTGAGTTCCTAGAAACTCACTCAACCTTGGTTGGCGTGGTGCAGCTTGTGGAGGTGGAACTTGATGCAAGTTGGCCACCACTTGAGTCAAGTTCTGGATGAGCTGATTTTGATTCTCCAGCATTTGGTGGAGAGGATCAACTTCTTCACGGTGACCACCCCGGTCCTGGCCTCCAGAAAGATGAGGGTTGCATGCCTCATCATTGTTGTTGGCGGGGTTGGCAGCACGTCCTTTTCCTCTTCCGGCCATCTGGCAGAATCAACAAATGTTAATTTGATACCATTTAGTATCATCTCACTACTTTCACTTGTTGGTACTTTGAGGGGTTGAGGCTTTGTTAAAATTTTACGAGGGTTCATATCTCACACCAAATAAATGCACTATTATTTCATGTGGGTTCACACACCAAAGCAAAACAATCTGAAGACGAGGCTGTGGACACTTGCTCATGGCTTCCACAACTCACGTCACACACCAAGCATTATCACACCATTAACTACGTAACGACTCGACTACTCGACCTCTTGCTAGCTAGGGGAAAGACTCTACACTACTCGTCCTCTTGAGCTGGCTCCTCGGGATCTTCCTCCTCATTTCGGCTACCTTCCGACTCTGCTTTGGGTGGGGAGGCTGCTGGTGGAGAAGTGCGACGACGCCTGAGTGCTCGGCGATCCGGGGAGTCAGGGGTCCATGGATCACTCACGGTGACACATAGTTCATTCCCATCTCCTCTTTCTTTCGCCTTTAAGCAAGCTCGCAGCAATGCCTCCGTTTCCTTCAGGGTGTCTCGGACATCCTGAAGCTCTTGTTGACACTCCTGCAGTCGAGTGCTGAGCATAGCAGCATCCTCCAAGCACAAGTCCATGTGCTCATGGGAAGTCCCTTGCTGCACCGGTGGGTACTTGTACTCCGTGGTACCACTCTCACGTTGGAGGACATACATGTACTCCGTTTTGTCCAAGTGGCGACGATAGATGTGACTCTGGCAGGTGATGGCCTCCCAGGTGACATCTCTCTCCGCTTCAACTTGTGTTGCTCGACAAGCTGGAGAGTGGTGAATCTTAAGCAGCTGATTCTCGTGTATAATCCTCATCTCCGAACTCCATTCTTCCCTCTTCTCACGGATGGTCCTGGTGGAGTTATAGTGGATGATGAGCTTGCCTGTATTGCCGGCGGCTTCGAGCATACGTCGAAGACGGCGCAGCAAGTCTCCTACTGCCAATCCGTAGGAAAGGTACTTCACTGGACGACTCTCCCCTCTTTCGGCAAGGGCAACTACGGGAACTCTCCCTCCTGTGGACTTACGAGCGGTGCGAATCATGCGAACCATCTAAAACAAAAAGGATTTAGAATTAGGTTAGATAAAATCTTTTTAAACAAAAATCCCATTTTGAATGAAAATTTTGGGATAAGATGAGGAAAATGACTCTTTAAATAACACTTTTCAACCCACACCTTGGAAAATAGTTTTTAAGAAAATAGGGCCCTTAAATACGTCCATTTCTACCTAGGTCCACGTTCCTACGGGCAACCTTGGCTCTGATACCACCTCTGTCACACCCGGTTTTTCCGAAGAAACAACCAAGTGAATATCACATGTATGCCAGGATCATTTTCTCATACATGTGATGACAAATAGTGAAGCATCATTTATTACAAGCCAGGTGTCGAATATAAGTAAGTCTTACATAATAAATGTCTCGATGGACAATAATAAGTTCATCACAAGTAAATAAACTAGCAGCGGAATATTATTCTTTAGGGCTCCATCACAGGCGTTGCCCGGGGATCTTCATGAACCTAAAAACCTTCCTCGCGTCCAAAATCTTGGTCATTATACACCACCTCATTATCTTGACCTGAGCAGCAATATAAACCAACAAATATGCAAGGTTGAGTACCAATGGTACTCAGCAAGTGTGGGAAAATAATATTATGCACGGCCAGAACAAGGAGAGCTTGAACTCATGGTTAAAGCACTATGCAATTAATGCCTATCACCTTAGCTTATTAAGCACCTACATTACTACACAGGTGAAATGGTTCCAATCTCCCATCCCATCATCATAATCTAATAACCATAACATCATTACCAATGTTAAGCTCTCCGCTTAACATCCAAAACCATAACATCATTTCCAAAGTTAAGCTCCCCGCTCAACTTCCAAAACCATCAATCCTCTAATCATGAATAAGTCCAGGCCGCTCTTAACCGTGAGCACGGCTGTCAAGACAGTTTTGACTCTGCAGAGTTTGTACCACTGTACCCACAAGTAGTGATTTCATCCCCCGTTGCCGGGTGGACTAAAAGAACCTCCATTATGCCAGTGGCTACGATCCACATTCACACTTCCCAGGTGTGCGGCCAAGAGATCACTACGAAGCCTTTACAAAGGGATTCCCGACGAGCGTGGGCCCACTGAGGTTTCACCCCTAACAGCATACAAGAGGCTCCAACCCTGCTGCAGTGGCCCCCTCTTGAGCCTTGCGGTTCATACGGTAGTCCAGCTGACACCTATTCCCCGCACCATCCAACACACCCATACTACGCCGGGGATACACCTAATTAATTGGCTAAGCTGCCCCATCTCAGCATGTGGTTGGCACTGTAAAGCCGGGTTACATGCTCCATGAACCGGTCCTTAGGATCCAGGCAAGTACTAAACACAAACCCAAGTCTCGTGCACCCAGCACACAACCAAAACATCCAACTTGCCTTGATCCCTACCTCTACATAACTCACAATGTCTCATTCAAGAGTATGGTAATATAAACTGATGATCTCATGTCCCAATTATCCCATTCTAAGCATGGCTAAGCATATGCATGTAAATAAATGACATGGTAAAATAAATCCCAACCCAAGCTACAAGGAAATAAGGTAATGCAATTCTAGGGAAACTTCCTAGCATGCGTTTCATATTTAACTTGACAATGCAAATAATTCTATCTACACATCCTAGCATAGGATCAAAGTGGTCAAGGACACTTGCCTCCTTCTTGCTGCTCTTGAAATGGGTAGTCCTGATCTTGGAAAGAATTAACTTGCTCTTGAGCAGGTTCTACATCACACCATCACACATAGCAAAAGAAGAACAACAATCATAAGACATAGTTCACACTTCTTACTTCATACAAACCACACATTCATATTTATAAAAGTTCTTTACCATTATATGTGTTGTGGTTACTTTATGTGTGTTGAGTTGTGGCTTGCATGCACTTTTAACCATGTGTATATGATTCCCACTTTTGTATCCACATTTATACTTGCATACAATGTGCTTTCACAATTTCTATCAACCCTAAACTGAATTCTTTGTATTTTAGAAACTCCATTTATCATTTACTAGTTTCTATATTTTCAGATTTATATTCCTATGCATAATGGTGCATTTTATTATTAAATTAGTAATACACATTACCTAAACAGATTAGGTTCTGGTCCTAAATAATTTAGTATCATATTTTGACCTTGGCTTCTGATGTATACTATTTCATAATCATTTTCCCTATTTTTCTATAACTATTCTTTACTTAAAAATGTGTCCCTAGACTAATAAATGTGAATAATAGATGAAACAGATTTATTTCAGCCCAAAAATATGTTTTTATCTCACTCCAAAGTTTTCTAAGTACTGAGAAAATTTTTAATTAATTTTGACAATTATGTTTGTCCCCCTTTTTAATTTTTTAAACACTAGTTACATATTAAATTTTCTAAATTAAATACTAAACAGGGTTAAAAAGTAAACTCATCCCATTACAGGGTCTATAATATTATTTTCATAATTTCCAGGGGTCTAGCTACACTTGTCAGAGGTGTTTTTCCTAATTTCTATTAAGTCCAGGGGCTAAAACTGATTTTTAAATGAATTTACATGATTTTCTGGAGTTCCAGGGGCTAGATCTGAAGTTTCCGGGGCTAGCTCTCAATTCCAGAGAACCCCAGGGGGTAGCACGTAAGAATTCCAGTCTTTATAACGCGGGGCTGATGTGGACCGTCCGATTTTAAACCGACGGCTGAGATTATAACATCGAACCGGTACGCGGGGTTTTAAAGTCTACCGTGCGATTTAAAATAAACGGCGCACAAGCGGCCACGTCGCTCTGATCGAACGCGGGCGGCGCTGCCGGCGGCGCACGGCGGCGGGAAGCGGCGATCTCGCCGGAAAGTTTCGGATCCTCGAGAATTCTGGCTAAAACTGTGATCTTATGGCATAGATCGGTAGAGGGGAGGTCAGGGATCTCACCTCGGGGGTTTTCTTGAGCTCGGGGATCCTGGAAAGTGCTCGGCGGCGAGGTCCGAGGCAAAACCACGGCGAAGCTCGTCGGAGCTGGATTTGCACCGTAAGTCTTCGGGTTTTCTGCACCTGCAAAGTTCCCCGGAGGCGGTGGATCAAGACCAACGAGTTAGATCAGAGTTTCCGAGCTTAGATCGGCCAGAATTCACCGGCGAAGTCTCGGTGCTCACCGGAGTGAAAATCGGCGATCGCGTGAGAAAAACTGATCGGATCGGTGGTTTTTATAGCCGGGGGAGGGCGGTGGGTCTGTTGTGATCGAGTTGGAGTCCGCTGGGACCAGAATTCGGCAACGGGGACGGGTTTCCCGATCGGTTGCGATCGCGCGCGCGCGGGGGAAAGAAGTCCGGGGTCGCGGGGCTCGGGTTAGGGATGACATGCGGGTCCCACCCGTCAGCGGGAGGCAGCGCGGCGCGCGCGGGGGCGGGCTGGCGCGGGGGTTTGCTGGGCCGGCTGGGGTTTCGGCCCACTGGCCAGTTTTTTTCCCGAATTCCTTTTTCTTTTTCCATTTCTTTTCTGTTTTGGGTATAATTTGAATTCCAGTTTGAATTTGAATTTTTGCAAAATATGCAACACGTCCAAAAATTTCTAAATCCCCCTCTGAACAAGGTTTAGGGTTTTAAATCAAAATTTGGGTTTTGACTAAAAATTTTGGGGTGTTACAGAGTTCATGAGATACATGAAATGGGCTGGAGCATTGTGAGACCAAAGGACATGACGAGATATTCATATAATCCATATCTCATCGAGAAAGCCGTCTTTGGAATATCCTCCGCCCGGATCTTGATCTGGTGATATCCAGAGCGAAGGTCCATCTTTGAGAACACACTTGCACCCACAAGTTGATCAAACAGTATGTCGATGCGGGGCAGTGGATACTTATTCTTGATGGTGACGGCGTTGAGCGGCCGGTAGTCCACACACAGCCTCAGGGTTTCATCCTTATTCTTTACAAACAGCGCTGAGCATCCCCAAGGCGAGGAACTCGGCCTAATGAAACCCTTGCTCAACAGATCATTGGGCTGTTCTTTCAGTTCCGCCAGCTCATTTGGAGCCATCTTGTATGGTCTCCGTGATATGGGCGTAGTCCCGTGTGACGCCCTCAATTCTGTGGAAAACCACGGAACCGAGAACTAATGCATATGTGTGCCCAGGATGTTTATCACACATACACATACGTTCCACAAACTGAATTCAGATTATATATTACCACGAATAACAGAGTTTATTACAACACCTCATGAGTCTTGGACTCATGCTCACAGCGGAAGTCTTTATTTCTACGCAGCGGAAATCATTATTTTAATGCGGAAGCAAAAACTAATGCTGAAGCAAAACTAAGCAGAAGAGGCTTCATCTCTACTCCCTCCACAGGCAAGGTTGAGAACAGATCACACGCCATAATGTCCCACTTTATCTTCATAATAGGTTTCTCCTGCTGCTGATGAAGAAATAATAATGCAAGGTTGAGTACAATGATGTACTCAGCAAGTGCGGGAATAACACATGATATGCAGCTCATAAACAAGGTAGGTAATAAAAGGCTTATTTGCAGAAAAGCAGATTTATAAAAACGTGATAAAACAGCAACTTAACTTTAGATGAATGTAATCCCAGCATGTATTAAATTACCAACATACCTCCATCGCTTTCCATGTTCCATCCGAACATTAACCAATCTTTTATTCATACTCACGAATACCTCCTCGTATTCGCTACCATCTCACCTCATAAACAACCACATCTCACACCGAGACCAATCTCATGTCATGACCCATCAGTCATGCAACCATCTTATCTCCCGGACTCAACAGTTCCAAACCAATAACCATAACCGATAACCATAACCAAGAACCTTCCCCATAACCATTTCAATAACCATCCCATCTAATCATGGCAGTTTAGCCAGGTGCTCGTAACCGTAAGCTCGGCTATCATGATAGTTTTAATAACTCTGCAGAGTTTGCACCTCTTTACCCACAAGTTTGTGATTTCGTCACCCATCGGCGACTGCAGAACCTCCATTTTACCAGTACACAACCGTCGGTGTTGACACGACCCCACTGGTCCTGTCGAGCCAGGATCACGCTGAGGGGTACTGCGTTGCACAGCACCGTATAACACACGCCAAAGGTACAAAGCGGAAGCGGAAGTTTATTACATAAACAAGTTTATGAACATGTTTACATCAAGATAAGTTTAGTCCACACTCGCGGGCGTAGACTAAGCATCAAGTACACGTTCAGCCCTTGAACGTGTGCTTGCTAGCACACACGCACACTAACTCTGCGGCGTGCACGACTCCCACTCGACGGGGTTCCCCTCCTGGGGTTCCGTCTCCTCTTCGGGAGTCCCTTCTTCATAGAACCCTGCAAAAGCTTCAAACACAAGCAGTGAGCACGAAGGCTCAGCAAGTCTGACCCGTCTCACCTAAACATGGAACTTCTACATGAGGGTAATGGGTTACATGAGGTAAAAATCATTTGCATGGACTCGCCTAATTAGTAGAACCTTACTTTCAAGTTTTAGCAGCAGGTTGTGGAGAACCTTACGCGAAGGTACATGAGAGAGCCGCAATCAAACAAGAAACACATTTCTCTCATGTACTTTGCCCAAAGTTGAAAAGAACTTTAGTTAGCTCTAAGCTACAGCATATCATTAACAATCAATGTCCATCTTTCAATCAGCAACATTTTAACATGTAACTAGCCTGTTCATTCTACGTCACGGTACAGTGAACAAGTGGTACTCACTGACCGCGAGGGACGGCGATTATAATCGATTTACACCTGCAGGGTTACCCGAACAACCCGTCACGTACGCCCGTACTCGATGTTGCCTACAACAACCATCACGGACGCCGTACGCGACTACCTTTCACCCGTTAGCCAAACATTGAACCGGTCCCATCGTCCCGAGCAAGAGGTCTCTGCACGCGCATCTCCGTGCCGCCAGCCGATTTACACCTCGAGCTCTCAACCTACCCTCTGAACGACGGGCAATGCCTCAATACCCAGCTACCCGAGTTACATCAGTTTCCCGGTTCCCATATAGCCGGTAGGTCTTCGGTACTGTTCTAGCTTGTTCAACAGGCCCGCACACAGCTCGGTCCTCAATCGACACAAACGGAGCTACAGCACACAGGCCCCAAAGTCCTGCTGCCCTTACTCTCCGCTCGGTCTCATTTTCTTGCCATGTGTATCATGTGCTATCTCTACCCGAGCAATGTGCCTCTAGCCTATTCTCGCGAGTAGTTCCAACTACTCGACTTGTACCGAATCCTACTCTATCCTAGCAATGCAGTGGCTAACGAGGTTTGCAATCCTAAACCCAACCCGTGGTTTTCTTGGTCATGCAATTGGATTTCCAAACAAGACTCTAATGCACAGAATAAAGGAAACAAGTATGTGCTCAAAACAATAACAATTTGTAAAAAGGTTAATGCAAACCGGGGCTTGCCTTGCTGCTCTTGGTCGTAGGCTAGCTGTTCCTCCGGAGTAACGAAGTCTAGGACTTCGGGTTCCTCCTCGACCTTAGCGACTACATGATGAGAGCAATATGTATCAATTTAAATGCATTCGTATTAACTTTGAAGTTGTGAAGTCTATAACACTTGCTAGACAGACCTAATGACTGTGAAACTTTTACTGTGGCTTGGTTACAACCTAAACAGAGACTTGGTCAAGTTTTAGTTGCAGCAAAGCTCATTTGAGCCCTCCACAAATAATTATGTCCTTGACCTTAATTGGAACTCTTAGGGTGTTCTAAGAATTTTCATGAGACAAACTATGACTTTCTGAAAACTAGATTTTCAGAGGGTTCTAATGGAGTTGGTCTCCCTTAATTTGGAAGTCTCTAACTAAAGATATGAGCTAAACAATTTCAGAGAAAATTCTGAAAATGTTTCTGAACATTTTCTATTTTCTCTGGGACAGTTTCACTAATCACACCATTAGGTGGACTAAATGAGCTCAAATGGATCTGAAATTTTTATGGTAGTTCCAGGATATTTTGGTGAACATCTCAGCAAAATTTCAGGATTTTCCTCCAAAGGATTCTCCAGTTAAAATTCCTAACAGTTTAAACTTTGAGGAATTAATTCTGGAGAATTAAGGAATTTCATGAAGTGAAACTTGATTTTCTGGAAAGTGCTCAGAGAGCTGAATCCAGCAAAATTTGGTTCACTCAATTTGGAGCTTTCTAGCCAAAGTTATGAGGATTTGAAGTTTGAAGGAAATCTGAAAATCGGGGAAAAGTTTAAACTCGCGCGTGGGCCCAGGGGACACGCGTCGCACGCCTAAGCGATGGCACACCGCGGCCCACAAGGACTTTGCGCGCCAGCACTCCCGATCCTGGCCGCAGCCGGATCCCGATTCAAAATATCGGCCGCTGACAGCTGGGGTCCACCCCCTTCTTCAACCTCGCGACACCCGCGCTCCGCCGCCGAGGGACCTCGCCGGAGAGCTCGCCGCTGGCTGCTGTACAGCTCCAAACTTCTTGATTCTGGCCGCCCCTGCCTACTTTTACTTGGGGAATATGATCCGAGGGTCAGCTGCTCATGACAACGGCCGGAGCATGGTCGGCGACGAGCCGCCATATCGGAACGACTTCGGCCATGTTGGCTGACTCTCCTAGTACCTCAGCTACTTGGGAAATCGGTCGGGGAGCATCAGTGGACCTCAGAGAAGGTCGACATGAACTCGAGGCAGCTCGGGGAAGGCCCAAAACAGGTCCTCACCGTGCGCCCGATACCCCCCGTTCATTCCGCCATTAGTAGACCTTGAATTACGCCGGCCACAGAGGTTCTCCGGCCCAGAGTTGTGAAGGCAACTTGTGCGTTACCGTGTCTAGCTCGTGTGGGAGTGGCCTGAGGCCCTCTAATCCTTTCTAGAGCACGAATTAAGCAGAATCGTACCCGAAGGTCGTTCTGCACACAGAAAGGGGAAAAGTGGAAATTCGCCGCCGGTGAGCAACCACTCGAGCTGTGGCTCGGGGATGAGCAGCACCGGTCACCCGCGCGTCCAAGGGTGCCTTGGCTCGGGCGTGACAACGCCCTGGTTGGGCTGTCCACGAGAGCCCGAGGTGCGGCGGTTCCAAGTTCTGATTTTGATCTTTCGGCACAGCCGATATCACTCGGTTTCAATCGAATTCTAGCAACGGGGAGGATGGAGGAAGGTCTCTAGTACCTTGCTGGGACTCTGGAGTGGAAGGAAGGAGCTGCGATCGGCGTTCTCCGATCAAGTCCGAGCTGCGGAAGTTTTTGGCCGGCGCTGAGTTCTTGCGGTGAAGAACGGTGGTGCCTCGGCCGAGGAGGGGGCAGGCGCCTTAAGAAGGCTCTGCACCGCCTCATGCCCGGGCGTGGGCAAGCAGCTGGTGGCGCGGTGGCTGGCCTCGGTGGCGATCACCGCTGCGGCTCGGCGACCCGAGTGAAAAGTCTCTGTCGGTTTGAGCTGAGCAGTGGCTGACATGTGGGTCCCACCTCCAGTTTTAACCTCTGAAATTTACTCCTAATCACTGTTGTAAACAGTGAACCCCATACTACCCTTGGCAATTCAAATTATTCACCCATGAGCCATTTGAATTGATCAAAGTTCAAATGAGGTTTGGTTTGAATGAATTTCAGCACAAGTTCAGTTTGAAATTCAAATAAAGTTTGAATTTCTCCCACTTAGCTCATGTCAAGATCAACTCCAAATGGAGTGAAAATTGGTGTGTGAGCTCACAAAAATGTGCTGAGTAAGAATATGCCCTTCACTTTTAAATTCATGGGATAAAAACAGTTTGAATTTGAATATGGTTTCAAACTGCCCTCTTCTTATCTATACCCAAAATGACCTCAAAAAGGTTTTGAATTTGGGTGAAACTTGGCATGGACATCCTTAACAAAGTGTAGGAGTTTTCATATGTCCAGCCCATCTATATCACATGTGGGAAATACCACTTTCGCAATGTGTGAGTTTGTTCTCTAATGAGCATGTTGATAATTGTTACTTGCTCTTCATTTGTGTTCATCATTCTTCCTCAAATGAGGTGTGTGGTGAGGTGATGAACACTGCAAATGTGTGTCAAAAACTGAGGCCCTTACATTCCTCCCCCCTTAAAAGAATCTCGTCCCGAGATTATAAGGTGAAAATGAGAGAGAGGACGGTGGAAAATTACCGGATATGCGACGTGAAAAAGTCGGGGTAGTTAGTGCGAAGGAATTCTTCGCTCTCCCATGTCGCTTCGTCCATAGAGTGATTACTCCATAGAACCTTGTAGAACCACAACGGACGGTTGCGTGTGGTTCGGGCCTTTTCATCAATAATCTGCACCGGTTCCTCCCGATAGGTGAGATCCGGTTGCAGTTCTTCAATGTCTTCCAGCTGAACGGTAGTCGATAGCTTGAGACACTTCCTCAGCTGGGAAATGTGAAAGACGTCGTGCACACCGGAGAGTGCTTCTGGTAATTTCAGCCGGTATGCCACCGATCCACATCTTTCGATAATCTGGAATGGACCGATGAAGCGGGGTGCTAACTTTCCCCTCACCCCAAATCTGTTTACGCCCTTCATTGGAGACACCCGTAGATATACGTGATCCCCAACTCCGAATTGTAATGGGCGCCTTCTCCGGTCCGCATACTGTTTCTGTCGGGATTGAGCGGCTTTTAGGTTCGCTTGAATTAATCGAACCTTTTCTTCCGCGTTGTTGACAAGGTCAATCCCGAAGGTAACCCTCTCGCCAGACTCACACCAGTTCAGTGGTGTGCGGCATTTTCTCCCGTATAGCGCCTCGTAGGGCGCCATCTTGCTGCTGGCTTGGTACCCATTGTTGTACGAGAACTCGGCTAACGGCAAGTGATCATCCCAATTTTTGCCGTGGTCGATAGCGCAAGCTCGTAGCATGTCTTCTAAGATTTGATTTACCCGCTCGGTTTGTCCATCCGTCTGCGGGTGGTAGGCTGAACTACGGATCAGCTCCGTCCCCAAGGCAGCGTGCAGCTGCTCCCAAAAACGGGACACAAATAAAGTGCCCCGGTCCGATACGATGGTACAGGGTACGCCGTATAAGCATAGGATCCGTGAGATGTACAGTTCAGCGTACTTCTTGGCGTTGTAGTTGGTGTTGACCGGGATGAAATGGGCAACTTTGGTGAGTCGATCGACGATCACCCACACAGAATCATGTTTCTGTGAGGTGGTGGGTAAACCGACGACGAAATCCATGCTCACATCCTCCCACTTCCAGGCAGGAATGCCCAGTGGTTGCAGCAGTCCCGGTTTCCGCATGTGGTCTGCCTTCACCCTTCGACATGTATCACACTCGGACACGTATTTTGCAGTCTCTCGTTTCATCCGTGTCCACCAAAACTTTCTTCTGAGTTCTTGATACATTTTGTTGCTGCCGGGGTGAATAGAAAACTTTGATAAGTGAGCCTCATCAAAGATTTTCTTCCGTAACTCCGGGTTTCGGGGTACGACAATCCGGTCCTTGAACCATAGGATGCCGTCTCCGTCCTTCCGGAAACATTTCAACTCCCCACTGTCTACTCGTCTCCGTAAATGTGACATGCCCTTGTCATTCTTCTGGGCTGCCGCTATCTCTTCACGGATGGTGGGGATCAAAGCTAGGTTGTGGAGAGCTCCGTGTGGAATCACATGGAGTGGTGGTTCGCTCTCTTCCAATGGTGTGATGGTCAGATTATTGACGTGTGACTTGCGGCTCAGCGCATCTGCCACAACGTTTGCCTTGCCCGGATGATAATGGATCTCTATCTCGTAATCCTTTATCAGTTCTAACCATCTTCGTTGCCTCATGTTCAGCTCCTTCTGAGTGAATATGTACTTGAGGCTTTTGTGGTCGGTATATAAATGTACGAGGTTACCGAGTAGGTAGTGCCTCCACATTTTTAGTGCAAGTACCACGGCAGCGAGCTCCAAGTCGTGAGTTGGATAATTTCGCTCATGGTTCCTAAGCTGCCGTGATCCATACGCGACCACCCTTCGGTCTTGCATCAGCACACATCCGAGCCCAATGCCGGATGCATCGCAGTACACATCGAACGGTTTTGTTGTGTCTGGCTGCGCCAAAACCGGTGCTGATGTTAGGTGCTTGACTAAAGCCTTGAATGCTGCTTCACATGCTGGACTCCAAACATATTTGGTAGCCTTCTTCAGCAGCTCTGTCATTGGCTTGGCAATCTTCGAGAAGTTCGGAATGAACCTCCGATAATATCCCGCGAGTCCGAGGAAACTCCGTACCTCGTGAACAGTTCTCGGGGACTTCCAATTCAGCACTTGCGTGATCTTACTCGGGTCCACAGCGATACCCTCCGCTGAAATGATATGCCCGAGGAAAGGCACTTGCGATATCCAAAACTCGCATTTGCTGAATTTTGCGTATAACTTGTGATCCCGCAGCCGTTGCAAGACTATACGCAGATGTTTCTTGTGATCTTCCTCCGACTTGGAATATACCAGGATGTCGTCAATGAAGACCACGACAAACTTGTCCAGCTCCGGCATGAACACCGAGTTCATTAAGTACATGAAGTGAGCTGGAGCATTGGTGAGGCCAAAGGACATGACCAGGTACTCATAAAGTCCGTACCTTGTCGAGAAAGCTGTCTTTGGGATGTCCTCCGCCCTTATCTTAATCTGATGGTACCCGGATCTTAAATCCATTTTGGAAAAGATCTTTGCTTCGACCAACTGATCAAACAACATGTCGATCGGTGGCAACGGGTACTTGTTCTTGATGGTTACGGCATTTAAGGGACGGTAGTCCACGCAAAGCCGCAACGTTTCATCCTTTTTCTTGACAAATAATGCCAAACAGCCCCATGGCGAGGAGCTCGGCCTAATAAAACCCTTCTCCAGAAGATCCGTGAGCTGAGTCTTCAGTTCAGCCAACTCCTTTGGCGCCATCTTGTATGGCCTTCGGGATATTGGCATGGTTCCCGGTGCGAGTTCAATCTTGAACTCCACCTCTCTATCGGGTGGCATCCCCGGCAAATCGTCCGGGAATACATCCGGGAACTCTCGGACCACTGGAATGTCTTCCAATCTGATAGTTGTGGAATGATAGACACTTGGAAGTTTTATTTCTGGACTGTCCAGAAATAATGAGTGAGAACCGTGCACCTCGTCCATGGCCTGGTTGTAGTCCTCTTCCCAGCCTTGTCCCTCCTCAATAGCGTCGTCCCGCTCTTGAGTAAGGTCCTCATTCTGCTGGGTTAGGGTCTGCACCAGCTCTTGCAACGCCGCGATGTCAACACGGCTCTTCTTCTTTGCCTTCTTCAGACGACGCAACTGATTGTGTTGTTCATTCAGTCGCTTGATCGTCGGAAGGAGCACATTGCGGAGTGCGCTGTGAGCACTTTCGAAATGATCTCCACGGCTTGTGCTCTCCTTGAGCTTGGTGGCGAGATGCTCCATATGAACAGCTTGGCTGCCCATCACAGCGTTTCCCGCCCTCATCTGGAGGCTGAGATTTGCCTCCGCGGGGTTGTACCTTGGGCAACTAGGGTCCGTTGCCTCCAGGTACCTCTCTTCCCACACATGCTGAGCTCGCCCCTCCACCGGAACGAGTGCGTATGGAGTACCCTCCATAGCCTGCACGTGTAGTTGGCAGAAACGTGACATAGTGTCACGGGCTGCCACTTGCCACATCCCTTCCGGTTGTCTTCCTCTCACCGTGACGGTGAACGGCACCCAACCGGGTGGCGTAGGTCCTGCGGAAACCTCGACATGGATCGTCCACGTCTTGTTCCCCTCTTCGTCTTCTTCCTTGGCGAAGTATTGCGGCATCTGGTTATACCCGAAATATTGGAGCATTTGCCACAATGCTTCCGGGTAGCCGCTACGGTCAGAGCAGTGGGAAACTACCCACCCGTTCTCCAACCGTTTATCTGCTGCCATCTGTAAAATATATATTTGAGAAATGTCAAATATTTATTTGAACAGTAAACCATTGAGTTATAACATAAGATATGTTATTGAACCCATAACACTTGGAAACATAGTTCAAATTTCTAAACAAATTTGACTGCTGATCTGCTGTTACCATGACAGCCCTGACCAGTTTCCATATCAATCTGATTTAGGCCAGGTTAAAAGCAAAATCAGTCCTGGAGCTCAACATCAAAGTTAAAGTTAACTTCAATAGCTTTCCAGAAAATATTTGGTTGGCCTAAGATCTGTCCTGGTTCAAATATTATGAGATGTCAAAGTTAACAGAATTTATGGAGAAAATTGGACAGCACCTCCCTGCCTTAGGTACTGATTTGATCCAAGAATCCCAGTTAATTCTGTTCCTAATCTGACAAAACTTTCTGTTACAAAGTTGTAACCCATCTCATAAGCTTTCCAGAACTACCTCATTTCCTATTTTTGTATTTTTAAGCAGGAAGTTATGCTTAATTTACAGAGAGTTTACAGAGAGTCTTTGCTCTGTCTTGTTTTCTGGACAGTTTCAACTCTACTGCATTTTTCGAGTGGTTACGGGATGAAACACCTCTGGACCTCAACAGAAGAGTTGTAAAGCTCTTCCAACGCTTTCCAGAAATGTATTATACGACCCCCAACCTCGAAAGAACTCAACCTCTAACCTCTGATTGACTTCAGCCTTGATTCAGCTGAAAACAGAGTGCTCTGTCCCTAACATCCTATAAGTTAAAAACTTGTTAACTTTGAATATCCTGTACAAGGGAAGGAGTTACATCAATTTTACTACTTTGGATCAAAACCTTCAAATTTTTAAATGAAGTTGTTCATTTAGTTGGGTGTGACGTCGATGCATCACCAGATTATGTCGGTACTACTTCCTCACAAAGGAAAAACTTATACCGGACTTAGCCGGCTTCGTTAGTTCAATGGCACTACTCGTCACTCGCACACGGATACTACACGTCTACCGTTTCGTGGTAAGGCTACCTGCAGAAACTCAAACAATCATCAGACTCGGCTGCACACCGAGCCCGGAATCCATACAGTTAGTACACCCGGCCGTCATCACTCGCCCGGATGTTCTCAAGCCAACCACGCCTTGAGTTACGTGTTCACGTTTTTAGACCACGTGACGGGGTCTCCCAAGTTGCACCACGCACGCCAGGGACAGACGTTGCTCGAATACCCCAAACGACATGAAGAGTCGTAGAGGATATCAAAGCGGGTCAGGTTACCTGCCACCCGTGGGGCTCCACCCTTCAGCTTGTGCGCACTGGTGGACAGCGCTTACGTGCACCCCCCAAGACATGAACGTCCCGAGATGCACGATTTTCCGACATAACAAATAGGTTAATATGCCACTTTCTATATGCTAATAACATCCTTATACGGGCTACTGACTCGTTCCTCACTGGATTTTTGAAAAAGAAGACCTTTGTACTGTGTTAAACCTCAAGCGAGCTCTGATACCACGCTGACACGACCCCACTGGTCCTGTCGAGCCAGGATCACGCTGAGGGGTACTGCGTTGCACAGCACCGTATAACACACGCCAAAGGTACAAAGCGGAAGCGGAAGTTTATTACATAAACAAGTTTATGAACATGTTTACATCAAAATAAGTTTAGTCCACACTCGCGGGCGTAGGCTAAGCATCAAGTACACGTTCAGCCCTTGAACGTGTGCTTGCTAGCACACACGCACACTAACTCTGCGGCGTGCACGACTCCCACTCGACGGGGTTCCCCTCCTGGGGTTCCGTCTCCTCTTCGGGAGTCCCTTCCTCATAGAACCCTGCAAAAGCTTCAAACACAAGCAGTGAGCACGAAGGCTCAGCAAGTCTGACCCGTCTCACCTAAACATGGAACTTCTACATGAGGGTAATGGGTTACATGAGGTAAAAATCATTTGCATGGACTCGCCTAATTAGTAGAACCTTACTTTCAAGTTTTAGCAGCAGGTTGTGGAGAACCTTACGCGAAGGTACATGAGAGAGCCGCAATCAAACAAGAAACGCATTTCTCTCATGTACTTTGCCCAAAGTTGAAAAGAACTTTAGTTAGCTCTAAGCTACAGCATATCATTAACAATCAATGTCCATCTTTCAATCAGCAACATTTTAACATGTAACTAGCCTGTTCATTCTACGTCACGGTACAGTGAACAAGTGGTACTCACTGACCGCGAGGGACGGCGATTATAATCGATTTACACCTGCAGGGTTACCTGAACAACCCGTCACGTACGCCCGTACTCGATGTTGCCTACAACAACCATCACGGACGCCGTACGCGACTACCTTTCACCCGTTAGCCAAACATTGAACCGGTCCCATCGTCCCGAGCAAGAGGTCTCTGCACGCGCATCTCCGTGCTGCCAGCCGATTTACACCTCGAGCTCTCAACCTACCCTCTGAACGACGGGCAATGCCTCAATACCCAGCTACCCGAGTTACATCAGTTTCCCGGTTCCCATATAGCCGGTAGGTCTTCGGTACTGTTCTAGCTTGTTCAACAGGCCCGCACACGGCTCGGTCCTCAATCGACACAAACGGAGCTACAGCACACAGGCCCCAAAGTCCTGCTGCCCTTACTCTCCGCTCGGTCTCATTTTCTTGCCATGTGTATCATGTGCTATCTCTACCCGAGCAATGTGCCTCTAGCCAATTCTCGCGAGTAGTTCCAACTACTCGACTTGTACCGAATCCTACTCTATCCTAGCAATGCAGTGGCTAACGAGGTTTGCAATCCTAAACCCAACCCGTGGTTTTCTTGGTCATGCAATTGGATTTCCAAACAAGACTCTAATGCACAGAATAAAGGAAACAAGTATGTGCTCAAAACAATAACAATTTGTAAAAAGGTTAATGCAAACCGGGGCTTGCCTTGCTGCTCTTGGTCGTAGGCTAGCTGTTCCTACGGAGTAACGAAGTCTAGGACTTCGGGTTCCTCCTCGACCTTAGCGACTACATGATGAGAGCAATATGTATCAATTTAAATGCATTCGTATTAACTTTGAAGTTGTGAAGTCTATAACACTTGCTAGACAGACCTAATGACTGTGAAACTTTTACTGTGGCTTGGTTACAACCTAAACAGAGACTTGGTCAAGTTTTAGTTGCAGCAAAGCTCATTTGAGCCCTCCACAAATAATTATGTCCTTGACCTTAATTGGAACTCTTAGGGTGTTCTAAGAATTTTCATGAGACAAACTATGACTTTCTGAAAACTAGATTTTCAGAGGGTTCTAATGGAGTTGGTCTCCCTTAATTTGGAAGTCTCTAACTAAAGATATGAGCTAAACAATTTCAGAGAAAATTCTGAAAATGTTTCTGAACATTTTCTATTTTCTCTGGGACAGTTTCACTAATCACACCATTAGGTGGACTAAATGAGCTCAAATGGATCTGAAATTTTTATGGTAGTTCAAGGATATTTTGGTGAACATCTCAGCAAAATTTCAGGATTTTACTCCAAAGGATTCTCCAGTTAAAATTCCTAACAGTTTAAACTTTGAGGAATTAATTCTGGAGAATTAAGGAATTTCATGAAGTGAAACTTGATTTTCTGGAAAGCAGAGAGCTGAATCCAGCAAAATTTGGTTCACTCAATTTGGAGCTTTCTAGCCAAAGTTATGAGGATTTGAAGTTTGAAGGAAATCTGAAAATCGGGGAAAAGTTTAAACTCGCGCGTGGGCCCAGGGGACACGCGTCGCACGCCTAAGCGATGGCACACCGCGGCCCACAAGGACTTTGCGCGCCAGCACTCCCGATCCTGGCCGCAGCCGGATCCCGATTCAAAATATCGGCCACTGACAGCTGGGGTCCACCCCCTTCTTCAACCTCGCGACACCCGCGCTCCGCCGCCGAGGGACCTCGCCGGAGAGCTCGCCGCTGGCTGCTGTACAGCTCCAAACTTCTTGATTCTGGCCGCCCCTGCCTACTTTTACTTGGGGAATATGATCCGAGGGTCAGCTGCTCATGACAACGGCCGGAGCATGGTCGGCGACGAGCCGCCATATCGGAACGACTTCGGCCATGTCGGCTGACTCTCCTAGTACCTCAGCTACTTGGGAAATCGGTCGGGGAGCATCAGTGGACCACAGAGAAGGTCGACATGAACTCGAGGCAGCTCGGGGAAGGCCCGAAACAGGTCCTCACCGTGCGCCCGATACCCCCCGTTCGTTCCGCCATTAGTAGACCTTGAATTACGCCGGCCACAGAGGTTCTCCGGCCCAGAGTTGTGAAGGCAACTTGTGCGTTACCGTGTCTAGCTCGTGTGGGAGTGGCCTGAGGCCCTCTAATACTTTCTAGAGCACGAATTAAGCAGAATCGTACCCGAAGGTCGTTCTGCACACAGAAAGGGGAAAAGTGGAAATTCGCCGCCGGTGAGCAACCACTCGAGCTGTGGCTCGGGGATGAGCAGCACCGGTCACCCGCGCGTCCAAGGGTGCCTTGGCTCGGGCGTGACAACGCCCTGGTTGGGCTGTCCACGAGAGCCCGAGGTGCGGCGGTTCCAAGTTCCGATTTTGATCTTTCGGCACAGCCGATATCACTCGGTTTCAATCGAATTCTAGCAACGGGGAGGATGGAGGAAGGTCTCTAGTACCTTGCTGGGACTCTGGAGTGGAAGGAAGGAGCTGCGATCGGCGTTCTCCGATCAAGTCCGAGCTGCGGAAGTTTTTGGCCGGCGCTGAGTTCTTGCGCTGAAGAACGGTGGTGCCTCGGCCGAGGAGGGGGCAGGCGCCTTAAGAAGGCTCTGCACCGCCTCATGCCCGGGCGTGGGCAAGCAGCTGGTGGCGCGGTGGCTGGCCTCGGTGGCGATCACCGCTGCGGCTCGGCGACCCGAGTGAAAAGTCTCTGTCGGTTTGAGCTGAGCAGTGGCTGACATGTGGGTCCCACCTCCAGTTTTAACCTCTGAAATTTACTCCTAATCACTGTTGTAAACAGTGAACCCCATACTACCATTGGCAATTCAAATTATTCACCCATGAGCCATTTGAATTGATCAAAGTTCAAATGAGGTTTGGTTTGAATGAATTTCAGCACAAGTTCAGTTTGAAATTCAAATAAAGTTTGAATTTCTCCCACTTAGCTCATGTCAAGATCAACTCCAAATGGAGTGAAAATTGGTGTGTGAGCTCACAAAAATGTGCTGAGTAAGAATATGCCCTTCACTTTTAAATTCATGGGATAAAAACAGTTTGAATTTGAATATGGTTTCAAACTGCCCTCTTCTTATCTATACCCAAAATGACCTCAAAAAGGTTTTGAATTTGGGTGAAACTTGGCATGGACATCCTTAACAAAGTGTAGGAGTTTTCATATGTCCAGCCCATCTATATCACATGTGGGAAATACCACTTTCGCAATGTGTGAGTTTGTTCTCTAATGAGCATGTTGATAATTGTTACTTGCTCTTCATTTGTGTTCATCATTCTTCCTAAAATGAGGTGTGTGGTGAGGTGATGAACACTGCAAATGTTTGTCAAAAACTGAGGCCCTTACAGGTGTATGGTCAAGAGATCACAAAATAGCCTTTACAAAGGTGTTACTAGATGTATGGACTCACTAAGGTTTCACCGGCAGGCTAGAATCTCCAATTCTCCCACCCACGGGCCCCCTCTTGTGCCATGCAGTTCCCAGGGCAGTCCTCACTCGACTCCCATTCCCCACGTCTTCCACAGTCCATAACATCCTAGCAACTTACCTAATTACTCAGCTAAGCCGCATCCATATTTGGCCTTGTGGTGGCACTGTTATCCTGGCATGTGCATGCATGAACCGGTCCTTAGATCTACGGCAAGTAAAACCACCATCTCATGCTACCTCATTCACAAACCCAGGCTTGCCTAAACCTTCCCTCCGATCCATGTTCATTAACCTCATCAATTACTGATTATCAGTACGAGTGCAGTTAGCTAGACACATCTATCTCGCTTCCCAATCCCATAAACTCAGCGAAGCATAAAGCAAAAACCATACCCGACTCATAAACTTCCCTGGCGACAAGGATGGTTTATTCAAAACTAGTAAACTCCTATAAAAAGGGTTTCCCATCATGTTTTGACTCAGCACACACACCTTTTCGCAAAACCAAACAGTTTTACCCAAAACATAGGATCAACATGGTCAAGGAGCACTTGCCTTGTTCTTGCGGTTCCGGTTGTTCTTGATTCTCAAAGCCTTGTTGCTGCAGCTCGTCGTAGACAGCTTCCTGAGTTTGTCGTTCTTTGTAGGATTCACGTGCATGCAAATTCACAGCAATCAATATCATGCACAAACCCTAAACTAGGTGCGATGATGCACATGCATGCTATCCTATGATTAGTTTTATTAGATCGATCTGTACTTATTCTTGCATGGCTTGCATGGTCAGAGGTGTTCGTGATGATCTGGTCTTTAGATCAAACTGATCATCAAGTGATCTGTCCACGAAAAGGCTTCTGTTCGAAAGGAATTGAAGAACAGATGCAAGAGATGAACACCATGATGTCGTAAGGTGGTATCGAAGTCCTACCTCCTGCTCTTCTTGACTTTGAGGTCCTCCTCAGACCACTCGGTTCTTCTCCGATGATCTCCCTTGTTGTGCTTCAGCGATGTTTTGCTCGGCGAGTTAGGGCTAGGGCTCTAAGTCGTCGGTTTAGGAGTTGAAAGAGAAGTTTGTAGTTTCGGCCAGAGGTTTTGGGTTCTATTTATAATCGGGAAGAGAAGAGTCCTAATCTGATTGGACCCCGAATAAGAGTCTTATTCAGATCCTTGTTAGATCCTGACGTCTTATCTTCGGTAACCATTGTATATTTTAGATTGGTTTCTATTGCGTACCGGTGTCCTTACGCGTAACAGCTGCTTCAAAACTCGTTACCTCCGTGATGATGAGCTCCGGAAGCTCCACGTGTCCTCCGGGCCTGGTATCTCCTCATCCGCAGAGACGAGCTCCGGTTGTGCTGCGTGTCAATCGATCAAGACCTCCCTCTTCTTCGGAGACGAGCTCCGCGCACGCCACGTGTGGGTGCCGATCTTTCTGCTCTCCTTTCCTCAGGGACATGCCCCGAGGTCGACACGTGTTTAGCTGCGACGGTCCTTCCGGTGATAAGCTCCGGTGGCGACACGTATTCGATAGATCCGGACTTCTCTGAGATGAGCTCCGGGATTGACACGTATCCCCCACGAATGGTCCTCTGATTTCCGTGAGGACTAGCTCCGAGGATGACACGTGTCCTATAAAAAATGCCTTTGCTTCTTCCGCAGCGACTAGCTCTGCGGTAGCACGTGTCCCACGGGGTCAGACCTCTTTCCAATTGCGGAGGTGACCCCCGAGCCTGCCACGTAGCTAGTTTAGCGGCGGACCTCTCCCAATTTCTCGGGGATGAGCTCCGAACACGCCACGTGGTCTGCTGGCCGTGGAAATTGCCTTCGGTGCTCTCGGAGAGCTTTATTGGCTATCCTTTTGGTACTTGTCTCTGTTTCTACTCTTCTTAAAATGTTTTTCTTCTTCATAAAATATGAACATATGCTGACATCCGAGGTGAGGGTGTCACATCCCGGGTGTGAGCTCGATCTTGAACTCAACATCCCGCTCAGGTGGCATGCACGGAAGATCATCCGGGAACACGTCGGGATACTCCCGGACTACGGGGATGTCCTCTAACTTGAGAGCTTCAGTATTGTTGATTTCTGAAACCTCCCGGACTGGATTATCTAATAGGAGGGACTGCGGACGGTGTAATGGGGAGTTGAGGTGAACCATCCGTGATAGTGTTTCCAGGACAGCGCCATGGTAGCTTAGCCATGACATTCCCAAGATTGCATCAATCTTCTGCCCCCCTAGGATAATCATAGTGGTGGGATATATCTTCCCACCTAAGCACAGTGGTGCTTTTGGAACCATCATCGTTGCTGAAATCTTTCCTCCCGGTGAGCAGATCATATACGAACACTCGGTTGGAAAGGCTTCCAGCTGATGCTTAACCACATACGATGCACTTATAAAGTTGTGGGTTGCACCAGAATCAAAAAGTATGACGATGGCTTGATGGTTGAGATTAAACGTACCCGCCAGCATGTTGTCTCCCTCTGGGGCGTCCTCATTGTCGAGGTTGCGGACGCCTCCAGTCCGCTGACCAACCTTCTTTACCGGAGGTCGGCCTCGAGCACCGCCCTGGAACTGGGCTTGCCCGCTGCTCTGCTGCCCCTGGGGACAGTCCTTCGCGAAGTGGCCCGCCTGGCCACACGTGAAGCAGGTGAAACGGGGCAGTCCCCGGCTGATCGGCGGACGGAATCCCGGGGCGCGTTGTGGCGGTGGAAACGCCCGGGGTGCCGTCTGCTGCTGCTGCTGCTGTCTTGGTGGTGGCATCGGCGGACGGTACGGAGGTGCCTGGAAAGGACGTCCCCCGAACCGTTGAGGTCGCGCCAGCAGATGCCACTGCTGCCCGGATGGTGTCCTATACACCATACGGTACTTCTGGGGAGCGCCACTCCCACCGCTGCTAGGTGGAGCGCTGCGCTTCCTCTGCTCAGCTGCCAATTCCTGCTGAGCATCCTCTTGCATGATCGCGGCATTGACTAAGTCATTGAATGTGCCGCGATTCCACTGAACGAGATGGGTCTTCATTTCGGGGTGTAACCCCCGATAGAAGTGCTCTCGCTTCTTCTCCTCAGTGGAGATATAGTCTGACGCATACTGCGCCAGATGGTTGAAGGCACGGGAGTAGTCGTGGGCACTCCTCCCGCCCTGCTTCAGCTCCAAGAATTCTTGGAACTTCCTCCTCATTATTCCGGGAGGAATGTGATAGGCGCGGAACGGCTCCCGGAACTCTTGCCATTCCACGGCATGGCTAGCCGGACGTGAGGTGACATAATTCGCCCACCACGCACCAGTGGCACCGTGGAGCTGCTGTGCTGCGAACAGGGTCTTCTGCCGCTCCGTACATTTTAGCAGCCCAAACTTGGACTCGATGGTCCGCAGCCAGTTGTCAGCCTCCAGTGATTCTTCAGCTTCGGTGAACACTGGAGGGTGCGTACTCATGAAATCCGAGTACGACACTTCACGGGGCTCACGAGGCCCTCTATCTTGACGCCCCCCCCCCCCCCGCCTGGGACGTATTCTGCACGATCGTGCGGAGAAGGTCGGTTTGCTCCTCACAACCTCCCACCAGTGCCGCTATCACATCCGCGAGAGTAAGCGGAGGCGGCGGTGGTGGCTGCTGCTGCGGGGTGCTGTCGTAGGCCGGTGGCTGGGAGTCATCACCTCCCTGTTGGCTAGAGCCACCAACCTCGTGTGTGGTCCTAGTACGAACCATCTGCAACCACACGATAATAATCATCAGTCCCGCAGCATTTTTGCATGCAGTCCAATAAAAATGGGCGTAAAAACATTATGACAACAAAAACATGCGATATATCTCGTAAGTAGATGATGTAATAACTTTGCACAAGCTACACCATTACCAGACCAAACACAAGTTAGTTTAATCCAACTTGATGAACCTCCACTTTGGAAGCTCACCATAACTAGGTTTGGTCTCTACGAGACATTACTATCGCGTTGTCATCACGTATACCACCCTTAGGGTACAACACCCTCTCCAATGAGTTCAACTATCATTCTTCTGTCAGAATGACCAGTTTCTACCTATTCCAAGTTTTGATCTGGTTCTGGGTAGTTTCACGACTCAAGTTGAATACCAAAGTTAAAGTCAACTTCAGTATCTTTCCAACGAGTATTCATTTGCCCCCAGATCAGCTTTGGTTAAAAAGGTTATGCTAATTCAAAGTTAGCAGAATTTCTGGAAGAATTTTAACAGCACCTCCCTTGGAAAGTTGCTGTTTTCAATTCGAGTTTCCACTGAAATCTGTGCTGAAACTTCAGAAACTTTGAATTGCAAAGATATCACACACCTTCTACTCTTTCTAAGGAGGTATCATATGAAATTTTTGGGTTTTGCTACTGGGAGTTATCATTGAAAAACAAAACAGTTCAGAGAATGTTCTACTCTGTCCTGGTTCTGGACAGTTCACATTCCTCTGAGATTTTAGCCATCTTAAGTTGAGTTTCAGCTCTGGAAGTCTACAACAAAGTTGTAGAGTACTTAAATACCTTTCCAGAGCTATATAGCACACCTCTCTGGGCTAAAAGACCGGTGAGTTATGCCCTGTTGAAGGTCAGCAAACGTGCTGCCCAAAACAGAGCACTCTGTTTTTCATCCCTTTAGCTATCCTGGTCCACTATCCCATTCTCATACCCAACCAGGGTCTTAATTGTTGAACCTAATGATTTTAGTTCCTTGTTCTCAATATTTTCATGCATATGCCTACAATATCTCGGTACTACGTTCCTCACAAAAGAAAATTCTAACCGGATCATACCGGTATATAGGTCTCAAGTGTGGCACTAGACGATCTCTCGCACACGTTTTCTACACGGATACATACGTGGTTAGTACCTGCAGAAGACCACACAATGATGGTGCACTCAAAGGTTGTTCATTTCAGGCAGTTCCATATTTAAAAGTAAATACAAACGCCCGTATCATTGCCATACGGCCGTCCTTGAGCTAGGTCACGTCTCAAGGTACGTGATCGTGTTTCAACACCACACGACGGGGAACCCGAGTATGTCATGAACGGGTCGTCACGGTTGGTAATGTTATCAACCCAACAGATACCACCTACCGCCCTGCAGGGAACACCGATGGCAAGCGCTGCGTATGTCCTCCTGGGCTATTTCCAAACGAACACACTCTCGCGTTACTGACCACGCGATGGGGTCTCCACTTACTTGCCTATTGCACGCTAGGGATCAGCGTTTCATATGAACTCAGGAACATGATGTGACGCCCTCAATTCTGTGGAAAAACCACGGAACCGAGAACTAATGCATATGTGTGCCCAGGATGTTCATCACACATACACATACGTTCCACAAACTGAATTCAGATTATATATTACCACGAATAACAGAGTTTATTACAATTCCCATGAGTCTTGGACTCATGCTCACAGCGGAAGTCTTTGTTCTATGCAGCGGAAATCTTATTTAAATGCAGAAGCAAAAACTAATGCGGAAGCAAAACTAAGCAGAAGTGGCTCCATCTTTAATCCTTCCACAGGCAAGGTTGAGAACAGATCACACGCCATAATGCTCTACTCGGTCTTCATAGTAGTCTTCTCTTTCTGTTGATGAAGAAATAATAATGCAAGTTTGAGCACAATGATGTACTCAGCAAGTGCGGGAATAACACATGATATGCAGCTTATAAACAAGGTAGGTATAAAAGGGCTTATTTGCAGAAAAGCAATCTTGTAAAACCATGATAAAACGGCAACTTTACTTTAGATGAATGTAATCCCAGCATATATTGAATTACCAACATACCTTCATCACTCCCCGTGTTCCATCCGAACATTAACCAATCTTTTATTCATACTCACGAATACCTCCTCGTATTCGCTACCATCTCATCTCATATAACAACCTCGTCTCGCACCGAGACCAATCTCATTTCATGACCCACCAGTCATGCAACCCTTTCATCATCCAGGCTTAACAATAACAAACCAACCCATAACCAAACTCATAATCATATCCAAGAACCTTCCCAATAACCATTCCAATAACCATCCCATCTAATCATGGCAGTTTAGCCAGGTGCTCGTGACCGTAAGCTCGGCTATCATGATAGTTTTAATAACTCTGCAGAGTTTGCACCTCTTTACCCACAAGTTTGTGATTTCGTCACCCGTCGGCGACTGCAGAACCTCCATTATACCAGTACACAACCGTCGGTGTATGGTCAAGAGATCACAAAATAGCCTTTACAAAGGGGTTACTAGATGTATGGACTCACTAAGGTTTCACCGGCAGGCTAGAATCTCCAATTCTCCCACCCACGGGCCCCCTCTTGTGCCATGCAGTTCCCAGGGCAGTCCTCACTCGACTCCCATTCCCCGCGCCTTCCACAGTCCATAACACCCTAGCAACTTACCTAATTACTCAGCTAAGCCGCACCCATACATGGCCTTGTGGTGGCACTGTTATCCTGGCATGTGTATGCATGAACCGGTCCTTAGATCTACGGCAAGCAAAACCACCCTTCTCATACTACCTCATTCACAAACCCAGGCTTGCCTAGATCTCCCTCCGATCCATGTTCATTAACCTCATCAATTACTTATTATCAGTACGAGTGCAGTTAGGTAGATACATCTATCTCGCTTCCCAATCCCATAAACTCAGCGAGGCAATAAGCAAAAACCATACCCGACTCATAAACTTCCCAGGCGACAAGGATGGTTTAATCAAAACTAGTAAACTCCTATAAAAAGGGTTTCCCATCATGTTTGACTCAGCACACACACCTTTTCGCAAAATAAAACAGTTTTACCCAAAACATAGGATCATTATGGTCAAGGAGCACTTGCCTTGTTCTTGCGGTTCCGGTTGTCCTTGATTCTCAAAACCTTGTTGCTGCAGCTCGTTGTACACAGCTTCCTGAGTTTGTCCTGCTTTGTAGGATTCACGTGCATACAATATTCACAGCAATCAATATCATGCACAAAACCCTAAACTAGATGCGATGATGCACATGCATGCTATCCTATGATTAGTTTCATTAGATTGATCTGTACGTATTCTTGCATGGTTTGCATGGTCAGAGGTGTTCAGATCAAAGATGAACGTGGCGATGATCTTGTCTTTAGATCAAACTGATCATCGAGTGTTCTGCCCACGAAAACGCTTCTGTTCGAAATGAATCGAAGAACAGATGCAAAGAGATGAACAACATGATGTCGTAAGGTGGTATAGAAGTCCTACCTCACGTTCTTCTTGTATTCGGGGTCCTCCTCAGACCGCTTGGTTCTCCTCCGATGATCTCCCTTGTTGTGCTTTCGGCGATGTTTTGCTCGGCGAGATAGGGCTAGGGCTCTAAGTCGTCGGCTCAGGAGTTTGAACGAGGAGTTTGTGGTTTCGGCCGGAGGTTCCGGGTTCTATTTATAATCGGGAAGAGAAGAGTCCTAATCTGATTGGATTCCGAATAAGAGTCTTATTCAGATCTTTGTTAGATCCTGACGTCTTATCTTCGGTAACATCGTGGATTTTAGATCGGTTTCCGTTGCGCACCGGTATCTTTACACGTAAGAACCGCTTCAGACTCGTTACCTCCGCGGTAATGAGCTCCGGAAGCTCCACGTGTCCTTCCGGGCCTGGTATCTCTTCTCCCGCAGAGACGAGCTCCGGTTGTGCCACGTGTTACGAGCGAGACCTCCTTCTTCTTCGGAGACGAGCTCCGCGCACGCCACGTGTTTTTGCGACGGACCTTCCGGTGATAAGCTCCGATGGTGACACGTGTTCGATAGACCCGGACTTCTCTCTGAGATGAGCTCCGAGATTGACACGTGTCCTAAAAAAATACCTTTGCTTCTTCCGCAGAGGCCAGCTCCGCGGCAGCACGTGCCCCACAGGGTCGGACCTCTTTCCAATTGCGGAGGTGACCCCCGAGTCTGCCACGTAGCCTAGTTTAGCGTCGGACCTCTCCCAATCTCTCGGGAATGAGCTCCGAACGCGCCACGTGGTCGGCTGGCCGTGGAAGTTGCGTTTCGGTGTTCTCGGAGAGCTTTATTGGCCATCCCTTTGATACTTGTCTCTGTTCCTTCTTTTCTTAAAATGTTTTTCTTCTTCATAAAACATGAACAAATGCTGACACCCGAGATGAGGCTGTCACAAATCTACCCCCCTTAAATTGAATCTCGTCCTCGAGATTCGTTAGTAGAAAATAGATGGGGAAATTCTGCCTTGATATCCTCTTCTCGCTCCCATGTGGCTTCAGCTTCAGTGTGATGGCTCCATTGTACCTTGCACCATCGAATCACCTTGTTTCGGGTGACCCTTTCCTTCACGTCCAAGATTCGGACAGGGTGTTCTGCGTAAGTCAGGTCCTCTTGAAGGTTAAGTTCTCCCATTGACACTTGTTCCTCTGGTATTCTCAAGCACTTCTTGAGCTGGGATACATGAAACACGTCATGTACGTCGCAGAGGTGGTTTGGGAGCTCTAGTTGGTAGGCTACTTCTCTTTGCTTACCCAAAATCTTAAATGGTCCGATGTAGCGAGGCGCTAGTTTGCCTCTGACGTTAAAACGTCGTTGGCCTCGGATAGGCGATACCTTAAGGTATACGAAGTCTCCAACTTCAAAGGTCAACTTCCTACGCCTATTGTCCGCATAGCCTTTCTGTCGTGACTGAGCAGCCTTTAAGTTTTCCTGTATTGTTTGGACTTGCTTTTCAGCCTCTTGTAGTACTTCGGGTCCAAACACCTGGTTCTCTCCAGTCTCGTTCCAGAACAGCGGCGTTCTACACCGTCTACCATATAAGGCTTCGAAAGGCGTCATCTTCAAGCTAGCTTGATAGCTGTTGTTATAGGAGAACTCGGCATACGGTAAACTCCTATCCCAACTACGCCCACGTTTCAAGGCGCAAGCTCTCAACATGTCTTCCAAAATTTGGTTCGTCCTTTCGGTTTGTCCATCTGTTTGTGGGTGGTAGGCAGAGCTAAAATCCAGTCGTGTACCCATGGCTTTCTGCAGCTTCCTCCAGAATCTAGAGGTAAACTGAGAACCTCGATCTGAGATTATCCTCTTTGGAACTCCATGACGGCACACGATCTGCTCCATGTACAATTCTGCCAGCTGTGTAACGTTGTAACTTGTCTTTACCGGAAGAAAATGGGCGGTCTTCGTCAACCAGTCCACAATGACCCAGATGGAGTCGTATCCTGACTGAGTTCGTGGCAATCCGACAATGAAGTCCATACTGATGTCCTCCCATTTCCATTCAGGTATTTTCAAGGGTTGCAACAATCCAGCGGGTTTTTGATGTTCGGCTTTCACCCGTTGGCATGTGTCACATAGGGCAACGTATTCGGCTATATCCCTCTTCATACCATCCCACCAATAGCAAGGTTTCAAATCCTTGTACATTTTGGTGCTCCCTGGGTGTATGGAATAGGGTGAATCATGTGCCTCCTTCAATATTACGTCGCGAAGGTGTTTTATGTTTGGCACACAAATCCTTTTTCCTAGCCAAAGCGTACCCTTTTTATCCTCCTTGAAATCCTTTTCTATCCCTTGTCGGATTCTTTCTTTGATCTCCTTAATCCCCTCGTCCATTGCTTGTCCCTTTCTTATTTCTTGCTCCAATGAGGAGTGGATTTCCATTATTTCCATGTTATTCAAAAATCCGAGGTGTAACTGTTCGAACTCTTTACATAGTTCGGGTGGTAGCTCCCGAACCGTGAGTTGGTGGCATGCTCCCTTTCTGCTCAATGCGTCAGCGACCACATTGGCCTTCCCGGGGTGGTAATTGATTCCTACATCATAATCCTTGATGAGTTCTAACCATCAACGTTGCCTCAAATTCATGTCTGTTTGTGTGAATATGTACTTGAGGCTTTTATGATCCGTATAGATCTCACATCGATGACCAAGGATATAATGTCTCCAAATCTTCAATGCATGCACCACTGCTGCTAACTCCAAATCATGAGTAGGATAGTTAAGCTCATGCTTCTTTAATTGTCATGAGGCATAGACCACCACTTGCCCTTCCTGCATGAGCACACATCCGAGCCCTTGTCTGGATGCGTCACAATATATGTCGAAGCTCTTGCTTACGTCTGGCAATACCAGAACTGGTGCTGTGGTTAGCCTTTTCTTGAGTTCCTCAAAACTTTCTTGGTAGGCTTGTGTCCATTGAAAGACTTTTCCCTTCATTAGCAACTCCGTCATAGGTTTTTCTATCTTAGAGAAGTCTTTAATGAAGCGCCGATAGTATCCTGCCATCCCAAGGAAACTCCGAATATCCTTCACGCTCCTCGGTTGGTCCCACTTCAAAATATCTCTCACCTTTCCAGGATCAACCGATACCCCTTCCTTGGAGATGATGTGGCCTAGGAAGGATATTTTCCTTAGCCAAAATTGACACTTGTTGAGCTTGGCATACAACTGATGCTCGCGCAACTTCTGCAAGGTCAATTTCAGATGTTCTTCATGCTCCTCCTTACTTTTTGAATACACCATAATGTCATCGATGAAAACTACGACGAACTTGTCCAAGTACTCCATGAAAACCTTATTCATAAGGTACATGAAGTATGTGGGTGCATTCGTCAATCCAAAAGACATAACGGTATATTCATATGAACCATACCGCGTCCGAAAGGTTGTCTTAGGTATATCGGAGGGCTTAATCTTCAGCTGGAAATATCCCGACCGAAGATCAATCTTGGAGAACACTTGGGCTCCTTTCATTTGATCGAACAGGTCCTCTATACGGGGCAGAGGGTATTTATTCTTGATTGTTACCTCGTTGAGAGACCTGTAGTCCACACACATTCTTTGGGTTCCGTCCTTCTTGTCTACGAAGAGTACCGGGGCTCCCCATGGTGACGAACTTGGACGGATAAAACCCTTCTCCAACTGTTCTTGAATTTGCTTCTTGAGTTCAACTAACTCGTTGACGGGCATCCTATATGGTCTCTTAGCTATGGGTGCAGTTCCAGGTACCAAATCTATGGCAAACTCAATGTCCCGGTCAGGTGGCATACCTGGAAGTTCTTCCGGGAACACATCCGAAAATTCCTGAACCACTGGAATTTTGTCCAATGCTACTCCTTCAACATGGTTCAGGTCCGCCCGTTTGGTTGCTTGCGGGGCTGGCTCGAACTCGACGCGGATACCGTGTTCGTTTGTCAATTGCACGCTTCTCTCAGCGCATTGGATTACTCCATTGTGCTTGCTTAACCAGTCCATTCCGAGTATGATGTCAATTCCGTGGGAGTCCAAAACAATAAGGTTGGCAAGGAAGTCTACCCCCCTTATTTTAAGGCTTACTTTAGGACATACTATATATTAGTCCTCATTTCTCCTCCGGGAGAATTAACTAACATAGCACATTCTAAGTGAGATACGGGTAGATGATGCTTGGCAACATATTTGGATGATATGAAGGAATGCGATGCTCCGGAATCAAATAAAATGGTGGCTGGGTTGGAGTTGGCAAGGAACATACCAATTGCGACATCCTCAGCCTGTTGTGCTTCCTCAGCAGTGACATGGTTAACATGGCCACGAGCATAGTTCTGCGGTCCACGGTTCCCTTGGTGGTCCCCTCCGTTTGGTTGCTGGTTCTGCTTGGGCACGTTACCTTGCTGTCCAGGGCCTCTCTTCGGGCACTGGTTAGCGAAGTGGCCTGCTTCCCCGCATGCAAAGCATGCCCTGTTGCCTACGGCAGCAGGTACGTTGGGGCGGGGGTTTTGAACAGGAGCGCCATTGTTAGGCCGGGGCGCAGGAGGCATGGGCACACGAGGTGCCGGTGCAACGAGCCATTGCTGTGGTGGCTGACCAGGGCGGTACGTAGGAGCGGTCGATCCATACTGCGGTGCAGGGGGCATGTATCTAGGTCGTACGTTGCTCCCTTGGGGCTGGTATGGGATCTTCCTTTTGCACTCGCGCTCGATCTCTCGGATCTTGTTTTCCACCACAATAGCCTTATCAACCAGCTTCTGGAAGCTTACGTAGTCATTGTTGAGGAGCTGAACTTGGATCTCATTGTTCAACCCTCTCATGAACAGGTACTGCTTCCTCTGATCTGAGTTGACATCTTCGGGGGCATACCGGGACAGTTGTATGAACTTGTTGAGGTATTCGTTCACACTCTTCTGCCCTTGGCGGAGACCTTCAAACTCCTGCCTCTTGAGCATCATTACGCCAACAGGGATGTAGTGGGAGCGGAAACATTCCTTGAACTCAGTCCAAGTGATTGTCTCCGGGTTGGCATGGGCGTTGCTCAAGGCATCCCACCAGTCAGCAGCTGCTCCCATCAGTTGGTGCGACGCAAAGAGAACCTTCTCTCGGTCGTTGCACTGTACAATGGCAAGCTTCTTCTCCATGGATTTCAACCAATCATCGGCCTCCATTGGATCGCTTGCTTGAGCAAAGGTGGGTGGTCGAGTCCTCATGAACTCTCCCAACTTGTTATGAGTCGGCGGTGGTGGTGGCGGTGGTGCCGGAACGGGGTGTTGGTTGGCCTGCAACTGACCCAAGGTTTGGATCACGGTTTTTTCGCCAGCTCCAGGGTTAGCAGGAACTTCTTCGTGGTCATCTTCCTGGACGTTCCTTCGGCTGGCGTTTCCTCTCACCATCTGTGAGAGAGAACGAAATAGAATAGAAGGTTAGAAGTTTAGATAGGTCCTTTCAACTATATGCATCAAGGGGAGTTTGGACTATATATATTAGTCCTTATGAGGATGTGATCAAGTGCCGAAGCATTTCACTCCTCTTTCTTCTTACGTGTGGATATGGGCAACGTTGTTGAGACGCCCCACAACTCACACTAAGCACGTATTCACAAATAATCATCACAAGGGCCCACTCAACTCCTATTCAAGGATGGTTTCCTATGTCAAGGTGGTTTCAAGGCCAATCTAAGCTATTCATCCTAGGATGCTTCCTTTGGTCCGCGTAGCTTCTATTTAGGGGTATAACTTGCTGTTAACCCGTGATTCTAATGTCAACCCAAGGTTTCTATCTAGGCGTGTAACCTACTGTCAACCCGTGGCTCTGATACCAATCTGTGACGCCCTCAATTCTGTGGAAAAACCACGGAACCGAGAACTAATGCATATGTGTGCCCAGGATGTTCATCACACATACACATACGTTCCACAAACTGAATTCAGATTATATATTACCACGAATAACAGAGTTTATTACAATTCCTCATGAGTCTTGGACTCATGCTCACAGCGGAAGTCTTTGTTCTATGCAGCGGAAATCTTATTTAAATGCAGAAGCAAAAACTAATGCGGAAGCAAAACTAAGCAGAAGTGGCTCCATCTTTAATCCTTCCACAGGCAAGGTTGAGAACAGATCACACGCCATAATGCTCTACTCGGTCTTCATAGTAGTCTTCTCTTGCTGTTGATGAAGAAATAATAATGCAAGTTTGAGCACAATGATGTACTCAGCAAGTGCGGGAATAACACATGATATGCAGCTTATAAACAAGGTAGGTATAAAAGGGCTTATTTGCAGAAAAGCAATCTTGTAAAACCATGATAAAACGGCAACTTTACTTTAGATGAATGTAATCCCAGCATATATTGAATTACCAACATACCTTCATCACTCCCCGTGTTCCATCTGAACATTAACCAATCTTTTATTCATACTCACGAATACCTCCTCGTATTCGCTACCATCTCATCTCATATAACAACCTCGTCTCGCACCGAGGCCAATCTCATTTCATGACCCACCAGTCATGCAACCCTTTCATCATCCAGGCTTAACAATTCCAAACCAACCCATAACCAAACCCATAATCATAACCAAGAACCTTCCCAATAACCATTCCAATAACCATCCCATCTAATCATGGCAGTTTAGCCAGGTGCTCGTGACCGTAAGCTCGGCTATCATGATAGTTTTAATAACTCTGCAGAGTTTGCACCTCTTTACCCACAAGTTTGTGATTTCGTCACCCGTCGGCGACTGCAGAACCTCCATTATACCAGTACACAACCGTCGGTGTATGGTCAAGAGATCACAAAATAGCCTTTACAAAGGGGTTACTAGATGTATGAACTCACTAAGGTTTCACCGGCAGGCTAGAATCTCCAATTCTCCCACCCACGGGCCCCCTCTTGTGCCATGCAGTTCCCAGGGCAGTCCTCACTCGACTCCCATTCCCCGCGCCTTCCACAGTCCATAACACCCTAGCAACTTACCTAATTACTCAGCTAAGCCGCACCCATACTTGGCCTTGTGGTGGCACTGTTATCCTGGCATGTGCATGCATGAACCGGTCCTTAGATCTACGGCAAGCAAAACCACCCTTCTCATACTACCTCATTCACAAACCCAGGCTTGCCTAGATCTCCCTCCGATCCATGTTCATTAACCTCATCAATTACTTATTATCAGTACGAGTGCAGTTAGCTAGATACATCTATCTCGCTTCCCAATCCCATAAACTCAGCGAGGCAATAAGCAAAAACCATACCCGACTCATAAACTTCCCGGGCGACAAGGATGGGTTAATGAAAACTAGTAAACTCCTATAAAAAGGGTTTCCCATCATGTTTGACTCAGCACACACACCTTTTCGCAAAATAAAACAGTTTTACCCAAAACATAGGATCAATATGGTCAAGGAGCACTTGCCTTGTTCTTGCGGTTCCGGTTGTCCTTGATTCTCAAAACCTTGTTGCTGCAGCTCGTTGTAGACAGCTTCCTAAGTTTGTCCTGCTTTGTAGGATTCACGTGCATACAATATTCACAGCAATCAATATCATGCACAAAACCCTAAACTAGATGCGATGATGCACATGCATGCTATCCTATGATTAGTTTCATTAGATTGATCTGTACGTATTCTTGCATGGTTTGCATGGTCAGAGGTGTTCAGATCAAAGATGAACGTGGCGATGATCTTGTCTTTAGATCAAACTGATCATCGAGTGTTCTGCCCACGAAAACGCTTCTGTTCGAAAGGAATCGAAGAACAGATGCAAAGAGATGAACAACATGATGTCGTAAGGTGGTATTGAAGTCCTACCTCACGTTCTTCTTGTCTTCGGGGTCCTCCTCAGACCGCTTGGTTCTCCTCCGATGATCTCCCTTGTTGTGCTTTCGGCGATGTTTTGCTCGGCGAGATAGGGCTAGGGCTCTAAGTCGTCGGCTCAGGAGTTTGAACGAGGAGTTTGTGGTTTCGGCTGGAGGTTTCGGGTTCTATTTATAATCGGGAAGAGAAGAGTCCTAATCTGATTGGATCCCGAATAAGAGTCTTATTCAGATCTTTGTTAGATCCTGACATCTTATCTTCGGTAACATCGTGGATTTTAGATCGGTTTCCGTTGCGCACCGGTATCTTTACACGTAAGAACCGCTTCAGACTCGTTACCTCCGCGGTAATGAGCTCCGGAAGCTCCACGTGTCCTTCCGGGCCTGGTATCTCTTCTCCCGCAGAGACGAGCTCCGGTTGTGCCACGTGTCACGAGCGAGACCTCCTTCTTCTTCGGAGACGAGCTCCGCGCACGCCACGTGTTTTTGCGATGGACCTTCCGGTGATAAGCTCCGATGGTGACACGTGTTCGATAGACCCGGACTTCTCTCTGAGATGAGCTCCGAGATTGACACGTGTCCTAAAAAAATACCTTTGCTTCTTCCGCAGAGGCCAGCTCCACGGCAGCACGTGTCCCACAGGGTCGGACCTCTTTCCAATTGCGGAGGTGACCCCCGAGTCTGCCACGTAGCCTAGTTTAGCGTCGGACCTCTCCCAATCTCTCGGGAATGAGCTCCGAACGCGCCACGTGGTCGGCTGGACGTGGAAGTTGCGTTTCGGTGTTCTCGGAGAGCTTTATTGGCCATCCCTTTGATACTTGTCTCTGTTCCTTCTTTTCTTAAAATGTTTTTCTTCTTCATAAAACATGAACATATGCTGACACCCGAGATGAGGGTGTCACACATGAAGAGTCCAAGAGTTTCATATTAACATCTCACACCAAGCTGTGAGATCAATCCCTGAACCACGTTCCTCGTCAGGGGGAGCTAACCGAAATTGAACCGCTTTTGGTGGCGTTCCTTACCATACTTACCAGAGCGTAGGTGCGTCGTTACATAATTGAAATTCAGAATTATAACACATAAGTTAGTCTTTGCCACTTTAAGTAACTATGCTAATATAGTCCTTACTTGGGCAACTACCGAATCCTCACCGTATATCTAAGTTTTCCCGTAATACAGTCCTTAAGTACTGTGCTATCCCCAATGCAGCTCTGATACCAGGCTGTGGCGGACCGGAATCCGCTCATCCAGGATCGCAGAGGGTGGTGCCGCGCGATGCGACACCCGACAGCACATGTCATAAGAACACGTTATATTACATGGGAAAACAAACTGAATGTACAAAGTAGTACATTTCTCAGTTACAAACTATGGTCTTTATTACACAGCGGAAGTTTCTTTTGTACAACTCACGCCCGCCTATCTAGCAAAAGTCGGTTGCCCAGCCCTAGGGCAACCCACACTAGCTGCACGTCTCAGCTCAGCGCGGCGTGTACGGCTCCCACTCAGCCGTGGTCCCCGACGGAGGGTAACCCTCGCCGGTGGACTCGTACTCCGAGTCCGTGGGTGGCTCCTCACCTGAAAAACACTTAAGCAGCAACCGTGAGCACAAGGGCTGAGCAAGGCTTAACCGACTTACCTAAGCATGAAACTCTACATGAGGTGTACCATGACATAGGATAGCAATGTTGCAACAAATAGACACGCCTACAAGTTCATCCTTAGTTCATCTTTTAGCAACAAGTTAACGGTTCATAAAGCTGAAATTTAGTGAGCAATATTTGGCGGCACACATGTAACAATACAATTATATTATAACAGCAATATTGAATCATAACATTTCATTCATTAAGCTACGTTACGACGCAGTGAACAAGCGGTACTCATCACCGCGAGGGACGGTGAATCGACTCGTTATACACCTGCAGGGAAAACCCAAAGAGCACGTCACGTACGCCCATCCGTGGAGCTGCACAGCACGCTCACTCGATGTCGTACGGGACAACCTTTCACCCAACAGCCCAAACGTCGAACCGGTCGCACCGAAACGAGCAGGAGGTTCCCCACACGGAGCATCTCTCTATGCCCGTTGGCAGATTTCCACCTTGCTGCCCTCAGCCTACACCTATAAATTGGTGCGTTATGCCTCGACGCCCGGAGGTTTAGGCTACATCGGTTTACCGGGGCCCATATATCCGATATGCCTTCGGTACGTTCAATACTTTTTCAGCAGGGCCGCACACGGATCGGTCCTCAATCGACACGGGCAAGGCTGCGCACACAAGACTCACTCTTGCTGCGCCCTAGCCCCTGCTAGTCTCATTTTCATTACTAAAGTGATCTCACGACACTCAACCGAACCCGTGTGTCCCAAGCCTATCTCGCGAGTAGATTCCAACTACTCGACTTGTACCGAAGCCCTATGAATTATGAAGCATAGCCTGTCTACTCGAGGTCTTAGACACTACCCTCACTCTTAGGGACAAATTCTGGTTATGCAAGTGGGGTTCCATCCATCCTATACCTAATTCACAAACATACTTCATATGACGCATGTAAACAAAGTAAAACTTATGAAAGGGTTAATGCAAACCGGGGCTTGCCTTGTTGCTGCTGGTCAGTAGTTAGTTCTTTGTCCAGAAGAAGGAAATCCAGCACTTCCGGGGTCTCTTCTTCAATGGCTACACGTTGAATACTGTCGAAGTGTTCGGTCGACACTTCCCCCGGGCCTGCACTGGGCAGCCCGCGGAGGTTCTTTTTTCGGTGGGGCTAGTCCCTTGCGGAGAGCTTGCGCGGATGGACGAGTTAGTAAGAGCTTGACACGTTTTACGTGGTTCAGGCCGCCGGAGCATAAAACCCTACGTCCACGGCGAGCTATGGAGCTCGCTGTGTTGCTTGCTGCTCAGAACCGGAGTCCTGAGCTTGGGGGTGAGTTACAGCTTGGGTGTGAATGGCTAGCGTATGAGTTGCAGAGGTGCGAACCCAGGGGTGCGGATGGCTAGAGTCTGAACCCCTGCTAACGTCGCCTACCCGAGCCTTTTATAGTCCAAGACTCGGGTGGCTTACAAGGGGGGTCGGGACCCGACAGGTGGTCCCGGGGAGATTGGCTGATATCTACCGTATCTGCAGTTATGCCGGTAGTTGTCTCTGCCGAAGGCTTCTGAGTCTTCGTCTTGTAGCTCTGCCCATGCCGCATGCTAGTCGTAGTGGATGATGACGGCGGGGGCGGCATGGGATGTCTTGTCGCTGCGTTTATTGGCTGGCAGCCTCTGACACTGCGCGCCAGTCTGTGATGCGACTGGGCGCAACGGCACCTGACAGAGGCGTGCTCCGCGTCTCCGCGTCTTGGGAAGGCGCGGGCCTTGAATACCTTGTACGGGCAAGGTATGGGGCGTCTTTACGCCCGCTGCCTATCGCTCGGGGGCAGGCAGCGCCGTTCTGCTGGCCACATGGCGGGCCCGGAGCCCTCCACAGAAGAGAGGGGGGTCCAGCCCCGCAGGACACGTGGAGCCTTCGGACCTCTCCCCGTGGAGGGGGAGGTTCGGCTTCTGTTGGCCACGCGGCGAGCTCGGAGCTCCTCTCTGAGGAGAGGGAGGTCCGGCCTCTCCGGACACGCGGCACCTTCGGACCTCTCTCCCGCAGAGGGGGAGGTCCGGCTTCTGTATGCCACGTGGTGGGCCCGGAGCTCTCCTCTGAGGAGAGGGAGGTCCGGCCCCGCTGGACGCGTGGCGCCTTCGGAGCTCTCCCTGCGGAGAAGGGCGAGATCCTTAGGCATTTTCCCCTGTGCGCGGGGGTATCCCATATCGAGGGTACCGACAGTGGCCCCCGGGCCCATCTCGGGGGAGATAGCGAGCCCGAGGTGGGACCTTCGTCTCTTCTGATCCGCGCACTTTCTTGTCTTGAGTACTCCCTGTGCTGGCAGGGTTTTGACGGCTTCCGTGTTCAGCCTCTTAGGAGAGGGTGAAGCCTGGCATCGGAGCTCGGCCCGGCTGTAGGGGCGGAGGTCCGGAAGTCATCGGAGCTCAGGCCAGCGAAGGGCGTGAGGTCCGGCATCAGCGCTCGCCTCTGAAAGGAGGGCGAGGGCTGGCCTCAGAGCTCGGTCTGGCTGTGGAGGCGGAGTCCGGAAGTCATCGGAGCTCAGGCCAGCGACGGGCGTGAGGTCCGGCGTCAGCGCTCGCCTCTGAAAGGAGGGCGAGGGATGGCCTCGGAGCTCGGCCCAGCTATGGGGGCGGAGTCCGGAAGTCATCGGGGCTCAGGCCAGCGAAGGGCGTGAGGTCCGGAGGTCATCAGAGCTCAGGCCAGCGAAGGGCGTGAGGTCCGGCATCAGTGCTCGCCTCTGAAAGGAGGGCGAGCGCTGGCCTCGGAGCTCAGCCTGGCTGTGGAGGCGGAGTCTGGAAGTCATCGGAGCTCAGGCCAGCGAAGGGCGTGAGGTCCAGTGTCAGCGCTCGCCTCTGAAAGGAGGGCGAGGGCTGGCCTCGGAGCTCGCCCAGCTATGGGGGCGGAGTCTGGAAGTCATCGGAGCTCAGGCCAGCGAAGGGCGTGAGGTCCGGCATCAGCGCTCGCCTCTGAAAGGAGGGCGAGGGTTGGCCTCGGAGCTTGGCCCAGCTGTGGGGGCGAAGGTTCGGAACTGCTCAGTGGTCCCCCCTTTCCTATCCCTTAGTCTCATCTGGCTTACTGTCCCAGGCCGGAATACGGGGCTTGGGTAATCCAGTGCACTTGGTCCCGGAGGTCTGGCCCCAGCCCCAGTCAGGGTGTAACCGCCCGGCCCCCTGGTACTCAGACGGTAGCGCCGGGAGGCAGAGTGCGCATGCTTTGGGTGCAAGACTGGGCAAAGCAAGGCTCCTGACCCCCCGTTCTAGCGTAGGTCTTTTCTCGGAGGAGACCAACTGGCGGTGCAGTACCCTTATAGGGGGAGATCCAAAAGGCCACCGGGCCTCTGGCAGGTACCCCAAGCACTACCGCCTTCGGCAGGACGGCAAATATCGACTATGCATGAGAGCCGGAAAGAGGAGCCGAGTGTACAATGGACGCACACTGTCTAGAGCGTGGGGAGGTGTTCATATAAATTAATGCGTAATTTAAATAAACACCTAAATAAGCATGGTGAACTTACTGGGTAGCGTCGGAGCGCCTGTCTTCACGCAGAGCGGGTCATGTGTGGCTTCGTCATACGCCGGACACGGGGGGACCCCCATGGCTATATCAGGGGGAAGCATGGCTTCGGCCCCGCATACCATGTGGAAGGGTAGTTCCCGTGACCCGGCCCTGGGAAGTCCGGCTGGTCCTCGACATGGAGGAGCCGGTATCCCCCGACGGCTCTGGGTGCGTGTCTGCACCAGTTGTGTGGGTCTGCTTGGCGTGGACCTGGCACGCATCGCATCCCTAACTGGTTTGACGGCGTCCAGGTGGCTCTCGGTCAGTAGGAGCCATGCCAGGTGGCTTAACCGACCAACGTGTGGGACGATGAGCGTTCCCAGCACTCGCCTCCTTGGACTACTGCAAGCTAATCGCAGCCTTCCTCCTGGGTTATGCACCGCAATAGGATGTCGTGGCGCCACGCCAGTAAAGATACCAGCGCGTAGCACTTAGCCATCCGCACCACCCGTTCAGCGGATGCACGTTCATCAGGAAGGATGTCCTTCAAGGAGTCCCGGACCTCGGTGGTCCATGCATCGGGACTACTTGAGCTTCTGGATCTTGAGCGCTGGGTTGCACGGAGTCCCCAGTGACTCTTACGATCCTTTGGCGGCATCCAGGGCCGCCGGGACTGCCTAGCTTCGAGGCACTGGTTCAGCCCCCTTCGCCCGGCTCGGCGGGCCGGGCTGTGGACCGCAGCAACGTCCTCTCGAAGACTCCTTCATGCGCAGGGGCTCCGATGGAGGCTTTCGTTGAGAGGTCATCAGCTGCGGCCGTGCAAGCGCGCGGTACATGGCGTAGGTCCAAGGCGAGGAATTCTTTCTCCAACATCCGCACGTGAAGCAGATAAGCAGCTAGCTGTGGGTCATTGCAGGGGCATTCACACTTAACTTGCTTGATAACTAGCTGGGAGTCGCCCTGCGCCAACAACTGGCGAGCGCCCAGAGACAGGACTGTCTTTAGGCCAAAGATGAGTGCTTCATACTCTGCCAAGTTGTTGGTTGCCTTGGAATTGAGACGCACCATGTACCCAGACTGCTCCCCCGATGGCATGAGAAGCAGTACGCCGGCACCGGCCCCCTGCTTTCGCGAGGAGCCGTCGAAGAAGAGCGTCCAGGGAGGCCCGGTGAAGACCGGAGCTCGGTACTTTGGTTCACCGTCTTTGCGGCCCCCTGGGTCAGCCTTCGTTGGCGTCCACTCAGCCACGAAGTCAGCCAGTGCTTGGCTCTTGGCTGTCTGACGTGGTCGGGAGCTCAGCTTGAACTCCGCCGTCTTCGGGCTGTCTTCCAGCTTCGGAAGCTGGCAGTGAGTGCCAACTCCGCCCTCCGGCTGCTCTGGCGCACTTGTCCGCCAGGCTGAAGATCTCGGAGGCATCGCAGACCTCTCTGGTTGCAAGCCTCTCAAGCATCTTCTCGTCCCGGACACTGTCGAAGTGCCGCCACCACAGAGGCACTTTGAATATGCGGAATGGTGTTGCGTACCTGGGAGAACCGCTGGATGAAGGAGCGCAGCGACTCCCCAGGTTGTTGCTTGATGGCGTGGAGGTCAGGCTCCGTGCCGGGACGGGTGTAGGAGCTGCCGAAGTTGGCGATGAACTGCCGGCAGAGCTCTCCCCAGGAAGTTATGGAACCCTGAGGGAGGTTCATTAGCCAAGACCGGGCTGGGCCGGTCAAGGCGATGGGGAAGTAGTTTGGCCATGACGGCCTCATCCCCTCCTGCGGCAAGCACGGCGGTGGAGTAGATCTGGAGGAACCCCGCCGGGTTGACGCTGCCGTCGTACTTCTCGGGCAGGTGCGGCCGAAACTTGCGCGGCCACCTCGCGAAGTGGAGGTGGGGCTCCAGGGCCGTACATCCTGCCCCTGTTGCTGCAGGCGTTGGTGCCGCGAACGCTTGGTTTGCCGCTGGCACAGTGTACCCCGGTATGGACAAGGCTGCGCCATAGACCGGGGGTGCCGTTTGCAGGACATATGGCTGTGGCATATGCTGCGTGGCGTATGTCTGGAGCAGAGTTCGCGTGGCGAAAGTCTGCGCCTCAGGCAGGGTTGAGGCAGTCGTCATGCTGACGCCGGCCTCTTGGCTGCGACGCCTTTCTCGTCGCCGCTCGAGGAACATTCGGGCGTCTTGGCCCAGGTGGCATCGTTCCAGCTCAGTCCTCAGGTCCGTCGACGGAAGCCTGGTGGAGCTGGAATCCGCCCTCTGTCCGTCAACCGTTGGCGTGCGCGTCAGCGACACAGCCGGTTGGCCGGAGCGTCGTCCCCGCTGAAGTCAAGGGTATGCGGCGGCGACGACAAGACGGTCTACCTCGCGAATCCACTGCTGGGTCGCTGCCTGAGGCGCGTCCCCAGCAGGCGGATTGTGCAGTAGCGCTCTTGTTGCGGCTAGCGCACCCCCGCCGGGTACGCCCAGCGCTACTGAAGACCAGACGCTGGTTGGAGCCTGCATTGCCGGGGTCGGCGCTGCCAGAGCCGGTTGCTGGCTCCCAGTGCAGGTACTGGTGCCGCGAATGCTTGGTTGCGTCTGGCACAGTGTACCCCGGTATTGGCAAGGTTGCGCCATAGGCCGGGGACGCCGCTTGCAGAGCACATGATTGTGGCTTATGCTGTGCGGCGTACGCCTGGGGCAGAGCTCGCGTAGCGAAGGTCTGCCCTCCAGGCTGGGTCGAGGCCGACGTCATGTTGTCGCCAGCCTCTTGAGTGCGACGCCTTTCTCGACGTCGCTCGAGGAACACTCGGGCATCTTGGCCCAAGTGGCACCATTCCAGCTCTGTCCTTAGGTCCGTCGACGGAAGTTTGGTGGAGCTGGAACCCGTCGTCTGCCCGTCAACCGTTGGCGTGCATGTCAGCGACACAGCCGGTTGGCCGGAGCGTCGTCCCCGCCGAAGTCAATGGTTTGCGGCGGCGACGACAAGATGGTCTACCTCGCGAATCCACTGCTGGGTCGCTGCCTGAGGCGCGTCCCCAGCAGGCGGATTGTGCAGTAGCGCCCTTGCTGCTGCTAGCGCACCCCCACCGGGTACGCCCGGCGCTACTGAAGGTCTGACACTGGTTGGAGCCTGCATTGCCAGGGTCGGCGCTGCCAGAGCCGGTTGCTGGCTCCCAGCTTGCCCTGACACACTCCGTCCTGAGTGTGTCATCATGTACTCTCCCCTGGTCACGGTTTCCCGCGGACGCAGGGGGAGAGAGTTTACCGCTGAAGGAAGCATGGTCATCTTCGTCGGCGGAAACTCGTCGCGCAAGGGGAAAAGCCCCCTTCCTGGCGCGCCAAATGTCGAAGTGTTCAGTCGACACTTCCCCCGGGCCTGCACTGGGCAGCCCGCGGAGGTTCTTTTTTCGGTGGGGCTAGTCCCTTGCGGAGAGCTTGCGCGGATGGACGAGTTAGTAAGAGCTTGACACGGTGAGTTTTACGTGGTTCAGGCCGCCGGAGCGTAAAACCCTACGTCCACGGCGAGCTATGGAGCTCGCTGTATTGCTTGCTGCTCAGAACCGGAGTCCTGAGCTTGGGGTGAGTTACAGCTTGGGTGTGAATGGCTAGCGTATGAGTTGCAGAGGTGCGAACCCAGGGGTGCGGATGGCTAGAGTCCGAACCCCTGCTAACGTCACCTACCCGAGCCTTTTATAGTCCAAGACTCGGGTGGCTTACAAGGGGGGCCGTGACCCGACAGGTGGTCCCGGGGAGATTGGCTGATATCTACCATATCTGCAGTTATGCCGGTAGTTGTCTCTGCCGAAGGCTTCTGAGTCTTCGTCTTGTAGCTCTGCCCATGCCGCATGCTAGTAGTAGTGGATGATGACGGCGGGGGCGGCATGGGATGTCTTGTCGCTGCGTTTATTGGCTGGCAGCCTCTGACACTGCGCGCCAGTCTGTGATGCGACTGGGCGCAACGGCACCTGACAGAGGCGTGCTCCGCGTCTCCACGTCTTGGGAAGGCGCGGGCCTTGAATACCTTGTACGGGCAAGGTATGGGGCGTCTTTACGCCCGCTGCCTATCGCTCGGGGGCAGGCAGCGCCGTTCTGCTGGCCACGTGGCGGGCCCAGAGCCCTCCTCAGAAGAGAGGGGGGTCTGGCCCCGCAGGACACGTGGAGCCTTCGGACCTCATCCCACGGAGGGGGAGGTTCGGCTTCTGTTGGCCACGCGGCGAGCTCGGAGCTCCTCTCTGAGGAGAGGGAGGTCCGGCCTCTCCGGACACGCGGCACCTTCGGACCTCTCTCCCGCGGAGGGGGAGGTCCGGCTTCTGTATGCCACGTGGTGGGCCCGGAGCTCTCCTCTGAGGAGAGGGAGGTCCGGCCCCGCTGGACGCATGGCGCCTTCGGAGCTCTCCCTGCGGAGAAGGGCGAGATCTTTAGGCATTTTCCACTGTGCGCGGGGGTACCCCATATCGAGGGTACCGACAAATACAATACTACATGTAAATTTAAATGCAATGTGTGAACTTCAATACTTATTTGCTAATAACTCTAGTTAGCCCTCCCCTTTGGTTCTGCAATTTTTATGGTGGATTGGTAGGGTCCTAACCAGAGTGGTGACCAAGTTTTATTTGAAACAAAGTTCATCTGAACCTTGTACAATTAAAAGCCCATTTGGTCAATATTTGAGTCTCTGAATAATTCCAGGGGTTTTCATGGCTCCAACCATTACTTTCTGGAAACTAGAATTTAGGACGGTTCTAATGAAGTTGGTTTCATGTCATTTGAAGAATTCTACAGAAAGTTATGTCCTAATTAAGATTGGAGAAAATTTGAAAAATGTTTCTGTACATTTTTCTATTTTCTCTGGGCGGTTGCCTTAATCACCCAATTAGGGTAACTAAATGAACTTGGATGACTCTGAAAATTTTACTGGGATTCAGGGATTTTCCAATGAACCTTTCAGCCAAATTTCAGAATTTTTCATAAAGTAGTTCTCCAGATAAAATTCCCAACAGTTTAAGCTTTAGGGATTTAATTCTGGAAAACTATTCACTTCCATGATCTGAATTTGGTATTGCTGGAAAGTGCTCAGAGAGTTGAATCCAACAAAATTTGGTTCACCCGATTTGGAGCTCTCTAGCCAAAGTTATGAGGATTTTAAGTTTGGAAGAATTCTGAAAATCGGGGGAAAAGTTTAAACTCTCGGGGCCCGCGGTGACACGTGTCGAGCGCGGAGGTGTCTGGCACACTGGGGATACCACACGTGTCGAGCGCGGAGGTGTCCGGCACACTGGAGATACCACACGTGTCGAGCGCGGAGGTGTCCGACACACCGGAGCTCACAGGGTATTTGCGCTCCAGCACAGCCGATCCCTGGCCACACCCGATCCTGATTTAAATTCTTCAGCCGTTGACACGTGGGCCAGCCGGCTTCGTCCTCCTCCCACCGTTCTCTCGCGCCCGCGCCGCCGACCTCGCCGGAGCAGACTCGGGGCTCGCCGGCTCGCCCGTGCCGCGGCCTCGGTTGAGGTTCGACACCGTCGACCGTGGTTTCTAAACCCGCCAACACCTCAAACAAACGGCTCTACAGCATCAGTGTACCTCTAGGAAGCTCGACAAGGTGTCAAAAGGGTTCAGGGATGGTGGCAAGTCGGTCGGCACCGTGTGACCGATCGTGCCTGCCATGACCGCCCTCGATCGAGCTCGAAATTCGTCACTCCTAGACAGTTTCACGCAACGGATGCAGAAAAGAACTTGATCGCCGGCTAGTCCAGCGTCTATGTGCAAGATTCGATGACCTCCGAAGGATTATAGAGCGAGAATTTAAAGAAACCGTACCGGAAGCTTGGTTTACAGTCGCCGGAGCAAAAACTGGAAATTCTCTGCGGATTCTTCACGGTTGGCTTCCAAACATGGAGGAGAGCAGCACGGTGGTCGCGCGCTCCTGTTGCCTCTCTTGCTGGACCGTGAAAACGCCTGTGGAACGCTGCCCACGGGCGCCTGACTCTCGGCTGAGGCTAGGTCGCCGCGGTGGCGATCGTCTTTGGTCAAAGGAGGTCGGAGCTCGAGGTTTCTGGCGTTGGAGAGGTGGAGTGCGAGCTCAGGTGGCTGTCTAGCAGCTCAGGGACGAAGGAGGAGATGGTTTTGCTGGTTTTCCCGATTGATCAGAGAGCTGCGGCGAAAAATAGTGCCGCTGCTCGGGTTTTCCCGCGAGAAGATAAAGTCGGCCGACTCCTGCTCGGCTGAGGCGGTGCCGGTCGCGTGGGGGCGCGAGCCAGCCGCCCTGGGCGCCAACGCGCGGAGAGGGAAGCAGCTGGTGGCGCCGGTAGCTGCTCGGTAGCACAGCCGACAGCTGCTCGGCGGACTTTCCCACTGAGACTCTGACTTTGGGTGCAAGTTTCTCCTTCTTCCCTCTATGACATGTGGGTCCCACCCGGGGTTTTAACCTCTGAAATTTACTCCTAATCACTGTTGTAAACAGTGAGCCCCGTAATACCCCTGGTGATTCAAATTATTCACCCCTAAGCCATTTGAATTGAACAGAATTAAAATTTGGTTCGGTTTGAGTGAATTTCAGCACAAGTCCAGTTTTGAATTCAAATAAAGTTTGAATTCGTCCCACTTAGCACATGTCAAGATCAACTCCAAATGGAGTGAAAATTGGTGTGTGAGCTCACAAAAATGTGCCGAATAAGAATATGCCTCCCACTTTTAAATTCATGGGACAAAAACAGTTTGAATTTGAATGTGGTTTCAAACTGCCCTCTTTCTATCTGTACCAAAAATGACCTCAAAAAGGTTTTGAATTTGGGTGAAACTTGGCATGGACATCCTTAGCAATGTGTAGGAGTTTTCATAAGTCCAGCCCACCTATATCACATGTGGGAAATACCACTTTTGCAATATGTGAGTTTGTTCTCTAATGAGCATGTTGATGGTGGTTACATGCTCTTCATTTGTGTTCATCATCTTTCCTCATATGAGGCGTGTGGTGTGGTGATGAACACTTCAAATGTGTGAGAAAACTGAGGCCCTTACAGAAAATACCTTTCATGCATACTTGGTAGCTAAAAGGTGAAGTAATTGAATATAAGGAATGTATTTAAATTGGAAACTCATATATATAGTATGCAAGTATAAATGTGAATACAAAAGTAGGAATCATAAATACATGAATTAAAAGTGCATGTAAGCCAAAGATCAACACACATAGAGTAACCACAACACATAGAATTTGTGAATGGCTTTGTTACATGTGAATGTGTGGTTTGTATGAAGTGGAAGTGTGAACTATGTCTTATGGATTGTTGTTTTTCCTTTGCTATGTGTGATGGTATGATGTAGAACCTGCTCCAGAGCAAGTTCTTCCTTTCCAAGATCAGGACTACCCATTCCAAGAGCAGCAGGAAGGAGGCAAGTGTCCTTGACCACTTTGATCCTATGCTAGGATGTGTAGATAGAATTATTTGCATTGTCAAATGAAATATGAAACCCATGCTAGGAAGTTTCCCTAGAATTGCATTACCTTGTTTCTTTGTAGCTTGGGTTGAGATTTATTTTATCATGTCATTTATTATTATGCATATGCTTAGCCATGCTTAGAATGGGATATTTGGGATATGGGATCATCAGTTTATTTTACCATACTCTTGGATGAGATATTATGAGTTATGTAGAGGTAGGGATCAAGGCAAGTTGGATGTTTTGGCTGGTGCTGGGTGCACGAGACTTGGGTTTGTGTTTAGTACTTGCCTGGATCCTAAGGACCGGTTCATGGAGCATGTAACCTGGCTTTACCGTGCCAACCACATGCTGAGATGGGGCAGCTTGGCCAATTAATTAGGTGTATCCCCGGCGTAGTATGGGTGTGTTGGATGGTGCGGGGAGTAGGTGTCAGCTGGACTACCATATGAACCGCAAGGCTCAAGAGGGGGCCACTGCAGCGGGGTTGGAGCCTCTTGTATGCTGTTAGGGGTGAAACCTCAGTAGGCCCATGCTCGTCGGGAATCCCTTTGTAAAGGCTTCGTAGTGATCTCCTGGCTACACACCTGGGAAGTGTGAATGTGGTTCGTAGCCACTGGCATAATGGAGGTTCTTTTAGTCCATCCGGCAACGGGGGATGAAATCACTACATGTGGGTACAGTGGTACATACTCTGCAGGGTCAAAACTGTCATGACAGCCGTGCTCACGGTCAAGAGCGCTTGGACTTATTCATGATTAGAGGAGTGACGGTTTTGGAAGTTGAGAATGTTGAGCGGGGAGCTTAACATTGGAAATGATGTTATGGTTATTTGATTATGATGATGGGATGGGAGATTGGGACCATTTCACTTGTGTAGTAATGTAGGTGCTTAATAAGCTAAGGTGATAGGTATTAATTGCGTAGTGCTTTAACCATGAGTTCAACCTCCCCTTGTTCTAGCCATGCATGACATAACTTTCCCACACTTGCTGAGTACCATCGGTACTCAAGCTTGCATATTTGTTGGTTTATATTGCTGCTCAGGTCAAGATAATGAGGTGGTGTATAATGACCAAGACTTTGGACCCGAAGAAGGTTTCTAGGTTCATGGAGACCCCCGGGCAACGCCTGTGATAGAGCCCTCAAGAATAATATTCCGCTGCTAGTTTATTTACTTGTGATGAGCTTATTATTGTCCATCGAGACATTTGCTATGTAAGACTTATTTATATTCGACACCTGCCTTGTAATAAATGATGCTTCACTATTTGTTATCACATGTATGAGAAAATGATCCTGGCATACATGTGATATTCACTTGGTTGTTCTTCGGAAAAACCGGGTGTGACACGTAACCATATGGAAATTTCAAATTTTTCAACCATTAGAGTACTTCTTTCTTTTCTTTAGATCGAAGACAGAAAGAAGCACGTGGTTTAGCATCACTTTCAGAGAGCTCAAGAGTTGGACGGTTACAAAGCTCTGCCAGGTCCTTTCGAGCTTTTATATTGTCTTTTGTTTTGCCCGTCATGTCCATGCATGTGCTTATAATACATTCGGCCATATTACGCTCTTGATGCATTACATCAACGTTATGCATTAGTATCAACGACTTGACATATGGTAGCTCCCATAGTCCACATAGATGAGTCCAATTGTGATCCTCTCCGTAACCGATAAAATATCCAGGATGTCCTTTATCTCGCACCAGTTTGTCCAGCATATCAGATATTTCAGATCCGTTTAGATGTTTCGGTGGTCCTTTAGTGACAACGGTGTCTTTTTTAAAGACATTCCTCTGTTGCCTAAACATGTGATTCGGAGGCAGCCAACGCCTGTGACAATCGAAGTAGCATATCTTTCCTCCATGAGTAAGTCGAAAACAGTCCGTGTCAGAAGTACATATTGGACAAGTCAAACGACCGTGAGTGCTCCATCCAGAAAACATACCGTATGCCAGGAAATCATGAACAGACCACAAATAAGCAGCTCGAAGGTTGAATTTCTGCTTTTTGTAACAGTCGTACGCTTCGACTCCTGTCCACAACATTTTCAATTCTTCAATCAGCGGTTTCAACATCACGTTGAGATGTGGCCCAGGATGATCCGGCCCAGGTATAATGAGGCTAAGGAACATGAACTCGTACTTCATGCAAAGAGCTGGCGGTAGGTTGTACGGAATGACAAAGATAGGCCAACAGGAGTATGGTGTGGCGTTTGTACTGAACAGCGAGAATCCATCTGTCACCAACCCGATGCGAACATTTCTCGCATCACGACTGAAGTCTGGATCGAACCGGTCAAGCGTCTTTCATGCCTCACCGTCGGCCGGGTGTATCATGACTGCATTGTTCTCACGTACACCTTCCTTGTGCCATCTCATGTGTCTGGCCGTTCTTTTTGATAGAAACAACCGCTTCAACCGAGGTGTCACGGGTAAGTAACGAAGTTGCTTACGTGCGACTTCTGTCATCACATTATCACCATCGTTATTAACAACTTCGACAAACCTTGATTCACCACATTTTAAGCATTTCTTCTGTTTTGCATGCTCTTTCCAGAAAAGCATGCAATTATCTGGACACACATCAATCTTCTCATATTTCATACCAAGACCGGAAAGCAATTTCTTCGCCTGATACATATCTTTAGGTACTTTATGAGGCTGTGGAAGGATGTCGCTGATCAATTTGACGAGGTCGTTGTAGCAGTTATTAGAAAAGAAGTACTTAGACTTAATTGCCATAAGTCTAGTCATGAAAGTGAGGAGGGTCACTTCAGTGTGTTCATGCAGCGGCTCTTCTGAAGCTTTGAGAAGCTTGAAGAATGCTTCAACCTCCGTTGTAGGAGGATCCTCCGTAAACTCTGGTTGTATACCTTCAAGCATCTCATCCATCCTATCAACCCCCGTGTTATCATCATTTTCCTCTTTCACTTCTTGTACAGTTTTAGAAGTTGTCTCGCCGTGGAAGGTCCACACCTCAAAATGTGGCGTGTAACCGTTTTGACACAAGTGTATCGAGACCGTCATTTTGTCTAGAAACTTGGTATTCTGATATTTCGTACATGAACACCGCACCTTATCGTTCTTTGACAATGAAAAAGCTCGATCTACAAAAGCATCTGTCTTGGTGAACCACTCATCCGAGTGACCACCAGAACTGTTCTTACAACCGGTATACATACAACTACGGTCCTCGCCCATGTTTGAATCTGCAGTGATGTCAAGGAAATTATAGTTACTTTATAATTTATTTATGTCACGGCCCTACATCTATGAATCAAGAATGCAAAAGTGTTGCTATCCAAAAGAAGAGAAAATGAGGGGCTGAAAATAGCACTTTGCAGTGGCTGAATTGACAAGTAAAGTGCAGCAGCAAGCAATTTTTGAAAATAGCAGTTTAGAGGGGTGTTCCTATGTGTTTTAGAGTGTCCATTCTACCTAGGCTTGCATCCTACGGTTAACGTGGCTCTGATGCCAATTTCTGACACCCGGTTCCAAAAATAGAACCAAGTGAATACATATGTGTGCCCAGGATGTTCATCACACATACACATGTAATTCACAAACTGAAATTCAGAATATAACCACGTACGACTAGTGTTCAAGTACTTTATTACAATGACTCAATATCTCACTCATAAATATCCAACTTATTTAGCAGCGGAAGACTCTAAACGACAGCGGAAAATCACTAAAGACAGCAGGCTCCAGCTTCAACTCCACAGTCATATTGACGGTAGTGCGCACGCCTAGTACTCCACATGTTCCTCGAAGTACTCATCTCCTGTAGCTGATGTATATGTGGGAATGCAAGGGTGAGTACATGTTGTACTCAGAAAATGTGGGAAAAGTATGACATGTAGCTTACAACAAGGTAGAAAATAAAAATGCTCATTGCAGCAAGCAAATTTTATTTCATAAACATGGTAAAAACAGCAACTATCTCTAGATGAGTTTAATCGCAACATAACCAAGTAATTCAGCAACATTCTTTCATCATAATTCACCATTTATCATTGCTTCAACCAGCCAATAATCTTTGTCAAGTTCACCTCATACTCATAAATATTCATATCCATCTCATTTTCATATAACCGACACCAAATTCATTGTCATAACTCAAAACAGTCCCAAAACAAATTCCAATGACCATACCCAAATATCCATCCCAAGTTTAGCCTCTAATCATGGAAGTTGTCCAGGTGCTTGTGACCCGAAGCACGGCTATCATGATAGTTTTACACTCTGCAGAGGTGGCACCACTTTACCCACAAGTTCGTGATTTCGTCACCCGTCGGTGACTAGAAAGAACCTCCATTGTACCAGTACACAACCATCGGTGTATGGCCAAGAGATCACAAAATAGCCTTTACAAAGGGGATACTAGGATGTACGGACCCACTGAGGTTTCACCTGCAGGCTCGAATCTCCATTCTCCCACCCACGGGCCCCCTCTTGTGCCATGCAGTTCCCAGGGCAGTCCCTCTCGACTCCCATTCCCCGTACCATCCAACGGTCCATAACAAGCTAGCAACACACCTAATTAGTCAGCTAAGCCGCACCCATATTTGGCCTTGTGGTGGCACTGTTTTCCTGGCATGTGCTCGCATGAACCAGTCCTTAGATCTACGGCAAGTAAACCACCATATCATTCAGCAACATCCACGAACCAATCTTGCCTGGATCTCCCCGATTCCATGCTTATTAACATCATCAAGTTCTCATCATCATTATTCATTTGAGTGTAGTAGCTAACCATGTTTCAATTCAGCTTCCCGTATCCCGTAAATTAAGCGAAGTAAAAAGGAAAAACGACCATACCCGACTCATCAACTTTCCCGGCGACAAGGATGGTTAACAAAACTAGTAAACTCCTATAAAAAGGGTGTCCCATCAAGTTGACTCAAGCCTACACGTTTTCGCAAACAAAACAGTTTCAAAACATGGGATCAATATGGTCAAAGGGCACTTGCCTTGCTCCCGTGGTTCGTGTTGCTCAAGCGTCTCGAAATCTTGGTGCTGTAGTACCTTGTAGACGGCCTCTTGAGATTGTCCTTCTACTCATGACCACGCACATACAAGATTTACAGCAATCAATCATCATGCACAAACTTTACTCAAGATGCAATAGGGTAGATAAATGCAAATCCTATAGTGCAGTTTTATAGAACCAGTTTGTACGTGTTATTGCATGTTTTAATGGGATTTCATGGGGTTTTATGATGAACAGGGATGTAGGGATCAAGTGTGGACGTGGTGATGATATTGACACAAGATCTAGATCAATTCCACCGTCAAAAATCGATCAAAACATGATTTGTCCACACGCAAAAGTTTCTGCTCGAAGGGGGCAAAGAAAGCGGATGCGTCGAAACAGCGGCGATGTCGTAAGATGGGTAATGGAGACCTACCTCACTTCCTCCCTGTGGCAGGGCCTTCCTCCTAGCAACGGCAGCAGCAGGAAATTTTCCTATAGAAAATTATGGTAGGGTAGATCGTCGGGCTTCTCCTTCGGCGACGGCGAGGTGTGACGGGGCTCGTCAGCGGGTCTCGATGGTGGGGCTCGACGATGGGGCTCGACGGCGGGGCTCGATGACGGGGCTTGTCGGCGGAACTCACCGGATACCAAACTCCGGCAGGGGGGTGGCCAACTCGGTGAGTTAGGGGGGGCAGGGCCAACTCGGCGACTTTGGGGGGGGGGGTGCTGCGGCCAAGGGGGGGCAGGGGGTTGTATTTATAAAGGGAAGAAAAGAAGAGTGCTAGTCGAATTGGAACTCAACCAAAGAGTCCTAATCCAATTGGGACTCAACCAAAAGGTCCTAGGGGTTTCCCCCCCTCTAGAGCTGCGGCTACATTGGGGAAAGATTCCCCCCAATGTGGGAAAAATCCCCCCTTGGGGAATTGGGAAATTTGGGAAATTTGGGAATGGCTCAATTCAGCTATATTATTTCCATTTCTCTCCATTTCTATGTTCCTTTTTCCATTTCTATATTCCCCTCTCCATTTCTATGTCCCTTTCTCCATTTCTATATTCCCTTCTCCATTTCTATGGTTCTTTCTCCATTTCTATGGTTCTTTCTCCATTTCTAGGGTTCTTTCTCCATTTCTACTTCTTTTCAAATGCATCTCTACATGAAAATGTATGCAATGCATGGTAATGAATTTGAGGGTGTTACAGGAAGACTTCTCCCTTTGTCTGAGCGGCATCATAGCCCGCCTGGAGGCGCTAGGGGAGGAGATCGACGAGGCCGTGGCGGTGGAGAAGCTCCTTCAAAGCGTTCCAGAACGCTTCGAGCAGATCGTGGTGGTGATCTCGACCCTACTGGACATGTCGACTCTCACATTGTCAAATGTGACGGGCCGGCTGAGGACTGCTGAAAACGCCTTTGACACGTCGTGGCGCAAGATAGGAGTGCACGACGGCAAGCTGTACCTCACCAGGAGGACTGGGAGGCACGGTGGAAGGAGGCGCAAGGTGATGATGGTTCTTCGAAGAAGGGTGGCCGCAAGGGCACGTCCAAGAAGAAGAAGGGTTCCGTGAAGGACATTCCATGGGACCAGTGCAGGAAGTGCGGCAAGAAGGGCCATTGGGCCAAGGAGTGTCATTCGAAGAAGCAGCAGAAAGAGGAGACGCAGCAGCAGGCGCACGTGACAAAGGCAGAGGAGGATGGCGCCTTGTTCATGACACGGGCGATCTCAGTACAGGAGGAGCCTGTACACGAGCGTTCCATGCGTCCACTAGAGATAGTGGAGGGACGCGTCTTCGCGCATCATGGCCACGGCGACGATAACTCTGACGACGCCCTTTGGTACCTCGACACGGGCGCAACCAACCACATGACTTGTTCGCGCACCGTCTTCTCTGAGCTCGACGAGAACTTTGTCGGCACCATCAAGTTCTGCGACAACTCGGTCATGCAGATCGAGGGGAAGGGCACGGTCCTGTTCACCTGCAACACCGGTGAGCATCTGCAGCTCACTGGCGTCTACCTCATCCCCCGTCTCACCACCAACCTCATCAGCCTCCGGCAGCTGGAGAGGATGGCTACAGCATCACCATGCATGCAGGCGTGCTGCATATTCGGGACAAGCATAACCGTCTCATCACATGGGTGCGGCGTGACGAAAGCAAGCTGTACCCCATCAGGATTAATATGACGCGTCCGTTCTGTTTTACCGCATGGCGTGGTGATGTTGCATGGCGTTGGCAAGAACGATATGAACACGTCGGCTTCCAGGCGCTTCGGAAGCTGGCGAAGGAGGAGATGGTGCTCGGGCTTCTGCAAATTGATAACGTTGATCAATCGTGCGAGGCTTGCATGGCTGGGAAGCAGAGGAGCTCCAGCTTCCCCAGCAAGCTCGTTGGTGCGCGGAGGGCACGCTCGACCTTGTCCACGGCGACATCTGTGGGCCAATCACGCCGACAACTCCAGGCAGCAAGAAGATGTTGCTGCTGCTAGTAGACGACATGAGCTGCTACATGTGGCTCTTACTCCTAGCAAGCAAGGACAAGGCACCCGAATTAATTCAGCAATTACAGGCGACGGCTGAATTAGAGTCCGGGAGGATGCTGAAGCTACTCTGTACTGATCGCGGAGGGGAGTTCACCTCACAGGAGTTCGGCGAGTACTGCACTCAGCACAGCATACAGTGTCAGCTCACAACCCCGTATACGCCACGGCAAAACGGGGTTGTGGAGCGGCGCAACCAAACGGTGGTTGGAATGCTTAGAAGCATGTTGAAGGTAAAGGGTATGCCCAGGTTCTTTTGGGGTGAGGCGGTCCTGATGGCCGTCTACATCTTGAAAAGATCCCACACCAGCAGCCTCAACGGGAAGACGCCATACGAATCTTGGCACGGGGAGCGACCAGCCGTCAACTGCTTCCATACTTTTGGGTGTGTGGGGAATGTCAAAAACATGAGCCCCCACCTAAAAAAGTTGGAAGACCGGACAACGCCGATGGTTTTTCTTGGCTATGTTGCAGGAACGAAGGGCTACCGGATGTAAAATCCGGCCGATGGGTGCACACACATATCACGTGACGTGATATTCAATGAGGCGGCCAATTGGGACTGGGGTGAAGGAGCTGAAGAAGAGGACTACGACGCGTTCTACATCGACTCTATGGGATTAGCACCTGCTGGACCCGCTGTTCCAGCACCTGGCGAGGTGCTGCAGGGCCCGGAGGGGCCAAACAGCACCCCTGCAGCATGCAGGAGGGGCGCAGAAGGGTCTATCCAGACCCCAGGGGATCCTGTGCGGCAGCCCAGGGCTGCTGGTAGGCTACCAGCACCCCCCGCGACTGCCGGAGGCTCCTGCAGGGTCTGTCCAGCAAGGAGCAGAGCTGGGACAGCCCTGCACAGGGGTCAGCAGCAGCGGGAGGGTCCGGATTTGAAGATTCCAGCACCTTCGTTACCCCTTAGCAGCCTCAAGACCCATCCGCTTCACTATGCCGCCGAAGGATGTCGGCTGTAACGTCGACGCCTACCACGACGACAACGTCGCAGTTCGGTTCCGCACGATGCGCAACATGCTGGGAACCCTCACCCCTCCTGGGCGCGCGATATGCCCACCGGTCCTGGAGAAGGGGGAGCCATGTTCACCACCGTGGAGGAGCCTACGTCACTCACCGATGCTGAGGAACACCCGTACTGGAGACAGGCCATGCTCGAGAAGATGGAGTCCATAGAAGAGAACAATATGTGGCAACTAGTTTGACACGACCCCACGGTCTTGTCGAGCCAGGATCATGCTGAGGGGTGCTGCGTTGCACAGCACCGGATAACACACGTCAAAGGTACAAATCGAAAGCGAAATTTTATTACATAAACAAGTTTATGAACATGTTTACAGCAAAATATGTCCAGTCTACACTAACGGGCATAGACTACGCATCAAGTTCACGTTCAGCCCTTGAACGTGTCCTTGCTAGCACACACACACACACACTAACTCTGTGGCGTGCACAACTCCCACTCGACGGGGTTCCCCTCCTGGGGTTCCGTCTCCTCTTCAGGAGTCCCTTCCTCATAGAACCCTGCAAAAGCTTCAAACACAAGCAGTGAGCACGAAGGCTCAGCAAGTCTGACCCGTCTCACCTAAACATGGAACTTCTACATGAGGGTAATGGGTTACATGAGGTAAAAATCATTTGTAAGGACTCGCCTAATTAGTAGAACCTTACTTTCAAGTTTTAGCAGCATGTTGTGGAGAACCTTACGCTAAGGTACATGAGAGAGCCGCAATCAAACAAGAAACGCATTTCTCTCATGTACTTTGCCCAAAGTTGAAATGAACTTTAGTTAGCTCTAAACTACAACAAGTCATTAGCAATCAAGTCCATCTTTCAATCAGCAACATTTTAACATGTAACTAGCCTGTTCTTTCTACGTCACGGTACAGTGAACAAGTGGTACTCACTGACCGCGAGGGACGGCGATTATAATCGATTTACACCTGCAGGGTTACCCGAACAACCCGTCACATACGCCCGTACTCGATGTTGCCTACATCAACCATCACGGACGCCGTACGCGACTACCTTTCACCCGTTAGCCAAGTGTTGAACCAGTCCAATCGTCCCGAGCAAGAGGTCTCTGCACGCGCATCTCAGTGCCGCCAGCCGATTTACACCTCGAGCTCTCAACCTAACCTCTGAATGACCAGCTATGCCTCAACACCCAGCTACCCGAGTTACATCAGTTTCCCGGTTCCCATATAGCCGGTAGGTCTTCGGTACTGTTCTAGCTTGTTCAACAGGCCCACACACAACTCGGTCCTGAATCGACACAAATGGAGCTATAGCACACAGGCCCCAAAGTCCTGTTGCTCTTACTCTCCGCTCGGTCTTATTTTTCTTGCCATGTATATCATGTGCTATCTCTACACGAGTCGAGTGCCCCTAGCCTATGCTCGCGAGTAGTTCCAACTACTCGACTTGTACCGAATCCTACACTATCGTAGCATTGCAGTAGCTAACGGGGTTTACAATCCTAAACCCAACCCATGGTTTTCTTGGCTATGCAGTTGGGTTTCCAAACAGGACTCTAATGCAAAGAATAAAGTAATCAAAGATGTGCTCAAAACAATAAACATTTATAAAAAGGTTAATGCAAACCGGAGCTTGCCTTGCTGCTCTTGGTCGTAGGCTAGCTGCTCCTCCGGAGTTACGAAGTCTAGGACTTCGGGTTCCTCCTCGACCTTAGCGACTACATGATATAAGAGGTACATGTATTAATTTGAATGCATTTGTATTAAGTTTGCACTTGTGAAGCTTATAAGACCCACTAGACAGACTCAATGACAGTGAAACTTTTACTGTGGCTTGGTTACAACCTAAATAGAGACTTGGTCAAGTTTTAGTTGCAGCAAAGCCATTTGAGCCCTCCACAATTAATTATGTCCTTGACCTTAATTGAAGGCTTTTAGGGTGTTCTAAGGATTTTCAGGAAACAAACTATGACTTTCTGAAAACTACATTTTCAGAGGGTTCTAATGGAGTTGGTCTCACTTAATTTGAATGTTTCTAGCTAAAGATATGAGCTAAACAATTTCAGAGAAAATTCTGAAAATGTTTCTGAACATTTTATATTTTCTCTGGAACAGTTTCACTAATCACACCATTAGGTGGATCAAATGAGCTCAAATGGATCTGAAATTTCTATGGTAGTTCAGGGATATTTTGGTGAGCATCCCAGCAAAATTTCAGGATCTTCCTCCAAAGGATCCTCCAGTTAAAATCCCAAACAGTTTAAACTTTGAGGAATTAATTGTGGAGAGTTAAGGATTTTCATGAAGTGAAACTTGATTTGCTGGAAAGTACTAAGAGAGCTGAATCCAGCAAAATTTGGTTCACTCGATTTGGAGATTTCTAGCCAAAGTTATGAGGATTTGAAGTTTGGAAGAATTCTGAAAATCGGGGAAAAGTTTAAACCCTCGGGGCCCGCGGGGACACTTGTCGAGCGTGGAGGTGTTCGGCACACCGGAGATACAGCACGTGTTGAGCGCGGAGGTGTCCGGCACACCGGAGCTCACAGGGTATTTGCGCGCCAGCACAGCCGATCCCCGGCCACACCCGATCCCGATTTAAATTCTTCAGCCGGCTGACACGTGGGCCAGCCGGCTTCGTCTTCCTCCCGCCGTTCTCTCGCGCCCGCGCCGCTGACCTCGCCGTAGCCGATTCGGAGCTCGCCGGCTCGCCGCTGCCGGACCTCCCATGGGCTGAAACTCACCGCCAGGGGGTTGTCGACGTCGAGGAACACGTCGGTGGTGTCAGGTCGGGCTGGGGGTGACCGGAAATAGCTCGGCGACGAGCCGCGGCCTCGGTTGAGGTTCGGCGCCGTCGACCGTGGGTTCTAACCAGCCAACACCTCGAACAAACGGTCCTACAGCATCAGTATACCTCTAGGAAGCTCGACAAGGTGTCAAAAGGGTTCAGGGATGGCGGCAAGTCGGTCGGCACCGTGTGACCGATCGTGCCCGCCATGACCGCCCTCGATCGAGCTCGAAATATCCTAGCCAGTTTCACGCTACGGATGCGGAAAAGAACTTGATCGCCGGCTAGTCCAGCGTCTATGTGCAAGATTTGATGACCTCCGAAAGATCATAGAGCGAGAATTTAAAGAAGACATACCGGAAGCTCGGGTTACGGTCGCCGGAGCAAAAACTAGAAATTCTCTGCGGATTCTTCACGGTTGGCTTCCAAACTTGGAGGAGAGCAGCACGGTGGTCGCACGCTCCTGTTGCCTCTCTCGCTTTACCGTGAAAACGCCTGTGGAACGCTGCCCACGGGCGCCTGACTCTCGGCTGAGGCTAGGTCGCCGCGGTGGCGATCATTTTCGGGAAAAGGAGGTCGGAGCTCGGGGTTTCTGGTGTTGGGGAGGTGAAGTGCGACCTCAGGTGGCTGTCTAGCAGCTCAGGGACGAAGGAGGAGATGGTTTTCCTGGTTTTCCCGATTGAGCAGAGAGCTGCGGCGAGAAACAATGCCGCTGCTCGGTTTTGCCCGCGAGAAGATAAAGCCAGCCGACTCCTGCTCAGTGGAGGCGGTGCCGGTCGCGTGGGGGCGCGAGCAAGCCGCCCTGGGCGCCAGCGCGCGGAGAGGGAAGCAGCTGGTGGCGCCGGTAGCTGCTCGGTGGCACAGCCGACAGCTGCTCGGTGGAATTTCCCACCGAAACTCTGACTTTGGTTGCAAGTTTCTCCTTCTTCCCTCTATGACATGTGGGTCCCACCCGGGGTTTTAACCTCTGAAATTTACTCCTAATCACTGTTGTAAACAGTGAGCCCCATAATACCCCTGGTGATTCAAATTATTCACCCATGAGCCATTTGAATTGAGTAGAATTCAAATTGGGTCTGGTTTGAGTGAATTTCAGCACAAGTCCAGTTTTGAATTCAAATAAATTTGAATTTGTCCCACATAACTCATGTCAAGATCAACTCCAAACAGAGTGAAAATTGGTGTGTGAGCTCATAAAAATGTGCTGAATAAGAATATGCCTCCCACTTTTAAATTCATGGGATAAAAACAGTTTGAATTTGAATGTGGTTTCAAACTGCCCTCTTTCTATCTATACCCAAAATGACCTCAAAAAGGTTTTGAATTTGGGTGAAACTTGGCATGGACATTCTTAGCAATGTGTAGGAGTTTTCATATGTCCAGCCCACCTATATCCCATGTGGGAAATACCACTTTTGCAATATGTGAGTTTGTTCTCTAATGAGCATGTTGATGGTGGTTACTTGCTCTTCATTTGTGTTCATCATCTTTCCTCAAATGAGGTGTGTGGTGTGGTGATGAACACTTCAATTATGTGTCAAAAACTGAGGCCCTTACATTCCTCCCCCCTTAAAAGAATATCGTCCTGAGATTATAAGGTAAAAGTGAGAGAGAGGACAGTGGAAAATTACCGGACATGCGACGTGAAAAAGTCAGGGTAGTTAGCGCGAAGAAATTCTTCGCTCTCCCATGTTGCTTCGTCCATGGAGTGATTACTCCATAAAACCTTATAGAACCGCAATGTACGGTTGCGTGTGGTTCGGGCCTTTTCATCAATAATCTGCACCGGTTCCTCCCGATAGGTGAGATCCGGTTGCAGTTCTTCAATGTCTTCCAGCTGAACGGTAGTTGATAGCTTAAGACACTTCCTCAGCTGGGCAATGTGAAAGACGTCGTGCACACCGGAAAGTGCTTCTGGTAATTTCAGCCGGTATGCCACTGATCCACATCTTTCGGTAATCTAGAATGGACCGATGAATCGGGGTGCCAACTTTCCTCTCACCCCAAATCTGTTTACACCCTTCATTGGAGATACCCGTAGGTATACGTGATCTCCAACTTCAAATTGTAATGGGCGTCTTCTCCGGTCCGCATACTGTTTCTGACAGGATTGAGCGGCTTTTAGGTTCGCTTGAATCAGTCGAACCTTTTCTTCCGCATTGTTGACAAGGTCAATCCCGAAGGTAACCCTTTCGCTTGACTCACACCAGTTCAACGGTGTGCGGCACTTTCTTCCATATAGCGCCTCATAAGGCGCCATCTTGATGCTGGCTTGGTACCCATTATTGTACGAGAACTCGGCTAACGGCAAGTGATCATCCCAATTCTTGCCGTGGTTGAGAGCACAAGCTCGTAGCACGTCTTCTAGGATCTGATTTACCCGCTCCGTTTGCCCATCCGTCTGCGGGTGGTATGCTGAACTACGGATCAGCTTCGTCCCCAAGGCAGTGTGCAGCTGCTCCCAAAAACGGGACACAAATAAAGTGCCCCGGTCCGATATGATAGTACGGGGTACGCCGTACAAGCATAGGATCCATGAGATGTACAGTTCAGCGTACTTCTTGGCGTTGTAGTTGGTGTTGACCGGGATGAAATGGGCAACTTTGGTGAGCCGATCGACGATCACCCACACAGAATCATGTTTCTGCAAGGTGGTGGGTAAACCGACGATGAAATCCATGCTCACATCCTCCCACTTCCAGGCAGGAATGCCCAGTGGTTGCAGCAGTCCCGGTTTCCGCATGTGGTCTGCTTTCACCCTTCGACATGTATCACACTCGGACACATATTTTGCAGTCTCTCGCGTCATCCGTGTCCACCAAAACTTGCTTCTGAGTTCTTGATACATCTTGTTGCTGCCGGGGTGAATAGAAAACTTTGATAAGTGAGCCTCATCAAAGATTTTCTTCCGTAATTCCAGGTTATGGGGTACGACGATCCGGTCCTTGAACCATAGGACGCCGTCTCCGTCCTTCCGGAAACATTTCAGTTCCCCACTGTCTACACGTCTCCGCAAATGTGACATGCCCTTGTCATTCTTCTGGGCTGCCGCTATCTCTTCACGGATGGTGGGGATCAAAGCTAGGTTGTAGAGAGCTCCGTGTGGAATCACATGTAGTGGTGGTTCGCTCTCTTCCAACGGTGTGATGGTCAGATTGTTGACGTGTGACTTGCGGCTCAGCGCATCTGCCACTACGTTTGCTTTGCCCGGATGATAATGGATCTCTATTGCGTAATCCTTTATCAGTTCTAACCATCTTTGTTGCCTCATGTTCAGCTCCTTCTGAGTGAATATGTACTTGAGGCTTTTGTGGTCGGTATATAAATGTACGAGGTTACCGAGTAGGTAGTGCCTCCACATTTTGAGTGCGAGTACCACGGCAGCGAGCTCCAAATCGTGAGTTGGATAATTCTGCTCATGTTTTCTAAGCTGCCATGACCCATACGCGACCACTCTTCGGTCTTGCATCAGCACACATCCAAGCCCAATGCTGGATGCATCGCAGTACACATCGAACGGCTTTGTTGTGTCTGGCTGCGCCAAAACCGGTGCTGATGTCAGGTGCTTGACTAAAGCCTTGAATGCTGCTTCACATGTTGGACTCCAAACATATTTGGTAGCCTTCTGCAGCAGCTCTGTCATTGGCTTGGCAATCTTCGAGAAGTTCGGAATGAACCTCCTATAATATCCCGCGAGTCTGAGGAAACTCCGTACCTCATGAACAGTTCTCGGAGATTTCCAATTCAGCACTTGAGTGATCTTGCTCGGATCTACAGCGATACCCTCCGCTGAGATGATATGCCCGAGGAAGGCACTTGCGATATCCAAAACTCGCATTTGCTGAATTTTGCGTATAACTTGTGATCCCGCAGCCGTTGCAAGACTATACGCAGATGTTTCTTGTGATCTTCCTCCGACTTGGAATATACCAGGATGTCGTCGATGAAGACCACGACAAACTTGTCCAGCTCCGGCATGAACACCGAGTTCATCAAGTACATGAAGTGAGCTGGAGCATTGGTGAGGCCGAAGGACATGACCAGGTACTCATAAAGTCCGTACCTCGTCGAGAAAGCCGTCTTCGGAATGTCCTCAGCCCTTATCTTAATCTGATGGTACCCGGATCTTAAGTCCATTTTGGAAAAGATCTTTGCTTCGACCAACTGATCAAACAACATGTCGATCCGTGGCAACGGGTACTTGTTCTTGATGGTTACGGCATTTAATGGACGATAGTCCACACAAAGCCGCAACATCTCATCCTTCTTCTTGACAAATAATGCCGAACAGCCACATGACGAAGAGCTCGGCCTAATAAAACCCTTCTCCAGAAGGTCCGTGAGCTGAGTCTTCAGTTCTGCAACTCCTTGGGCGCCATCTTGTACGGCCTTCGGGATATTGGCATGGTTCCCGGTGCAAGCTCAATCTTGAACTCCACCTCTCTATCAGGCGGCATCCCCGGCAAATCGTCCGGGAAAACATCAGGGAACTCTCGGACCACTGGAATATCTTCCAATCTGATGGTTGTGGCTTGATAGACACTTGGAAGTTTTATTTCTGGACTGTCCAGAAATAATGAGTGAGACTCGTGCACTTCTGAGTTCAAGTGCACGACTCGGAGGACGGTGTCTAAAACAGCGCCGTGGCGGGTTAACCACGACATCCCTGAGATGACATCGACCTTTTGTCCCTCTAAAACTATGAGAGACGTAGGGTAAACTCTACCCTCTAAGCACAATGGCGCTTTTGGGACCATTATGCTTGCTGAAACTTTTCCACCCGGTGAACAGATCACATAAGGACTATCGGTGGGTAGTATTTGCAAGCTATATTTATCAATGAAAGCTTGGCTAATGAAGCTATGCGTGGCGCCTGAATCAAATAATATTATGGCGGGATGCTGGTGGAGTTGGAACATACCCGCAAGGATTGGCTCGCCCTCCGGCACGTCCTCAATGGCAAGCTGGTGGACGGTGCCGGGCCTAGGGTTTGCCTGCCGCGCATTAGTAGGGTTCCGGGGTTCATTCCTCCCTGGAAACTGTGGTGCCACTCCGCCGCCTTGCCTCTCCGGGCAACTGCTCGCGAAGTGTCCTGGACGACCACACTTGTAACATGTGGCCGCTGCTGGTGTAGTGCTTGGGGGACGATAGCCCGGCATGCGTTGCTGAGGTGCAAACGCACGCGGCATCGCCTGCTGCTGCTGTTGTTGTTGCGGTGGTACTGGCAGTGCCGGCCTGAACGCCGGTGAAGAGTACGGCCGACTGCGCAACGGCATCGACCGCTGTGGTGGCTGCCAGCGTGGACCTGATGGTGGGCAGTTCACCATCCAAAACTTCTGAGAAGGATCGCCTCCTTCTCCGCTGCTTTGCGGCGCGCTTCGCTTTCGCTCCACCGCCGCTAACTCCTTGCCAGAGTCCTCCTGAACAATCGCAGCATCAATGATGTTGTTGAGGCTGCCGCGATTGAACATCGCCAATTCGTCCTTCAGGAGCGGGTTAAGCCCCTGGTAAAAGTGGTCCCGCCGCTTCTCGTCCGTATCGACGTGATACGATGCGTAGAGCGCGAGATCGTTGAACGCTCTGGAGTATTCCAGCGCGTTCCTGCTCCCTTGTTGCAGGTGTAAGAACTCCTGCGTCTTTCTTTTCATCAGACCTGGCGGTATATGATAGGCCCTGAAGGCCGTCCGGAACTCCGTCCAGGTCATCACTCGGTCGGTGGGCTGTGAAGCACAGAAGTTGGCCCACCACGCGCTCGTGGATCCTTGGAGCTGCTGGACCGCGAACTGAGTCTTGTGCTGCTCGCTGATCTGGAGCAGCCCGAACTTCATCTCTATGGCGCGGAGCCAGTTGTCCGCGTCAAGTGGTTCATCCGCCCTTGAGAATACCGGGGGATGAGTAGCCAGGAAGTCGGAGTAGGAGCTCTGTTGGCGCTCCTCACGATCTTGATGTCTCTCGGGGCGAGAAGTATTGGCGATAAGCGTTTGCAGCAACTCTGTGTGCTGCTGGTGTGAACCCGCCATTGCCGCTACGATGTCGGCCAATGTAACTGTTGGCAGTGGCGGTGGCGGTGTTTGCTGTTGCTGTTGCTGCTGCTGTCCCGAGGAGTCCTCGGGAGGCGGTTGGGAGGTCTCTCCCCCTTGACTGGTACCCCCCGACATCCGGGTTGGCACGAGTACGCGTCATTCTGAAATTCAAAACAGCAGCAATTAGCACATGTCTTACTTAAAATTCCATATGTAACAGTAGGTATTGAAGTGACACATGAATAATTTGCACAACATTCACATATATTGATAAAGCATAAACTTTATACAAGATACATTATTCTTGGGTTTCCGAGAAGTCGTGCTCATGTCGTCACTGTCTATACATCCGCTACTGTCTACACGACATGTCACCATTACAAAATTTGGGCTACACCACCCTGGCTGCCCTACATGGCAACTGTAACCCCCTACTCGGAGTAGAACTCGACCTCCTGTGGGTCATCCTCCTCCGGTACCTCTGCTGGTAGCTCTGGATCTACCACCTCTTCTCCCATCCTGGGTTCTCCCATTGCTGGAAGACCCAAGACCACCGGTACACCTAACACCGGAGGTACGAGGTCCTGCAATGCATGCACCTCGTCCATGGCTTGGTTGTAATCTTCTTCCCAGCCTTGCCCTCCTCAATAGCGTCGTCTCGCTCTTGAGCAAGGTCCTCGTTCTGCTGGGTCAGATTCTGTACCAGTTCTTGTAATGCCGCGATGTCGACGCGGCTTTTTCTCTTCGCCTTCTTCAGACGATGCAACTGATTGTGTTGTTCATTCAGTCGCTTGATTGTCGGGAGGAGCACATTGCTGAGTGCACTGTGAGCACTCTCGAAATGGTATCCACGGCTTGTGCTCTCCTTGAGCTTTGTGACGAGATGCTCCGTATGAACAGCTTGGTTGTCCATCACGGCGTTTCCTGCCCTCATCTGGAGGCTAAGGTTTGCCTCCGCGGGGTTGTACCTTGGGCAACTCGGGTCCGTTGCCCCCAGGTACCTCTCTTCCCACACCTGCTGAGCCCGTCCCTCCACCGGAACAAGCGCGTATGGAGTGCCCCCCATAGCCTGCACATGTAGTTGGCAGAAGCGTGACATAGTGTCATGGGCTGCCACTTGCCACACCCTTTCCGGTTGTCTTCCTCTCACCGTGACGGTGAACGGCACCCAACCGGGTGGCGTAGGTCCTGCAGGGACTTCGACATGGATCGTCCACGTCTTGTTCCCCTCTTTGCCTTCTTCCTTGGCGAAGTATTGCGGCATCTGGTTGTACCCGAAATATTGGAGCATTTGCCACAATGTTTCCGGGTAGCCGCTACGGTGAGAACAATGGGACATCACCCACCCGTTCTCCAATTGCTTATCTGCTGTCATCTGTAAAAATATATTTGATCAAAGTCAAATATTTATTTACACAGTAAACCATTGAGTTATAACATAAGACATGTCATTGAACCCATAAAACTTGGAAACACAGTTCAAATTTTAAACAAATTTGACTGCTGATCTGCTGTTCCCATGACAGCCCTGACCAGTTTCCATTTCAACCTGATTTAGGCCATGCTAAAGGCAAAACCAATTCTGAAGCTCCACATCAAAGTTAAAGATAACTTCAATAGCTTTCCAGAAAATATTTGCTTGGCCTAATATCTGTCCTGGTACAAAAGTTATGAGATGTCAAAGTTAACAGAATTTCTGGAGAAAATTGGACAGCACCTCCCTGCTTTAGGTACTGATTTGATCCAAGAGTTCCAGTTATTTCTGTTCCTAATCTGACAAAACTTTCTGTCACAAAGTTGTAACCCATCTCATAAGCTTTCCAGAACTACCTCATTTTCTATTTTTGGATTTTTATGCAGGAAGTTATGCTTAATTTACAGAGAGTTTACAGAGAGTCTTTGCTCTGCCCTGTTTTCTGGACAGTTTCAACTCTACTGCATTTTTGGATTGGTTAAGGGATGAAACACCTCTGGACCTCAACAGAAAAGTTGTAAAGCTCTTCCAAAGATTTCCAGAAATGTATCATATGACCCCAACCACGAAAGAACTCAATCTCTAACCTCTTATTAACTTCAGCCTTGATTCAGCTGAACACAGAGTGCTCTGTCCTTAACGACCTATAAGTTGAAAACTTGTTAACTTTGAATATCCTGTTCAAGGGAAGGAGTTATATCAAGTTTTACTACTTTGGATCAAAACCTTCAAGTTTTAAATGAAGTTGTTCATTTAGTGGGGTGTGACGTCGATGCGTCACCAGATCATGTCGGTACTACGTCCTCACAAAGAAAATCCTATACCGGACTTAGCCGGCTTCGTTATTTCAGTGGCACTAAACGTCACTCGCACACGGATGCTACACGTCTACCGTTTCGTGGTCAGGCTACCTGCAAAAACTCAAACAATCGTCAGACTCGGCTGCACACCGAGCCTGGAATCCATACAGTTGGTACACCTGGCCATCATCACTCGCCCGGATGTTCTCAAGCCAAACACGCCTTGAGTTACGTGTTCACGTTTCAGACCACGTGACGGGGTCTCCCAAGTTGCACCACGCACGCCAGGGATAGACGTTGCTCGAATACCCCAAACGACATGAAGAGTCGTAGAGGATACTAAAGCGGGTCGGGTTACCTGCCACCCGTGGGGCTCCACCCTTCAGCTTGTGCGCACTGGTGGACAGCGCTTACGTGTACCCCCCAAGCCATAAACGTCCCGAGATACATGATTTTCCGACATAACAAATAGGTTACTATGCCACTTTTTATATGCTAATAACATCCTTATACGGACTACTAACTCGTTCCTCACTGGATTTTTGAAAAAGATGACCTTTGTAGTGCGCTAAACCTCAAGCGAGCTCTGATACCAGCGCTGACACGACCCCACGGTCTTGTTGAGCCAGGATCACACTGAGGGGTGCTGCGTTGAACAGCACCGGATAACACACGTCAAAGGTACAAAGCGGAAGCGAAATTTTATTACATAAACAAGTTTATGAACATGTTTACAGCAAAATATGTCCAGTCTACAATCACGGGCGTAGACTACGCATCAAGTTCACGTTCAGCCCTTGAACGTGTCCTTGCTAGCACACACACACACTAACTCTGCAGCGTGCACAACTCCCACTCGACGGGGTTCCCCTCCTGGGGTTCCGTCTCCTCTTCAGGAGTCCCTTCCTCATAGAACCCTGCAAAAGCTTCAAACACAAGCAGTGAGCACGAAGGCTCAGCAGTCTGACCCGTCTCACCTAAACATGGAACTTCTACATGAGGGTAATGGGTTACATGAGGTAAAAGTCATTTGTAAGGACTCGCCTAATTAGTAGAACCTTACTTTCAAGTTTTAGCAGCAGGTTGTGGAGAACCTTATGCTAAGGTACATGAGAGAGCCGCAATCAAACAAGAAACGCATTTCTCTCATGTACTTTGCCCAAAGTTGAAATGAACTTTAGTTAGCTCTAAACTACAACAAGTCATTAGCAATCAAGTCCATCTTTCAATCAGCAACATTTTAACATGTAACTAGCCTATTCTTTCTACTTCACAGTACAGTGAACAAGTGGTACTCACTGACCGCGAGGGACGGCGATTATAATCGATTTACACCTGCAGGGTTACCCGAACAACCGGTCACGTACGCCCGTACTCGATGTTGCCTACATCAACCATCACGGACGCCGTACGCGACTACCTTTCACCCGTTAGCCAAGTGTTGAACCAGTCCAATCGTTCCGAGCAAGAGGTCTCTGCACGCGCATCTCAGTGCCGCCAGCCGATTTACACCTCGAGCTCTCAACCTACCCTCTGAACGACCATCTATGCCTCAACACCCAGCTACCCGAGTTACATAAGTTTCCCGGTTCCCATATAGCCGGTAGGTCTTCGGTACTGTTCTAGCTTGTTCAACAGGCCCGCACACGGCTCGGTCCTGAATCGACACAAGCGGAGCTATAGCACACAGGCCCCAAAGTCCTGTTGCCCTTACTCTCCACTCGGTCTTATTTTTCTTGCCATGTATATCATGTGCTATCTCTACCCGAGTCGAGTGCCCCTAGCCTATGCTCGCGAGTAGTTCCAACTACTCGACTTGTACCGAATCCTACACTATCCTAGCATTGCAGTAGCTAACGGGGTTTACAATCCTAAACCCAACCCATGGTTTTCTTGGCTATGCAGTTGGGTTTCCAAACAGGACTCTAATGCAAAGAATAAAGTAATCAAAGATGTGCTCAAAACAATAAACATTTATAAAAAGGTTAATGCAAACCGGAGCTTTCCTTGCTGCTCTTGGTCGTAGGCTAGCTGCTCCTCCGGAGTTACGAAGTCTAGGACTTCGGGTTCCTCCTCGACCTTAGTGACTACATGATATAAGAGGTACATGTATTAATTTGAATGCATTTGTATTAAGTTTGCACTTGTGAAGCTTATAAGACCCACTAGACAGACTCAATGACAGTGAAACTTTTACTGTGGCTTGGTTACAACCTAAATAGAGACTTGGTCAAGTTTTAGTTGCAGAAAAGCTCATTTGAGCCCTCCACGATTAATTATGTCCTTGACCTTAATTGAAGGCTTTTAGGGTGTTCTAAGGATTTTCAGGAAACAAACTATGACTTTCTGAAAACTAGATTTTCATAGGGTTCTAATGGAGTTGGTCTCACTTAATTTGAATGTTTCTAGCTAATGATATGAGCTAAACAATTTCAGAGAAAATTCTGAAAATGTTTCTGAACATTTTCTATTTTCTCTGGAATAGTTTCACTAATCACACCATTAGGTGGATCAAATGAGCTCAAATGGATATGAAATTTTTATGGTAGTTCAGGGATATTTTGGTGAGCATCCCAGCAAAATTTCAGGATCTTCCTCCAAAGGATCCTCCAGTTAAAATCCCAAACAGTTTAAATTTTGAGGAATTAATTCTGGAGAGTTAAGGATTTTCATGAAGTGAAACTTGATTTTCTGGAAAGTACTCGGAGAGCTGAATACAGCAAAATTTGGTTCACTCGATTTGGAGCTTTCTAGCCAAAGTTATGAGGATTTGAAGTTTGGAAGAATTCTGAAAATCGGGGAAAAGTTTAAACCCCCGGGGCCCGCGGGGACACGTGTCGAGCGCGGAGGTGTTCGGCACACCGGAGATACCGCACGTGTCGAGCGCGGAGGTGTCCGTCACACCGGAGCTCACAGGGTATTTGCGCGCCAGCACAACCGATCCCCGGCCACACCCGATCCCGATTTAAATTCTTCAGCCACTGACACGTGGGCCATCCGGCTTCGTCTTCCTCCCGCCGTTCTCTCGCGCCCACGCCGCCGACCTCGCTGGAGAAGATTCGGAGCTCGCCGGCTCGCCGCTGCCGGACCTCCCATGGGCTGAAACTCGCCGGCAGGGGGTTGTCGACGTCGAGGAACACGTCGGTGGTGTCAGGTCGGGCTGGGGGTGACCGGAAATAGCTCGGCGACGTGCCGCGGCCTTGGTTGAGGTTCGGCGCCGTCGACCGTGGGTTCTAACCCGCCAACACCTCGAACAAACGGTCCTACAGCATCAGTGTACCTCTAGGAAGCTCAACAAGGTGTCAAAAGGGTTCAGGGATGGCGGCAAGTCGGTCGGCACCGTGTGACCGATCGTGCCCGCCATGACCGCCCTCGATCGAGCTCGAAATATCCTAGCCAGTTTCACGCTACGGATGCGGAAAAGAACTTGATCACCGGCTAGTCCAGCGTCTATGTGCAAGATTTGATGACCTCCGAAAGATCATAGAGCGAGAATTTAAAGAAACCGTACCGGAAGCTCGGGTTACGGTCGCCGGAGCAAAAACTAGAAATTCTCTGCGGATTCTTCACGGTTGGCTTCCAAACTTGGAGGAGAGCAGCACGGTGGTTGCGCGCTCCTGTTGCCTCTCTCGCTTTACCGTGAAAACGCCTGTGGAACGCTGCCCACGGGCGCCTGACTCTCGGCTGAGGCTAGGTCGCCGCGGTGGCGATCATTTTCGGGAAAAGGAGGTCGGAGCTCGGGGTTTCTGGTGTTGGGGAGGTGAAGTGCGACCTCAGGTGGCTGTCTAGCAGCTCAGGGACGAAGGAGGAGATGGTTTTCCTGGTTTTCCCGATTGAGCAGAGAGCTGCGGCGAGAAACAATGCCGCTGCTCGGTTTTGCCCGCGAGAAGATAAAGCCGGCCGACTCCTGCTCAGTGGAGGCGGTGCCGGTCGCGTGGGGGCGCGAGCAAGCCGCCCTGGGCGCCAGCGCGCGGAGAGGGAAGCAGCTGGTGGTGCCGGTAGCTGCTCGGTGGCACAGCCGACAGCTGCTCGGTGGAATTTCCCATCGAGACTTTGACTTTGGTTGCAAGTTTCTCCTTCTTCCCTCTATGACATGTGGGTCCCACCCAGGGTTTTAACCTCTGAAATTTACTCCTAATCACTGTTGTAAACAGTAGCCCCATAATACCCCTGGTGATTCAAATTATTCACCCATGAGCCATTTGAATTGAGTAGAATTCAAATTGGGTCTGGTTTGAGTGAATTTCAGCACAAGTCCAGTTTTGAATTCAAATAAAGTTTGAATTTGTCCCACTTAACTCATGTCAAGATCAACTCCAAACGGAGTGAAAATTGGTGTGTGAGCTCATAAAAATGTGCTGAATAAGAATATGCCTCCCACTTTTAAATTCATGGGATAAAAACAGTTTGAATTTGAATGTGGTTTCAAACTGCCCTCTTTCTATCTATACCCAAAATGACCTCAAAAAGGTTTTGAATTTGTGTGAAACTTGGCATGGACATTCTTAGCAATGTGTAGGAGTTTTCATATGTCCAGCCCACCTATATCCCATGTGGGAAATACCACTTTTGCAATATGTGAGTTTGTTCTCTAATGAGCATGTTGATGGTGGTTACTTGCTCTTCATTTGTGTTCATCATCTTTCCTCAAATGAGGTGTGTGGTGTGGTGATGAACACTTCAATTATGTGTCAAAAACTGAGGCCCTTACATAGTTGATCTTCCTGCAGGACACAAGCCCATTGGTCTCAAGTGGGTGTTCAAGGTGAAGAGGGACGAGCATGGAGAGGTGGTGAAGCACAAGGCTCAATTGGTGGCTAAAGGCTATGTCCAGCAGCAAGGAACAGACTTTGATGAGGTATTCGCTCCTGTAGCCCGTCTCGAGTCTGTTCGCTTGCTCCTTGCAGTTGCTGCGCACAAGGGATGGGAGGTACATCACATGGACGTGAAGAGCGCCTTCCTGAATGGTGATCTGATGGAGGAGGTGTATGTCTCTCAGCCCGCTGGCCTCATCGTTGACAGAGCCAAACACAAGGTGTACCGGCTCAAGAAGGCATTGTATGGACTAAGTCAGGCGCCCGGGGCCTGGAATGCCAAGCTCAACGATAGCTTGCTATTGCTTGGTTTCCAGAAGAGCATGAGCGAGCACGGGACTTACTCCCATGTAGCTGCAGAGGAGAAGCTCATCGTCAGCGTGTACATCGATGATCTCATGATCACAGGAGGAGGCAACATCAAGAAGTTCAAGGAGGAGATGATGAAGCGGTTCAAGATGAGCGACTTAGGCCTCTTGTAGTATTATCTTGGCCTCGAGGTGCGGCAGTCTCAAGCAGGGATAAGCGTTGGGCAGGTGGCCTACGCTTCCAAGCTTGTCTCAAAAGCTGGCGTGGAGGAGTGCAACCCTTGTGCATTCCCCATGGAGCAAGGCCTGAAGCTTTACAAGACAAGTGACAGTTCATTGGTGCACGCAACGGACTACAGGAGTTTGGTGGGAGGGCTGCGATATTTGTTGTACACACGCCCCGACCATGCCTACTCGGTTGGGTATGTGAGTCGGTTTTTGGAGGAGCCAAGGGAAGAACACTTTGCTGCAGTCAAGCGCATCGTACGCTATATAGAGGGTACGATCCACTTCGGAGTCTTCTATCCAAAGGGAGGCAACATGGAGTTGATTGGCTACTCGGATAGCGACTATGCGGGAGACGTGGAGGACCGCAAGAGCACAAGTGTGGTGCTGTTTTGTCTTGGAAACAGCCCTGTTTCGTGGCTGTCCAGCAATCAGAAGGTGGTGGCCCTGTCCTCGTGTGAAGCAGAATATATTGCAGCAGCTCAAGGGACAGGTCAAGGTGTATGGATGGCACAGCTGATGGAAGACTTGGCTGGAAAAGTGAAGGCTCCTGTGCTGCGGGTTGACAACAATTCTGCTATAGACTTGAGCAAGAACCTGGTACACCATGACAGGAGCAAGCATATAGACACCAAATACCACTACATACGTGAGTGTGTGGACAACAGTGTTATAGTGCTTGAGCAGATCTCTACGAAGGATCAGATGGCGGACATCTTGACCAAAGCGCTTGGAAGACAGAAGTTCATCGAGATGAGGAGAAAAATCAGCGTTCTGGACATATTGCAGGTCTAGGGTCAGGAGGAGAATGACAGGTGACCTTGGACCTAACCCCTGGTGCGACAGCCTTGTGGCCTACCTAGGGGCATGTGCACCAGGAGGGTGCGGCCATGAGAGATGCCAGAAGATTTCCTCTAGAAGAAATATATTCCTAGAGATATAGATTAGGCAGTAATCTATTAGGAGTCCTATTTTAAATTAGAGATCAAGTTGTAAGGGGCTGGGACTCTCCCAGCCGTCCCCTATAAAAGGCAGGGGTGCGCCCCCCCTCTGCTGTACCAATAAAATCAGATGTTTGCTGAATAAACTATTCCACCAGGAAAAGCTCCTATTGCAGCAATTCTCTTCCTCTCTCCCGTTCTGCGCCTGTTCAGAATAGAATAGCAGATCAAATCTGCTATTTCTCCCTGTTCATCCCTGTTCTCTGCTGTTCCAGTGCAGTACAGCAGCAGGGTGCACTGTTCTTCCTCCTATTCCCTCTGTCCTCCCTGTCTGCACGCAGGAAGTTCCCTGTTCTTCCTCTGATCAACACAGCAGATCTGTTCTGTTGCACAGAACCAATCTGTATTGCTACATGAGCAAGAAAAGGTGATACAGAGGCCAGATTTCCAACACTCGGAGGCCGAGTCACGCCGAAGAAGAAGGTCGTAGTCAGGGTTCCGTGCAGGTACCAAAGAATCCGCTTCACAGCGGTGAGGTGCGGCTCCCGTGGGTCATGCATGTGGAGGCACACCTGCTGAACCGCGTAGGTGATATCTGGCCTGGTGAAGATGAGTACTGAAGGGCACCTGCAAGACTCCTGTAAGTAGTGGGGTCTATAACGGGTGTCCTGTCGGAAGAGGAGACCTTCGCCTGGGTATCCACCGGAGTGGAGCATGGTTTGCACTCAGCCATGCCCGCTCGCTAGAGGATGTCCAGGCAGTACTGTCGCTGGTGAAGGAACATGCCACATGGTCGGTCCTCGACGCAATACCCAAGAAGTGGTGAAGGTGGCCCAAGTCCTTCATAGTGAACTCCTGTTGTAAGGCATAGATAGTGCGCTGAAGGAGAGCCAAACTGGACGCCGTCAGTACAATGTCATCGACGTACAGGAGAAGGTAGACGAAGGAGGCGAACCGGCTATACCAGGCTCAGGGTGCCTGCTTCAGACCATACAGGGACTTGTTCAGCTTACAGACCATGTCTGGATGAGCTGAGTCAACGAACCCTGTTGGCTGACTGTAGTACACCGTCTTCGTCAGAGTGCCGTAGAGGAAGGCGTTCTTGACATCTAACTGGTGGATGGGCCAAGAGCGTGAGAGAGCCAGTGAAAGAACGGTATGAACCGTCGCCGGCTTCACCACCGACTGAAGGTCTCATCGTAGTCGACTCTAGGGCGCTGAGTGAAGCCCCGAAGTACACACTGAGCGTTGTACCTCTCCAAGGAACCATCCGCCTTATTCTTATGCGTGAACAACCACTTTTCCGTGACAACATTGCCACGACCAGGACGGGGAACCAGGTCCCAGGTCCGATTGGCAAGCAGGGCCGCATACTCTTCCTCCATACCGTGACGGCAGTGAGGAGGAGGCGGACAGTGGAAGAGTCATCGACGAGCAGACGACCACGGAGAAGCGCTCAACCGGCCGGAGGACTCCAGCAGCGCGTTGAGTCAGCATCGGGTGAACGTGACCCAGGTCGCTGTGGAGTAGAGGAGGATGGTACACCGGGTGGCTCGGAGCGAGCAAGAGACGCAGCACCACCCTGCTCCCGTCGCTGATAGACGAGAGCAGGGTTCGTGACCGCGCGTGGCGCATCGAGTGACGTCGGGGGCTCCGGGGTAGCGCGTGACGCAGCTGGAGCTGGGGCACCATCCCGCGCTCGTTGCTGATACACAAGTGTGGGATTGGTGAACCGGGAAGTCGGGGTCGCAGAAGGTGCAACCGGTGCCATGGGGCACGCCAAGGCCTTGCGTGGCGCAGCTGGTGGCGTCGAGGATGCGCGTGGCACAGCTGGCGACGTCGGGCTCCACGGGGCACAGCAAGTGACGTCGGGGACGCCGAGGCTGCGTGTGGCACAGCTGGTGACGACGGGGCCGCACGAGGTGTAGCGGGCGACATCGGGGACGCCGATGCCGCACGTGGCGCAGCAGGTGCCGTCGGGGGCTTCAGGGCCGCGCATGGCGCAGTGCGTGTCGTGCCTGTAGAAGAAAGAGGCCAAGGCAGCTGGGGGGAGTAGCCTCAGAGTCAATAGGAAAAAGAGAATCCAACTCTGCGATGGAATCGGAGGAGGAAGTACCGGGTATAATGATTCTTCACAGATAAACTAAAAGGATCAAACTCAATGGAAACATTATTATTTGTTATAAAGCGACAGATAGAAAGTAAATTCTGAATAATATCCGGAGCGACGAGAATGTTTTTGAGCTGGAAAGGCCCCAGGAACCCAGAGTCACCTACTGAGGTGACCGGAAGGACAGACCCATTCCCAACAACGATAGATGAAGGAAAAGAAGGGTGGGGAGGGAGGGTTGAAGAAAGTATACCAGCATTAGGAGTGGTGTGGTACGACGCTCCGGAGTCAGCTACCCAGTCGGCACCCGATGGAGTCTTATGGCTGAACCCTAGCCTTTAAATACTGTAGCCACTGGCCATATTCGGTGGGTTTTGCTTAGATTAAACAATTTCGCCGTTCTACGGTTTGTGAGACTCCAATTTCGCAATTTCAGATTGCATCTATATCGTTCTTGCTTGTGTTCTCGGTTGCACCTGCAGGGATAGCCTTCTTGGCGAGGTCAAGCATGTGAAGCACGGTTGATAACCAACAGAGCAGGGGTGTAGTGATTGCAGCGGTATTCGGGTCTGCTCGAGTGCCTCGGATCATCAACATCGAGATCCCCACTTTAATCGACCTACCTTTCGAAGATCGGGCCTAAACTACTCATCAATTGGTATCAGATTTCAGGTTGTCCTTGAGGTACTTTAATTTGCCACTAGATTAGTTTTGTTTTTCGTACCTAGAGTCCACAGAAAAAGCCACAAAAAACATATCGTGTTTATCGATTCCTAGACAATAGTGCCTGCAAGTTTCGTTTTTCAGTTTGCATTGTTGAGTTTGCATTCGTGTGGTCGAGTCTTGTTGCTGGTTTAGCTTTGTGTTGTTGGGTCGTAGTTATCATTTTTCTTCCTTATTTTTCTTGCTGCTCAACTATTCCATAATCCCTAAACAACAAACCGATCCACCACGATCATCGGTTTGCCCTACCTAGCCACCATGCGTGAACTCCCGCATCACCAGCCCTAGAAAAGGTGACAAACCATTGTGCCAGTCCTCCTTGATTCATCACACAACATCCCATCAGTCGCCGTTGCTAAATTTCAATTGTTTTTCACATCCTATTGCGAGATCTGTTTCAAAACCGAGTTTGAATCAACAGAAAAAACAGTAACTCGGATAGCCTAGCTTAAAACGGCCATAGCTTTTACATGTGAACTCGAAATCGGGCGATTTTTTTTTAAAATTGATCTCCTCGAAATTTCGCAACCAATTTTCCGCGACTTTGCCGTGTTCGGCGAAATTTGTTTGGCCAAATTCCCCTCGGAAGATAGACTATCCGGCCCCCGACGTTTCAGCACAAATTTTCAAGGCTCTTCCATATTTTCTATAGGCCACATCTTACATCCAATTGAGCTGAAAAGTTGTGTGCTTCCTATTTTTGTGCTCTTGAGTAAACAAAAAATATCAAAAAAATATTAAAAAAATAAAAAATAGTGAAGAGAGCATAGATATTAAAGCATTGACAGCACACACTTGAAAACAGTTGGCCTATACACTTGTGCTGTACTTGTTGGTAATATCTTCCTGATCTTCTATTTGTGTTTCTACTGCCTTGTGTTGTGCTAGGCCTAGAACACTTGTCAACCAGCAACAGTTTCTACGTTGAATACTTATTCAATTTTGATTTGCTGTTAACGATTTTTGCTTATTCACTACAGGGATTCGAGAAACTTACGACGGCTGAGGCCGTCGTAATTAAGTGGTAAACCGTCGTAAGTTAGCTACTTACGACAGTATTTCTTTACTTATAACGGTATACAGCTGAGGTAATTACCTCATCATAAATAACGTAACTTACAACGGCTACCGTTGTAAATACTTAACTTACGACGGCGTCGCGCATCCGTCGTAAGTAACGGCCCAGGCCACGTGGTGGCCCAAGGCACGTTACTTATGATGGTTCTGGTGACTGTCGTAAGTAACAGAGGCTAACTTACGACGGTTTCTGGGCAGTAGCCGTCGTAAGTTATGTTTGTAATTTTTTTTTAAAAAAAAAACAGAAACGCACTAACCTGGCTCGATGGCCAGCTCAAAGAACAAACAGTTATGAGTAAACTGTCATAAAATAGTTCATATGCATCACACACAACAAAATTACAAACGGGCTACACACTACCCTCTCGACTACCTCCGGAGCCAAAGATATCATCTCCACGCATCTCTCATGGAACCGGTAGCTGTGGCGATGGAGTAGAGGCCTCCGTCGCCGAACCCTACAAAACACATGAGTAGTTACGACGGTTTGGATTCAGATATCAATGCCTTTCTCTTTTTTTTCACTCTCTTCCTATCTCTGTACTATTCATCCCCTCTTTATGTTATTCTCACTCACACCCTCTCTCGCACTCCCTCTCTCTATTGCAACACTCGATCTCTCCATGTCACTCTCACTCTCTCTCGCACTCCCTCTCTCCCTTATGTACCACTCTACATCTCCCTCTCTCCTTATGTTAGATGAAAAATACAATATTAAAGAGTTTATTGTAAAAGCCCAAGAAAAGGGACTTGCAAAAACTTTTTATCACCACACAACACCACAGTTTTGTTGTGGATAGATTGTGAAAAAGTGTGAAGAGCAAGTAACCTCCATCAAAAGAGTGGTTAGAGGGGAAAGCCTACACTTTCACAAAGGGGGAAGTTTACACATAACACATGAGAGGGTGACTCAAAACTGTTACATTCAAACTCATGGTTGCAGCATCTAAAACAAGGATCAAAGTGCATAATTGGATTCCTCAGGTCCAAATTAGTGGGGAGGCAGAGTTTCAATAATTTTTGAAAAGTTTTTCTACCAATTTTTCCAAAAAGGATCCAATTATGCAAAGAATTCAAATATACATTTGAATTTGAGGGAAACTTCTCCAATCATACAAATGTAGCTCAGTTTGAGTCTTCAAACATTTGAATTACTCATTTGCCAAAATTTTGGAGATCTTTGGAGGGATGGGGGAGCACTGACCAGTGGGGCCCACATGTCATTGGGTGGAATAGACTTAGCCCCCAAGTCTTCTCTCTGTTTTCTCAGTCAACCGAGTGCAGCCAGCTGCCGCGCGCGCGCCACCGGCCGAGCGGCCACCTCCTGGTTCCCTTCGCTCGCGCTGGCAGCCGGGAGACAGCACGCCCTCTCCTCTACGTGACCCCCTCCCCAAGCCACCGAGCCGTACGCGTGCTTCTTTGCAAAACAGCAAGCCCCAGCTCTGTTCGGTCACCGGCGCCGCTCCTCCGATTCTCCCCTGCACGCTGACGTCTGCTCGGCCTTTGCCCGAGCTCCCAACACAAAAAGGGAGTGCCTGTGTGTGCTCTAGCTAACCACCTCACCACCTTGCGGCGTTAGCACTTCATTTGGCCACCAATTGACGATCGCAGCTGAGGACCGAGGCCCCCGGCGGAAAGCCGAGGATTGCTCCCCGTGGACAGCACGCCACGGCCAGTTTCACCGCCGGACTTCTAGACGAAAAAGGTGCGCCTTAGTCTCCAGATTGTGTAGCTGCAACCCTCCTAGCAATTGATAGACTGTGCGCGGAAAATTCTTAAGAATCCCGCGAACTAGTGCACCCGAGTAGGGGTCGGTGTACCCAAAAATTCTAGCTGCACCGTCCAACCCAGCTCGGGTGAGCCTACACACACCTTCCTCTCTCCCTAGCGGCCCTCCTCGACCAAGAATCAAGGGATATGACCCAGAAATAGCCGGGTTCTGGTTGTTTTCTGGGCCGCCATAGAATAATAGCTCGGGTCACCGTGGAAATCTAGGTTGCCGACCTTTTCATGGGGTTTGTGTAAGGGCCTCAGTTTGTGACACATAGTTGAAGTGTTCATCACCATACACACACACCTCATTTGAGTAAAGATAATGAACACAAATGAAGAGCAAGTAACCACCATCAACATGCTCATTAGAGAACAAACTCACATATTGCAAAAGTGGTATTTCCCACATGTGATATAGGTGGGCTGGACATATGAAAACTCCTACACATTGCTAAGGATGTCCATGCCAAGTTTCACCCAAATTCAAAACATTTTTGAGGTCATTTTGGGTATAGCTAGAAAGAGGGCAGTTTGAAACAATATTCAAATTCAAACTGTTTTTATCCCATGAATTTAAAAGTGGGAGGCATATTCTTATTCAGCACATTTTGTGAGCTCACACACCAATTTTCACTCCATTTGGAGTTGATCTTGACATGAGCTAAGTGGGACAAATTCAAACTTTATTTGAATTCAAAACTGAACTTGTGTTGAAATTCATTCAAACCAAACCCAATTTGAATTCTAATCAATTCAAATGGCTCATGGGTGAATAATTTGAATCACCAGGGGTATTATGGGGCTCACTGTTTACAACAGTGATTAGGAGTAAATTTCAGAGGTTAAAACCCCGGGTGGGACCCACATGTCATAGAGAGAAGGAGGCAAAACTTGCACACAAAGTCACAGCCTCGGTGGGAAATTCCACCGAGCAGCTGTCGGCTGTGCCACCGAGCAGCCACCGGCGCCACCAGCTGCTTCCCCTCTACGCGCGCTGGTGCCCAGGGCGGCTTGCTCGCGCCCCCACGCGACCGGCACCGCCTCAGCCGAGCAGGAGTCGGGCGGCTTTATCTTCTCGCGGGAAAACCCGAGCAGCGGCATTGTTTCTCGCCGCAGCTCTCTGCTCAATTGGGAAAACCAGCAAAACAATCACCTCCTTCGTTCCTGAGCTGCTAGACAGCAACCTGAGGTCGCACTCCACCTCCCCAACGCCAGAAACCCCGAGTTCCGACCTCCTTTGCCCGAAAACGATCGCCACCGCGGCCTAGCCTCAGCCGAGAGTTAGGCGCCCGTGGACAGCGTTCCACAGGCGTTTTCACGGTCCAGCAAGAGAGGCAACAGGAGCGCGCGACCACCGTGCTGCTCTCCTCCAAGTTTGGAAGCAAACCGTGAAGAATCCACAGAGAATTTCCAGTTTTTGCTCCGGCAACCGTAAACCGAGCTTCCGGTACGGATTCTTCAAATTCTCGCTCTATGATCTTTCGGTGGTTTTCAAATCTTGCACATAGACACTGGACTAGCCGGCGATCAAGTTCTTTTCTGCATCCGTGGCGTGAAACTGTCTAGGAGTGATGAATTTCGAACTCGATCAAGGGCGGTCATGGCGGGCACGATCGGTCACACGGTGCCGACCGATTTGCCTCCATCCCTGAACCCTTTTGACACCTTGTCGAGCTTCCTAGAAGTACACTGATGTTGTAGGACCGTTTGTTCGAGGTGTTGGCGGGTTAGAACCCACGGTCGACGGCGTCAAACCTCAACCGAGGCCGCGGCACGTCGCCGTGCTATTTCCGTTCACCCCCAGCCCGACCTGACACCACCGACGTGTTCCTCGACGTCGACAACCCCCTGGCGGCGAGTTTCAGACCATGGGAGGTCCGGCAGCGGCGAGCCGGCGAGCTCCGGGTCTGCTCCGGCGAGGTCGGCGGCGCGGGCGCGAGAGAGCGGCGGGAGGAAGACGAAGCCGGCTGGCCCACATGTCAGCGGCTGAAAAATTTTAAATCGGGATCGGGTGTGGCCAGGATCGGCTGTGCTGGCGCACAAATACCCTGTGGGCCTCGGTGTGCCGGACACCTCCGCGCTCAACACGTGTTCCCGTGGGCCCCCGAGAGTTTAAACTTTTTCCCCCGATTTTCAGAATTCTTCCAAACTTCAAATCCTCATAACTTTGGATAGAAAACTCCAAATCGAGTGAACCAAATTTTGTTGTATTCATCTCTCTGAGGACTTTCCAGAAAGTCAAGTTTCACTTCTTGAAAATCCTTATTTCTCCAGAATTAATTCCTCAAAATTTAAACTGTTTGGAATTTTAACTGGAGAATCCTTTGGAGGAAAATCCTGAAATTTTACTGGGATGTTCACCAAACTATCGCTGAACTGCCATAAAACTTTCAGACCCATTTGAGCTCATTTGATCCACCGAATGGTGTGATTAGTGAAACTGTTCCAGAGAAAATAGAAAATGTTCAGAAACATTTCCAGAATTTTCTCTGAAATTGTTTAGTTCATATCCTTAGCTAGGAACCTTCAAATTAAGTGATACCAACTCCATTAGAACCCTCTGAAAATCTAGTTTTCAGAAAGTCATAGTTTGTTTCATGAAAATCCTTAGAACACCCTAAAAGCCTTCAATTAAGGTCAAGTACATAATTAATTGTGGAGGGCTCAAATGAGCTTTGCTGCAACTAAAACTTGACCAAATCTCTGTCTAGGTTGTAACCAAGCCACAGTAAAAGTTTCATTGTCAGTGAGCCTGTCTAGTGGGACTTATAAGCTTCACAAGTTCAAACTTAATACAAATGCATTTAAATTGATACATGTATTTCCTCTATCATGTAGTCGCTAAGGTCGAGGAGGAACCCGAAGCCCTAGACTTCGTTACTCCAGAGGAACAGCTAGCCTACGACCAAGAGCAGCAAGGCAAGCTCTGGTTTGCATTAACCTTTTACAAATTTTTATTGTTTTGAGCACATACATGAATACTATTGTTCCTTGCATTAGAGTCTTGTTTGGAAACCCAAGTGCATAGCCAAGAAAGCCATGGGTTGGGATTATGATTGAAAACCTCGTTAGCCACTGCATTGCTAAGATAGAGTAGGATTCGGTACAAGTCGAGTAGTTGGAACTACTCGCGAGCATAGGCTAGAGGCACTCGACTCGGTTAGTGACAGCACATGAAACACATGGCAAAAAAATGAGACCAAGAGGAGGGTAAGGGCAACAGGACTTTGGGGCCTGTGTGCTGTAGCTCCGCTTGTGTCGATTGAGGACGGAGCCGTGTGCGGGCCTGTTGAACAAGCTAGAACAGTACCGAAGACCTACCGGCTATATGGGAACCGGGAAACTGATGTAACTCGGGTAGCTGGGTGTTGAGGCATAGCTGGTCGTTCAGAGGGTAGGTTGAGAGCTCGAGGTGTAAATCGGCTGGCGACACTGAGATGCGCGTGCAGAGACCTCTTGCTCGGGACGATTGGACCGGTTCAACATTTGGCTAACGGGTGAAAGGTAGTCGCGTACGGCGTCCGTGATGGTTGTTGTAGGCAACATCGAGTACGGGCGTACGTGACAGGTTGTTCGGGTAACCCTATGATTTTTACCTCATGTAACCCACCACCCCTCATTTAGAAGTTCCATGTTTAGGTGAGACGGGTCAGACTTGCTGAGCCTCCATGCTCACTGCTTGTGTTTGAAGCTTTTGCAGGGATCTATGAGGAAGGGACTCCCGAAGAGGAGACGGAACCCCAGGAGGGGAACCCCGTTGAGTGGGAGTCGTGCACGCCGCAGAGTTAGTGTGCGTGTGTGCTAGCAAGGACACGTGCAAGGGCTGAACGTGGACTTGATGCGTAGTCTACGCCCGTGAGTGTAGACTGGAACTATTTTGATGTAAACATGTTCATAAACTTGTTTATGTAATAAAATTTTGCTTCCGCTTTGTACCTTTGACATGTGTTATCCGGTGTTGTGCAACGCAGCACCCCTCAGTGTGATCCTGGCTCGATAAGACCTTTGGGGTCGTGTCAGCGTTGGTATCAGAGCTCGCTTGAGGTTTAACGCACTACAAAGATCATCTTTTTCAAAAATCCAGTGAGGAACGAGTTAGTAGCTCGTATAAGGATGTTATTAGCATACAGAAAGTGGCATACTAACCTATTTGCTTATGTTAGAAAATCGTGTATCTCGGGACGTTTATGTCTTGGGGGGTACACGTAAGCGCTGTCCACCAGTGCGCACAAGCTGAAGGGTGGAGCCCCATGGGTGGCAGGTAACCCGACCCGCTTTGATATCCTCTATCACTCTTCATGTCGTTTGGGGTATACGAGCAACGTCTGTCCCTGGTGTGCATGGTGCAACTTGGGAGACCCCGTCACGTGGTCTGAAACGTGAACACGTAGCTCAAGGCGTGTTTGGCTTGAGAACATCCGGGCGAGTGATGACGGCCGGGTGTACGAACTGTATGGATTCCGGGCTTGGGGTGCAGCCGAATCTGATGATCGTTTGAGTTTCTGCAGGTAGTCTGACCACGAAACGGTAGACGTGTAGCATCCGTGTGCGAGTGACGTTTAGTGCCACTGAAATAACGAAGCCGGCTAAGTCCGGTATAGGATTTTCTTTGTGAGTACTGCTTGTTCACTGCGTCGTAGCGTAGACTAATGGATGAAATATGTTGATGCAATGATGCTGATTGATATAATTGTATTGCTACATGTGTGCCACCAAATACTGCTTACTAAATTTCAGATTTCATGAACTGTTAACTTGTTGCTAAAAGATGAACTAAGGATGAACTTGTAGGCGTGTCGTTTTGCTGAAATGCTACCAACCTATGTCTTGGTATACCTCATGTAGAGTTTCATGCTTAGGTGAGTCGGTTAAGCCTTGCTGAGCCTTTGTGCTCACGGTTGCTGCTTAAGTGTTTTTCAGGTGAGGAGCCACCCACGGACTCGGAGTACGAGTCCACCGGCGAGGGTTACCCTCCGTCGGGGACCACGGCTGAGTGGGAGCCGTACACGCCGCGCTGAGCTGAGACGTGCAGCTAGTGTGGGTTGCCCTAGGGCTGGGCAACCGACTTTTGCTAAATAGGCGGGCGTGAGTTGTATAGTGTAGTTTTCCGCTGTGTAATAGAACAATAGTTGTAACTGAAGTTTGTACCTGTTTGTACAGTTTCAGCTGTTTTTCCCATGTAATATATCGTGTTCTTATGACGTGTGCTGTCGGGTGTTGCATCGCGCGGCACCACCCTCTGCGATCCTGGATGAGCGGATTCCGGTCCGCCACAGCCTGGTATCAGAGCTGCAGTGGGGATAGCACAGTACTAAAGGACTGCATTATGGGAAAAACTTAGGTATACGGTGAGGAATCGGTAGCTGCCGAAGTAAGGACTATATTAGCATAGTTACTTAAAGTGGCCAAGACTAACCTATGTGTTATAATTCTGAATTTCAATTATGTAACGACGCACCTACGCTCTGGTAAGTATGGTAAGGAACGCCACTGAAAGCCGTTCAATTTCGGTTAGCTCCCCCTGACGAGGAACGTGGTTCAGGGATTGATCTCACAGCTTGGTGTGAGATGTCAATATGAATCTCTTGGACTCTTCATGTCCCTGAGTTCATATGAAACGCTGATCCCTAGCGTGCATTAGGCAAGTAAGCGGAGACCCCATCGCGTGGTCAGTAACGCGAGAGTGTGTTCGTCTGGAAATAGCCCAGGAGGACATACGCAGCGCTTGCCATCGGCGTGCCCTGCAGGGCAGTAGGTGGTATCTGTTGGGTTGATAACATTCCCAACCGTGACGACCCGTTCATGACATACTCGGGTTCCCCGTCGTGTGGTGTTGAAACACGATCACGTGCCTCGAGACGTGACTTAGCTCAAGGACGGCCGTATGACAAGGATACAGGCGTTTGTATTTACTTTTAAATATGGAACTGCCTGAAATGAACAAACTTTGAGTGCACCATCATTGTGTGGTCTTCTGCAGGTACTAACCACGTATTGTATCCGTGTAGAAAACGTGTGCGAGAGACCGTTTAGTGCCACACTCGAGACATATATGCCGGTATGATCCGGTTAGGATTTTCTTTTGTGAGGAACGTAGTACCGAGATATTGTAGGCATATGCATGAGTATAATGATAACGAAGAATTAAAATCTATAGGTTCAACAGTTAGGACCCTGGTTGGGTATAAGAATGAGATAGGGAGTTGAGGAAAAAGATCCTCGATGAAGCTCACTTGTCCAAATACTCCATTCATCCGGGCAGCAACAAAATGTACCAAGATTTGAAAAAGAAATTTTGGTGGACACGGATGAAGCGGGAGGTAGCTAAGTACGTATCCGAGTGCGATACGTGTAGACGAGTGAAAGCTGATCACATGAAGAAATCAGGGCTGTTGCAACCCCTGAAGATCCCGGCATGGAAATGGGAAGATGTGAGCATGGATTTCATTGTGGGATTACCCCTAACAGCCAACAAGCATGATTCCATATGGGTAATCGTTGATTGGTTAACCAAGACGGCTCACTTCATTCCGGTGAATACACGTTACAATGCCGGCAAATATGTGGAGCTATACATAGCGAAGATTCTATGCCTATACGGGGTACCCAAGACCATTGTCTCAGATCGAGGTGCATTATTTGTATCTCGCTTTTGGGAGCAGCTACACGCTGCATTGGGTACTAAGTTGATCAGGAGCTTCGCTTATCACCCTCAGACAGATGGCCAGACAGAGAGGGTGAATCAAGTTCTGGAAGACATGTTGAGAGCATGTGCCATCCACCATGGTAGGAACTGGGATAATCACCTACCATTGGCGGAATTCTCGTACAATAATGGCTATCAGGCGAGTATCAAGATGGCACCCTACGAAGCTCTCTACGGTCGTAAATGCCGCACCCCATTAAATTGGTGTGAGTCCGGTGAAAGGGTCACATTCGGGGTTGATGTGGTGACCGACGCCGAAGAGCGCGTTCGGACCATTCAAGCCAATTTGAAGGCCGCTCAATCCCGACAGAAGAGCTACGCTGATAAGAGGCGTAGACCGTTGCACTTTGACGTCGGGGAACACGTGTACCTCCGCGTGTCTCCGATGAAGGGCGTGCACCGGTTCGGTGTGAAGGGGAAGCTCGCTCCCCGTTTTATTGGACCCTACGCTATCACCGAGAAGTGTGGACCAGCAGCGTATCGATTGGAGCTACCGGCATCTCTGGCTGGTGTCCATGATATTTTCCATGTTTCGCAACTGTGAAAATGCTTGAAGCATACAGCTGCTGTTCCTACCGAAGACATCGGCGAGCTGAAACCGGATTTAACATATGATGAATATCCGGTGGGAATTCTTGATGAGAAAGCCAGGACCACACGCAGCAGAACGTTGTGGTTCTACAAAATACTCTGGAGCAACCACACCGCCGAAGAAGCGACGTGGGAGAGCGAGGAGTTCCTTCGCTCAAATTACCCGGAGTTCATGGCTTCTCAACACGGGTAAGTCCCTATTACATCGCTATCTCTTCTTTTATAATCTCGGGACGAGATTCTTTTAAGGGGGGAGGGATGTAAAAGCCAAAGAAAAGGGACTTGCAAAAACTTTTCTGCACCTCACAACACCACAGTTTTTATTGTGGACACCATAGGAAATGTTGTGAAGAGCAAGTAACCTCCATCAAAAGAATGATTAGAGGGGAAAGCCTTCACTTTCACAATGTAGGGTTTCTACACATGAACATGAGAGGTTGAGCTCACCCCTAGAATTTAAAAAGTCTTGGGAAGGTTCAGTCCAAAGCTCATGCAAATTCAACACTTTTTGAGGCACTTTTGGGTTATTTCAAAAAGAGGCCAATTTGAATGTAAATTCAAATTGCAGCAACTTTCATCACCCAAATCCAAAAGTTAGCTCCATATCTATACTCAACACATTTTTCTGAGTAAACCCACCAATTTTCATCCCCATTGGAGCTCATCTTGTCAAGAGCTAAATTTGCAAGAATTCAAAACTGAATTTGAATTTCAGTTTAAATATGAAGCAAATTTAACCAAACAAAGTTTGAATTTGAGAATTCAAATTCAAACAAAGACTTGGGAGCTAAGTCTCACATTAAATTGTGAGTAGCTGGTGGGATAATTAACAAAAACAGAAAAGAAATATTAGGGGAAAAGGAGAAAGGGGGAGGCCCACAGGTCAGTGGCACACAGGAGGGGCAGTCGGTTGCTGCAGCCGACCCCGACTTCGCGCGCAAGCCAGTGAACGGCGGCGAGCCACCGAGGCAGCGATCGGCCACCTCACGGTGCCAAACCGCGGCTTAAAGGCCAGCGCACAGCCACGCCGCCTTCCTCCTGCTTTCCAAACGAGAACTCCCCCTACCGAGCTCTTTCCTCGTTTCCGCGCGAGCACAGAAACGCCGCCCTCTCTGATCGCCGGCGTCCGGCCAGCACAGGCGCGCTCGTGCCCGACGAGCCACACGAGAAAGGACCGCCTTAAGGTGCTGATTCTTCTAGTCCCTACCGTTCTTCATTTCATGGGCTGTCGAGGGAGTATTTCGCCGGGAAAGCTTCGGGTGTCTTGAGACCGAGCTCCCACAAAATCCCAAAATTCGTGGGGGTTAGCTCATCACCGGGCAAACCGAGTCATGCACACGCTCTATACACGGCCACGACCACCTAGGATCGAAAACCAGTAAAAAACCGTGGGCTAGGTTGACGGTTCTTTGAAGTTTTCTGAAGCACAGCCGATATCCGGCCTAGGTCGCCGGTGAGGTCGTAGTTACCGCCATTTTCACGGGGATCGGTGTCCATGTCCGTGACCAGCAGGTGTCAGCGGAGCTCCCCGAGCAAACCGCATCGAAAAAGGTGCATGGGATGCCGAGTTGGACGTCGCCGGTGAGCTCCCAGCCGCTGTTGCCGTCGGGAGCACTGTTCCGGTGGTTGTCAAGTTCTGGGGAGGGCACCACCGTGTTCCTCAGGCCGAGATAGGCACTGGCGGCGAGATTCAGCAAGCTCCGAGGACCGGAACCCGTCTCCGGCGAGAGCTCCGGCGAGCTTGGCGGCGGGGTCGCGCGGGTGGCCGGAGGAGGACGAAGGGGTAGGCCCCACGCGTCAGCGGCTGGAAATAAAAGGGTGGGATTCTCTGTGGTCCGGGATCCAGTGCGGCCGCGCGGGAAGGAGTCTGTGGCCCCGTGTGGCTCGGATCCAGCGGTCGACACGTGTACGTGGACCCACCCGCAGGATTTAAACATTTCTGGAATTTCCAGTTTTAGTGCAAACTTTAGAACCCCATAACTTTTGCTAGGAAGCTCCAAATTTAGTGATTCAAATTGGGTTGGATTCATCTTGCCTAGGTATGTCCAGATATACAACCCAATTTGTATGAAACCAATTAATTAATTCTGGAAAATTCTTTAAATCTTTTCAGCAAAAGAATTTTAGAGGGAGTTTGGTTCATCCAAAAATCCCCAAATTTTACCAGAATGTTCTTTAGGACATTAGTAAACCCCTGTAAAAGTTTCATACCAGTTGGAGTTGATTTGGTCAGAGGAATTCAAATTGGAAGGTGCTGTGTTCATTTGAATGCAGAATCATTTTCAGAGAATTTCCAAAACTTGGAAATTCAATTCTGGGAAAACCTTAACTCCAAAAATACTAGAAAAATTCATGCAAACTCTAGGAGCTATAATTGAAAGTGTAGTTCACTAAGTTGGGTATGAACAGGGGTATTACCTCAGGATAAATTCTTCCTTGCTGATTTGCCAAGAGAATTATTCTGAGCAAACCACTCCATGAAAAGTGCTAATGTTTGGTCCAGAGAGTTTTCTTGTGACAAGGAACTCACACAAAAATTCTCAGCTCCATTGGAGCTCTAGATCACCCCTGTCCTGTTTAACCAATTAAGGGATTAATATGGAAAAGGGGGGAAAAACCACTTAGCATCTAGCCATGTGATTAAGTCCAAACCAAACCACCAACACCAGTCCATATTTAAATTCTTAAACAAAGTTCCAGGTGTTAGAGGCTGGTTATTAGAACCAATAGTAGAAGTTTTACTCTAAAACTCACATTTGCATCTAAATTAACATATAGTATTTCATTAACGTGTAGCCGTTGAAGAAGAGACTCCGGAAGTGCTGGACTTCCTCCTTCCGGACGAAGACTAACTCCTGACCAGCAGCAACAAGGCAAGCCCCGGTTTGCATTAACCCTTTTATAAGTCTTACTTTGTTTACATGTGTCATATGAAGTATGTATGTGCATTAGGTATAGGATGAATGAAACCCCACTTGCATAACCGAAGGTTCCTAAAAGAGTGAGGGTAGTGTCAAGGACCTCGAGTAGACAGGCTATGCTTAATGAGTCATAGGACTTCGGTACAAGTCGAGTAGTTGGAATCTACTCGCGAGATAGGCTTGGGACACACGGGTTCGGTTGAGTGATGTGAGATCACTTTAGTAATGAAAATGAGACTAGGCAGGGGCTAGGGCGCAGCAAGAGAGAGTCTTGTGTGCGCAGCCCTGCCCGTGTCGATTGAGGACCGATCCGTGTGCGGCCCTGCTGAACAAGTGTTGAACGTACCGAAGGCATATCGGATATATGGGCCCCGATAAACCGATGTAGCCTAAACCTCCGGGCGTCGAGGCATAGCACACCGATTTATAGGTGTAGGTTGAGGGCAGCAAGGTGGAAATCTGCCAACGGGCATAGAGAGATGCTCCGTGTGGGGAACCTCCTGCTCGTTTCGGTGCGACCGGTTCGACGTTTGGGCTGTTGGGTGAAAGGTTGTCCCGTACGACATCGAGTGAGCGTGCTGTGCAGCTCCACAGGTGGGCGTACGTGACGTGCTCTTTGGGTTTTCCCTGCAGGTGTATATCGAGTCGATTCGCCGTCCCTCGCGGTGACGAGTACTGCTTGTTCACTGCGTCGTAGCGTAGACTAATGGATGAAATATGTTGATGCAATGATGCTGATTGATATAATTGTATTGCTACATGTGTGCCACCAAATACTGCTTACTAAATTTCAGATTTCATGAACTGTTAACTTGTTGCTAAAAGATGAACTAAGGATGAACTTGTAGGCGTGTCGTTTTGCTGAAATGCTACCAACCTATGTCTTGGTATACCTCATGTAGAGTTTCATGCTTAGGTGAGTCGGTTAAGCCTTGCTGAGCCTTTGTGCTCACGGTTGCTGCTTAAGTGTTTTTCAGGTGAGGAGCCACCCACGGACTCGGAGTACGAGTCCACCGGCGAGGGTTACCCTCCGTCGGGGACCACGGCTGAGTGGGAGCCGTACACGCCGCGCTGAGCTGAGACGTGCAGCTAGTGTGGGTTGCCCTAGGGCTGGGCAACCGACTTTTGCTAAATAGGCGGGCGTGAGTTGTATAGTGTAGTTTTCCGCTGTGTAATAGAACAATAGTTGTAACTGAAGTTTGTACCTGTTTGTACAGTTTCAGCTGTTTTCCCATGTAATATATCGTGTTCTTATGACGTGTGCTGTCGGGTGTCGCATCGCGCGGCACCACCCTCTGCGATCCTGGATGAGCGGATTCCGGTCCGCCACATTTTTCATCCCTTAACCAATCGAAAAATGCAGTAGAGTTGAAACTGTCTAGAAAACAGGGCAGAGCAAACACTCTCTGTAAACTCTCTGTAAATTAAGCATAACTTCCTGCTTAAAAATCCAAAAATAGAAAATGAGGTAGTTCTGGAAAGCTTATGCGATGGGTTACAACTTTGTAACAGAAAGTTTTGTCAGATTTGGAACAGAATTAACTGGAATTCTTGGATTAAATCTGTACCTAAAGCATGGAGGTGCTGTCCAGATTTTTCCAGAAATTCTATTAACTTTGGCATCTCATAACTTTTGAACCAGGACAGATCTTAGGCCAAGCAAATACTTTCTGGAAATCTATTGAAGTTAGCTTTAACTTTGATGTTGAGCTCCAGAATTGGTTTTGCATTCAACTTGTCCTAAATCAGGTTGAAATGGAAACTGGTCAGGGCTGTTATGGGAACAGCAGATCAGCAGTCAAATTTGTTTAAAATTTGAACTATGTTTCCAAGTTTTATGGGTTCAATGACATGTCTTATGTTATAACTCAGAGGTTTACTGTTTAAATAAATATTTGACATTTCTCAAATATATTTTTACAGATGACAGCAGATAAGCAATTGGAGAACGGGTGGGTGGTGTCCCACTGTTCTCACCGTAGCGGCTACCCGGAAGCATTGTGGCAAATGCTCCAATATTTCGGGTACAACCAGATGCCACAGTACTTCGCCAAGGAAGAAGGCGAAGAGGGGAACAAGACGTGGATGATCCATGTCGAAGTCCCTGCAGGACCTACGCCACCCGGTTGGGTGCCGTTCACCGTCACGGTGAGAGGAAGACAACCGGAAGGGATGTGGCAAGTGGCAGCCCGTGACATCATGTCACGTTTCTGCCAACTACACGTGCAGGCTATGGAGGGCACTACATACGCGCTCGTTCCGGTGGAGGGACGGGCTCAGCATGTGTGGGAAGAGAGGTACCTGCAGGCAACGGACCCGAGTTGCCCAAGGTACAACCCCGCGGAGGCAAATCTCAGCCTCCAGATGAGGGCGGGAAACGCCGTGATGGACAGCCAAGCTGTTCATACGGAGCATCTCGCCACGAAGCTCAAAGAGAGCACGAGCCATGGAGACCATTTCGAGAGTGCCCACAGCGCACTCCACAATGTGCTCCTTCCGACTGAATGAACAACATAATCAGTTGCATCGTCTGAAGAAGGCGAAGAGAAAAAGCTGTGTCGACATCACGGCGTTGCAAGAACTGGTACAGAATCTGACCCAGAAGAACGAGGAACTTACTCAAGAGCGGGACGACGCTATTGAGGAAGGGCAAGGCTGGGAAGAAGATTACAACCAGGCTATGGACGAGGTGCATTCTTTGCAGGACCTCGTACCTCCGGTATTGGGCATACCACTGGTCTTGGGTCTTCCAGCAATGGGAGAACCCGGGATGGGAGAAGAGGTGGTAGATCCAGAGCCACCAGCAGAGGTACCGGAGGAGGACGACCCACAGGAGGTCGAGTTCTACTCCGAGTAGGGGGTTACAGTTGCCATGTAGGGCAGCCAGGGTAGTGTAGCCCAAATTTTGTAATCGGTGACATGCCATGTAGACGGTAGCGTATGTATAGGTAGTGACGACATGAGCACGACTTCTCGGAGACCCAAGAATAATGTATCTTGTATAAAGTTTATGCTTTATCAATATATGTGAATGTTGTGCAAATTAATCATGTGTCACTTCAATACCTACTGTTGCATATAGAATTTTTAGTAAGACATGTGCTAATTGCTACTGTTTTGAATTTCAGAGTGACGCGTACTCGTGCCAACCCGGACGTTGGGGGTACCAGTCAAGGGGGAGAAACCTCCCAACAGCCTCCCGAGGACTCCTCGGGACAGCAACAGCAACAGCAACAGTAAACACCACCACCGCCACTGCCAACGGTTACACTGGCCGACATCGTCGCGGCAATGGCGGGTTCACATTAGCAGCACACGGAGTTGCTGCAAACGCTTATCACCAATACGTCTCGCCCAGAGAGACGTCAAGACCGTGAGGAGCGTCAACAGAGCTCCTACTCCGACTTTCTGGCAACTCATCCCCAGGTATTCTCAAGGGCGGATGAACCTCTTGACGCGTACAACTGGCTCCGCGCCATAGAGATGAAGTTCGGGCTGCTCCAGATAAGTGAGCAGCGCAAGACTCAGTTCGCGGTCCAGCAGCTCCAAGGATCCACGAGCGCGTGGTGGGCCAACTTCTGTGCTTCACAGCCCACCGACCGAGTGATGACCTGGATGGAGTTCCGGACGGCCTTCAGGGCCTATCATATACCGCCAGGTTTGATGAAGAGGAAGACGCAGGAGTTCCTGCACCTGCAGCAAGGGAGCCGGAACGCGCTGGAATACTCCATGGCGTTCAACGATCTCGCGCTTTATGCGTCGTATCATGCCGATACCAACAAGAAGCGGCGGGACCATTTTTATCAGGGGCTTAACCCGCTCCTGAAGGACAAGTTGGCGATGTTCAATCGCGGCAGCCTCAACGACATCATTGATGCTGCGATTGTTCAGGAGGACTCCGGCAAGGAGTTAGCGGCGGCGGAGAGAAAGCGAAGCACGCCGCAGAGCAGCGGAGAAGGAGGCAGTCCTTCTCAGAAGTTTCGGATGGTGAATCGCCCACCATCAGGTCCACGCTGGCAGCCACCACAGCGGTCGATGCCGTTCCGCAGTCGGCCGTACTCTTCACCGGCATTCAGGCCGGCACTGCCAGTACCACCGCAACAACAACAGCAGCAGCGGGCGATGCCACGTGCGTATGCAGCTCAGCAGCGCATGCCGGGCTTTCGTCCCCCGAGCACTACACCAGCAGCGGACACATGTTACAAGTGTGGTCGTCTAGGACACTTTGCGAGCAGTTGCCCGGAGAGGCAAGGCGGCGGAGTGGCACCACAGTTTCCGGGGAGGAATCAACCCCGGAACCCTACTAATGCGCGGCGGGCAAACCCTAGGCCCGGCACTGTCCACCAGCTTGCCATAGAGGACGTGCCGGAGGGCGAGCCAATCCTTGCGGGTATGTTCCAACTCCACCAGCATCCCGCTATAATATTATTTGATTCAGGCGCCACGCATAGCTTAATTAGCTAAGCTTTCATTGATAAGTGTAGCTTGCAAATACTACCCACCGATAATCCTTATGTGATCTGTTCACCGGGTTGGAAAATTTCAGCAAGCATGATGGTCCCAAAAGCGCCATTGTGCTTAGAGGGTAGAGTTTACCCTACGTCTCTCATAATTTTAGAGGGACAAAAGGTGGATGTCATCTTAGGGATATCATGGTTAACCCACCACGGCGCTGTTTTAGACACCGTCCTCCGAGTTGTGCACTTGAACTCAGGAGTGCACGAGTCTCACTCATTATTTCTGGACAGTCCAGAAATAAAACTTCCAAGTGTCTATCAAGCCACAACCATCAGATTGGAAGATATTCCAGTGGTCCGAGAGTTCCCTGATGTATTCCCGGACGATTTGCCGGGGATGCCACCCGATAGAGAGGTGGAGTTCAAGATTGAACTTGCACCGGTAACCATGCCAATATCCCGAAGGCCGTACAAGATGGCGCCCAAGGAGTTGGCTGAACTGAAGACTCAGCTCACGGACCTTCTGGAGAAGGGTTTTATTAGGCCGACCTCCTCGCCATGGGGCTGTTCGGCATTATTTGTCAAGAAGAAGGATGAGACGTTATGGCTTTGCGTGGACTATCGTCCATTAAATGCCGTAACCATCAAGAACAAGTACCCGTTGCCACGGATCGACATGTTGTTTGATCAGTTGGTCGAAGCAAAGATCTTTTCCAAGATGGATTTAAGATCCAGGTACCATCAGATTAAGATAAGGGCTGAGGACATTCCAAAGACAGCTTTCTCGACAAGGTACGGACTTTATGAGTACCTGGTCATGTCCTTTGGCCTTACCAATGCTCCAGCTCACTTCATGTACTTGATGAACTCGGTATTAATGCCGGAGCTGGACAAGTTTGTCGTGGTCTTCATCGACGACATACTGGTATATTCCAAGTCGGAGGAAGATCACAAGAAGCATTTGCGTATAGTCTTACAACGGCTGCGGGGTCACAAGCTATACGCGAAATTCAGCAAATGCGAATTCTGGATATCGCAAGTGCCTTTTCTCGGGCATATCATCTCAGCGGAGGGTATCACTGTAGACCCGAGCAAGATCACTCAAGTGCTGAATTGGAAATCCCCGAGAACTGTTCACGAGGTACGGAGTTTCCTCGGACTCGCGGGATATTATCGGAGGTTCATTCCGAACTTCTCAAAGATTTCCAAGCCAATGACAGAGCTGCTGAAGAAGGCTACCAAATATGTTTGGAGTCCAGCATGTGAAGCAGCGTTCAAGGCTTTAGTCAAGCACCTGACATCAGCACCGGTTTTGGCGCAGCCAGACACAACAAAACCGTTCGATGTGTACTGCGATGCATCCGGCATTGGGCTCGGATGTGTGCTGATGCAAGACCGAAGAGTGGTCGCGTATGGATCACGGCAGCTTAGAAACCATGAGCAGAATTATCCAACCCACGACTTGGAGCTCGCTGCCGTGGTACTTGCACTGAAGATGTGGAGGCACTACCTACTCGGTAACCTCGTACATCTATATACCAACCAAAAAAGCCTCAAGTACATATTCACTCAGAAGGAGCTGAACATGAGGCAATGAAGATGGTTAGAACTGATAAAGGATTACGAAATAGAGATCCATTATCATCCGGGCAAGGCAAACGTAGTGGCAGATGCGCTGAGCCGCAAGTCACACGTCAACAATCTGACCATCACACCGTTGGAAGAGAGCGAACCACCACTACATGTGATTCCACACGGAGCTCTCTACAACCTAGCTTTGATCCCCACCATCCGTGAAGAGATAGCGGAAGCTCAGAAACATGACAAGGGCATGTCGCATTTGCGGAGACGTGTAGATAGTGGGGAGCTGAAATGTTTCTGGAAGGACGGAGACGGCATCCTATGGTTCAAGGACCGGATCGTCGTACCCCGTAACCCGGAATCACGGAAGAAATTTTTTTATGAGGCTCACTTATCAAAATTTTCTATTCACCCCGGCAGCAACAAGATGTATCAAGAACTCAGAAGCAAGTTTTGGTGGACACGGATGAAACGGGAGACTGCAAAATACGTGTCTGAGTGTGATACATGTCGAAGGGTGAAGGCAGACCATATGCGGAAACCGGGACTGCTGCAACCACTGGGCATTCCTGCCTGGAAATGGAAGGATGCGAGCATGGATTTCATCATCGGTATACCCACCACCTTGCAAAAACATGATTCTGTGTGGGTGACCGTCGATCGGCTCACCAAAGTTGCCCATTTCATCCCAGTCAACACCAACTACAACGCCAAGAAGTACGCTGAACTGTACATCTCATGGATCCTATGCTTGTACGGCGTACCCCGTACCATTATATCGTATCGGGGCACTTTATTTGTGTCCCGTTTTTGGGAGCAGCTGCACGCTGCCTTTGGGATGAAGTTGATCCACAGTTCAGCATACCACCCGCAGACGGATGGGCAAACGGAGCGGGTAAATCAGATCCTAGAAGACATGCTACGAGCTTGCTCTATCAACCACGGCAAGAATTGGGATGATCACTTGCCGTTAGCCGAGTTCTCGTACAATAATGGGTACCAAGCCAGCATCAAGATGGCACCTTACGAGGCGCTATACGGTAGGAAGTGCCGCACACCATTGAACTGGTGTGAGTCTGGCGAAAGGGTTACCTTCGGGATTGACCTTGTCAACAACGCGGAAGAAAAGGTTCGACTGATTCAAGCGAACCTAAAAGCCGCTCAATCCCGTCAGAAACAGTATGCGCACCGGAGAAGGCGCCCATTACAATTCGAAGTTGGAGATCACGTATATCTACGGGTGTCTCCAATGAAGGGCGTAAACAGATTTGGGGTGAGAGGAAAGTTGGCACCCCGATTCATCGGTCCATTCCAGATTACCGAAAGATGTGGATCAGTGGCATACCGGCTGAAATTACCAGAAGCACTTTCCGGTGTGCACGACGTCTTTCACATTGCCTAGCTGAGGAAGTGTCTTAAGCTATCAACTACCGTTCAGCTGGAAGGTATTGAAGAACTGCAACCGGATCTCACCTATCGGGAGGAACCGGTGCAGATTATTGATGAAAAGGCCCGAACCACACGCAACCGTACGTTGTGGTTCTACAAGGTTCTATGGAGTAATCACTCCATGGACGAAGCGACATGGGAGAGCGAAGGATTTCTTCACGCTAACTACCCCGACTTTTTCACGTCGCATATCCGGTAATTTCCACCGTCCTCTCTCTCATTTTCACCTTATAATCTCGGGACGAGATTATTTTAAGGGGGGAGGAATGTAAGGGCCTCAGTTTGTGAAACATAGTTGAAGTGTTCATCACCATACACACACACCTCATTTGAGGAAAGATAATGAACACAAATGAAGAGCAAGTAACCACCATCAACATGCTCATTAGAGAACAAACTCACATATTGCAAAAGTGGTATTTCCCACATGTGATATAGGTGGGCTGGACATATGAAAACTCCTACACATTGCTAAGGATGTCCATGCCAAGTTTCACCCAAATTCAAAACCTTTTTGAGGTCATTTTGGGTATAGCTAGAAAGAGGGCAGTTTGAAACCATATTCAAATTCAAACTGTTTTTATCCCATGAATTTAAAAGTGGGAGGCATATTCTTATTCAGCACATTTTGTGAGCTCACACACCAATTTTCACTCCATTTGGAGTTGATCTTGACATGAGCTAAGTGGGACAAATTCAAACTTTATTTGAATTCAAAACTGAACTTGTGCTGAAATTCATTCAAACCAAACCCAATTTAAATTCTAATCAATTCAAATGGCTCATGGGTGAATAATTTGAATCACCAGGGGTATTCGGGGGTTCACTGTTTACAACAGTGATTAGGAGTAAATTTCAGAGGTTAAAACCCTGGGTGGGACCCACATGTCATAGAGAGAAGGAGGCAAAACTTGCACACAAAGTCACAGCCTCGGTGGGAAATTCCACCGAGCAGCTGTCGGCTGTGCCACCGAGCAGCCACCGGCGCCACCAGCTGCTTCCCCTCTACGCGCGCTGGCGCCCAGGGCGGCTTGCTCGCGCCCCCACGTGACCGGCACCGCCTCAGCCGAGCAGGAGTCGGCCGGCTTTATCTTCTCGCGGGCAAACCCGAGCAGCGGCATTGTTTCTCGCTGCAGCTCTCTGCTCAATCGGGAAAACCAGCAAAACAATCTCCTCCTTCGTTCCTGAGCTGCTAGACAGCAACCTGAGGTCGCACTCCACCTCCCCAACGCCAGAAACCCCGAGTTCCGACCTCCTTTGCCCGAAAACGATCGCCACCGCGGCGACCTAGCCTCATCCGAGAGTCAGGCGCCCGTGGACAGCGTTCCACAGGCGTTTTCACGGTCCAGCAAGAGAGGCAACAGGAGCACGCGACCACCGTGCTGCTCTCCTTCAAGTTTGGAAGCAAACCATGAAGAATCCACAGAGAATTTCCAGTTTTTGCTGCGGCGACCGTAAACCGAGCTTCCGGTACGGATTCTTCAAATTCTCGCTCTATGATCTTTCGGTGGCTTTCAAATCTTGCACATAGACGCTGGACTAGCCGGCGATCAAGTTCTTTTCTGCATCCGTGGCGTGAAACTGTCTAGGAGTGATGAATTTCGAGCTCGATCAAGGGCGGTCATGGCGGACACGATCGGTCACACGGTGCCGACCGACTTGCCTCCATCCCTGAACCCTTTTGACACCTTGTCGAGCTTCCTAGAAGTACACTGATGTTGTAGGACTGTTTTTTCGAGGTGTTGGCGGGTTAGAACCCACGGTCGACGGCACCAAACCTCAACCGAGGCCGCGGTACGTTCCTGGGCTATTTCCGGTCACCCCCAGCCCGACCTGACACCACTGACGTGTTCCTCGAAGTCGACAACCCCCTGGCGGCGAGTTTCAGACCATGGGAGGTCCGGCAGCGGCGAGCCGGCGAGCTCCGGGTCTGCTCCGGCGAGGTCGGCGGCGCGGGCGCGAGAGAGCGGCGGGAGGAAGACAAAGCCGGCTGGCCCACGTGTCAGCGGCTGAAGAATTTTAAATCGGGATCTGGTGTGGCCGGGATCGGCTGTGCTGGCGCGCAAATACCCTGTGGGCCTCGGTGTGCCGGACACCTCCGCGCTCAACACGTGTTCCCGTGGGCCCCCGAGAGTTTAAACTTTTTCCCCCGATTTTAAAATTCTTCCAAACTTCAAATCCTCATAACTTTGGCTAGAAAGCTCCAAATCGAGTGAACCAAATTTTGTTGGATTCAGCTCTCTGATCACTTTCCAGCAAATCAAGTTTCACTTCATGAAAATCCTTATTTCTCCAGAATTAATTCCTCAAAATTTAAACTGTTTAGAATTTTAACTGGAGAATCCTTTGGAGGAAACTCCTGAAACTTTACTGGGGTGTTCACCAAAATATCCCTGAACTACCATAAAAATTTCATACCCATTTGAGCTCATTTGATCCACCTAATGGTGTGATTAGTGAAACTGTTCCAGAGAAAATAGAAAATGTTCAGAAACATTTCCAGAATTTTCTCTGAAATTGTTTAGCTCATATCCTTAGCTAGGAACCTTCAAATTAAGTGATACCAACTCCATTAGAACCCTATGAAAATCTAGTTTTCAGAAAGTAACAGTTTGTTTCATGAAAATTCTTAGAACACCCTAAAAGCCTTCAATTAAGGTCAAGTACATAATTAATTGTGGAGGGCTCAAATGAGCTTTGCTGCAACTAAAACTTGACCAAGTCTCTGTCTAGGTTGTAACCAAGCCACAGTAATAGTTTCATAGTCAGTGAGCCTGTCTAGTGGGACTTATAAGCTTCACAAGTTCAAACTTAATACAAATGCATTTAAATTGATACATGTATTTCCTCTATCATGTAGTCGCTAAGGTCGAGGAGGAACCCGAAGTCCTAGACTTCGTAACTCTGGAGGAACAGCTAGCCTACGACCAAGAGCAGCAAGGCAAGCTCCGGTTTGCATTAACCTTTTACAATTTTTTATTGTTTTAAGCACATACATGAATACTATTGTTCCTTGCATTAGAGTCTTGTTTGGAAACCCAAGTGCATAGCCAAGAAAGCCATGGGTTGGGATTAGGATTGAAAACCTCGTTAGCCACTGCATTGCTAAGAAAGAGTTGGATTCGGTACAAGTCGAGTAGTTGGAACTACTCGCGAGCATAGGCTAGAGGCACTCGACTCAGGTAGTGATAGCACATGAAACACATGGCAAGAAAATGAGACCAAGCGGAGGGTAAGGGCAACAGGACTTTGGGGCCTGTGTGCTGTAGCTTCGCTTGTGTCGATTGAGGACCGAGTCGTGTGCGGGTCTGTTGAACAAGATAGAACAGTACCGAAGACCTACCGGCTATATGGGAACCGGGAAACTGATGTAACTCGGGTAGCTGGGTGTTGAGGCATAGCTGGTCGTTCAGAGGGTAGGTTGAGAGCTCGAGGTGTAAATCGGCTGGCGGCACACTGAGATGCACGTGCAGAGACCTCTTGCTCGGGACGATTGGACCGGTTCAACATTTGGCTAACGGGTGAAAGGTAGTCGCGTACGGCGTCCGTGATGGTTGTTGTAGGCAACATCGAGTACGGGCGTACCTGACGGGTTGTTCGGGTAACCCTGCAGGTGTAAATCGATTATAATCGCCATCCCTCACAGTCAGTGAGTACCACTTGTTCACTGTACCATGACGTAGAAAGAACAGGCTATTTACATGTTAAAATGTTGCTGATTGAAAGATGGACTTGATTGCTAATGACTTGCTGTAATTTAGAGCTAACTAAAGTTCATTTCAACTTTGGGCAAAGTACATGAGAGAAATGCGTTTCTTGTTTGATTGTGGCTCTCTCATGTACCTTAGCGTAAGGTTCTCCACAACCTGCTGCTAAAACTTGAAAGTAAGGTTCTACTAATTAGGTGAGTCCTTGCAAATGATTTTTACCTCATGTAACCCACCACCCCTCATATAGAAGTTCCATGTTTAGGTTAGACGGGTCAGACTTGCTGAGCCTTCGTGCTCACTGCTTGTCTTTGAAGCTTTTGCAGGGTTCTATGAGGAAGGGAATCCCGAAGAGGAGACGGAACCCCAGGAGGGGAACCCCGTCGAGTGGGAGTCGTGCACGCCGCAAAGTTAGTGTGTGTGTGTGCTAGCAAGGACACGTTCAAGGGCTGAATGTGGACTTGATACGTAGTCTACGCCCGTGAGTGTAGACTGGAACTATTTTGATGTAAACATGTTCATAAACTTGTTTATGTAAAAAAATTTCGCTTCCGCTTTGTACCTTTGACGTGTGTTATCCGGTGCTGTGCAACGCAGCACCCCTCAGCGTGATCCTGGCTCGACAAGACCTTTGGGGTCGTGTCAGCGTTTGTATCAGAGCTCGCTTGAGGTTTAACGCACTACAAAGGTCATCTTTTTCAAAAATCCAGTGAGGAACGAGTTAGTAGCCCGTATAAGGATGTTATTAGCATATAGAAAGTGGCATACTAACCTATTTGCTTATGTTGGAAAATCGTGTATCTCGGGACGTTTATGTCTTGGGGGGTACACGTAAGCGCTGTCCACCTGTAACACCCCAAAACCTGTTAAGAGGGGAATTTAAAAATTTTTGGACGTATTGCATGTGGTGCAGAAATTCAAATTCAAATTGGAATTCAAATTCAACTCAAAACAGAAAAGAAAAAGAAAAAGAAAAAGAAAAAATAACCCCCCCCCCCCCCGGCCAGTGGACCGAAACCCACCAGCCAGCCCACCTCGCCCCCGCGTCAGCCCGCAGCCGCGCGCCCTGTTTTCTTCTCACTGACGTGTGGGGCCCGCCATCTTCTTCCTCCTCGCGCGCGTGCTCGGCCGACCGGGACTCCTCTCTCCCCCGAATCGAAACCACCCCGGATACCCGCGTATCCCAGCCGAATTTCGGTTCTGGATGACTCCAGCTCGATCACAACCGAACGCCGCCCTCCCCCGGCTATATAAACATCGGCATCGTCCAGTTTTCACCCGCGATAGGCTGTTTTTCCTCCCGGTGAGAACCGAAGCTCCGATCACCGTTTTCTCTCGATCTTTGCTCGGGTTCTCTGATCTAACGCGCCGATTGTGTTCCACCGCCTCCGGGGAATCACGCAGGTGCAGAAAACTCGAGGGTTTGCGCTTCAAACACAGCGCCGATGAGCATCGCCGTGAATTCACCTCGGACCTCGTCGCCGACCGCCTTCCAGGACCTCCGAGCTCAAGAAAAACCCCGAGGTGAGATCCCCGACCTCCCCTCTACCGATCTATGCCATGAAATCCCAGTTTTAGGAAGTATAGACGAAGATCCGAAGCTCTCCGGCGAGATCGCCGCCTCCCACCACCGCGCGCCGCTGGGCAGCGCCGCCCGCGCTCGGTCAGAGCGACGTGGCCGCTTGTGCGCCGTCTATTTTAAATCACACAGTAGAATTGAAATCCCCGCGTACCGGTTCGATGTTATAATCTCAGCCGTCTGTTTTAAATCGGACGGTCCATGTCAGCCCCGCGTTATAAAGGCCGGGATTCTTACGCGCTACCCCCTGGGGATCTCGGAAAATACGAGCTAGCCCCGGAAACTTCTGATCTAGCCCCTGGAACTTTAGAAATTCATGTAAATTCAATTAAAAATCAGTTTTAGCCCCTGGACTTAATAAAAATTAGCAAAACCCCTCTGTTATGCATAGTTAGGCCCCTGGAAATTTATAATAGACCCTATAGTGGGGTGAGTTTACCTTTTTAACCCTATATGATATTAAATTTAGGAATTTGAATATGTGATTAGTATTTAAAATTTAAAAGATGGGACAAAAACATTGTAAATTCAAATTTAAACTCTCCTAGCACTTGGAAAACTTTGGTGTGAGTTAAAAATAGATTTTAAGCTGAAATGAATCTGTCTAATTGATTGTTCACATTTATTAGTTATAGGGACACATTTTTAGGTTAGAGAATAATTCTGAAAATTGGTAAAATAAATGTAAATTAGTTCACATCAGAGGAGAAGTTCAAAAATATATTATTTAATATTTTAGATCAGAATCTATTCTGTTTAGATGATGTGTCTTACTATTTTCATAATAAAGTTCACAATTAGGTATAGAAAATAAATCTTAAAATATAGGAAAATAGGTGTGCATGAGTAGAAAATGATAAATGAAGTCTCCAAATCCAAAGACTTCAGTTTAGGATTGGTAGAAGATCTGAAAACCCATTTGAAGTAGGAAGTTACCTTCAATGCAAACTTGGTAGCTAAAGAGTGTATTAAAGAGGTTGTTTTAATTGAAAATTCATATGTAGTGTGCAAATAGAAAATCTGAATACAAAAGTTAGAAATCATATACATATGTTTAAAAGTGCATGTAGACCAAAATCAACATATGTAGAGTAAACGCGACACATAGAAATGTGAATGATTATCATATGTATGTATGTGTGGAGTGAAAGTGTGAACTATGTCTTATGGATTGTTGTTTTCTTTTGCTATGTGTGTTGACATGAGTAGAACCTGCCCCAGAGCAAGTTCTTCCCTTCCAAGATCAGGACTATCCATTCCCAGAGCAGCAGGAAGAAGGCAAGTGTCCTTGACCACTTTGATCCTACGCTAGGATGTGTAGATAGAATTATTTGCATTGTCAATTAAAATATGAAACCCATGCTAGGAAGTTTCCCTAGAATTGCATTACCTCGTTTTCCTTGTAGATTGGGTTGGGATTTGCTTTATTATGTCATTCATTCATATTACTTATGCTTAGCCATGCTTAGAATGGGATTAGTGGGATATGATATCATCAACTTGTTTACTTTACTCTTGAATGAGACATATTATGAGTTATGTAGAGGTAGGGATCAAGGCAAGTTGGATGATTTGGTTGGTGCTGGGTGCACGAGACTCGGGTTTGTGTTTAGTACTTGCCTAGATCCTATGGACCGGTTCATGGAGCATGTAACCTGGCTTTACCGTGCCAACCACATGCTGAGATGGGGCAGCTTGGCCAATTAATTAGGTGTATCCCCGGCGTAGTATGGGTGCGTTGGATGGTGCGGGGAGTAGGTGTCAGCTGGACTACCATATGAACCGCAAGGCTCAAGAGGGGGCCACTACAGCGGGGTTGGAGCCTCTTGTATGCTGTTAGGGGTGAAAGCTCAGTGGGCCCACGCTCGTCGGGAATCCCTTTGTAAAGGCTTCATAGTGATCTCCTGGCTACACACCTGGGAAGTGTGAATGTGGTTCGTAGCCACTGGCATAATGGAGGTTCTTTTAGTCCACCCGGCAACGTGGGATGAAATCACTACATGTGGGTACAGTGGTGCAAACTCTGCAGAGTCAAAACTGTCATGACAGCCGTGCTCACGGTCAAGAGCGGCTTGGACTTATTCATGATTAGAGTATGATGACCTTGGAGGTTGTGGATGTTAAGCGGGGAGCTTAACATTGGGAATGATATTACGGTTATTTGATTATGATGATAGGATGGGAGTTTGGGACCATTTCAACTGTGTAGTAATGTAGGTGCTTAATAAGCTAAGGTGATAGGTATTAATTGCATAGTGCTTCAACCATGAGTTCAACCTCTCCTTGTTCTGGCCATGCATGACATAACTTTCCCACACTTGCTGAGTACCATCGGTACTCAACCTTGCATATTTGTTGGTTTATATTGCTGCTCAGGTCAAGAGAATGATGTGGTGTTTAATGATCAAGACTTTGGACCCGAAGAAGGTTTCTAGGTTCATGGAGTCCCCCGGGCAACGCCTGTGACGGAGCCCACAAGAATAATATTCTGCTGCTATTTTATTTACTTGTTATGAATTTATTATCGTCCATCGAGACATATACTATGTAAGACTTATTTATATTCGACACCTGGCTTGTAATAAATGATTCTTCACTATTTGTCATCACATGTATGAGAAAATGATCCTGGCATACATGTGATATTCACTCGGTTGTTCTTCGGAGAAACCGGGTGTGACAGAAGTGGTATCAGAGCCAAGGTTGCCCGTAGGAACGTGGACCTAGGTAGAAATGGACGTATTTAAGGACCCTATTTTCTTAAAAACTATTTTACAAGGTGTGGGTTGAAAATTGTTATTTAATGGGGTCACTTTCTTCATCTTACCCCAACTTTTATTCAAAATTGGATTTTTGTTTAAAATTTTATCGAACTTAAGTTTAAATGCTTTATGTTTTAGATGGTTCGCATGATCCGCACCGCCTGCAAGTCCACCGGAGGGAGAGTTCCCATAGTTGCCCTTGCCCTGAGAGAGGAAAACCGTCCGGTGACGTATCTCTCCTACGGATTGGCAGTAGGAGGCTTGTTGCGCCGTCTTCGACGCATGCTCCAAGCCGCCGGCAATACGGGCAAGCTAATCATACACTATAGCTCCACCCGGACCATCCGGGAGAAGCGGGAAGAATGGAGTTCGGAAATGAGGATTATCCATGAAAATCAGCTGCTTAAGATCCACCGCTCTCCAGTTTGTCGAGCGACACAGGTCGTTGCAGAGAAGGATGTCACCTGGGAGGCCATCACCTGCCAGAGTCACATCTACCGTCGCCACCTGGACAGGACTAAGTACATGTATATTCTCCAGCGTGAGAGTGGTACGACGGAGTACAAGTACCCGCCCGTGCAGCAAGGGACTTCCCATGAGCACATGGACTTGTGCTTGGAGGATGCTGCTATGCTCAGCACTCGACTGCAGGAGTGTCAACAGGAGCTTCAGGATGTACGTGACACCGTGAAGGAGACTGAGGCGTTGCTTCGAGCCAGCTTGAGGGCGAGAGAAAGACGAGATGGGAATGAACCGTGTGTCACCGTGAATGACACATGGACTCCTGACTCCCAAGATCGCCGGGCAATCAGGCGTCGTCGCACTTCTCCACCAGCAGCCTCCCCACCCAAAGCGGAGTCAGAAGGCAGCCGCAATAATGAGGAAGATCCCGAGGAGCCAGCTCAGTGATACGAGTCGTGTAGAGTACTTCCCCATAGTTCAGCAGGTTATCGAGTAGACGAGTCAATACCTTAGTTAATGGTGTGTTAATGTGTGGTGTGTGACGTGAGTTGTGGAAGCCATGAGCAATTGTCCACAACCTCGTCTTCAGGTTGCTTTGCTTTGATGTGTGAACCCCTATGAAGTTGAAAGTGCATTTATTTTTGCGTGAGACATGAACCCTCAGAAAAAAAATATAAATACAACAAGGCCTCAACATTTCAAAGTGTAAACAAGTAAAATTGGTATGATAATATGTAATGCTCTAAATTGACATTTGGTTGATCATGATAGATGGTCGGAAGAGGAAAGGGTCGTGGTGCCAACCCCGCCAACAACAACGATGAGGCCGGCAACCCTCATATTTCTGGAGGCCAAGACAGGGGTGGTCGCCGTGAAGGAGTTGATCCCATCCATCAAATGCTTGAGAATCAAAATCAGCTCATCCAGAACCTGACTCAAGTGGTGGCCAACTTGCACCAAGCTCCACCTCCACAAGCTGCACCACGCCAACCAAGGTTGAGAGAGTTTCTAGGGACTCAACCTCCAAAGTTTGCAAGTGCTGCTGAACCTCTGGAGGCCGATGATTGGCTAAAGACCATTGAGAGCAAGATGAGGATTATACAATGCCAAGGGTATGAGAGGGTGCTGTTTGCCTCTCACCAATTGCATGGACCTGCTGCTGATTGGTGGACCGCTTACGTGGCCGCCCATCATGACCCTGAGAACATCACTTGGGAAGAGTTCAAGCGTAGCTTCCGCAACCATTACATAACAAGGGGTGAACTCAAAAACAAGAGGAAGGACTTCTTGGGATTGCAGCAAGGAAACATGACTGTGAGGGAATACCTAACTAAATTCACTCAACTATCCCGTTATGCCCCACGGGACATAGAGACTGATGAGCAGAAACAGGATTGCTTAGTGGAAGGACTCACAGCAGAAATGCAGTGTGCAATGTCCTCCAACGAGTATGAAAGTTTCCAGAAGATGGTGGACAAAGCATTTGTTGTAGAAATGAAGCTGAAGGCCTTGGAAAATGAAAACAAGATGAAGGCGGGATGGTCACACCAAGCCTCGGGTAGCAACACCCGCCCACGTCTGATGCAGCAACCCGCAGGGCAGACGAGCCGTGCTGAGGTACCCTACTCCACACCGAGAGGGTACAACCCGAACTTCAGGCCTCCGTCAGCATCAGCACAGCCACAACGTCAGTTTGTACAGCAGCCTTGACCCACATATCAACCCCGACCAGCAGTACAAGGACCCCCAAATCAACCCCAAGACAACAAAGGCCAGGCACCTAAGGTTAGGGTGCAATGCTTTAACTGTGGTGAAGTGGGGCACTATGCCCATAAGTGCCCAAAGAAGAAGCCCGTGCAGCCGCAACAGCAGAATGTGATGCGAGGACGGGTGAACCACGTGACCATGGAAGAAGCGCAAGAGGCACCCAACGTGGTAGTTGGTAAGTTTCCTGCCAATTTACACATTGCAACCCTGTTGTTCGATTCTGGTGCTACCCACTCGTTCATTGCCCAAGGGTTTGTTAAAAAGCACGATTTAGCAACAACACAAATGAACCATATGCTAGCAGTAAACTCTCCAGGTGGAGAAATAAGGACAAGACGAGTGTGTCCCAAGGTGAATCTAGACATTAATGGGGTAGTATTTACTGCCAACCTCATAGTGATAGATTCACAAGGGATCGATATTATTTTGGGCATGGATTGGTTGACCAAACATAAGGGAATCATCCATTGTTCAACTAGAACGGTGGAACTAACTCACCCTAGTGGCACAAGAGTAAAGTTTATAACAATACAAGAGCCTAGGAGGGACAGTAAATTAAATCAAGTTGAGGTGAAAGTGGAGGAGATCAGGATTATCAGGGAATACCCAGACGTTTTTCCGGAGGAGTTGCCAGGTATGCCTCCCGATCGTGAAGTGGAGTTTGCGATTGAGCTAGTGCCTGGAACAGCTCCGATATACAAGAGACCTTATCGGATGGACTCCAAGCAGATGGGAGAACTCAAGGATCATTTGAGAGAATTGACGGAAAAGGGGTATATTCGTCCTAGTTCCTCACCATGGGTAGCTCCAGTGATATTTGTGCCCAAGAAGGACGGAACCCAAAGGTTATGCGTAGACTACCGTGCCTTGAATGAAGTAACCATCAAGAACAAGTACCCATTACCCCGCATTGAAGACTTGTTTGATCAGTTGAGGGGAGCTTGTGTGTTCTCGAAAATTGATCTCAGGTCGGGATACCACCAACTTAAGATAAGGCAAACTGATATTCCAAAGACAGCTTTCGTATCTCGGTACGGACTGTATGAATACACCGTCATGCCTTTCGGGCTAACTAACGCCCCGGCATACTTAATTTATCTCATGAACAAGGTATTCATGGAATATCTGGACAAATTTGTGGTGGTTTTCATAGATGACATTCTCGTCTTCTCTAAAGATGAAGAGGAACATGAGAAACATCTAAGGTTGGTGTTGCAGAAGCTGAGAGAACACCAACTATATGCCAAGTTGAGCAAGTGTGAGTTTTGGCTGAAGAGAGTTCCCTTCTTAGGACATATAATCTCGGAGGGAAGAAATTTCCGTAGATCCCGCCAAGATTGAGGATGTACCGAAGTGGAAGACCCCTGAGAATGTCGGGGAAGTTCGAATCTTCTTGGGATTGGCTGGATACTATCGACGGTTTATTGAGGGATTCTCCAAGATCTCGAGACCCCTCACCAAACTGTTGGAGAAGGGAATCACCTTCACATGGACGCCGCAGTGCGAGACGAGTTTTCAGGAGCTAAAGAAAAGATTGACAACAGCCCTAGTGCTAGTTATGCCAGATATGCAGAAGAACTTTTCGGTGTACTGCGATGCCTCTGGAAACAGGATGGGATGTGTTCTCATGCAAGAAGGGCATGTCGTGGCTTATGCATCCCGGCAGCTCCGGAAACACGAGAAGAACTATCCTACACATGACCTGGAACTAGCCGCAGTGGTACACGCATTGAAAATTTGGCGGCACTACTTGATGGGGAAGAGGACAGAGATATATACGGATCATAAGAGTTTAAGGTACATTTTCACACAGCCAGATCTCAACCTCAGACAAAGGAGATGGTTAGAGATAATCAATGACTTTGATGTGGGCATCAACTATCATCCTGAGAAAGCAAACGTCGTGGCAGATGCTTTAAGCCGGAAAGTGCAGGTCAATAGGTTGAGCTTGAAGGACATGCCTGCAGAATTGAAGGACGATGTTATAAGACTGAATCTATGCCTGGTGAATAGTGGTGAAGCCATCACCATGGAAGTGGACTCCACACTAGAGCAAGACATACGCGATGGTCAAAAGAATGACGAGAAGATACAAGAAATCAGACAACTCATCAAGGAAAATAAAGCCCCTGGTTTCAGAGAGGATGAACAAGGTACGGTGTGGCACGGGAAAAGAATTTGTGTGCCTGAAGTAAAGGAGATCCATGAATTGATTTTGAAGGAGGCTCACGATTCCGACTATTCCATTCATCCTGGGAGTACGAAGATGTACCAGGACCTCAAGAGCAGGTATTGGTGCTATGGCATGAAGCGAGATGTCGCGGAACATGTTGCCCTATGTGACAAATGTCAGTTGGTGAAAGCGGAACATCAACGACCCGCGAGATTATTGCAACCACTCAAAGTGCCTGAATGGAAATGGGAAGAAATTGGTATGGATTTCATAGTGGGACTGCCTAGGACCCAATCAGGATATGATTCGATATGGGTCATCGTCGACAGGCTAACCAAAGTAGCTCATTTCATCCCCGTGAAAGAAAGCTACAGCAGATCCAAATTAGCGGAGTTGTACATGTCAAGGATCGTGGGTTACCATGGAGTGCCAAAGAAGATAGTGTCGGATCGAGGGACACAGTTCACCTCAAGGTTCTGGCAGAAGTTGCATGAAACCATGGGAACTCATCTGAATTTTAGTTCTGCCTATCATCCCCAAACTGACGGGCAGACGGAAAGAACCAATCAGATCCTTGAGGATATGATGAGAGCGTGTGCACTCAAAAACAATCGGAGTTGGGATAAGAACTTACCGTATGCGGAGTTCTCCTATAACAACAATTATCAGGCTAGTATGAAGATGTCACCATTTGAGGCTTTGTATGGGAGGAAGTGTAGAACTCCACTATTTTGGAACCAAACAGGGGAAAGTAAAGTGTTTGGACCCGAGGTACTACAAGAAGCCGAGGCGAAAGTGAGGGAAATCCGCAACAACTTGAGGATAGCACAGACACGACAAAAGAGCTATGCCGATGTTCGGAGAAGAGAGCTCGTTTTCAACATGGGGGACTATGTCTACCTCAAGGTGTCCCCTATCCGAGGACTTCGTCGGTTCAAGGTGAAAGGGAAGTTATCACCTCGATACATCGGACCCTTTCAAGTTCTGGAGAGGAAAGGCAAAGCGGCATATCAACTAGAACTGCCGGCTCGCCTATCGGATGTGCACGATGTATTCCATGTGTCACAGCTCAAGAAATGTCTAAGTACACCTGAAGAGATGTTACCCATGAATGAGGTTGACGTAGCTGAGGATCTGTCTTATGCCGAGCAACCATCCAAGATTTTGGAGACAATGGAACGCCTCACAAGAAATAAAAAAATCCGGATGTGCAAGGTGCAGTGGAAGCATCACTCGGAAGAGGAAGCCACATGGGAGCGAGAAGACGAGCTTAAGGCACAATTTCCGGAATTGTTTTTCTAGGACCACCAATCTCGAGGACGAGATTTCTTTTAACGGGGGTAGAGCTGTAACACCCCAAAACCTGCTAAGAGGGGAATTTAAAATTTTTTGGACGTATTGCATGTGGTGCAGAAATTCAAATTCAAATTGGAATTCAAATTCAACTCAAAACAGAAAAGAAAAAGAAAAAAAACAAACCCCCCCCCCGGCCAGTGGGCCGAAACCCACCAGCCAGCCCACCTCGCCCCCGCGCCAGCCCGCAGCCGCGCGCCCCGTTTTCTTCTCACTGACGTGTGGGGCCCGCCATCTTCTTCCTCCTCGCGCGCGCGCTCGGCCGACCGGGACTCCTCTCTCCCCCGAATCGAAACCACCCCGGATACCCACGTATCCCAGCCGAATTTTGGTTCTGGACGACTCCAGCTTGATCACAACCGAACGCCGCCCTCCCCCGGCTATATAAACATCGACATCGTCCAGTTTTTCACCCGTGATCGGCTGTTTTTCCTCCCGGTGAGAACCGAAGCTCCAATCACCGTTTTCTCTCGATCTTTGCTCGGGTTCTCTGATCTAATGCGGCGATCGTGTTCCACCACCTCCGGGGAATCACGCAGGTGCAGAAAACTCGAGGGTTTGCGCTTCAAACACAGCACCGACGAGCATCGCCATGAGTTCACCTCGGACCGCGTCGCCGACCGCCTTCCAGGACCTCCAAGCTCAAGAAAAACCCCGAGGTGGGATGTGACACCCTCATCTCGGGTGTCAGCACATGTTCATGCTTTATGAAAAAGAAAAAAAAAACATTTTAAGAAAAGTAGGAACAGAGACAAGTATCAAAAGGATAGCCAATAAAGCTCTCCGAGAACACCGAAGGCAACTTCCACGGCCAGCAGACCACGTGGCGTGTTCGGAGCTCATCCCCGCGAAATTTGGGAGAGGTCCACCGCTAAACTAGCTACGTGGCAGGCTCGGGGGTCACCTCCGCAATTGGAAAGAGGTCCGACCCTGTGGGACACGTGCTGCCCGCGGAGCTAGCCTCTGCGGAAGAAGCAAAGGCATTTTTCATAGGACACGTGTCATCCTCGGAGCTAGTCCTCACGGAAATCAGAGGACCATCCGCGCGGGATACGTGTCGATCTCGGAGCTCACCTGCGAGAGGTCCTGTTCTATTGGACACGCGTCGCCACCGGAGCTTATCTCCAGGAGGTCTGCTGGACACGTGTCGACCGCGGGGCACGTCCCTAAGGAAAGAAGAAGGGGAAGACTGGCGCCAACACGTGGCGTGCATGGAGCTCACCTCCGAAGAAGAGGGAGGTCTCGCTCGTAACACGCGGCACAACCGGAGCTCGTCTCTGAAGAGATACCAGGCTCGGAAGGACACGTGGAGCTTCCGGAGCTCATCACCACGGAGGTAACGAGTCTGGAGCGGTTTTTACGCGTAAAGATACTGGTACGCAACAGAAACCGATCTAAACTCCACGATGTTACCAAAGATAAGACGTCAGGATCTAACAAAGATCTGAATAAGACTCTTATTCGGATACAATCAGATTAGGACTCTTCTCTTCCCGATTATACATAGAACCCAAAACCTCTGGCCGAAACCACAAACTTCTCTTTCAACTCCTGAGCCGACGACTTAGAGCCCTAGCCCTAACTCGCTGAGCAAAACATCGCCGAAGCGCAACAAGGGAGATCATCGGAGGAGAACCAAGCGGTCTGAAGAGGACCTCGAATACAAGAAGAGTGTGAGGTAGGACTTCAATACCACCTTACGACATCATTGTGTTCATCTTTGCATCTGTTCTTCAATTCCTTTCGAACAGAAGCCTTCTCGTGGGCAGATCACTCGATGATCAGTTTGATCTCAAGACAAGATCATCGCCACGTCCACCTTTGATCCGAACACCTCTGCCCTTGCAATGTCATGCAAGAACACGTACAGATCAATCTAATAAAACTAATCATAAGACAGCATGCATATGCATCATCGCATCTAGTTTAAGGTTTGTGCATAAATATTGATTGCTGTGAATCCTGTATGCACGTGATCCTACCTAGCAGGACAAGCTCAGGGAGCTGTCTACGACGAACTGCAGCAACAAGGTTTTGAGAATCAAGAACAAACGGAACCGCAAGAACAAGGCAAGTGCTCCTTGACCATATTGATCCTATGTTTTGGGTAAAACTATTTTGTTTTGCGAAAAGGTGTGTGTGCTGAGTCAAACATGATGGGAAACCCTTTATAGGAGTTTACTAGTTTTGGTTGAACCATCCTTGTCGCCAGGAAAGTTTATGAGTCGGGTATGGTTTTTTTTTGCTTTATGCTTCGCTGAGTCTATGGGATTGGGAAGCGAGATAGATGTGTCTAGCTAACTGCACTCGTAATGATAATAAGGAACTGATGATGTTAATGAACATGGATCGGAGGGAGATCTAGGCAAGCCTGGGTTTGTGAACGAGGTAGCATGAGATGGTGGTTTTGCTTGCCGTAGATCTAAGGACCGGTTCATGCATGCACATGCCAGGATAACAGTGCCACCACAAGGCCAAATATGGGTGCGTCTTAGCTGAGTAATTAGGTAAGTTGCTAGAGTGTTATGGACTGTGGAAGGCGCGGGGAATGGGAGTCGAGTGAGGACTGCCCTGGGAACTGCATGGCACAAGAGGGGGCCCGTGGGTGGGAGAATTGAAGATTCTAGCCTGCCGGTGAAACCTTAGTGAGTCCATACATCTAGTAACTACTTTGTAAAGGCTATTTTGTGATCTCTTGACCATACACCGACGGATGTGTACTGGTATAATGGAGGTTCTGCAGTCGCCGACGGGTGAAGAAATCACAAACTTGTGGGTAAAGAGGTGCAAACTCTGCAGAGTTGTTAAAACTATCATGATAGCCGAGCTTACGGTCATGAGCACCTGGCTAAACTGCCATGATTAGTTGGGAATGGTTTTTGGGATGGTTGTTGGGAAGGTTTTTTTTTGTTATGGTTATTGGTTTGGAACTGTTGAGTCCGAATGACGAGATGTTTGCATGACTGTTGGGTCATGACATTAGATCGGTCTCGGTGTGAGACGAGGTTGATTTGTGAGATGAGATGGTAGTGAATATGAGGAGGTATTCGTGAGTATGAATAACGGATTGGTTAATGTTCGGATGGAACACGGGAAGTGATGAAGGTATGTTGGTAATTTAATATATGCTGGGATTACATTCATCTAAAGTTAAGTTGCTGTTTTATCATGGTTTTACAAGATTGCTTTTCTGCAAATAAGCCTTTTATGCCTACCTTGTTTATGAGCTGCATATCATGTGTTTTTCCCACACTTGCTGAGTACATCATTGTACTCAACCTTGCATTATTACTTCATCCTCAGCAGCAGGAGAAGCCTACTATGAAGATCAAGTGGAACATTATGGCATGTGATCTGTTCTCAACCTTGCCTGTGGAGGGAGTAGAGATGGAGCCACTTCTGCTTAGTTTTGCTTCCGCATTAGTTTTGCTTCCACATTTAAATAAGGACTTCCGCTGCATAGAAATAAGACTTCCGCTGTTAGCATGAGTCCAAGACTCATGAGGTATTGTAATAAACTCTGTTATTCGTGGTAATATATAATCTGAATTCAGTTTGTGGAACATATGTGTATGTGTGAAGAACATCCTGGGCACACATATGCATTAGTTCTCGGTTCCGTGGGTTTTTCCACAGAATTGAGGGCGTCACAGATTGGTATCAGAGCCACGTGTTGACTGTAGGTTACACGACTGGGTAGAAAGCCTTAGATAGATAATAGAGATACGGGTTAACCCCAAGAAGGAGTTACAGGCGTCCTAGGGTGAATAGCTTAGATTGGTCTTTAAAACCACCTTTACATAGGAAACCATCCTTGAATAGGAGTTGTGTGGGCCCTTGCGATGATTATTTGTGAATATGTGTTTAAGTATGAGTTGTGGGACGTCTCAACAACGTTGTCCATATCCATACGTAAGAAGAAAGAGGTGTGAAATGTTTTGGCACTTGATCACATCCTCATAAGGACTAATATATATAGTCCCACTCACCTTGATGCATATAGTTGGAAGGACCTACCTAACCTTCTAACCTTCTATTCTATTTCGTTCTCCCTCACAGATGGTGAGAGGAAACGCCAGCCGAAGGAACGTCCAGGAAGATGACCACGAGGAAGTTCCTGCTAACCCCGGAGCTGGTGAAAACCATCTAGAAAGATTGATGGCCATGCAAAACCAGCTTATGCGAACCATGATCCAAACATTGGGTCAGTTGCAGGCCAACCAAAACCCCGTTCCGGCACCACCGCTACCACCACCGCCGGCTCATACCAGGTTGGGAGAGTTCATGAGGACCCGACCATCCACCTTTGCTCAAACTAGTGACCCCATGGAGGCCGATGATTGGTTGAAATCCATGGAGAAGAAGCTCGCCATTGTTCAGTGCAACGACCGAGAGAATGTTCTCTTCGCGTCGCACCAACTTATGGGAGCTGCCGCCGACTGGTGGGATGCCTTGAGCAACGCCCATGCCAATCCGGAGACAATCACTTGGACTGAGTTCAAGGAAAGTTTCCGCTCCCACTACATCCCTGTAGGTGTAATGATGCTCAAGAGGCAGGAGTTTGAAGGTCTCCGCCAAAGGCAGAAAAGTGTGTATGCCCCCGAAGATGTCAACTCAGATCAGAGGAAGCAGTACCTGTTCATGAGAGGGCTGAACAATGAGATCCAAGTTCAACTCCTCAATAATGACTACGTAAGCTTCCAGAAGCTGGTTGATAAGGCTATTGTGGTTGAAAACAAGATTCGGGAGATTGAGCGAGAATGCAAGAGGAAGATGCCATACCAGCCCCAAGGGAGCAACGTACGACCTAGATACACGCCCCCTGCACCGCAGTATGGATCGAACACTCCTACGAACCACCCTGGTCAGCCACCACAGCAACGGTTCGTTGCACCGGCACCTCGTGTGCCCATGCCTCCTGCGCCCCGGCCTAACAATGGCGCTCCTGTTCAAAATCCCCACCCCAACGTACCTGCTGCTGTAGGCAACAGGGCATGCTTTGCATGTGGGGAAGTAGGCCACTTCGCTAACCAGTGCCCGAAGAGAGGCCCTGGACAGCAAGGTAACGTGCCCAAGCAGAACCAGCGACCAAACGGAGGGGACAACCAAGGGAACCGTGGACCGCAGAACTATGCTCGTGGCCACGTTAACCATGTCACTGCTGAGGAAGCACAACAGGCTGAGGACGTCACAATTGGTATGTTCCTTGCCAACTCCAACCCAGCCACCATTTTATTTGATTCTGGAGCATCACATTCCTTCATATCATCCGAATATGTTGCTAAACATCATCTACCCGTATCCCACTTAGAATGTGCTATGTTAGTTAATTCTCCCGGAGGAGAAATGAGGACTAATATAGTATGTCCTAAAGTAAGCCTTAAAATAAGGGGGGTAGACTTCCTCGCCAGCCTTATTGTTTTGGACTCCCACGGGATTGACGCGACCCGCCCAATCGAGACAGGCCACTCGCCCGGGAATCGCATTGGGTGGTGCCGTATTATGCGGCACCCAACAACACACATATGAGGAACAATGTATTACATAAAACAATAGCGGAAGCTTACAAGTTTTTCTTTGTAATTACTTTACATCAAGTAACTACAGCGGAAGTCTTTATCAACTCACGTCGAATAACTAAGAGCACCCGAGATGAAGTCCAGCCCGCGGACTCCTCTCGCTAGCAACACGAAGACAAGTAGCAGCGGCTGGGTTCTCCATGTGTTACCTGACTCGGGAGTCCCCGAGTCTCACCGGACAACCTTCTTTTCAGCATCGTTGTTAACCTGCAAAACCACTTATATAGCAAGCATGAGCACATAGGCTCAGCAAGTCTGACCCGTCTCTCCTAAGCAAGAAACTCTACATGCACGACGGTTGCAATTGGGTTGGCTAGATTTGCATAAAGGACTCGCCTAGAGTCGATCCTTAACTTTCAGATTTTAAGCCTCATTGTGCAAACCTTGAGCCGAAAAGCATCGCAACTCCACAATCAAACAAGAAACGCTTTGTTGCGATGCTCCTTGCACAAAGTGAAAGTAAACTTTAATGAGCCTATCTCTAATTCAATCATGGTTGCAATACAAGTTATAGTACATCCTCATCAAGTTCAAAAGAATAATTCCAGTTGTTACTACGTCAAGACGCAGTGGGCAAGTATGCTCATATGACCGCGAGTGATGGTGATTCGAATCAGTACACGCCCGGACTACACGACACGTACACCCGTACTCCGAGCTGCCGGCAGCAACCTCGACTGACGTTGTACACGGCCACCTTTCCCAAGATCTTCCACATTGGACGCAGTCCAACTGCCCCGAGTATGCAAGCTCCCTCAAGGTACATACCCGCTGTGGTATGTTCTTGAGCGAGGTACCTCCTGCTACCCTGACGCCGAAAGCCTAAGGCAGTTGGAAAAGTTCCACTATGGATCTCCCAAGGTACATCGGTTTCCTGGGTCCCATATAGCCAGTATGTGCCCGGTACACAACTCAGACTTGTCCAACAGGGCCAAGCACCGACGGGCCTTAACCGACACAGGCAGGGCTATGCACGCACGGCCTGCAACCTGCTGCATCTAAACCTCCCTGCCCGGTCTCCATTTCTTATGTGTGAACTTTCCTCACCTTTTCTAATTCGGACCCGTTCCGAGTAAACCAGCCCTAAACTCGCGAGTAGATTCCAACTACTCGTCTTCTACCGGACCTTTCCTACTAACATTAGCGTAGCCAAAATCCCTCGGGGAGTTGCTATTCTACCCTTTCTCTCTTAGGTGTTTCTGGTCATGCAAGTGGGGTTTTCAATATCATCTAGACGTAATGCAATCAATGATGCAAAGCTATGATCTCTACAAATAAAAATGCTTTATAAAATGGTTCAAATGCAAACCGGGGCTTGCCTGTTTTGTAGGTGACTACTGTTACAATCAGTTAGTGATGATCACTTGGAGCTTGATCACTTGATTTCCTCCCTCCTTGATCTTCACCTCAGGTTCTTCTCATCTTCTTCACGTATATGCCACACGATATGATCATGCATATGTATTTAATTGAAAAGCTTTTGTTGATAAGATCTAATGACCATTTTAAAACTGGAACTTTGTTTAAGAATTTAAAATGACACTGGTGCTAGTGGTTTGGGTTGGGCTTAAACACTAAGATCACTTATTAAGTGCTTTTCCCACTTAAGTGTTGATCACCTTAAGAGATCACACATGACAGTGGTGATCCAGAGCTCTAATGGAGCTGAGAATTTTCATGTGAGTTCCTTGTCACAAGAAAGTCCTCTGGACCAAAGTTTAGCCCCTTCCATGGAATGGTTTATTCAGAATAATTCTCTAAGTGTTTAGTCAAAGATGAATTAATTCTGAGGTAACATCCATGTTCATGTCAAACTCAGTGAACCACAATTTCAATTATAGTTTATAGAGTCCACATGAATTTTCCTAGGATTTTGTGGAGCTAGGAATTTCCCAGAACTGAATTTACACGTTTTGGAAATTCCCTGAAAATGTTTCTGTATTCATTTGAATACAGAAACTTACAATCTGGATTACCCTGATCAATTCAACTCCAAATGAGCTGAAACATTCACAGGAGTCTAATAACACCCTAAAGAATATTCTGGCAAAATTTGAGGATTTTTGGATAAACCAAACTCCCTCTAAAATTCTTTTACTGAAAAGCTTTAATGAATTTTCTAGGATTAAATAAAGACTTTCATATAAATTGGGTTGCATATTTGGATAGAGTTTGTCAATCTGAATCTAACCCAATTTGAATCACTAAATTTGGAGGTTCCTAGCAAAAGTTATGCTCTTCTAAAGTTTGGAGAAAAATCTGGGATTTGAATAAATCCGGGGAAAAGTTTAAACCTGACTGTGGGCCACAGGGCACATGTCACCTACAGAATCAAAGGCACACGGGGCCACACATATTCCTCCGTGCAGTCACACGGGATCCCACAGCCACAGAGGATCAGGGTTTTAAACTCTCTCTCACTGATGACTGGGCCCGCCGACCCCTTCTTCTACCTCGGGTCAGTTCCCGCGCTCCGGGTGCCCGCGCTGCCGCCCTCGCCGGAGATCGCCGGAACTCGATCTTCCGGCCTCTGCTCGAGCCCTTGCTCGCCGCCAAAGCCTAACCTGCCCTGCTGAGCACGATGGTAAGGTTTCCCCGAGCCGGCAAAACCTCTATGGTGGCTAGCGACGCTGCGGCAGCCCGGCACTTCATCGGCGACGTCGGCCGGCCATCCTAGTGCACCAACAGTTCGACAAAATGGTGCTAAAGCACCAGTGAAAGATGGGGAAGCTCGGCCTAGCCTCAAAAACGTTCGAGAATGATGGCAAACATGCCTTCACCGTGCGACTGCGGTCCCCCGGTTCGGTCGCCGGTAGAAATCCATGAAATACTCGGTCTATGTGCAGTTTTAGGCTAGAACCGTGAAGGGCAAAGGATCGCCTACTACTTTGGATCCTTCATGCAAGCTGTGATGAACAAATATTGAGAATTGAAGAGGAATTCGGGATTACCATGCCGGAAGGTCAGAGGGAGTACGCCAGAGCAATTTTTCCAAATTCCCTCCCGGTGATGCATGGCACGTTCTGATCTTTTGAGGGGAGCAGCAGGGTGCCTTGGCGCGTCCAGAGGCGCTGGTACTTAGCCGTGACAAGCGCCCGGTTGGGCTGCCCACGGAAGCCTCCTTATCAGGTCCTATTCGGCCTTCGCGCGGCCGCGTTGCTCCCGGGGTTGGAGAGCCGATCACCGGTCAGGGACGCGGTGAGGAGGGAGAGGGAGCTGCTCCGGTGCTATCCGATTACTGACTAGCTGCTGTTTGCGCCCGTTTGGGCCGGCTGTCGAGCAAACGACGGCGGCGGCGCTGGTGTTGCTCAGGGCGCGAGGGAAGAAGAAAAGCCTCTGTGCTCGGTCCGTGAGCAGAGGGAGAGCACGTTGTGGATGGATGAGGACGCTTGTGGGGGGGGCTGTATCGGCGCTGGAGTCGGTTGCGGGGGCGGCCGACCAGCTGCGGGCGTGCTGTCCCGAGCAGCAGCTGCTGTCGCTCCCCTGAAGGCAGCAAAACAGAGACCCATCTCTGAGATCTTTTGCAAGTTTTCAGTTCACACAATGACATGTGGGACCCACTGATCAGTCCTCCTTATCCCCTCTCCAAATATCTCCCAAGTTTGAATGTTGAGTGAATTCAATTGTGAGAATTCAAATCTGGTATGCATTTGGATAATTGGGCAAGTTTCATCCAAATTCAAACATGCATTTGAATTCTTTGTCTTTTAAAGTCCATTTTGCAAAATGGGTTGCAAACTATTTCCATAAATCATGAAACTTTGCACACCCTCTAATTTGGACTCAAGGAATTCAAATATGAAATCTGATTTTTATTTTGGCTGCTGCAAATGAGATTTTTAGCACAACAGTTTTGAATTCCATTGTGTTTTTCTCATTTAAATTTTTGTTTGAACAAATTGTTCCAAATCTGATTTTTGTTTTCTCACACATATGGGAACTTCCCATCCCTGTTTTAGACCCCTCTAGGGTTCCAAGTTCTCCAATGAACATCTGACTTGTGTGAAGAAAGCCCTCATGTGTGTTATCACATGTGGGAAAAAGTTTTAACAAGTCCCAAATTTCATACACATGAAACAAAACTTTGCAAACAAGTGTTTCTTTGTATTCATAATTTTGGGACCTTTACATTCCTCCCCCCTTAAAAGGAATCTCGTCCCGAGATTCAAAAGAGGAACGAGGTGGGAGGTAATTACAAGGTTTATGACAAAAACTCCGGGTAATTCTTGTGGATGTAATCTTCGGATTCCCACGTCGCCTCTTCCGGGGTATGATTATTCCACAGGACTTTGTAAAATTTCAAAGTCCGGTTCCTGGTGGTCCGGGTCTTTTCATCGATAATCTGTACAGGTTGCTCGACATAGGTGAGATCCGGTTTTAACTCGTCGATGTCTTCGGTGCGGATGACAGCTGTAAACTTGAGACACTTCCGCAGCTGGGACACGTGAAATATGTCATGAATACTGGCAAGGCTTGCCGGTAGTTCCAGCCGGTAGGCTACAGTTCCGCACTTCTCCGTGATAGTAAATGGATCGATGAATCGGGGAGCAAGTTTCCCCTTGACACCGAACCGATGAATCCCCTTCATCGGAGACACACGAAGATACACGTGCTCTCCGACTTCGAAATGCAGCGGTCGACGTCTCTGGTCCGCGTAGCTCTTTTGACGAGATTGGGCAGCTTTGAGGTTCTCTTGTATTATCCGAACTCTCTCTTCGGCTTCATTGACAAGATCAACCCCGAATGTTACTCGTTCACCGGATTCGCACCAATTCAATGGTGTACGGCACTTCCGGCCGTATAGAGCTTCATATGGTGCCATCTTAATGCTCGTCTGATATCCGTTGTTGTACGAGAACTCCGCCAGCGGTAAGTGGTCATCCCAGCTCTTACCGTGGTGGATGGCACATGCTCTTAGCATATCCTCTAGTATTTGATTCACCCTCTCAGTTTGCCCATCGGTTTGAGGGTGATATGCAGAGCTTCTAATCAACTTTGTCCCCAAGGAGGTATGTAGCTGTTCCCAGAAACGGGCTACGAACAGCGATCCTCTATCTGACACAATGGTGCGGGGAACTCCATGTAAGCACAAGATCCGTGCTATGTACAGCTCCGCATACTGCTTTGCGTTGTACCTAGTATGCACAGGAATGAAATGTGCTGATTTGGTTAATCGGTCCACAATTACCCAAATCGAATCATGGTTGTGGGAGGTCATCGGCAACCCGACGATGAAGTCCATACTCAAGTCTTCCCACTTCCATGCCGGCACTTGCAATGGCTGCAACAGGCCTGACTTCTTCATGTTGTCGGCCTTGACTCTCCGACACGTATCACACTCTGAAACGTACTTTGCAACTTCACGTTTCATACGTGTCCACCAAAACTTCTTCCGGAGATCTTGGTACATTTTATTACTGCCCGGATGAATGGAAAACTTGGACAAATGAGCCTCATCCAAAATTTTCTTCCGTAGTCCCATATCCCGGGGTACTACAATCCGGTCGTTGAACCACAAGGTACCTTCATCGTCCTTCCGGAAGCACTTCATTTCTCCGTTGTCTATCCTCCGCCGTATGTGAGACATACCCTTGTCTTTTCGTTGAGCTTCCATGATCTCCTCTCAGATAGTAGGAATGAGAGCAAGATTATAGAGAGCTCCATACGGGATGACACGGAGGCTTGGTTCTTCATCATCCATTTCAGCAATAGTTAGGTGATGGATATGCGCCTTACGACTGAGCGCATCGGCGACCACATTCGCCTTTCCTGGATGATAATGAATTTCCAGTTCATAGTCCTTAATGAGCTCTAGCCATCTTCGTTGCCTCATGTTCAATTCTTTCTGAGTGAAGATGTATTTCAAGCTCTTGTGGTCGGTGTAGAGGTGTACAAGATTTCCGAGCAAGTAATGCCTCCACATCTTCAAAGCAAGGACCACGGCAGCTAACTCAAGATCATGAGTTGGATAATGCTGCTCGTGAGTTCTGAGTTGACGAGATCCATAAGCGACCACTCGTCTTTCTTGCATCAGCACGCAGCCAAGACCGATGCCAGATGCATCGCAATAAACGTCGAATGGCTTCGTTGTATCTGGCTGAGCAAGAACTGGGGCTGTTGTGAGATGCTTCACTAAGGTCTTGAAAGCTTGTTCACACGCAGCACCCCACACAAATCTGGTATTCTTCTTTAATAATTCCGTCATCGGTTTAGCAATCCTGGAGAAACTCGGAATAAACCTCCGGTAGTAACCCGCTAAACCGAGGAAGCTTCGGATTTCATGTACTGACTTTGGTGACTCCCATTTCTGCACTTGGATAATCTTACTCGGATCTACAGCGATGCCCTCCGCTGAAATGATGTGTCCGAGAAAAGGTACTTGATTAATCCAGAATTCACACTTGCTGAATTTTGCATAGAGCTGATGATCTCGCAATCTTTGTAGCACAATATGCAGATGTTCAGCATGTTCTTCCTCTGACTTGGAGTACACCAAGATATCGTCGATGAAGACAACGACGAATTTATCCAACTCTGGCATGAACACTGAATTCATCAGGTACATAAAGTGTGCTGGGGCGTTGGTCAAACCAAAAGACATAACGAGATACTCATACAGCCCGTATCTCGTTGAGAATGCCGTCTTCGGAATATCTTCTGCCCGGATTTTAATCTGGTGATATCCGGACCGAAGATCCATCTTTGAAAATACCTTCGCACCCACTAATTGATCGAAGAGCATATCAATGCGAGGTAGTGGATACTTGTTCTTGATGGTAACGGCGTTCAAAGGACGATAATCAACACAAAGCCGTAGTGTTTCGTCCTTCTTGTTGACAAACAACGCTGAACAACCCCAAGGTGATGAACTTGGTCGTATAAAGCCCTTGCTCATTAGGTCATTCAGCTGTGTCTTCAATTCTGCCAGTTCATTGGGTGCCATCTTGTACGGCCTTCGTGATATCGGTGTCGTTCCCGGTATAAGTTCAATCTTGAACTCAACGTCTCGTTCGGGCGGCATGCCCGGTAAATCCTCGGGAAATACATCAGGATACTCACGTACCACCGGAATGTCCTCTATCTTAACAACTTCCGTGTGGTTTACTGTTGCAATCTGTTGCTGTCTGGCGCCCAGAATTAATATATGAAGACCGTGCTGTGGGGAGTTGAGCTCAACGGTCCTGGAGCTGATGTTAAGAACCGCTCTGTGGTAATTTAACCACGACATCCCCAAAATGATGTCGATCTTCAGACCTTCAAGGATAATGAGGGTCGTAGGGTATATTCTACCCCCCAAACAAAGAGGTGCTCGGGAAGCAACCTCGCTTGCGATACTGCTGCCCCCGGGCGAAGATATGAGGTATTGCCTCTTTGTATAAACGGTTTGGAGCTGATGTTGAGCCACAAAAGATTGGCTAATGAAGTTGTGTGTGGCACCGGAATCAAAGAGAACTAAAACCGGTAGCTGATTCAGAGAAAACATCCCTGCTAAAGCGGCTTCTCCTTCCGGAACATCATCAATCACAGTATAGTGAATATTGCCCCTTATCTGCGCTCCTATCTGCAGATTAAGGTACGGGTCGTATTGTTGTAAATATGACGACCCGTAGCCTCGAGTTCCCTCCGGACATTGCCTAGCATAATGGCCCTTACGCCCACAAGTAAGACACGGATGCCTCTCCGGTTCTTCGTTGACTTGCGGTGGACTGCTAGGTACATATGGCTGCAGCGATGGAGCACAAACCACCGTCTGATGCTGCGGCAGTGGAGGTGGTGCAAGTTGTAGAACTTGACCAGCAATCAATCTCGGAGGAGTTGATCGTACAGGTGGCCTCCATCTTTCACCGGGTGGCGTTTGATACACCAAACGGTACTTCTGAGGCACATAACTTGTGCTAGCCTGCTCGATCTCACTCATCTTTCTCTTCTCCGCTTGCCACTCAAGTGTCGGCTTCTCTTGAATGAAAGCCGCATCGACCATGTCGGTGTAACTGCCGTTATTGTGCACGGACAGCTTTTCCCGTAATATGGCACTCAGGCCATGGAAAAATAGGTCACACCGTGCCTCTTCTTTCGCCACATATTCGGGAGCATATTGGGCCAAAAGATTAAATCTTCTGACATACTCGAGGACACTCATGTCCCCTTGCTTCAAGCCCAAAAATTCCTCCCGCTTTGCCTTGACAATACCTAGTGGTATGTAACGAGTACGAAAGGCTTCACAAAACTCCCTCCATGTCACTTGATGGTCCTCCGGAATGGTGGCAAAATGATCCATCCACCAGTTTCCGGCTGCTCCATGGAGTTGTTGAGCGGCAAACTTTGTCTTCTGGTAATCATCACACTGGAATACTCCAAATTTTGACTCCATGACACGAAGCCATTGATCTGCTTCCACAGGTTCGGTGGCTTCAGTAAAGATAGGCGGTTGAGTCGCCAAGAAGTCCAAATAAGCGTCCCGAGGTGGAACGACTTGTTGCGTGTTCTGGAGTACGCCTTGCTGTACCAAGGCTTGGAGTAAGCGTGTGTGTTCTTGTGTTGCTTCTTGGAGTAGCCTAGCATTCTCTTGATTATACTCGACAACTCGAGTCATAAGATCCATCCATTCCGTGGATGGTGGTTCCGACGGTGGAATGGAAGCATCACCGCCTCGACGAGAACTTCCGGCCCTACTCCTAGAGCGGTTACGAACCATACTGCAAAAATATAATTGCGAAGAGTTAAATAAGAACTCAGCAGTATGTGAGACTAATGAAAACATGAATATGTCAAAACTTTATAAAAGCAGTAACAAAATTCATGTTTACACAACTCCTTAGTAGGCATAGCTATTCAGCCTATCTGTACAGGACAGACCTTTATGCACTATATCCAGATTTTGATCTAATTAAAAGCATTTTCATAACTCAAGTTGAATACCAAAGTTAAAGTTAACTTCATTATCTTTCCAACGAGTACTCATATGCCCCCAGATCATCTCCGGATTAAAAGTTATGATTTTTCCACAGTTGACAGAATTCCTAGATAAAATTTGCCAGCACCTCCTTTGTACATGGCTGATTTTATCACAGTTGTATATGTAAATACAATAAGAACCTGAACAAACTTTGAACTACAACAATGTTGCAAATTTCATAATCTTTCCAATGGTGTCTCATAGGCTTCTTAAGGGTTTATCTACAGAAAGTTATGACTTAAAAACAGAAAGGTCCAGAGAAGTTTTGTTGCTGTCCTGGTTCTGAACAGTTTATCTCACTCTGAACTTTCTACCCATTTAGCTTGTGATTTAGCTCTGGGGATCTACAAAGAAGTTGTAGATCACTTGAAAATCTTTCCAGAACTGTATCATACACCTTAATTGGGGCAAGCTACTCAGAGTTATGCTCTGTTGAAGTCCAGCACAAATTTCTGCTGAAAACAGAGCACTCTGTTTTTGAAATCTTTGAAGTCTAATCTTCCCCTCATTTGAATCTTAGCTCAAAATAAGAGTTCAATAACTAATATTTGTTTCAAACTTCCATTTTTAGTTGAAAGTTAGTTCATGAGTCATTTCTTCAAAGGAAAGGGGTTATTAAGTTTAGTACGGTGTCGACGCACCGTAAGAAGCATGTCGGTACTACGTAGCCTCGCCAAAAGAAAATCCTATCCGGATTATACCGGTATCAACGTGTCTTAGGTGGCACTAAAACGATCACTCGCAAACGTGTTCTATTCGTGCTACGGTTTCGTGGTTAATCCTGCATAAGTCACACTCAATCATCAGGCCCGGCTGCACACCGAACCCGGTATCCATACATTTCTTACACCCGTCCGTCATCATTCGCACAGGTGTTCTCAAGCCAAACACGCCTTGAGCTACGTGTTCACGTTACTAACCACGTGACAGGGTTTCCCAAATTGCACCACGCACGCCTGGGACAGACGTTGCTCGAGTACCCCAAACGACATGAAGAGTCGTAGAGTATACTAAAGCGGATCGGGTTACTTGCCACCCGTGGGGCTCCACCCTTCAGCTTGTGCGCACTGGTGGACAGCGCTTACGTGCACCCCCCAAGACATAAATCGTCCCGAGATGCACGATTTTCCGACATAACAAATAAGTTAGGTTGCCACCTTTATATTAAGCTAATAGTAATCCTTATGTGGGCCTAGTACCGTATCCTCACCGTAACCTAAATTTTTGTCGTAATACCTTCCTTATTCCGTGTGCTATTACCAATGCGGCTCTGATACCACGCTGACGCGACCCGCCCAATCGAGACAGGCCACTCGCCCGGGAATCGCATTGGGTGGTGCCACATAATACGGCACCACCCAATGCGATTCCCGGGCGAGTGGCCTGTCTCGATTGGGCGGGTCCCGTCAGCGTGCTCTCACCACGCTGACGCGACCCGCCCAATCGAGACAGGCCACTCGCCCGGGAATCGCATTGGGTGGTGCCGTATTATGCGGCACCCAACAACACACATATGAGGAACAATGTATTACATAAAACAATAGCGGAAGCTTACAAGTTTTTCTTTGTAATTACTTTACATCAAGTAACTACAGCGGAAGTCTTTATCAACTCACGTCGAATAACTAAGAGCACCCGAGATGAAGTCCAGCCCGCGGACTCCTCTCGCTAGCAACACGAAGACAAGTAGCAGCGGCTGGGTTCTCCATGTGTTACCTGACTCGGGAGTCCCCGAGTCTCACCGGACAACCTTCTTTTCAGCATCGTTGTTAACCTGCAAAACCACTTATATAGCAAGCATGAGCACATAGGCTCAGCAAGTCTGACCCGTCTCTCCTAAGCAAGAAACTCTACATGCACGACGGTTGCAATTGGGTTGGCTAGATTTGCATAAAGGACTCGCCTAGAGTCGATCCTTAACTTTCAGATTTTAAGCCTCATTGTGCAAACCTTGAGCCGAAAAGCATCGCAACTCCACAATCAAACAAGAAACGCTTTGTTGCGATGCTCCTTGCACAAAGTGAAAGTAAACTTTAATGAGCCTATCTCTAATTCAATCATGGTTGCAATACAAGTTATAGTACATCCTCATCAAGTTCAAAAGAATAATTCCAGTTGTTACTACGTCAAGACGCAGTGGGCAAGTATGCTCATATGACCGCGAGCGATGGTGATTCGAATCAGTACACGCCCGGACTACACGACACGTACACCCGTACTCCGAGTTGCCGGCAGCAACCTCGACTGACGTTGTACGCGGCCACCTTTCCAAAGATCTTCCACATTGGACGCAGTCCAACTGCCCCGAGTACGCAAGCTCCCTCAAGGTACATACCCGCTGTGGTATGTTCTTGAGCGAGGTACCTCCTGCTACCCTGACGCCGAAAGCCTAAGGCATTTGGAAAAGTTCCACTATGGATCTCCCAAGGTACATCGGTTTCCTGGGTCCCATATAGCCAGTATGTGCCCGGTACACAACTCAAACTTGTCCAACAGGGCCAAGCACGGACGGGCCTTAACCGACACAGGCAGGGCTATGCACGCACGGCCTGCAACCTGCTGCATCTAAACCTCCCTGCCCGGTCTCCATTTCTTATGTGTGAACTTTCCTCACCTTTTCTAATTCGGACCCGTTCCGAGTAAACCAGCCCTAAACTCGCGAGTAGATTCCAACTACTCGTCTTCTACCGGACCTTTCCTACTAACATTAGCGTAGCCAAAATCCCTCGGGGAGTTGCTATTCTACCCTTTCTCTCTTAGGTGTTTCTGGTCATGCAAGTGGGGTTTTCAATATCATCTAGACGTAATGCAATCAATGATGCAAAGCTATGATCTCTACAAATAAAAATGCTTTACAAAACGGTTCAAATGCAAACCGGGGCTTGCCTGTTTTGCAGGTGACTACTGTTACAATCAGTTAGTGATGATCACTTGGAGCTTGATCACTTGATTTCCTCCCTCCTTGATCTTCACCTCAGGTTCTTCTCACCTTCTTCACGTATATGCTACACGATATGATCATGCATATGTATTTAATTGAAAAGCTTTTGTTGATAAGATCTAATGACCATTTTAAAACTGGAACTTTGTTTAAGAATTTAAAATGACACTGGTGCTAGTGGTTTGGGTTGGGCTTAAACACTAAGATCACTTATTAAGTGCTTTTCCCACTTAAGTGTTGATCACCTTAAGAGATCACACATGACAGTGGTGATCCAGAGCTCTAATGGAGCTGAGAATTTTCATGTGAGTTCCTTGTCACAATAAAGTCCTCTGGACCAAAATTTAGCCCCTTCCATGGAATGGTTTATTCAGAATAATTCTCTAAGTGTTTAGTCAAAGATGAATTAATTCTGAGGTAACATCCATGTTCATGTCAAACTCAGTGAACCACAATTTCAATTATAGTTTATAGAGTCCACATGAATTTTCCTAGGATTTTTTGGAGCTAGGAATTTCCCAGAACTGAATTTACAAGTTTTGGAAATTCCCTGAAAATGTTTCTGTATTCATTTGAATACAGAAACTTACAATCTGGATTACCCTGATCAATTCAACTCCAAATGAGCTGAAACTTTCACAGGAGTCTAATAACATCCTAAAGAATATTCTGGCAAAATTTGAGGATTTTTGGATAAACCAAACTCCCTCTAAAATTCTTTTACTGAAAAGCTTTAATGAATTTTCCAGGATTAAATAAAGACTTTCATATAAATTGGGTTGCATATTTGGATAGAGTTTGTCAATATGAATCTAACCCAATTTGAATCACTAAATTTGGAGGTTCATAGCAAAAGTTATGCTCTTCTAAAGTTTGGAGAAAAATCTGGGATTTGAATAAATCCGGGGAAAAGTTTAAACCTGACTGTGGGCCACAGGGCACGTGTCACCTACAGAATCAAAGGCACACGGGGCCACACATATTCCTCCGTGCAGTCACACGGGATCCCACAGCCACAGAGGATCAGGGTTTTAAACTCTCTCTCACTGACGACTGGGCCCGCCGACCCCTTCTTCTACCTCGGGTCAGTTCCCGCGCTCCGGGTGCCCGCGCCGCCGCCCTCGCCGGAGATCGCCGGAACTCGATCTTCCGGCCTCTGCTCGAGCCCTTGCTCGCCGCCAGAGCCTAACCTGCCCTGCTGAGCACGATGGTAAGGTTTCCCCGAGCCGGCAAAACCTCTATGGTGGCTAGCGACGCTACGGCAGCCCGGCACTTCATCGGCGACGTCGGCCGGCCATCCTAGTGCACCAACAGTTCGACAAAATGGTGCTAAAGCACCAGTGAAAGATGGGGAAGCTCGGCCTAGCCTCAAAAACGTTCGAGAATGATGGCAAACATGCCTTCACCGTGCGACTGCGGTCCCCCGGTTTGGTCGCCGGTAGAAATCCATGAAATACTCGGTCTATGTGCAGTTTTAGGCTAGAGCCGTGAAGGGCAAAGGATCGCCTACTACTTTGGATCCTTCATGCAAGCTGTGATGAACAAATATTGAGAATTGAAGAGGAATTCGGGATTACCATGCCGGAAGGTCAGAGGGAGTACGCCAGAGCAATTTTTCCAAATTCCCTCCCGGTGATGCATGGCACGTTCTGATCTTTGGAGGGGAGCAGCAGGGTGCCTTGGTGCGTCCAGAGGCGCTGGTACTTAGCCGTGACAAGCACCCGGTTGGGCTGCCCACGGAAGCCTCCTTATCAGGTCCTATTCGGCCTTCGCGCGGCCGCATTGCTCCCGGGGTTGGAGAGCCGATCACCGGTCAGGGACGCGGTGAGGAGGGAGAGGGAGCTGCTCCGGTGCTATCCGATTACTGACTAGCTGCTGTTTGCGCCCGTTTGGGCCGGCTGTCGAGCAAACGACGGCGGCGGCGCTGGTGTTGCTCAGGGCGCGAGGGAAGAAGAAAAGCCTCTGTGCTCGGTCCGTGAGCAGAGGGAGAGCACGTTGTGGATGGATGAGGACGCTTGGGGGGGGCTGTATCGGCGCTGGAGTTGGTTGCGGGGGCGGCCGACCAGCTGCGGGCGTGCTGTCCCGAGCAGCAGCTGCTGTCGCTCCCCTGAAGGCAGCAAAACAGAGACCCATCTCTGAGATCTTTTGCAAGTTTTCAGTTCACACAATGACATGTGGGACCCACTGATCAGTCCTCCTTATCCCCTCTCCAAATATCTCCCAAGTTTGAATGTTGAGTGAATTCAATTGTGAGAATTCAAATCTGGTATGCATTTGGATAATTGGGCAAGTTTCATCCAAATTCAAACATGCATTTGAATTCTTTGTCTTTTAAACTCCATTTTGCAAAATGGGTTGCAACTATTTCCATAAATCATGAAACTTTGCACACCCTCTAATTTGGACTCAAGGAATTCAAATATGAAATCTGATTTTTATTTTGGCTGCTGCAAATGAGATTTTTAGCACAACAGTTTTGAATTCCATTGTGTTTTTCTCATTTAAATTTTTGTTTGAACAAATTGTTCCAAATCTGATTTTTGTTTTCTCACACATATGGGAACTTCCCATCCCTGTTTCAGACCCCTCTAGGGTTCCAAGTTCTCCAATGAACATCTGACTTGTGTGAAGAAAGCCCTCATGTGTGTTATCACATGTGGGAAAAAGTTTTAACAAGTCCCAAATTTCATACACATGAAACAAAACTTTGCAAACAAGTGTTTCTTTGTATTCATAATTTTGGGACCTTTACAGGGATTGAAATCATACTCGGAATGGACTGGTTAAGCAAGCACAATGGAGTAATCCAATGCGCTGAGAGAAGCGTGCAATTGACAAACGAACACGGTATTCGTGTCGAGTTTGAGTCAGCCCAGCAAGCAACCGAACGGGCGGATCTGAACCATGTTAAAGGAGTAGCATTGGACAACATTCCAGTGGTTCAGGAATTTTCGGACGTGTTCCCGGAAGAACTTCCAGGTATGCCACCCGACCGGGACATCGAGTTTGCCATAGATTTGGTACCTGGAACTGCACCCATAGCTAAGAGACCATACAGGATGCCCGTCAACGAGTTAGTTGAACTCAAGAAGCAAATTCAAGAACAGTTGGAGAAGGGTTTTATCCGTCCAAGTTCGTCACCATGGGGAGCCCCGGTACTTTTCGTGGACAAGAAGGACGGAACCCAAAGAATGTGCGTGGACTACAGGTCTCTCAACGAGGTGACAATCAAGAATAAATACCCTCTGCCCCGTATAGAGGACCTGTTCGATCAAATGAAAGGAGCCCAAGTATTCTCCAAGATTGATCTTCGGTCGGGATATTTCCAGCTAAAGATTAAGCCCTCCGATATACCTAAGACAGCCTTTCGGACACGGTATGGTTTATATGAATATACCGTTATGTCTTTTGGATTGACGAATGCACCCGCATACTTCACGTACCTTATGAACAAGGTTTTCATGGAGTACTTGGACAAGTTCGTCGTGGTTTTCATCGACGACATTATGGTGTATTCAAAAAGTAAGGCGGAGCATGAATAACATCTGAGATTGACCTTGCAGAAGTTGCGCGAGCTTCTGTTGTATGCCAAGCTCAACAAGTGTCAATTTTGGCTAAAGGAAATATCCTTCCTAGGCCACATCATCTCCAAAGAAGGGGTATCAGTTGATCCTGGAAAGGTGAGAGATGTTCTAAAGTGGGACCAACCAAAGAGCATGCGGGATATTCGAAGTTTCCTTGGGATGGCAGGATACTATTGGCGCTTCATTAAAGACTTCTCTAAGATAGCAAAACCTATGACAGAGTTGTTAATGAAGGGGAAGATCTTTCAATGGACACAAGCCTGCCAAGAAAGTTTTGAGGAACTCAAGAAAAGGCTAACCACAGCACCAGTTCTGGTATTGCCAGATGTAAGCAAGAGCTTTGACATATATTGTGACGCATCCAGACAAGGGCTCGGATGTGTGCTCATGCAGGAAGGACAAGTGGTAGCCTATGCCTCACGACAATTAAAGAAGCATGAGCTTAACTATCCTACGCATGATTTGGAGTTAGCAGCGGTAGTGCATGCATTGAAGATTTGGAGACATTATATCCTTGGTCATCGATGTGAGATCTATATGGATCATAAAAGCCTCAAGTACATATTTACACAAACGGACTTGAATTTGAGGCAACGTCGATGGTTAGAACTCATCAAGGATTATGATGTAAGAATCAATTACCACCCCGGGAAGGCCAATGTAGTAGCTGACGCATTGAGCAGAAAGGGAGAATGCCACCAACTCACGGTTCGGGAGCTACCACCCGAACTACGTAAGGAGTTCGAACGATTACACCTCGGATTCTTGAATAACATGGAAATAATGGAGATCCACTCCTAATTGGAGCAAGAAATAAGAAAGGGCCAAGCAACGGACGAGGGGATCAAGGAGATCAAGGAAAGAATCCGACAAGGGATAGAGAAGGATTTCAAGGAGGATGAAAAGGGTACGCTTTGGCTAGGAAAAAGGATTTGTGTGCCAAACATAAGACACCTTCGTGACATGATATTGAAGGAGGCACATGATTCACCCTATTCCATACATCCAGGGAGCACCAAAATGTACAAGGACTTGAAAACTTGCTATTGGTTGGATGGTATGAAGAGGGATATAGCCGAATACGTTGCCCTATGCGACACATGCCAACGGGTAAAAGCCGAACATCAAAAACCCGCTGGATTGTTGCAACCTTTGAAAATACCTGAATGGAAATGGGAGGACATCAGTATGGACTTTATTGTCGGATTGCCACGAACTCAGTCAGGATACGACTCCATCTGGGTCATTGTGGACCGGTTGACGAAAACCGCCCATTTTCTTCTGGTAAAGACCAGTTACAACATTACACAGTTGGCAGAGTTGTACATGGAGCAGATCGTGTGCCGTCATGGAGTTCCGAAGACGATAGTCTCAGATCGAGGTTCTCAGTTTACCTCTAGATTCTGGAGGAAGCTGCAGAAAGCCATGGGTACACGACTGGATTTTAGCTCCGCCTATCACCCACAAACAGATGGGCAAACCGAGAGGACGAACCAAATTTTGGAGGACATGCTGAGAGCTTGCGCCTTGAAACATGGGCGTAGTTGGGATAGGAGTTTACCGTATGCCGAGTTCTCCTATAACAACAGCTATCAAGCTAGCTTGAAGATGTCGCCTTTCAAAGCCTTATATGGCAGACGGTGTAGAACGCCGCTGTTCTGGAACGAGACTAGAGAGAACCAGGTGTTTGGACCCGAAGTACTACAAGATGCTGAAAAGCAAGTCCAAACGATACGGGAAAACTTAAAGGCTTCTCAGTCACGACAGAAAGGCTATGCGGACAATAGGCGTAGGAAGTTCACCTTTGAAGTAGGAGACTTCATATACCTTAAGGTATCGCCTATCCGAGGCCAACGATGTTTTAACGTCAAAGGCAAACTAGTGCCTCGCTACATCGGACCATTTAAGATTTTGGACAAGCGAGGAGAAGTAGCCTATCAACTAGAGCTCCCAAACCACCTCTCCGACGTACATGACGTGTTTCATGTATCCCAGCTCAAGAAGTGCTTGAGAATACCAGAGGAACAAGTGTCAATGGGAGAACTTGAACTTCAAGAGGACCTGACTTACGCAGAACACCCTATCCGAATCTTGGACGTAAAGGAAAGGGTCACCCGAAACAAGGTGATTCGATGGTGCAAAGTACAATGGAGCCATCACACTGAAGCTGAAGCCACATGGGAGCGTGAAGAGGATATTAAGGCTGAATTCCCCCATCTATTTTCTACTAACGAATCTCGGGGGCGAGATTCAATTTAAGGGGGGTAGATTTGTGACACCCTCATCTCGGGTGTCAGCACATGTTCATGTTTTATGAAAAAGAAAAAAACATTTTAAGAAAAGTAGGAACAGAGACAAGTATCAAAAGGATAGCCAATAAAGCTCTCCGAGAACACCGAAGGCAACTTCCACGGCCAGCAGACCACGTGGCGTGTTCGGAGCTCATCCCCGAGAAATTTGGGAGAGGTCCGCCGCTAAACTAGCTACGTGGCAGGCTCGGGGGTCACCTCCGCAATTGGAAAGAGGTCCGACCCTGTGGGACACGTTCTGCCCGCGGAGCTAGCCTCTGCGGAAGAAGCAAAGGCATTTTTCTTAGGACACGTGTCATCCTCGGAGCTAGTCCTCGCGGAAATCAGAGGACCATCCGCGCGGGATACGTGTCGATCTCGGAGCTCACCTGCGAGAGGTCCTGTTCTATTGGACACGCGTCGCCACCGGAGCTTATCTCCGGGAGGTCTGCTTGACACGTGTCGACCGCGGGGCACGTCCCTAAGGAAAGAAGAAGGGGAAGACCGGCGCCAACACGTGGCGTGCGTGGAGCTCACCTCCGAAGAAGAGGGAGGTCTCGCTCGTAACACGCGGCACAACCGGAGCTCGTCTCTGAAGAGATACCAGGCTCGGAAGGACACGTGGAGTTTCCGGAGCTCATCATCGCGGAGGTAACGAGTCTGGAGCGGTTTTTACGCGTAAAGATACCGGTACGCAACAGAAACCGATCTAAACTCCACGATGTTACCAAAGATAAGACGTCAGGATCTAACAAAGATCTGAATAAGACTCTTATTCGGATACAATCAGATTAGGACTCTTCTCTTCCTGATTATAAATAGAACCCAAAACCTCTGGCCGAAACCACAAACTTCTCTTTCAACTCCTGAGCCGACGACTTAGAGCCCTAGCCCTAACTCGCCGAGCAAAACATCGCCGAAGCGCAACAAGGGAGATCATCGGAGGAGAACCAAGCGGTCTGAGGAGGACCTCGAAGACAAGAAGAGCGTGAGGTAGGACTTCGATACCACCTTACGACATCATTGTGTTCATCTTTGCATCTGTTCTTCAATTCCTTTCGAACAGAAGCCTTCTCGTGGGCAGATCACTCGATGATCAGTTTGATCTCAAGACAAGATCATCGCCACGTCCACCTTTGATCCGAACACCTCTGCCCATGCAAGGCCATGCAAGAACACGTACAGATCAATCTAATAAAACTAATCATAAGACAGCATGCATATGCATCATCGCATCTAGTTTAAGGTTTGTGCATAAATATTGATTGCTGTGAATCCTGTATGCACGTGATCCTACCTAGCAGGAAAAGCTCAGGGAGCTGTCTACGACGAACTGCAGCAACAAGGTTTTGAGAATAAAGAACAACCGGAACTGCAAGAACAAGGCAAGTGCTCCTTGACCATACTGATCCTATGTTTTGGGTAAAACTATTTTGTTTTGCGAAAAGGTGTGTGTGCTGAGTCAAACATGATGGGAAACCCTTTATAGGAGTTTACTAGTTTTGGTTGAACCATCCTTGTCACCAGGGAAGTTTATGAGTCGGGTATGGTTTTCTTTTTTGCTTTATGCTTCGCTGAGTCTATGGGATTGGGAAGCGAGATAGATGTGTCTAGCTAACTGCACTTGTAATGATGATAAGGAACTGATGATGTTAATGAACATGGATTGGAGGGAGATCTAGGCAAGCCTGGGTTTGTGAACGAGGTAGCATGAGATGGTGGTTTTGCTTGCCGTAGATCTAAGGACCGGTTCATGCATGCACATGCCAGGATAACAGTGCCACCACAAGGCCAAATATGGGTGCGGCTTAGCTGAGTAATTAGGTAAGTTGCTAGAGTGCTATGGACTGTGGAAGGCGCGGGGAATGGGAGTCGAGTGAGGACTGCCCTGGGAACTACATGGCACAAGAGGGGGCCCGTGGGTGGGAGAATTGGAGATTCTAGCCTGCCGGTGAAACCTTAGTGAGTCCATACATCTAGTAACTCCTTTGTAAAGGCTATTTTGTGATCTCTTGACCATACACCGACGGATGTGTAGTGGTATAATGGAGGTTCTGCAGTCGCCGACGGGTGACGAAATCACAAACTTGTGGGTAAAGAGGTGCAAACTCTGCAGAGTTGTTAAAACTATCATGATAGCCGAGCTTACGGTCATGAGCACCTGGCTAAACTGCCATGATTAGTTGGGAATGGTTTTTGGGATGGTTGTTGGGAAGGTTTTTTTTTTGTTATGGTTATTGGTTTGGAACTTTTGAGTCCAGATGACGAGATGTTTGCATGACTGTTGGGTCATGACATGAGATCGGTCTCGGTGTGAGACGAGGTTGATTTGTGAGATGAGATGGTAGCGAATACGAGGAGGTATTCGTGAGTATGAATAACGGATTGGTTAATGTTCGGATGGAACACGGGAAGTGATGAAGGTATGTTGGTAATTTAATATATGCTGGGATTACATTCATCTAAAGTTAAGTTGTTGTTTTATCATGGTTTTACAAGATTGCTTTTCTACAAATAAGCCTTTTATGCCTACCTTGTTTATGAGCTGCATATCATATGTTTTTCCCGCACTTGCTGTGTACATCATTGTACTCAACCTTGCATTATTACTTCATCCTCAGCAGCAGGAGAAGCCTACTATGAAGATCAAGTGGAACATTATGGCGTGTGATCTGTTCTCAACCTTGCCTGTGGAGGGAGTAGAGATGGAGCCACTTCTGCATAGTTTTTCTTCCGCATTTAAATAAGGACTTCCGCTGCATAGAAATAAGACTTCCGCTGTTAGCATGAGTCCAAGACTCATGAGGTATTGTAATAAACTTTGTTCTTCGTGGTAATATATAATCTGAATTCAGTTTGTGGAACATATGTGTATGTGTGAAGAACATCCTGGGCACACATATGCATTAGTTCTCGGTTCCGTGGGTTTTTCCACAGAATTGAGGGTGTCACATGAGATCCCTGACCTCCCCTCTACCGATCTATGCCATGATATCCCAGTTTTAGGAAGTATAGACGAAGATGCGAAGCTCTCCGGCGAGATCGCTGCCTCCCGCCGCCGCGCGCCGCCGGGCAGCGCCGCCCGCGCTCGGTCAGAGCGACGTGGCCGCTTATGCACCGTCTATTTTAAATCGCACGGTAGAATTGAAATCCCCGCGTACCGGTTCAACGTTATAATCTCAGCTGTCTGTTTTAAATCGGACGGTCCACGTCAGACCCGCGTTATAAAGGCCGGGATTCTTACGCACTACCCCCTGGGGATCTCGGAAAATATGAGCTAGCTCCAGAAACTTCTGATCTAGCCCCTGGAACTTCTGAAATTCATGTAAATTCAATTAAAAATCAGTTTCAGCCCCTGGACTTAATAAAAATTAGCAAAACCCCTCTGTTATGCATAGTTAGGCCCCTGGAAATTCTTAAAATAATATAATAGACCCTGTAGTGGGGTGACTTTACCTTTTTAACCCTATATGATATTAAATTTAGGAATTTGAATATGTGATTAGTATTTAAAATTTAAAAGATGGGACAAGCACATTGTAAATTCAAATTTAAACTCTCCTAGCACTTGGAAAACTTTGGAGTGAGTTAAAAATAGATTTTAAGCTGAAATGAATCTGTCTAATTGATTGTTCACATTTATTAGTTATAGGGACATATTTTTAGGTTAGAGAATAATTCTGAAAATTGGTAAAATAAATGTAAATTAGTTCACATCAGAGGAGAAGTTCAAAAATATATTATTTAATATTTTATATCAGAACCTATTCTGTTTAGATGATGTGTCTTACTATTTTCATAATAAAGTTCACAATTAGGTATAGAAAATAAATCTTAAAATATAGGAAAATAGGTGTGCTTGACTAGAAAATGATAAATGAAGTCTCCAAATCCAAAGACTTCAGTTTAGGATTGGTAGAAGATCTGAAAACCCATTTGAAGTAGGAAGTTACCTTCAATGCAAACTTGGTAGCTAAAGAGTGTATTAAAGAAGTTGTTTAAATCGAAAATTCATATGTAGTGTGCAAACAGAAAATCTGAATACAAAAGTTAGAAATCATATACATATGTTTAAAAGTGCATGTAGACCAAAAATCAACACATGTAGAGTAAACACAACACATAGAAATGTGAATGATTATCATATGTATGTATGTGTGGAGTGAAAGTGTGAACTATGTCTTATGGATTGTTGTTTTCTTTTGCTATATGTGTTGACATGAGTAGAACCTACCCTAGAGCAAGTTCTTCCCTTCCATGATCAGGACTATCCATTCCCAGAGCAGCAGGAAGAAGGCAAGTGTCCTTGACCACTTTGATCCTATGCTAGGATGTGTAGATAGAATTATTTGCATTGTCAATTAAAATATGAAACCCATGCTAGGAAGTTTCCCTAGAATTGCATTACCTCGTTTTCCTTGTAGCTTGGGTTGGGATTTGCTTTATTATGTCATTCATTCATATTACTTATGCTTAGCCATGCTTAGAATGGGATAAGTGGGATATGATATCATCAACTTGTTTACTTTACTCTTGAATGAGACATATTATGAGTTATGTAGAGGTAGGGATCAAGGCAAGTTGGATGATTTGGTTGGTGCTGGGTGCACGAGACTCGGGTTTGTGTTTAGTACTTGCCTGGATCCTAAGGACCGGTTCATGGAGCATGTAACCTGGCTTTACCGTGCCAACCACATGCTGAGATGGGGCAGCTTGGCCAATTAATTATGTGTATCCCCGGCATAGTATGGGTGCGTTGGATGGTGCGGGGAGTAGGTGTCAGCTGAACTACCATATGAACCGCAAGGCTCAAGAGGGGGCCACTGCAGCGGGGTTGGAGCCTCTTGTATGCTGTTAGGGGTGAAACCTCAGTGGGCCCACGCTCGTCAGGAATCCCTTTGTAAAGGCTTCGTAGTGATCTCCTGGCTACACACCTGGGAAGTGTGAATGTGGTTCGTAGCCACTGGCATAATGGAGGTTCTTTTAGTCCACCCGGCAACGGGGGATGAAATCACTACATGTGGGTACAGTGGTGCAAACTCTGCAGAGTCAAAACTGTCATGACAGCCGTGCTCACGGTCAAGAGCGGCTTGGACTTATTCATGATTAGAGTATTATGACCTTGGAGGTTGTGGATGTTAAGCGGGGAGCTTAACATTGGGAATGATATTATGGTTATTTGATTATGATGATGGGATGGGAGTTTGGGACCATTTCAACTGTGTAGTAATGTAGGTGCTTAATAAGCTAAGGTGATAGGTATTAATTGCATAGTGCTTCAACCATGAGTTCAACCTCTCCTTGTTGTAGCCATGCATGACATAACTTTCCCACACTTGCTGAGTACCATCGGTACTCAACCTTGCATATTTGTTGGTTTGTATTGCTGCTCAAGTCAAGAGAATGATGTGGTGTTTAATGATCAAGACTTTGGACCCGAAGAAGGTTTCTAGGTTCATGGAGTCCCCTGGGCAACGCCTGTGACGGAGCCCACAAGAATAATATTCCGCTGCCATTTTATTTACTTGTTATGAATTTATTATCGTCCGTCGAGACATATACTATGTAAGACTTATTTATATTCGACACCTGGCTTGTAATAAATGATGCTTCACTATTTGTCATCACATGTATGAGAAAATGATCCTGGCATACATGTGATATTCACTCGGTTGTTCTTCGGAGAAACCGGGTGTGACACCACCAGTGCGCACAAGCTGAAGGGTGGAGCCCCACGGGTGGCAGGTAACCCGACCCGCTTTGATATCTTCTACGAATCTTCATGTCTGGGGTATACGAGCAATGTCTGTCCCTGGCGTGCGTGGTGCAATTTTGGAGACCCCGTCACGTGGTCTGAAACGTGAACACGTAGCTCAAGGCGTGTTTGGCTTGAGAACATCCGGGCGAGTGATGACGGCCGGGTGTACGAACTGTATGGATTCCGGGCTCGGTGTGCAGCCGAGTCTGATGATTTTTTGAGTTTCTGCAGGTAGTCTGACCACGAAACGGTAGACGTGTAGCATCCGTGTGCGAGTGACGTTTAGTGCCACTGAAATAACGAAGCCGGCTAAGTCCGGTGTAGGATTTTCTTTGTGAGGACGTAGTACCGACATGATCTGGTGACACATCGACGTCACACCCCACTAAATGAACAACTTCATTTAAAAACTTGAAGGTTTTGATCCAAAGTAGTAAAACTTGATGTAACTCCTTCCCTTGAACAGGATATTCAAAGTTAACAAGTTTTCAACTTATAGGTTGTTAAGGACAGAGCACTCTGTGTTTAGCTGAATCAAGGCTGAAGTTAATCAGAGGTTATAGGTTGAGTTCTTTCGAGGTTGGAGTCATATTATACATTTATGGAAAGTTTTGAAAGAGCTTTACAACTTTTCTGTTGAGGTCCAGAGGTGTTTCATCCCTTAACCAATCGAAAAATGCAGTAGCGTTGAAACTGTCTAGAAAACAGGGCAAAGCAAACACTCTCTGTAAACTCTCTGTAAATTAAGCATAACTTCCTGCTTAAAAATCCAAAAATAGAAAATGAGGTAGTTCTGGAAATCTTATGAGATGGGTTACAACTTTGTAACAGAAAGTTTTGTCAGATTAGGAACAGAATTAACTGGAATTCTTGGATTAAATCAGTACCTAAAGCAGGGAGGTGCTGTCCAGATTTCTCCAGAAATTCTGTTAACTTTGGCATCTCATAACTTTTGAACCAGGACAGATCTTAGGCCAAGCAAATACTTTATGGAAAGCTATTGAAGTTAGCTTTAACTTTGATGTGAGCTCCAGAATTGGTTTTGCCTTCAACATGGCCTAAATCAGGTTGAAATGGAAACTGGTCAGAGCTGTCATGGGAACAGCAGATCAGCAGTCAAATTTGTTTAAAATTTGAACTATGTTTCCAAGTTTTATGGGTTCAATGACATGTCTTATGTTATAACTAAGAGGTTTACTGTTTAAATAAATATTTGACATTTCTCAAATATATTTTTACAGATGACAGCAGATAAGCAATTGGAGAACGGGTGGGTGGTGTCCTACTGTTCTCACCGTAGCGGCTACCCGGAAGCATTGTGGCAAATGCTCCAATATTTCGGGTACAACCAGATGCCGCAGTACTTCGCCAAGGAAGAAGGCGAAGAGGGGAACAAGACGTGGCGAGTTCAGCATCATGAGTTAGGGCGGGGCGGCGAGTTTGGGGTCGGGAGACGGCCGGGAAAGCGGTTCCGGCGACGCTCGCCGGAGTGCGCCGCCGCGGACCCCTGTTTGGCGCGAGGAAGGGGAAGACCTGCCGCATGGGACCCACTGGCATACATTTAAACAATTTGAAATTTCCAGTTTGTAGTTCAATCTTTGAAGGACCACATCTTGGGGTAGGAGAGTCCAAAAATTATGAAACAAATTTTGTTGGATTCCTCTAACAGAGTACAATCCAAATATGAAACCCAATTAGTATGAAACCTAATATTTAATTCTTTAAAATTCTTTAAAGCTTTTCAGCCAAATGTTAGCTCCAAAAATGCTAGGAAAATTCATGCAAACTCTATGAGCTATAATTGAAATTGTAGTTCACTAAGTTGGGCATGAACAGGGGTGTTACCTCCGAATTAATTCTTCTTTGCTTATTTGCTAAGAGAATTATTCTGAGCAAACCACTCAATGAAAAGTGCTAATGTTTGGTCCAGAGAGTTTTCTTGTGACAAGGAACTCACACAAAAATTCTCAGCTCCATTGGAGCTCTGGATAACCCCTGTCCTGTTTAACCACTTGAGGGATTAATATGGAAAAGGGGGAAAACCACTTTGCACTTAACCATGTACTTAGGTCCAAACCCAAACCACTAAACCCCAGTTCCATTTTAAATTCTTGAACAGAGTTCCAGTTGTTAGAAACTGGTGATTAGAACTAATAGCAGTAGTATTACAATAAACTTGTATGCATATTCATTAACATGTAGTATTTCAATAACGTGTAGTCGCTGAAGGCGAGGAAGCTCCGGAGGTTCTCGACTTCCTGCTTCCAGAGGAAGAACTGACTCCTGACCAGCAGCAACAAGGAAAGCCCCGTTTTGCATTAACCTTTTTATAAGTTTTAATTTGTTTACATGTGTCATGTGGAGTATGATTGTGCATTAGGTATAGGATGGATGGAACCCCACTTGCATAACCAGAATTTTTCCCTAAGAGTGAGGGTAGTGTCTAAGACCTCGAGTAGAAAGGCTATGCTTAAAGATTCATAGGGCTTCGGTACAAGTCGAGTAGTTGGAATCTGTGGCGGACCGGAATCCGCTCATCCAGGATCGCAGAGGGTGGTGCCGCGCGATGCGACACCCGACAGCACACGTCATAAGAACACAATATATTACATGGGAAAAACAGCTGAAACTGTACAAACAAGTACAAACTTCAGTTACAATTATTGTTCTATTACACAGCGGAAGACTACACTATACAACTCACGCCCGCCTATTTAGCAAAAGTCGGTTGCCAAGCCCTAGGGCAACCCACACTAGCTGCACGTCTCAGCTCAGCGCGGCGTGTACGGCTCCCACTCAGCCGTGGTCCCCGACGGAGGGTAACCCTCGCCGGTGGACTCGTACTCCGAGTCCGTGGGTGGCTCCTCACCTGAAAAACACTTAAGCAGCAACCGTGAGCACGAAGGCTCAGCAAGGCTTAACCGACTCACCTAAGCATGAAACTCTACATGAGGGGTACAAGGGACATAGGATAGTAACTTTTCAGCAAAACGACACGCCTACAAGTTCATCCTTAGTTCATCTTTTAGCAACAAGTTAACAGTTCATGAAATCTGAAATTTAGTAAGCAGTATTTGGTGGCACACATGTAGCAATCCAATTATATCAATCAGCATCATTGAATCCACATATTTCATCCATTAGTCTACGTTACGACGCAGTGAACAAGCAGTACTCGTCACCGCGAGGGACGGCGAATCGACTCGATATACACCTGCAGGGAAAACCCAAAGAGCACGTCACGTACGCCCACCCGTGGAGCTGCACAGCACGCTCACTCGATGTCGTACGGGACAACCTTTCACCCAACAGCCCAAACGTCGAACCGGTCGCACCGAAACGAGCAGGAGGTTCCCCACACGGAGCATCTCTCTATGCCCGTTGGCAGATTTCCACCTTGCTGCCCTCAACCTACACCTATAAATCGGTGTGCTATGCCTCGACGCCCTGAGGTTTAGGCTACATCGGTTTATCGGGGCCCATATATCCGATATGCCTTCGGTACGTTCAATACTTGTTCAGCAGGGCCGCACACGGATCGGTCCTCAATCGACACGGACAGGGCTGCGCACACAAGACTCTCTCTTGCTGCGCCCTAGCCCCTGCCTAGTCTCATTTTCATTACTAAAGTGATCTCACCTCACTCAACCGAACCCGTGTGTCCCCATCCTATCTCGCGAGTAGATTCCAACTACTCGACTTGTACCGAAGTCCTATGACTCATTAAGCATAGCCTGTCTACTCGAGGTCCTTGACACTACCCTCACTCTTTTAGGAACCTTTGGTTATGCAAGTGGGGTTTCATTCACCCTAGACCTAATGCACATACATACTTCATATGACACATGTAAACAAAGTAAGATTTATAAAAGGGTTAATGCAAACCGGGGCTTGCCTTGTTGCTGCTGGTCAGGAGTTAGTTCTTCGTCCGGAAGGAGGAAGTCCAGCACTTCCGGAGTCTCTTCTTCAACGGCTACACGTTAATGAAATACTACATGTTAATTTATATGCAAAAGTGAGTTTAGAGTAAGACTTATACTATTGGTTCTAATAACCAGCCTCTAATACCTGGAACTTTGTTTAAGAATTTAAATATGAACTGGTGTTGGTGGTTTGGCTTGGACTTAATCACATGGTTAAATGCTAAGTGGTTTTCCCCCCTTTTCCATATTAATCCCTTAAGTGGGTAAACAGGACAGGGGTGATCTAGAGCTCCAATGGAGCTGAGAATTTTTGTGTGAGTTCCTTGTTACAAGAAAACTCTCTGGACCAAACATTAGCACTTTTCATGGAGTGGTTTGCTCAGAATAATTCTCTTGGCAAATCAGCAAGGAAGAATTAATTCTGAGGTAATACCCCTGTTCATGCTCAACTTAATGAACTACAATTTATATTATAGCTCATAGAGTTTGCATGAATTTTCCTAGCATTTTTGGAGTCAGGGTTTGCCCAGAATTGAATTTCCAAGTTTTGGAAATTCTCTGAAAATGTTTCTGCATTCAAATGAACACAGCACCTTCAAATTTGAATTGCTCTGACCAAATCAACTCCAAATGGTCTGAAACTTTTACAGGGGTTTACTAATGTCCTAAAGAACATTCTGGTAAAATTTGGGGATTTTTGGATGAACCAAACTCCCTCTAAAATTCTTTCTCTGAAAAGCTTTAAAGAATTTTCCAGAATTAATTAATGGGTTTCATACAAATTGGGTTGTATCTTTGGACAGAGCTAGGCAAGATGAATCCAACCCAATTTGAATCACTAAATTTGGAGCTTCCTAGCCACGGTTATGGATTTCTAAAGTTTCAGCTAATCCCTGAATTATTTTCCTACAGAAAATCCCCTCCCGCGCTAAACCAGAGGCTGACAGCGGGGCCCGCCCGTTTAAATTGAACTAACCGCGCGCTCGCGCGCGATTAACACAGGGGCTGACAGGTGGGGCCGCGCCCTTCGTCTACCTCCCGACGTCGCCGCCCCGAGCCGCCGGAGCTCCGGCGAGGTCAGCGTTCCCGGCGATCTAGCTCACCGGAGCCGACGAGACTCGCCGCCCCCACGTAATCTCGGGTGCTGAATCCGCTGGACACCATGTCGCCGCCGGCTAACCGCCATAGCTCGTCGGCGACGAGCCCTATGCCTCTGTGCTACCTCGGCAATGTGTTCCCGCCCTTCTGACCGTTTTCATCGTGCGCTAATCGCGTCGCCACACTCAGGGAAACCTGGGGAAACTCGGCATGAGCTCTGTTGGGCCCTAAACGGCCGGCAACCCAGACCTCACCGGCGACCCCCTCCTCCGCCATACTGTCCTAGGGTGAACTTAGGGTTCCGGCGGTGATTTCCTTCCGGTTTTCGAACGAGAAGGGTCGCCAGAACCTCTAGATGCTCTCTCACAGCTCCGTTCGGCCTCCCACCCACTATGCTGCCCAAATTTTTGCTAAACCTAATCGGGTCCCGAAAGGAGCTACTCGCCCTAAACTGAGAAATTCTCCGCGCACAGAGGTCGAACCTTGGAACGGTTTGCGCGGTGGTCTTGAGGACGAGCTAGCGCTTCACTCTCCTATGGAGGTCGAAGCCGCAAGATGATCACAGCTGGGGTGGCACACGATCGGAGCTCGGGCGACTAGGCTGCTGGTTACAGAACTTCACGAAAATCAGTAACTCGCCGGCGGTCTCGGCCCTTTTATAGGCTCCTGAGGCCAGGGGAGAGCGCGACACCTGCTGTGCCACCTCCTCTGCCGAAGCAGGAGCTGGCCGGCCGAGGTGTCGGTCGCCGCCGCTGGCTGCAGCTGGCGAGCGCGCTCGGTCGAGGAAGTCGGCTGAGGAGACTTTGGTGCTAAGTCTACTGACCAGTGGGCCTCCCCTCTAACTCTTTTGTTTTTTTCCAATTTTCTGAATTCTGTTGTGCCAAAATATCCTCAGCTACTCACAATTTAATGTGAGACTTAGTCACCAAGTCTTTGTTTGAATTTGAATTCTCAAATTCAAACTTTGTTTGGTTAAATTTGCTTCATATTTAAACTGAAATTCAAATTCAGTTTTGAATTCTTGCAAATTTAGCTCTTGACAAGATGAGCTCCAATGGAGATGAAAGTTGGTGGGTTTACTCAGAAAAATGTGCTGAGTATAGATATGGAGCTAACTTTTGAATTTGGGTGATGAAAGTTGCTGCCATTTGAATTTACGTTCAAATTGGCCTCTTTTTGAAATAACCCAAAAGTGCCTCAAAAAGTGTTGAATTTGCATGAGCTTTGGACTGAACCTTCCCAAGACTTTTCAAATCCTAGGGGTGAGCTCAACCTCTCATGTTCAGGTGTAGAAACCCTACATTGTGAAGGTGAAGGCTTTCCCCTCTAATTATTCTTTTGAGGGGGGGCCACTTGCTCTTCACAATATTTCACAATCTACACACAACAAAACTGTTGTGTTGTGAGGTGCATGAAAGTTTTTGCAAGTCCCTTTTCTTGGGCTTTTACATCCCTCCCCCCTTAAAAGAATCTCGTCCCGAGATTATAAAAGAAGAGATAGCGATGTAATAGGGACTTACCCGTGTTGAGAAGCCATGAACTCCGGGTAATTTGAGCGAAGGAACTCCTCGCTCTCCCACGTCGCTTCTTCGGCGGTGTGGTTACTCCAGAGTATTTTGTAGAACCACAACGTTCTGCTACGCGTGGTCCTGGCTTTCTCATCAAGAATTCCCACCGGATATTCATCATATGTTAAATCCGGTTTCAGCTCGCCGATGTCTTCGGTAGGAACAGCAGTTGTATGCTTCAAGCATTTCCGCAGTTGCGAAACATGGAAAATATCATGGATACCAGTCAGAGATGCCGGTAACTCCAATCGATACGCTGCTGGTCCACACTTCTCGGTGATAGCGTAGGGTCCAATGAAACGGGGAGCGAGCTTTCCCTTCACACCGAATCGGTGCACGCCCTTCATTGGAGACACGCGGAGGTACACGTGTTCCCCAACGTCAAAGTGCAACGGCCTTCGCCTCTTATCAGCGTAGCTCTTCTGTCGGGATTGAGCGGCCTTCAAATTGGCTTGAATTGTCCGAACGCGCTCCTCGGCGTCGTTCACCACATCAACCCCGAATGTGACCCTTTCACCGGACTCGCACCAATTTAATGGGGTGCGGCATTTACGACCATAGAGAGCTTCGTAAGGTGCCATTTTGATACTCGCCTGATAACCGTTGTTGTACGAGAATTCCGCCAAAGGTAGGTGATCATCCCAGTTCCTACCATGGTGGATGGCACATGCTCTCAACATGTCTTCCAGGACTTGATTCACCCTTTCTGTCTGACCATCGGTCTGAGGGTGATAGGCGGAGCTCCTGATTAACTTAGTACCCAATGCAGCGTGTAGCTGCTCCCAAAAGCGAGATACAAATAATGCACCTCGATCTGAGACAATGGTCTTGGGTACCCCGTATAGGCATAGAATCTTCGCTATGTATAGCTCCGCATATTTGCCGGCATTGTAACGTGTATTCACCGGAATGAAGTGAGCCGTCTTGGTTAACCGATCGACGATTACCCATATGGAATCATGCTTGTTGGCTGTTAGGGGTAATCCCACAATGAAATCCATGCTCACATCTTCCCATTTCCATGCCGGGATCTTCAGGGGTTGCAGCAGCCCTGATTTCTTCATGTGATCAGCTTTCACTCGTCTACACGTATCGCACTCGGATACGTACTTAGCTACCTCCCGCTTCATCCGTGTCCACCAAAATTTCTTTTTCAAATCTTGGTACATTTTGTTGCTGCCCGGATGAATGGAGTATTTGGACAAGTGAGCTTCATCGAGGATCTTTTTCCTCAACTTCATATCTCGGGGTACGACTATGCGGTCATTGAACCACAGCGTCCCCTCATCATCTTTCCGGAAACATTTAATCTCTCCATTGTCTATCCGTCTCCGGAGATGTGCCATGCCTTTATCCGTTTTCTGAGCTGCAATGATGTCCTCCCTAATAGTAGGGATGAGGGCAAGGTTGTACAGCGATCCATAAGGAACCAAGTATAAACTTGGCTCTTCCTCCTCCACCGGTGTAATGGTGAGTTGATGTACATGTGATTTCCGACTCAGCGCGTCGGCAACCACATTCGCCTTGCCGGGGTGGTAATGGATCTCAATCTCATAATCTTTGATCAGTTCTAACCACCTCCTCTGCCTCATGTTCAGCTCCTTCTGGGTGAAAATGTATTTCAAGCTCTTGTGGTCGGTGTAGAGATGCACCAAGTTCCCCAGGAGATAGTGCCTCCACATTTTCAGCGCCAACACCACGGCAGCAAGTTCAAGATCGTGAGTCGGGTAGTGCTGCTCATGGTTCCGAAGTTGGCGTGAGCCATAAGCGACCACGCGTCCTTCCTGCATCAACACGCAGCCAAGCCCAATACCGGACGCGTCACAATACACGTCGAAGGGCTTTGTTGTATCCGGTTGAGCTAAGACCGGGGCTGTTGTGAGATGCTTCACCAATGTTCGGAACGCTCCTTCACACGCCGTGTTCCAAACATATTTGGTCCCTTTCTTCAGCAACCCTGTCATCGGCTTAGCGAGCTTGGAGAAACTTGGAATGAATCTCCGATAGTACCCCGCTAACCCGAGGAAGCTTCTGACTTCATGAACTGAAGTGGGAGCTTTCCATTTCAACACTTGCTCGATTTTACTTGGGTCAACCGCGATGCCTTCAGCTGAGATGATATGTCCCAAGAATGGCACTTGGCTGATCCAAAATTCGCATTTGCTGAGCTTGGCGTAGAGCTTGTGGTCTCGCAATCGTTGAAGAACGATCCGTAAGTGTTCGGCATGCTCGGCTTCTGTCTTGGAGTAAACCAAGATATCGTCGATGAACACTACCACAAACTTGTCCAGCTCCGGCATGAACACCGAGTTCATGAGATACATGAAATGGGCTGGAGCATTTGTGAGACCAAAGGACATGACGAGATATTCGTATAAGCCGTATCTCGTCGAGAACGCCGTCTTCGGGATATCCTCCGCCCGGATCTTGATCTGATGATATCCAGAGCGAAGGTCCATCTTTGAGAATACACTTGCCCCCACAAGTTGATCAAACAAGATGTCAATACGGGGCAGTGGGTACTTATTCTTGATGGTGACGGCGTTGAGCGGCCGGTAATCCACACACAGCCTCAGGGTTTCATCCTTCTTCTTTACAAATAGCGCCGAGCATCCCCAAGGCGAGGAACTCGGCCTAATGAAACCCTTGCTCAACAGATCATTGAGCTGTTCTTTCAGTTCCGCCAGCTCATTTGGAGCCATCTTGTATGGTCTCCGTGATATGGGCGTAGTCCCGGGTGCGAGCTCAATCTTGAACTCGACATCCCGCTCAGGTGGCATGCCCGGAAGATCGTCGGGGAACACGTCAGGATACTCCTGGACTACGGGGATGTCTTCTAACTTGAGAACTTCAGCATTATTAATTGCTAGAACTTCCCGGACTGGTGTGTCTAACACCATGGAATGCGGACGGTGAAATGGAGAATTTAAGTGAACCGTCCGTGTCCGAGTCTCTAGGACAGCGCCATGGTATTGCAGCCATGACATCCCTAAGATTGCATCAATCTTTTGTCCCATAAGGATTATCAAGGTGGTGGGATATAGTTTCCCACCCAAGCACAGAGGTGCCTTTGGAATCATCATATTAGCTGAAATCTTCCCTCCCGGTGAGCAGATCATATAAGTGCAGTCGGTTGGGAAGACTTGCAATTGATGTTTAGCCACATAGGATGCACTTATAAAGCTGTGGGTTGCACCCGAATCAAATAGTATGACTATGGCTTGATGGTTGAGAGTAAACGTACCCGCCAGCACGTTGTCTCCCTCTGGGGCGTCCTCATTGTCGAGGTTGCGGACGCCTCCCGTCCGCTGACCAACCTTCTTCGCCGGAGGTCGGCCTCGAGCACCGCCCTGAAACTGGGCTTGCCCGCTGCTCTGCTGCCCCTGGGGACAGTCCTTCGCAAAGTGGCCCGCCTGGCCACATGTGAAGCAGGTGAAACGGGGCGGTCCCCCGCTGATCGGTGGACGGAAACCTGGGGCGCGTTGTGGCGGTGGAAACGCCCGGGGTACCGTCTGCTGCTGCTGCTGTCTTGGTGGTGGCATCGGCGGACGGAACGGAGGTGCCTGAAAGGGACGTCCCCCGAACCGTTGCGGTCGCGCCGGTGGTTGCCACTGCTGCCCGGATGGTGTCCGATACACCATACGGTACTTCTGGGGAGCGCCACTCCCACCACTGCTAGGTGGAGCGCTACGCTTCCTCTGCTCAGCTGCTAACTCCCGCTGAGCGTCCTCTTGCATGATGGCGGCATTAACTAGATCGTTGAATGTGCCGCGGTTCCATTGTACGAGGTGGGTCTTCATTTCGGGGTGTAACCCCCGATAGAAGTGCTCCCTCTTCTTCTCCTCCGTGGAGATGTAGTCTGACGCATACTGCGCCAGATGGTTGAAGGTACGGGAGTAGTCGTGGGCACTCCTCCCGCCCTGCTTCAGTTCCAAAAATTCTTGGAACTTTCTCTTCATTATTCCGGGAGGAATGTGATAGGCGCGGAACGCCTCCCGGAACTCTTGCCATTCCACGGCATGGCCAGCCGGACGTGAGGCGACATAATTCGCCCACCACGCACCAGCGGCACCGTGGAGCTGCTGTGCTGCGAACAGCGTCTTCTGCCGCTCCGTACACTGGAGCAGCCCGAACTTGGACTCGATAGTCCGCAGCCAGTTGTCCGCCTCCAGTGGTTCTTCGGCTTCGGTGAACACTGGAGGGTGCGTACTCATGAAATCCGAGTACGACACTTCGCGGGGCTCGCGAGGCCCTCGCTCTTGACGTCCTCCCGCCTGGGACGTATTCTGCACGATCGTGCGGAGCAGGTCGGTCTGCTCCTCACGACCTCCCACCAATGCCGCTATCACATCCGCTAGACTAAGCGGAGGCGGCGGTGGTGGCTGCTGCTGCGGGGTGCTGTCGTAGGCCGGTGGCTGGGAGTCATCGCCTCCACCTTGGCTAGAGCCACCAACCTCGTGCGTGGTCCTAGTACGAACCATCTGCAACCATACGACATTAAACATCAGTCCCGCAACATTTGGCATGCAGTCCAATAGAACTGGGCGTAAAAACATTATGACAACCAAATATGCGAAATATCTCGTAAGTAGATAATGTAATAACTTTGCACAAGCTACGCCATTACCAGACCAAACACAAGTTAGTTTAATCCAACTTGATGAACCCCCTGTTTGGAAGCTCAACATAACTGGGTTTGGTCTCTACGAGACATTATTATTGCGTTGTCATCACGTATAACACCCTTAGGGTACGACACCCTCTCCAATGAGCTCAACTGTCATTCTTCTGTCAGAATGACCAGTTTCTACCTATCCCATGTTTTGATCTGGTTCTGTGCATTTTCATGACTCAAGTTGAATAACAAAGTTAAAGTTAACTTTAGTATATTTCCAACGAGTATGCATTTGCCCCCAGATCAGATTTGGCTATAAAGTTATGCTAATTCAAAGTCAGCAGAATTTCTGGAAGAATTTTAACAGCACCTCCCTTGGAAGTGGCTGTCTTCAACCCTAATTCTCCCTAATTTCTGTGCTGAAACTTCAGAAACTTTGAATTGCAAAGATGTCACACATCTTCTACTCTTTCTAAGCGTGTATTATATGACAATTTTATATTTTTCTACTGGGAGTTATATTTGAAAAAACATATCAGTTCAGAGGATGTTTTACTCTGCCCTGGTTCTGGACAGTTTACATTCCTCTGGGATTTCAGCCATCTTAAGGCGAGTTTCAGCTCTGGAAGTCTACAACAAAGTTGTAGAGTACTTGAATACCTTTCCAGAGCTATATAGCACACCTCCCTGGGCTAAAAGACCTGTGAGTTATGCCCTGTTGAGGATCAGCAAAACATGCTGCCCAAAACAGAGCACTCTGTTTTTCAGTCTCTTTTGGAACTACACTCATCACCATCCCATTCTTATACCCAACCAGGGTCCTAACTGTTGAACCTATAGATTTTAATTCTTTGTCATCATTATACTCATGCATATGCCTACAATGTCTCGGTACTACGTTCCTCACAAAAGAAAATCCTAACCGGATCATACCGGCATATACGTCTCGAGTGTGGCACTAAACGGTCTCTCGCACACGTTTTCTACACGGATACATACGTGGTTAGTACCTGCAGAAGACCACACAATGATGGTGCACTCAAAGTTTGTTCATTTCAGGCAGTTCCATATCTAAAAGTAATTACAAACGCCCGTATCATTTCCATACGGCCGTCCTTGAGCTAAGTCACGTCTCAAGGCACGTGATCGTGTTTCAACACCACACGACGGGGAACCCGAGTATGTCATGAACGGGTCGTCACGGTTGGGAATGTTATCAACCCAACAGATACCACCTACTGCCCTGCAGGGCACGCCGATGGTAAGCGCTGCGTATGTCCTCCTGGGCTATTCCCAGACGAACACACTCTCGCGTTACTGACCACGCGATGGGGTCTCCACTCACTTGCCTAATGCACGCTAGGGATCAGCGTTGCATATGAACTCAGGGACATGAAGAGTCCAAGAGCTTCATATTGACATCTCACACCGAGCTGTGAGATTAATCCCTGAACCACGTTCCTCGTCAGGGAGAGCTAACCGAAATTGAACCGCTTTCGGTGGCGTTCCTTACCATACTTACCAGAGCGTAGGTGCGTCGTTACATAATTGAAATTCAGAATTATAACACATAAGTTAGTCTTTGCCACTTTAAGTAACTATGCTAATATAGTCCTTACTTGGGCAACTACCGAATCCTCACCGTATACCTAAGTTTTTCCCATAATGCAGTCCTTTAGTACTGTGCTATCCCCACTGCAGCTCTGATACCAGGCTGTGGCGGACCGGAATCCGCTCATCCAGGATCGCAGAGGGTGGTGCCGCGCGATGCGACACCCGACAGCACACGTCATAAGAACACAATATATTACATGGGAAAAACAGCTGAAACTGTACAAACAAGTACAAACTTCAGTTACAATTATTGTTCTATTACACAGCGGAAGACTACACTATACAACTCACGCCCGCCTATTTAGCAAAAGTCGGTTGCCCAGCCCTAGGGCAACCCACACTAGCTGCACGTCTCAGCTCAGCGCGGCGTGTACGGCTCCCACTCAGCCGTGGTCCCCGACGGAGGGTAACCCTCGCCGGTGGACTCGTACTCCGAGTCCGTGGGTGGCTCCTCACCTGAAAAACACTTAAGCAGCAACCGTGAGCACGAAGGCTCAGCAAGGCTTAACCGACTCACCTAAGCATGAAACTCTACATGAGGGGTACAAGGGACATAGGATAGTAACTTTTCAGCAAAACGACACGCCTACAAGTTCATCCTTAGTTCATCTTTTAGCAACAAGTTAACAGTTCATGAAATCTGAAATTTAGTAAGCAGTATTTGGTGGCACACATGTAGCAATCCAATTATATCAATCAGCATCATTGAATCCACATATTTCATCCATTAGTCTACGTTACGACGCAGTGAACAAGCAGTACTCGTCACCGCGAGGGACGGCGAATCGACTCGATATACACCTGCAGGGAAAACCCAAAGAGCACGTCACGTACGCCCACCCGTGGAGCTGCACAGCACGCTCACTCGATGTCGTACGGGACAACCTTTCACCCAACAGCCCAAACGTCGAACCGGTCGCACCGAAACGAGCAGGAGGTTCCCCACACGGAGCATCTCTCTATGCCCGTTGGCAGATTTCCACCTTGCTGCCCTCAACCTACACCTATAAATCGGTGTGCTATGCCTCGACGCCCGGAGGTTTAGGCTACATCGGTTTATCGGGGCCCATATATCCGATATGCCTTCGGTACGTTCAATACTTGTTCAGCAGGGCCGCACACGGATCGGTCCTCAATCGACACGGACAGGGCTGCGCACACAAGACTCTCTCTTGCTGCGCCCTAGCCCCTGCCTAGTCTCATTTTCATTACTAAAGTGATCTCACCTCACTCAACCGAACCCGTGTGTCCCCATCCTATCTCGCGAGTAGATTCCAACTACTCGACTTGTACCGAAGTCCTATGACTCATTAAGCATAGCCTGTCTACTCGAGGTCCTTGACACTACCCTCACTCTTTTAGGAACCTTTGGTTATGCAAGTGGGGTTTCATTCACCCTAGACCTAATGCACATACATACTTCATATGACACATGTAAACAAAGTAAGATTTATAAAAGGGTTAATGCAAACCGGGGCTTGCCTTGTTGCTGCTGGTCAGGAGTTAGTTCTTCGTCCGGAAGGAGGAAGTCCAGCACTTCCGGAGTCTCTTCTTCAACGGCTACACGTTAATGAAATACTACATGTTAATTTATATGCAAAAGTGAGTTTAGAGTAAGACTTATACTATTGGTTCTAATAACCAGCCTCTAATACCTGGAACTTTGTTTAAGAATTTAAATATGAACTGGTGTTGGTGGTTTGGCTTGGACTTAATCACATGGTTAAATGCTAAGTGGTTTTCCCCCCTTTTCCATATTAATCCCTTAAGTGGGTAAACAGGACAGGGGTGATCTAGAGCTCCAATGGAGCTGAGAATTTTTGTGTGAGTTCCTTGTCACAAGAAAACTCTCTGGACCAAACATTAGCACTTTTCATGGAGTGGTTTGCTCAGAATAATTCTCTTGGCAAATCAGCAAGGAAGAATTAATTCTGAGGTAATACCCCTGTTCATGCTCAACTTAATGAACTACAATTTATATTATAGCTCATAGAGTTTGCATGAATTTTCCTAGCATTTTTGGAGTCAGGGTTTGCCCAGAATTGAATTTCCAAGTTTTGGAAATTCTCTGAAAATGTTTCTGCATTCAAATGAACACAGCACCTTCAAATTTGAATTGCTCTGACCAAATCAACTCCAAATGGTCTGAAACTTTTACAGGGGTTTACTAATGTCCTAAAGAACATTCTGGTAAAATTTGGGGATTTTTGGATGAACCAAACTCCCTCTAAAATTCTTTCTCTGAAAAGCTTTAAAGAATTTTCCAGAATTAATTAATGGGTTTCATACAAATTGGGTTGTATCTTTGGACAGAGCTAGGCAAGATGAATCCAACCCAATTTGAATCACTAAATTTGGAGCTTCCTAGCCACGGTTATGGATTTCTAAAGTTTCAGCTAATCCCTGAATTATTTTCCTACAGAAAATCCCCTCCCGCGCTAAACCAGAGGCTGACAGCGGGGCCCGCCCGTTTAAATTGAACTAACCGCGCGCTCGCGCGCGATTAACACAGGGGCTGACAGGTGGGGCCGCGCCCTTCGTCTACCTCCCGACGTCGCCGCCCCGAGCCGCCGGAGCTCCGGCGAGGTCAGCGTTCCCGGCGATCTAGCTCACCGGAGCCGACGAGACTCGCCGCCCCCACGTAATCTCGGGTGCTGAATCCGCTGGACACCATGTCGCCGCCGGCTAACCGCCATAGCTCGTCGGCGACGAGCCCTATGCCTCTGTGCTACCTCGGCAATGTGTTCCCGCCCTTCTGACCGTTTTCATCGTGCGCTAATCGCGTCGCCACACTCAGGGAAACCTGGGGAAACTCGGCATGAGCTCTGTTGGGCCCTAAACGGCCGGCAACCCAGACCTCACCGGCGACCCCCTCCTCCGCCATACTGTCCTAGGGTGAACTTAGGGTTCCGGCGGTGATTTCCTTCCGGTTTTCGAACGAGAAGGGTCGCCAGAACCTCTAGATGCTCTCTCACAGCTCCGTTCGGCCTCCCACCCACTATGCTGCCCAAATTTTTGCTAAACCTAATCGGGTCCCGAAAGGAGCTACTCGCCCTAAACTGAGAAATTCTCCGCGCACAGAGGTCGAACCTTGGAACGGTTTGCGCGGTGGTCTTGAGGACGAGCTAGCGCTTCACTCTCCTATGGAGGTCGAAGCCGCAAGATGATCACAGCTGGGGTGGCACACGATCGGAGCTCGGGCGACTAGGCTGCTGGTTACAGAACTTCACGAAAATCAGTAACTCGCCGGCGGTCTCGGCCCTTTTATAGGCTCCTGAGGCCAGGGGAGAGCGCGACACCTGCTGTGCCACCTCCTCTGCCGAAGCAGGAGCTGGCCGGCCGAGGTGTCGGTCGCCGCCGCTGGCTGCAGCTGGCGAGCGCGCTCGGTCGAGGAAGTCGGCTGAGGAGACTTTGGTGCTAAGTCTACTGACCAGTGGGCCTCCCCTCTAACTCTTTTGTTTTTTTCCAATTTTCTGAATTCTGTTGTGCCAAAATATCCTCAGCTACTCACAATTTAATGTGAGACTTAGTCACCAAGTCTTTGTTTGAATTTGAATTCTCAAATTCAAACTTTGTTTGGTTAAATTTGCTTCATATTTAAACTGAAATTCAAATTCAGTTTTGAATTCTTGCAAATTTAGCTCTTGACAAGATGAGCTCCAATGGAGATGAAAGTTGGTGGGTTTACTCAGAAAAATGTGCTGAGTATAGATATGGAGCTAACTTTTGAATTTGGGTGATGAAAGTTGCTGCCATTTGAATTTACGTTCAAATTGGCCTCTTTTTGAAATAACCCAAAAGTGCCTCAAAAAGTGTTGAATTTGCATGAGCTTTGGACTGAACCTTCCCAAGACTTTTCAAATCCTAGGGGTGAGCTCAACCTCTCATGTTCAGGTGTAGAAACCCTACATTGTGAAGGTGAAGGCTTTCCCCTCTAATTATTCTTTTGAGGGGGGGCCACTTGCTCTTCACAATATTTCACAATCTACACACAACAAAACTGTTGTGTTGTGAGGTGCATGAAAGTTTTTGCAAGTCCCTTTTCTTGGGCTTTTACAGAATCTACTCGCGAGATAGGCTTGGGACACACGGGTTTGGTTGAGTGATGTTAGATCACTTTAGTAATGAAAATGAGACTAGGCAGGGGCTAGGACGCAGCAAGAGGAAGTCTTGTGTGCGCAGCCCTGTCCGTGTCGATTGAGGACCGAGCCGTGTGCGGCCCTGCTGAACAAGTATTGAACGTACCGAAGGCATATCGGATATATGGGCCCCGATAAACCGATGTAGCCTAAACCTCCGGGCGTCGAGGCATAGCACACCGATTTATAGGTGTAGGTTGAGGGCAGCAAGGTGGAAATCTGCCAACGGGCATAGATAGATGCTCCGTGTGGGGAACCTCCTGCTCGTTTCGGTGCGACCGATTCGACGTTTGGGCTGTTGGGTGAAAGGTTGTCCCGTACGACATCGAGTGAGCGTGCTGTGCAGCTCCACGGGTGGGCGTACGTGACGTGCTCTTTGGGTTTCCCTGCAGGTGTATATCGAGTCGATTCGCCGTCCCTCGCGGTGACGAGTACCGCTTGTTCACTGAGTCGTAACATAGACTAATGTATGAAATGTGATGATTCAATCTTGCTGTTATGATATAATTGTATTGCTACATGTGTGCCACCAAATATTGCTTACTAAATTCTAGCTTCTTGAACTGTTAACTTGTTGTTAAAAGATGAACTAAGGATGAACTTGTAGGCGTGTCCATTTGCTGCAACATTACTATCCTATGTCATTGTACACCTGATGTAGAGTTTCATGCTTAGGTGAGTCGGTTAAGTCTTGTTGAGCCATCGTGCTCACGGTTGCTGCTTAAGTGTTTTTCAGGTGATGAGCCACCCACGGACTCGGAGTACGAGTCCACCGGCGAGGATTACCCTCCATCGAGGACCACGGCTGAGTGGGAGCCGTACACGCCGCGCTGAGCTGAGGAGTGCAGCTAGTGTGGGTTGCCCTAGGGCTGGGCAACCGACTTTTGCTAGATAGGCGGGCGTGAGTTGTATAAAAGAAACTTCCGCTGTGTAAAATAAATACTAGTGTGTAACTGAGTATTGTACCTGTTTGTACAGTTTCAGTTTTGTTTTCCCATGTAATATATTGTGTTCTTATGACGTGTGCTGTCGGGTGTCGCATCGCGCGGCACCACCCTCTGCGATCCTGGATGAGCGGATCCCGATCCGCCACAGCCTGGTATCAGAGCCGCATTGGGGATAGCACAGTACTTAAGGACTATATTATGGGAAAACCTAGGGTACGGTGAGGATTCGGTAGTTGCCCAAGTAAGGACTATATTAGCATAGTTACTTAAAGTGGCAAAGACTAACCTATGTGTTTTAATTCTGAATTTCAATTATGTAACGACGCACCTACGCTCTGGTAAGTTTGGTAAGGAACGCCACCGAAAGCGGTTCAATTTCGGTTAGCTCCCCTGACGAGGAATGTGGTTCAGGGATAGGTCTCACAGCTTGGTTTGAGACGTCAATATGAGACTCTTGGACTCTTCATGTTCCTGAGTTCATACGAAACGCTGATCCCTAGCGTGCATTAGGCAAGTAAGTGGAGACCCCATCGCGTGGTCAGTAACGCGAGAGTGTGTTCGTCTGGAAATAGCCCAGGAGGACATACGCAGCGCTTCCCATCAGCGTGCCATGCAGGGCAGTAGGTGGTATCTGTTGGGTTGATAACATTTCCAACCATGACGACCCGTTCATGACATACTGGGGTTCCCCGTCGTGTGGTGTTGAAACACGATCACGTACCTTGAGACGTGACCTAACTCAAGGACGGCCGTATGACAATGATATGGGCGTTTGTATTTAATTTCATATATGGAACTGCCTGAAGTGAAAACAACCCTTGAGTGCACCATTATTGTGTGGTCTTCTGCAGGTACTAACCACGTAAGTATTCGTGTAGTAAACTTGTGCGAGAGACCGTGTAGTGCCACACTTGAGACGTATATGCCGGTATAATCCGGTTAGGATTTTCTTTTGTGAGGAACGTAGTACCGAGATATTGTAGGCATATGCATGAGAATAATGATAACAAGGAATTAAAATCACTAGGTTCAACATTTAGGACCCTGGTTGGGTAGAAAAATTGGAGGGGGTTTGAGTGTAGTTCCAAAAGACTGAAAAACAGTGTGCTCTGTTTTGGGCAGCAAGTTGCTGATCTTCAACAGAGCATAACTCACAGGTCTTTTAGCCCAGGGAGGTGTGATGTATAGTTCTGTGAAGGTATTTCAGTATTCTACAACTTTGTTGTAGACTTCCAGAGCTGAAACACACCTTAAGATGGCTTAAATCCCAGAGAAATAAAAGCTGTCCAGAATCAGGGCAGAGTTAAAACATTCTCTGGACTGTTCTGTTGTTCATACATAACTCCTAGTAGAAATATCAAAAATTTTCAGATGATACATTTTTAGAAAGGGTAGAAGATGTGTTACGTCTTTGCAATTCAAAGTTTCTGAAATTTCAGCACAGACTTCAGTGGAAACCAGAGTTGAAAACAGTCACTTCCAAGGGAGGTGCTGTTAAAATTCTTCCAGAAATTCTGTTGACTTTGAAAAACCATAACTTTTGAACCAGAGATGATCTGAGGGCAAATAAGAACTCGTTAGAAAGATACTAAAGTCAACTTTAACTTTGGTATTCAGCTTGAGTTATGAAAATGGCCAGAACCAGATTAAAACTTGGAATAGGTAGAAACTGGTCATTCTGACAGAAGAGTGACAGTTGAACTCATTGGAGAGGGTGTTGTACCCTAAGGGTGGTATACGTGATGACAACGCGATAGTAATGTCTCGTAGTGACCAAACCTAGTCATGGTGAGCTTCCAAAGAGGAGGTTCATCAAGTTGGATTAACTAGCTTGTGTTTGGTCTGGTAATGGTGTAGCTTGTGCAAAGTTATTACATTATCTACCTACGAGATGTATCGCATGTTTTATTGTCATTATGGTTTAAGCCTATTTTTATGGGACTGCATGCAATATGTTGCGGGACTGATGTTACTATCGTATGGTTGCAGATGGTTCGCACTAGGACCACGCACGAAGTTGGTGACTCTAGCCAGCAGGGAGGCGATGACTCCCAGCCACCGGCCTACGACAGCACCCCGCAGCAGCAGACACCACCGCCGCCTCCGCTTACTCTAGCGGATGTGATAGCGGCGCTGGTGGGAGGTCATGAGGAGCAGACTGACCTGCTCCGCACGATCGTGCAGAATACGTCCCAGGCAGGGGGGCATCAAGAGCGAGGGCCTCGTGAGCCCCGTGAAGTGTCGTACTCGGATTTCATGAGTACGCACCCTCCAGTGTTCACCGAAGCTGAAGAACCACTGGAGGCGGACAACTGGCTGCGGACCATCGAGTCCAAGTTTGGGCTGCTCCAATGTACGGAGCGGCAGAAGACCCTGTTTGCAGCACAGCAGCTTCACGGTGCCGCTGGTGAGTGGTGGGCGAATTATGTCGCCTCACGTCCGGCTGGCCATGCCGTGGAATGGCAAGAATTCCGGGAGGCGTTTCGCGCCTATCACATTCCTCCCGGGATCATGAAGAGGAAGTTCCAAAAATTCATGGAGCTGAAGCAGGGCGGGAGGAGTGCCCATGACTACTCCCGTGCCTTCAACCATCTGGCGCAATACGCGTCGGACTATATCTCCACTGAGGAGAAGAAGTGGGAGCACTTCTATCGGGGGTTACACCCCGAAATGAAGACACATCTCGTTCACTGGAATCGCGGCACATTCAACGACCTAGTCAATGCCGCGATCATGCAGGAGGACGCTCAGCGGGAGTTGGCAGCTGAGCAGCGGAAGCGCAGCGCTCCACCCAGCGGTGGGAGTGGCGCTCCCCAGAAGTACCGTATGGTGTATCGGACACCATCCGTGCAGCAGTGGCGTCCACCGGCGCGACCTCAACAGTTCGGGGGACATTCGTTCCAAGCACCCCCGTTCCGACCGCCGATGCCACCACCAAGACAGCAGCAGCAGACGGTACCCCGGGCATTTCCACCGCCACAACGCGCCCTGGGATTCCGTCCACCGATCAGGGGGGGACTGCCCCGTTTCACCTGCTTCACGTGTGGCCAGGCGGGCCACTTCGCGAAGGACTGTCCCCAGGGGCAGCAGAGCAGCGGGCAAGCCCAGTTCCAGGGCGGTGCTCGAGGCCGACCTCCGGTGAAGAAGGTTGGTCAGCGGACTTGTGGCATCCGCAACCTCGACAATGAGGACGCCCCGGAGGGAGACAACGTGCTGGCGGGTACGTTTACTCTCAACAATCAAGCCATCGTCATATTGTTTGATTCTGGTGCAACCCACAGCTTTATAAGTGCATCCTATGTGGCTAAGCATCAAATGCAAGTCTTCCCAACCGACTGCACCTATATGATCTGCTCACCGGGAGGGAAGATCTCAGCAAATATGATGATCCCAAAGGCACCTCTGTGCTTAGTGGGAAACTATATCCCACCACCTTGATAATCCTTATGGGGCAAAAGATTGATGCAATCTTAGGGATGTCATGGCTAAAATACCATGGCGCTGTCCTGGAGACTCGGACACGGACGGTTTATTTAAACTCTCCATTCCACCATCCGCATTCCATGGTGTTAGACACACCAGTCCGGGAAATTTCAGCAATTAATAATGCTGAAGCTCTCAAGTTAGAAGACATCCCCGTAGTCCGGGAGTATCCTGACGTGTTCCCGGATGATCTTCCGGGCATGCCACCTGAGCGGGATGTCGAGTTCAAGATTGAACTTGCACCTGGGACTACGCCCATATCACGGAGACCATATAAAATGGCTCCAAATGAGCTGGCTGAACTGAAAGAACAGCTCAATGATCTGTTGAGCAAGGGTTTCATTAGGCCGAGTTCCTCGCCTTGGGGATGCTCGGCGCTGTTTGTAAAGAAGAAGGATGAAACCCTGAGGCTGTGTGTGGACTACCGGCCGCTCAACGCCGTCACCATCAAGAACAAGTACCCACTGCCCCGCATCGACATATTGTTTGATCAACTTGTGGGTGCAAGTGTGTTCTCCAAGATGGACCTTCGCTTTGGTTATCATCAGATCAAGATCCGGGCGGAGGATATCCTGAAGACGTCCTTCTCGACAAGATATGGACTATATGAATATCTCGTCATGTCCTTTGGTCTCCCAAACGCTCCAGCCCATTTCAAGTATCTCATGAACTCGGTATTCATGCCGGAGCTGGACAAGTTCGTGGTAGTGTTCATCGACGATATCTTGGTTTACTCCAAGACAGAAGCCGAACATGCCGAACACTTGCGGATCGTTCTTCAACGACTGCGAGACCACAAGCTTTACGCCAAGTTCAGCAAGTGCGAGTTTTGGATCAGCCAAGTGCCATTCTTGGGACATATCATCTCAGCAGAAGGCATTGCGGTTGACCCAAGCAAAATAGAGCATGTGCTGAAATGGAAAGCTCCCACTTCAATCCATGAAGTCAGAAGCTTTCTCGGATTAGCGGGATACTATCGGAGATTCATTCCAAGCTTCTCCAAGCTCGCTAAGCCGATGACAGAATTGCTGAAGAAAGGGACGAAATATGTTTGGAACACGGCGTGTGAAGGAGCGTTCCAATCATTGGTGAAGCATCTCACCACAGCCCCGGTCTTAGCTCAGCCGGATACAACAAAGCCCTTCGACGTGTACTGTGACGCGTCCGGTATTGGGCTCGGCTGCGTGTTGATGCAGGAAGGACGTGTGATCGCATATGGCTCATGCTAACTTCGGAACCATGAGCAGCATTATCCTACTCATGATCTTGAGCATGCTGCCGTGGTGTTGGCGCTAAAAATGTGGAGGCACTATCTCCTGGGGAACTTGGTGCATCTCTACACCGACCACAAGAACTTGAAATACATTTTCACCCAGAAGGAGCTGAATATGAGGCAAAGGAGGTGGTTAGAATTAATCAAGGACTATGAAATTGAGATCCACTACCACCCCGGCAAGGCGAATGTGGTTGCCGACGCGCTGAGTCGGAAATCACATGTCCATCACCTCACCATTACACCGGTGGAGGAGGAAGAGCCAAGTTACAACCTTGCCCTCATCCCTACCATCAGGGAGGACATCATTGCAGCTCAGAAAGATGATAAAGGCATGGCACATCTCCGGAGTCCGGAGGCGGAAAGCCGAGGATTGCTCCCCGTGGACAGAACGCCACGGCCAGTTTCACTGCCGGATTTCTAGATGAAAAAGGTGCGCCTTAGTCTCCAGATCGTGTAGCTGCAACCCTCCTAGCAATTGATAGACTGTGCGCGGAGAATTCTTAAGAATCCCGTGAACTAGTGCACCCGAGTAGGGGTTGGTCTACCCCGAAATTCTAGCTGCACCGTCCAACCCAGCTCGGGTGAGCCTACACACACCTTCCTCACTCCCTAGCGGCCCTCCTCGACCTAGAATCAAGGGATATGACCCAGAGATGGCCGGGTTCTGGTCGTTTTTCGGGCTGCCATAGAATAATAGCTCGGGTCACTGTGGAACTCTAGGTTGCCGACCTTTTCATGGGGTTTGGCGGCCATTTTCATCACCCTCGAGCTTCCGTGGTGCTCTCCGACCCTTTGCCGATCGTTTTGATGCGTTGTAACGCATTCCCGACCACGCCGGAACCCTAACCGCCGCTGTCACCGTCAGGAGCCCTGTTCCGGTGAGCTACGGCCGCCGGTGAACCCCGAGCTGAGTTCAGCGTCATGAGTTAGGGCGGGGCGGCGAGTTTGGGGTCGGGAGACGGCCGGGAAAGCTGTTCCGGCGACGCTCGTTTACTGTTTAAATAAATATTTGACATTTCTCAAATATATTTTTACAGATGACAGCAGATAAGCAATTGGAGAACGGGTGGGTGGTGTCCTACTGTTCTCACCGTAGCGGCTACCCGGAAGCATTGTGGCAAATGCTCCAATATTTCGGGTACAACCAGATGCCGCAGTACTTCGCCAAGGAAGAAGGCGAAGAGGGAAACAAGACGTGGCGAGTTCAGCGTCATGAGTTAGGGCGGGGCGGCGAGTTTGGGGTCGGGAGACGGCCGGGAAAGCGGTTCCGGCGACGCTCGCCGGAGTGCGCCGCCGCGGACCCCTGTTTGGCGCGAGGAAGGGGAAGACCTGCCGGGTGGGACCCACTGGCAGACATTTAAACAATTTGAAATTTCCAGTTTGTAGTTCAAACTTTGGAGGACCAAAGCTTGGGGTAGGAGAGTCCAAAAATTATGAAACAAATTTTGTTGGATTCCTCTAACAGAGTACAATCCAAATATGAAACCCAATTTGTATGAAACCTATTATTTAATTCTGGAAAATTGTTTAAAGCTTTTCAGCCAAAGAATTTTAGAGGGAGTTTGGTTCATCCAAAAATTCCTAAATTTTGCCAGAACGTTCCTTAGGATGTTAGTGAACCCTTGTAAAAGTTTCAGACCATTTGGAGTTGATTTTGTCAGAGCAATTCAAATTTGAAGGTGCTGTGTTCATTTGAATACAGAAACATTTTCAGAGAATTTCCAAAACTTGGAAATTCAGTTCTGGGCAAATCTTAGCTCCAAAAATGCTAGGAAAATTCATGCAAACTCTATGAGCTATAATGGAAATTTTAGTTCACTAAGTTGGGCATGAACAGGGGTGTTACCTCAGAATTAATTCTTCTTTGCTTATTTGCTAAGAGAATTATTCTGAGCAAACCACTCAATGAAAAGTGCTAATGTCTGGTGCAGAGAGTTTTCTTGTGACAAGGAACTCACACAAAAATTCTCAGCTCTATTGGAGCTCTGGATCACCCCTGTCCTGTTTGTATTGTACCTGTTTGTACAGTTTCAGTTTTGTTTTCCCATGTAATATATTGTGTTCTTATGACGTGTGCTGTCTGGTGTCGCATCGCGCGGCACCACCCTCTGTGATACTGGATGAGTGGATTCTGGTCCGCCACATTTATTACCTGTACCGGAGGCACCTGGGCTGCGGTCTCCTGTGACGGGGTCACCAGTGGCGGCTTCCACGCAGGAATCATGATTTGTTGGCCGTTCTATCGAGCTAAGACCTATAATTGGAAAATATTAGAACATATGTATTAATGAAATGTTATGAAAGTGAACTACAGTAATTGAAATTACTTACCTCGACCGCTGCCTGCATATGGGCCATGTAGTTAGCTTGGTACTCCTGGATGGCCCTCGTCCTGTCGAGCTCCTACTGGGTCCGCGTCAGCCTCTCCTGCATGGCACGGAGCTCCATGTCCCTCTGCGAGAGACAGCCACTCGACGGACCAACCGACGAAGCCTACGTTGATAAAGTGCCTCTCGCAGGTCGCGCCGACCTCGAGTCGACAACTCCATCGAAAATGGAAAATCTACAAAAGAAAGAAAAATAATAAGTAAAAGAAGGAATATTGGAAAACCTAAATCAAAGAAACCAACTCACCGGCCATGGGCCTTTCCGCCGCCGCTTGCATACACGGCTTGAGGGTCGATTAGCGCGTTTTCACAATCGTACCCTTCACCTTGTATTTTGATGACTTCCTGCCCGTACTTTTCCTAAAAAACATAGAAATGGTGTTAGTGTATCAATAATAATATTAGTTATAATTAAATTGAATAATTCTGTAAACTTACCAATCGATCGGTCGCGACCTGACTGCACTGCCCCTGCTGCGACGGGTCACTTCCCTGTGACCTCTCTTCAAAACCTCGATCGCGCTAGGCTCCTGGCCGGTCTCTCGCTCCTGTAGATGCGTGTTAGTAGGATAAATATGTTATGAACACATAAAGGAACTTATAATACACTTACCATGCGTTTTGCCAAACGCAAATGACCATCGGCGCCATAGGTGTGCTTCCCGTCGGAACCTCTGCATCCTCGAGCCCTCATGAACTTAGCTTTGAAGTCATCGCTAGCCCAATACCGACAGAGAGCTTGGTATGCGTCGGGTTGACACGAGCGTAGTCGTCCCACAACAAAGCAGGGACACCATCGATGACACCGGGATAGTGCAAACGCACTAAAGCCCCGATGACACCGTTAACCTACCCGTGGTGTCCCTGGCCCATTAACGAACAGTCGTACCAAGATCTGCAAAATTTGTTATCTCAGTAAGTATCTGTAGCCATCATGAAATATGTACCAAGTATATGATTTTTTTTACCTGTCTCCAACTGGACGAATAGTGACCTGCTCACGAGGAACAGGAGGAGGAGCCGCAAAGTGGGTCCTCCTCGTCCGTCGTCTCTGCGCGGGCACCACGTCCGGTGACCCGGAAGGCTGGTCACCACTAGAGCCCAAAGGCTCCATGCTCACCGGCTCCGAAGGTAGGGTAGCCGGCTCCGAGGGTTGGCTAGCCTATGGCAGCGCCTAATCTCTGACTCTGAATCTGACGACTGTGAGTCAGACTGCAAAAATAAAGGATTGATAAGAATATATTATTTATAAGTGCAATTTAAAATAACGTGATTGACAACTGAAATTTACCTCTGTGTGCTGTAAGGCCAGAGCTCGGCCCGCAAAGTCTGGTAGGTGCCTCATCAGCTGAGAGCGTCTGCTCGCACCTGAAGAGCTACCTGAGAAGAGGTCCCGTGACCGACTGAGGAACCCTCGTGCCCCCTTCTTTCCGCTCCCCTTTGATGACGACATCCTGTTTCAAGGAATAATTGATAAATATTGCCGCTCCCCTTTGATGACGACAAAATTTATGTTAAGTTAGTGAAGAAAACATTACATCACCAATTTCAAAATTCATCAACGTCATGATCATGTACCCTACTCCTTAAACCAGACCATCGATCTTCTTTCGTGAGCGTCTGAAATGGATTTCGTTTCCGTTTACGCATATCAGAAGTCTCGACATCTTGAGCATCTCCAACTAAGTCATTGAGTCCTACACCAGGCTCGATGATAAACGAGTCTAGCAACTCTTGTTCTTGGTAAACCTCATCAATCTCATTAGTATCATGGTAACCATCATCTACTTGAGTGTATAACCGCTCACGAGGATTAACCTTATGTACAACCCACCAAGTTTTGAGTTTTTTGCATGGATAAGATAGATAATACACTTGCTCCACTTCGTGTGCAAGAACAAATGAATCGTATCCTCATAGTCGTTTGTTGTGTTTGACTTCCACCATGCCAAATTGGTTTAGTCGAGTTCCATGATTAATATCAAACCAATCACAGTCAAAGAATACTAATCGAATATCCTTATTCCCGGCAAAAGCAAATTCAAGCATTTTATTAATGATTCCATAATAATTAGTTTCACGTCCTTGAGAGTTGACTGCCCTCGTCACAACTCCGGTATTAGATGTTGCCGCAAGAGGACGAAGAGATTCAAATTGAGTTGTACGGAATCGGTAGCCACTGACGTCATATCGACCATAGTTCCTAACTTTAATCAATCCATAGGATAGTTGTCGCAAGTCTTCATGGACGTCGGCATCTTTCATGCACTGTTATAAGAAAACTTTGTAAATACTCGTAAGTTATAAGAATACTTTGTAAATATTGCTAAGTTAACGAGAAAATGTTACATGATCTCGAAACTAGGATAGGAAATTAGTTCCTCGTTTATTCCTTCCCGTCGCATCACTTCTACTTGTTTGCTCGTAGGTTCATGCCTATGTGTCCAATTTTTCTTGTGGAATTCACTGTACGAAATAAAACTTTTTGGAATAGATGTGTTACAAAATACGCCAGTATAAATGTAAGACAAACACTTACTCGAAATATCTGTCCATCTCATCTATATTCGCGTACATGTAAAGGAAAACAGCACTCCTTTCTTCTGCGGTAGAGTTGTAGGATGTGGAACTACCAACAATAGTGCCTCTTGTTGCAAAAATAGAGAGATCGCTACAAGGAGGTTGCTCATCCACATTGTACCGCATTGCCGAAGTGTTGACATTGTTGTCCTCTGCAAAGTAAGCACTTGAAAAGTATCCTACTTCTTTAAGAGTAAATGCTTCAGCGATGCATCCTTCTACCTTTGCCCTGTTACAAACCATTGGTTTCAAATATCTTAGTGCTCTTTCAATATGATACATCCACCTATATTGCAGGGGACCTCCAACTTTAGCTTCAAATAGAAGATGGATGAGGAGATGTTGCATTGGATTGAAAAACCCTAGAGGAAAATTTTTTCCATCTTACATAATAGTACCGCTATCTCATTCTCCAATTTATGCATCATCTCTATCGTGATTTCTTTTGCACAGAGCTGTCTATATAAGTGACTAAGCTTGGCTAGCACCTTCCACACCACATCATCAAAATAGCCCTGAAACATAACAGGTAGAAGTCTTTCCATAATTATGTGATAATCATGACTCTTCAACCCTGTCAGCTTTTCCGTTTTGATATTCACGGCTCGTCTCAGACTAGCTGCATAACCATATGGGAATTTCAAATTTTTCAACCATTTGAGTACTTCTTTCTTTTCTTTAGATCGAAGACAGAAAGAAGCACGTGGTTTAGCATCATTTTCAGAGAGCTCAAGAGTTGGACGGTTACAAAGCTCTGCCAGGTCCTTTCGAGCCTTTATATTGTCTTTCGTTTTGCCCGTCATGTCCATGCATGTGCTTATAATACATTCGGCCATATTACGCTCTTGATGCATTACATCAACGTTATGCATTAGTATCAACGACTTCACATATGGTAGCTCCCATAGTCCACATATATGAGTCCAATTGTGATCCTCTCCGTAACCGATAAAATATCCAGGACGTCCTTTATCTGGCACCAATTTTTGTCCAGCATATCAGATATTTCAGATCCGTTTAGACGTTTAGGTGGTCCTTTAGTGACAAAGGTGTCTTTTTTAAAGACATTCCTCTGTTGCCTAAACATGTGATTTGGAGGCAGCCAACGTCTGTGACAATCAAAGTAGCATATCTTTCCTCCATGAGTAAGTCAAAATCAGTCCGTGTCAGAAGCACATATTGGACAAGTCAAACGACTGTGAATGCTCCATCCAGAAAACATACCGCATGTCGGGAAATCATGCACGGACCACAAATAAGCAGCTCGAAGGTTGAATTTCTGCTTTTTGTAACAATCGTACGCTTCGACTCCTGTCCACAACATTTTCAATTCTTCAATCAGCGGTTTCAACATCACATTGAGACGTGGCCCATGATGATCCGGCCCAGGTATAATGAGGCTAAGGAACATGAACTCGTACTTCATGCAAAGAGCTGGCGGTAGGTTGTACGAAATGACAAAGACAGGCCAACAGGAGTATGGTGTGGCGTTTGTACTGAACGGCGAGAATCCATCTGTCACCAACCCGATGCGAACATTTCTCGCATCACGACTGAAGTCTGGATCGAACCGGTCAAGCGTCTTCCATGCCTCACCGTCGGCCGGGTGTATCATGACTGCATTGTTCTCACGTACACCTTCCTTGTGCCATCTCATGTGTCTGGCCGTTCTTTTTGATAGAAACAACCGCTTCAACCGAGGTGTCACGGGTAAGTAACGAAGTTTCTTACGTGCGACTTCTGTTATCACATTATCACCACCGTTATTAACAACTTTGACAAACCTTGATTCACCACATTTTAATCATTTCTTCTGTTTTGCATGCTCTTTCCAGAAAAGCATGCAATTATCTGGACACACATCAATCTTCTCATATTTCATACCAAGACCGGAAAGCAATTTTTTCGCCTGATACATATCTTTAGGTACTTTATGAGGCTGTGGAAGGATGTCGCTGATCAATTTGACGAGGTCGTTGTAGCAGTTATTAGAAAAGAATTACTTAGACTTAATTGCCATAAGTCTAGTCATGAAAGTGAGGAGGGTGACTTCAGTGTGTTCATGCAGCGGCTCTTCTGAAGCTTTGAGAAGCTTGAAGAACGCTTCAACCTCCGTTGTAGGAGGATCCTCCGTAAACTCTGGTTGTATAGCTTCAAGCATCTCATCCATCCTATCAACCCCCGTGTTATCATCATTTTCCTCTTCCACTTCTTGTACAGTTTTAGAAGTTGTCTCGCTGAGGAAGGTCCACACCTCAAAATGTGGCGTGTAACAGTTTTGACACAAGTGTATCGAGACCGTCATTTTGTCCAGAAACTTGGTATTCTGACATTTCGTACATGGGCACCGCACCTTATCGTTCTTTGACAATGAAAAAGCTCGATCTACAAAAGCATCTGTCTTGGCGAACCACTCATCCGAGTGACCACCAGAACTGTTCTTCCAACCAGTATACATCCAACTACGGTCCTCACCCATGTTTGAATCTGCAGTTTAATGTCAAGGAAATTATAGTTACTTTATAATTTATTTATGTCACGGCCCTACATCTATTGGAAAGGATAGGTCCTAAAACCACCCAAGAGTGACCAAGCGGAGCGTGCTCATGACGAGACGCGTGGTCTGGATCCGAACGACATTTTGGCAGCATAACCCCGCTGTTCTCCACTGCACGCCCGAAAATGGTGCAGCAGAGAACAACAGGGTTATGCCATCGAAATCTCGTCTAGATCTAAACCCGAATCTCATCACAAGCCACGCCCCCTCGGTCACTCCCAGGCTGTCCAAAAAGGGACAATTCCGAACCTACACGCCTCACATGCGTAACACATGTGAGACGGGCCGGTTCAAAACGGGTGATGTATGTTGCATACGTTTATGTCAATATTTCATTTTTGAGTCATTTAAAAGAGAGACAGGAAAGAACGAGAGAGAAGGAAAGAAGGAGAGAGAGACAAAGAAGTGGGTCAGCCGTCCTAAGTTATGCCCCGCTGGGGCCTGCCATTATCTTACGACGCCTTTAGGGTTAGCCGTCGTACGTTATGCCCCGTCGTAAGTGGGTCAAAGATGAAACCGCCCCATCGGGGCCCTCCGTCCATGCGGGGAGCTTGCCGTCCTCCGTGCCTGTCTCGAGTAATACATTACCACTAAATGGGCCGTGACAGACCCTAAATGGGTCGTGTCAGGCCGGACCGGGCCGTAACCCATTTATTTACATATAGTAACTAATCACGCAATCAATCAAAGTATTAATTCAACAATAATCAATTACAATACTATGTAAACAATTAATCAACTAAGATCAAATTAAACATGTAATCACACATAAACACGGTGTCGGGTCACACATACACACGGTGTCGGGTCACACATACACACATATACACGGTGTCGGGTCACACATACACAACGTCGGGAGGCGGCACGCGAGCAGGGGTCGGGCGGCGCGGCGAGCAGGAGCTCGAAGCATGACGAGCAGGGGCTCCAGGAGGTGCGATGAGCAGGAGCTCGAAGCGTGGCGACCAGGGGCTCCAGGCGCGCGCGGCGAGCAGGGGCCGGGCGAGGCGGGTCGGGCGGCGCAGCAGGTCGGGGCTCGGCGCGAGCAGGGGCAGCCAGGCGGGGCTTGGGGCGGGACGGCAGCGGCTGTGGCAGGGCGGTGCGGCGGCTCGGCGGCGAAGCGCCGCTGTGGCGGTGCGGACCCGGCCTCGAGCCCGGGCCGGGTCGGCGGTTAAAACCATCTACTTACGACGGTCACGTAACTTACGACGGCTCAGGTCACGGCCGTCGTAAGTTACGCTTAGTTTACGATGGTGGTGTAACTTACGACGGCTTATGGTTGCGTCCGTCATAAGTTACTGTTATCTTATGATGGTCCATTAACTTATGACGGCCATGGGTAGAAGGCTGGCGGCCGCGGTGGAGCCGGCGGCGGCGGGCGGCGATGGAGGTGGCGGCGGAGGTCAGCTCGGGGCAGGGCTGAGAGTCTGGCTCGGGCTCGGGTTGAGCAGCCCAAGTGCACACGACCGTCGGATCTAATCCGACGATCTACGCGTTCTATGAGGGTCATGAAAAACGGCCCACAACCCTAATACACTCATTTTCATCCCCCTCCCTCTCTCCTCTCCAGAGCACGGGGGGCCGGCGGCGCCTTGCAGCGACGTCGGCGGGCGGAGTCAGCGCCGGCATCGGCGACGCTCGGCCAGGCGAGGCGAGCCGCCCAGGCATCCCCACGCCACCGACTGGATGCCTAGGCGTCGGTACGCTGTCGGCGACGGCGGGGGCTGGTGGCAGCGGGGCCGGGAGTAAAGCAATAACAATGTGCTTAAACAACTAATCAATCAATTAACTATATTAAATAACTAAAATCAGAAACAATTACTAATTTAAACCAAATATTTAACAACTAAACTAATTATCTACTAAATACATACAAATTGATTAAGTAATAAATTTTTTATCTAACCTAACTAACAACTAATTACAAAAACTAAAAAAAATAGTTTATTTGTTTGGCGACGACGGCGATGGCTGCGGCGACGGAGGAGGCGGCGGTCCGCGGGAAGCACGGGGTTGGGGCCGGAGGCAGCGAGGCGGCGCGGGCGGCCCGGGGTGGCTCGGGGCGGCGCCAGGCGGCTCGGGACGGCGCCGGGCGGCTCGGGGCGGGGCCGGGGCGGCTCGGGGCGGCGCCGGACGGTCGAGCGGCGGCGCCCGGCGGCGGCTCGGCGTCGGCGGTGAATCGTTGGTGGGGCGGCGCTGCGGCGGTTCGGGCTCGGGCAATAGCCCGAGCCCGGGCCGGGGCGCGGGTTAATACCATCTACTTATGACGGTCATGTAACTTACGACGGCTTAGGTTACGGCCGTCGTAAGTTACGTTTAGTTTACGATGTGGTGTAACTTACGACGGCTTAGGGTTGCGACCGTCGTAAGTTACGGTTATCTTACGCTGGCCCATTAACTTACGACGGCCATGGGCCCGTAGCCATCGTAAGTTAGTTTACTTACGACGGCTCAAGTCGACCGTCGAAAGTTAGTTTACTTACGACGGCTTGCCGTCGTAAATTACAGAGGCCGTCGTAAGGTGCGATTTTTCCTGTAGTGATTAGTCACCATATTGTGCCATCCAAGCTCAACTTTTCCTCTTGAGCAGAACAGGTACCTTTGCAATCACTCCATGCTTCATTGGTTCTCACCGTCCACCGTTTACCACCTGTTGTGTCAGTAAGAACACTTGTAAGAACGTGGTAAGACGCTTGAGAGAGAGAGATTGTTTCCTTCCTTTCACTTTTCACATTGCCACTATCTTTGGTAGTTGATAGGGATAACATCTTTTTGTTGTCTTTTATTTACTACTAACAATGGCAGAAGATAAAAGTTATGATGAATGTGTTCAACATGCTGAGTTGCTTGACATGATGAGGAAAATGACAGATATGTTCCAAAACCCACGCATCAACAGAGGCGTCATTGACGACCTTGAATCGCCAACTTTCTGATCTTGTTGTTTGGATGGATACTCTTGAGGCGTGGCTGCCTCTTGCTAAAGAACGTAAAAACGGTGCTTATAATATGGAAGATCATAACAATCAACCATGACTTCCACTTTATCTACGAAGTATGGGAGGTAATAATCGTTATAATTACAATGATCATCATAACAATTTTAATCGCCTTCTTGATGATCCTTTTGCTAAAGTCAAATTTACTATACCCTTTTTTTCTGGTGCTTATGATACTGAGGCATATCTTAATTCGGAGATGACAATAGAGCAGAAATTTAATGCCCACCTTGTTCCCAAACAACGTAGAGTTTGTCAAGCCACTAGTGACTTTAAGGATTTCGCTATCATATGGTGGAATGAACTTGTTAAAACTAGAACTGATCCTCCAACATGGGATAGATTAAAGGAAGCTATGCGTGTTCATTTTGTTCCTCCTTCTTTTCAGCGGGATCTTCGCAAAAAGTTGCAGCGCTTAGACCAAGGTAACATGTCCGTAGAGGAGTATTATCAAGAGTTACAAAAGGGTATGTTGCGCTGTGGGGTAGTAGAGGACATGGATGATAAAATAGCTCGTTTTTATGGGGGGTTGAGGCGTGAAATTCAGGACATTGTTGATTATAAGAAATATGATACTGTTAACAGATTATTTCAGCTGGCTATGTTGGCAGAAAAAGAATTAAAGGGCCGCCAACAGCAGCAGCAACAACGAACGAGGAGCACCTTCACACTGCGTTCGACATCTACACCATCCAAAACAGCACCATCTTCAAGTTTTTGTACAGCCACTACACTGTAAAAGCCCAAGAAAAGGGACTTGCAAAAACTTTTCATCACCTCACAACACCACAGTTCTTGTTGTGGATAGATTGTGAAAAAGTGTGAAGATCAAGTAACCTCCATCAAAAGAGTGAGTAGAGGGGAAAGCCTTCACTTTCACAAAGTAGGATTTCTACACATGAACATGAGAGGTTGAGCTCACCCCCAGAACTTAAAAAGTCTTGGGAAGGTTCAGTCCAAGTTTCATGTAAATCCAACACTTTTTGGGGCACTTTTGGAGGTATTTGAAAAAGGGGCCAATTTGAATGTAAATTCAAATTGCAGCAACTTCCATCACTCAAATTCAAAAGTTAGCTTCATATTCAAACTCAGCACATTTTCTGAGTTAGCCCACCAATTTTCGTCCTCATTGGAGTTCATCTTGTCAAGAGCTAAATTGCAAGAATTCAAAACTGAATTTGAATTTCAGTTTAAACATAAAGCAAATTTAGTCAAACAAAGTTTGAATTTGAGAACTCAAATTCAAACCAAGACTTTGGGGCTAAGTCTCACAGTTAATTGAGAGTAGCTGGGGATGATTTTTCAGTAAAACAGAGGTGAAAAATTGGAAAGAAAAAGGGGGGAGGAGGGCCCACTGGTCAGGGGCTGTGAGCAACAGAGAACCACTCGGTGGTCGTCGGTCAGCTGCCGCGACCGGTTACCGCCTCATGGCTGCGCCAGCGCGCGCGGGGATTTACTCGTGTCCCCCCTCCCGATCACCACGTACGCAGCACAAAGCTGAGTTCGCTGCCTCCCTCGCCTGCCGCTCTGATCAGCGCCCGCGCACGCGAAGAACTCGCCGCAACGCTTGCACCTCCAAGCCCCGGCATGCACCCGCGCTGATCGTTGAATGCTCGCGATCCCTGCAGCAAAAGGGAGCGCCAGGGCGCACGCTAGCGGTTCCCCGTGCTGCTCCAGCAAGCTGCACCCGAGTCCGAGCGGTGTGAGCCATCGAAGTTGAAGAACCGGGAGATACCGCGGCGTCGAGCTTCGGCTCACCGGTGACAGCCCCATCCAGCCATCGTCGCCGACCATGTTCTACACAAGAAAGGTGCGTGGGGAACCCTAGATGGTGTAGCCGAAAACCCGTCGGCAAATGGTCCACCGAGTAGCAAGAATTTTGGAAAGTCCCAAACCCTAGTGCAACTGACCTAGCTTGGCATGAATCCAAAATTCGGATTACACGCTGAGTCAATGATCAAGCTAGCTCACAGATAGCTCCTACACCTGGATTACCACCTATGAGGGGCATTGAACATAAGATCGACTTGATTCCAGGGGCAAGTTTGCCAAATCATGCGGCGTACAGGGCAAATCCGGAAGAGACAAGGGAAATTCAGCGACAAGTTCAAGATCTTTTGAACCGCGGGTATATTTGTGAAAGACTTAGTCCTTGTACTGTTCCTGTTCTTTTGGTTCCTAAGAAAGATGGTAGCTGGTGCATGTGTGTTGATTGTAGAGCGATTAATAACATCACCATTCGATATCGTTATCCTATTCCTCGCTTAGATGATATGCTTGATGAATTGAGTGGTGCTATTATTTTCACAAAAATTGACTTGCGTAGTGGTTACCAACAAATTAGAATGGCACTAGGAGATGAATGGAAAAACTGCATTTAAAACCAAGTTTGGACTTTATGAGTGGTTAGTCATGCCTTTCGGTTTAACTAATGCACCTAGCACTTTTATGTGATTAATGAACGAGGTTTTACGTGCTTTTATTGAAAAATTTGTGGTGGTTTACTTTGATGATATCCTCATTTACAGCAAGTCATATGACAAACATCTTGATCATTTGTGTGCTGTTTTCAGTGTCTTGAGAGATGCACGTTTGTTTGGTAACCTCGAAAAGTGCATCTTTTGCACCAATCGAGTTTCGTTTCTTGGATATGTCGTTTCATCGCAGGGAATTGAGATGGATGAGGCAAAAATTGTGGCGATCACTAGCTGGCCAACTCCATCGACCGTCACGCAGGTGCGTAGTATTCTTGGACTTGCAGGTTTTTATCGACGCTTTGTGCGGGATTTCAGCACCATTGCAGCACCTCTCCATGAACTAATGAAGAAGGGAGTGTCGTTTCGATGGGGCGAACAGCAGCAACAAGCTTTTGATGTTCTCAAATCAAAGCTTACACAAGCACAATTACTACAACTTCCTGGTTTTGACAAGACATTTGAGCTAGAATGTGATGCAAGCGGCATTGGTATTGGAGGTGTTCTCATACAAGGAGGTAAACCCGTTGCATTCTTTAGTGAAAAATTGCATGGTCCTTCTCTGAATTATTCTACTTATGATAAGGAATGGTATGCCTTAGTGCGAGTTCTACAAACTTGGCAACATTACCTTTGGTCTAAGGAGTTCGTCATACATTGCGATCATGAATCTTTAAAGTATCTTAAGTGTCAAATCAATCTGAATAAACAACATGCTAAATGGATTGAGTTCATAGAATCGTTTCCATACATCATTAAGCATAAGAAAGGGAAGGAGAATGTTATTGCAGATGCATTATCTAGACGTTATACCATGCTGTCCCAACTTGATCATAAAATATTTGGTTTGGAAACAATAAAAGGATTATATCCTACTGATTTGGACTTCAAAGATGCTTTTGAAAATTGTAGAGAAGGGAAAACTTGGAATAAATATGTACTACGGGAGGGCCTCCTCTATCGTGCTAACAAGCTATGTGTTCCTGCTAGTTTTGTTCGCCTATTACTTTTGCAGGAAGCACATAGAGGAGGTTTGATGGGACATTTTATTTTGGGATTGCCTAGGACTACGTGGGGGAGGGATAGTATTTTTGTGGTTTTTGATCGTTTCTCTAAAATGGCACATTTTATACCTTGTCATAAGAATGATAATGCCTCACACATTGCTGATTTGTTTATGACGGAAATTATTCGTTTACATGGTGTGCCAAATACTATTGTTTCTGATCATGATGCAAAATTTTTAAGTCATTTTTGGAGAACTTTGTGGTATAAATTGGGAACCAAGCTACTGTTTTCTACCACATGTCACTCACAAACCGATGGACAAACTGAGCTAGTAAATCGTACTCTATCCACTATGTTGTGGGCTGTTTTAAAAACAAATTTAAAGGGTTTGGAGGATTGTTTACCACATATAGAATTTGCTTACAACAGGTCAGTTCACTCTACTACAAAGGTAAGCCCATTCCAGGTAGTGTATGATTTCAATCCCCGTGCTCCTATTGATTTATTACCTTTGCCTCCTTCTGAAACTATAAATTTAGATGTTACACAACGACCTGAATTCATTCTTAAGATGCATGCAACTACAAAAAAACTATTGAAAGGATGAATGAGAAGTATAGAATTTCTGGTAGTAAAGGTAGAAAAGAAGTAAAACTTGAACCAGGGGACTTGGTATGGCTACATTTGAGAAAAGAACGATTCCCACACTTGTGAAAATCTAAAATTATGCCACGAGCTGCTGGTCCTTTTAAGATTGTTCAAAAGATCGATTACAATGCATATAAGCTTGAGTTGCCTCCCGATTTTGGGGTTAGTCCCACATTTAACATTTCAGATTTACGACCATACTTGGGAGAAGAAGATGGTCTTGAGTCGAGGACGGCCCCGATTCAAGAATGGGAGGATGATGAGGACATCACAACAGTGGATACTCACATTGATATACAAGGACCAATCACAAGAGCACGAGCACGGTTACTAAATCAGCAGGTGAACTCGTTCCTAACTTCCTACCCATGTGAGTTTGATAATGGATTGCTATCTAATGATTTAATTGTTATTAGGAACCATGGACATGATCAACAAGTAAAGGGAGGAGGATTTGGGGACGTGGAGAACCAGATGGGACGTCCACAAGTTGATGGAAACAGTCGCCAACTCAGACTCGAGTTCAACTCGGAGTCCAGGAGTAGTCCATCTTAAAACAGATGCCCAGGATGCATACGGACTCCGTTTTCAACGTTCTACATATGCATGGAAAGATGAGAAGATAAAATTTCCAATGGTTCCGGTCCCACATTAAAATTCGCCAGGAGTCACTAGGAATTCTAGAAACAATTCGAATTCAAAGTTCTGTCCGGTGCTGCGCCACCGTATTGGGCTTTTGGGCCTTGTATCCCATATGAGTCCATTAGGGACGCATCTAAGGGTCTTATGGCTGAACCTTAGCCTTTAAATACTGTAGCCACCGGCCATATTCGGTGGGTTTTGCTTAGATTAAACAATTTTGCCGTTCTACGGTTTGTGAGACCCCAATTTCGCAATTTCAAATTGCATATTCATCGTTCTTGCTTGTGTTCTCGGTTGCACCTGCAGGGATAGCCTTCTTGGCGAGGTCAAGCATGTGAAGCACGGTTGATAACCAACGGAGCAGGGGTGTAGTGATTGTAGAGGTATTTTGGTCTGCTCGAGTGCCTCGGATCATCAACGTCGAGATCTCCACTTCAATAGACCTACCTTTAGAAGATCGGGCCTAAACTACTCATCACATGCGGTGTGTGGCGGACCGGAATCCGCTCATCCAGGATCGCAGAGGGTGGTGCTGCACGATGCGACACCCGACAGCACAAGTCATAAGGACACAATATATTACATGGGAAAAACAAACTGAACTGTACAAACAGGTACAACTTCAGTACAAAGTAGTATTTATTTTACACAGCGGAAGTCTACTATGTACAACTCACGCCCTCCTATCTAGCAAAAGTTGGTTTCCCCACCCTAGGGCAACCCACACTAGCTGCACGTCTCAGCTCAGCGCGGCGTGTACGGCTCCCACTCAGCTGTGGTCCCCGACGGAGGGTAACCCTCACCGGTGGACTCGTACTCCAAATCCGTGGGTGGCTCTTCACTTCAAAAACACTTAAGCAGCAACCGTGAGCACGATGGCTCAACAAGACTTAACCGACTCACCTAAGCATGAAACTCTACATGAGGGGTACCATAGACATAGGATAGTAACAATGCATCAATGGACACGCCTACAAGTGGATCCTTATTTCATCTTTTAGCCACAAGTTAACCGTTTGGAATCTGAAATTTAGTAAGTAATATTTGGTGGCACACATGTAGTGATACAATTATATCATAACAGCAAGATTGATTCATAACATTTCATACATTAGTCTACGTTACGACGCAGTGAACAAGAGGTACTCGTCACCGCGAGGGACGGCGAATCGACTCGATATACACCTGCAGGGAAACCCAAAGAGCACGTCACGTACGCCCACCCATGGAGCTGCACAGCACGCTCACTCGATGTCGTACGGAACAACCTTTCACCCAACAGCCCAAACGTCGAACCGGTCGCACCGAAACGAGCAGGAGGTTCCCCACACGGAGCATCTCTCTATGCCCGTTGGCAGATTTCCACCTTGCTGCCCTCAGCCTACACCTATAAATCGGTGTGTTATGCCTCGACGCCCGGAGGTTTAGGCTACATCGGTTTATCGGGGCCCATATATCCGATATGCCTTCGGTACGTTCAATACTTGTTCAGCAGGGTGTAAAGGTCCCAAATATGTGAATACAAAGAAACATGAGTTGCACAAATGTTGGAGTCATGTGTATGAAAAAGAGGCTTAGTTGAAGCTTTTTTCCACATATGATAACATAGGTGAGATTTTTCTAAACAAATTTAGGGTTACTGCATGGATGGACCTCATGTGGATTAAAACCACAGAAGTGAAGAACTCAAGTGCCATGGGATGGTTTAAAATTCAGAGTTTGAACTAAATGTTAAACTCAAACTTCAAATGAGGGGAGGACACAATGGAAATTCAAAACTGTTGTGTTCAAACTCTTGTTTGCAGCAGCTAACCCAAAAATGAAGTTGCATAATTAGATTCCTTAGGTCCAAATTAGTGGGTAAGCAAATTTTCATCAACTTTTGAAAAGATTTGCTACCCATTTATCCAAATGGAGTTAAATGTGCAAAGAATTCAAATATACATTTGAATTTGGAGTAAATTTGACCAACTATCCAAATACAGCTCAGTTTCCAACTTTCAAACATTTGGGGTTAAATATTTGTCAAACTATGGAGATCTTTTTTCAGGGAAGTTGAGTGGGCCCACCTGCCATTGGGGAGGTTAAAAACTGTAAAAGATCTCCCATTTCTTCAGCCTTAAGCCTACACTCACCGAACGGTCCTCATCGGGTGCCACCGCGGGGGCAAACCGAGCCACCCCCTGCTCTTTGCCCGGGCCGCTGGCAGCACGGGAGTCGGCAGCGCCCTCTCTACGGCATCCGCCCGCGTGACCGAGTTGACCATCCGTGTTTCCCCTCCTCACGCGCGTGATATCCAGAAACCGAAACCCAGCTCGCCGCCGCCTGTGGAAAGCCATCAGGAGCCAGCTAAACCGTACCACAGCACCTCCCCGAGCTGCACAATGGCGCTGTGCCATCGTTCCGCACCTTCTGAGCGCGAGAGCTAGCCAGCCGTGGTGTTTTCCGAGCTTTAAACACCTCATCCGTGGCGACCCACAGTCAGCCGACGACCGGGCGCACGCGTATAGCCTTCCACAAGGGTTTTCATGTCTGAGCAAGCCCGGCCACGGGAGCGCGCCACCGTGGTGCTGCTCTCCACCAAAGCCTGGAGCAACAAGTGAAGGATCGGTGGCTAATTTGGAGAAATTGTCCCGGTGACTTCAAACGGAGCATCCGGTACTTGCCGCCAAAATTCTCACTCTCTAATCCTCTGTAGGTTGTCAAATCTTGCACACACGAACTGGGCTAGCCGGCGATCAATTGCCCTTTTTCAACCGACGCTTGAAAACCACTGTGCACGACGTATTTCTCATTCTTCCGACGGCGGTTATGGTGGGGCGGTTCGGGCTCCCAATGGGAGCTAGGTTAGAGCCATCTCCGGGCTGCTTCACCACCTGGACGATCCTCCTTGGCGTTCACTGGTGCTGTAGCGCCGTTCCACCGGTGTTTTGGCGGGCCAGGTTGTCCGGGCAACGGCGCCGAACTTGAACAGAGCCGCCGCACCGTGGCCAGCCAGGTTAGAGCCACCGCCGGCCAGGGGAGAGGGTCCCATCGTGTTCAGCACATGAAATTAGGCCCTAGCGGCGAGGGAGGGCTTGGGGGATGGCCAGGAGACCGGAATCCATCAAACTCCGGCGAGCCCGGCGGCGCGCGGGCACGGGTGGCCGGAGGTTGAAGATGACCGGCGGGTCCCGCTCGTCAGTGGCAGTAATTTAAATCTCTGATCGGCTGTGGTGCTGGGATCTATTGTGGCTGCACAGGAAAAATCCAGTAGCCCCGTGTGGCTTGCCCCGTCGAGTGACACCTGTCCCCTGGACCCACAGTCAGCATTTGAACATTTTGGGAATTTCAGATTTCAGTCAAAGTTTAAATAGCAAGAACTTTGTGTAGGAGAATCGAAAAATTGTGAAACAAATTTTGTTTGATTCCTCTGATGGAGTACTATCCAAAGGTGAAACCCAATTTGTATGAAACCCTTTATTTATTTCTGGAAAATTCTTTAAACTTTTCAGCAAAAGAATTTTTGAGGGAGTTTGGCTAATCCAAAAATCCTCAAATTTTGCCAGGATATTCTCTAGGATGTTAGTGAACCCCTGTAAAAGTTTCAGCTCAATTGGAGTTGATTTGGTCAGGGCAATTCAGATTTGAAGATGCTGTGTTCAATTTAATACAGAAACATTTTCAGAGAATTTCCAAAACATGGAAATTCAGTTCTGGGCAGATCTTAGCTCCAAAAATGCTAGGAAAATCCATGCAAACTCTATGAGCTATAATGGAAATTTTAGTTCACTAAGTTTGGCATGGACATGGATGTGATCTCAGAATTAATTCTTCTTTGCTTAATTGCTTAGAAAATTGTTCTGGACAAACCACTCAATGAAAAGTGCTAATTTTTGATCCAGAGGACTTTCTTGTGACAAGGAACTCACATAAAAATTCTCAGCTCCATTGGAGCTATGGATCACCCCTGTCCTGTTCAACACTTTAAGGGGACCAATATAGAAGAGGGGGAAGACACTTAGCACTTAATCATGTTGCTTAGGCCCAAACCCAAACCACTAGCATCAGTGTAATTTTAAATTCTTAAACAGGGTTCCAGTTTTTAAAAACTTGTTATTAGAACTTATAGCAAAGTCTTTACAATTAAACAATTGTACATATGCATTACGTGTAGCAACTACGTGAAGGACTTGAAGTCATTGGAGTAGAGATCAATGGAGGGAGGCGAGAGATCAAGTCAAGTGGTCTTCACTAACTGAGATATATATATTAGTCCCCTGCAAAACAAAGGCAAGCCCCGGTTTGCATCTAAATTTAAAAGCTTTTATTTGTATTCACTTTACTTGGTCTAGTAATTTGTTTATTGCATTAAGTCTAGATGGTATGAAGCCCCAAATGCATGACCCAGAAAACCATGGAGTTTAAATGTAGAATAGGTTATCATTGATTATAACTGCTGATCTCAAATTAACAAAAGTGGATTAAAAGAAGCAAAACTCGAGTGGGCAGTTTCCTACTCGTGAAACAGGGTTAAGGGGGGGATCAATCGGAAGAATTGGGAATTGATCCTCATAGATGGGAATGGAGACCGGGCAGTGGATGGAAGGTCAAGGACGTGGTCCTGTGAGCCTAGTATATGTCTGAGTCGATTAAGGTCCGTTCTTGTGTGCGGCCCCGCTGGACAAGTTTGAGATATGTACCGGATGCATACTGGCAATATGGGACCCAGGAAACTGATGTAACATGTTAACCTGCGTGTCGAGGCATACCTCACCGTCTGATGCCGATGCTGAAAGGATAGAGAAGTCGGCTCTACGAGGGTTTTCCGTAGAGAGGCTTAATCTTAGTCGGTGGGACCGGTTCGGCATTTGGGTGTCGTGCGAAAGGTTGCCACGTACGACGTCAGTGATGGTTGCTGTGTGCAACGTCGAGTACGGGCGTACGTGTCGTGTCAGCCGGGTGTTTTTGATTGCAATCACCGTCGCTCACGGTAGTGAGCATACTTGTGCACCGAGTCGTGACGTAGTAATAAACTGGGAAACGTTTAATATGCTTTGTGAGTAATCCTCATAATGGAGATGAGGAATGATCAACACCTTCACTAAAGTTATTTTCCACCTTGGGCTAGTAGCGTCGAGGCAAAGCGTTTCTTGTTTGATTGTGGAGTCTCAACGGTAATGGCGCAAGGTCTGTATGAGTCTAGGCTAGTTCACTAAAGTTACTTCCCCCCCGGGCAAGTGACAACGAGATAAAGTGTTTCTTGTTTGTTTGTGGAGTCTCGATGTAAATTGCGCGAGGGCTATAAAAGTGCTTAAAACTGGAAGTAAGGACTCTCCTTTAGATCAAGTTCATCGTTTGTGCAAACTTCTATAATCAGCCCTCTATTTTCATCATGTAGAGTTTCATGACTAGGGTGACGGGTCAGTCTTGCTGAGCTTCGTGCTCACAGATACTGCATAAGTTGTTTTGCAGGTAATAACTGTACGCTGATATGTACGGGTGTCCGATGAGACTCGGGGCTCTCTGAGTGGTGAGCTCATGGCAACCCTTGCCGCTGCTATTGTGATAGTGTTGCTAGCGAGAAGGGTCCGCAGGCTGGACACCTTCTCTGTTGCTTAACATAGGTATGATGCGTGAGTTGTATTAGTCTTCTGCTGTGGAGTATTTTGAGAAGTATTTGTAAAATTTACACTTTGTAAGTTTCCGCTTGATTTATGTAATATGATGCTTTATTATGTGTGCTGTTGGGTGCCGCATCGCATGGCACCACCCAATGCGATTCCCGGGCGAGGTGCCCCGTCCCCGTGAGTGATTGGGACGCGGGCCCTCACACAGGGCCGCACACGGATCGGTCCTCAATCGACACGGACAGGGCTGCACACACAAGACTTCCTTTTGCTGCGCCCTAGCCTCTGCCTGTCTCATTTTCATTACTAAAGTGATCTCACATCACCCAACCGAATCCGTGTGTCCCAAACCTAACTCGCGAGTCGATTCCAACTACTCGACTTGTACCGAAGTCCTATGAATCATAAAGCATAGCCTGTCTACTCGAGGTCTTAGACACTACCCTCACTCTTATGGAAAATTTCTGGTCATGCATGTGGGGTTCCATTCATCCTTCACCTAATGCACATACACATTTCACTCTACGTATGTAAACAAAGTAAAAACTTTATAAAAGGCTTAATGCAAACTGGGGCTTGCCTTGTTGCTGCTGGTCAGGGGTTAAGTCTTCGTCCGGAAGAAGGAAGTCCAGCACTTCCGGAGTCTCTTCGCCTTCAGCGACCACACGTTAATGGAATACTACATGTTAATTTAAATGCAATGTGTGATCTTGAATACTTACTTACTAATAACTCTAGCTAGCCCTCCCCTTTGGTTCTGAAATTTTTATGGTGGCTTTTTAGGGTCCTAACCAGAGTCTTGACCAAGTTTCATTTGAAACAAAGTTCATTTGAACCTTGTACAAATAAAAGCCCATGTGGTCAATATTTGAGCCTCTAAGTAATTCCAGGGGTTTTCATGGCTCCAACCATTACTTTCTGGAAACTAGAATTTAAGATGGTTCTAATGGAATTGGTTTCATGTCATTTGAAGAATTCTACTGAAAGTTATGCCCTAATTGAAATTTGAGAAAATCTGAAAAATGTTTCTGTACTTTTTTCTATTTTCTCAGGGAAGTTATCTTAATCACCGAATTAGGGGGACTAAATGAACTTGTATGAGTATGAAAATTTTACTGTGACTCAAGGATTTTCCAATGAACCTCTCAGTCAAATTTTCAGCATTTTTTATAAAGTAATTCTCCAGATAAAATTCCCAACATTTTAAACTTTATGGATTTAATTATGGAGAACTATTCACTTTCATGAGCTGAAATTGGTATTTCTGGAAAGTACTCAGAATTCTGAGTTCAGCAAAATTTGGTTCATCGAATTTGGAGTTTCCTAGCAAAAGTTCTATCCATTTGAAATTTGAACTAAAACTGGAAATTCGAATAAAGTTTAAACTGTCGGGTGGGGTCCCCCGGGCTACGTGTCAGCCTCCCAGCTCACCCACACAGGAGCCCGCAGAATCCCCCGTGCAGTCGCACGGGATCCCGGTGCCGCAGGAAATCCCGGGTGCTCTCAGCAGAGACCGACACGCGGGGCCGCAAGGCTTCTTCAACCTCGCGCTCCCGCGGCTCCCCGCCGCCCACCTTGCCGGAATACTCGCCGGCGGGCGTTCTGCTGCCCGACCTCCGATGAAAATCGCTGCCTGTGCCTATCTTGGCCTGGGGAACATGGTGGTGCCCTCACCAGATCTTGACAATGGCCGGAACAGTGCTCCCGCCGGTAACAGCGGCCGGGAACTCAACGGCGGCGTCGAACTCGGCATCCCCTGCACCTTTTTCGATGTGGTTTGCTCGGGGAGCTCCACTGACACCTGCTGATCACGGACATGGGCACCGATCCCTGTGAAAACAGCTGCAACTACGACCTCACCGGCGACCTAGGCCGGATATCGGCTGTGCTCAGAAAACTTCAAAAAACCGTAACCCTAGCCCATGATTCTTGCTGGTTTTTGATCCTAGGTGGTCGTGTACCAGTGCAGAACGTGGGTGTAGCTCGGAATCCCTGGTGATGAACTATCTACTCCGAATTTCCTCGTTTTGCAACCTTCGGTATTTTGAACACCGAATGGGTAAACGGCCAAATACTACCCCGACGACGTACGAGAGGAGGAACGGTCGGCACTAGCGTGTCACGCACCTTGTAGCGGACCTTTTTCGTATAGCTCGCTGGGCGCGAGACGGGCTCTAGCTCTCGGACGCCGGGGATCAACGGAGCTCGGCGTTTCTGTTCTTGCGCGGAACCGAGGAAGAAGCTCGGGTGGGTCTTTCTCGTTTGGAAAACGGGATAAAGGGCGGTGTGGTGTGTGTGCTGGCCTTTGAGCCGCGACTTTGGCACTGTGAGGTGACCGTTCGATGCCTCGGTGGCTCTCCGCCTGTCCCGTGCCTTGCGCACGAAGCAGAGGCCGGCTGCAGCAACCGACTGAAACACTCGTATGTGCAGCTGACATGTGGGCTTCCCCTTTAATCCTTTTTTTTTTCCAAATTTTCTCAATTCTGTTGTGCCAAAATATCCTCAGCTACTCACAATTGAATGTGAGACTTAGCCCCCAAGTTTTGGTTTTAATTTGAGTTCTCCATTTTGAAATTTGGTTGGTCCAATTTGCTTCATATTTAATCTGAATTTCAATTTCAGTTTTGAATTATTGCAAATTTAGCTCCCGACAAGATGAACTCCAATGGAGATGAAAATTGGTGGGCTAACTCAGAAAAATGTGCTGAGTTTTAATATGAAGCTAACTTTTGAATTTGAGTGATGAAAGTTGCTGCAATTTGAATTTACATCCAAATTGGCCTCTTTTTCAAATACCTCCAAAAGTGCCTCAAAAAGTGTTGGATTTACATGAAACTTGGCCTGAACCTTCCTAAGACTTTTTAAGTTCTAGGGGTGAGCTCAACCTCTCATGTTCAAGTGTAGAAATCCTACTTTGTGAAAGTGAAGGCTTTCCCCTCTAATCCCTCTTTTGATGGAGGTTACTTGCCCTTCACAATATTTCCTAAGATATCCACAACAAAAACTGTGGTGTTGTGAGGTGAAGAAAAGTTTTTGCAAGTCCCTTTTCTTGGGCTTTTACATCCCTCCCCCCTTAAAAGAATCTCGTCCCGAGATTACAAAAGAAGAGATAGCGATGTGATAGGGACTTACCCGTGCTGAGATGCCATGAACTCCGGGTAATTTGAGAGAAGAAATTCCTCGCTCTCCCACGTCGCTTCTTCGGCGGTGTGGTTGCTCCAGAGTGTCTTGTAGAACAACAATGTTCGGCTACGCGTGGTTCGGGCTTTCACATCAGTAATTGCCACCGGATATTCATCATACGTTAAATCCGGTTGCAGCTCGCCGATGTCTTCGGTAGTAACAGCAGCGGTATGCTTCAGACATTTTCTCAGCTGTGAGACATGGAAAATGTCATGGACACCAGCAAGAGATGCCGGTAGCTCCAGTCTATACGCCGCTGGTCCATACTTCTTGGTGATAGCATAGGGTCCAATGAAACGGGGAGCGAGCTTCCTCTTGACGCCGAACCGGTGCACGCCTTTCATCGGAGACACGCGAAGGTACACGTGTTCACCAACGTCAAAGTGCAACGATCTACGCCTCTTATCAGCGTAGCTCTTCTGCCGGGATTGAGCGGCCTTCAAATTAGCTTGAATTGTCCGAACGCGCTCTTCGGCGTTGTTCACCACATCAACCCCGAATGTGACCCTTTCACCGGACTCGCACCAGTTTAATTGGTGCGGCATTTGCGACCGTAGAGAGCTTCGTAGGGTGCCATCTTAATACTCGCCTGATAGCCATTGTTGCACGAGAATTCCGCCAACGGTAGGTGATCATCCCAGTTCCTACCGTGGTGGATGGCACATGCTCTCAACATGTCTTCCAGAACATGATTCACCCTCTCTGTCTGGCCATCTGTCTGAGGGTGGTTGGCGGAGCTCCTGATCAGCTTGGTACCCAATGCAGCGTGTAGCTGCTCCCAAAAGCGAGATACAAATAATGCACCTCGATCTGAAATGATGGTCTTGGGTACCCCATATAAGCATAGAATCTTCGCTATGTACAGCTCCGCATATTTGCCGGCATTGTAACGTGTATTCACCGGGATGAAGTGAGCCGTCTTGGTTAACCGATCGACGATCACCCATATGGAATCATGCTTGTGGGATCTTAGGGGTAATCCCACAATGAAATCCATGCTCACATCTTCCCATTTCCATGCCGGGATCGTCAGGGGTTTCAACAGCCCTGATTTCCTCATATGATCCGCCTTCACTCGTCTACACGTATCACACTCGGATACGTACTTCACTACTTCTCGCTTCATCCGTGTCCACCAAATTTTCTTTTCCAAATCTTGGTACATTTTGTTGCTGCCCGGATGAATGGAGTATTTAGACAAGTGAGCTTCATCAAGGATCTTTTTCCTCAGTTCCATGTCCCGGGGTACGACTATGCGGTCATTGAACAATAGCGTCCCCTCATCATCCTTCCGGAAACACTTGATCTCCCCGTTGTCTATCCATCTCCGGAGATGTGCCATGCCTTTATCAGTCTCCTGAGCTGCAATGATGTCCTCCCTAATAGTAGGGATGAGGGCAAGGTTGTACAGCGATCCATAAGGAACCAAGTATAAACTCGGCTCTTCCTCCGCCACCGGTGTAATGATGAGGTGATGGACATGTGATTTCCGACTCAGCGCGTCGGCAACCACATTTGCCTAGCCGGGGTGGTAATGGATCTCAATCTCATAGTCCTTGATTAGTTCTAACCACATCCTTTGCCTCATGTTCAGCTCCTTCTGGGTGAAAATGTATTTCAAGCTCTTGTGGTCGGTGTAGAGATGCACCAGATTCCCCAGGAGATAGTGCCTCCACATTTTTAGCGCCAAAACCACTACAGCAAGCTCAAGATCATGAGTTGGATAGTGCTTCTCCTGGTTCTGAAGTTGGTGCGAGCCATAGGCGACCACACGTCCTTTCTGCATCAACACGCAGCCAAGCCCAATACCGGACGCGTCACAATACACGTCGAAGGGCTTTTGTGTATCCGTCTGAGCTAAGACCGGGACTGTGGTGAGATGCCTTACCAATGCTCAGAACGCTCCTTCACACGCCGTGTTCCAAACGTATTTCGTTCCCTTCTTCAGCAATTCTGTCATCGGTTTAGCGAGCTTGGAGAAGCTTGGAATGAATCTCCGATAGTATCCCGCCAACCCGAGGAATCTTCTGACCTCATGAACTGAAGTGGGAGCTTTCCATTTCAGCACTTGCTCTATTTTGCTTGGGTCAACCGCAATGCCTTCTGCTGAGATGATATGTCCCAAGAATGGCACTTGGCTGATCCAAAACTCGCATTTTCTGAACTTGGCGTAGAGCTTGTGGTCTCTCAATCGTTGAAGAACAATCCTCAAGTGTTCGGCATGCTCCGCTTCTGTCTTGGAGTAAACCAAGATATCATCGATAAACACTACTACGAACTTGTCCAGCTCCGGCATGAATACCGAGTTCATGAGATACATGAAATGGGCTGGAGCATTTGTGAGACCAAAGGACATGACGAGATATTCATATAATCCGTATCTCGTCGAGAAAGCCGTCTTCGGGATATCCTCCGCCTGGATCTTTATCTGGTGATATCCAGAGCGAAGGTCCAGAACACACTTGCACCCACAAGTTGATCAAACAATATGTCGATGCGGGGCAGTGGGTACTTATTCTTGATGGTGACAGCGTTGAGCAGCCGGTAATCCACACATAGCCTCAGGGTTTCATCCTTATTCTTTACAAACAGCGCCGAGCATCCCCAAGGCGAGGAACTCGGCCTAATGAAACCCTTGCTCAACAGATCATTGAGCTGTTCTTTTAATTCAACCAGCTCGTTTGTAGCCATTTTATATGGTCTCCGCGATATGGGTGTAGTCCCGGGTGCAAGTTCAATCTTGAACTCGACATTCCGCTCAGGTGGCATGCCCAGAAGATCATCTGGGAACACGTCGGGATACTCCCGGACTACTGGGATGTCCTCTAACTTGAGAGCTTCAGTATTGTTGATTGTTGAAACATACCAGACTGGATTATCTAATAGGAGGGACTGCGGACGGTGTAGTGGGGAGTTGAGGTGAACCATCCGTGCTAGAGTTTCCAGGACAGCGCCATGGTAGCTTAGCCATGACATTCCCAAGATTTCATCAATCTTCTGCCCCTCAAGGATAATCATAGTGGTGGGGTATATCTTCCCACCTAAGCACAGTGGTGCTTTTGGAACCATCATAGTTGCTGAAATCTTTCCTCCCGGTGAGCAGATCATATAAGAACACTCGGTTGGAAAGGCTTCCAGTTGATGCTTAACCACATATGATGCGCTTATAAAGTTGTGGGTTGCACTAAGAATCAAAAAGTATGATGATGGCTTGATTGTTGAGAGTAAACGTACCCGCCAGCACGTTCTCTCCCTCTGGGGCGTCCTCATTGTCGAGGTTGCGGACGCCCCCAGTCCGCTGACCAACCTTCTTCACCGGAGGTTGGCCTCGAGCACCGCCCTGGAACTGGGCTTGCCCGCTGCTCTGCTGCCCCTGGGGACAGTCCTTCGCGAAGTGGCCTGCCTGGCCACACGTGAAGCAGTTGAAACGGGGCGGTCCCCCGCTGATCGGTGGACGGAAACCCGGGGCGCGTTGTGGCGGTGAAAATGCCCGGGGTGCCGTCTGCTGCTGCTGCTGCTGCTGTCTCGGTGGTGGCATCGGCGGTCGGAACGAAGGTGACTGAAAGGATCGTCCCCCGAACCGTTGAGGTTGCGCCGGTGGGTGCCACTGCTGCCCGGATGGTGTCCGATACACCATGCGATACTTCTGGGGAGCGCCACCCCCACTGCTGGGTGGAGCGCTGCGCTTCCTCTGCTCAGCTGCCAACTCCCGCTGAGCGTCCTCTTGCATAATCGCGGCATTGACTAGGTCATTGAAGGTGCCTTGATTCCACTGAACGAGATGTGTCTTCATCTCGGGGTGTAGCCCCCGATAGAAATGTTCTCGCTTTTTCTCCTCAGTGGAGATGTAGTCTGACGCATATTGCGCCAGATGGTTGAAAGCACGGGAGTAGTCATGGGCACTCCTCCCGCCCTGCTTCAGTTCCAAAAATTCTTGGAACTTCCTCTTCATTATCCCGGGAGGAATATGATAGGCGCGGAACGCCTCCCGGAACTCTTCCCACTCCACGGCATGGCCAGCCGGACGTGAGGTGACATAATTCGCCCACCACGCACCAGCGGCACCGTGAAGTTGCTGCACTGCGAACAAAGTCTTTTGCCGCTCCGTGCATTGGAGCAGCCCGAACTTGGACTCGGTGGTCCGCAGCCAGTTGTCGGCCTCCAGTGGTTCTTCAGCTTATGTGAACACTGGAGGGTGCGTACTCATGAAATCCGAGAACGACACCTCACGGGGCTCACGGGGTCCCCTCTCTTGACGTCCCCCTGCCTGGGATGTATTCTGCACGATCGTGCAGAGCAGGTCGGTCTGCTCCTCACGACCACCCACCAGTGCCGCTATCACATCCGCTAGAGTAAGCGGAGGCGGCGGTGGTGGTTGCTGCTGCGGGGTGCTGTCGTAGGCCGGTGGCTGGGAGTCATCGCCTCCCTGTTGGCTAGAACCACCAACCTCGTGCGTGGTCCTAGTGTGCACCATCTGCAACCATATGACAACAAGCATCAGTCCCGCAACATATTTCCATGCAGTCAAATGAAATAGGCATAACAACATAATGACAATAAAAACATGCGATACATCTCGTATGTAGATAATGTAATAACTTTGCACAAGCTACACCATTACCAGACAAAATACAAGCTAGTTTAATCCAACTTTATGAACCTCCACTTTGGAAGCTCACCACAACTAGGTTTGGTCACCACGAGACGTTACTATCGCTTTGTCATCACGTATACCACCCTTTTATCTTCAATACGACACAAACATGGTCTCTAGTAAAAGAAACTTGAGTGAGACCTATACTCAAATCTTTCACTAGTTGAAGATAACCTCTCATGAGTATGTTCTACCCCATTGGGAGTACTCAAACCCCCTCTAGGGTACAACAGTCTCTCACATGAGTTCAACTGTCATTCCTATGTTAGAATGACTAGTTTCTACATATCCAAGATTTTTATCTGGTTCTGGGAATTTTCATGACTCAAGCTGCATACCAAAGTTACAGTTAACTTCAGTATCTTTCCAACGAGTATTTACTTGCCGTCAGATCAGCTCTGGTTAAAAAGTTATGGTCATTCAAAGTCAGCAGAATTTCTGGAAGAATTTTAACAGCACCTCCTTTGGGAAGTTGCTGTTTTCAACTCTGATTTCCACTGAATTCTGTGCTGAAATTTCAGAAACTTTGAATTGCAAAGATGTAACACATCTTCTACCCTTTCTAAGGATGTATCATATGAAAATTTTAGATTTTTCTACTGGAAGTTATGTTTGCAAAACAGAACAGTCCAGAGAATGTTTCACTCTGTCCTGGTTCTGGACAGTTTACATCCCTCTGGGTTTTAAGCCATCCTAAGGTGTGAGTCAGCTCTGGAAGTCTACAACAAAGTTGTAGATCACTTAAATACATTTCCAGAACTATATACCACACCTAACTGGGCTAAAAGACCTGTGAGTTATGCCCTGTTGAAGATCAGCAAACTTGCTGCCCAAAACAGAGCACTCTGTTTTTCAGTCTATTGGAACTACACTCATCACTTTCCAATTTGTATACCCAACCAGGGTCATAAATGTTGAACCTAATGATTTTAATTCCTTGTTATCATTATTTTCATGCATATGCCTACAATATCTCGGTACTACGTTGCTCACAAAAGAAAATCCTAACTGGATTATACCGGCATATACGTCTCAAGTGTGGCACTAAACGGTCTCTCGCACACATTTACTACACGGGTACATACGTGGTTAGTACCTGCAGAAGACCACACAATAATGATGCACTCAACGGTTGTTTTCATTTCAGGCAGGATTCATATTTAAAAGTAAATACAAACGCCCGTATCATTGCCATACGGCCGTCCTTGAGCTAAGTCACGTCTCAAGGCACGTGATCGTGTTTCAACACCACACGACGGGGAACCCGAGTATGTCATGAACGGGTCTTCACGGTTGGGAACGTTATCAACCCAACAGATACCACCTACTACCCTGCAGGGCACGCCGATGGCAAGCGCTGCGTATGTCCTCCTGGGCTATTTCCAGACGAACACACTCTCGCGTTACTGACCACGCGATGGGGTCTCCACTTACTTGTCTAATGAACGCTAGGGATCAGCGTTTCATATGAACTCAGGAACATGAAGAGTCCAAGAGTGTCATATTGACGTCTCACACCAAGCTGTGAGACCTATCCCTGAACCACGTTCCTCGTCAGGGGAGCTAACCGAAATTGAACCGCTTTCGGTGAAGTTCCTTACCAAACTTACCAGAGCATAGGTGCGTCATTACATAATTAAAATTCAGAATTATAACACATAGGTTAGTCTTTGCCACTTTAAGTAACTATGCTAGTATAGTCCTTACTTGGGCAAACTACCGATTCCTCACCGTAATCCTAAGTTTTCCCATAATACAGTCCTTAAGTACTGTGCTATCCCCAATGCAGCTCTGATACCAGGCTGTGGCGGACCGGAATCCACTCATCCAGGATCGCAGAGGGTGGTGCCGCACGATGCGACACCCAACAGCACAAGTCATAAGGACACGATATATTACATGGGAAAAACAAACTGAATTGTACAAACAGGTACAACTTCAGTACAAACTAGTATTTATTTTACACGGCGGAAGTCTACTCTGTACAACTCACGCCCACCTATCTAGCAAAAGTTAGTTGCCCCGCCCTAGGGCAACCCACACTAGCTGCACGTCTCAGCTCAGCGCGGCGTGTACTGCTCCCACTCAGCCATGGTCCCCGACGGAGGGTAACCCTCGCCGGTGGACTCGTACTCCGAGTCCGTGGGTGGCTCTTCACCTGAAAAACACTTAAGCAGCAACTGTGAGCACGATGGCTCAACAAGACTTAACCGACTCACCTAAGCATGGAACTCTACATGAGGGGTACCATAGACATAGGATAGTAATAATGCATCAATGGACACGCCTACAAGTGGATCCTTATTTCATCTTTTAGCCACAAGTTAACTGTTCATAAATCTAAAATTTAGTAAGTAATATTTGGTGTCACACATGTAGCAATACAATTATATTATAACAGCAAGATTGATTCATAACATTTCATACATTAGTCTACGTTACGACGCAGTGATTAAGCGGTACTCGTCACCGCGAGGGACGGTGATTCGACTCGATATACACCTGCAGGGGAACCCAAAGAGCACGTCACGTACGTCCACCCGTGGAGCTGCACAGCACGCTCACTCGATATCGTACGGGACAACCTTTCACCCAACAGCCCAAACGTCGAACCGGTCGCACCGAAATGAGCTGGAGGTTCCCCACACGGAGCATATCTCTATGCCCGTTGGCAGATTTCCACCTTGCTGCCCTCAGCCTACACCTATAAATCGGTGCGTTATGCCTCGACGCCCGGAGGTTTAGGCTACATCCGTTTATCGGGGCCCATATATCCGATATGCCTTCGGTACGTTCAATACATATTCAGCAGGGCCGCACACGGATCGGTCCTCAATCGACACGGACAGGGCTGCGCACACAAGACTTCCTCTTGCTGCGCCCTAGCCCCTGCCTAGTCTCATTTTCATTACTAAAGTGATCTCAAATCACTCAACCGAACCCGTGTGTCCCAAACCTAACTTGCGAGTAGATTCCAACTACTCGACTTGTACCGAAGTCCTATGAATCATAAATCATAGCCTGTCTACTCGAGGTCATAGACACTACCCTCACTCTTATGGAAAATTTCTGGTCATGCAAGTGGGGTTCTATTCATCCTTCACCTAATGCACATACACATTTCACTCTACGTATGTAAACAAAGTAAAAACTTTATAAAAGGCTTAATGCAAACCGGGGCCTGCCTTGTTGCTGCTGGTCAGGGGTTAAGTTGTCGTCCGGAAGAAGGAAGTCCAGCACTTCCGGAGTCTCTTCGCCTTCAGCGACTACACGTTAATGAAATACTACATGTTAATTTAAATGCAATGTGTGAACTTGAATACTTACTTACTAATAACTCTAGCTAGCCCTCCCCTTTGGTTCTGAAATTTTTATGGTGGCTTTTTAGGGTCCTAACCAGAGTCTTGACCAAGTTTCATTTGAAACAAAGTTCATTTGAACCTTGTACAAATAAAAGCCCATGTGGTCAATATTTGAGCCTCTAAGTAATTCCAGGGGTTTTCATGGCTCCAACCATTACTTTCTGGAAACTAGAATTTAAGATGGTTCTAATGGAATTGTTTTCATGTCATTTGAAGAATTCTACTGAAAGTTATGCCCTAATTGAAATTTGAGAAAATCTGAAAAATGTTTCTGTACATTTTTCTATTTTCTCAGGGCAGTTCTCTTAATAACCCAATTAGGGGGACTAAATGAACTTGGATGAGTCTGAAAATTCTACTGTGACTCAAGGATTTTCCAATGAACCTCTCAGCCAAATTTCAGCATTTTTCATAAAGTAATTCTCCAGATAAAATTCCCAACAGTTTAAACTTTAGAGATTCAATTCTGGAGAACTATTCACTTTCATGAGCTGAAATTGGTACTGCTGGAAAGTACTAAGAATGCTGAGTTCAGCAAAATTTGGTTCATCAAATTTGGAGTTTCCTAGCAAAAGTTCTATCCATTTGAAGTTTAAACTAAAACTGGAAATTCGAATAAAGTTAAAGTGTCGGGTGGGGTCCCCCGGGCTACGTGTCAGCCTCCCAGCTCACCCACACAGGAGCCCGCAGAATCCCCCGCGCAGTCGCACGGGATCCCAGTGCCGCAGGAAATCCCGGGTGCTCTCAGCAGAGACCGACACGCGGGGCCTGCAAGGCTTCTTCAACCTCGCGCTCCCGCGGCTCCCCGCCGCCCACCTCGCCGTAATACTCGCCGCCGGGCATTCTGCTGCCCGACCTCCGACGAAACTCGCCGCCTGTGCCTATATCGGCCTGGGGAACACGGTAGTGAGGGATGCCCTCACCAGAGCTTGACAACGGCCGGAACAGTGCTCCCGCCGGTAACTGCGGCCGGGAGCCCACCGGCGACGTCGAACTCGGCATTCCCTGCACCTTTTTCGATGCGGTTTGCTCGGGGAGCTCCGCTGACACCTGCTGATCACGGACATGGGCACCGATCCCCGTGAAAACGGCTGCAACTACAACCTCACCGGCGACCTAGGCCGGATATCGGCTGTGCTCAGAAACTTTGAAATACCGTAACCATAGCCCATGGTTCTTGCTGGTTTTTGATCCTAGGTGGTCGTGTACCAGTGCAGAACGTGGGTGTAGCTCGGAATCCCTGGTGATGAACTATCTACTCCGAATTTCCTCGTTTTGCAACCTTCGGTATTTTGAACACCGAATGGGTAAACGGCCAAATACTACCCCGACGACGTACGAGAGGAGGAACGGTCGGCACTAGCATGTCACGCACCTTGTAGTGGATCTTTTTCGTATAGCTCGCCGGGCGCGAGACGGGCTCTAGCTCACGGACGCCGGGGATCAACGGAGGTCGGCGTTTCTGTTCTTGCGCGGAACCGAGGAAGAAGCTCGGGTGGTGGTCTTTCTCGTTCGGAAAACGGGATAAAGAGTGGTGTGGTGTGTGCGCTGGCCTTTGAGCCGCGACTTTGGCACCGTGAGGTGGCCGTTCGATGCCTCGGTGGCTCGCCGCCTCTCCCGTGCCTTCCGCGTGAAGCAGAGGCCGGCTGCAGCAACCGACTGAAACACTCGTATGTGCAGCTGGCATGTGGGCCTCCCCTTTAATCCTTTTTTCCAAATTTTCTCAATTCTGTTGTGCCAAAATATCCTCAGCTACTCACAATTGAATGTGAGACTTAGCCCCCAAGTTTTGGTTTGAATTTGAGTTCTCCATTTTGAAATTTTGTTGGTCCAATTTGCTTCATATTTAAACTGAATTTCAATTTCAGTTTTGAATTATTGCAAATTTGGCTCCCGACAATATGAACTCCAATGGAGATGAAAATTGGTGGGCTAACTCAGAAAAATGTGCTGAGTTTGAATATGAAGCTAACTTTTGAACTTGAGTGATGAAAGTTGCTGCAATTTGAATTTACATCCAAATTGGCCTCTTTTTCAAATACCTCCAAAAGTGCCTCAAAAAGTGTTGGATTTACATGAAACTTGGCCTGAACCTTCCTAAGACTTTTTAAGTTCTAGGGGTGAGCTCAACCTCTCATGTTCATGTGTATAAATTCTACTTTGTGAAAGTGAAGGCTTTCCCCTCTAATCCCTCTTTTGATGGAGGTTACTTGCCCTTCACAATATTTCCTAAGATATCCACAACAAAAACTGTGGTGTTGTGAGGTGAAGAAAAGTTTTCGCAAGTCCCTTTTCTTGTGCTTTTACACGGTAGCGATGAACTCTGGCTGAGGACGTGGTGGGCATGGAGGCGTAAGACCCAGAGACGGCCCAGGCCTCATAAAGATCTAGCCGGTCTACGGGTTGTAGTGTGTGGTCTAGGGTGCACCTCCTCAGCTGGTGCCACCACTACCACCAGTAGCAGGGGTAGGGGCAGAAGTAGGAGTGCCACCAGTACTGCTACCTCCATCATGGCCACCCCGTTTACCACGGTAACGACGAGTATGAGTGCCTGGGGTGGATTCAGAACTGAGGACAGCCGGCACAAGCGTCCAAATGTTCTGAATCCCGGCGGCCTGAGCGTGAAGAGCAGCAACAAGGGAAGTCGAGTACGTACCAGCATCTGGGGACGCTCGTAGGTGGCACTCGACGGTCGGTGAGCGCTCTTCTCGAGCTGGTGAGATAGAGCGGCCACAGAGGCACGTTCCTGCTCCAGGGCGAGAGCGAGTGCCCGCTCGCGCTCGCGAGAGGCAGCCAGAGCCGCGGCAATACTGGAGGTGTCGACGACCGCTATGTCGGTGCCGAAGAGGGAGGTGGCAGCCGAGCTGGGATCAGCAGCGGCGCCTGCTGCAGGAAACGTGATCGCCAGCGGGATGGTGGCAGTGGTGCTCCCATCCGACGGGGCCTTGAGTATGGTGATGTTCAGTGGTGACGACTGCCACGAGCCCGACAGAGGTGGGAGCGGTTCCATCTAGCCCAGAGGCGGCACCAGCCATGAGGACGACGGCGATGGGTCTGCCGGTGGCGCCTGCAAGAGGTCCGCCGGTGGCGGGGACCGGCACATGAGAGAGGGCGCCGGTGGATCTTGTGCCGGCCGGCGTGCCATGGGATGCAGAGGCGGCCGCCGCGGCTGGCCAGTAGGTCTCCGGCCAAGGATCGGTGGCGGCAGGCTGCCCTGGTCCGGCGGCGGCCTGCCCTGGAGCCACACCGACCACCCAGGAGGCAGCGGCCGCCGTTTAGAAGGGAGGGGTGCCGGCCGATCGAACAGTGGTGGCCAGCCGGCCTGGCGGCGGCCTGTCCGAGCATGCCATGTCGGGGTGGCGGCAGCGGCGGTGGCGCGCCGGCCAGGGATTGTGGCTGCGGCGCGTTGAGAGGTTGTGGTGGCGGCGGCGCAGCCATTAGGAGAGGAGGATTAGGGTTAATCCCTAATCCCTAGTAACCTAGCTGATACCGTAGTAGAGAATTGTGGAATGTATTAATCAGGTGTCAAGGGGTACAATTATATAGGGCTGTCAAGGGTGGAAAAGGACTAAACTGCCCCTAACCCTAATCACACCGTAATGACTAAATTGCCCCCTAAGCACACCTCTAATTACATAGTCTAACAGACAGGATGGCTCAGGACCTCCTGGCTGAAGCCAAAAGACTCCACGGCGCAGCCGACGCTCTTGCCAAAACCCTCTCGGAGACGCGGGAGATCCTCATCCGGCGAGAGCAGGAGCTGCAGGCGAAGGAGAGGGACCTCATCATCCATGAGGCAGCCCATGAGGTGGAGCGGGAGCGCTTGAGAAAGCAGCTCCAGGACGTCCGCGAGTGCGAGCTTGCCACCTCATCCAAGGAGGCCTCCCTGGAGCGCCGAGCTGCGGAGCTGGCTGCTAGCGAGGAGGAGCTGGCTGCCAGGGAGAAGGAGCTGGTGAACCAGGACCTGGTCCGGAGCTGGCCGCCACTGCCAAGGCAGTGGAGGAGCTACGAGCTTCCCGTGTTGTCGAGGAGGAGAAGGTCTAGGACTTCCTCAGCCACGCGGAAACGGCGTTGGATCCCTTCGGCTTCAGCCCCTTCGCTCGGGAGGTCCGGTGCAGGAGGTGAGCCAAGTGCTCCCTGCGCTGGACTTGGCCAGAGCTAAGCTGCTGGCACTGGAGGGCGTCGTCGGGGAAGAGCTGGAGGCCAAGGGCAAGTCCCTGGCTCAGCAAGTGGCGGAGCACATGCTCACGTGCTTCCGAAGCAAGGACCCCAACGTCTTCCTCGAGCAGGTGGTGCACATGCTCACAGAGGCGATGGAGGTGACAAGGTCCACTGTGGAGGACACCGCCAAGCTCGTAGCTATGAGGTTCCAATGCCAGTAGGCTTCTAGGGCTTCCACTTGTCTTGTGCGTCCGCCAGCCCTTGTCTTGAATAAAAACTTGTTGTTGAAGTTTTTATCTCTCATGTTGTAGATGTGTGTCTTCGGGTACTTGGCAGCGCAAGTGCCTGAAACAACTTGGCCAAGGTGGCTAGTCTTCGCCGATGTTGTTAGCTTGTCTCCCCAGGTCCTTAGCAGCGTAAGGACCCGAAGAAGCTCCGGTGGTGTTGTTAGCTTGATGTAGTCGAAGCTCCGAGTCCCTGCTTGTTTCCGTGGCGGTCCCGGCGTCCTGCCCGCATAGATCACCGTGATGGCCCCCTGGTAGGTGTGCTCCTTAGGTTGAGGCGCACCTACCAAGCAGATGGTTGAGGCAGGACGACGGCGGCGGACCCCCTGGGAGGTCCGGGACGCTAGGACCTGCACAGACATGGCAGAGAAAAGGAGTAATCGTGCTCACTAGTCACAATTCCCTGCTCCTAGTTTCGTTGTGGCTTACGGTGCTTAGCCGAGCTGCAGGGATTGGGTAATTTGGTGTGAGAGCATCCGGGTTACGGTTACTACTTTGCTCAGGAGTATGAGCCGTCCGACTCCCTGGTACTTAGCCGCAGCGCTGGAAAGGCAAAGTGTGCATGGTTAGGGTGCAGGACCAGGCTAAGCAGGCTACACAATCTGGACCTCCCATTGGCATTAGCTTTTTAGGGGAAGGACCATTCGGCGCCATAGGGGCCCCGAGCAAGGAAATAAATGAAGGACCCAAGGTACACCATAGGTACCTCAAGCGGACCTGCCTGCAGAATGATCTTACAGCTCCCACTATGGGTAATCACAGGGAAAAGTGACTGGCCATGTTGGTACGCTGCAGACCGGGTACCCCAGCATGGAGGATTGAAGAGGACCCAGACCCTGCCTCCCCGCTATGGCGGGCTCTGGCGCCAGCACGTGTCCTTGGTCCCGGACCTGGCCTCCCCGCTGAGGTGAGGTCTGGCGCAGCCACATGTCTCCGGGCTCTGGGCTGGGCCTTCCCTACCGAGGAGCGCTCCGTAGCCACCACATATCCTTGGCCTCGGACCTGGTCTCCCAGCTGAGGAAAGGTCCGGCGCTGCCACATGTCCGCGGGCTCCAGGCTGGACCTCCCCGTTGAGGAGAGCTCCGGAGCCGCCATGTGTCCTTGGCCCCGGACCTGGCCTCCTCGCTGAGACAAGTTCTGGTGCTGCCACGTGTCCATGGGCTCCAGGCCGACCTCCCCGCTTATGAGGGCTCCGGAGCCGCCACGTGTCATTGGCCCCAGACCTGGCCTCCCCGCTGAGGCAAGGTATGGCGCTGCCACGTGTCCGCGAGCTCCGGGCCGGATCTCCCTGCTGAGGAGGGCTCCGGAGCCACCATGTGTCCTTGACCCCAGACATGGCCTCCCTTCTGAGGCAAGGTCCGGCGCTGCCACGTGTCCGCGGGCTGCAGGCCGGACCTCCCCGCTGAGGAGGACTCCAGAGCCGCCACGTGTCCTTGGCGCCAGACCAGGCCTCCCCGCTGAGGCAAGGTCTGACGCAGCCACGTGTCCGCGGGCTCTAGGCCGGACCTCCCTAGTGAGGAGGGCTCAGGAGCCGCCATGTGTCCTTGGCCTCGGACCTGTCCTCCCCGCTGAGGCGAGGTCCAGCGCTGCTACGGTCTCCAGGATCCGGGCCTGGCCTCCCCGGTGAGGAGGTCTCCGGAGCCGCCACGTGTCCCACGACCTGTCATGGGTTGTGGGCCTCAGAAGTCAAGGGAGATGTGCGCTGTCCAGTCGCGCATTCAAGACTCGCGCCTTCCCCAGAAGCATGGCATGCGGCACACGCCTCCGCCCACTCATGGCCGTCATTACCGTGACAGGACAGGGCGGCATGGCGTGACAACAGTACAGTGTTGTACGACGTGACAACGGCACAGTCCTGCACTGTTGACCAAGTAGGATGTGGCGACAAGATGGGGCCTTCACCCGCCATCAACAACCGCTACTCGGTCAAAGGCACCTGGCGTGTCAGGTGGCGTGCCTTAACTCCATCGACAGCGACTCTACATATAGACGTAAATACCCTAGATCGTGTATACGGTACGGATAGCCGCGAGACCACATGTCGGGCCCTAGGCGGCCACATTGTAACTGCCCCATCCTTGAGCTATAAAAGGACCGGGGTGGCCTCCAGGAAGGGGGTTCGATCTCCGATTTCCCAACTCACACACGTGCAATCTCAGACAATACAACACACACTCCCATGGACGTAGGGTTTTACGCTCCGGCGGCCCGAACCACGTAAATCTCTGTGTTCACCATTGCTCTCACAGCTTGATCGATCTCAACGAACCTCCGCGGACTGCTCCAGTAGTGGTACCGGGGGAAGTGTCATAGAGAACACTTTGACACGACCGAAGCGGTATGGGAAAGTAAGCACGAAAATGAAAGAGTGCTCGGGGTTCGGTCATTCCCTTGTCCATAGGTGTGTGCCGTCCGGCACCCAAGTACTCAGTTGTAGCGCTAGGGAGGCAAAGCGCAGGACCAGGCTAAGCAGGCTGCATGCTCTGGACCTCCCGCAGACGTTAACCTTTCAGTGAGGGACCTTCCAGCGCCAAGGGACTCTGAACAAGCATATACGACGAATCCCGGACATGTCATGAGACAGTTAATATGCGAAAGGAAGCATAAACTGCAATGTAATGAGATGGAAGTAGAAACACGCAGGGTAAGATAGATTTTTCTCGGATCATGTTAATTCATAGGAGGAGGCAGGCTTTATAAGAAGGCAGTGACCCGGTCTGGATGTAACACCCTCAAATTCATTACCATGCATTGCATACATTTTTCATGTAGAGAAGCATTATAAAAGAAGTAGAAATGGAGAAAGAACTATAGAAATGGAGAAAGAACCATAGAAATGGAGAAAGAACCATATAAATGGAGGAAGGAACGATAGAAATGGAGGAAGAACCACAGAAATGGAGAAAGGAATGTATAAATGGAGAATGGGGCATAAAAATGGAGAATGGGGCATAAAATGGAGAGGGGAATGTAGAAGTGGAACAAGTGACATAGAAATGGTGAGGAATGGAAAAAAGATAGCTGAAATGAGCCATTCCGAAATTTGCCCAAAATTTCACCAAATTTTCCAAATTCCCCAATTCCACAAAAGGGGAATTTTCCACAGATTTGGGGGGAATTTTCCCCAAATTGGCCGCACCAATTAAGGGGGAGACCCCTTGGCCGTAGCCCTTAAGGGGGGAAACCCTATTCTCCACCTTTAGGACTCTTTGGTTAAATCCCCCACCTCTAGGACTCTTTGGTTAAATCCTCCACCATTAGGACTCTTTGTTTCCACCTTTAGGACTCTTTGGTCGAGTCCCATCTTGCTAGGACTCTTTGTTTCCACCCCTATGACTCTTTGGTTGAGTCCCATTGACGGGGTCCAACGCCGCCCGTTCAATCACGGGGTCATGCCTCTCGACCGGAAATCGCATTGGTTGGTGCCGTGTTGTGCGGCACCCAACAGCACACATATAAGGAACAATGTATTACATAAAACAATAGCAGAAGCTTACAAGTTTTTCATTGTAAATAGTTTACATCAAGTAGCTACAGCAGAAGTCTATAAACAACTCACGTCTAATAACTAAAGAGCACTTGAGAAGAGTCCAGCCCACAGACTCCTCTCGCTAGCAACACGAAGACAACAGCAGCGGCTGGGTTCTCCATGTGTTAACGACTCGGAAGTCTCTGAGTCTCACCGGACAACCTTCTTCTTAGCATCGATGTTAACCTGCAAAACCACTCATATAGCAAGCGTGAGCACATATGCTCAGCAAGACTGATCCGTCTCTCCTAAACAAGAAACTCTACATGCACGATGGTTGCAATTGGGTAAGCTAATTTGCATAAAGGACATGCCTAATGTAGATCCTTAACTTTCAGATTTTAAGCCTCATTGTATAAACCTTGAGCCGAACAGCATCGCAACTCCACAATCAAACAAGAAACGCTTTGTTGCGATGCTCCTTGCACAAAGTGAAAGTAAAGTTTAATGAGCCTATATCTAATTCAATCATGGTTGCAATACAAGTTACATCACAGCTTTATAAAGTCCAAAAGAAAAACAGTTCAGTTGTTACTATGTCAAGACGCAGTGGGCAAGTATGCTCATATAACTGCGAGCGACGGTGATTCGAATCAGTACACGCCCGGACTACACGACACGTACACCCGTACTCCGAGTTGCCAGCAGCAACCTCGACTTATGTTGTACGCGGACACCATTCCCAAGATCTTCCACACAGGACACGGTCTAACTGCCCCGAGTCCGCAAGCTCCCTCAAGGTACATACCTGCAGTGGTATGTTTTTGAGCGAGTTACCTCCTGCTACCCTGACGCTAAAAGCCTAAGGCAGTTAAAAAAGTTCCAATGTGGATCTCCCATGGTACATCGGTTTCCTGGGTCCCATATAGCCAGTATGTGCCCGGTACACAACTGAAACTTGTCCAACAGGGCCAAGCACGGACGGGCCTTAACCGACACTGGCAGGGCCATGCACGCACGGTCCGCAGCCTGCTGCATCTAAACCTCCCTGCCCGGTCTCCATTTCTTAAGTGTGAACTTTTCTCATTGTTTCTATTCTCGACCCGCTCCAAATAAACCAGCCCTAAACTCACGAGTAGATTCCATCTACTCATCTTCTACCAAACCTTTCCTACTAACATTTAGCGTAGCCAAATTCACTCGAGGAGGTACTATTCTACCCTTTCTCTCTTAGGTATTTCTGGTCATGCAACTGGGGTTTTCAATATCAACTAGATTTAATGCAATCAAATAATTCAAGCTATGATCTCTAGAAATGGAAATGCTTTATAAAACTGTTCAAATGCAAACCGGGGCTTGACTGTTTTGCAGGTGACTAAGATTACAATCAGTTAGTGAAGATCACTTGGGGCTTGCCCACTCGCTTTCCTTCCTTCTTGATTTGCACTTCAATTGCGTCATACGTTCTCACGTAGATGCTACACGATATGAATGTGCATATGTATTTAATTGTAAAGCTTTTGCTAATAAGCTCTAATGATAAGTTTAAAAACTGGAACTCTGTTTAAGAATTTAAAATGACACTGGTGCTAGTGGTTTAGGTTGGGTTTAAGCACTATAATCAAGTGTTGAGTGCTATCTCCACTTGGGTGTTGATCACCTAAAGAGGTTACACAAGACAGTGGTGATCCAGAGCTCAAATGGAGCTGCAAATTTTCATGTGAGTTCCTTGTCACAAGAAAGTCATCGGGACCAAAACTTAGCACTTTTCATTGAGTAGTTTATTCAGAACAATTCTCAAAGCAATTAAGCAAAGAGGAATTAATTCTGAGTTAACATCCATGTTCATGTCAAACTTAGTGAACTAAAATTTCAATTATAGTTCATAGAGACTACATGAATTTTTCTAGGATTTTTGGAGCTAAGAATTGCCCAGAACTGAATTTCCAAGTTTTGGGAATTCTCTGAAAATGTTTCTGTATTCATTTGAACACAGCAACTTACAATCTGAATTATCCTGATCAAATAAACTCAAAATGAGCTGAAACGTTTATAGGAATCTAATAACACACTAAAGAATATCCTAGAAAAATTTTAGGATTTTTGGATGAACCAAACTCCCTCTAAAATTCTTTTGCTGAAAAGATTTAAAGAATTTTCCAGAATTAAATAATGACTTTCATACAAATTGGGTTGTATATTTGGATAGATTTTGGCAATCTGAATCCTTTCCAATTTGAATCACTAAATTTGGAATTTCCTAGCAAAAGTTATGCTCTTCTAAAGTTTGGGGAAAAATCTAGGATTTGAATTAATCGTGGAAAAGTTTAAATCTGCCTGTGGGTCCGGGAAACACGTGTCGCGTGCTGGAACAAGCCACACGGGACCACAGGACTATTTCCCGCATTGCATATAGAAAAACATTACAAAAGAAATAGAAATAGGAAAGAATCATAAAAACGAGAGAAAGATAGCTGAAAAGAGCCAATTCCAATTAGCCGAGGAGCATTGTCGACACTTCCCGCGGCTACTGGCCACGTGGCGTATTTGGAGCTCATCCCCGCGGAGGGGTTGAGGTCCGGCACTGCTGGCCACGTGGCAGGCTCGGAGCTCGCCTCAGAAGAAGGGGTGAGGTCCGATCCCGCTGGACATGTGTTGCCTTCGGAGCTAGTGTCTACGGAGAAGGGAGGCTCAGCCCCGTGGGACACGTGTTGTCTTCGGAGCTAGTCTCTGCGGAGAAGCGAGGCTCAGCCCCGTGGGACACGTGGCGCTTTCGGATCTCACCCCTGCGGAAGGGATGAGGTCCGGTCCCGCCAAACACGTGTCGCTCTCGGAGCTCGCCTCCGAGAGGTCCGCCCCAAGGGACACGTGTCGCTCTCGGAGCTTGTCTCCGAGAGGTCCGGCCCGATGGACACGTGTCATCCTTGGAGCTCACCTCCGAGGAGAAGGGAGGTCCGACACCAATGGACACGTGTCGACCTCGGAGCTTGTCTCTGAGGAGAAAGGAAGTCTGGCGCTGCTGGACACGTGGCACTCTCGGAGCTCGCCTCCAAGAGATCCGGTCCGCGGGACACGTGTCGACCTCGGAGCTCACTTCTGAGAAGGGAGGACCGGCACTGACATGTGGTACACGTGGAGCTAGCCTCTGAGGAGAGGGGAGGTCCCGCCCGCCAGACATGTGGCGCACACGGAGCTTGCCTCTGAGTGAGAGGGAGGTCCCGCCCCGCCAGACACGTGGCGCACCCGGAGCCCATCCCTGAGGAAAAGGGAGGCCCAGCCCCCGCTGGACACGTGGAGCCTCCGGAGCTTACCACTGCGGAGGTGACAAGATCCTTAAGCGATTTTTCTCCTGTGTGCACAGGAATACCCGATACTAAGGAAACCGACACGATTTCCATGTTGCTACCGCACCAAATCAATTGGAGATAAGTTGTTAAGATCCAAAACAAGTTGAATAGGACTCTTATTTGAAATCCATTCAGAGTAGGACTCTTCTTTCACCCCTTATAAATAGAACCCAAAACCCCTGGCCGCAACCACGTACTCTTATTCTCCACCTCCCGAGTTGGCGACTTGGAGGCCCTAGCTTCCAACTCGCCGAGTTATAACCCCTTCGCCGGAGTTCTCGCCGGTGAGACCGCCGACGAGCCCCGTCACGATCGCTGTCGCCGGAAGAGAGCCGACGATCTGTCCTGCTGCCATTGCTAGGAGGAAGGCCGAGGTAGGTCTTTGTTCCCACCTTACGACATCATCGCAGTTTCTTCGCATCTGTTTTCTTCGTTCCCTTTGAACAGAAGCTGTTTCATGTGGACAGATCACGTGTTGATCGGTTTGACGGTGGTATTGATCCAGATCTTGAGTCAAGATCATCACCACGTCCACACTTGATCCCTACACCCTTGTTCATCATAAAATCCCATGCAAAGCCATTAAAACATGCAAGAACACGTACAAACTGAATTAATGAAACTGCACCATAGGATCAGCATGCACCTACACCATTACATCTTAAGTAAAGTTTGTGCATGATGATTGATTGCTGTGAATCTTGTATGTGCGTGATCGTGAGTAGAAGGACAAGCTCAGGAAGCTACCTACGAAGGACTACAGCACCAAGACTTCGAGACACGTGAGCAACAAAAGCCACAGGAACAAGGCAAGTGCCCCTTGACCATATTGATACAATGTTTTAGAAACTGTTTTGTTTGCGAAAACATGAGTGCTTGAGTCAACTTGATGGGAAACCCTTTTATAGGAGTTTACTAGTTTTGTTAACCATCCTTGTCACCGGGAATGTTGATGAGTTGGGTATGGTCATTTATGCTTTTCGCTTCGCTTAGCTTACGGGTTATGGGAAGCAAGATAGAACGTGACTAGCTACTGCACTGAAATGAATAATGTTAATGAGAACTTGATGGTGATAATGAACATGAATCGGGGGAGATCTAGGCAAGCTTGGTTTGTGGATGTGGTAGAATGAGATGGTGGTTTACTTGCCATAGATCTAAGGACCAGTTCATGCCAGCACATGCCAGGAAAACAGTGCCACCACAAGGCCAAATATGGGTGCGGCTTAGCTGACTAATTAGGTAAGTTTCTATATTGTATGGACCGTGGAAGGCACGGGGAATGGGAGTGGAGAGAGGACTGTCCTGGGAACTGCATGGCACAAGAGGGGGTCCGTAGGTGGGAGAATGGTGATTCGAGTCTGCTGGTGAAACCTTAGTGAGTCCATACATCTAGTAGCCCCTTTGTAAAGGCTATTTTGTGATCTCTTGGCCATACACCGACGAAATCACAAACTTGTGGGTAAAGTGGTGCCACCTCTTAAGAGTGTAAAACTATCATGATAGCCGTGCTTACGGTCACAAGCGCCTGGCCAACTCACATGATTAGGTGGGATGGTTATTGGGATGGTTCTTTGGTTATGGTTATGGTATGGTTATTTTGATTGGTTTCGGAACTGTTGAGTCTTGGTAAGGAGATTGATTTCGGGACTGTTGAGTCTTGGTAATGAGATTGGTTTCGGGACTGTTGAGTCTTGGTAATGAGATTGGTATTGGGACTGTTAAGACATGACAATGAGTTTTGGTTCGGTTATATGATTATGAGATGGATATGATCATGAGATGGTTATCATGAGAATGAGATAAGTTGACAAAGATTAATGGTTGGTTGAGACATGAAAAGTGGTAAATCATGAAGGAGGTATGTTTCTGTTTTACTTAAATATATGTTGGGATTAAATTCACTTAAAGATAGTTGCTGTTTTTATCGTGTTCGTGAAATAAACTTTGCTTTCGGCAATGAGCCTTTTTAATCCTACCTTGCTGTAAGCTACATATCATATTTTCCTGCACTTGCTGAGTACGTCATGTACTCAACCATGCATTATTACTTAATCATCAGCAACAGGAGAAGAGTACTTCGAAGATCATGTGGAGTACTAGGCGTGCGAACTACCGTAAACTTGCCTGTGGAGTTGGAGATGGAGCCGCTGCCGTGTTTAGTTGCTTCCGCTATCGTTTAGAGACTTCCGCTGCTAGAATAAGTTATAGACTTCCGCTGCAAGAATAAGTTAGAGATTGATGTAATAAAGTACTTAAACCCTATTATTCGTGGTTGTATTCTGAACTCAGCTTGTGGATTACATGTGTATGTATGATGAACATCCTGGGCGCACATATGCATTAGCTGGGTTCCATTTTCACGGGACCGGGCGTCACAGATTGGTATCAGAGCCACGTTGACTGTAGGACGCAAGCCTAGGTAGAGTCACAGATTTGCATCAGAGCCATGTTGACCATAGGTTGCAAGCCTAGGTAGAACGCACAGATTGGCATTAGAACCACATTGACTATAGGATGCAATCCTAGGTAGAATGGACACTCTAGAACACATAGGACCACTCCTCTAAACTTCTATTTTCGAAAATTGCTTGCTGCTGCACTCCCTTGTCAATTCAGCCACCGCAAAGTGCTATTTTCAGTCCCTCCTTGTCTCTTCTTTTGGACAACGACACCCTTACCTTCTTGCTCCATAACTTATGATGTTTTGGAGTTATTTCTTCTTTCTCAAAGTTTTCTCATGTCCTATTTATAGATGGCACTGGTGTTCCTGAACGACGCCATCTAACCGTACATGGACTGCCAACTCACCATGGCGTGCGCCCATGCATGGACCACCCCATCACATGGCGGAACAGCACCAGTTCACATGATTAAGTTTAGGACCCCCATTGAATACGCCGTAATAGGAGTGGTGTGTTGAACTTTTTTGATGATTGCTTGTGTTTGTGTGCTTAGTGTGAGTTGTGGCACGCTTCGGCGAGGGTCCACATCCACACATAGTAGAGGGATGTGAGGTGTTCCGGCACTTGTTCACATCCTCATTAGTAAAGGAAGTTATTTAGTTCATACCCCTTGATGCATATAGTTGGGGGGATCAATCTAAACTTCTAACTTCTATTCCACTCAACTCTCTCTCACATATGGTGAGAGAAAACGCCAGCCATCAAAGAAGAAATGTCCGTGGCAACCAGGAACCACAAGACGATGACCACGTTGAAGTTCTTGAGAATGTTGACCCTGGGGCTTGTGCAAACAACCTTGAACGGTTGATGGCTATGCAAAATCAGCTCATGAAAACTATGATCCAAACCTTGGGTCAGCTGCAAGCCAACAACAACCACAATCCTAACCCTATTCCTGCACCACCACCACCGCCACCGCCACCACCACTGCTGGCTCACAATCGACTGGGAGAGTTGATGAGGACTCGACCACCCACTTTTGCACAAGCTAATGATCCCATGGAGGCTGATGATTGGTTGAAGTCCATGGAGAAGAAGCTTGCCATTGTTCAATGCAATGATCGGGAGAAAGTTCTCTTCGCATCGCACCAACTTATGGGAGCAGCCACTGACTGTTGGGACGCTCTTTGCAATGCTCATATCAACCAGGAGACTATCACTTGGACTGAGTTCAAGGAGAGTTTCCACTCTCATTATGTCCCTGCTGGAGTCATGATGCTCAAAAGGTAAGAGTTTGAAGGTCTCCGCCAAGGAAAGAAGAGCGTGAATGAGTACCTCAACAAGTTCACGCAGATTTCAAGGTATGCCCTCGAGGATGTCAACTCGGATCAAAGGAAGCAATACATGTTCATGAGAGGGTTAAACAATGAGATCCAAATTCAACTGCTCAACAATGACTATGCAAACTTCCAAAAGCTAGTTGACAAAGCTATAGTGGTTGAGAGCAAGATCCGTGAGATCGAGCAAGAGGGCAAGAGAAAGATTCCATACCAACCACAAGGGAGCAATGTACGTCCCGGTTTCATGCCCCCAGTTGCACCACAGTATGGCTCGTCCACTTCTACTTTTCACCCTAACCAACCACCACAGCAATGTACTGTTATGCAAGCACCTCATGTGCCTTTGCCTCCTGTGCCCTGACGCAATATGGGTGCATATGCTCAAAACCACCTTCGCCCCAACGTTCCTGCTGTCTTGGGCAACAAGGCATGCTTTTCATGCGGATAGACGGGACACTTCGCAAGCCAGTGCCCGAGGAAAGGCCTTAAACAGCCGACCAACGCGTACAAGCAGAACCCACAGCTGAACGGAGGAGCTACGCAAGGTAACCGTGGGCAGCAGAACTACGCTCGGGGCAACGTGAATCATGTCTCTGCTGAGGAAGCACAACAGGCTGAGGAAGTCATGATTGGTATGTTCCTTGCCAACTCCAACCCAGCTACTGTTTTATTTGATTTCGGAGCATCGCATTCATTCATATCATCCAAGTATGTTGCCAAGTATAACCTGCCCATATCACACATGAAATATACTACGTTGGTTAATACTCCCGGTGGAGAGATGAGGACTAATATAGTATGTCCAAGGGTAAACCTTAAAATAAGGGGGGGTAGACTTCCTTGCCAACCTTATTGTTTTGGATTCTCAAGGGCTTAATATAATACTTGGAATGGATTGGTTAAGCAAGCACAACGGAGTGATCCAATGTGCTGAGAGGAGCGTGCAGTTGACAAACGAGCAAGGAACTCGTATTGAGTCCGAGTCAGCCCAACCGGCAACCGAGAAGGCAACGTTGAACCACGTCGAAGAAGTAACATTGGAAAGCATTCCAGTGGTTCAAGAATTTTTGGATGTGTTACCGGAAGAACATGTACCGATGGATGAGCTGGAGCTTCAAGAGGATCTGACCTACGTAGAGCACCCTGTCCAAATTTTGGACGTGAAGGAAAGGGTCACGAGGAACAAAGTGATCCAATGGTGCAAGGTACAGTGGAGCCATCACACGGAAGCCGAAGCTACATTGGAGTGTGAGGAAGACCTCAAGTCAGAATTCCCTCATCTATTCTCTACTCTAACGAATCTCGAGGGCGAGATTCAGTTTAAGGGGGGTAGGTTTGTAACACCCTCAATTTCATATTCATGCATTGCATATAGAAAAACATTATAAAAGAAATAGAAATAGGAAAGAATCATAAAAACAAGAGAAAGATAGCTGAAAAGAGCCAATTCCAATTAGCCGAGGAGCGCTGTCGACGGTTCCCACGGCCGCTGGCCACGTGGCATCTTTGGAGATTATCCCTGCAGAGGGGGTGAGGTCCGGCACTGCTAGCCACGTGGCAGGCTCGGAGCTCGCCTTAGAAGAATGGGCAAGGTCCGATGCCACTGGACACGTGTTGCCTTCGGAGCTAGTCTCTGCGGAGAAGCGAGGCTCAGCCCCGCGGGACACGTGTTGTCTTCGGAGCTAGTCTCTGCGGAGAAGCGAGGCTCAGCCCCGTGGGACACGTTGGCGCTTTTGGATCTCACCCCTGCAGAAGGGATGAGGCCCGGTCCCGCCAAACACGTGTCGCTCTTGGAGCTCGCCTCCAAGAGGTCCGCCCCAAGGGACACGTGTCGCTCTCGGAGCTCGTCTCCGAGAGGTCCGGCCCGATGGACACTTGTCGTCCTTGGAGCTCACCTCCGAGGAGAAGGGAGGTCCGACACCAATGGACACGTGTCGACCTCGGAGCTCGTCTCTGAGGAGAAAGGAAGTCCGGCGCTGCTGGACACGTGGCACACTCGGAGCTCGCCTCCAAGAGATCCGGTCCACTGGACACGTGTCGACCTCGGAGCTCACTTCCGAGAAGGGAGGTCCGACACTGACATGTGGCGCACGCGGAGCTAGCCTCTGAGGAAAGGGGAGGTCCCGCATGCCAGACACGTGGCGCACGCGAAGCTTGCCTTTGAGGGGGAGGAAGGTCCTGCCCCACCAGACACGTGGCGCACCCAGAGCCCGCCCCTGAGGAAAAGGGAGGCCCGGCCCCCGCTGGACACGTGGAGCCTCCGGAGCTCACCACTGCGGAGGTGACGAGATCCTTAAGCGATTTTTCTCCTGTGTGCGCGGGAAAACCCGATACTAAGGAAACCGACATGATTTCCACGTTGCCACCGCACCAAATCAATTGGAGATAAGTTATTAAGATCCAAAACAAGTTGAATAGGACTCTTATTTGAAATCCAATCGGAGTAGGACTCTTCTTTCACCCCTTATAAATAGAACCCAAAACCCTTGGCCGCAACCACGTACTCTTATTTTCCACCTCCCGAGTCGACGACTTGGAGGACCTAGCTTCCAACTCGCCGATTTATACCCCCTTCTCCGGAGTTCAGTCGCCGGTGAGACCGCCGACGAGCCCCGTTACGATCGCCGTCGCCGGAAGAGAGCCGACGATCTGTCCTGCTGCCATTGCTAGGAGGAAGGCCGAGGTAGGTCTTTGTTCCCACCTAACGACATCATCGCGGTTTCTTCGCATCTGTTTTCTTCGTTCCCTTCGAACAGAAGCTGTTTCATGTGGACAGATCACGTGTTGATCGGTTTGACGGTGGTATTGATCCAGATCTTGAGCCAAGATCATCACCACGTCCACACTTGATCCCTACACCCTTGTTCATCGTAAAACCCCATGCAAAGCCATTAAAACATGCAAGAACACGTACAAACTTAATTAATGAAACTGCACCATAGGATCAGCATGCACCTACACCATTGCATCTTAAGTAAAGTTTGTGAATGATGATTGATTGCTGTGAATCTTGTATGCGCGTGATCGTGAGTAGAAGGACAAGCTCAGGAAGCTACCTATGAAGGACTACAGCACCAAGACATCGAGACACGTGAGCACAAAAGCCACAGTAACAAGGCAAGTGCCCCTTGACCATATTGATCCTATGTTTTCGAAACTGTTTTGTTTGCGAAAACATGTATGGTTGAGTCAACTTGATGGGAAACCCTTTTATAGGAGTTTACTAGTTTTTTTAACCATCCTTGTCGCCGGGGATGTTGATGAGTCAGGTATGGTCGTTTATGCTTTTCGCTTCGCTTAGCATACGGGTTATGGGAAGTGAGATAGAACGTGACTAGCTACTGAAATTAAATGAATAATGTTAATGAGAACTTGATGATGATAATGAACATGAATCGGAGGAGATCTAGGAAAGCTTGGTTTGTGAATGTGGTAGAATGAGATGGTGGTTTGCTTGTCGTAGATCTAAGGACCGGTTTTCATGCCAGCACATGCCAGGAAAACAGTGCCACCATAAGGCCAAATATGGGTGCGGCTTAGCTGACTAATTAGGTAAGTTTCTAGATTGTTATGGACTATGGAAGGCGCGGGGAATGGGAGTCGAGAGAGGACTGCCCTGGGAACTGCATGGCACAAGAGGGGGCCCGTAGGTGGGAGAATGCTGATTCGAGTCTGCTGGTGAAACCTTAGTGAGTCCATACATCTAGTAGCCCCTTTGTAAAGGCTATTTTGTGATCTCTTGGCCATACACCGACGGTTGTGTACTGGTGTAATGGAGGTTCTGCAGTCGCCGACGGGTGACAAAATCACAAACTTGTGGGTAAAGTGGTGCCACCTCTTAAGAGTGTAAAACTATCATGATAGCCGTGCTTACGGTCACAAGCGCCTGGCCAACTCACATGATTAGACGGGATGGTTTTTGGGATGGTTATTTGGTTATGGTTATGGTTATTGGGATTGGTTTTGGGACTGTTGAGTCTTGGTAAGGAGATTGGTTTCGGGACTGTTGAGTCTTGGTAATTAGATTGGTTTCGCGACTGTTTAGTCTTGGTATGAGATTGGTATTGGGACTGTTAAGACATGACAATAAGTTTTGGTTCGGTTATATGATTATGAGATGGATATGATCATGATATGGTTATCATGAGAATGAGATAACGTTGAGAAAGATCAATGGTTGGTTGAGACATGAAAAGTGGTGAATCATGAAGGAGGTATGTTGCTGTTTTACTTAAATATATGTTAGGATTAAATTCACTTAAAGATAGTTGCTGTTTTTATCATGCTTGTGAAATAAACTTTTCTTTGGGCAATCAGCCTTTTTAATCCTACCTTGCTGTAAGCTACATATCATATTTTCCTGCACTTTCTGAGTACGTCATGTACTCAACCTTGCATTATTACTTAATCATCAGCAACAGGAGAAGAGTACTTCTATGATCATGTGGAGTACTAGGCGTGCGAACTACCATCAACTTGCCTTTGGAGTTGGAGATGGAGCCGCTGCCGTGTTTAGTTGCTTCCGCTATCGTTTAGAGACTTCCTCTGCTAGAATAAGTTAGAGACTTCCGCTGCAAGAATAAGTTATAGATTGATGTAATAAAGTACTTAAACCCTATTATTCGTGGTTGTATTCTGAATTCAGTTTGTGGGTTACATGTGTATGTGTGATGAACATCCTGGGCACACATATGCATTAGCTGGGTTCTGTTTTCACGGGACCGGGCGTCACACCACAGTTGATCTGAGCCCACAGAAGATCTAAACACTGTTTACCGTGTGACTGACGAGTGGGACCTGTAGCTCCTTCGTCTACCTCCCGCCCGCGCGCGATATCGCCGCCGAGCTCGCCGGAGCTCGCCGGTTTTCGATGCTCCATCCACCTCTCGAGCTGCCACTCGCCGCTAGTGCCTAATTCAACTTGAGGAAGCCTCTGGTGTGGTCCACCCGAGCCTGCAGAGCCTCCAACTTAGCTCGTGACGACGTGGCAGCTCGGTGGAAGTCCGACGACGTCGGTCCGATGATCTAGCCCGCCAAAAGCTCTCTAGAAAGACCCTACAGAACCAGTGCGGGCTGGAGAAGCTCGGCATGGTCGCACACAGGCTCGGGAAAGGCTCCAAAGTAGGGTTCATCGTGCGCCCAAATCTATCCGCCATAGCCGCCATCGGGAAGACTGGAAATACGCCGTGCACAGTGGGTTTCATGCTAGGGTTTGTGAAGAAGAAATATTGGTCACCTAGTCTAGCTCCTGTGTGTGAATTTTCGTAGCCACTAAACAAGTATCGATCACAAATTTGGAATTTTATTACCCACGGGTCCGTTTACACCGGCCAGAAGAAAGTTGCAAAATTCACTGTCGACGATCCACCTTTCGGCTCAAGCTTTGGAGGTGAGCTGTAGGAAGATCTTGTGTGTCCCACGGTGGTCTTGCTCAGCCGTGACACGCCCTGGGTGAGGCTGTCCACGAGAGCCGTCCGTGGCGGTGTCTTCCGGCCGCCCCGGGAACTCAGTGTTCTCGGTTTTTTGAGGCTGAGCTCACGTGGAAACGGTGTGAGGAGGTCATGGGGGTTGCTAGAGTGCGGCTTTGCTGCTGAGTCGATGCTTGCATGGGAGCTTGGTGGTGGCCGAGCGATCGAACAAGTGGCGACAGCTCTGTCCGGTTTCTTGCGCGAGGAGAAAGGAGCAGCGAGGTTTTCTCAGTGTTGTGAGCAAAAGATCACGGCTGAGGGGATGAGAACGGGGAGAAGCAGCTCGCCAGCACAAACCGATCAAGGAGGAGGTGGCTCAGTCTGTCCCGGCGGCGCACGGCGAGGAGCCTCAGTGGCTCGGTTGCTTCGCGTGGAGGATGAAAAGCAGAGACTGAGCACTGCAAAAGTGAAGATCTTTTGCACACTAAACTTCTCCAATGACATGTGGGTCCTAGCCCCTTCTTATCCCTCTTCAAAATATCTCCCAAAGTTTGAATATAATGGAATTCAATTGTGGGAATTCAAATCTGATGTGCATTTGGACAATTGGGCAAGTTTCATCAAAATTCAAATATTTGAATTCTTTGCTATTTAACGTCCATTTTGGAAAATGAGTTGCAAAACATTTCAACAATTCATGAAAATTTTCATACCCACTATTTTGGACCTAAGTAATTCAAATATGAAATCTGATTCTAAATTTGGCTGCTGCAAATGAGATTTTTAGCACAACAGTTTTGAAATTCATTGTGTTGCTCTCATTTGAATTTTTGAGTTGAACAAGTTTGTTCCAAATCTGAATTTAGCTTTCTCACACATATGGGAACTTCCCACCTTGGTTTCAAATCCTCCTTGGGTTCGAAGTTTACAAATAATTATTTGACTTGTTTGAAGAAAGCTCTCATGTGTGTTATCACATGTGGAAAAGGCTTTAACAAGTCCCATTTTTCATACATATGAAACCAACTTTTGCAAACAAGAGTTTCTTTGTATTCACATTTTGGGACCTTTACATTCCTCCCCCCTTAAAAGGAATCTCGTCCCGAGATTACAAAAGAAGAACGAGACGGGATGGTAATTACAAAGTCTATGACAAAAGTTCCGGATAATTCTTGTGGATGTAATCTTCACTTTCCCACGTCGCGTCTTCCGGGGTATGATTACTCCACAGGACTTTGTAAAATTTCAAAGTCCGGTTTCGGGTGATCCGGGTCTTTTCATCGATAATCTGAATAGGCTGCTCGACATATGTGAGATCTGGCTTCAACTCGTCGATGGCTTCGGTGCGGATGGCAGCGGTAAACTTGAGACACTTACGCAGCTGGGACACGTGGAATATGTCATGGATACTGGCAAGGCTTGCCTGTATTTCCAGCCGGTAGGCTATGGTCCCGCACTTCTCTGTGATGGCAAACAGACCAATAAATCGGGGAGCAAGTTTCCCCTTGACCCCGAACCGATGAATTCTTTTCATCGGAGACACACGAAGGTGCACGTGCTCTCCGACGTTGAAATGCTGCGGTCGACGCCTCTGATCCACATAGCTTTTCTGACGAGATTGGGCAGCTTTGAGGTTCTCTTGTATTTACCGAACTCTCTCTTCAGCTTCATTGACAAGATCAACCCCGAATGTGACTCGTTCGCCGGACTCGCACCAATTCAATGGTGTACAGCACTTCCAGCCGTATAGAGCTTCATATGATGCCATTTTGATGCTTGTCTGGTATCAGTTGTTGTACGAGAACTCCGCCAATGGTAAGTGTTCATCACAGCTTTTACCGTGGTGGATGGCACACGCTCTTAGCATATCTTCCAGTATTTGATTCACCCTCTCAGTTTTCCCATCGGTTTGAGGGTGATACGCGGAGCTTCTAATCAGTCTGGTTCCCAAGGATGCGTGGTAGCTGCTCCCAGAAACGAACTACGAACAGCGATCCTCTATCGGACACAATGGTACGGGGAACTACATGCAAGCACAAGATCCGTGCTATGTACAACTCCGCATACTGCTTTGTGTTATATCTTGTATGCACAGGGATGAAGTGTGCTTATTTGGTTAACCGGTCAACGATTACCCAAATCGAATCATGGTTGTGGGAGGTCATCGGCAACCCGACGATGAAGTCCATACTCAAGTCTTCCAACTTCCATGCCGGTACTTGCAATGGCTGCAACAGGCCCGACTTCTTCACATGGTCGGCCTTGACTCTTTGACATGTATCACATTCTAAAACGTACTTTGCAACTTCACGTTTCATACGTGTCCACCAAAACTTCTTCCAGAGTTCTTGGTACATTTTATTGCTGCCCGGATGAATGGAAAACTTGGACAAATGAGCTACATCCAATATTTTCTTCCGTAGTCACATATCCCGGGGTACTACAATTCGGTCGTTGAACCAGAAGGTACCTTCATCATCCTTCCAGAAGCATTTCATTTCTCCGTTGTCTATTCTTCGCCGTATGTGAGACATACCCTTGTCTTTTTGTTGAGCTTCAATAATCTCCTCTCGGATAGTTGGAATGAGAGAGAGATTATATAGAGCTCCATACGGGATGACACGGAGGCTTGGTTCTTCATCATCCATTTCAGCAATAGTCAGGTGATGGATATGCGTCTTACGACTGAGCGCATCGGCGACCACATTCGCCTTTCCTGGATGATAATGAATCTCAAGTTCATAATCATTAATGAGATCTAGCCATCTTTGTTGCCTCATGTTCAATTCTTTCTGAGTGAAGATGTATTTCAAGCTCTTGTGGTCAGTGTAGAGGTGTACAAGATTTCTGAGCAAGTAATGCCTCCACATCTTCAAAGCAAGGACCACAGCAGCTAACTCAAGATCATGAGTTGGATAATGCAGCTCTTGATTTCAGAGTTGGCGAGATCCATAAGCGACCACTCGTCCGTCTTGCATCAGCAAGCAACCAGGACCGATGCCAGATGCATCGCAATAAATGTTGAATGGCTTCGTCGTATCCGGCTGAGCAAGAACTGGGGTTGTTGTGAGATGCTTCACTAGAGTCTTGAAGGCTTGTTCACACACAGCACCCCACACAAATCTTGTATTCTTCTTTAACAATTCTGTCATCGGCTTAGCAATCTTGGAGAAACCTGGAATGAACCTTTGGTAATAACCCGCTAAACCGAGGAAGCTACGGATTTCATGCGCTGACTTTGGTGACTCCCATTTCTGTACTTGGATAATCTTACTCGGATCTACAACGATGCCCTCCGCTGAAATAATGTATCCAAGAAACGATACTTGATTAATCCAGAATTCACACTTGCTGAATTTTACATAGAGCTGATGATCTTGCAATCTTTGTAGCACAATATGTAGATGTTCAACATGTTCTTCCTCTGACTTGGAGTACACCAAGATATCGTCGATAAAGACAACGACAAATTTATCCAACTCCGGCATGAACACTGAATTCATCAGGTACATAAAGTGTGCTGGGGTGTTGGTCAAACCAAAAGACATAACGAGATACTCATACAGCCCGTATCTCGTTGAGAATGCCGTCTTCGGAATATCTTCTGCCCAGATTTTAATCTGGTGATATCCAGACCGAAGATCCATCTTCGAAAATACCTTCACACCCACTAATTTATCCAATAGAATATCAATGCGAGGTAGTGGATACTTGTTCTTCATGGTAGCGGCATTCGAAGGACGATAATCAACACAAAGCCGTAGTGTTTCGTCCTTCTTCTTGACAAACAAGGCTGAACAACCCCAAGGTGACGAACTCGGTCGTATAAATCCCTTGCTCATTAGGTCATTCAGCTGTGTCTTCAATTCTGCCAGTTCATTGGATGCCATCTTATACGGCCTTTGTGATATCAGTGTTGTTCCCAGTATAAGTTCAATCTTGAACTCAACGTCTCGCTCGGGCGGCATGCCCGGTAAGTCATCAGGAAACACATCCGAATACTCACGTACCACCGGAATGTCCTCTATCTTTACAGCTTCCGTGTGGTTCACTGTTGCAATGAGTTGCCGTTTGGCGCCCAGAATTAATATTTGAAGACCGTGCTGTGGGGAGTTGAGCTCAACGGTCCTAGAGCTGATGTTAAGAACCGCCTTGTGGTAATTCAACCACGACATCCCCAAAATGATGTCGATCTTTAGACACTCAAGAATAATGAGAGTCGTAGGGTATATTCTACCCCCCAAACAAAGAGGTGCTCGGGAGACAACCTCGCTTGCGGTACTGCTGCCCCCGGGCGAAGATATGAGGTATTGCCTCTTTGTATAAACTGTTTGGAGCTGATGTTAAGCCACAAAAGATTGGCTAATGAAGTTGTGTGTGGCACTGGAGTCAAATAGAATCAAAACTGGTAGCTGATTCAGAGAAAACATCCCTGCTAAAGCGGCTTCTCCTTCCGGAACATTATCAATCACGGTATAATGAATGTTGCCCCTTATCTGCCCTCCTCTCTGCAGATTGAGGTATGGGTCGTATTGTTGTAAATATGATGACCCGCAGCCTCGAGTTCCCTCTGGACAATGCCTAGCATAATGGCCCATACACCGACAAGTGAAACACAGATGTCTCTCCGGTTCTTCGTTGACTTGCGGTTGGATGCTAGGTACACATGGCTGCAGCGATGGAGCACACACCACCGTCTGATGTTGCTGCTGTGAAGGTGGTGCAAGTTGTGGAACTTGACCAGCAATCAACCTCTGAGAAGTTGATCGTACAGGTGGCCTCCATCTTTCACCGTGTGGCGTTTGATACACCAAACGGTACTTCTGAGGCACATAACTTGTGCTGGCCTGCTCGATCTCACTCATTTTTCTCTTCTCTGTTTGCCACTCAAGTGTCGGCTTCTCTTGTATGAGAGCTGCATCGACCATGTCCATGTAACTGCCGTTATTGTGCACGGCCAACTTCTCCTGTAATATGGCACTCAGGCCATGGAAGAATAAGTCACACCGTGCCTCTTCTTTCGCCACATATTCAGGAGCATATTGGGCCAAAAGGTTAAACCTTCTGACATACTCAAGAACACTCATGTCCCCTTGCTTCAAGCCCAAAAATTCCTCCCTCTTTGCCTTGACAATACCTAGTGGTATGTAGTACGAAAGGCTTCACAAAACTCACTCCATGTGTGAGGGCCTGGACCTGATCATGGGGCCGTGCCACTCGCCCGGGAATCGCATTGGGTGGTGCCGTGCGATGTGGCACCCAACATCACACATAATAAAGTATCATATTACATAAATAAAACGGAAGCTTACAAAATGTGAATTTTACAAATATTTATCAAAATAATCTACAGCGGAAGACTAATACAACTCACGTCTCATATCTATGCTAAGCAAAAGAGAAGACGTCTTGCCCGTGGACCCTTCTCACAAGCGATACCATCACAATAGCAGCGGCGGGGTTTCCATGAGTTCACCACTCGGAGAGTTCCGAGTCTCATCGGACACCCGTACATATCAGCGTACTGTTATTACCTGCAAAACAACTCATGCAGTATCTGTGAGCATGAAGCTCAGCAAGACTTAATCGTCACCCTAGTTATGAAACTCTACATGCTGAAAATTGAGGGCTGACTATAGAAGTCTACACAAAAGATGAACTTGAGCTAAAGGAGAGTCCTTACTTCAAGTTTTAAGCAACTTTTATAGCCCTCGTGCAATTTATTTTGAGACTCCACAATTAGACAAGAAATGCTTCATCTCGATGTCACTTGCCCGAGGTGAAAGTAACTTTAGTGAGCTACCCTAGACCCATACAGACCTTGCGCCATCAACGTCAGACTCCACAATCAAATAAGAAACGCTTTGCCTCGACGCTACTAGCCCAAGGTGGAAAATAAATTTAATGAAGGTGTTGATCATTTCCTCATCTCCAATATGAGGATTACTCATGAAGGATCTTAACTTTTTTCCCAGTTTCTTACTAAGTCACGACACAGTGTAGAAGTATGCTCACTACCGCGAGCGACAGTGATTGCAATAAAAAACACCCGGCTGACACGACACGTACGCGCGTACTCGACGTTGCCTGCAGCAACCATTACTGACTTCGTACGTGGCAACCTTTCACACGACACCCAAATGTCGAACCGGTCGCACCGACTGGGATTAAGTCTCACTGTGGCAAACCCTCGTAGAGCCGACTTCTCTATCCTTTCAGCATCTGCATCAGACGGTGGGGTATGCCTCGACACCCAGGTTAACATGTTACATCGGTTTCCTGGGTCCCATATAGCCAGTATGCATCCGGTACACATCTCAAACTTGTACAGCGGGGACGCACACGAGAACGGGCCTTAATCGACTCAGACATAGACTAGGTTCACAGGACCACGTCCTTGAGCCTTCCATCCACTGCCTGGTCTCCATTCCGAACTATGAGGATCAATTCCCAACTCTTCCAATTGATCCCCCTTAATCCCGGTTCACGAGTAGGTGTAACACCCTCAAATTCATTTCCATGCATTGCATATATTTTTCATGTAGAGAAGCATTATAAAAGAAGTAGAAATGGAGAAAGAACTATGGAAATGGAGAAAGAACCATAGAAATGGAGAAAAGAACAATAGAAATGGAGAAAGGACCATAGAAATGGAGGAAGGAACCATAGAAATGGAGAAGGGCATATAGAAATGGAGAAATGGGACATAGAAATGGAGAGGGGAATATAGAAATGGAGAGTGGGACATAGAAATGGAGAGGGGAATGTAGAAATGGAGTAAGTGGCATAGAAATGGTGAGGAATGGGAAAAAGATAGTTGAAATGAGCTATTTTCAATTTCCCCAAATTTTCCCCAAATCATCCAAATTCCCCAATTCCCCCAAAAAGGGGAATTTTCCCAACATTTGGGGGAATTTCTCCCACATTGCTGCAGCACCAAATCAATTGGGGAAATGTTTGTTAGGATTTTGCTCCGATTGGATTAGGATTCTCCCCTCCCCCCCCCCCCTTATAAATAGAACCCAACCCCCCCCCCCTGCCCCCCATGGCCGCAGCCCCCCTCCCCCCCCCAAGTCGGCAACTTGGAGGCCCTAGCCCCCAACTCGCCGAGTTGGACCCCCCTCGCTGGAGTTCAGTCACCGGTGAGCCCCGCCAACGAGCCCCGCCGTCGAGCCCCGCAGACGAGCCCCGCCGTCGAGTCCCGCCGACGAGCCCCGCCGTCGAGCCCTGCCGGTGAGCCCCGCTGACGAGCCCCGCCGTCGAGCCCCGCCGACGAGCCTCGTCTTCGAGCCCCGCTGTCGAGCCCTGCCGGCGAGCCCCGTCACGCCTTGCCATCGCCGGAAAAGAGCCGACGATCTGTCCTGCCCTAATCATCCATAGAAAAACTTCCCGCTGCTGCCATTGCTAGAAGGAAGTACCTGCCACAAAGGAGGAAGTGAGGTAGGTCTCCATTACCCATCTTATGACGTCGCCGCTGTTTCTACGCATCCGTTTTCTTCACCCCATTCAAACAAAAACTTTTTCGTTTGGAAAGATCACATTTTGATTGGTTTTTGACGGTGGAATTGATCTAGATTTGAGTCAAGATCATCACCACATCCACACTTCATCCCAGCACCCTTGTTCATCATAAAACCCATGAAAGCCCATTAAAACATGCAAGAACACATACAAACTGGTTTAATAAAACTGCACCATAGGATTTGCATTCATCTACCCCATTTTATCTTGAGTAAAGTTTATGCATGATGATTGATTGCTGTAAATTTTGTATGTGCATGATCGTGAGTAGAAGAACAAGCTCAAGAGGCCATCTACGAGGATCTACAGCACCAAGGCTTCAAGGCGCTTGAACAAAAAGAACCACGGGAGCAAGGCAAGTGCCCCTTGACCATATTGATCCCATGTTTTGAAACTGTTTTGTTTGCAAAAATGTGTATGCTTGAGTCAACTTGATGGGACACCCTTTTATAGGAGTTTACTAGTTTTGTTAACCATCCTTGTCGCCGGGAAAGTTGATGAGTCGGGTATGGTCGTTTTTTCCTTTTTGCTTCGCTTAATCTACGGGATACGGGAAGCTGAATTAAAACGTGGTTAGCTACTGCACTCATATGAATAATGATGATGAGAACTTGATGATGATAATGAGCATGGAATCGGGGGAGATCTAGGAAAGCTTGTGTCGGTACCCGCGATATGGGGTACCTCTGCGCACAGGGGAAAATGCCTAAGGATCTCGCCCTTCTCCGCAGGGAAAGCTCCGAAGGCGCCACATGTCCAGCGGGTCCGGACCTCCCTCTCCTCAGAGGAGAGCTCCGGGCTCGCCACGTGGCCTACAGCGGCCAGACCTCCCCCTCCCCTCCGTGGGGAGAGCTCTGAAGGCGCCACGTGTCCCGCGTGGCCGGACCTCCCCCTCCTCAGAGCAGAGCTCCGGGCCCACCACGTGGCCGACAGAAGCCGGACCTCCCCCTCCGCGGGGGAGAGGTCCGAAGGCTCCACGTGTCCTGCGGGGACAGACCTCCCTCTCCTCAGAGGAGAGCTCCGGGCCCGCCACGTGTCCAGCAAAACAGCGCTGCTTGCCCCCGGGTGGTAGGCAGCGGGCGTAAAGACGCTCCATACCTTGCCCGTACAAGGTATTCAAGGCCCGCGCCTTCCCAAGACGCGGAGACGCGGAGCACGCCTCTGTCAGGTGCCGTTGCGCCCAGTCGCATCACAGACTGGCGCACAGTGTTAGAACCTGCCAGCCAATAAACACAGCGACAAGACATCCCCTGCCGCCCCCGCCGTCATCAACCACTACGACTAGCATGCGGCATGGGCAGGGCGGCAAGACGAAGGCTCGGAAGCCTTCGCAAGAGACAACTACCGACATAACTGCCGATACGATAGTCGGCAGGAAATCTCCCTGGGACCACCTGTCGGGTCCCGGGCCCCCCTTGTAAGCCACACGAGTCTTGGACTATAAAAGGCTCGGGTAGGCGACGTTAGCAAGGGCTCGCACTCTAGCCATTCGCACCCTAGACATAACTCATCCTCAAGCTCAGGACTCCGGTTCCGGGCAACAAGCAATACAGCGAGCACCTCTGCTCACCGTGGACGTAGGGTTTTACGCTCCGGCGGCCCGAACCACGTAAAACTCGCCGTGTCAAGCTCCTCCCTCACTCGTCCCTACGCTTAAGCTCTCTGCAAGCGACTAGCCCCTCCGAAAAAGAACCTCCGCGGGCTGCCCAGAGCAGATCCGGGGGAAGTGTCGACCACACATTTCGACATTTGGCGCGCCAGGAAGGGGGCTTTTCCCTTGCGCGATGAGTTTCTGCCGACGAAGATGACCAAGCTTCCTTCAGCGGCAAGCTCTCCCCCCCCCCCCCGCGTTCACGACGGACCGTGACTAGAGGGGAATACGTGTCGACACACTCAGGACGGAGTGTGTCGGCGCAGGCTTGAAGCCAGCAGCCGACTCTGGCAACGCCGACTCCAGCAATGCAGGATCCAACTAGCGTGAGATCTTCTGCAGCGCTGAGCGTTCCCCACGGGGATGTGCTAGCTGCAGAAAGAGCGCTACTGCACAATCCGCCTGCTGGGGACGCGCCTCAGGCAGTGACCCAGCAGTGGATTCGCGAGGTAGACCGTCTCGTCGTCGCCGCCGCAAACCCTCGACTTCGGCGGGGACGACGCTCTGGCCAACCGGCTGTGTCGCTGACGCGCACGCCAACGGTTGACGGGCAGACGGCGGATTCCATCTCCACCAGACTCCAATCGACGGACCTGAGGACAGAGCTGGAACGGTGCCACTTGGGCCAGGATGCCCAGGTGTACCTCGAGCGACGTCGAGAAAGGCGTCGCAACCAAGAGGCTGGCGACAGCATGACATCAGCCTCGACCCAGCCTGAGGCGCAGACCTTCGCCACGCGATCTATGCTACAGGCATACGCCGCGCAGCATATGCCACAGCCATATGCCCTGCAAACGGCGGCCCCGGTCTATGGCGCAGCCTTGCCCATACCGGGGTACACTGTGCCAGCGGCAAACCAAGCGTACGCGGCACCAGCGCCTGCAGCAACAGGAGCAGGATGTGCGGCCCTGGCGCCCCACCTTCTGTTCGCGTGGTGGCCGCGCAAGTTTCGGCCGCACCTGCCCGAGAAGTACGACGGCAGCGTCAACCCGGCGGAGTTCCTCCAGATCTACTCAACCGCCTTACTTGCCGCAGGAGGGGATGAGGCCGTCATGGCCAACTACTTCCCCGTCGCCTTGACCGGCCCAGCCCGGTCTTGGCTCATGAATCTCCCCCAGGGTTCCATAACCTCCTTGGGAGAGCTCTGTCGACAGTTCACTGCCAACTTCGGCAGTTCTTACACCTGGCCTGGCACGGAGCTCGACCTCCACGCCATCCAGCAACAACCTGGGGAGTCGCTGCGCTCCCTCATCCAGCGGTTCTCCCAGGTGCGGAACACCATCCCACACATCCAAAACGCTTCTGTGGTGGTGGCGTTCCGGCAAGGCGTTCGGGACAAGAAGATGCTCGAGAAGCTCACGACCAGAGAGGTCCGCGACGTCTCCGAGCTCTTCAGCCTGGCGGACAAGTGCGCCAGAGCAGCCGAAGGGCGGAACTGGCACTCATTGCCAGCCTCCGAGTCAGGAGGGCAGCCCGGGTCCCACGCTGCCTCCTATGGAGGCGGCAAGAAGGCCAAGAACCGGGGCAGTGTCAAGATGAAGTCACCGGCCGCGGTTCCCGTTGCCGCAGCAGCGGCACCAAGCGGAGCTCGGGGGCTGCGCCCCGACAAAAGGCCGCAACAGTCACCGGCTCCAGACGGTGACCAGGGCGAGCTATGCCCCGTGCACGGCACCAGTTACCATACTGCCGCTGAGTGCCGGGAGATCCAGAAGCTCGCGGAGCGCTTCCGGAAAGGGAAGAAGCTTCTAACTGATGCCCCACCCTACCATCAAAGGGAGGGCAAGCAGAAGGTCGACGCCCAAGACAACGTCGACCACCAGGTGGAGTTCCAGGAGCCTCAGCGCGCCGTGAAGGCGGTGCACAATCATGAGAGCTCCAGCTCCAGTGACGACGAGCGCCGGAAGATGCTCTACGTCATCTACGGTGGGTCCGCTGACCCCTCGTCCCGAAGTGCGGTTAAGACCCTGCGCCGAGTGGTAGCGTCGGTGGCTCCCCTCCCGAGTGCCGCACCACACCTCAGGTGGATGGGAACCCTCATCAGCTTCGATGCCACCGGCTGCCCCAGGAACATGGCTGGGGCCGGCCAACTACTGCTCTTGGTGGCCTCCACCATCGCCAACGTGAGGATGTACCACGTTTTGGTGGATGGCGGGGCTGGACTGAACCTCATCAGTCGCACAGCTTTCCAGAAGCTGCAGATCCCGATGGCCAAGCTCACCCCATCGAGCCCATTCTTAGGGGTAGGGCCGGGACAGGTCGTTCCCTACGGCCACATGAGCCTCCCGGTGACCTTTGGGGCACCGGACAGCTATCGGACACAGTACATTCTGTTTGACGTGGTGGAGATCGACCTCCCCTTCAACGTCATAATTGGCAGGCCAGCCCTGTACCGATTCATGGCAGTAGCCCATTACGGCTACCTCGTCTTGAAGATGCCTACACCAACAGGCGCCCTCAGGATTCGTGGAGAGCGCACTGCTGCAGTGTCAGCCTTGGAAAAGCTCCAAGCGCTTACAACAGCTAGAGCACCAACCCCTGGCAGTGCAGAACCAAACCGGCTCCACCTGAGTGCACGCCACCGTGCCTCTACCACAGCACCCCGTGTACAACCCCTCGACGAGGGCGATGTCCCCTTGAAGCTCGTCCAAGTCGGCGCCGATGCCACCCAGACCACCCGGGTAGCCCGGGGCCTGGATAGCAAATAGGAAGGCGCGCTCGTCACCTTCCTCCGGCACAACGTCGACGTGTTTGCATGGCAGCCGTCGCAGATGCCGGGGATCCCTAGGGAGGTGATCGAGCACCACTTAAAGGTCTTCCCTGATGCCTGGCCAGTCCAACAGAAGCCCCGCAAGCAGTCCATCGAGCGGCAAAACTTCATCCGCGAAGAAACCAAGAAGCTGCTGGATGCTGGCTTCATACAGGAAGTCCACGACCCCCGGTGGTTGGCGAACCCTGTTGTTGTCCCGAAGGCCGGCGGGAAGCTCCGGATGTGCATCGACTACACCAGTCTCAATAAGGCATGTCCCAAAGATCCATTCCCTCTCCCTAGAATAGATCAAATAGTAGACTCGACATCAGCCTGCGATATGCTGTGCTTCCTAGACGCCTACTCGGGTTTCCATCAGATCCCTATGTCTAGAGAAGATGAAGAGCACACCTCCTTCATCACAGTAGACGGTCTGTACTGTTATGTCTCTATGCCTTATGGCCTAAAGAACGCTCTCCCTACCTTTGTACGTGCAATGCACAAAACCTTCGGGGAGTTGATAAGAGACTTAGTTGAGGTGTATGTCGATGACATCGTTGTTAAGGTCAGGCAGAGTTCATCCCTACTAGATAACCAGGCCTTAGTCTTCGACAAACTGCGCTCTATGCGCACCAAGCTGAACCCCGACAAGTGTGTGTTCGGCGTATCCTCTGGAAAACTCTTAGGATTCTTGGCCTCACCGAGGAATTGAGGCTAACCTAGAGAAGATCAAAGCCATCGACTTGATGCGGCCCCCCGCCCGCATCAAAGAAGTCCGGAAACTCACGGGATGCCTAGCCGCACTGAGTCAGTTTATACCGAGTTTAGCAGAGCGAGCGCTCCCCTTCTTTAAGCCCCTGCGCAAATCCGGTCCATTCGCTTGGACCGACGAAGCAGAAGAAGCTTTCCAGGAGCTGAAGCAACTCCTGACGACCCTACCCATAATGGTAGCCCCCGAGCCCGAAGAGCATCTGTTGCTCTACATCGTGGCGACGGCTGAAGTGGTGAGTATGGTCCTCGTTGCGGAGCGGCTGTGGCGGACCGGAATCCGCTCATCCAGGATCGCAGAGGGTGGTGCCGCGCGATGCGACACCCGACAGCACACGTCATAAGAACACGATATATTACATGGGAAAAACAGCTGAAACTGTACAAACAGGTACAAACTTCAGTTACAACTATTTTTCTATTACACAGCGGAAGACTACACTATACAACTCACGCCCGCCTATTTAGCAAAAGTCGGTTGCCCAGCCCTAGGGCAACCCACACTAGCTGCACGTCTCAGCTCAGCGCGGCGTGTACGGCTCCCACTCAGCCGTGGTCCCCGACGGAGGGTAACCCTCGCCGGTGGACTCGTACTCCGAGTCCGTGGGTGGCTCCTCACCTGAAAAACACTTAAGCTGCAACCGTGAGCACAAAGGCTCAGCAAGGCTTAACCGACTCACCTAAGCATGAAACTCTACATGAGGTGTACAATGGACATAGGATAGTAACATTTCAGCAAAACGACACGCCTACAAGTTCATCCTTAGTTCATCTTTTAGCAACAAGTTAACAGTTCATGAAATCTGAAATTTAGTAAGCAGTATTTGGTGGCACACATGTAGCAATACAATTATATCAATCAGCATCATTGCATCAACATATTTCATCCATTAGTCTACGTTACGACGCAGTGAACAAGCAGTACTCGTCACCGCGAGGGACGGCGAATCGACTCGATATACACCTGCAGGGAAAACCCAAAGAGAACGTCACGTACGCCCACCCGTGGAGCTGCACAGCACGCTCACTCGGTGTCGTACGGGACAACCTTTCACCCAACAGCCCAAACGTCGAACCGGTCGCACCGAAACGAGCAGGAGGTTCCCCACACGGAGCATCTCTCTATGCCCGTTGGCAGATTTCCACCTTGCTGCCCTCAACCTACACCTATAAATCGGTGTGCTATGCCTCGACGCCTGGAGGTTTAGGCTACATCGGTTTATCGGGGCCCATATATCCGATATGCCTTCGGTACGTTCAACACTTGTTCAGCAGGGCCGCACACGGATCGGTCCTCAATCGACACGGGCAGGGCTGCGCACACAAGACTCTCTCTTGCTGCGCCCTAGCCCCTGCCTAGTCTCATTTTCATTACTAAAGTGATCTCACATCACTCAACCGAACCCGTGTGTCCCAAGCCTATCTCGCGAGTAGATTCCAACTACTCGACTTGTACCGAAGTCCTATGACTCATTAAGCATAGCCTGTCTACTCGAGGTCCTTGACACTACCCTCACTCTTTTAGGAACCTTTGGTTATGCAAGTGGGGTTTCATTCATCCTATACCTAATGCACATACATACTTCATATGACACATGTAAACAAAGTAAGACTTATAAAAGGGTTAATGCAAACCGGGGCTTGCCTTGTTGCTGCTGGTCAGGAGTTAGTTCTTCGTCCGGAAGGAGGAAGTCCAGCACTTCCGGAGTCTCTTCTTCAACGGCTACACGTTAATGAAATACTATATGTTAATTTAGATGCAAATGTGAGTTTTAGAGTAAAACTTCTACTATTGGTTCTAATAACCAGCCTCTAACACCTGGAACTTTGTTTAAGAATTTAAATATGGACTGGTGTTGGTGGTTTGGTTTGGACTTAATCACATGGCTAAATGCTAAGTGGTTTTTCCCCCCTTTTCCATATTAATCCCTTAATTGGTTAAACAGGACAGGGGTGATCTAGAGCTCCAATGGAGCTGAGAATTTTTGTGTGAGTTCCTTGTCACAAGAAAACTCTCTGGACCAAACATTAGCACTTTTCATGGAGTGGTTTGCTCAGAATAATTCTCTTGGCAAATCAGCAAGGAAGAATTTATCCTGAGGTAATACCCCTGTTCATACCCAACTTAGTGAACTATAATTTCAATTATAGCTCCTAGAGTTTGCATGAATGTTCCTAGCATTTTTGGAGTCAAGGTTTGCCCAGAATTGAATTTCCAAGTTTTGGAAATTCTCTGAAAATGTTTCTGTATTCAAATGAACACAGCACCTTCCAATTTGAATTGCTCTGACCAAATCAACTCCAAATGGTCTGAAACTTTTACAGGGGTTTACTAATGTCCTAAAGAACATCTTGGCAAAATTTGAGGATTTTTGGATGAACCAAACTCCCTCTAAAATTCTTTTGCTGAAAAGCTTTAAAGGATTTTCCAGAATTAATTAATGGGTTTCATACAAATTGGGTTGTGTATCTGGACAGAGCTAGGCAAGATGAATCCAACCCAATTTGAATCACTAAATTTGGAGCTTCCTAGCAAAAGTTATGGGGTTCTAAAGTTTGCACTAAAACTGGAAATTCCAGAAATGTTTAAATCCTGCGGGTGGGTCCACGTACACGTGTCGACCGCTGGATCCGAGCCACACGGGGCCACAGACTCCTTCCCGAGCGGCCGCACTGGATCCCGGACCACAGAGAATCCCACCCTTTTATTTCCAGCCGCTGACGCGTGGGGCCTACCCCTTCGTCCTCCTCCGGCCACCCGCGCGACCCCGCCGCCAAGCTCGCCGGAGCTCTCGCCGGAGACGGGTTCCAGTCCTCGGAGCTTGCTGAATCTCGCCGCCAGTGCCTATCTCGGCCTGAGGAACACGGTGGTGCCCTCCCCAGAACTTGACAACCACCGGAACAGTGCTCCCGACGGCAACAGCGGCCGGGAGCTCACCGGCGACGTCCAACTCGGCATCCCACGCACCTTTTTCGATGCAGTTTGCTCGGGGAGCTCCGCTGACACCTGCTGGTCACGGACATGGACACCGATCCCTGTGAAAATGGCGGTAACTATGACCTCACCGGCGACCTAGGCCGGATATCGGCTGTGCTTCAGAAAACTTCAAAGAACCGTCAACCTAGCCCACGGTTTTTACTGGTTTTCGATCCTAGGTGGTCGTGGCCATGTATAGAGCGTGTGCATGACTCGGTTTGCCCGGTGATGAGCTAACCCCCACGAATTTTGGGATTTTGTGGGAGCTCGGTCTCAAGACACCCGAAGCTTTCCCGGTGAAATACTACCTCGACAGCCCATGAAATGAAGAACGGTAGGGACTAGAAGGATCAGCACCTTAAGGCGGTCCTTTCTTGTGTGGCTCGTCGGGCACGAGCGCGCCTGTGCTGGCCGGACGCCGGCGATCAGAGAGGGCGGCGTTTCTGTGCTCGCGCGGAAACGAGGAAAGAGCTCGGTAGGGGGGGTTCTCGTTTGGAAAGCAGGAGGAAGGCAGCGTGGGCTGTGCGCTGGCCTTTAAGCCGCGGTTTGGCACCGTGAGGTGGCCGATCGCTGCCTCGGTGGCTCGCCGCCGTTCCCTGGCTTGCGCGCGAAGTCGGGGTCGGCTGCCGCAACCGACTGCCCCTCCTGTGTGCCACTGACCTGTGGGCCTCCCCCTTTCTCCTTTTCCCCTAATATTTCTTTTCTGTTTTTGTTAATTATCCCACCAGCTACTCACAATTTAATGTGAGACTTAGCTCCCAAGTCTTTGTTTGAATTTGAATTCTCAAATTCAAACTTTGTTTGGTTAAATTTGCTTCATATTTAAACTGAAATTCAAATTCAGTTTTGAATTCTTGCAAATTTAGCTCTTGACAAGATGAGCTCCAATGGAGATGAAAATTGGTGGGTTTACTCAGAAAAATGTGCTGAGTATAGATATGGAGCTAACTTTTGAATTTGGGTGATGAAAGTTGCTGCAATTTGAATTTACATTCAAATTGGCCTCTTTTTGAAATAACCTAAAAGTGCCTCAAAAAGTGTTGAATTTGCATGAGCTTTGGACTGAACCTTCCCAAGACTTTTTAAATTCTAGGGGTGAGCTCAACCTCTCATGTTCATGTGTAGAAACCCTACATTGTGAAAGTGAAGGCTTTCCCCTCTAATCATTCTTTTGATGGAGGTTACTTGCTCTTCACAACATTTCCTATGGTGTCCACAATAAAAACTGTGGTGTTGTGAGGTGCAGAAAAGTTTTTGCAAGTCCCTTTTCTTGGGCTTTTACATCCCTCCCCCCTTAAAAGAATCTCGTCCCGAGATTATAAAAGAAGAGATAGCGATGTAATAGGGACTTACCCGTGTTGAGAAGCCATGAACTCCGGGTAATTTGAGCGAAGGAACTCCTCGCTCTCCCACGTTGCTTCTTCGGCGGTGTGGTTACTCCAGAGTATTCTGTAGAACCACAACGTTCTGCTACGCGTGGTTCGGGCTTTCTCATCAAGAATGGCCACCGGATACTCATCATATGTTAAATCCGGTTTCAACTCGTCGATGTCTTCGGTAGGAACAGCAGCTGTATGCTTCAAACATTTTCGCAGCTGCGAAACATGGAAAACATCATGGACACCAGCCAGAGATGCCGGTAGCTCCAATCTATACGCTGCTGGTCCACACTTTTCGGTGATAGCATAGGGTCCAATAAAACGGGGAGCGAGCTTCCCCTTCACACCGAATCGGTGCACGCCCTTCATTGGAGACACGCGGAGGTACACGTGTTCCCCAACGTCAAAGTGCAACGGCCTACGCCTCTTATCAGCGTAGCTCTTTTGTCGGGATTGAGCGGCCTTCAAATTGGCTTGAATTGTCCGAGCGCGCTCCTCGGCGTCGTTCACCACATCAACCCCGAATGTGACCCTTTCACCGGACTCGCACCAATTTAATGGGGTGCGGCATTTACGACCATAGAGAGCTTCGTAAGGTGCCATTTTGATACTCGCCTGATAACTGTTGTTGTACGAGAATTCCGCCAATGGTAGGTGATCATCCCAGTTCCTACCATGGTGGATGGCACATGCTCTCAACATGTCTTCCAGAACTTGATTCACCCTCTCTGTCTGGCCATTTGTCTGAGGGTGATAGGCGGAGCTCCTGATCAACTTAGTACCCAATGCAGCGTGTAGCTGCTCCCAAAAGCGAGATACAAATAATGCACCTCGATCTGAGACAATGGTCTTGGGTACCCCGTATAGGCATAGAATCTTCGCTATGTATAGCTCCGCATATTTGCCGGCATTGTAACGTGTATTCACCGGAATGAAGTGAGCCGTCTTGGTTAACCGATCAACGATTACCCATATGGAATCATGCTTATTGGCTGTTAGGGGTAATCCCACAATGAAATCCATGCTCACATCTTCCCATTTCCATGCCGGGATCTTCAGGGGTTGCAACAGCCCTGATTTCTTCATGTGATCAGCTTTCACTTGTCTACACGTATCGCACTCGGATACGTACTTAGCTACCTCCCGCTTCATCCGTGTCCACCAAAATTTCTTTTTCAAATCTTGGTACATTTTGTTGCTGCCCGGATGAATGGAGTATTTGGACAAGTGAGCTTCATCGAGGATCTTTTTCCTCAACTCCCTATCTCGGGGTACGACTATGCGGTCATTGAACCACAACGTCCCCTCACCATCTTTCCGGAAACATTTGATCTCCCCATTGTCAATTCGTCTCCGGAGATGTGCCTTGCCTTTATCATTTTTCTGAGCTGCAATGATGTCCTCCCTAATAGTAGGGATGAGGGCAAGGTTGTACAGCGATCCATAAGGAACCAAGTATAAACTTGGCTCTTCCTCCTCCATCGGTGTAATGGTGAGGTGATGGACATGTGATTTCCGACTCAGCGCGTCGGCAACCACATTCGCCTTGCCAGGGTGGTAATGGATCTCAAATCTCATAATCTTTGATCAGTTCTAACCACCTTCTCTGCCTCATGTTCAGCTCCTTCTGGGTGAAAATGTATTTCAAGCTCTTGTGGTCGGTGTAGAGATGCACCAAGTTCCCCAGGAGATAGTGCCTCCACATTTTCAGCGCCAACACCACGGCAGCAAGTTCAAGATCGTGAGTCGGGTAGTGCTGCTCATGGTTCTGAAGTTGGCGTGAGCCATAAGCGACCACACGTCCTTCCTGCATCAACACGCAGCCGAGCCCAATACCGGACGCGTCACAATACACGTCGAAGGGCTTTGTTGTATCCGGCTGAGCTAATACCGGGGCTGTTGTGAGATGCTTCACCAGTGTTCGGAACGCTCCTTCACACGCCGTGTCCCAAACATATTTCGTCCCTTTCTTCAGCAACTCTGTCATCGGCTTAGCGAGCTTGGAGAAGCTTGGAATGAATCTCCGGTAGTATCCCGCTAACCCGAGGAAGCTTCTGACTTCATGGACTGAAGTGGGAGCTTTCCATTTCAACACTTGCTCGATTTTACTTGGGTCAACCGCAATGCCTTCAGCTGAGATGATATGTCCCAAGAATGGCACTTGGCTGATCCAAAATTCGCATTTGCTGAACTTGGCGTAGAGCTTGTGGTCTCGCAATCGTTGAAGAACGATCCGTAAGTGTTCGGCATGCTCGGCTTCTGTCTTGGAGTAAACCAAGATATCGTCGATGAACACTACCACGAACTTGTCCAGCTCTGGCATGAACACCGAGTTCATGAGATACATGAAATGGGCTGGAGCATTTGTGAGACCAAAGGACATGACGAGATATTCGTATAAGCCGTATCTCGTCGAGAATGCCGTCTTCGGGATATCCTCCGCTCGGATCTTGATCTGGTGATATCCAGAGCGAAGGTCCATCTTTGAGAATACACTTGCCCCCACAAGTTGATCAAACAATATGAAGATGCGGGGCAGTGGGTACTTATTCTTGATGGTGACGGCGTTGAGCGGCCGGTAATCCACACACAGCCTCAGGGTCTCGTCCTTCTTCTTCACGAATAGCGCCGAGCATCCCCAAGGCGAGGAACTCGGCCTAATGAAACCCTTGCTCAACAGATCATTGAGCTGTTCTTTCAGTTCAGCCAGCTCATTTGGAGCCATCTTGTATGGTCTCCGTGATATGGGCGTAGTCCCGGGTGCGAGCTCGATCTTGAACTCGACATCCCGCTCAGGTGGCATGCCCGGAAGATCATCCGGGAACACGTCGGGATACTCCCGAACTACGGGGATGTCTTCTAACTTGAGAGCTTCAGCATTATTAATTGCTAAAACTTCCTGGACTGGCGTGTCTAACACCATGGAATGCGGACGGTGGAATGGAGAATTTAAGTGAACCGTCCGTGTCCGAGCCTCTAGGACAGCGCCATGGTATTGTAGCCATGACATCCCTAAGATTGCATCAATCTTTTGTCCCATAAGGATTATCAAGGTGGTGGGATATAGTTTCCCACCTAAGCACAGAGGTGCCTTTGGAATCATCATATTAGCTGAAATCTTCCCTCCCGGTGAGCAGATCATATAAGTGCAGTCGGTTGGGAAGACTTGCAATTGATGTTTAGCCACATAGGATGCACTTATAAAGCTGTGGGTTGCACCAGAATCAAATAATATGATGATGGCTTGATTGTTGAGAGTAAACGTACCCGCCAGCACGTTGTCTCCCTCTGGGGCGTCCTCATTGTCGAGGTTGCGGACGCCTCCAGTCCGCTGACCAACCTTCTTCGCCGGAGGTTGGCCTCGAGCACCGCCCTGAAACTGGGCTTGCCCGCTGCTCTGCTGCCCCTGGCCACACGTGAAGCAGGTGAAACGGGGCGGTCCCCCGCTAATCGGTGGACGGAAACCCGGGGCGCGTTGTGGTGGTGGAAACGCCCGGGGTACCGTCTGCTGTTGCTGTCTGGGTGGTGGCATCGGCGGACGGAACGGAGGTGCCTGAAAGGGACGTCCCCCGAACCGTTGCGGTTGCGCCGGTGGTTGCCACTGCTGCCCGGATGGTGTCCGATACACCATACGGTACTTTTGGGGAGCGCCACTCCCACCGCTGCTAGGTGGAGCGCTGCGCTTCCTCTGCTCAGCTGCTAACTCCCGCTGAGCGTCCTCTTGTATGATGGCGGCATTGACTAGGTCGTTGAATGTGCCGCGGTTCCATTGTACGAGGTGGGTCTTCATTTCGGGGTGTAACCCCCGATAGAAGTGCTCCCTCTTCTTCTCCTCCGTGGAGATGTAGTCTGACGCATACTGCGCCAGATGGTTGAAGGCACGGGAGTAGTCGTGGGCACTCCTCCCGCCCTGCTTCAGTTCCAAAAATTCTTGGAACTTTCTCTTCATTATTCCGGAAGGAATGTGATAGGCGCGGAACGCCTCCCGGAACTCTTGCCATTCCACGGCATGGCCAGCCGGACGTGAGGCGACATAATTCGCCCACCACGCACCGGCGGCACCGTGGAGCTGCTGTGCTGCGAACAGTGTCTTCTGCCGCTCCGTACACTGGAGCAGCCCGAACTTGGACTCGATAGTCCGCAGCCAGTTGTCCGCCTCCAGTGGTTCTTCAGCTTCGGTGAACACCGGAGGGTGCGTACTCATGAAATCCGAGTACGACACTTCGCGGGGCTCACGAGGCCCTCGCTCTTGACGTCCTCCCGCCTGGGACGTATTCTGCACGATCGTGCGGAGCAGGTCGGTCTGCTCCTCACGACCTCCCACCAATGCCGCTATCACATCCGCTAGAGTAAGCGGAGGCGGCGGTGGTGGCTGCTGCTGCGGGGTGCTGTCGTAGGCCGGTGGCTGGGAGTCATCGCCTCCACCTTGGCTAGAGCCACCAACCTCGTGCGTGGTCCTAGTACGAACCATCTGCAACCATACGACATTAAACATCAGTCCCACAATATTTTGCATGCAGTCCAATAGAACTGGGCGTAAAAACATTATGACAACCAAACATGCGAAATATCTCGTAAGTAGATAATGTAATAACTTTGCACAAGTTACACCATTACCAGACCAAACACAAGTTAGTTTAATCCAACTTTATGAACCCCCTCTTTGGAAGCTCACCATAACTGGGTTTGGCCTCTACGAGACATTATTATTGCGTTGTCATCACGTATAACACCCTTAGGGTACAACACCCTTTTCAATGAGTTCAACTGTCATTCTTCTATCAGAATGACCAGTTGCTACCTATTCCAAGTTTTGATCTGGTTCTGGGCATTTTCATGACTCAAGTTGAATACCAAAGTTCAAGTTAACTTCAGTATCTTTCCAACGAGTACTCATTTGCCCCCAGATCAGCTTTGATTGAAAAGTTATGTTAATTCAAAGTTAGCAGAATTTCTGGAAGAATTTTAACAGCACCTCCCTTGGAAGTGGCTGTTTTCAACCCTGATTTCCACTAAATTCCGTGCTGAAACTTCAGAAACTTTGAATTGCAAAGATGTCACACATCTTCTACTCTTTCTAAGGATGTATTATATGACAATTTTTGATTTTTCTACTGGGAGTTATATTTGAAAAAAAACAGATCAGTTCAGAGGATGTTTTACTCTGCCCTGGTTCTGGACAGTTTACATTCCTCTGGGATTTCAGCCATCTCAAGGCGAGTTTCAGCTCTGGAAGTCTACAACAAAGTTGTAGAGTACTTGAATACCTTTCCAGAGCTATGTAGCACACCTCTCTCGGCTAAAAGACCTGTGAGTTACGCCCTGTTGAAGATCAGCAAACTTGCTGTCCCAAAACCGAGCACTCTGTTTTTCAGTCTTTTCGGAACTACACTCATCCCTATCTCATTCTTATACCCAACCAGGGTCCTAAATGTTGAACCTATAGATTTTAATTCTTCGTTATCATTATACTCATGCATATGCCTACAATATCTCGGTACTACGTTCCTCACAAAAGAAAATCCTAACCGGATCATACCGGCATATACGTCTCGAGTGTGGCACTAAACGGTCTCTCGCACACGTTTTCTACACGGATACAATACGTGGTTAGTACCTGCAGAAGACCACACAATGATGGTGCACTCAAAGTTTGTTCATTTCAGGCAGTTCCATATTTAAAAGTAAATACAAACGCCCGTATCATTGTCATACGGCCGTCCTTGAGCTAAGTCACGTCTCAAGGCACGTGATCGTGTTTCAACACCACACGACGGGGAACCCGAGTATGTCATGAACGGGTCGTCACGGTTGGGAATGTTATCAACCCAACAGATACCACCTACTGCCCTGCAGGGTACGCCGATGGCAAGCGCTGCGTATGTCCTCCTGGGCTATTTCCAGACGAACACACTCTCGCGTTACTGACCACGCGATGGGGTCTCCACTTACTTGCCTAATGCACGCTAGGGATCAGCGTTTCATATGAACTCAGGGACATGAAGAGTCCAAGAGATTCATATTGACATCTCACACCAAGCTGTGAGATCAATCCCTGAACCACGTTCCTCGTCAGGGGGAGCTAACCGAAATTGAACCGCTTTCGGTGGCGTTCCTTACCATACTTACCAGAGCGTAGGTGCGTCGTTACATAATTGAAATTCAGAATTATAACACATAGGTTAGTCTTTGCCACTTTAAGTAACTATGCTAGTATAGTCCTTACATGGGCTACTACCGAATCCTCACCGTATACCTAAGTTTTTCCCATAATGCAGTCCTTAAGTACTGTGCTATCCCCACTGCAGCTCTGATACCAGGCTGTGGCGGACCGGAATCCGCTCATCCAGGATCGCAGAGGGTGGTGCCGCGCGATGCGACACCCGACAGCACACGTCATAAGAACACGATATATTACATGGGAAAAACAGCTGAAACTGTACAAACAGGTACAAACTTCAGTTACAACTATTGTTCTATTACACAGCGGAAGACTACACTATACAACTCACGCCCGCCTATTTAGCAAAAGTCGGTTGCCCAGCCCTAGGGCAACCCACACTAGCTGCACGTCTCAGCTCAGCGCGGCGTGTACGGCTCCCACTCAGCCGTGGTCCCCGACGGAGGGTAACCCTCGCCGGTGGACTCGTACTCCGAGTCCGTGGGTGGCTCCTCACCTGAAAAACACTTAAGCAGCAACCGTGAGCACAAAGGCTCAGCAAGGCTTAACCGACTCACCTAAGCATGAAACTCTACATGAGGTGTACAATGGACATAGGATAGTAACATTTCAGCAAAACGACACGCCTACAAGTTCATCCTTAGTTCATCTTTTAGCAACAAGTTAACAGTTCATGAAATCTGAAATTTAGTAAGCAGTATTTGGTGGCACACATGTAGCAATACAATTATATCAATCAGCATCATTGCATCAACATATTTCATCCATTAGTCTACGTTACGACGCAGTGAACAAGCAGTACTCGTCACCGCGAGTGACGGCGAATCGACTCGATATACACCTGCAGGGAAAACCCAAAGAGCACGTCACGTACGCCCACCCGTGGAGCTGCACAGCACGCTCACTCGGTGTCGTACGGGACAACCTTTCACCCAACAGCCCAAACGTCGAACCAGTCGCACCGAAACGAGCAGGAGGTTCCCCACACGGAGCATCTCTCTATGCCCGTTGGCAGATTTCCACCTTGCTGCCCTCAACCTACACCTATAAATCGGTGTGCTATGCCTCGACGCCCGGAGGTTTAGGCTACATCGGTTTATCGTGGCCCATATATCCGATATGCCTTCGGTACGTTCAACACTTGTTCAGCATGGCCGCACACGGATCGGTCCTCAATCGACACGGGCAGGGCTGCGCACACAAGACTCTCTCTTGCTGCGCCCTAGCCCCTGCCTAGTCTCATTTTCATTACTAAAGTGATCTCACATCACTCAACCGAACCCGTGTGTCCCAAGCCTATCTCGCGAGTAGATTCCAACTACTCGACTTGTACCGAAGTCCTATGACTCATTAAGCATAGCCTGTCTACTCGAGGTCCTTGACACTACCCTCACTCTTTTAGGAACCTTTGGTTATGCAAGTGGGGTTTCATTCATCCTATACCTAATGCACATACATACTTCATATGACACATGTAAACAAAGTAAGACTTATAAAAGGGTTAATGCAAACCGGGGCTTGCCTTGTTGCTGCTGGTCAGGAGTTAGTTCTTCGTCCGGAAGGAGGAAGTCCAGCACTTCCGGAGTCTCTTCTTCAACGGCTACACGTTAATGAAATACTATATGTTAATTTAGATGCAAATGTGAGTTTTAGAGTAAAACTTCTACTATTGGTTCTAATAACCAGCCTCTAACACCTGGAACTTTGTTTAAGAATTTAAATATGGACTGGTGTTGGTGGTTTGGTTTGGACTTAATCACATGGCTAAATGCTAAGTGGTTTTCCCCCCTTTTCCATATTAATCCCTTAATTGGTTAAACAGGACAGGGGTGATCTAGAGCTCCAATGGAGCTGAGAATTTTTGTGTGAGTTCCTTGTCACAAGAAAACTCTCTGGACCAAACATTAGCACTTTTCATGGAGTGGTTTGCTCAGAATAATTCTCTTGGCAAATCAGCAAGGAAGAATTTATCCTGAGGTAATACCCCTGTGCATACACAACTTAGTGAACTATAATTTCAGTTATAGCTCCTAGAGTTTGCATGAATTTTCCTAGCATTTTTGGAGTCAAGGTTTGCCCAGAATTGAATTTCCAAGTTTTGGAAATTCTCTGAAAATGTTTCTGTATTCAAATGAACACAGCACCTTCCAATTTGAATTGCTCTGACCAAATCAACTCCAAATGGTCTGAAACTTTTACAGGGGTTTACTAATGTCCTAAAGAACATCCTGGCAAAATTTGGGGATTTTTGGATGAACCAAACTCCCTCTAAAATTCTTTTGCTGAAAAGCTTTAAAGAATTTTCCAGAATTAATTAGTGGGTTTCATACAAATTGGGTTGTATATCTGGACAGAGCTAGGCAAGATGAATCCAACCCAATTTGAATCACTAAATTTGTAGCTTCCTAGCAAAAGTTATGTGGTTCTAAAGTTTGCACTAAAACTGGAAATTCCAGAAATGTTTATATCCTGCGGGTGGGTCCACGTACACGTGTCGACCGCTGGATCCGAGCCACACGGGGCCACAGACTCCTTCCCGCGCGGCCGCACTGGATCCCGGACCACAGAGAATCCCACCCTTTTATTTCCAGCCGCTGACGCGTGGGGTTCCGGTTCTCGGAGACGGGTTCCGGTCCTCGGAGCTTGCTGAATCTCGCCGCCAGTGCCTATCTCGGCCTGAGGAACACGGTGGTGCCCTCCCCAGAACTTGACAACCACCGGAACAGTGCTCCCGACGGCAACAGCGGCCGGGAGCTCACCGGCGACGTCCAACTCGGCATCCCACGCACCTTTTTCGATGCGGTTTGCTCGGGGAGCTCCGCTGACACCTGCTGGTCACGGACATGGACACCGATCCCCGTGAAAATGGCGGTAACTACGACCTCACCGGCGACCTAGGCCGGATATCGGCTGTGCTTCAGAAAACTTCAAAGAACCGTCAACCTAGCCCACGGTTTTTACTGGTTTTCGATCCTAGGTGGTCGTGGCCGTGTATAGAGCGTGTGCATGACTCGGTTTGCCCGGTGATGAGCTAACCCCCACGAATTTTGGGATTTTGTGGGAGCTCGGTCTCAAGACACCCGAAGCTTTCCCGGCGAAATACTACCTCGACAGCCCATGAAATGAAGAACGGTAGGGACTAGAAGGATCAGCACCTTAAGGCGGTCCTTTCTTGTGTGGCTCGTCGGGCACGAGCACGCCTGTGCTGGCCGGACGCCGGCGATCAGAGAGGGCGGCGTTTCTGTGCTCGCGCGGAAACGAGGAAAGAGCTCGGTAGGGGGGGTTCTCGTTTGGAAAGCAGGAGGAAGGCAGCGTGGGCTGTGCGCTGGCCTTTAAGCCGCGGTTTGGCACCGTGAGGTGGCCGATCGCTGCCTCGGTGGCTCGCCGCCGTTCCCTGGCTTGCGCGCGAAGTCGGGGTCGGCTGCAGCAACCGACTGCCCCTCCTGTGTGCCACTGACCTGTGGGCCTCCCCCTTTCTCCTTTTCCCCTAATATTTCTTTTCTGCTTTTGTTAATTATCCCACCAGCTACTCACAATTTAATGTGAGACTTAGCTCCCAAGTCTTTGTTTGAATTTGAATTCTCAAATTCAAACTTTGTTTGGTTAAATTTGCTTCATATTTAAACTGAAATTCAAATTCAGTTTTGAATTCTTGCAAATTTAGCTCTTGACAAGATGAGCTCCAATGGAGATGAAAATTGGTGGGTTTACTCAGAAAAAAGTGCTGAGTATAGATATGGAGCTAACTTTTGAATTTGGGTGATGAAAGTTGCTGCAATTTGAATTTACATTCAAATTGGCCTCTTTTTGAAATAACCTAAAAGTGCCTCAAAAAGTGTTGAATTTGCATGAGCTTTGGACTGAACCTTCCCAAGACTTTTTAAATTCTAGGGGTGAGCTCAACCTCTCATGTTCATGTGTAGAAACCCTACATTGTGAAAGTGAAGGCTTTCCCCTCTAATCATTCTTTTGATGGAGGTTACTTGCTCTTCACAACATTTCCTATGGTGTCCACAATAAAAACTGTGGTGTTGTGAGGTGCAGAAAAGTTTTTGCAAGTCCCTTTTCTTGGGCTTTTACAGCGGCCGGACCTCTCATCGCCACAGCCTGCTCCGGTAGCAGGAGACAGGCGCCAGGAAACTCCGAAGGTCCAAGACGACCCCCCGGGCCTCCGAGGCAACCCCCCGGAGGTACAAAACGGACCCCCGGACCCCCATGACGACCTCCCGGAGGACCAGCAGGACCTCCCGGAGGTGCAACGGGACCCCCCGGAGGTCCAACGGAACCTCCCGGATGCCCAACGGGACCTCCCGGAGCTCCCGGGAAATCAGCGGGACCTCCCGGAGGTCCAAGACGGCTTGGGAGCCTTGGAGTATCAGCTCCCGGCAGCCTCCCTGGGCCCACCCACCTCCCGTAGGATTGAGCCTGTCGAAGTGTGTGATCGACACTTCCCCCGGGCCTGCACTGGGCAGCCCGCGGAGGTTCTTTTTTCGGCGGGGCTAGTCTCCTAGCGGAAAGCTTGCGCAGATGGACGAGTTAGCGAGAGCTTGACACGGCGAGTTTTACGTGGTTCAGGCTGCCGGAGCGTAAAACCCTACGTCCACAGCGAGCTATGGAGCTCGCTGTATTGCTTGCTGCTCAGGGCCGGAGGCCTGAGCTTGGGGGTGAGTTACAGGTTGAGAGTGTATGGCTAGCGTATGAGTTGCAAAGTGCGAAACCCTGCTATCAACGCCTACCCGAGCCTTTTATAGTCCAAGACTCGGTCGGCTTACAAGGGAAGCCGGGACCCGACAGGTGGTTCCGGGAAGATTGTCTGTTATCTACCGTATCTGTAGTTTCGCTGGTAGTTGCCTCTGGTTGAAGGCTTCTGAGTCTTCATCTTGCCGCCCTGCCCATGCCGCATGCTAGTCGTAGTGGTTGATGACGGTGCAGGCGGCATGGGATGTCTTGTCACGGCGTTTATTAGCTGGCAGGTTCTGACACCGCGCGCCAGTCTGTGATGCGACTGGGCGCAACGGCACCTGACAGACGCGTGCTCCGCGTTTCCGTGTCTTGGGAAGACGCGGGCCTTGAATACCTTGTACGGGCAAGGTGTGGGGCGCCTTTACGCCCTCTGCCTACCGCTCGGGGGCAGGCAGCACCGTTCTTCTGGCCACGTGGCGGGTCCGGAGCCCTTCTCTGAGGCGAGAAGGGCCTGGCCTGCGGGGCACGTGGAGCCTCCGGACCTCTCCCCGCGGAGGGGGAGGTCCAGCTTCTGTATGCCACGTGGCGGGCCCGGAGCTCTCCTCTGCGGAGAGGGAGGTCCAGCCCCGCTGGACGCGTGGCGTCTTCGGGCCTCTCTCCCGCGGAGGGGGAGGTCCGGCTTCTGTATGCCACGTGGCGGGCCCGGAGCTCTCCTCTGAGGAGAGGGAGGTCCGGCCCCGCCGGACGCGTGGCGCCTTCGGAGCTCTCCCTGCGGAGAAGGGCGAGTACCTTAGGCATTTTACCATGTGCACGGGGGTACCCCATATCTCAGGTACCGACAGTGGCCCCCGGGCCCATCTCGGGGGATATAGCGAGCCCGAGGTGGGACCTCCGTCTCTTCCGATCCGTGCACTTTCTCTAAGTCCCGAATTGACCGCTGCCAGAGCACGAACGGCCGCGGGGTCGTGAGAGCGTGCACTCACTTGATGATTGCTTTTACTGCGGCGGTTCCCAAGGCTGCCACTTCTGCACGTTGCAGCGCTTTCTTCGGGAACCGCCGAAGTGCCTTGCCGGCTCATCTTCTCAGGAGACTGACTCCTTGACCCCACCGCTTTAGTTAAGCGGCTTGGGCCCAGCTTTCATCGGCGCCCAGTCTCGAAGCCGACGAGGTCGCCGATGCGATGTTTTCGGAGGTTTTCAAATTACCTCGAACCATCCCTGGAAAGTTTTAAAAGGGGATCTCACCCGCATCGCGGCTTCCCTTCGCATTGCGCTCGTACTTCCCTTGAACTCTTGCGCCCCGGCTCTCCTGCCCTTGCGCCTTCTTTCGCTATGGCTTCCAACTTGCTTCCGACGCGCCTCGTTCGCTCCTCCGAGCTCGGGCCAGTGCGCAGGCTGCTGGGCTGGCGCTCGGAAGAGCAGAAGCATCGGCTCCACCGAGGATCTCTCCCCCTGGTCCTGGAAAAGGGGGAGATAGTCTTCTTCACCGCTTATGCTCTGGCGGGGTTCGTTCCGCCGATTTCTTCCTTCTTCGTCACCCTGCTGGAGACATACGGTCTCCAGCTCCACCATCTCTCCCCCAACTCCTTCGCAATGGCGGCAGTTTTTGTCCACTTCTGCGAGATGTTCGTGGGGGTGCACACCTCCGTGACGCTCTTCCGCCACTTCTTTGTGCTGCGGACGACTGGACGCGGCTCAAAGACTCAGATGGGGGCATATTACTTCCAGCATCGCTGCAAAGACCCCAAGGTTTCCGGATACCTCCTGCCCTTCAGCGCATCAAGGTGGGAGAACTGGAGGGAGAGCTGGGTGGTAGTGCAGACCGACGAGCACGATCGCCTACAACTCCCAACCGCCAGCCCAACCACCGATCGCCGCTTCTGGGAGGAGATCCCTGAGCTCGAGCAGGAGTACACTCTGGTCTTGGAGCGGATCCGGTTCTTGGCCAACGAGGGGCTGACGTCTCTAATGGTGCTGATGGACTTTGTGTCACGCCGCATTGCTCCCTTGCAGCAACGCAGCCGCCCAGCATGGTACTATACCGGTGAGCAGGACTGTACCAGGCTGGAGAGAGGCCCTGGCTCTGTCCCTTCCGACGAGGAGCTGGAGGAGATGGTGAGCAAGGTGAGCGGTGACTACATTCCCAGTGGCGTCCCCGCCTTTCCGCCTTCTGCCACCCCCCTCTCCTTGGAGCCTCAGAGGAGGTCAGAGCTCCTGCGGAAGATGCCGAACCTTGATGATATCGGGATTGCCGTTCGTCAGGTCGGGGATGCCTTCCGGGGTATCACCATTCCGGGAACCGAGCACCCCGGATCAGGGCATGAGGCATCCGCTGCTGCCAACCCCTCCCCCAAAGCCGACGGAACCCAAGCCGCCAATAAAGGGAAAGGGACACAGCCGGCCCCCGGGCATCTAGAGAAGAAATGTGCTCGGTCTCCCCCGAGGGTGCTGCCTGTGCCAAGCCAGGGTGCCGGAGCTACTTTGCTTCCATCTCCCGGAGGTGCTGGTCCATCGGGTGGCGACCCGAAGAGGTCCCGAGTGCCCCCCCCCCCGGCGGGTCTCTCCCCAGACAGCTTCCGTCCGAATCAGCCCAAGTATCTCGCCATCCTCCCTCGAGCGGCGGGGCTCCCAGGACGGATGTTGGTGGGGCGACGCCGACGAGCGCGCCGGAGGTCCAGGCGTCCCACTCCGCGACCGTTCCAGCCGCTGGTCCTGGCAGTTCAGCTACAGCCCAGAGGCCAGTGCTGCAAGCTCGCTGGAGCGCTCATGCCGCCCAGTAAGTGTTATCCTTTCTTAACTTATAGGAGCAGAGCTCCTGCCTCTTCTCTTATTCTGAGGGCTTCTTCTTCTTTGCAGGGACCGACCGGCTGCCAGGGGCGGGCCTCTTATCCGGCCGCCTTCAACCAGCGGGGGCTCCGCGCCTCGGCACCTGGGGACCGTGGCGGCCCCCATAGCTCCCAAATCGGCGGGGGCAGTGGCCGCATCTGCTCCTACCCGCCCTCCTTCACCAGCCCAGAAGCCAGGTCTTGAGACCGGGAGGGCTGCTGTAGGTGTTCCTGCTGGCCCCCTGGCCTGCTTAGGACAGCGCCCCACCGTAGCTGCTGAGGCGCCGGCGCTCCCGCCAGCCTTGGACTCGTCCGGGGGGTCCAGCGGCGCAACTCCTGCTCCCCCTGCTCCGGTGCCCGTGTGGGACGCCCTGGAGCGTGCCCAGACCAGCACCTGGCAGCTCCAATCTGCCTTTGAGCAGGAGCGGAAGGCATTGGCCGGCGAGAGGGAACGCCTTCTCAGCTGGCAGCAGCGGGCCCGAGCGGACCTCGACTCAAGGCAGTCAAGGCTTGAGGCCATGAGTGCTCTGCTTAGCACCCAGAAGAAGGCCATTAGCCGCTTGGAGTTAGAGGCCCAACGGGTTCGTGCCACCTACCGCGAGGCTCTGGCCAAAGCTGAAGCCAAAGACAAGGAGTGTTCCACCGCCGCGGAGGAGTTGCAGCTGCAGGTAGCCCGTCGGGAGCACGCCGTCGCTGAACGGGAACGCGCTGCTGCGGCCGAGGAGGAGAAGACCACCGCTCGGCTGAGGGCCAAGGTGGAGGAGCTAAGGGCTCGGACTGAGGAGCTGGAGCTCCGTGAGTCGGCTGTCGCCGCGAGGGAGGAGCAGTCTTCCAAGGAGCTTCAGGCGGCGATGGATCGCGAGATAGTGGCTCGCCAAGAGGTAGGGAGGCTCCAGTCCTTGCGGACTGCCGAGGCCCAGACGGTCTGGTGCTTCATTGCTAGGGCGGGATCCGCCTTGGCTCCTCTTGGTTTTAGCCCTGTGCAGATGGAGACCCCAGCACGGCCGGTGTCCGAAGCGGTCCCAGCCCTTGAGTCTCTCGGCGACGAGCTAGGTCGGCTCGAATCAGTGATCGACGACGAGCTGGAAGCGGAAGGTCGGGGCCTTGCGAAGGAGGTTGCGATGCACGTTCTGTCGTGCTTCGTTAGCCGGGACCCTTCCTTTTCTCTGGGGCCGGTCCATTTAGGACCCATCGCCGACCAGGAGGAAGCTGCCAGGGCCGAAGTCGAGGACTTAGCTGCCCTCGTGGCCTCTAGGTTTCATCGGGAGTCCGGGGACCCCTAAGCATCTACCCTCGTGTCCACAAGGCCCTGTACTTCTTTATTATTTTTGTTGAGTCTGTAGCCCAGCTCGTGGAGCCTTTGTATGGACAGACTCCTGTTTCTTTCTGTGTCTGCATGCCCTAGTCTTCTTCTTGGCCTTTCCTGACCGAGCCCTTAGCTCCGCAAGGACTCGGAGGCCTTGACCAATCTCGAAGCTCTGCATAGACACCTTGTCCGGGTCCCCACTGTATAGTAAGGGTTTCGGAGGTCTCTAGGACCCGCCTCACGAGACCGGTGGGGGGTCCGAGCCTGTTGGTCACGTGGCGGGCCCGGAGCTCCCGCCTGAGAGGAGGTCCGGGCTTGCAGGGCACGTGGAGGCCCCGGGCCTCTCCCCGCAGAGGGGGGAGGTCCGACTTCTGTAGACCACGCGGTGGCCCCGGAGCTCCCCTCAAAGAGGTGGGAGGTCCGGCCCCGCTGGACACGTGGGGCCTTCGGACCTCGCCCCTGTGAGGGCTAGCCCTTTGATCTTACCTTGGGGTTTTTGGCCTACCGCGATCCCGTAGCGGCCCCCTGGTAGGTGCGTTCTATTGGGTGGATGCGCCTACCATACTCCTGCGGGGAGCTGAGGCTGAGAAGTCCTGCACACAAGTAAGGAAAAAGTAATTCTCCTTGGGGCCCCCCCCCCCTCTATTCCTTAGTCGTATCTGCAGCAAATTCCGACTAAAGATGAGAATGAGAAGAGGGAGTTGAACGCATAGTGAGCATGCGTTAGTCGGGTAATCATAAAAATTTAATACGTAAATTAAATGAGTACCAAACAAGAGCAACGTAGGGTAGGTTTCTTTTCATATAAATTTCCATACGGGGGAAGGCGGGCCACATATGTAGGCCACGACCCACCTCAAGGGAAGCAAGACTCTACGCGCTTGGGGTCGGAACCAGGCGAAGCTGAACGTAGTCCTGGACCATCCCCTGAGGCTTAGTTGCTCCAAGCCCTGTTCACGGACTTTTATGGAAATTACTACAAAAAGAAAGGCCTGCCCTATTGTTGCTCTAGGGGTAGAACTTACAGCGGTGTTCCGTGTTCCGAAGGTTCGGGAGCGGGTCCCTGTCTTCGGTTCTGGGGAATGGTCCAAAGCCCGGGATGTCCAGCCCCAGTACGGCAAATGGCCATGCGGGCTGGATCATCTGTACCGTCCAAGCTGGTGTATGGATCTGCTCAGCGTGGAACAGGCACGCTTAGCAGCTCTCGACCAGCTCGACGGCATCCTGGAGTGTTGCCGGCTAGTAGAAGCCATGCCGAAAGGCTTTACCAACAAGCGTGCGTGAGGAAGAATGACTCCCACATTCGCCTCCATGGATCTCAGCGAACAAGTCGCAGCCTTCCCCCTGGGTTATGCACCGCAATAGGATGTGGTTGGCGCCACGTCGGTAGAGATCCCCCTCTACCACCATGTGTCTCTTAGCCATACGCGCAATCCGTTCAGCGGATACACGTTCATCAGGGAGGATATTGTCTTTCAAGTAGTCCCGGACCTCCGTGATCCATGCATCGGGTCTGATTTGAGCATCTGGATCTTGAGCGCTGGGTTGCACGGAGTCCCCAGTGACGCTTATGATCCTTGGCAGCGCTCATGGCCGCCGGGACCGCCAGCTTCGAGGTGCTGGTCTAGCCCCCTTCGCCCGGCTCGGCGGGCCGGGCTGTGGGTCGCGGCAACGTCCTCGAGGCCCCCTTCAGGCACAGTGGCTCCGGTGGCAGTGGGGGCCCTCGTTGAAAGGTCGTCAGCTGCGGCCTTGCTAGCGCCGCAGGTCCAAGGCGAGGGGGTCTGTCTCCGCCGTCTTGGTTGTTAACCAGACTGGGAATTGCCCTGAGCTAACGACTAGCGAGAAGGATGAGCACTCCATACTTTGCTATGTTGTTGGTTGCCTTGGAATTGAAACGCGCCACATACCCAGACTGCTCCCCCGATGGCGTGAGGAACAGTACGCTAGCATCGGCCCCCTGCTTTCGCGAGGAGCCGTCGACAAACATCATTCGATATGGCCTGGTGAAGGTCAGGGCTCAGGGTACTGTTTCATCGTCTTTGTGGCCCCCTGAGCGTGCGTCTACTTCAGTCACAAGTGAACTAATGCTCTGTTAATGTCTGTATGACGGGAAAGGGAACCTAGATCAAACTTCAGTAGTTCCGCCGCCCATTTGGCGGCATTGCCCGCCGCATGGAGCTGTGGGGGATAGCTTTTATCCTAGGGGGATCGCCGGGTGCCCGACACTCGAGGGTCCTCAGGCTGCTTTGGACCTTGCGGGAAGCTCCGCTGACGTCCCGGGAGCTCCGGGAGGTCCTGCTGGTCATCCGGGAGGTTGTGTCGGGGATCCGAGGTCTGGTCTTCTGGTGCTTGCTTCTTGGTAGCGAAACAGGTTACTGTGGTATGGGGTTAAAGCCATTGCGCGAAGACCGGAAATTCGCGGGACCCCTAGCTATGCCGAGTCGGTTTACGCTGGGATTAGCAGGTAAAGGGCGCCCTTCAACTACTTCAGGCACAGGGGTCTGATGGGAGCCCTAGCAAGCATTTGGGGAGCGCAGCATATCACAGCCTGGTATCGAGTCTACTATTTGCTCTATCATAGGAACAAAAAATAGGTCTTTAGGGCATGCCTTATTGAGACTGGTGTAGTGGATGCGCTTCCGGAGCTTCTCGCTGGCCTTCGGGATAATAACACGGTTTGCCAAGCGCCGGGAGCGGCGGACTCTCCGTCTCGTCGGACGGCTGGACGTCGGGAAAGACCTTTAAGTAGTGCTCCATCACCTCCCTAGGGATCTCTGGCCTCGGTGATGGCTGTCATGCAGCACATCGACCTCATGCCGGAGGGGGGCAACGAGCGCGCCTTCCTATATGCTTCCCAGGCCCCCGGCTACCCGGGTGGTCTGGGTGGCATCGGCGCTGATTCGGACGAGCCTTGTGGGAACGTTGTCCTCATCAAGGGGTTGCACGCGGGGTGCGGTGGTAGAGGCACGGTGGCATGCACTTAGGTGGATCTGGTTTGGTTCTGTACTGCTGAGGGCTGGCGCTCTAGTTGCTGTAAGCCCTGAAGCCTTTCCAAGGCTAATACTGCAGCAGCACGGTCTCCACAAACCTTGAGGACGCCTGTTGGTGTAGGCATCTTCAAGACAAGATAGCCGTAGTGGGCTACTGCCATGAATCGGTACAGGGCTGGCCTACTGATCATGGCATTGAAGGGGAGGTCAATCTCGGCCACGTCGAACAGAATGTACTCTGTCCGGTAGCTGTCCGGTGCCCCAAAGGTCACCGGGAGGCTGATGCAGCCGTAGGGAACGACCTGTCCCGGCCCTACCCTTGAGAACGGGCTTGATGGGGCGAGCTTGGCCATCGGGATCTGCAGCTTCTGGAAGGCTGCGTGACTGATGAGGTTCAGTCCAGCCCCACCATCCACCAAAACGTGGCACATCTTCACGTTGGCGATGGTAAGGGCCACCACGAGCGGTAGTTGGCCGGCCCCAGCCATGTTCCTGGGGCAGTCGGTGTCATCGAAGCTGATGGGGGTTCCCATCCACCTGAGGTGCGGTACTGCACCTGGGAGGGGAGCCACCGACGCTACCGCTCGACGCAAGGCCTTAGCCATGCTTCGGGACAGGGGGTCAGCGGACCCGCCGAAGATGTCACAGGGCATCTTCCAGTGCTCGTCGTCACTGGAGCTGGAGCTCCCATGATTGCGCACTGCCTTTACGGCGCGCTGGAGCTCCTGGAACTCCACCTGGCGGTCGTCGCCGTCTCGGGCCTCGACCTTCTGCTTTCCCTCCCTTTGACTACAGGGTGGGGCATCAGCTGGGGGCTGCTTCCCCTTCCGGAAGCGCTCCGCGAGCTTCTGGATTTCCCGGCCTCTGGAGGAATTCCGCCGGGTTGATGCTGCCGTCGTACTTCTCAGGCAAGAGCGGCCAAAACTTGCGCGGCCATTTTGTGAAGCGAAGGCGGGGCGTGAGGGCCGCACACCCTGCTTCTGCCGCCGCAGGTTCTGATGCCGCGAATGCTTGGTTCGCGCTGAGCACCGCATGCTCCGGCTGCCATACGTAGGACATACGACTGTGGCATATTGAGTAGTAGCGCTCTTCGCTGCGGCTAGCGCACCCTCACTAGGTACACCCAGCGCTACTGAAAACCTGACGCTGGTCGGAGCCTGCATTGCCGGGGTCGGCGCTGCCAGAGCCGGTTGCTGGCTCCCAGTGCAGGTATCGGTGCCGCGAACGCTTGGTTCTCCGCTGGCACAGTGCGCCCCAGTATGGGCAAAGCCGCTCCATAGACCAGGGACGCCGTTTGCAGGGCATATGGTTGTGGCATATGCTGCGCGACGTATGCCTGGGGCAGAGCTCGCGTAGCGAAGATCTGCCCTTCAGGCTGGGTCGAGGCCGACGTCATGTTGTCGCCAGCCTCTTGAGTGCGACGCCTTTCTTGACGTCGCTCGAGGAACACTCAGGCATCTTGGCCTAAGCGGCACCGTTCCAGCTCTGTCCTCAGGTCCGTCGACGGAAGCTTGGTGGAGCTGGAACTCCCCCGTCTGGCCGTCAACCGTTGGCATGCGCATCAGCGACACAACCGGTTGGTCGGAGCGTCGTCCCCGTCGAAGTCAATGGTTTGCGGCGGCGACGACAAGACGGTCTACCTCGCGAATCCACCGCTGGGTCGCTGCCTGAGGCGCGTCCCCAGCAGGCGGATTGCGCAGTAGCGCCCTTGCTGCGGCTAGCGCACCCCCACCGGGTACGCCCGGCGCTACTGAAGGCCTGACACTGGATGGAGCCTGCATTGCCGAGGTCGGCGCTGCCAGAGCCGGTTGCTGGCTCCCAGCTTGCCCTGTCACACTCCGTCCTGAGTGTGTCATCATGTACTCTCCCCTGGTCACGGTTTGCCGCGGGCGCAGGGGGGAAGAGTTTGCCGCTGAAGGAAGCTCGATCATCTTCGTCGGCGGAAACTCATCGCGCTAGGGGAAAAGCCCCCTACCTGGCGCGCCAAATGTCGAAGTGTGTGATTGACACTTCCCCCGGGCCTGCACTGGGCAGCCCGCGGAGGTTCTTTTTTCGGCGGGGCTAGTCTCCTAGCGGAAAGCTTGCGCAGATGGACGAGTTAGCGAGAGCTTGACACGGCGAGTTTTACGTGGTTCAGGCCGCCGGAGCGTAAAACCCTACGTCCACGGCGAGCTATGGAGCTCGCTGTATTGCTTGCTGCTCAGGGCCGGAGGCCTGAGCTTGGGGGTGAGTTACAGGTTGAGAGTGTATGGCTAGCGTATGAGTTGCAAAGTGCGAACCCCTGCTATCGACGCCTACCCGAGCCTTTTATAGTCCAAGACTCGGGCGGCTTACAAGGGAAGCCGGGACCCGACAGGTGGTCCCGGGAAGATTGTCTGTTATCTACCGTATCTGTAGTTTCGCCGGTAGTTGCCTCTGGTTGAATGCTTCTGAGTCTTCATCTTGCCGCCCTGCCCATGCCGCATGCTAGTCGTAGTGGTTGATGACGGTGCAGGCGACATGGGATGTCTTGTCACGACATTTATTAGCTGGCAGGTTCTGACACCGCGCGCCAGTCTATGATGCGACTGGGTGCAACGGCACCTGACAGACGCGTGCTCCGCGTTTCCGCGTCTTGGGAAGACGCGGGCCTTGAATACCTTGTACGGGCAAGGTGTGGGGCGCCTTTACGCCCGCTGCCTACCGCTCGGGGGCAGGCATCACCGTTCTTCTGGCCATGTGGCGGGTCCGGAGCCCTTCTCTGAGGCGAGAAGGGCCCGGCCTGCGGGGCACGTGGAGCCTCCGGACCTCTCCCCGCGGAGGGGGAGGTCCAGCCTCTGTATGCCACGTGGCGGGCCCGGAGCTCTCCTCTGCGGAGAGGGAGGTCCAGCCCCGCTGGACGCGTGGCGTCTTCGGGCCTCTCTCCCGCGGAGGGGGAGGTCCGGCTTCTGTATGCCACGTGGCGGGCCCGGAGCTCTCCTCTGAGGAGAGGGAGGTCCGGCCCCGCCGGACGTGTGGCGCCTTCGGAGCTCTCCCTGCGGAGAAGGGCGAGTACCTTAGGCATTTTACCCTGTGCGCGGGGGTACCCCATATCTCAGGTACCGACAGAGCCCATGGATGAAGATATCTCTGACCTGGGAGGGAGGGTCCGGACAATCCAGAGGCCTGTCTACTACACCAGCGAGGTCCTTCATGACACCAAGACAAGGTACCTGGAGGTCCATAAGCTGCTGTATGCAGTGCTCGTGACGTCCAGGAAGCTCCGCCACTACTTCCAAGCCCACCGGGTCTCGGTGGTCACCTCCTATCCGCTGAAGGCTGTCCTCCACAGCCCCCATGCGACTAGCAATGTCGCTAAATGGGCAGCGGAGCTGGCGGAGTTTGAGCTGGACTTCCTTCCTCGTCACGCAGTCAAGAGCCAAGCACTGGCTGACTTTGGGGCAGAGTGGACGCCAACGGAGGCTGACCCAGGGGGCCATGAAGACGGTTGTCGAAGTGTTCAGTTGACACTTCCCCCGGGCCTGCACTGGGCAGCCCGCGGAGGTTCTTTTTTCGGTGGGGCTAGTCTCCAGCGGAGAGCTTGCGCAGATGGACGAGTTAGTAAGAGCTTGACATGGCAAGTTTTACGTGGTTCAGGCCGCCGGAGCGTAAAACCCTACGTCCACGGCGAGCTATGGAGCTCACTGTATTGCTTGCTGCTCAGGACCGGAGGCCTGAGCTCGGGGGTGAGTTACAGCTTGAGAGTGTATGGCTAGCGTATGAGTTGCAAAGTGCGAACCCCTGCTATCGTCGCCTACCCGAGCCTTTTATAGTCCAAGACTCGGGCAGCTTACAAGGGGGGCCGGGACCCGACAGGTGGTCCCGAGAAGATTGTCTATCATCTACCGTATCTGCAGTTATGCCGGTAGTTGCCTCTGGTCGAAGGCTTCTGAGTCTTCGTCTTGCCTCTCTGCCCATGCCGCATGCCAGTCGTAGTGGTTGATGACGGCGCAGGCGGCATGGGATGTCTTGTCGTGGTGTTTATTGGCTGGCAGTTTCTGACACCGCGCGCCAGTCTGTGATGCGACTGGGCGCAACGGCACCTGACAGAAGCGTGCTCCGCGTCTCCGCGTCTTGGGAAGACGCGGGCCTTGAATACCTTGTACGGGCAAGTATGGGGCGTCTTTACGCCCGCTGCCTATCGCTCGGGGCAGGCAGCGTCGTTCTGCTGCTACGTGGCGGGCCCGGAGCCCTTCTCAGAGGAGAGAAGGGTCAGTCGCGCGGGGCACGTGGAGCCTCCGGACCTCTCCCCGCGGAGGGAGAGGCTCGGCTTCTGTTGGCCACGTGACGGGCCCGGAGCTCTCCTCTGAGGAGAGGGAGGTCCGGCCCCGCTGGACACGCGGCGCCTTCGGACCTCTCTCCCACGGAGGGGGAGGTCCGGCTTCTGTATGCCACGTGGCGGGCCCGGAGCTCTACTCTGAGGAGAGGGAGGTCCGGCCCCGCCGGACCCGTGGCGCCTTCGGAGCTCTCCCTGCGGAGAAGGGCGAGTTCCTTAGGCATTTTACCCTGTGCGCGGGGGTACCCCATATCTCAGGTACCGATAGTGGCCCCCGGGCCCATCTCGGGGGAGGCAGCGAGCCCGAGGTGGGACCTCTGTCTCTTTCGATCCGCGCACTTTCTCTAAGTCCCGAATTGACAGCTGCCGGAGCACGAACGGCCGCGGGGTCGTGGGAGCGTGCGCTCACTTGATGGTTGCTTTTACTGCGGCGGTTCCCAAGACTGCCATTTCTGCACGTTGCGGCACTTTCTTCGGGAACCGCCGAAGTGCCTTGCTGGCTCACCTTCTCAGGAGACTGAATCCTTGACCCCACCGCTTCAGTTAGGCGGCTTGGGCCCACCCGTCATCGGCACTCGGTCTAGGAACCGAAGCGGTCGCCGACGCGGGGTATTCGAAGAGTTCCGAATCGCTTGGGGTTGTACCCGGGAAGGTGTGAAATGAAACCCCCATGTGGGTGCGTTCCCCTTATAAGGCTTCCAGCCCCTGTGCCTCCCTTGGGTCTCTGCAGTCCTGTCTTCTTCCATGGCTCGTATCCTGCCTTATGGGGGGAGAATTGCTCTCGGTTCCCTCCAGCGGTTGCGTCTGCACCAAACCTGGGACTCAGGGAGCCTGCCTGCCCTGCCTCTGAGGGTGACGCCGCCAAGGGGTCCCTGGTTTGTCCTCCTGACGGAGCCCTTCCTTGGTGACAGCGGGCAGAAAGCTCCTTGGCGTTGTGTCCTTTCCCAGGTGGTGGAGTCTTCAAAGGAACCTCTGAAGCACCGAGGAGAATCCCAGCCAGCAGAGTCTCCGAGAAGACCGCTGAACACTGCGGAGGGGGCCTCAGGAGCACCCTCAATGACTCCAGCTTTTGCGCTGGTGATGAGGGATGGGGGCTCCAGGGGCACCCTTGAAGGCACCGGCTTTTGCACCGATGATGAGGGAACTTCAGGAGAAGGAAACTTCCGATGCACCATGGCGGATCCCAGACGTCAGACTCTCCAGGAAGACCGCTGAATACTGCGGAGGGGGCCTCAGGAGCCCCCGTGGTGTCACTGGTTTTTGCGCCGGTGATGAGGGAGGCGATTCCTGCGCTCTGGTCATAGAGCGAGAGAGTTCGGCCAGGGCTGAAGCCTGGTGACGCGGCCGTTGTTGCAACCTCTAGATTCTGGTCGTGTCGGGAGACCCTTGGGACTTGTTTCTTCCTTTTTATCGAGTCTGTAGTCCAGCTTATGGAGTCTCGCATAGTTTGACTCTTCTAAGATATTTGTGACTGTGATGCTTTTTCTCTCCTTCTTGGGCTTGCCTGACTGAGTCCTCAGCTCCGCAAGGTACTCAGAGGCCATCTCCAATCTCGGAGCTTTGCACAGACACCCTCCCTGGGTCCTAACCGTGTTAGGGGCCCCCGGAGGTTTCCGGATCTTGCCCTATGGGGAGCCCCAAATCTGCCTGCCACGTGGCGGGTCCGGAGCTCCTCCTTAAGAGGCGGGAGCTCCGGCCATGCTGGACACGTAGGGCTTTAGGAGCCCTCCCACCGAGGGGGGAGGTCCGGTTTCCACCTGCCACGTGGCGAGCCCGGAGCCCTCCTCAAGGGAGGTGAGAGTTCTGGGCCTGCTGGACATGTGGGGCCCTCAGGTCCCGCCCCTGCTGAAGGAGCGGGAACCGGTCCTTCCAGTCCTAGGCCGAAGTAGTTGGTAGCTCCTTTTCCCCCTGCTTCATGCAGACCCTGTTGCCGCAACCTGGAGGTCCTGCACATAGGTAGAGGAAACGTAATTCTCCTTGGGGGCTCCCCCTCCCTTATCTCATAGTCTTATTTGACTTATAGCCCCTAACCATATGCTTGGTGCTTGGGGACTTGTAGAGAGGGGGAGCTGAGCACATGGCAACCATGCACTGCAAGGGTGATTAAAAAACTCAATTCACAATTTAAATGAGTACAAGGAAAGAGCAAAGTAGAGCAGATTTCTTTTCGTACAACTTTCCACAGGAGGAAGGCAGGCTAAACATGGAGGCCACGACCCACCCCATTAATAGGGGAAGCAAGACTCTACGCGCTTGGAGTCGGAACCAGGCAAAGCTGAACGTAGTCCTGGACAGTCCCCTGGGGTTTAGCTGCTCCGAGCGCTGCTCCTGGACTCTATGGAGTTTATTACGAAAAGAAAGTACTGTCCTATTTTTGCTCTAGGGGTAGAACTTACGGAGGTGTTCTATGTTCCAAGGGTTCGGGAGCAGGTCCCCATCCTCAGTGGAAAGGCGCACACACCCGGGGCGGCATACTTTCGTGACTCGGAAGGGGCCTTCCCAACTAGGGGAGAGTTTGTGGACCCCTTCGCGAGAAAGTATGCGCCGCAACACCAGGTCACCTTCCTGCAGCTCCCAGGCACGCACAGACCTCTGGTGGTAGCGCCGAAGCGCTTGTCTGTACCGCGCGTTACGGAGTGCTGCATGTAATCAGACCTCGTCGACGAGGTCGATTTCTCCACGCCGGAGGTTGTCCTGCGTGGCTTCGTCGTAAGCCCGGACACGGTGAGACTTCATGGTGATTTCTGGGGGAAGTACAGCTTCAGCCCCATACACCATGAAGAAGGGTGTCTCCCTGGTGGCCCGGCTCTGGGATGTCCGGTTAGCCCATAGTGTGCTCGGAAGCTCATCTACCCAATTGGCACCATGTTTCTTCAGGCTGGCGAAGGTGCGAGTCTTAAGGCCCCGGAGCATCTCCGCGTTGGCCCTCTCAACTTGCCCATTGCTCCTCAGGTGGGCGACAGAGGCATAGCATACCTGAATACCAAGGTCCTCGCAGTAGTCTTGGAATGCTGCGCTGGTGAACTGGGTCCCGTTTTCGGTGATGATCCTGTTTGGGACCCCGAACCAGCAGACAATAGACTTGATGAATTTTACTGCGGATTGTTTGTTGATGGTGACAACTGGTGTAGCTTCCGGCCACTTGGTGAACTTGTCGATGGCGACATAGAGGTACCGGAATCCCCCGACGGTTCTGGGAAATGGTCCCAGGATGTCCAGCCCCCATACGGCAAATGGCCACGAGGGCGGGATCATCTGTACCGCCTGAGCCGGTGTATGGATCTGCTTGGCGTGGAACTGGCACGCCTTGCAGCTCTCGACCAGCTTGACGGCATCCTGGAGTGCTGTCGGCCAGTAGAAGCCATGCCGGAAGGCTTTACCGACAAGCGTGCGTGAGGAAGAATGACTTCCACATTCGCCTCCATGGATCTCAGCGAGCAAGTCGCAGCCTTCCCCCTGGGTTATGCACCGCAATAGGATGTGGTTGGCGCCACGCCGGTAGAGATCCCCCTCTACCAGCGCGTACCTCTTAGCCATACGCACAATCCGTTCAGCGGTTGCATGTTCATCAGGGAGGATATTGTCCTTCAAGTAGTCCCAGATCTCCGTGATCCATGCATCGGGTCTGACTTGAGCTTCTGGATCTTGAGCGCTGGGTTGCACGGAGTCCCTAGTGACGCTTACGATCCTTGGCGGCATCCATGGCTGTAGGGCCGCCGGGACCGCCAGCTTCGAGGTACTGCTCAAGCCCCCTTCGCCCGGCTCGGCGGGCCGGGCTGTAGGCCGCAGCAACGTCCTCTCGAAAACTCCTTCGGGCGCGGGGGCTCCGGTGGAAGCCTTCGTTGAAAGGTTGTCGGCTGCGGCATTACCAGCGCGCGGTACGTGATGCAGGTCCAAAGCGAGGAATTCTTTCTCCAACATCTGTACGTGGAGCAGATACGCAGCTAGCTGTGGGTCATTGCAGGAGCATTCGCCCTTGACTTGCTTGATGACCAGTTGGGAGTCGCCCTGTGCCAACAACTGGCGAGCGCCTAAAGACAGGGCTGTCTGCAGGCCAAAGATGAGTGCTTCATACTCCGCCATGTTGTTGGTTGCCTTGAAATTTAGACGCACCATATACCCAAACTGTTCCCCCGATGGCATGAGGAGCAGTACGCCGGCACCGGCCCCCTGCTTTCGCGAGGAGCCGTCGAAGAAGAGTGTCCAGTGGGGTTCGGTGAAGACCGGAGCTTTGGGCTCTGGCTCACCGCCTTCATGGCCCCCTGGGTCAGTCTTCGTTGGTGTCCACTCCGCCACAAAGTCAGCCAGTGCTTGGCTCTTGACTGCATGACGTGGGAGGAAGTCCAGCTCAAACTCCGCCAGCTCCGCCGCCCATTTAGCAACGTTGCCAGTCGCATGGGGGCTGTGAAGAATTGTCTTCAGCGGATACGAGGTGACTACCGAGACCCGGTGGACCTAGAAGTAATGGCGGAGCTTCCTGGAGGCCACGAGCACCGCATACAGCAGCTTGTGGACTTCTAGGTACCTTGTCTTGGCCTCATGAAGTACTTCGCTGATGTAGTAGACAGGCCTCTGTATGGTTCGGACCCTCTCTCTTAGGCTTGGGAGCTCCTCGTCCATTGGCCCCGGCCCGCTGGAGGTGGGTGGACCCACGGGGGCCTCCGGGAACTGGGACCCGGAGGCCCTTAAGCTTTCTTGATCATCCGGGAGCTCCGGGGGGTCTTGAGGGACCTCCGGGAGATCCCAATTGGACCCTGGAGATTTATCTTGGGGGTCCGGGAGGCCGTCCTGGGCCTCCGGGAGGTCGACTTGGACCTCCAGGGGGTCCAGGAGACCGTCTTGGCCCTGCGGGGCCCCCTGGCGCCTGTCTTCTGCTACCGGAGCAGGTTGTGAGGGTGAGGTGTCTGGCCACTCCGCGACAAGGACCATACTCACTACTTCTGTTGTCGCCGCAATGTAGAGCAGCAAGTGCTCCCCGGGCTCAGGGGCTACCATGATAGGTAGGGTCGTCAGGAGTCGCTTCAACTCCTGGAAAGCCTCTTCTGCTTCGTCAGTCCAGGCAAAGGGGCCTGACTTGCGCAGGAGCTTAAAGAAAGGGAGTGCCCGCTCTGCTAGCCTCGGTATAAACCGAATCAGTGCGGCTAGACATCCCGTGAGTCTCTGAACATCCTTGACGCGGACAGGGGGCCGCATCAAGTCGATGGCCTGGATCTTCTCTGGGTTGGCCTCAATCCCTCGGTGCGAGACCAGGAACCCTAAGAGCTTCCCAGAGGACACGTCGAACACACATTTATCTGGGTTCAGCTTGGTGCGCGTAGAGCGCAACTTGTCAAAGACTAGAGCTAGGTTATCTTGTAAGGATGAACCCTGCTTGACCTTGACAACTATGTCATCGACATACACCTCAACTAGGTCTCTTATTAACTCCCCAAAGGTTTTGTGCATCGCCCGCACAAAGGTGGGGAGTGCATTCTTTAGGCCGTAAGGCATAGACACATAGCAATAAAGGCCGTCTACTGTGATGAAGGAGGTGTGCTCCTCGTCCTCCATAGACATGGGGATCTGATGGAAACCCGAGTAGGCGTCTAGGAAGCACAGCATATCACAGCCTGACGTTGAGTCTACTATTTGATCTATTCTAGGGAGAGGGAATGGATCTTTGGGACATGCCTTATTGAGACTGGTGTAGTCGATGCACATCCGGAGCTTCCCGCTGGCCTTTGGGACAACGACGGGGTTCGCCAACCATCGGGGGTGGTGGACCTCCCGTATGAAGCCAGCGTCCAGCAGCTTCTTGACTTCTTCACGGATGAAGTTTTGCCGCTCGATGGACTGCTTGCGGGGCTTCTGTTGAACCGGCCGGGCGTCGGGGAAGACTTTCAAGTGGTGCTCGATCACCTCCCTGGGGATCCCCGGCATCTGTGACGGCTGCCATGCAAACACGTCGACGTTGTGCCGGAGGAAGGTGACGAGCGCGCCTTCCTATTTGCTATCCAGGCCCCCGGCTACCCGGGTGGTCTGGGTAGCTTCGGCGCCGACTTGGACGACCTTTAAGGAGACGCCGCCCTCGTCGAGAGGTTGCACCCGGGGTGCTGTGGTGGAAGCACGGTGACGTGCGCTCGGGCGGAGCTGGTCCGGCTCTGTATTGCCGGGGGCAGATGCCCCAGCTGTTGCGAGCGCTTGGAGCTTCTCTAGGACCGACACTGCAGCAGTGCGGTCCCCACGAATCCTGAGAACGCCCGTCGGTGTTGGCATCTTCAGGACGAGGTAGCCGTAGTGGGCTACAGCCATGAACCGGTACAGGGCTGGCCTGCCGATTACGGCGTTGAAGGGGAGGTCTATCTCCGCTACGTCGAACAGAATGTACTCTGTTCGATAGCTGTCCGGAGCCCCGAAGGTCACCGGGAGACTAATGTTGCCGTAGGGGATAACCTGTCCCGGCCCTACCCCTGAGAACGGGCTCGACGGGGTGAGCTTGGCCATCGGGACCTGCAGCTTCTGGAAAGCTGCACGGCTGATGAGGTTCAGCCCAGCCCCTCCATCTACCAAAACGTGGTACATTCTCACGTTGGCGATGGTAGGGGCCACCAGGAGCGGCAGTTGGCCGGCCCCAGCCATGTTCCTGTGGCAGTCGGTGGCGTCAAAGCTGATGGGGGTCCCCATCCACTTAAGGTGCGGTGCAGCACTTGGGAGTGGCGCCACCGACGCAACCGCTCGGCGCAGAGTCTTGACTGCGCTTCGGGACGAGGGGTCGGCGGACCCGCCGTATATGACGTAGAGCTTCTTCCGACGCTCATCGTCACTGGAGCCGGAGTCCTCATGATTGCGTGCCGCCTTCACGACACGCTGAGACTCCTGGATCTCCTCTGGGTGGTCGATGTTGTCTGGAACATCCACCCCCTGTTCGTCTTCCTTTGGACGGAAGGGCAGGGCATCAGCCCTCTGCCGCTTCCCCTTGCGGAAGTGCTCTGCGAGCCTTCGGATCTCCCGGCACTCGGCAGTAGTGTGGCGACAGCTGCCATGCACGGGGCATGTATTGTCTTGATCACCTTCTGGGATTGGTGATCTTCGCTGCTTCTTGTCGGGGCGCGGCCCCCGAGCTCCACTGAGCGTCGCTGCAGTGACGACTGGGGCTGCGGTCGGTGATTCTATCTTGCTTCTGCCTCGGTTCTTGGCCTTCCTGCTGCCTCCACAGGGAGTAGGACCAGATCCGGGCAGTCCTCCTGACTCGGAGGACGGCAGTGAGTGCCAGTTCCGTCCTTCGGCTGCTCTGGCGCACTTGTCTGCCAAACTGAAGAGCTCTGAGGCGTCGCGGACCTCCCTGGTCGCGAGCTTCTCGAGCATCTTCTTGTCCCGGACGCCTTGCCGGAACGCCACCACCACAGAAGCATTTTGAATGTGTGGGATGGTGTTCCGCACCTGGGAGAACCGCCGGATGAAAGAGCGCAGCGACTCCCCAGGTTGCTGCTGGATGACGTGGAGGTTGAGCTCCGTGCCAGGCCGGGTGTAGGAACTGCCGAAGTTGGCAATGAACTGTCGGCAAAGCTCTCCCCAGGAAGTGACGGAACCCTGGAGGAGGTTCATGAGCCAAGACCGGGCTGGACCGGTCAAGGCGACAGGGAAGTAATTGGCCATGACGGCTTCATTCCCTCCTGCGGCAAGTACGGCGGTGGAGTAGATCTGGAGGAACTCCGCCGGGTTGACGCTGCCGTCGTACTTCTTGGGCAGGTGCGGCCGAAACTTGCGCGGCCACTTCGCGAAGCGAAGGAGTGGCGCGAGGGCCGCACACCCTGCTTCTGTCGCCGCAGGTTCTGGTGCCGCGAACGCTAGGTTCGCACTGGGCACAGTGTACCCCGGTACGGGCAAGGCTGCACCATAGGCCGGGGGCGCCATATGCAGGACATATGACTGTGGCATATTCTGCACGGCGCAGGCCTGGGGCAGAGATCGCGTGGCGAAGGTCTGCTCTTCAGGCTGGGTCGAGGCCGACGTCATGCTGTCGTCAGCCTCTTGGTGGCGACGCCTTTCTCGGCGCCGCTCGAGTTATACCCGGGCATCTTGACCCAGGTGACACCGCTCCAGCTCTGTCCTCAGATCTGTTGATTGGGGGCTGGTAGAGCTGGAGTCTGCCGTCGGCTCGTCATCCAATGGTGCGCGCATCAGCGACATGACCGGTTGGCCAGAGTGTCGTCCCCGCTGAGGTCGAGGGTTTGCGGCGGCGATGACGAGACGGTCTACCTCGCGGATCCACTGCCGGGTCGCTGCCTGAGGCGCGTCCCCAGCGGGCGGATTGTACAGTAGCGCTCTCGCTGCAGCTAACGCACCCCCACTGGGCACGCCCAGCGCTACTGAAGACTCGAAGCTGGTTGGAGCCTGCATTGCCGGGGTCGGCGCTGCCAGAGCCGGTTGCTGGCTCCCAGCTTGTACCGACACACTCCGTCCCGAGTGTGTCTACATGTACTCCCCCCTGGTCGCGGTCTGCCGCAGAGGCGAGGGGGGAGTGTTCGCCGCTGAAGGAAGCTTGGTCATCTTCGTCGGCAGAAACTCGTCGCGCTAGGAGAAAAGCCCCCTACCTAGCGCGCCAAATGTCGAAGTGTTCAGTCGACACTTCCCCCGGGCCTGCACTGGGCAGCCCGCGGAGGTTCTTTTTTCGGTGGGGCTAGTCTCTAGCGGAGAGCTTGCGCAGATGGACGAGTTAGTAAGAGCTTGACACGGCGAGTTTTACGTGGTTCAGGCCGCCGGAGCGTAAAACCCTACGTCCATGGCGAGCTATGGAGCTCGCTGTATTGCTTGCTGCTCAGGACCGGAGGCCTGAGCTCGGGGGTGAGTTACAGCTTGAGAGTGTATGGCTAGCGTATGAGTTGCAAAGTGCAAACCCCTGCTATCGTCGCCTACCCGAGCCTTTTATAGTCCAAGACTCGGGCAGCTTACAAGGGGGGCCGGGACCCGACAGGTGGTCCCGGTAAGATTGTCTATCATCTACCGTATCTGCAGTTATGCCGGTAGTTGCCTCTGGTCGAAGGCTTCTGAGTCTTCGTCTTGCCGCCCTGCCCATGCCGCATGCCAGTCGTAGTGGTTGATGACGGCGCAGGCGGCATGGGATGTCTTGTCGTGGTGTTTATTGGCTGGCAGGTTCTGACACCGCGCGCCAGTCTGTGATGGGACTGGTCGCAACGGCACCTGACAGAAGCGTGCTCCGCGTCTCCGCGTCTTGGGAAGACGCGGGCCTTGAATACCTTGTACGGGCAAGGTATGGGGCGTCTTTACGCCCGCTGCCTATAGCTCGGGGCAGGCAGCGTCGTTCTGCTGCTACGTGGCGGGCCCGGAGCCCTTCTCAGAGGAGTGAAGGGTCAGTCCCGCGGGGCACGTGGAGCCTCCGGACCTCTCCCCGCGGAGGGAGAGGCTCGGCTTCTGTTGGCCACGTGGCGGGCCCGGAGCTCTCCTCTGAGGAGAGGGAGGTCCGGCCCCGCTGGACACGCGGCGCCTTCGGACCTCTCTCCCACGGAGGGGGAGGTCCGGCTTCTGTATGCCACGTGGCGGGCCCGGAGCTCTCCTCTGAGGAGAGGGAGGTCCGGCCCCGCCGGACGCGTGGCGCCTTCGGAGCTCTCCCTGCGGAGAAGGGCGAGTTCCTTAGGTATTTTACCCTGTGCGCGGGGGTACCCCATATCTCAGGTACCGACAACGGTGAACCAGAGCGCCGAGCTCCGGCCTTCACCGGGCCTTACTAGATGCTCTTCTTTGATGGCTCCTCGCGAAAGCAGGGGGCCGGTGCCGGCGTACTGCTTCTCATGCCATCGAGGGAGCAGTTTGGGTATATGGTGCGTCTCAATTTCAAGGCAACCAACAACATGGCAGAGTATGAAGCACTCATCTTTGGCCTAAAAACAGCCCTGTCTATGGGCGCTCGCCAGTTGTTGGCACACGGCGACTCCCAGCTAGTTATCAAGCAAGTTAAGGGTGAATGCTCCTTCAATGACCCACAGCTAGCTGCTTATCTGCTCCATGTGCAGATGTTGGAGAAAGACTTCCTCGCCTTGTACCTGCACCACGTACCGCGCGCTGGCAATGCCGCAGCTGACGACCTCTCAACGAAGGCCTCCACCGGAGCCCCTGTGCCTGAGGGAATCTTTGAGAGGACGTTGCTGCGGCCCACAGCCCGGCCCGCCGAGCCGGGCGAAGGGGGCTGGACCAGCACCTCGAAGCTGGCGGTCCCGGCGGCCCTGCAGCCATGGACGCCTCCAAGGATCGTAAGCGTCACTGGGGACTCTGTGCAACCCAACACTCAAGATCCAGACGCTCAAGTCAGACCCGATGCATGGATCACGGGGATCCAGGACTACTTGAAAGACAACATCCTCCCTGATGAACGTGTATCCGCTGAACGGATCGTGCGCATGGCTATGAGATACGCATTGGTAGAAGGGGATATCTACCGACGTGGCGCCAACCACGTCCTATTGCGGTGCATAACCAAGGGGGAAGGCTGCGACTTGCTCGCTGAGATCCATGGAGGCGAATGTGGGAGTCACTCTTCTCACGCACGCTTGTCGGTAAAGCCTTCCGGCACGGCTTCTACTGGCCGACAGCACTCAAGGATGCCGTCAAGCTGGTCGAGAGCTGCAAGCCGTGCCAGTTCCACGCTAAGCAGATCCATACACCGGCTCAGGCGGTACAGATGATCCCGCCCTCATGGCCGTTTGCCGTATGGGGGCTGGACATCCTGGGACCATTCCCCAGAGCCGTCGGGGTATTCTGGTACCTCTATGTCGCCATCGACAAGTTCACCAAGTGGCCGGAAGCCACACCAGTCGCCACCATCAATAAGCAATCCGCAGTAAAGTTCATCAAGTCGATTGTCTGCCGGTTCGGGGTCCCGAACAGAATCATCACCAACAATGGGACCCAATTCACCAGCGCAGCGTTCCAAGACTACTGCGAAGGCCTCGGCATCCAGGTGTGCTATGCCTCTGTTGCTCACCCAAAGAGCAATGGGCAAGTTGAGAGGGCCAACGCCGAGATTCTTAGGGGCCTCAAGACTCGCACATATGCCAGCCTGAAGAAACATGGTGCCAATTGGGTGGATGAGCTTCCGAGCACACTATGGGCTAACCGGACATCCCAGAGCCGGGCCACCGGAGAGACACCCTTCTTCATGGTGTATGGGGCCGAAGCTGTGCTTCCCCCATAGATCACCATGAAGTCTCACCGTGTCCGAGCTTATGACGAAGCCACGCAGGATAACCTCCGGCGTGGAGAAATCGACCTCGTCGACGAGGTCCGATTGCATGCAGCACTCCGTAACGCGTGGTATAGACAAGAGCTCCGCCGCTACCACCAGAGGTCTGTACGTGCCCGGGAGCTGCAGGAAGGCGACCTGGTGCTGCGGCGCATACTTTCTCGTGAAGGGACCCACAAACTCTCCCCTAGTTGGGAAGGTCCCTTCCGAGTCACAAAAGTGTGCCGTCCCGGGTGCGTACGCCTTTCCACCGAGGATGGGGACCCGCTCCCGAACCCTTGGAACATAGAACACTTGCGTAAGTTCTACCCCTAGAGCAACAATAGGACAGACTCTTCTTTTTGTAATAGATTCCATAGAGTCCAGGAACAGTGCTCGGAGCAGCTAAGCCTCAGGGGACGGTCCAGGACTACGTTCAGCTTCGCCTGGTTCCGACCCCAAGCGCATAGAGTCTTGCTTCCTTCTTAATGGGGCGGGTCGTGGGCTCCATGTTTAGCCTGCCTTCCTCCTATGGAAATTTATATGAAAAGAAACCTGTCCTAATTTGCTCTTCCTTGGTGCTCATTTAAATTACGTATTAAATTTTTATGACTGCACACTTGGCGCATGCTCGCCATGCGCTCAGCTCCCTCTTCTCATTCTCACCTCTAGTTGGCATTTGCTACCATACCAAAGGTGGTTGCATTGGAGGTACCTATCGATAGCCAGGGGGCCCGAGCTCCCGGCACTTCGCGCATGGTAGTCCCCAAGCACCGTATAAGTGGATGGGGACCGTAAGCCAAATAAGACTATGAGATAGAGGAGGGGGAGCCCCCAAGGAGAATTACGTTTCCCTTACTTGTGTGCAGGACCTCTCAGCCTCAGCTCCCCGCAGGAGTATGGTAGGTACATCCAACCAATGGGACGCACCTACCAGGGGGCCGCTACGGGATCTCGCAAGACCGAAACTCCAAGGTAAGACCGAAGAAACCCAGACCTCGCCACCTCCGCAGGGGCGAGACCCGAAGGTTCCACGTGTCCAGTGGGGCCGGACCTCCCTCTACTCAGGGGGGAGCTCCGGCCCCGCCACATGGCCTACAGAAGCCGGACCTCCCCCCTCCGCGGGGAGAGGACCGAAGGCTCCACGTGTCCCGCGAGGCCGGACCTCCCTCTCCTCAGAGGGGAGCTCCAGGCCCGCCACGTGGCTAGCAGGCCCGGACCCCCCCATTCTCATGGGGCGGTTCCTGAGGACCTCCGGGGCCCTTAATGCAGTAAGGACCCGGGGAAGGTGTCTATGCAGAGCTTCGAGATTGGTCAATGCCTCTGAGTACCTTGCGGAGCTAAGGACTCCGCCAGGTAAAACCAAGAAGAAGACTAAAGCATGCAGACACAGAAGAAAACAAGAGTCTGTTCATACAAGGCTCCATGAGCTGGGCTATAGACTCAACAAAAATAAAAAAGGAGGTACCGGGCCTTGTGGCCACGGGGGCAGATGCCTAAGAGTCCCCGGACTCCCGTTGGAAACTAGAGGCCACAAAGGCGGCCACGTCCTCGACCTCGGCCCTGGCAGCTTCCTCCCGCTCTGCAACGGGTCCTAGATGGACTGACTCCAGAGAGAAGGAAGGGTCTTGGCTCCGGAAGCACGCCAGTACGTGCGTAGTGACCTCCTTCACTAGGCCCCGTCCTTCCACCTCAAGCTCGTCGGTGATCACCGCTTCGAGCCGGCCCAGCTTGCCGCTGATGGACTCAAGTGCCGGGATTGCCTCGGACATCTCCTGCGCCGGAGCCTCCATCCGCACCGGGTTGAAACCAAGAGGAGCCAAGGCGGACCCCGCCTCGGCAATAAAGCCCCAGGCCACCTGGGCCTCGGTAGACCGCGAAGACCGGAGCTTCTCTACCTCTTGGCGAGCTGCCAGCTCGCGATCCAACGCCGCCTGGCGCTCCTGGGAGAATTGCTCCTCCCTCGCAGCAGCAGCCGACTCACGGAGCTCCGCTCCTCGGTCCGAGCCCTCAGCTCGCCCTCTTTGGCCTTCAGCCGTGCGGCGATCTTCTCCTCCTCGGCCGCTGCAGCACGTTCCCGATCGGCGATGGTGCACTCTCGACGAGCTACCAGCAGCCGCAACTCCTCCACGGCGGCAGAGCGCACCTCGGCCTTGGCTTCAACATGGGCCAGGGCCTCGTGGTAGGAAGCGCGAAGCCGCCGGGTCTCTGACTCCAGGCAGCTGATGGCTTTCTTCTGAGTGTCAAGCAGAGCACTCATGGCCTCAAGTCTTGACTGCCTCGAGTCAAGCTCCGCCCTAGCCTCCTGGGTCCGCTGCTGCCAGCTAAGAAGGCGTTCCCTCTCTCCGGCCAGCGCCCCCCCGCTCCCGCTCGAAGGCGGCCTAGAACTGTCGGGCGCTGGTCTGGACACGCCCCAGGGCATCCCACATGGGCGCCGGGACAGAGGGGACAGGAGTCGTGCCCCTGACCGCCCTGTCGCGTCTAAGACCGGCGGAGGTGCTGGTGCCTCAGCAACCGGAGCGAGACGCTGTCCTGAGGGAGCCAGGGGGCCAGCAGGTGCACCTACAGCGGCCCTTCCAGTCTCAGGACCGGACTTCCGGGCTGGTGAAGGAGGGCGGACAGGTTCGGCAGCGGCCACCGCGGAGGGTGAACTCGCCGGCACAGAGGAAGCCCCCGCCGACTTGGGGGCCATGGAAACCACCGCGGTTCCCAGATGTTGTGGCGTGGAGCCTCCGCCAATTGGAGATGGCCGGGTAAGAGGCCCGCCCCCGGCAGCCAGTCGGTCCCTGCAAGGAAAGAAAGCTCTCAGGCTAAGAGAGGGGACGAGAACGCTGCTCCTACAAGCCAGAATGAGCAACACTTACTGGGCGACATGAGCGCTCCAACGGGCTTGTAGCCCCGGCCTCTGGGCCGTAGTTGAACCACCAGGACCTGCGGCCGGGACGTTTGTGGGCTGTGGCGTCTGGACCCTCAGCACACTCCCCGGCATCGCCCCACCAGCGTCCGTCCTAGAAGCTCCTCCGCCTGAGGAAAGATGACGAGGCGCTTGGGTTTCTTCGGACTGCCACTGTCCGGGAAGAGACCCGCTGTGGGGGGACACCCGGGGCCTCTTCGGGTCGCCACTCGATGGACCAGCGCCCCCGGGAGATGGGTGCAGGGGTACTCCGGCTTCCTGACTCGGCGCAGGCAGCGCCCTCGGAGGAGACCGGGCGCGTTTCTTCTCTGGATGACCGGAGGCCGGCTCCTTCCCCTTCCCCTTGTCGGCGGCTTGAGTTCCACTGGCTCTTGAGACGGGTTGGGCAGTGACAGACGCCTCGCGCCCTGATCCGGAGCGCTCGGTTCCTGGGATCGAAATGCCCCAGAAGGCATCCCCAACCTGCCGGACGGCGATCCCGATGTCGTCGAGGTTTGATATCTTCTGCAGTAGCTCTGACCTCCTCTGCGGCTCTAAGAAGAGGGGAGTGGCAGAGGACGGAAGGGCGGGGTCGCTAGTGGGAATGAAGTCGCCGCTCACCTTGCCCACCATCTCGTACAGCTCCTCGTCGGAAGGATCAGAGCCGGGACCCCTCTCCAACCTGGTACAGTCCTGCTCGCCAGTGTAGTACCACGCTGGGCGACTGCGCTGCTGCAAGGGCACAATACGGCGCCACATGAAGTCCATCAGCACCATCAGGGACGTTAGCCTCTCGTTGGCCAAGAACCGGATCCGCTCCAAGACCGGTGCGTACTCCTGCTCCAACTCTGGGACCTCCTCCCAGAAGCGACGCTCGGTGGTTGGGCCAGCGGTTGGGAGCTGTAGGCGATCGTGCTCGTCGGTCTGCACGACCACCCAGCTCTCCCTCCAGTTTTCCCACCTCGACGCACTGAAAGGCAGAAGGTACCCAGAGACCTTTGGGTCCTTGCAGCGATGCTGGAAATAGTACGCCCCCATCTGGGTCTTCGAGCCGCGCCCGGTCGTCCGCAACACGAAGAAGTAGCGAAAGAGCAACACCGAAGCGTGCACCCCCACAAACATCTCACAGAAGTGGACGAAGACAGCGGCCATTGCGAAGGAGTTGGGAGAGAGGTGGTGGAGCTGGAGACCATACGTCTCCAGCAATGTGACAAAGAAGGAAGAAATTGGCGGGACGAACCCCGCCAGGGCATAGGCAGTAAAGAAGACCATCTCCCCCTTTTCCAGGAGCAGGGGGAGAGATCCCCAGCGGAGCCGGCGTTTCTGTTCCTCCGTGTGCCAGCCCAGCAGCCTGCGCACTGGCCCAAGCTCGGCGGAACGAACGAGACGCATCGGGAGCAAGTTGGAAGCCATGGCGGGGGAGAGCTCAAGGACAGGAAGACAAAGGCGCAAGAGTTCAAGGAAAGAGCGAGCGCTAGGAAGTGCGAAGGGAAGCCGCGATGCGGGTAAGATCCCCTTTTAAAACATTCCAGGAACGATTCGAAGTGATTCGAAAACCTTCGAATACACCGCATCGGCAACCGCATTGGCTCCAAGACCGAGCGCCAATGACAGGTGGGCCCAAGCCGCCCAGCTGAAGCGGTGGGTCAAGGAGTCAGTATCCCAAGAATACGAGCCGGCAAGGCGCTTCGGCGGTCCCCGAAGAAAGCGCCACAACGTGCAGAAGTGGCAGCCTTGGGAACCGCCACAGTAAAAGCAACCATCAAGTGGGCGCACGCTCCCACGATCCCGCGACTGTTCGTGCTCCGGCAGATGTCAATGCGGGACATAGAGAAAGTGCGCGGAACAGAAGAGATGGAGGTCCCACCTCGGGATCGCTATCTCCCCCGAGATGGGCCCGGGGGCCACTGTCGGTACCCGCGATATGGGGTACCCCCGCGCACAGGGAAAAATGCCTAAGGATCTCGCCCTTCTCCGCAGGGAAAGCTCCGAAGGCGCCACGTGTCCAGCGGGGCTGGACCTCCCTCTCCTCAGAGGAGAGCTCCGGGCTCGCCACGTGGCCTACAGCGGCCAGACCTCCCCCCCCCTCTGTGGGGAGAGCTCCGAAGGCGCCGCGTGTCCTGCGGGGCCGGACCTCCCCCTCCTCAGAGGAGAGCTCCGGGCCCGCCACGTGGCCGACAGAAGTTGGACGTCCCCCTCCGCGGGGGAGAGGTCCGAAGGCTCCACGTGTCCTGCGGGGCCGGACCTCCCTCTCCTCAGAGGAGAGCTCCGGGCCCGTCACGTGTCCAGCAAAACAGCGCTGCTTGCCTCCGGGCGGTAGGCAGCGGGCGTAAAGACGCTCCATACCCCGCCCGTACAAGGTATTCAAGGCCCGCGCCTTCCCAAGAAGCGGAGATGCGGAGAACGCCTCTGTCAGGGTGCCGTTGCGCCCAGTCGCATCACAGACTGGCGCACAGTGTCAGAACCTGCCAGCCAATAAACACAGCGACAAGACATCTCCTGCCGCCCCCGCTGTCATCAACCACTACGACTAGCATGCGGCATGGGCAGGGCGGCAAGACGAAGGCTCGGAAGCCTTCGCCAGAGACAACTACCGACATAACTGCGGATACGATAGTCGGCAGGAAATCTCCCTGGGACCACCTGTCGGGTCCCGGGCCCCCCTTGTAAGCCACACGAGTCTTGGACTATAAAAGGCTCGGGTAGGCGACGTTAGCAAGGGTTCGCACTCTAGCCATTCACACCCTAGACATAACTCATCCTCAAGCTCAGGACTCCGATTCCGGGCAACAAGCAATACAGCGAGCACCTCTGCTCACCGTGGACGTAGGGTTTTACGCTCCGGCGGCCCGAACCACGTAAAACTCGCCGTGTCAAGCTCCTCCCTCACTCGTCCCTACGCTTAAGCTCTCCGCAAGCGACTAGCCCCTCCGAAAAAGAGCCTCCGCAGGCTGCCCAGAGCAGATCCGGGGGAAGTGTCGACCACACACTTCGACAGCTTGATTCGTGAATGTTGGTTGATGAGATGGTGGAACTAGCCATAGATCTAAGTACCGGCTCAAGCGAGAATATGCCAGGAAAACAGTGCCACCACAAGGCCAAGTATGGGTGCGGCTTAGCTGATTAATTAGGTGTGTTGCTAGCTTGTTATGGACCGTGGATGGCGTGGGGAATGAGAGTCGAGGAGGACTGCCATGGGAACTGCATGGCACAAGAGGGGGCCCGTGGGTGGGGAATGGTGATTCGAGCCTGCCGGTGAAACCTCAGTGAGTCCATACATCTAGTAGCCCCTTTGTAAAGGCTATTTTGTGATCTCTTGGCCATAGACCGACAGTTGTGTACTGGTATAATGGAGGTTCTGCAGTCGCCGACGGGTGACGAAATCACGAACTTGTGGGTAAAGTGGTGCCACCTCTGCAGAGTGTAAAACTATCATGATAGCCATGCTTCCGGTAACAAGCACCTGGCCAACTTCCATGATTAGAGGGAAAACATGGGACGGTTATTCGGTATGGTTATGGTATGGTCATTGGGACTGTTTTGAGTCATGACATTGAGTTTGGTTTCGGTTATATGAATATGAGATGGTTATGGATATTTATGAGCATGAGATGAACTTGAGAAAGATTAATGGCTGGATGAGACTTGATAAGTGGAGAATTATGATGAAAGAATGTTGCTGTTTACTTGGTTATATTGGGATTAAATTCACCTAGAGATAGTTGCTGTTTTATCATATTTGTGAAATAAAATTTGCTTGCTGCAATGAGCCTTTTTATTCCATACCTTGTTGTAAGCTACATGTCATACTTTTCTCGCACTTGCTGAGTACGACATGTACTCACCCTTGCATTATCACCTAAACATCAGCAACAAGAGAAGAGTACTTCGAGGACCATGTGGAGTACTAGGCGTGCGAACTACCGTCAACATGCCTGTGGAGTTGAAGATGGAGCTGCCTGCTATTTAGTTATTTCCGCTGTCTTTTAGAGACTTCCGCTGCAAGAATAAGTTAGAGATTCATGAGTGAGACAATGAGCCGATGTAATAAAGTACTTAAACACTATTTATTCGTGGTTATATTCTGAATTCAGTTTGTGGATTACATGTGTATGTGTGATGAACATCCTGGGCACACATATGCATTACCTTGGTTCTGTTTTCAGAATCGGGTGTCACAGATTGGTATCAGAGCCACGTTGACCGTAGGACGCAAGCTTAGGTAGAATGGACACTCTGAAACACATAGGCACACCCCTCTAAACCGATATTTTCGAAAATTGCTTGCTGCCGCACTTTTCTTGTCAAATCATCCACAGCGAAGAGCTATTTTCAGCCCCTCTTTTCTCTTCTTTTGGACAGCAACGCCTTTGCTTTCTTGCTCCATAGATTCTGAAGTTTTGGGAGTTATTTCTTCCTTCTCTAAAGTTTCTCATGTCTTATTTATAGATGCCGGTGACCAGGAGCACAGCACACATAAGAGCTCGTCCACCACCATGTGGGAGTGCTCTTAACCCCATTGAGGTGTCCGATGGACCATATTGGGAGGAAGTGAAGACGGAACCTCATGATGAAGATGAACTCAATATCTATATGCATGACGAAGAGGATCTGGAAGAGGTGGAACCATTCTAAGACGATATGGAGGATAATCCACAAGAACAGCTTTGGTACGCACCTCAGGAGGAGTATCACGCGGGCTTACACCCCGTGGAACCTCATGAAGCTATGACAGGAGGAGGTGAACCCGAGGAGGAGCCACCCCTTGCTGAGACCAATAATGAAGTTGATGAATGGTCTAACCATTCAGTTCAAGAATTTTGGTCCGACAGAGCGGAAGGAGGACACACATCTAGGGAGCTCAAGGAATTTCTGGATTGCTGCAGCTTATACGCGGAGTATCTCCTCAAGAAAGTCCCTCGTCACGGACATGAAGAGTGGAAGGCTGATGTAACCATCCTATCTAACGGCAGGGTTGTCACTCGGCACTTCACACCCACATGGAGAGCTACAAGGGCAGAAGCTATCAATGATGCTGCATGGGATGCACTCACCAGACTGTGCTACGCCTTCCGTGGACAGCTTGAGGACACAACTTTTGAGCTGCACCCGTGTCGGAAGAGTGGTACAAGGGAGATCCTTGGACCCCATGGAGGAGCTCTTTCCAACCCACAAGCTGCTGACAAGTCTCATAGGTTGCTCGTGGAGTTAGGAAACCGCTACGCAAGCGCACAAGAAGAGATCCGTTACCTCCACAAGAAGCTGTATTTGCTGGAGAAACAAGAGGAGACTTGTGCCAACGCAGGAGCAAATGGAGCACCAGTGCCATCTAACCCTACATGGACTGCCGACTCACCATGGCGTGCGCCCATGTATGGACCACCTCCGTCACACGGCGAGAACAGCACCGGTTCACATGATTAAGTTTAGGATTCCCATTGAATGAGCTGTAATAGGAACGTTTCAATCGGAGTAGCTTGAATAAGAGTGGTGTGTTGAACTTTTGTGATGATTGCTTGGTTTGTGTGCTGATGTGAGTTGTGGGACTCTTCGGCAAATGTCCATATCCACACATAGTGGAGAGATATGAGATGCTTCGGCACGTGTTCACATCCTCATATAGGCTGAAATTAATAAAAGAAGATACTTAGTTCATACACCTTGATGCATATAGTTGGGAAATCACTTCTTTCAAATCTGAAATCTAGCTCCTACAAATATAGTATGTCCGAAAGTAAGCCATAAAATAATGGGGTAGACTTTCTTGCCAACCTTATTTTCATGGATTCCCAAGGGATTGACATAATACTTGGAATGGACTCGTTAAGCAAGCACAACGAGGTGATTCAATGTGCTCAGAGGATCGTGCAGTTCACGAGTGAGCACGGTATTCATATTGAGTTCGAGGCAGCCCAACCTACAACGGAGAAAGCAGTGCTGAACCACATCGAAGAAGCAACATTGGAAAGCATTCCGGTGGTTCAAGAATATTTAGATGTGTTCCTGGAAGAACATCCAGGTATGCCACCTGACCGGGACATTGAATTTGCCATTGATTAGTACCCAGAACTGCACCTATAGCGAAGCGGCCGTAAAGGATGCCCGCTAATGAACTAGTGGAGCAAAAGAAGCAAATTCAGGAGCAGCTAGAAAAGGGTTTTGTACACCCAAGCTCGTCACCATAGGGAGCCCCCGTGCTCGTCGTAGACAAGAAGGATGAGACCCAAAGGATGTTTGTGGATTATAGGTATCTCAATGAGGTGACAATCAAGAATAAATAACCACTGCCCCGTATAGAGGACCTGTTCGACATAATGAAAGGTGCCTGAATTTTCTCCAAGATTGATCTTCGGTCAGGATACTTCCAGCTGAAAATTAAGCCTTCCGACATATCCAAAACTGCATTTCGAACATGGTATGGTTCGTATGAATAGACTGTTATGTCTTTTGGGTTAACGAATGCACCCGCATACTTTATGTACCTCATGAATATGGTCTTCATGGAGTACTTGGACAAGTTCGTCGTGGTTCTCATCGATGATATCATGGTGTATTCGAAAAGCGAGGAAGAACATGAAAGAACACTTGAGATTGACATTGCAGAAACTGCGAGAGAATCAATTGTATGCTAAGTTCAGCAAGTGTCAATTTTGGCTAAAGGAGATATCGTTCCTAGGCCACATCATCTCCAAGGGAGGAGTATCAGTTGATCCTGGGAAAGCGGGAGACGTTTTAAAGTGGAATCAACCGCAGAATGTACGAGATATTCGGAGTTTCCTTGGAATGGCTGGATACTACCGCCGGTTCATCAAGGATTTCTCCAAAATAGCGAAGCCTATGACTGAATTGCTAATGAAGGGAAAAGCATTTCAGTGGACACCAGTGTCCCGAGAAAGCTTTGAGGAGCTCAAGAAAAGACTAACCACACCACCGGTTTTGATATTGCCGGACGTGAGCAAGAGCTTCGACATATATTGTGACGCATCAAGACAAGGGCTTGTATGTGTGCTCATGCAAGAAGGACAAGGTGTAGCCTATGCGTCGAGACAACTAAATAAACACGAGCTGAATTACCCCACACATGACTTAGAACTTGCAGTCGTGGTACATGCATTGAAGATTTGGAGACATTATATCCTTGGCCACTGATGTGAGATCTATACGGATCACAAAAGCCTCAAATATAGATTCACGCAAACGGATCTGAATTTGAGGCAACGTCGATGGTTGGAACTCATCAAGGATTATGATGTTGGAATCAACTATCACCCCTGAAAGTCCAATGTAGTAGCTGATGCGTTGAGCCGAAAGGGAGCATGTCACCAACTCACGGTTTGGGAGCGGCCACCTGAGCTGCGCAAGGAGTTCGAACGGTTACATCTTGGGTTTTTGAATGAGATGGAAGTGATAGAACTAAACTCTTCGCTGGAACAAGAGATACGAGATAGCCAAGCAACGGATGAGGAAATCAATGAAATCAAGGAAAGAATCCGACAAGGCATAAAAAAGGATTTTAAGGAAGATGAGAAAGGCATTCTTTGGTTAGGGAAAAGGATTTGTGTGCCTAACGTAAAGCACATCCGCGATACGATATTAAAGGAGGCACATGACTCACCTTATTCCATACATCCCAGCTGTACAAAGATGTACAAGGACCTGAAAACTTGCTATTGGTGGGATGATATGAAAAGGGACATAGCCGAATATGTTGCCTTATGCGACACGTGCCAACGGGTGAAGGCCGAACATCAAAGACCTGCTGGACTGTTGCAGCCATTTAAAGTACCCGAGTGGAATTGGGAAGACATCAGAATGGATTTCATCATCGGATTGCCACGTACTCAATCGAGTTACGACTCTATTTGGGTTATCGTGGACCGATTGATGAAAACAGCCCATTTCCTTCCTGTTAAAACCAAGTACAATATTGCACAACTAGCCGAGCTGTATATGGAGTAAATCGTGTGTCGCCATGGAGTTCCAAAAAGGATAGTTTCAGATCGGGGTTCTCAATTTACCTCTAGGTTCTGGAAGAAGCTGCATGAAGCCATGGGTACACGACTGAATTTCAGCTCCGCTTATCACCCGCAAATCGACGGGCAAACTGAGAGGAAAAATCAAATTCTAGAAGACATGTTGAGAGCTTGCACCTTGAAACATGGGCGTAGTTGGGATAGGAGCTTGCCGTACGCTGAATTTTCATACAACAACAGCTACCAAGCCAGCTTGAAGATGTCACCTTTTGAAGCATTGTATGGTAGAAGGTGTAGAATGCCGCTGTTCTGGAATGAGACCGGAGAGAGTCAAGTGTTTGGACTCGAAGTGCTGCAAGACGCCGAGAAGCAGGTCCAAACGATACGAGAAAACTTGAAGGCGGCACAGTCACGACAAAAAGGTTATGCGGACAATAGGCGAAGAAAATTGATTTTTGAAGTGGGAGACTTCGTGTATCTTAAAGTATCGCCAATCCGAGGCCAACGACGGTTCTACGTCAAGGGCAAGTTAGCACCCCGATACATCGGGCCATTCAAGATTTCGGGCAAGCGAGGAGAAGTAGCCTATCAACTAGAGCTGTCAGCGCACCTCTCTGACGTACACGACGTGTTTCACGTATCCCAACTAAAGAAGCGCTTAAGAGTACCGGAAGAACAAGTACCGATGGATGAGTTCGAGCTTCAAGAGGATCTGACCTACGCGGAGCACCCCGTCAAAAATTTGGACGTGAAGGAAAGGGTCACAAGGAACAAAGTGATTCGTTGGTGCAAGGTACAATGGAGCCATCACACAGAAGCCGAAACTACATGGGAGCACGAGTAAGAACTCAAGGCAGAATTCCCTCATCTATTCTCTACTCTATCGAATCTCGAGGGAGAGATTCAGTTTAAGGGGGGTAGGTTTGTAACACCCTCAAATTCATTTCCATGCATTGCATACATTTTTCATGTAGAGAAGCATTATAAAAGAAGTAGAAATGGAGAAAGAACTATAGAAATAGAGAAAGAACCATAGAAATGGAGAAAAGAACCATAGAAATGGAGAAAGGACCATAGAAATGGAGGAAGGAACCATATAAATGGAGAAGGGCATATATAAATGGAGAAATGGGACATGGAAATGAAGAGGGGAATGTAGAAATGGAGAGTGGGACATAGAAATGGAGAGGGGAATGTAGAAATGGAGTAAGTGACATAGAAATGGTGAGGAATGGGAAAAACATAGCTGAAATGAGCTATTTTCAATTTCCCCAAATTTTCCCCAAATCCTCCAAATTCCCCAATTCCCCAAAAAGGGTAATTTTCCCCACATTTGGGGAATTTCCCCCACATTGCTGCCGCACCAAATCAATTGGAGAAAAGTTTGTTAGGATTTTGCTCCAATTGGATTAGGATTCTCCCCCCTCCCCTTATAAATAGAACCCAAACCCCCCTTGGCCGCAGCCCTTCCCCCCTTCCCCCCCCCCAAGTCGGCGACTTGGAGGCCCTAGACCCCAACTCGCCGAGTTGGACCCCCCCTCGCCGGAGTTCAGTCACCGGTGAGCCCTGCCTGTGAGACCCACTGTCGAGCCCCGCCAACGAGCCCCACCGTCGAGCCCCGCCGGTGAGCCCCGCCGACTGTGGCGGACCGAGATCCGCTCATCCAGGATCGCAGAGGGTGGTGCCGCCCGATGCGACACCCGACAACATACATCATAAGGAAAACATTGTATTACATAGAAAACCAACTGAAATGTACAAAGTAGTACAATACTTCAGTTACAAACTAGTGTTTATATTACAGCAGCGGAATCTATGTTTGTACAACCCACGCCTGTCTACCTAGCAAAAGTCGGTTGCCCAGCCCTAGGGCAACCCACACTAGCTGCACTCCTAAGCTCAGTGCGGCGTGTACGGCTCCCACTTAGCCGTGGTCCCCGATGGAGGGTAGCCCCAGCCGTGGTCCGTGGGATGCTCCTCACCTGAAAAAAAACACTTATAGCAGCAACCGTGAGCACGATGGCTCAACAAGACTTAACCGACTCACCTAGGCATGAAACTCTACATGTAGTGTACAACGAACATGGGAGGGTAATTAGTAGCAAATGGACACGCCTACAAGTTCATCCTTAGTTCATCTTTTAGCCACTAGTTAACAGTTCATGAATCTGAAATTTAGTAAGCAATATTTAGTGGCACACATGTAGCAATACAATTATACATACCAGCAGTTTTGAATCATAACATTCCATAGTTTATCTACGTTACAACACAGTGATCAAGCGGTACTCGTCACCGCGAGGGACGGCGAATCGACTCGATATACACCTGCAGGGATACCCAAAGAGCACATCACGTATACCCACCCGTGGAGCTGCACAACACGCTCACTCAATGTCCTACGGGACAACCTTTCACCCAACAGCCCAAACGTCGAACTGGTTGCACCGAAACGAGCAGGAGGTTCCCTACACGGAGTATCTCTCTATGCCCGTTAGCATATTTCCACCTTGCTGCCCTCAGCCTACACCTATAAATCAGTGCGTTATGCCTCGACGCCCGGAGGTACAGGTTACATCCGTTTATCAGGCCCATATATCCGATATGCCTTCGGTACGTTCAATACTTGTTCAGCAGGGCCACACACGGATTGGACCTCAATCGACATGGACAGGACTGCACACACAAAACTTCCTCTTGCCCCGCCCTAGCCCCTGCCTAGTCTCATTTTCATTACGAAAGTGATCTCACACCACTCAAACCAATCCCGTGTGTCCCAAGCCTAACTCGCGAGTAGATTCCAACTTCTCGACTTGTACCGAAGTTCTATGAATCATTAAGCATAGCCCGTCTACTCGAGGACTTAGACCCTACCCTCACTCTTATAGGAAAATCTGTTTATGCACTTGGGTTTCATCCACCCTACACCTATTGCACATTCATATACCTCATACTAAGTATGTAACAAAGCAAAACTTTGTAAAATGGTTTAATTTAAACCGGGGCTTGCCTTGTTGCTGCTGGTCAGTTGTTAGGGCTTCGTCTGGAAGAAGGAAGTCGAGCACTTCCGGAGTCTCCTCGCCTTCAGCCACTACACGTAAGCCATATGCTATATGTCAATTTAAATGCAACGTTTGAAATTGAATATGTAAAGACTATAACTCCAGCTAGCCCTCCCCTTTGGTTCCGAAATTTTTATGGTGGCTTGGTAGGGTCCTAACCAGAGTCTTGACCAAGTTTCATTTGAAACAAAGTTCATTTGAGCTTTGTACAAATAAAACCCTATTTGGTCATTAGTAGAGCCTCTAAGGAATTCCAGGGATTTTCATGGCTCCAACCATTACTTTCTGGAAACTAGAATGTTATATGGTTCTAATGGAATTGGTTTCATGTCATTTGAAGAATTCTAGATGAAGTTATACCCTAAACAAGAATTGAGAAAATCTGAAAAATGTTTCTGTACATTTTCTATTTTCTCAGGGCAGTTCACTTAATCACACAATTAGGGGGACTAAATGAACTTGGATGGGTCTGAAAATTTTATTGTGACTCAAGGATTTCCCAATGAACCTCCCAGCCAAATTTCAGAATTTTTATAAGGTAATTCTCCAGATAAAATTCCTAACAGTTTAAATTTAGGGAATTAATTCTGGAAAACCATTAAGTTTCATGAGCTGAAATTTGTGTTGCTGGAACTTACTCAATAAGCTGAGTTCAGCAAAATTTGTTTCACTGAATTTGGAGCTTCCTAGCAGAAGTTATATGCATTTGAAGTTTGAACCAAATCTGAAAATTCAAATAAAGTTTAAACCGGCTGGTGGGGTCCCCGGGCTACGTGTCAGCACCGCAGAACCACACGGGGGTCCGCAGTGTCTCCCACGCAGTCGCACGAGATCCCGGTGCCACAGCAGATCCGGCGCTGTGGGGCCCGTGGGGCTTCGTCTACCTCGCGCTCCCGCGGCTCCCCACCGCCTCCTTCGCCGGAGAGCTCGCTGCCGGGCGTTCTGCTGCCCGACCTTCGACGAGACTTGCCGCCTGTGCATATTTCTGCCTGGGAAACACGGTGGTGCACTCTCCGGAGCTCGGCGACGGCCAGAATAGTGCTTGCGACGGTAACAGCGGCCAGGAGCTCCTCGGCGACGTCGAACTTGGTGTCCTCTGTACCTTTTTCGACGCGGTTTACTCGGAGAGTGAGAGGGGCCCGACCTCGATCACGGGGCCGTGCCACCTCGCCCGGGGATCGCATTGGGTGGTGCCATGTTATGCGGCACCCAACAGCACACATATAAGGAACGATGTATTACATAAATCAAAGCGGAAGCTTGCAACTGTTCTTTGTAAATACTTTACATAAAGTAGCTACAGCGGAAGTCTATAACCTCTCACGTCGAATATCTAAGAAGCACTCGAGAAGAGGTCCAGCCCACGGACTCCTCTCGCTAGCAACACGAAGACCTGGAAGCGGATAGGTTCTCCATGTGTGACATGACTCGGAAGTTCCCGAGTCTCACCGGACAACCTTCTTTATAGCGTCGAGGTTTACCTGCAAAACCACTTATATAGCAAGAGTGAGCACAAAGGCTCAGCAAGACTGACCCGTCTCTCTTAAGGCATGCTACTCTACATGAGGGTAACTTAAGACCTAATCCTGTAATTTTGCGAAAACACTCGCCTACGAGTTCATCCTTAACTTCTCGGTTTTAGCCATAATAGTAGTGACCTTGCGCCCAGCAACATTGGAACTCCACAATCAAACAAGAAACGCTTCATTCCAATGTTACTTGTCCCAAGGTGGAAAAATAACTTTGGTTTGCTCCATCTCTACTTCAAACATGGTTTTCATGCAATTTACAATTATCATAACAGCATTTTAAAACTTTGCAAACTATTTCCACACAACTTGATTACTACATCACAACACAGGGAGCAAGCGGTAATCAATAACCACGATGGACGGTGATTCGAATCAAACACTACCCGGATAACTCGACACATACGCCCGCCTCTGAAGACCCAACTCTGGCGTCATTCATTACGTCGTATGTGGCAACCTTTCTCAGGACACTAAACTGTAGAACCGGTCACACCGTCTCGGGCTCATAGGTCTAACCAGACGATGTGGTATGCCTCTACAATCCAGTGAACTTGGTACATCGGTTTCCTGGTTCCCATATGTCAGTAAGCATCCGGTACACAACTCAATACCTGCTCCTGGGTGCCGCACACGCATCGGTCCTTAACCGACAGAGGCAGAGCTACACGACCAAGACCTCGTCTTGTCGCTGCCTAACCATCCTCCCGGTCTCATCTTTGGAAATTTAAACTTTAGTTTGCTTTTTTTCCATCTACACCCAGGTAGTCCCGTCTATAGCTCGCGAGTAGATTCCAACTACTCAACTTCTACCGGATGTCCTACGCTATTTAGCATGGCATTATCCTACAGTGATGACCCAATTCTACCCTTGACCTCAGGTTTCATGTTTGGTTATGCAAGTGGAGTATAAAACATCCTTGACCTAATGCACATACAAACTTTGACCAATAGTAGTGAACAAAGGGAAAACTTTAAAAACAACTTATGTGCAAACCGGGGCTTGCCTTGGTTTTGCAGGTGACTAAAGTCAGAGATGTATGAAGTTAGTTGCTGCTGCCTTGAAGTTGAATCACTGCCTTCTTGCTTCTTGATCCAAACTAATCTCCTCCTTCTTCACTTTCCACGTTTAAGCACTACACGTTATGAACATGCATATATCTTTAATTGTAAAACTTTTGCTAACAAGTTCTAAAGACAAGTTTAAAACTGGAACTTTGTTTAAGAATTTAAAATGACACTGGGGTGGGGATCACTTGGGTGGGGATCAAGTGATGAGTGGGGTTTCATCACTTGAGTGGGGATCAACTAATGAGGTTGAACAGGACATAATGATCGAGTGCTCCAATGGAGCTGGAAATTTTCTTGTGAGTTCCTTGTCACAAGAAGGCCCTCTGGACCAAAATTCAGAATAATTCACTAAGTAGATCACCCTGAACAATTCACTAAGCCTTAGGCAAAGAGGAATTAATTCTGAATAACTTTGCACTTTCATGCAAATTCAAGTGAATGAGCTGGAAATTTTCTTGTGAGTTCCTTGTCACAAGAAGGCCCTCTGGACCAAAATTCAGAATAATTCACTAAGTAGATCATCCTGAACAATTCCCTAAGCCTTAGGCAAAGAGGAATTAATTCTGAATAACTTTACACTTTCATGAAAATTCAACTGAACTACAATTTCATACATAGCTCAGCGAGCATGCATGAATTTTTCTAGGATTTTTGGATCTAAGGAATGCTCAGAACTGAATTTCCAAGTTTTGGAAGTTCTCTGAAAATGTTTCTATATTCATTTGAATACAGAAACTTGAAATTAGAATTACCCTAACTAAATCATCTCCTAATATCCTAAGGAATATTCTAACAAAATTTGGGGATTTTTGGATGAACCAAACTCCCTCAAAAATTCTGTTGCTGAAAAGATTTAAAGTATTTTCCAGACTTTTCCATTGGTTTTCATGCAAATTGTGTTGCATTTTTTGATAGGACTTTTCATCCTGAATCCAACCCAATTTGAATCACTAAATTTGGAGTTTCCTAGCAAAAGTTATGAGGTTCTAAAGTTTGAACTAAATCTGAAATTCAAATTAAATCGGGAAATGTTCAAACTCTGACAGTGGGTCCATCCTACACGTGTCAGCCGCTGGGATCACGCCACACGGGGCCACAGGATCTTTCCCGCGCCACCACATTGGATCCCGGGGCCGCAGCGGATCGACGATTTAAAATATCGTCAGTGACAAGTGGGGCCCCTGGTCGTCTTCAACCTCCGGCTGTTTCCTTCTTCCCGCGCCGCCCCCTCGCCGGAGCCTCGTCGGAGCTCGCCGGACCCGGCTTCCCGGCCGTCTCCCGGCTCGGTACTTGCCGCCTTGGGGTTTTCAGCCACGAGGAATTCAATGGTGCGGTGCTTTCGGGCTGCCGGCGACCGGACACCGGTCGGCGACGTGCGCACACCTCGGTGAGACTTCGGCGCCGTGGCACGAGCACCCTAGCCCGCCAAAAGTTCGGTGGACTCGCTCTAAAGCAGCAGTGTGTTCAGGCTAACTCAGCACGGCCTCAAACTGGCTCGGAAACGGCGGCAAGTGGGGGTTCACCGTGTGCCCGGCGGTTCCCGCCAGGATCGCCGCTCGGAAACTTCAAAATGGTCTGCTAATATGGGGGTTTCAAGCCGGGATTGGGGAGAGGATCAGGTCGTCCTTGAGTCTAGGTCCTTTGAGCACAGTTTAGTGACCTAAAGACGAGAAGGGAGTGGAAATTTGGAGAACTCATACCGGAACGTCGTTCTGTGGCCGCCGGCGAAGTTTCTCCGAATTCTCGCTCGGTGGTTCACGGCATACCTTGTGGTTTGGGTGGAAGCAGCAGGGCTCGCTGGCACGTCCGGGGATGTCGTCGCTTGGGTGTGAAAAGGCCTGATGTAGGCTGTCCACGAGCTCCCCATCCCGCTGTAAGGTTAGGTCGCCGCGGAGGAGTTGTTTTTCCGGCTAGGAGACCCGTAATTTGGGCTGCTCTTGTGCTGAGGGAGTGGAGGGCGATCAGGCCTTGCCATTTTGCGGTTCAGACGGTGCTGCACGCTGGTTTTGCATGCATCTCCGGTCAGAACCGAAGCGGCGGCGAGCTCGAGGTTTATCGGGCGTGAGGAGGAGAGGATAAACACCGTTTGCTCGGTTCAGAGGGAAAAGATCATGCTGAGGGTAAGGGGGGCTGGTAAGCTGGTCGCCAGCGCGAGAGCGGGGGTGAAGCGGTGGCTTTGGGGTAGCCTCGGTAGCGTCCGGGGAAGTCTCGGCCGCTCGAGTGAAACAGGAAGATTTCTTCGAGGGTAAGTTTACAGATCGCTATGACATATGGGGTCCACCCCCTTTCTTATCCCCAAAACTTTCACAAATATCTCCAAATCTTGGCACATTGCAAATTCAGCTATGAAGAGCTCAAATTCAAAGGCCAATTGGAAATTTGGAAATTTTTACTTCAGTTTCAAATTCGAATTCAAATTTCAATGACAATTCACAAGTATCTTTGATACACATATCAAAGCACCTCCAAATTTTCTCAAAATTTGCCTTCTTCATAATTTGAACCTGGAGAGTTTGAATATGCCCTCTGATCTTTGAGTTGGCCACTGCAAATAAAAATTTTCAAACAACAGTTTGAATTTCCTCTTTGGAAATGGTCTTCTTCTCTTTGAAGTAAATCCTTTTATTAGAACTGAATTTTTAAGTCCTCTTTTGTGATGACCCATCTGAATTTGGGAGAAACACTTTGGTTTGCTCCTAGCCCATGCTTGATCAATCTTGGTCCCAAGCTGAACCTCACAAGTTCAGTTTTGGACCATGCCCCTCAAATTTGAATTTGAAGGTGATCTCAAGCAATGCTTTGAACAAATGGTATATGGGCTTAAAATCCCTCCAATTTTGGAACTTAAGCTCTTCAATACCTGAGGACTGCAATGGTCATCTCATATATATGCTTTTGGACCATCTGAACATGAATGATTTGCAAGGGTTCAAAAATGGGGTTTAAACTTCCCTCCCCTCTACTCATAGAGAATGTGCATATGAGTTCGGTGTTTGGGAGTGAAATTCTTTCCCGGGTTAACATGTGTTCAACAAGAGTTAAAGGAGATTTTAGCTCTTCCCACATATCCATGTTTGAGTTTATCATTTTATGTGACATAACTCAAGTCATTCCGTTGTCCTAACATGTTTGAATTCAGCATGAACTCAACATGATCATAGTCCATTCCCTTTTTGGCTCACCCTCAAATCAGAAAGTTGCCACCACATTCTCCTCAATTCAAATGTATGAGGCTCCATGTGTATACAAAAGTTGGGCGGCAATTTGAGCTGAGCCTTTGAGACTAAAGACCTTATTTTTGTTCTTTCTCATGTTCATGTATGCTTACACATGAGTTTAACTCCACCTTGGTCCAACACTTTCAAAGGCATGCTTGAACCCATGTGGTTGCACCTCATGTGTACCATCCCATGTAAGAAAGTTTTTGTAAGTCCCATTTTTCATGAACAGAAACTCAATGACGTTCAATCATCCGTTCCTTTGCATTCACGTTTTTGGGACTTTTACATTCCTACCCCCTTAAAAAGAATCTCGTCCCGAGATTCCAATAGGAAAACGAGACGGGAGAGGTAATGCCAAGTGGTATGACGATAAAAACTCCGGATAGTTCATGCGGAAGTAATCTTTGCTCTCCACGTTGTTTCTCCCATGGTATGATTACCCCACAGCACCTGGAAAAATCTTAATATCCGATTTCCAGGTGTTCCGGATTCTTCTCATCGATAGTCTGACCCGGTCGCTCGGTGTAGTTACGATCCGGCTTCAACTAGTCAAGTTCTTCGGTGTGGACAGCAATGGTAGCTTTAAGCCACTTCCATAGCTGTGACATATGAAATATGTCCTGAACGGCAGCAAGATTTGCCGGTAGTTCCAGCCGGTAAGTTACGGTTCCACACATCTCCGTGATAACAAATGGATTTAAGGTCCGGGGAGCAAGACCCCCCCCTTTACATCGGACCTGTGAATTCCTTTCTTCGGAGACACGCAAAGACGATGTGTTCTCCTCCGTTGAAATGCAACGGTCTATGCCTTTGACCATCGTGACTTTTATGTCGGGATTGCACAGCCTCCAAGTTCGCTTCTATCGTTCGAACTCGGTCATCAGCTTTGTTGACTAACCAAACCCGATCAGTACCCTTCTGCCGTACTCACACCACTTTAGTGGTGTGCGACATTTCTGGCAGTCTAGAGCTTCATATTACGAGGTATCACTATATGGTCTTTAAACCACAGAGTACCCTCATTGTCCGTTATAGTGACGGCATTGAGTGAACGACAATCAAGACTTAATCTTAGTGTCTCATCGTTCTTCTTAACGAACTGCGCAGAGCAACCCCAAGGTGATGAGCTCGGTCATATAAAACCTTTGCTCATCAGTTCACTTAGTTGCTCCTTCACTCCGCTAGTTCATTGGGTGCCATCTTATATAGCCTTCGTGAAATGGGTGTTGTTTCCGGCGTCAGTTCAATTCTGAACTTGACGTCTCGTTACCCGGTATTGCCCGGTAACTCATCGGAACACATTGGATATTCACGTCCCACCGGACTATCCTCAAGTTTAATCACTCCCGTGGGATAGGCCTAGCTAGTCCTCTCTTCTGTACAGCATGGATTCTTCTGTCTGTACCCAGATTTTGATCAGTTTAGCAGCATTTTCACAACTCAAGTCGAATACCAAAGTTAAAGTTAACTTCAGTATCTTTCCAACGAGTAGTCAAATGCTTCCAGATCATCTGGGATCAAAAGGTATGATTTCTCAAAGTTGACAGAATTACTGGATAAAATTTGCCAGCATCTCCTTTGTATGTGGCTACTTTATCACAGTTGTATATGAAATACAATAAGAATCTGAGCAAACTCTGAACTACAACAATGTTGCAAATTTCATAACCTTTCCAACGGTGTATTGTAGGCTCCTTAAGGATTTTTCTACAGGAAGTTATGGCTTAAAAACAGAAAGGTCCAGAGAGGTTTTTAGTACTGTCCTGGTTTTGAACAGTTTGCCTTCAACTGGACTTTTCACCCACTTAAGGTGTGATTTTGCTCTGGAGGTATACAAAGAAATTGTAGAGCACTTGAAAATCTTTCCAGAACTGTATCATACACCTTGATTGGTTAAATCTACTCAGAGTTATGCTCTGTCAAAATCCAGCAAGAATTCCTGCCAGAAACAGAGCACTCTGTTTTTGAAAACTTTGACACCTAGTTATACTCTCATTTGAGTCTTAGCTCAAAATAAGAGTTCAGTAACTAATATTTGTTTCAACTTCCATTTTTAGTTGCAAGTTAGTCCATGAATCATTTCTTCATAGGGAAGAGGTTATTAAGTGTAGTACGGTGTCGATGCACCGTAAGAACATGTCGGTACTACGTTGCCTCACCAAAGAAAATCCTACGCCGGATCATACAGGCATATACGTATTATCAGTGGCACTAAGACGGTCTCTCACACACGTGTACTACACAGGATACGTATGTGGTTAGTACCTGCAGAAAAACACCCAATAGTGGTGCACTCAAAGGTTGTTTCATTTCAGGCAGTACCATAATTGAAAGTAAATACAAACTCCCATATCATTGTCATACGGCCGTCCTTGAGTTAAGTCACGTCTCAAGGTACGTGATCGTGTTTCAACACCACACGACGGGGAACCCGAGTATGTCATGAACGGGTCATCACGGTTGGGAATGTTATCAACCCAACGGATACCACCTACTGCCCGGCAGGGCACGCCGATGGCAAGCGCTGGGTATGTCCTCCTGGGCTATTTCCAGACGAACACACAATTGTGTTACTGACCACACGATGGGGTCTCCACTTACTTGCCTAATGCATGCTAGGGATCAGCGTTTCATATGAACTCAGGAACATGAAGAGTCCAAGAGTTTCATATTAACGTCTCACACCAAGCTGTGAGACCTTTCCCTAAACCACATTCCTCGTCAGGGGAGCTAACCGAAATTGAACCACTTTCGGTGGCGTTCCTTACCATGCTTACCAGAGAGTAGGTGCCTCATTACATAATCCAAATTAAGAATTATAACACGTAAGTTAGTTCTGCCACTTTAAGTAACTATACTACTATAGTCCTTATGTGGGCCTAATACCGTTTCCTCACCGTATCCTAAGTTTTTGCCGTAATACGATCCTTATTCCGTGCGCTGTTACCAATGCGGCTTTGATACCACGCTGAGAGGGGCCCGACCTCGATCACGGGGCCATGCCACCTCGCCCGGGGATCGCATTGGGTGGTGCCGTGTTATGCGGCACCCAACAGCACACATATAAGGAACAATGTATTACATAAATCAAAGCGGAAGCTTGCAACTGTTCTTTGTAAATACTTTACATAAAGTAGCTACAGCGGAAGTCTATAACCTCTCACGTCGAATATCTAAGAAGCACTCGAGAAGAGGTCCAGCCCGCGGACTCCTCTCGCTAGCAACACGAAGACCTGGCAGCGGCTAGGTTCTCCAAGTGTGACATGACTCGGAAATTCCCGAGTCTCACCGGACAACCTTCTTTATAGCGTCGAGGTTTACCAGCAAAACCGCTTATATAGCAAGAGTGAGCACAAAGGCTCAGCAAGACTGACCCGTCTCTCTTAAGGCATGCAACTCTACATGAGGGTAACTTAAGACCTAATCCTGTAATTTTGTGAAAAGACTCGCCTACGAGTTCATCCTTAACTTTTCGGTTTTAGCCATAATAGTAGTGACCTTGCGCCCAGCAACATTGGAACTCCACAGTCAAACAAGAAACACTTCATCCAATGTTACTTGTCCCAAGGTGGAAAAATAACTTTAGTTTGCTCTATCTCTACTTCAAACATGGTTTTCATGCAATTTACAATTATCATAACAGCATTTTAAAACTTTGCAAACTATTTCCACACAACTTGATTACTACGTCACAACACAGGGAGCAAGCGGAATCAATAACTGCGATGGACGGTGATTCGAATCAAACACTACCTGGATAACTCGACACATACGCACGCCTCTGAAGACCCAACTCTGGCGTCATTCATTACGTCGTATGTGGCAACCTTTCTCAGGACACTAAACTGTAGAACCGGTCGCGCCGTCTCGGGCTCATAGGTCTAACGAGACGATGTGGTATGCCTCTACAATCCAGTGAACCTGGTACATCGGTTTCCTGGTTCCCATATGTCAGTAAGCATCCGGTACACAACTCAATACCTGCTCCTGGGTGCCGCACACGCATTGGTCCTTAACCGACACAGGCAGAGCTACTCGACCAAGACCTTGTCTTGTCGCTGCCTAACTATCCTGCCCGGTCTCATGTTTGGAAATGTAAACTTTAGTTTCCTTTTTTTCCATCTACACCCAGGTAGTCCCATCTATAGCTCGCGAGTAGATTCCAACTACTCGACTTCTACCGGATGTCCTACGCTATTTAGCATGGCCTTATCCTACAGCGATGACCCAATTCTACCCTTGACCTCAGGGTTCATGTTTGGTTATGCAAGTGGAGTATAAAACATCCTTGACCTAATGCACATACAAACTTTGATCAATAGTAGTGAACAAAGGGAAAACTTTAAAAACAACTTAAGTGCAAACCGGGGCTTGCCTTGGTTTTGCAGGTGACTAAAGTCAGAGATGTATGAAGTTAGTTGCTTCTGCCTTGAGTTGAATCACTGCCTTCTTGCTTCTTGATCCAAACTCACCTCCTCCTTCTTCACTTTCCACGTTTAAGCACTACACGTTATGAACATGCATATATCTTTAATTGTAAAACTTTTGCTAACAAGTTCTAAAGACAAGTTTAAAACTGCAACTCTGTTTAAGAATTTAAAATGACACTGGGGCTAGTGGTTTGGGTTTGTGTTTAAGCACTATCATCAAGTGATGAGTGGGGTTTCATCACTTGGGTGGGGATCAACTAATGAGGTTGAACAGGACATAATGATCCAGGGCTCCAATGGAGCTGGAAATTTTCTTGTGAGTTCCTTGTCACAAGAAGGCCCTCTGGACCAAAATTCAGAATAATTCACTAAGTAGATCGCCCTGAACAATTCCCTAATCCTTTAGGCAAAGAGGAATTAATTCTAAATAACTTTGCACTTTCATGATAATTCAAGTGAACTAAAATTTCTTACATAGCTCAGGGAGCATGCATGAATTTTTTCTAGGATTTTTGGATCTAAGGAATGCTCAGAACTGAATTTCCAAATTTTGGAAATTCTCTAAAAATGTTTCTGTATTCATTTGAATACAGAAACTTGAAATTAGAATTACCCTAACTAAATCAACTCCAAATGAGCTGAAATGTTTACAGGAGTCTCCAAATATCCTATGGAATATTCTGGCAAAATTTAGGGATTTTTGGATGAACCAAACGCCCTAAAAAATTCTGTTGCTGAAAAGCTTTAAAGAACTTTACAGAATTTTCCATTGGTTTTCATGCAAATTGGGTTGCATTTTTGTATAGGGCGTGTCATCCTGAATCCAACCCAATTTGAATCACTAAATTTGGAGTTTCCTAGCAAAAGTTATGATGTTCTAAAGTTTGAACTAAATCTGAAATTCAAATTAAATCGGGAAATGTTCAAACTCTGACAGTGGGTCCATCCTACACGTGTCAGCCACTGGGATCACGCCACACGGGGCCACAGGACCTTTCCCACGCCACCACATTGGATCCCAGGGCCGCAGCGGATCGACGATTTAAAATATCATCACTGACAAGCGGGGCCCCCGGTCGTCTTCAACCTCCGACTGTTTCCTTTTTCCCGCGCCGCCCCCTCGCCGGAGCCTCGTCGGAGCTCGCCGGACCCGGCTTCCCGGCCATCTCCCGGTTCGGTACTTGCCGTCTGGGGGTTTTCAGCCACGAGGAATTCAACGGTGCGGTGCTTTCGGGCTGCCGGCGACCGGACACCAGTCGGCGACGTGCGTACACCTCGGTGAGACTTCGGCGCCGTGGAACGAGCACCCTAGCCCGCCAAAAGTTCGGTGGACTCGCTCTAAAGCAGCAGTGGAGGTCAGGCTAACTCGTCACGGCCTCAAACTGGCTCGGAAATGGCGGCAAGTGGGGGTTCACCATGTGCCCGGCGGTTCCCGCCATGATCGCCGCTCGGAAACTTCAAAATGGTCTGCTAATATGGGGATTTCAAGCCAGGAATGGGGAGAGGATCGGGTCGTCCTCGAGTCTAGGTCCTTTGAGCACAGTTTAGTGACCTAAAGACGAGAAGGGAGTGGAAATTTGGAGAACTCATACCGGAACGTCGTTCTGTGGCCGCCGGCGAAGTTTCTCCGAATTCTCGCTCGGTGGTTCACGGCATGCCTTGTGGTTTGGGTGGAAGCAGCAGGGCTCGCTGGCACGTCCAGGGATGTCCTCGCTTGGGCGTGAAAAGGCCTGATGTAGGCTGTCCACGAGCTCCCCAACCCGCTGTAAGGTTGGGTCGCCGCGGAGGAGTTGTTTTTCCGGCTAGGATACCCGTAATTTGGGCTGCTCTTGTGCTGAGGGAGTGGAGGGCAATCAGGCCTTGCCATTTTGCGGTTCAGACGGTGCTGCACACTGGTTTTGCATGCATCTCCGGTCAGAACCGAAGCGGCAGCGAGCTCGGGGTTTATCGGGCGCGAGGAGGAGAGGATAAACACCGTTTGCTCGGTTCCGAGGGAAAAGATCACGCCGAGGGTAAGGGGGGGCTGGTAAGCTGGTCGCCAGCGCGAGAGCGGCGGTGAGGCGGTGTCTTTGGGGTAGCCTCAGTGGCATCCGGGGAAGTCTCGGCCGCTCGAGTGAAACAGGAAGATTTCTTTGAGGGTAAGTTTACAGATCACTATGACATATGGGGTCCACCCCCTTTCTTATCCCCAAAACTTTCAAAAATATCTCCAAATCTTGGCACATTGCAAATTCAGCTATGAAGAGCTCAAATTCAAAGGACAATTGGAAATTTGGAAATTTTTACTTCAGTTTCAAATTCGAATTCAAATTTCAATGACAATTCACAAGTATCTTTGATACACATATCAAAGCACCTCCAAACTTTCTCAAAATTTGCCTTCTTCATAATTTGAACCTGGAGAGTTTGAATATGCCCTCTGATCTTTGAGTTGGCCACTGCAAATACAAATTTTCAAACAACAGTTTGAATTTCCTCTTTGGAAATAGTCTTCTTCTCTTTGAAGTAAATCCTTTGATTCAAACTGAATTTTTAAGTCCTCTTTTGTGATGACCCATCTGAATTTGGTGAAACACTTTGGTTTGCTCCTAGCCCATGCTTGATCAACCTTGGTCCCAAGCTGAACCTCACAAGTTCAGTTTTGGACCATGCCCCTCAAATTTGAATTTGAAGGTGATCTCAAGCAATGCTTTGAACAAATGGTATATAAGCTTAAAATCCCTCCCATTTTGGAACTTAAGCTCTTCAATACCTGAGGACTGCAATGGTCATCTCATATATATGCTTTTGGACCATCTGAACATGAATGCTTTGCAAGGTTTCAAAAATGGGGTTTAAACTTCCCTCCCCTCTACTCATAGAGAATGTGCATATGAGTTAGGTGTTTGGGAGTGAAATTCTTTCCCGGGTTAACATGTGTTCAACAAGAGTTAAAGGAGATTTTAGCTCTTCCTACATGTCCATGTTTGAGTTTATCGTTTTATGTGACATAACTCAAGTCATTCCCTTGTCCTAACATGTTTGAATTCAGCATGAACTCAACATGATCCTAGTCCATTCCCTTTTTGGCTCACCCTCAAATCAGAAAGTTGCCACCACATTCTCCTCAATTCAAATGTATGAGGCTCCATGTGTATACAAAAGTTGGGCGGCAATTTGAGCTGAGCCTTTGAGACTAAAGACCTTATTTTTGTTCTTTCTCATGTTCATGTATGCTTACACATGTGTTTAACTCCGCCTTGGTCCAACACTTTCAAAGGCATGCTTGAACCCATGTGGTTGCACCTCATGTGTACCATCCCATGTAAGAAAGTTTTTGTAAGTCCCATTTTTCATGAACAGAAACTCAATGACGTTCAATCATCCGTTCCTTTGCATTTACGTTTTTGGGACTTTTACAGAGAGCTCCACTGAGACTTTCTGATCACAGATATGAGCACTGATCCCCGTGAAAACGGCCGCAACTATGACCTCACCGTCGACCTAAGGCTAAAATGGCCGTGACTGGGAAATTTCGAAGAACAGCAACCCTAGTCCATGATTTTTGCTGGTTTTTTATCCTAGGTGGCCGTGGACAAGTGCAGACCGTGTGTGAAGCTCGGAATCCTCTGTGGTGAATTACCCATTACAAATTTCCGAGTTTTGAACGATTCGGTCCTTGGAACCCCGAATAACTAACCGGACAAATTCTACCCCGGCGAAGCATGAGAGGAGGGACGGTCGGCACGAGCGTGTCAAGCACCTTGGAGCGGACCTTTTTTGTGTAGCTCGTCGGGCGCAAAACGGCTTCTTGCTCTCGGACGCTGAGGTGCAGAGGAGGTCGGTGCTGGCGCGAGTTCGGCTTTCGGTGCGTGAAGGAGACGGTGGAGAAGAGAGTGAAGATTCACGTGGCACAGCGTACTGATCACGTGCTGCACTCAGTGTTTCCCTCAAGCAGGAGGTGGCGATGGCAAGTCGGTCAGGCACCGACGTCGGGACTGGCTGGCGCGCGCAGCTTCCGCCGAGCGAAAAAAAAGATCAACCCGAAGAAAACTTTAGTGTGAAGGCTACTGACAAGTGGGTCCCTCCCCTCTAATTCTCTTCTAATTTTTTATCTCTGTTTTCACTGAAAATATCCTAGCTACTCACAATTGAATGTGAGACTTAGCCTCCAATTCATTGTTCGAATTTTATTTCCTAAATTTGAAATTGGTTTGGCTAAATCTGCTTCACATTTGAACTGACATTCAAATTCAGTTTTGAATTAATGCAAATTTAGCTCCCGACAAGATGAAGTCCAATGGGGATGAAAATTGGTGGACTAACTCAGAAAAATGTGCTGAGTTTGAATATGAAGTCAACTTTTTAATTCAAGTGATGAAAGTGGCTGCAATTTGAATTTACATTCAAATTGGCCTCTTTTTCAAATGCCTCCAAAAGTGCCTCAAAAAGTATTGGATTTGCATGAAATTTGGCCTGAGCCTTCCCAAGACTATTTAAGGTCTAGGGGTGAGCTCAACCTATCATGTTCATGTGTAAAAATCCCACTTTTTGGAAGTTAGGGCTTTCCCCTCTAATCACCCTTTTGATGGTGGTTACTTGCTCTTCACAAGTGTTCACAAGATATCCACAAGATGAGCTGTGGTGTTGTGAGGTGATGAAAATGATCACTTTTGCAAGTCCCTTTTCTTGGGCTTTTACATCCCTCCCCCCCTTAAAAGAATCTCGTCCCGAGATTACAAAAGAAGAGACGGCGATGTAATAGAAACTCACCTGTGCTGAGACGCCATGAACTCCGGGTAGTTTGAGCGAAGAAATTCCTCGCTCTCCCACGTCGCTTCTTCGGCGGTGTGGTTGCTCCAGAGTATCTTGTAGAACCACAATGTTCGGCTACGTGTGGTCCGAGCCTTCTCATCAATAATTGCCACCGGATATTCATCATACGTCAAATCCGGTTGCAGCTCGCCGATGTCTTCAGTGGGAACAGCAGCCGTATGCTTCAGACATTTTTGCAGTTGTGAAACATGGAAAACATCGTGAACACCAGCAAGAGATGCCGGCAGTTCCAGTCTATACGCCACTGGTCCACACTTCTCGGTGATAGCATAGGGTCCAATGAATCGGGGAGCGAGTTTCCCCTTCAAGCCGAATCGGTGCACTCCCTTCATCGGAGATACACGGAGATACACGTGTTCCCTAACATCGAAGTGCAGCGGCCTACACCTCTTATCAGCGTATCTTTTCTGCCGGGATTGAGCGGCCTTCAAGTTGGCTTGAATCATCCGAATGTGCTCTTCGGCGTCGTTCACCACATCAACCCCGAATATGACCCTCTCACCGGACTCGCACCAGTTCAGTGGGGTGCAGCATTTGCGACCGTAGAGAGCCTCATAGGGTGCCATCTTGATACTTTCTTGATAGACGATATTGTACGAGAATTCCGCCAACGGTAGATGATCATCCCAGTTTCTACCGTGATGGATGGCACACGCTCTCAACATGTCTTCTAGTACTTGGTTCACTCTGTCTGTTTGACCGTCTGTCTGAGGGTGATAGGCGAAGCTTCTAATCAGCTTAGTACCCAATGCAGCGTGCAACTGCTCCCAAAAGCGAGACACGAATAATGCACCTCGATCCGAGACTATGGTCTTGGGTACCCCATGTCAGCATAGAATTCTCGCTATGTACAGCTCCTCATATTTGCCGGCATTGTGACGTGTATGCACAGGAATGAAGTGAGCCGACTTGGTTAATCGGTCAACGATCACCCAAATGGAATCATGTGTGGCGGACCGGAATCCGCTCATCCAGGATCACAGAGGGTGGTGCCACGCGATGCGACACCCGACAGCACACGTCATAAGAACATAATATATTACATGGGAAAAACAACTGAAACTGTACAAACAGGTACAAACTTCAGTTACAACTATTGTTTATATTACACAGCGGAAGTCTACACTATACAACTCACGCCCGCCTATTTAGCAAAAGTTGGTTGCCCAGCCCTAGGGCAACCCACACTAGCTGCACTCCTCAGCTCAGCGCGGCGTGTACGGCTCCCACTCAGCCGTGGTCCCCGACGGAGGGTAACCCTCGCCGGTGGACTCGTACTCCGAGTCTGTGGGTGGCTCCTCACCTGAAAAACACTTAAGCAGCAACCGTGAGCACAAAGGCTCAGCAAGGCTTAACCGACTCACCTAAGCATGAAACTCTACATGAGGGTACAATGGACATAGGATAGTAACATTTCAGCAAAAGGACACGCCTACAAGTTCAGCCTGAGTTCATCTTTTAGCAACAAGTTAACAGTTCATGAAATGTGAAATTTAGTAGGCAGTATTTGGTGGCACACATGTAGCAATACAATTATATCAACCAGCAATATTGAATCAACAGGTTTCATCCATTAATCTACGTCACGACTCAGTGACCAAGTGGTACTCTTCACCGCGAGGGACGGCGAATCGACTCGATATACACCTGCAGGGAAACCCAAAGAGCACGTCACGTACGCCTACCCGTGGAGCTGCACAGCACGCTCACTCGATGTCGTACGGGACAACCTTTCACCCAACAGCCCAAACGTCGAACCGGTCGCACCGAAACGAGCAGGAGGTTCCCCACACGGAGCATCTCTTTATGCCCGTTGGCATATTTCCACCTTGCTGCCCTCAGCCTACACCTATAAATCGGTGCGTTATGCCTCGACGCCCGGAGGTTTAGGCTACATCGGTTTATCGGGGCCCATATATCCGATATGCCTTCGGTATGTTCAAACTTGATCAGCGTGGGCCGCACACGGCTTGGTCCTCAATCGGCACGGACAGGGCTGCGCACACAAGACTCCCTCTTGCTGCGCCCTAGCCCCTGCCTAGTCTCATTTTCATTACTAAAGTGATCTCGCGTCACTCAACCGAACCCGTGTGTCCCAATGCCTATCTCGCGAGTAGATTCCAACTACTCGACTTGTACCGAAGTCCTATGACTCATTAAGCATAGCCTGTCTACTCGAGGTCTTAGACACTACCCTCACTCTTTTAGGAACCTTTGGTTATGCAAGTGGGGTTCCATTCATCCTATACCTAATGCACATACATACTTCATATGACACATGTAAACAAAGTAAGACTTATAAAAAGGGTTAATGCAAACCGGGGCTTGCCTTGTTGCTGCTGGTCAGGAGTTAGTTCTTCGTCCGGAAGAAGGAAGTCCAGCACTTTCGGAGTCTCTTCTTCAACGGCTACACGTTAATGAAATACTACATGTTAATTTAGATGCAAATGTGAGTTTTAGAGTAAGACTTCTACTATTAGTTCTAATAACCAGCCTCTAACACCTGGAACTTTTTTTAAGAATTTAAAGATGAACTGGTGTTGGTGGTTTGGCTTGGACTTAATCACATGGTTAAATGCTAAGTGGTTTTCCCCCTTTTCCATATTAATCCCTTAAGTGGTTAAACAGGACAGGGGTGATCTAGAGCTCCAATGGAGCTGAGAATTTTTGTGCGAGTTCCTTGTCACAAGAAAACTCTCTGGACCAAACATTAGCACTTTTCATGGAGTGGTTTGCTCAGAATAATTCTCTTGGCAAATCAGCAAGGAAGAATTTATTCTGAGGTAATACCCCTGTTCATGCTCAACTTAATGAACTACAATTTCAATTATAGCTCATAGAGTTTGCATGAATTTTCCCAACATTTTTGGGGTTAAGATTTGCCCAGAACTGAATTTCCAAGTTTTGGAAATTCTCTGAAAATGTTTCTGTATTCAAATGAACACAGCACCTTCCAATTTGAATTGCTCTGACCAAATTAACTCCAAATGGTCTGAAACCTTTACAGGGGTTTACTAATGTCCTAAAGAACATTCTGGCAAAATTTGGGGATTTTTGGATGAACCAAACTCCCTCTAAAATTCTTTTGCTGAAAAGCTTTAAAGAATTTTCCAGAATTAATTAATGGGTTTTATAAAAATTGGGTTTCAGATTTGGATTGTACTCTGTTAGAGGAATCCAACAAAATTTGTTTCATAATTTTTGGATTCTCCTAACCCAAGTTGTGGTCCTCCAAAGTTTGAACTACAAACTGGACATTTCAAAATGTTTAAATGTCTGCCGGTGGGTCCCACCCGGCAGTCTTCCCCTTCCTCGCGCCAAACAGGGGCCCGCGGCGGCGCACTCCGGCGAGCGTCGCCGGAACTGCTCTCCCGGCTGTCTCCCGGCCCCAAACTTGCCGCCCCGCCCTAACTCACGTCGCTGAACTCGTCGGTGGCGTCGCCGGCGGCCGTAGCTCACCGGAACAGGGCTCCCGACGGTGACAGCGGCGGTTAGGGTTCCGGCGTGGTCGGGAATGCGTTACAACGCATCAAAATGATTGGCAAAGGGTCGGAGAGCACCACGGGAGCTCGAGGGTGATGGAAATGGCCGCCAAACCCCATGAAAAGGTCGGCAACCTAGAGCTCCACGGTGAACCGAGCTGTTATTCTATGGCGGCCCAAAAAACAACCTAAACCCAGCCATTCCTGGGTCATTTCCCTTGATTCTTGGTCAAGGAGGGCCGCTAGGGAGTGAGGAAGGTGTTGGCCAGCCTGCGCGGCCAATAGCTAAACAAGTAGCAGGAATTTTGGGGTAGACCGCGCTCTACCCGAATGCACTACGTTTCGGAAGAACTGGAAATACTCTTCATCCGGTGATTCAACCGCTATTCGGCTTGCATCTACACGATCTAGAGAGCACAGCGCACCTTTTTCGTGTAGGAGTCCGGCGGTGAAACTGGCTGTGGCGTGCTGTCCACGGGGAGCAGTTCGCGGCTTTCCGCCGGTGCTCTGTTCCTCGGCGATCGTTGCCGAATTGCACGCGCCACAGGCTAGGAGTCTCGGATTTGCGGGGCTGTCGTGGTAGAGCATGCACGGGCGCTGCTTTTTGGTGCTGCTGGCACGAGCAACCGGGGCTTGGTTGCTGCCGGCGATCGGGAAAGGAGAGCGCGGGGTGAGCTCTGGTTTAGTGCGGGGGTGAGGGAAACAGCGAGCGTGCGATCAATGAAGAAGGCAACGTGCTGCTGTTTGCTCCCGGGTTAACGATCGGGTTGAGGCGGCGGAGCCGGCAAGCTGGTCGCCAGCGCGTGCGGAGGGGGGGGCGAGGTGGCTGCTCGGTCGGCTCGGTGTCGAGCTCTGCCGAGGCCCGGTAAACCGAGTTCGCTCGGTGTTGACTTAGGGCCGAAGTCTAGCTGACTGGTGGGCCCTCTTCTCCCCCCTAATCTTCTCTGTTGTGCAAATATCTCACCTACTCAGACTTGACAAGGAAACTTAGCAACCAACTCAGAGGTAGAATTTGAATTCATCAACTTCAAACTGGTTTGGCCACATTCCCTTCATATTTGAATTTTAAAATTCAAACTCAGTTTGAATTGTTACAAATTCGGCTCCCGACGAGATGAAGTCCAATGGGACTGAAAATTGGTGGGATTACTCAGAAAAATGTGCTGAGTATAGATATGGAGCTAACTTTTGAATTTGGGTGATGAAAGTTGCTGCAATTTGAATTTACATTCAAATTGGCCTTTTTTTGAAATAACCCAAAAGTGCCTCAAAAAGTGTTGAATTTGCATGAGCTTTGGACTGAACCTTCCCAAGACTTTTTAAATTCTAGGGTGAGCTCAACCTCTCATGTTCATGTGTAGAAACCCTACTTTGTAAAAGTGAAGGCTTTCCCCTCTAATCACTCCTTTGATGGAGGTTACTTGCTCTTCACAATATTTCCTAAGATTTCCACAATAAAAACTGTGGTGTTGTGAGGTGAAGAAAAAGTTTTTTACAAGTCCCTTTTCTTGGGCTTTTACATCCCTCCCCCCTTAAAAGAATCTCGTCCTGAGATTATAAAAGAAGAGATAGGGATGTAATAGGGACTTACCCGTGTTGAGAAGCCATGAACTCCGGGTAATTTGAGCGAAGGAACTCCTCGCTCTCCCATGTCGCTTCTTCGGCGGTGTGGTTGCTCCAGAGTATTTTGTAGAACCACAACGTTCTGCTGCGTGTGGTCCTGGCTTTCTCATCAAGAATTCCCACCGGATACTCATCATATGTTAAATCCGGTTTCAGCTCGCCGATGTCCTCGGTAGGAACAGCAGCCGTATGCTTCAGACATTTTCGCAGTTGAGAAACATGGAAAACATCATGGATACCAGCCAGGGATGCCGGTAGCTCCATTCTATACGCTGCTGGTCCACACTTTTCGGTGATAGCATAGGGTCCAATAAAACGGGGAGCGAGCTTCCCCTTCACACCGAACCGGTGCACGCCCTTCATCGGAGACACGCGTAGGTACACGTGTTCCCCAACGTCAAAGTGCAACGGCCTGTGCCTCTTATCAGCATAGCTCTTCTGCCGGGATTGAGCGGCTTTTAAATTGGCTTGAATTGTCCGAACGCGCTCTTCGGCGTCGTTCACCACATCAACCCCGAATGTGACCCTTTCACTGGACTCGCACCAATTTAATGGGGTGCGGCACTTGCGACCGTAGAGAGCTTCGTAGGGTGCCATCTTGATACTCGCCTGATAGCCGTTGTTGTACGAGAATTCCGCCAATGGTAGGTGATTATCCCAGTTCCTACCATGGTGGATGGCACATGCTCTCAACATGTCCTCCAGAACTTGATTCACCCTCTCTGTCTGGCCATCTGTCTGAGGGTGGTAGGCGGAGCTCCTAATCAGTTTAGTACCCAAAGCAGCGTGCAACTGCTCCCAAAAGCGAGATACAAATAATGCACCTCGGTCTGAGACTATGGTCTTGGGTACACCATGCAGGCATAGAATCCTGGCAATGTATAACTCCGCATATCGGTTGGCATGGAAATGTGTATGTACGGGGATGAAGTGAGCTGACTTGGTCAGTCGGTCAACAATCACCCAAATGGAATCATGTTTGTTGGATGTTAAGGGTAATCCCATGATGAAATCCATGCTCACATCTTCCCATTTCCATGCTGGAATCTTCAAGGGCTGCAGCAGCCCTGATTTCCTCATATGATCAGCCTTCACTCGTCTACACGTATCACACTCGGATACGTACTTCGCTACCTCCCGCTTCATCCGTGTCCACCAAAATTTCTGTTTCAAATCTTGGTACATCTTGTTGCTGCCCAGATGAATGGAGTATTTAGACAAGTGGGCTTCGTCGAGGATCTTCTTCCTCAGTTCCATGTCCCGGGGTACGACTATGCGGTCATTGAACCACAGCGTCCCCTCATCATCTTTCCGGAAACATTTGATCTCCCAATTGTCAATCCGTCTCCGGAGATGTGCCATGCCTCTATCCGTCTTCTGAGCTGCAATGATGTCCTCCCTAATAGTAGGGATGAGGGCAAGGTTGTACAGCGATCCATAAGGAACCATGTATAAACTTGGCTATTCCTCCTCCACCGGTGTAATGGTGAGGTGATGGACATGTGATTTCCGACTCAGCGCGTCGGCAACCACATTCGCCTTGCCGGGGTGGTAGTGAATCTCAATTTCATAGTCCTTGATTAATTCTAACCACCTCCGTTGCCTCATGTTCATCTCCTTCTGGGTGAAAATGTATTTCAAGCTCTTGTGGTCGGTGTAGAGATGCACCAAGTTCCCCAGGAGATAGTGCCTCCACATTTTCAGCGCCAACACCACGGCAGCAAGTTCAAGATCGTGAGTCGGGTAGTGCTGCTCATGGTTCCGAAGTTGGCGTGAGCCATAAGCGACCACACGTCCTTCCTGCATCAACACGCAGCCAAGCCCAATACCGGACGCGTCACAATACACGTCGAAGGGCTTTGTTGTATCCGGCTGAGCTAAGACCGGGGCTGTTGTGAGATGCTTCACCAATGCTTGGAAGGCTCCTTCACACGCCGTGTTCCAAACATACTTCGTCCCCTTCTTCAGCAATTCTGTCATCGGTTTAGCGAGCTTGGAGAAACTTGGAATAAATCTCCGATAGTATCCCGCTAACCCGAGGAAGCTTCTGACTTCATGAACTGAAGTGGGAGCTTTCCATTTCAGCACTTGCTCTATTTTACTTGGGTCAACCGCAATGCCTTCTGCGGAGATGATATGTCCTAAGAATGGCACTTGGATGATCCGAAACTCGCATTTGCTGAACTTGGCGTAGAGCTTGTGGTCTCGTAATCGTTGAAGAACGATCCGCAAATGTTTGGCATGTTCAGCTTCTGTCTTGGAGTAAACCAAGATATCGTCGATGAACACTACCACGAACTTGTCCAGCTCCGGCATGAACACCGAGTTCATGAGATACATGAAATGGGCTGGAGCATTTGTGAGACCAAAGGACATGACGAGATATTCATATAAGCCGTATCTCGTCGAGAACGCCATCTTCGGGATATCCTCCGCCCGGATCTTGATCTGGTGATATCCAGAGCAAAGGTCCATCTTTGAGAATACACTTGCCCCCACAAGTTGATCAAACAAGATGTCAATTCGGGGCAGTGGGTACTTATTCTTGATGGTGACGGCGTTGAGCGGCCGGTAATCCACACACAGCCTCAGGGTCTCATCCTTCTTCTTCACGAATAGCGCCGAGCATCCCCAAGGCGAGGAACTCGGCCTAATGAAACCCTTGCTCAACAGATCATTGAGCTGTTCTTTCAGTTCCGCCAGCTCATTTGGAGCCATCTTATATGGTCTCCGTGATATGGGTGTAGTCCCGGGTGCGAGCTCGATCTTGAACTCGACATCCCACTCAGGTGGCATGCCCGGTAGATCATCCGGGAACACGTCGGGATACTCCCGGACTACGGGGATGTCTTCTAACTTGAGAGCCTCAGCACTATTGATCGCTGAAACCTCTCTGACTGGATTATCTAATAGGAGGGACTGCGGACGGTGTAATGGGGAGTTGAGGTGAACCGTCCGTGTTGAAGTTTCGAGGACAGCGCCATGGTAGCTTAGCCATGACATTCCCAAGATTGCATCAATCTTCTGCCCCCCTAGGATAATCATAGTGGTGGGATATATCTTCCCACCTAAGCACAGTGGTGCTTTTGGAACCATCATCGTTGCTGAAATCTTTCCTCCCGGTGAGCAGATCATATAAGAACACTCGGTTGGAAAGGCTTCCAGCTGATGCTTAGCCACATATGATGCACTTATGAAGTTATGGGTTGCACCAGAATCAAAAAGTATGACGATGGCTTGATGATTGAGAGTAAACGTACCCGCCAGCACGTTGTCTCCCTCTGGGGCGTCCTCATTGTCGAGGTTGCGGATGCCTCCAGTCCGCTGACCAACCTTCTTCACCGGAGGTCGGCCTCGAGCACCGCCCTGGAGCTGGGCTTGCCCGCTGCTCTGCTGCCCCTGGGGACAGTCCTTCGCGAAGTGGCCCGCCTGGCCACACGTGAAGCAGGTGAAACGGGGCGGTCCCCCGCTGATCGGTGGACGGAAACCCGGGGCGCGTAGTGGCGGTGGAAACCCCGGGGTACTGTCTGCTGCTGCTGTTGCTGTTGCTGTCTTGGTGGTGGCATCGGCGGACGGAACAGGGGTGCTTGGAACGAACGTCCCCCGAACTGTTGAGGTCGCGCCGGTGGACGTCACTGCTGCCCGGATGGTGTCCGATACACCATACGGTACTTCTGGGGCGCGCCACCACCACTGCTAGGTGGAGCGCTGCGCTTCCTCTGCTCAGCTGCTAACTCCCGCTGAGCGTCCTCTTGCATGATTGCGGCATTGACTAGGTCGTTGAATGTGCCGCGGTTCCACTGTACGAGGTGGGTCTTCATTTCGGGGTGTAACCCCCGATAGAAGTGCTCCCTCTTCTTCTCCTCCGTGGAGATGTAGTCTGACGCATACTGCGCCAGATGGTTGAAGGCACGGGAGTAGTCGTGGGCACTCCTCCCGCCCTGCTTCAGTTCCAAAAATTCTTGGAACTTCCTCTTCATATTCCGGGAGGGATGTGATAGGCGAGGAACGCCTCCCGGAACTCTTGCCATTCCACGGCATGGCCAGCCGGACGTGAGGCGACATAATTCGCCCACCACGCACCAGCGGCATTGTGGAGCTGCTGTGCTGCGAACAGGGTCTTCTGCCGCTCCATACACTGGAGCAGCCCAAACTTGGACTCGATGGTCCGCAGCCAGTTGTCAGCCTCCAGTGGTTCTTCAGCTTCGGTGAACACTGGAGGATGCGTACTCATGAAATCCGAGTACGACACATCACGGGGCTCCCGAGGCCCTCTATCTTGACGCCCCCCTGCCTGGGACGTATTCTGCACGATCGTGCGGAGCCGGTCGGTCTGCTCCTCACGACCTCCCACCAATGCCGCTATCACATCCGCTAGAGTAAGCGGAGGCGGCGGTGGTGGCTGCTGTTGCGGGGTGCTGTCGTAGGCCGGTGGCTGGGAGTCATCGCCTCCACCTTGGCTAGAGCCACCAACCTCGTGCGTGGTCCTAGTGCGAACCATCTGCAACCATACGACAATAACATCAGTCCCTCAACAGAGTGCATGCAGTCTAAATGAAATAGGCGTAAAACATAATGATAATAATTCATGCGATACATCTCGTATGTAGATAATGTAATAACTTTGCACAAGCTACACCATTACCAGACCAAACACAAGCAAGTTTAATCCAACTTGATGAACCTCCACTTTCGAAGCTCACCATAACTAGGTTTGGCCACCACGAGACATTACCATCGCGTTGTCATCACGTATACCACCCTTAGGGTACCACACCCTCTCCAATGAGTTCAACCGTCATTCTTCTGTCAGAATGACCAGTTTCTACCTATTCCAAGTTTTGATCTGGTTCTGGGCATTTTCATGACTCAAGTTGAATACCAAAGTTAAAGTTAACTTCAGTATCTTTACAACGAGTACTCATTTTCCCTCAGATCATCTTTGGTTAAAAAGTTATGCTACTTCAAAGTCAGCAGAATTTCTGGATGAATTTTAACAGCACCTCCATTGGAAGTGGCTGTTTTCAACCCGGATTTCCACTAAATTCTGTGCTGAAATTTCAGGAACTTTGAATTGCAAAGGTGTCACACATCTTCTACTCTTTCTAAGGATGTATTATATGACAATTCTAGATTTTTCTACTGGGAGTTATGTTTGAAAAACAGATCAGTTCAGAGGATGTTTTACTCTGCCCGTGTTCTGGACAGTTTACATTCCTCTGGTATTTTAGCCATCTTAAGGCGAGTTTCAGCTCTGGAAGTCTACAACAAAGTTGTAGAGTACTTGAATACCTTTCCAGAACTATATAGCACACCTCCCTGGGCTAAAAGACCTATGAGTTATGCCCTGTTGAAGACCAGCAAACGTGCTGCCCAAAACAGAGCACTCTGTTTTTCATCCCTTTAGCTATCCTGGTCCACTATCCCATCCTTATACCCAACCAGGGTCTTAATTGTTGAACATAATGATTTTAGTTCCTTGTTTTCAATATTTTCATGCATATGCCTAAAATGTCTCGGTACTACGTTCCTCACAAAAGAAAATCCTAACCGGATCATACCGGCATATACGTCGCAAGTGTGGCACTAAACGGTCTCTCGCACACGTTTTCTACACGGATACATACGTGGTTAGTACCTGCAGAAGATCACACAATAATGGTGCACTCAATGGTTATTCATTTCAGGCAGTTCCATATTTGAAAGTAAATACAAACGCCCGTATCATTGTCATACGGCCGTCCTTGAGCTAAGTCACGTCTCAAGGCACGTGATCGTGTTTCAACACCACACGACGGGGAACCCGAGTATGTCATGAACGGGTCGTCACGGTTGGGAATGTTATCAACCCAACAGATACCACCTACTGCCCTGCAGGGCACGCCGATTGCAAGCGCTGCGTATGTCCTCCTGGGCTATTTCCAGATGAACACACTCTCGCGTTACTGACCACGCGATGGGGTCTCCACTTACTTGCCTAATGCACGCTAGGGATCAGCGTTTCATATGAACTCAGGAACATGAAGAGTTCAAGAGGTTCATATTAACGTCTCACACCAAGCTGTGAGACAAATCCCTGAACCACGTTCCTCGTCAGGGAGAGCTAACCGAAATTGAACCGCTTTCGGTGGCGTTCCTTACCATACTTACCAGAGCGTAGGTGCGTCGTTACATAATTGAAATTCAGAATTATAACACATAGGTTAGTCTTTGCCACTTTAAGTAACTATGCTAATATAGTCCTTACTTGGGCAGCTACCGATTCCTCACCGTATACCTAAGTTTTTCCCATAATGCAGTCCTTTAGTACTGTGCTATCCCCAATGCAGCTCTGATACCAGGCTGTGGCGGACCGGAATCCGCTCATCCAGGATCGCAGAGGGTGGTGCCACGCGATGCGACACCCGACAGCACACGTCATAAGAACATAATATATTACATGGGAAAAACAACTGAAACTGTACAAACAGGTACAAACTTCAGTTACAACTATTGTTTATATTACACAGCGGAAGTCTACACTATACAACTCACGCCCGCCTATTTAGCAAAAGTTGGTTGCCCAGCCCTAGGGCAACCCACACTAGCTGCACTCCTCAGCTCATCGCGGCGTGTACGGCTCCCACTCAGCCGTGGTCCCCGACGGAGGGTAACCCTCGCCGGTGGACTCGTACTCCGAGTTCGTGGGTGGCTCCTCACCTGAAAAACACTTAAGCAGCAACCGTGAGCACAAAGGCTCAGCAAGGCTTAACCAACTCACCTAAGCATGAAACTCTACATGAGGGTACAATGGACATAGGATAGTAACATTTCAGCAAAAGGACACGCCTACAAGTTCAGCCTTAGTTCATCTTTTAGCAACAAGTTAACAGTTCATGAAATGTGAAATTTAGTAGGCAGTATTTGGTGGCACACATGTAGCAATACAATTATATCAACCAGCAATATTGAATCAACAGGTTTCATCCATTAATCTACGTCACGACTCAGTGACCAAGTGGTACTCTTCACCGCGAGGGACGGCGAATCGACTCGATATACACCTGCAGGGAAACCCAAAGAGCACGTCACGTACGCCCACCCGTGGAGCTGCACAGCACGCTCACTCGATGTCGTACGGGACAACCTTTCACCCAACAGCCCAAACGTCGAACCGGTCGTACCAAAACGAGCAGGAGGTTCCCCACACGGAGCATCTCTCTATGCCCGTTGGCAGATTTCCACCTTGCTGCCCTCAGCCTACACCTATAAATCGGTGCGTTATGCCTCGACGCCCGGAGGTTTAGGCTACATCAGTTTATCGGGGCCCATATATCCGATATGCCTTCGGTACGTTCAAACTTGATCAGCGTGGGCCGCACACGGCTCGGTCCTCAATCGACACGGACAGGGCTACGCACACAAGACTCCCTCTTGCTGCGCCCTAGCCCCTGCCTAGTCTCATTTTCATTACTAAAGTGATCTCGCGTCACTCAACCGAACCCGTGTGTCCCAATGCCTATCTAGCGAATAGATTCCAACTACTCGACTTGTACCGAAGTCCTATGACTCATTAAGCATAGCCTGTCTACTCGAGGTCTTAGACACTACCCTCACTCTTTTAGGAACCTTTGGTTATGCAAGTGGGGTTCCATTCATCCTATACCTAATGCACATACATACTTCATATGACACATGTAAACAAAGTAAGACTTATAAAAAGGGTTAATGCAAACCGGGGCTTGCCTTGTTGCTGCTGGTCAGGAGTTAGTTCTTCGTCCGGAAGAAGGAAGTCCAGCACTTCCGGAGTCTCTTCTTCAACGGCTACACGTTAATGAAATACTACATGTTAATTTAGATGCAAATGTGAGTTTTAGAGTAAGACTTCTACTATTAGTTCTAATAACCAGCCTCTAACACCTGGAACTTTGTTTAAGAATTTAAAGATGAACTGGTGTTGGTGGTTTGGCTTGGACTTAATCACATGGTTAAATGCTAAGTGGTTTTCCCCCTTTTCCATATTAATCCCTTAAGTGGTTAAACAGGATAGGGGTGATCTAGAGCTCCAATGGAGCTGAGAATTTTTGTGTGAGTTCCTTGTCACAAGAAAACTCTCTGGACCAAACATTAGCACTTTTCATGGAGTGGTTTGCTCAGAATAATCCTCTTGGCAAATCAGCAAGGAAGAATTTATTCTGAGGTAATACCCCTGTTCATGCTCAACTTAATGAACTACAATTTCAATTATAGCTCATAGAGTTTGCATGAATTTTCCCAACATTTTTGGGGTTAAGATTTGCCCAGAACTGAATTTCCAAGTTTTGGAAATTCTCTGAAAATGTTTCTGTATTCAAATGAACACAGCACCTTCCAATTTGAATTGCTCTGACCAAATTAACTCCAAATGGTCTGAAACCTTTACAGGGGTTTACTAATGTCCTAAAGAACATTCTGGCAAAATTTGGGGATTTTTGGATGAACCAAACTCCCTCTAAAATTCTTTTGCTGAAAAGCTTTAAAGAATTTTCCAGAATTAATTAATGGGTTTTATAAAAATTGGGTTTCAGATTTGGATTGTACTCTGTTATAGGAATCCAACAAAATTTGTTTCATAATTTTTGGATTCTCCTAACCCAAGTTGTGGTCCTCCAAAGTTTGAACTACAAACTGGACATTTCAAAATGTTTAAATGTCTGCCGGTGGGTCCCACCCGGCAGTCTTCCCCTTCCTCGCGCCAAACAGGGGCCCGCGGAGGCGCACTCCGGCGAGCGTTGCCGGAACTGCTCTCCCGGCCGTCTCCCGGCCCCAAACTTGCCGCCCCGCCCTAACTCACGTCGCTGAACTCGTCGGTGACGTCGCCGGCGGCCGTAGCTCACCGGAACAGGGCTCCCGACGGTGACAGCGGCGGTTAGGGTTCCGGCGTGGTCAGGAATGCGTTACAACGCATCAAAATGATTGGCAAAGGGTCGGAGAGCACCACGGGAGCTCGAGGGTGATGGAAATGGCCGCCAAACCCCATGAAAAGGTCGGCAACCTAGAGCTCCACGGTGAACCGAGCTGTTATTCTATGGCGGCCCGAAAAACAACCTAAACCCGGCCATTCCTGGGTCATTTCCCTTGATTCTTGGTTGAGGAGGGCCGCTAGGGAGTGAGGAAGGTGTTGGCCAGCCTGCGCGGCCAATAGCTAAACAAGTAGAAGGAATTTTGGGGTAGACCGCGCTCTACCCGAATGCACTACGTTTCGGAAGAACTGGAAATACTCTTCATCCGGTGGTTCAACCGCTATTTGGCTTGCATCTACACGATCTAGAGAGCACAGCGCACCTTTTTCGTGTAGGAGTCCGGCGGTGAAACTGGCTGTGGCGTGCTGTCCACGGGGAGCAGTTCGCGGCTTTCCGCCGGTGCTCTGTTCCTCGGCGATCGTTGCCGAATTGCACGCGCCACAGGCTAGGAGTCTCGGATTTGCGGGGCTGTCGTGGTAGAGCACGCACGGGTGCTGCTTTTTGGTGCTGCTGGCACGAGCAACCGGGGCTTGGTTGCTGCCGGCGATCGGGAAAGGAGAGCGCGGGGTGAGCTTCGGTTTAGTGCGGGGGTGAGGGAAACAGCGAGTGTGCGATCAATGAAGAAGGCAACGTGCTGCTGTTTGCTCCCGGGTTAACGATCGGGTTGAGGCGGTGGAGCCCGCAAGCTGGTCGCCAGCGTGTGCGGAGGGGGGTGGCGAGGTGGCTGCTCGGTCGGCTCGGTGTCGATCTCTGCCGAGGCCCGGTAAACCGAGTTCGCTCGGTGTTGACTTAGGGCCGAAGTCTAGCTGACTGGTGGGCCCTCTTCTCCCCCCTAATCTTCTCTGTTGTGCAAATATCCCACCTACTCAGACTTGAAAAGGAAACTTAGCAACCAACTCAGAGGTAGAATTTGAATTCATCAACTTCAAACTGGTTTGGCCACATTCCCTTCATATTTGAATTTGAAAATTCAAACTCAGTTTGAATTGTTACAAATTCGGCTCCCGACGAGATGAAGTCCAATGGGACTGAAAATTGGTGGGATTACTCAGAAAAATGTGCTGAGTATAGATATGGAGCTAACTTCTGAATTTGGGTGATGAAAGTTGCTGCAATTTGAATTTACATTCAAATTGGCCTTTTTTTGAAATAACCCAAAAGTGCCTCAAAAAGTGTTGAATTTGCATGAGCTTTGGACTGAACCTTCCCAAGACTTTTTAAATTCTAGGGGTGAGCTCAACCTCTCATGTTCATGTGTTGAAACCCTACTTTGTAAAAGTGAAGGCTTTCCCCTCTAATCACTCCTTTGATGGAGGTTACTTGCTCTTCACAATATTTCCTAACATTTCCACAATAAAAACTGTGGTGTTGTGAGGTGAAGAAAAAGTTTTTTGCAAGTCCCTTTCCTTGGGCTTTTACATCATGCTTGTTGGAAGTCAGTGGCAATCCAACAATGAAATCCATGCTCACATCTTCCCACATCCATGACGGGATTTTCAGGGGTTGCAGCAGCCCTGATTTCCTCATATGATCAGCTTTCACTCGCCTACACGCATCACATTCGGATACGTACTTAGCCACTTCCCGCTTCATCCGTGTCCACCAAAATTTCTTTTTCAAATCTTGGTACATTTTGATGCTGCCTGGATGAATGGAGTATTTAGACAAGTGAGCTTCATCAAGAATCTTGTTCCTCAGCTCCATATTCCGGGGGTACGACTATGCGGTCATTGAACCACAGCGTCCCCTCATCATCCTTCCGGAAACATTTGATTTCCCTTTTGTCTATCTGTCTCCGGAGATGTGCCATGCCCTTATCAACTTTCTGAGCTGCAATGATATCCTCCCTAATGGTAGGGATGAGGGCAAGGTTGTAGAGCGATCCATAAGGAACCAAGTATAAACTCGGCTCTTCCTCCTCCACCGGTGTAATGGTGAGGTTATGGACATTTGATTTCCTACTTAGCGCGTCAGCAACCACATTCACCTTGCCGGGGTGGTAATGAATCTCAATCTCATAGTCTTTGATTAGTTCTAACCACCTCCTTTGCCTCATATTCAGCTCCTTCAGGGTGAAAATATACTTCAAGCTCTTGTGGTCGGTGTAGAGATGCACCGAATTCCCCAGGAGATATTGCCTCCAAATTTTCAGCGCCAAAACCACAGCAGCAAGCTCAAGATCATGAGTCGGATAGTGCTGCTCATGGTTCTGAAGTTTGCGTGAGCCATATGTGACCACACGTCCTTCCTGCATCAACACGCAGCCGAGCCCGATACCGGACGCATCACAATATACGTCGAAGGGCTTCGTTGTATCCGGTTGAGCTAAGACCGGGGCTGTTGTGAGATGCTTCACTAATGCTTGGAACGCTCCTTCACATGCTGAGTTCCAAACATATTTCATCCCCTTCTTCAACAATTCTGTCATCGGCTTGGCAAGCTTGGAGAAGCTCGGGATGAATCTCTGGTAATATCCCGCTAAACCAAGGAAGCTTCTGACTTCATGGACAGAAGTAGGGGCTTTCCATTTCAGCACTTGTTCAATTTTGCTTGGGTCAACCGCAATGCCTTCCGCAGAAATGATATATCCCAAAAATGGCACTTGGCTGATCCAAAACTCACATTTGCTGAACTTGGCATAAAGCTTGTGGTCCCGCAATCGTTGAAGAACGATTCTCAAGTGTTCGGCGTGTTCTGCTTCTGTCTTGGAGTAAACCAAGATATCATCGATAAACACCACAACAAACTTGTCCAGCTCCGGCATGAACACCGAGTTCATGAGATACATGAAATGTGCCGGAGCATCAATGAGACCAAAAGACATGACGAGATATTCATATAAGCCATATCTCGTCGAGAAGGCCATCTTCGGGATATCCTCCACCCGGATTTTTATTTGATGATACCTAGAGCGAAGGTCCATCTTTGGGAACACACTTGCACCCACAAGCTCATCAAACATGATGTCAATGCGGGGCAGTGGGTATTTGTTCTTGATGGTGACGGCGTTGAGTGGCCGGTAATCCACACACAGCCTCAAGGTTTCATCCTTCTTCTTTACGAACAGCGCCGAGCATTCCCAAGGCGAGGAACTCGTTCTAATGAAATCTTTGCTCAAAAGATCATTGAGCTGTTCTTTCAGTTCAGCCAGCTCGTTTGGAGAAATTTTGCAGGGTCTCCGTGATATGGGCGTAGTCCCGGGTGCAATCTCATTCTTGAACTCGACATCCCACTCAGGTGGCATGCCCGGAAGATCATCCGGAAACACGTCAGGATATCCCCGGACTACGGGGATGTCCTCTAACTTGAGAGCTTCAGTATTATTAATTGCTGAAACTTCCCGGACTGGATTGTCTAATATGAGGGATTGCGGACGGTGTAGTGGGGAGTTAAGGTGAACCGTCCGTGATAATGTTTCTAGGACAGCGCCATGGTAGCTTAGCCATGACATTCCTAAGATTGCATCAATCTTCTGCCCCTCAAGAATAATCATAGTGGTGGGATATATCTTCCCACCTAAGCACAGTGGTGCTTGCGGAATCATCATAGTTGCTGAAATCTTTCCTCCCGGTGAGCAGATCATATAAGAGCACTCGGTTAGAAAGGCTTCCAGTTGATGCTTAACCACATATGATGCAATTATGAAGTTATGGGTTGCACCCGAATCAAATAATATGATGATTGCTTGATCGTTGAGAGTGAACGTACCCGCCAGCACGTTGTCTCCTTCTGTGGCGTCCTCATTGTCGAGGTTGCGAATGCCCCCAGTTCGCTGACCAACCTTCTTAACCGGAGGTCGGCCTCCAGCACCGCCCTGGAACTGGGCTTGCCCGCTGCTCTGATGCCCCTGGGGACAGTCCTTTGAGAAATGGCCTGCCTGGCCACACGTAAAGCAAGTGTAGCGAGGCGGTCCTCCGCTGATCGGTGAATGGAAACCCTGGGCACGTTGTGGCGGTGGAAACGCCCAGGGTACCATCTGCTGCTGCTGCTGCTGTTGTTGCGGTCGCGGTGGTGGCATCGGCGGTCGGAACGGGGGTGGCTGGAAGGAACGACCCCCGAACTGTTGAGGTCTCGCCGGTGGATGCCACTGCTGACCGGATGGTGTCCGATACACCATACGGTTTTTCTGTGGAGCTCCACCCCCACTGCTGGGTGGAGTGCTGCGCTTCTGCTTCTCAGCTGCCAACTCCCGCTGAGCGTCTTCTTGCATGATCGTGGCATTAACGAGATTGTTGAAGGTGCCACGATTGCATTGGACGGGATGCATCTTCATCTCAGGGTGTAACCCCCGATAGAAGTGCTCCCGTTTTATCTCCTCGGTGGAGACGTAATCTGGCGCATACTGCGCCAGATGGTTGAAGGCACGGGAATAGTCGTGGGCACTCCTCCAGCCCTGCTTCAGCTTCAAGAACTCTTGGAACTTCCGCTTCATTATCTCGGGAGGGATATGGTAGGCGCGGAACGCCTCCCAGAATTCTTCCCACTCCACGGCATGGCCAGCCGGCAGTGAGGCGACATAGTTCGCCCACCATGCACCAGCGGCACTGTGAAGCTGCTGCGCCGCGAACAGAGTCTTATGCCATTCCGTACATTGGAGCAGCTTAAACTTGGACTCAATTGTCCGCAGCCAGTTGTCGGCCTCCAGGGGTTCTGCTGCTTCAGTGAACATCGGAGGGTGCATACTCATGAAGTCCGAGTACGTCACATCACGGGGCTCACGAGGCTCCCTTCTTGACGCCCCCCCCACCCCCCCCCCCCCCCCCCGCCTGTGACGTATTCTGCACGATCGTGTGGAGCAGGTCAGTCTGATCCTCACGATTACCCACCAGGGCCGCGATCACATCCGCTAGCGTAAGCGGAGGCGGCGGTGGTGGTTGTTGCTGCGGGGTGCTGTCGTAGGCAGGCAGCTGGGAGTCATCACCCCCCTGCTGGCTAGAGCCACCAATCTCATGCATGGTCCGAGTGCGAACCATCTGCAACCATATGACAATAAACATCAGTCCCGCAACATACTTTATGCAGTCCAATAGGCATAAAACATAATGACAGTAAAACATGCGATACATCTCGTATACAGATAATGTAATAACTTTGCACAAGCTACACCATTACCAGACCAAATACAGGCTAGTTAAATCCAACTTGACAGACTTCCTCTTTGGAAGTTCATCACGACTAGGTTTGGTCACTACGAGACGTTACATCGCTTTGTCATCACGTATACTATCCTTTTATCTTCAATATGACACAAACATGGTCTCTAGCAAAAGAAACTTGAGTAATACATATACTCAAATATTTCACTAGTTGAAGATAACCACTCATGAGTATGTTCTACCCCATTGGAAGTACTTAAACCCCCTAGGGTACAACAATCTCTCAAATGAGTTCAACTGTCATCCCTCTGCCAGAATTACCAGTTCCTACATATTCCAGATTTTGATCTGGTGCTAGGCATTTTCATTGTGACGCCCTCAATTCTGTGGAAAACCACGGAACCGAGAACTGATGCGTATGTGTGCCCAGGATGTTCATCACACATACACATATGCTCCACAAACTGAATTCAGAATATATATAACCACGAATAACAGAGTTTATTACAATGTCTCATGAGTCTTGGACTCATGCTTACAGCGGAAGTCTTAATCTAACAGCGGAAGTCTTCTAACTAATGCGGAAGCAGTCTAAAGCAGCAGCTCCATCTCTACTCCATTCCCACAGGCAAAGTTGAGGACAGATTACACGCCTAATGCTCCACTTGGTCTTCATAGAAATCTTCTCCTGTTGCTGATGATGAAATAATAATGCAAGTTTGAGTACAATGATGTACTCAGCAAGTGCGGGAAAATATGATATGTAGCTCACAACAAGTTAGGTATAAAAAGGCTTATTGCAGAAACCAAAGTTATTTATTAAAACCGCGATAAAACCGCAACTTAACTTTAAGTGAACGTAATCCCAACATGTATTAAAATACCAACATACCTCCATTATGTTCATCACTTTCCAGACACTAATCAACTTCATTCCTGCTCACAAATACCTTCTCATATTCGCTACCATCTCACGAATACCATCTTGTATTCGCTACCATTTAATCTCATAACCACTTTTGCCTCACACCGAGACCAATCTCGTTTCCATGACTCAATAGTCATGCAACCAATCTTATCACCCGGACTCAGCAGTCCCGAAAACCAAACCAAAACCATCCCAAAATAACCATCCAACTAATCATGGAAGTTGGCCAGGCGCTCGTGACCGTAAGCTCGGCTATCATGATAGTTTTGAGACTCTGCAGAGTTTGCACCTCTTTACCCACAAGTTTGTGATTTCGTCACCCGTCGGCGACTGCAGAACCTCCATTATACCAGTACACAACCATCGGTGTATGTCCAAGAGATCACAAAATAGCCTTTACAAAGGGGCTACTAGATGTATGGACTCACTACGGTTTCACCGGCAGGCTAGAATCTCCATTTCTCCCACCCACGGGCCCCCTCTTGTGCCATGCAGTTCTCAGGGCAGTCCTCACTCGACTCCCATTCCCCTCGCCTTCCACGGTCCATAACAATCTAGCATCTTACCTAATTACTCAGCTAAGCTGCACCCATACTTGGCCTTGTGGTGGCACTGTTATCCTGGCATGTGCTCGCATGAACCGGTCCTTAGATCTACGGCAAGTAAACCAACATCTCATTCTACCTCATTCACAAACCCGGCTTGTCTAGATATCCCTCCGATCCATGTTCATTAACAACATCAGTTCTCATTATCATTACGAGTGCAGTTAGCTAGACACATCTATCTCGCTCCCCGTAATTCCATGGACTCAGCAAGCATAAAAGTAAAAACCATACCTGACTCATAAACTTCCCAGGCGACAAGGGTGTTTTAACCAAAACTAGTAAACTCCTATAAAAGGTTTCCCATCATGTTTAACTCAGCACACACACCTTTTCGCAAAACAAAACAGTTTCCCAAAACATTGGATCAATATGGTCAAGGGGCACTGGCCTTGTTCTGGCGGTTCCTGTTGCTCAAAATCTTGTTGTTGTAGTCCATCGTAGGTAGCTCCCTGAGCTTGTCCTTCTATACACGATCACGCACATACAAGATTCAAAGCAATCAATATCATGCACAAACTCTACTTTAAGATGCAATGATGTATATGCATGTTAATCCTATGGTGCAGTTTCTATTAGATCGGTTTGTACGTGTTCTAGCATGGATTGCATTGTTTTACGATGAACAGAGGTGTTCGGATCAAATGTGGACGTGGCGATGATCTTGTCTTTAGATCTAGATCAAACCGATCAACAAGTGATCTGTCCACGAAAAAGTTTCTGTTCGAATGGAATCGAAGAACAGATGCAAAGAAAACGTGATGACGTAAGGTGGTATTGTAGACCTACCTTACGTTCTTCATGGTCTTGGGGTCCTTCTCCTAGCAAGACAGATCGTTGGGGCTCTCTTCCTGCGATCTCCCTCGACTGAACTCCGGCGAAGGGTTTATTCGGGGAGCTGGGGCTAGGGCTCTAAGTCGTCGGCTCAGGAGTTGGAAAAGAAGTTTGTGGTTTTGTCCAAAGGTTCGGGGCTTCGAATAAGAGTCCTATTCAACTTGTTGTTGAATCTTAACAACTTACCTTTAGTTGATTTGGTGCGGTAACATTGTGGAATTTGTGTTGGTTTCCTCCCGTACCGGTATTTCCATGTGTACAGAAGCAAAAACCGCTCCAGAACTCTTTACCTCCACGGTGATGAGCTCCGGAAGCTCCACGTGTCCATCGGGCCTTGTCTCCCCCCTTCCGCAGACGTGCTCCGGTTGTGCCGCGTGTCAAGCGAGTGAGACCTCCCTGTTTCTCAGAGGCGGGCTCCGCGTGCGCCAAGTATCCTGGCAGTCGGGACCTCCTCTTTATTCGGAGGTGGCTCCGGGTGTGCCACGTGTCCTAACAGTGCCAGATTTCCTTCCTTCTCAGAGACGAGCTCCGAGGTTGACACGTGTCCAATAGGACCGGACCTCCCGGAGGTGAGCTCCGGAGGTGACACGTGTCCGGTAATGTCGGACCTCCCAGAGGTGAGCTCCGAGAGCGACACGTGTCCCGCGTGGCTGGTCCTCTCTTCTCCGCGGTGAATAGCTCCTATGGTGACACGTGTCCTGCGGGACTGGCCTCGCTTCTCCGCAGAGGCTAGCTCCGGCGGCAATGCGTGTCCCACAGGGTCGGACCTCTCCCCTTTGCGGAGATGAGCCCCGAGCCTGCCACGTAGCCAGTTTAGCGACGGACCCCTCCCCATTTGCGGAGATGAGCTCCGAACACACCTCGTGGCCAGTGAGCCGCGGAAGTTGTCTTCGGTGCTCTCTGTACACTGGAATTTGCTCTTTTTGGCTAACTTTTTTATTCTTTCTCGGTTTCAACTTATTTTAAAAGTGTTTTTCTACATGAAACATGAATATATGCAGAAACCAAAAATGAGGGTGCTACATTCATGAATCAAGCTGAATACCAAAGTTAAAGTTAACTTCAGTATCATTCCAACGAGTATTTATTTGCCCTCAGATAGCTCTGGTTAAAAAGTTGTGATAATTCAAAGTCAACAGAATTTCTGGAAGAATCTCAACAGCACCTCCTTTGGAAGTTGCTGTTTTCAACTCTAATTTCAGCGCAATTCCGTGCTGCAATTGCAGAAACTTTGAATTAGAAAGATGTAAAACATCTCCTACGCTTTCCATAAATGTATCATATGACAATTTTAGATTTTTCTACAAGAAGTTATACTTGAAAAACAGAACAGTCCAGAGAGTATTTTAAATCTGTCCTCGTTCTGGACAGTTTATAATCATCTGGAATTTCAGCCAGTTTAAGTTGTGATTCAGCTCTGGGAGTCTACGAGAAGATTTTAGAGCACTTAAACACCTTTCCAGAACTATATCCCACACCTCCATTGTCTAAATTATCTGTGAGTTATGCCCTGTCAAGGTTCAGCACACTTGCTGCCCAAAATAGAGCACTCTGTTTTTCAGTCCCTTGGAGCTATGCTGATCAACTATTGAACTTCTCTACCCAACCAGGGTCCTAATTATTGAAACTTGGTGATTTTAGTTCCTTGTTATCATTATATTTTATGCACATGCCTATGATATGTCGGTACTACATTCCTGACAAAAAGAAAAACTAGATTATACTGGCATATGTGTCTCAATTGTGGCACTAAACGGCCTCTCGCACACGTTTACTACACGGGATACATACGTAGTTAGTACCTGCAGAAAGACACCCAATAATGATGCACCCAAAGGTTATTTTCATTTTAGGCAGGTCCATATTTGAACGTAAATACAAACGCCCGTATCATTGTCATACGGCCGTCCTTGAGTTAAGCCACGTCTCAAGGTACGTGATCGTGTTTTAACACCACACGACGGGGAACCCGAGTAGAGCGCGAATGTGTTGTCACGGTTGGGAATTTTATCACCCCAACAGATACCACCTACTGCCCTGCAGGGCACGCCGATGGCAAGCACTGTGTATGTCCTCCTGGGCTATTTCCAGACGAACACACTATCGTGTTACTGACCACACGATGGGGTCTCCATATACTTGCCTAATGCACGCTAGGAATCAGCGTTTCATATGAACTCAGGAACATGAAGAGTCGAAGAGTTTCATATTGACGTCTCACACCAAGTTGTGAGACCTATCCCTGAACTACATTCCTCATCAGGGGAGCTAACCGAAATTGAACCGCTTTCGGTGGCGTGCCTTACCATTCTTATCTGAGCGTAGGTGTGTCGTTACAGAATCAAAATTCAGAATTATAACACATATGTTAGTCTTGCCACTTTAAGTAACTATGCTAATATAGTCCTTACTTGGGCAAACTAGCAAATCCTCACCGTAAATCTATGTTTTCCCGTAATACGGTCCTTAATTAATGTGCTATCCTCAATGCGGCTCTGATACCAGCCTGTGGCGGACCAGGATCCGCTCATCCAGGATCGCAGAGGGTGGTGCCACCCGATGCGACACCTGACAGCACACATCATAAGGAAAACATTGTATTACATAGAAAACCAACTGAAATGTACAAAGTAGTACAATACCAGTTACAAACTAGTGTTTATGTTACAGCAGCGGAATCTATGTTTGTACAACTCACGCCCGTCTACCTAGCAAAAGTCGGTTGCCCAGCCCTAGGGCAACCCACACTAGCTGCACTTCTCAGCTCAGCGCGGCGTGTACGGCTCCCACTCAGCCATGGTCCCCAACGGAGGGTAGCCCTCGCCGGTGGACTCGTAACCCGAGTCCGTGGGATGCTCCTCACCTGAAAATACACTTATAGCAGCAACCGTGAGCACGATGGCTCAACAAGACTTAACCGACTCACCTAGGCATGAAACTCTGCATGTAGTGTACAACGAACATGGGAGGGTAATTAGTAGCAAATGGCCACGCCTACAAGTTCATCCTTAGTTCATCTTTTAGCTACCAGTTAACAGTTCATGAATCTGAAATTTAGTAAGCAATATTTTATGGCACACATGTAGCAATACAATTATACATATCAGCAGTATTGAATCTTAACATTCCATAGTTTATCTACGTTACGATGCAGTGAACAAGCGGTACTCGTCACCGCGAGGGACAGCGAATCAACTCGATATACACCTGTAGCGATACCCAAAGAGCACGTCACATACGCCCACCCATGGAGCTACACAGCACGCTCACTCGATGTCGTACGGGACAACCTTTCACCCAACAGCCCAAAAATGTCGAACCGGTCGCACCGAAACGAGCAGGAGGTTCCCTACACGGAGCATCTCTCTATGCCCGTTAGCATATTTCCACCTTGCTGCCCTCAGTCTACACCTATAAATTGGTGCATTATGCCTCGACGCCCAGAGGTACAGGTTACATCAGTTTATCAGGGCCCATATATCCGATATGCCTTCAGTATGTTCAATACTTGTTCAGCAGGGCCGCACACGGATCGGTCCTCAATCGACACAGACAGGACTGTGCACAAAAGACTTCCTCTTGCTGCACCCTAGCCCCTGTCTACTCTCATTTTCATTACTAAAGTGATCTCACATCACTCAAACCAATCCCGTGTGTCCCAAGCCTAACTCGCGAGTAGATTCCAACTACTTGACTTGTACCGAAGTTCTATGAATCATTAAGCATAGCCCATCTACTCGAGAACTTAGACACTACCCTCACTCTTTTAGAAAAATCTGTTTATGCACTACAGGATTCCTGTCAACATACGACGGCTAAAACCGTCGTATATAAAGCAGAAGCCGTCGTATATAGGTTATATACGACGGCAGTTGTTTATATACGACGGTTTGCGGCCATCGTATATATAGTTATATACGACGGGGCCGTCGTATATAACAGTATATATATAACGGCCGCTTATATACAACGGACCGTTTCGTGGACTTGGCCCAGTGGACCAGGGCCTTTATATACGACGGCTGGGCCCTGGCTGTCGTATATAAGCCCTTATATACGACAGCCGCTGGGCCCTGGCTGTCGTATATAAGGTCTTATATACGACAGCCTGGCCCAGCCGTCGCATATAATTTAGGCTTATATACGACGGCCCTGTATAGCGGCCGTTGTATATAAACTATACAGGCCGTCGTATATAAGCTTTTCCATTTTTTTAAAAAATAGAAAACGGCTAACCTGGCTCGATGGCCAGCTACACATACAAAGACAACAAAAAAACAGTTTGATATATAAATTCACAACAAAGTGCAATAGTACACATCGACAATCACAAAGTCTGACATCCACACAAATGAAAACAAAACCACAAATCTATTGATTACTAGCCCTTCCACTACCTCCGGGAGCGAAGAAGTCATCCTGCCGCGGCGAACCTGGCGCCCTTAGCTGTGGCGATGGAGTCTGAGCCTCCGTCCCTGATCCCTGCGAAACAAAGTGACATATGTACAAGTTTACAATTGTTTTTCTAGTTTCATTAGGATTCTTAGCGGTTGGGGCTTCCACTTAATGTAACTTTCTTTTTATACCTGTACTCCATGAAACTGCTCCTGTGGTGGCGACGGCCCCAGCACGAACGGAGGTGGCTGCCACAACGGTATCTGGATTTGCTGCCCTTGCTGTCGAGCTAGCGCCTGCCATTTCAAACATTACAATTTACAAAACTAATTGAAATGCAATGTAATTAAACTATAATTGTATGTTTCTTACTTCCATTGCCGCTTGCATCTGTGCCATATAGGACGCATGGTACGCCATGGCAGCCCTGTTGTTCTCTTGCTCTCTCGCCAAGGCCTCCTCCTGCCGAGCCAAGCTCTCCCGAAGTGCCATGACTTCGAGATCTCTCTCGGTGACACGGCGGCTGGAGGAGCCTGCAGCCAAAGACTGCGAGGAGCTGCCTCTCGCAGGTCGTGCCTCCCTAGAGTTGACGACTCCAGAGAATATGGCAAGCCTAAAAAAACAAATCAATTCAAGGTAAAATTAAATAATCTTGAATTGAAAATAATTAAAGTAAATGAATTCACTTTCCGTGTGCTTTTCCACCTCCGCTTGCATATGCGGCTTGAGGGTCGATGTTCAGGGAGTTTTCCCAATCGAACCCTTCGCCGTGTATCCTCACAGCCTCTTGCCCATACCTAGTCTGAAAAACAATGAAATTGTGTAAGTTCAACAACATATATAGTGTCAAATAATTTCAAAGGTCATGAAACTAACCAGGCGCTCCGCTGCGTACTGACTACACTGCTCCGGCTGAGAAGGGTCAGCATGACCTCTCCTATAGACCGCAGTAGCACTCGGTCGCACGCCGGTCTCCTTTTCCTGTGAACATATGTTAGTACGAACAATACTAAATTATGAATATAATAAAAACTACCAAGAAACTTACCATCCGTTTAGCTATTCGCACAAAATCTTGGAAGCCCATACCGTGCTTCCCTGAGCTCCCTCTGGCATCTCGAGGCTTCTTGGACTTAGCGATGAACTCATCGCTAGCCCAATACCTGCAAATGGCTCGGTAATCTTCAATTATTAGAGAAGAAATACTTAGATTTGATTGCCATAAATCTGGTCATGAAAGTAAGAAGAGTCATTTCAGTATGATCATGCAACACCTCTTCAGAAGCTTTCAAGAGATTAAAGAATGCGTCTGCCTCATTTGTGGGCGGATCCTCCGTTTGTATATCTTGTAACATCTCATCGATCCTGTCAACACCCGGACAATCATCATCATCTACATGAACGGCTCGAGGAGCAGACTCACCGTGGAAACTCCAGACCTCATAATATGGCATGTAACCGTTTTTGCACAAGTGTAATGACAATGTCGTTTTGTCCAAAAACTTAGTATTCTGGCATTTCGCACATGGACAACGAACTTTATCGGTCGTAGACAACGAGAACACTCAATCAATAAAGTCGTCTGTCCCGGCATACCACTCATCTGAGTGACCAGTTGCCTTGTTCCAACCGGTATACATCCAACTACGGTCTTCACTCATGTTTAACTCTGCAGTTTTAAGTCAAAGAATTTATAGTTAGTTTATTATTTATTTATATTATGAACCTATATATATTGGAAAGGATAGGTCTTAAACCCACCCAAGAGTGACCGAGACGAACATGCTTATAACGAGACACGAGGTCTAGATTCAGACGAAATTTCGGCAGCATAACCCCGCTGTTCTCCAACTGCACGTCCAAAAATGGAGCAGCGGAGAACATTAGGGTGACGCTGTCGAAACTACGTCAACCCCGCGTCTCATTATAAGCACGCCCTCTCGGTCACTCCTAGGCTGTCCAAAAAGGGACAATTCCGAACCTACACGCCTCACATGCGTAACACGTGTGAGATGGGCTGGTTCGAAATGGGTGACGCATATTGTAAAGGTTTACGTCAATCTTTCATTTTTGAGTGATTTCAAAGAGAGAGAGAGTAAAGAACAATAGAGAGAAGGAAAGAACCATAGTTGTTAAGGCATCGCTTAAGCGGTAAGGCGCCTGGGGATCATAAGGCGTCCCATCGCCTTAGATCCCGGCGTAAGGCAGGTGAATACGGCGGCGGCGCTTGCACACAAGGGAGGCGGCGGCGGCGCCCGCGCACAGGATCTTGCGTTCGTATGAGGTTGAGCGCCGGCAGATCCGCGGCAGCCGGTCAATGGAGGCCGATGAGTGCCGGCAGATTGACAGTCCCGCGGCGGAGGAGGCCGAGCGCCGAAGGATTGGCAGTTCCATGGCAGAGTGTCGGAGGCCGAGCGCTGGCTAAGCCGCGGGGGGGGGGGGGGGGGGGGGGGGCGGGGGGGGAGGGGGATGGGGGATCGGAGGTCGAACGCAGCGGGGGGGGGGGGGGGGGTAGGGCGAGGCGGCCTAGGTTGTTCACATCGTGCTTTTGTAGACGTATACGTTACCACTAAATGGGTCGTATCGGGCCCTAAGCCCATTTATGTACATATAGTACTTTTAAACACTCAAACAATCGAAACAATAATCAATTAAACTATTAACTCATATGCATTAATCATCTAAGCAATTAACAACTCATCTAAACAAACATAATTACCGTAGTTAACAAACTTATCAATTCTAAGCAATTAAAAAAAACACCTAGCTAGCAATTCAAATAAACATGGGCAATAATTAAACCTAAGCATATCAATTCATCTAAAGCTAAGAAATTATCCACCTGTCGGGCGGGTGGCGGCCGGGGCCCCGGCTGTCGAGGGCGGCGGCTGGCGGCGGCGGGCGGGCGGCGGGTGGCGGCCGGGGCGCCGGCTGGCGAGCGGGGGGCGGCCGGGGCTTCGGCCGCTGGGGCGCCGGCTGGCGGGGGCGGCGGCCGGGGGGGGCGGCCGAGGCGGCGGCCGGGTGGCGGATGGGGGGGGGGGGGCGGCCGGGGCGGCGGTCGGGGGGGGCGGCCGGGGCGGCGGCGGGCGGGCGACGGCCGAGCGCTGGCTAAGCCGCGGGGGGGGGGGGGGGGGGATGGGGGATCGGAGGCCGAACGCCGCGGGGGGGGGGGGGGGGGGGGGAGGGGGGAGGGGGTAGGGCGAGGTGGCCTAGGTTGTTCACATCGTGCTTTTGTAGACGTATACGTTACCACTAAATGGGTCGTATCGGGCCCTAAGCCCACTTATGTACATATAGTACTTTTAAACACTCAAACAATCGAAACAATAATCAATTGAACTATTAACTCATATGCATTAATCATCTAAGCAATTAACAACTCATCTAAACAAACATAATTACCGTAGTTAACAAACTTATCAATTCTAAGCAATTAAAAAAAACACCTAGCTAGCAATTCAAATAAACATGGGCAATAATTAAACCTAAGCATATCAATTCATCTAAAGCTAAGAAATTATCCACCTGTCGGGCGGGTGGCGGCTGGCGGCGGCGGGCGGGCGGCGGGTGGCGGTCGGGGCGCCGGCTGGCGGGCGGGGGGCGGCCGGGGCGGCGGCCGGGGCTTCGGCCGCTGGGGCGCCTGCTGGCGGGGGCGGCTGGGGCGGCGGCCGGGGCTGCGGCCGCTGGGGCGGCCGGGGGCGGCTGGGGCGGAGGCCGGGCGGCGCCTGGCGGGCGGCGGCCGGGGTGGCGGCCGGGGGGGCGGCCGGGCGGCGCCTGGCGGCCGGTGGCCGGGTGGCAGGCCGGGGCGCCGGCTTGCGGTGGCGGCCGGGGCGGCAGCGGGCGGGCGGCGGCCGGGCGCGGGCGGGCGGCGGCTGGCGGCGGCGGGCGGCTCGGGCTCGGGTCGGCGCGGGCGTGAATGCCCGCGCCGACCCGAGCCCCCGTGGGTATATAAGCCTTATTTACGACGGCCACAACATGGGCCGTCGTAAATAAGGCTTATTTACGACAGCCTCGTTGTGGCTGTCGTATATAACTGCTATATACGACAGCCTAGGGTTGGCTGTCGTATATAACTGCTATATACGACAGCCTAGGGTTGGCTGTCGTATATAACACTTATATAGGACAGCCACGTACTAAACGATGGCTGTGCTGTCATTTATAAACTTATATACGACAGCTTCGGCTGACCGTCGTATGTAAGTTTATATACGACAGCTAGCCGTCGTATGTTATACTGGCTGTCGTATGTTGCCCTGTTTCCTGTAGTGATGCACTTGGATTTCATCCACCCTACTCCCAATGCACATTCATATACCTCATACTAAGTATGTAACAAAGCAAAACTTTGTAACATGGTTTAATTCAAACCGGGGATTGCCTTGTTGCTGCTGGTAAGTTGTTAGGGTTTCGTCTGGAAGAAGGAAGTCGAGCACTTCCGGAGTCTCCTCGCCTTCAGCGACTAAACGTTTAAACAGAGGCTGACACATGGGGCCCGTGGGGCTTCGTCTACCTCGCGCTCCCGCAGCTTCCCGCCACCCCCTTCGCCGCAGAGCTTGCCGCCGGGCGTTCTGCTGCCCGACCTTCGACGAGAGTTGCCGCCTGTGCATATTTCTGCCTGGGAAACATGGTGGTGCACTTCCCAGAGCTCGGCGACGGCCAGAATAGTGCTTGCGACGGTGAAAGCGGCCGGGAGCTCCTCAGCCATGTCGAACTCGGTGTCCTCTGGACCTTTTTCGACGCGGTTTGCTCGGAGAGCTCCGCTGAGACTTGCTGGTCACAGATATGAGCACTGATCCCCGTGAAAACGGCCGCAACTATGACCTCACCGTTGACCTAGGGCTAAAACGGCCGTGACCGGGAAATTTCAAAGAACAGCAACCCTAGTCCATGGTTTTCGCTGGTTTTTGATCCTAGATGGCCATGGACAAGTGCAGACCGTGTGTGCAGCTCAAAATCCTCTGGGGTGAACTACCCATTAGGAATTTCCGAGTTTTGAACGATTCGGTCCTTGGAACCCCGAATGACTAACCGGACAAATTCTACCCCGGCGAAGCACGAAAGGAGGGGCGGTTGGCACGAGCATGTCAAGCACCTTGGAGCGGACCTTTTTCGTGTAGCTCGTCGGGCGCAAAATGGCTTCTTGCTCTCGGACACCGGGGAGCAGAGGAGGTCGGCGCTGGCGCGAGTTTGGCTTTCGGTGCGCGAAGGAGACGGTGGAGAAGAGAGTGAAGATTCACGTGGCACAGCGTACTGATCTCGTGCGGCAATCAGTGTTTCCCTCGAGCAGGAGGTGGCGATGGCAAGTCGGTCTGGCGCCGATGTCGGGGCTGGCTGGCGCACGCAGCTTCGGCCAAGCGAAAAAAAAAGATCAACCCGAATAAAACTTCAGTGTGAAGGCTACTGACAAGTGGGTCCCTCCCCTCTAATTCTCTTCTAATTTTTCATCTCTGTTTTCACTGAAAATATCCCAGCTACTCACAATTGAATGTGAGACTTAGCCTCCAAGTAATTGTTTGAATTTGATTTCCTAAATTTGAAATTTGTTTGGCTAAATTTGCTTCACATTTGAACTGAAATTCAAATTCAGTTTCGAATTAATGCAAATTTAGCTCCCGACAAGATGAAGTCCAATGGGGATGAAAATTGGCGGACTAACTCAGAAAAATGTGCTGAGTTATGAAAGTGGCTTCAATTTGAATTTACATTCAAATTGGCCTCTTTTTCAAATGCCTCCAAAAGTGCCTCAAAAGTATTGGATTTGCATGAAATTTGGCCTGAGCCTTTCCAAGACTATTTAAGGTCTAGGGGTGAGCTTAACCTATCATGTTCATGTGTAAAAATCCAACTTTTTGGAAGTTAGGGCTTTCCCCTCTAATCACCCTTTTGATGGTGGTTACTTGCTCTTCACAAGTGTTCACAAGATATCCTCAAGATGAGCTGTGGTGTTGTGAGGTGATGAAAATGATCACTTTTGCAAGTCCCTTTTCTTGGGCTTTTACACCAACGAGCCCCACCGTCGAGCCTCGCCGATGAGCCCCGCCGTCGATCCCCGCCGTCGAGCCCCGCTGGCGAGCCCCGCCATCAAGCCCCGCCGACGAGCCCCGTCACGCCTCGCCGTCACCGGAAAAGAGCCGACAATCTGTCCTGCCCTAATCATCCATAATAAAACTTCCCGCTGCTGCCATTGCTAGAAGGAAGGCCCTGCCACAAAGGAGGAAGTGAGGTAGGTCTCCATTACCCATCTTACGACGTCGCCGCTGTTTCTACGCATCCGTTTTCTTCGCCCCATTCAAAAAGAAACTTTTTCGTGTGGACAGATCACGTTTTGATCAATTTTTGACGGTGGAATTAATCTAGATCTTGAGTCAAGATCATCACCACGTCCACACTTCATTCCATCACCCTTGTTCATCATAAAACCCCATGAAAGCCCATTAAAACATGCAATTACACATACAAACTGTCACACCCGGCTTTCCATAAGGAACACCCGAGCGTATTCTCACATGTATGCCAGGATGAGTTGATTCATACATGTGCCGACAAGAGTGAAATATCATTATATTACAAGCCAAGTTTATCATACAATGTAATATTACATCATAAGAAATAGAATATCAAATATAGGTATAAGCACACTAATAACATGACAGCGGAAGACTCTAGCGTGGTGCTCCAGTTCACAGGTGTTGCCCGGGGGTTTCGCCAACCTAGAACAACTCCTCGGGATCGAAGTCCTCCTCATCGAAGTTTACATCTTCATTTGCACCTGAGCAGCATATGATATCCAACAAAAGCAAGTTTGAGTACCAAAGGTACTCAGCAAGTGTAGGAAAGAATGTTATGAAGGCTAATAGCAAGGAAAGGCTAACATGGTTAAGCACTATGCATTAATCCTAAACCTTAGCTTTGATTAGCAACCTATCTTACTAAGTGATAATCCCACCAACTCATTATTAAGTCATTAATGTTAGGTTACACCACCCAATGACCTTTCCAACCCATATCCATGTTTCTCTAATCATGGACAAGTCCAAGCCGCTCTTGACCGTGAGCACGGCTGTCATGACAGTTTGGTTCTTTGCAGAGATTGTACCACTTTACCCACAAATAGTGATTTCATCCCCTGTTGCCAGGTGGACTAAGAAACCTCCCTGATATCCGTGGTTGCAAGCCACATTACACACTTCCTTTGCTGTGCGATCAGGAGATCACTACATGGCCTTTACAAAGGGTCTACCGGCAAGTACAAGCCCACTGAGGTTTCACCGCTGCAGTTCCTGGGAGTAAACCCTCCCCTGCAGAAGCCCCCTCTTGCGCCTTGCAGTTCCCAGGGCAGTCAAAAATGGACTCCCATTCCCCGCACCATCCAAACACTCATACTATACTGGCGAACTCTAAATTAATTGGCCAAGCTGCCCCATGTCAGTCCTGTGGTGGCACTGTAAAGCTGGGTTAACTGTTCCATGAACCGGTCCTTAAAATCTAAGACAGGCACTATAACTAACCCGAGTCTCGTGCACGAAGCACCAACCAAAACAACCAGCCTGTCTAGATTCCTAACACCATGACACACACTTGTGTCTTTCATATAATCCACAAGATGAGTAACATCTATGTTTCATTCATTTTCTACATTCTAAGCATGGCTAAGCACATAAAAAGATAACTAACCAATCCTATCTAAATTCCTCCATGGTTTGCAAGGAATGATAAAGGAATGAAACTATGGAAACATCCTACACTGGATTTCGTATTGAAAACATCATGCAAATAATCTAACTAGTCATCCTAGAATAGGAACAAAGTGGTCAAGGAACACTTGCCTTTGAATGAAGGGTGATTCACTTCAAACTTTTGCTCTTGAAGATTATGAAACAGTTCTTGGGTTGGTTCTATCCATACATATGCACACAAAACAATGCCAAGCATGCCATAAGAATCTTAGCAATGTATCTCAATCATATATGTTTGATTACACACATGCACCTATTGATTTCATGTCATTTCATGTGATTTGAAATAAAAAATAAGTTTCAAATGGGCATCTATATCCTTCTACTTTATCTTTGTTGTAGCCAAAACACTCATTTTCTAGTTTTGTAGTGATATTAATAATTTCTAGGATTTTATGTGTATATATGTTAATTTTATAATTAATTAAATCCTAAAAGTCATTTAAATTATACTATAATCATTTTCAGAACTCATATTACTATTTTATACATTTCAGAACCTATATATATATTTCGAACAGTTTCCATAATTTTCCTTCATTATATAATATTTTTATCTATATTTCAGCATTTATTTAATACTTAAAATGTATTTTTAACCTTTTAAATAATTATTCTGGGTTACAGAAATTATACATGTACAAAATTATGACTACAGAATAATTTTATACCTTTTAATAAATTTCTACAATTTTCTGGAATATATGTGATTTATATTTTGATTTTCAGAATTAATTTGTTACTATATAAATAATTTCAGCCATTGGAACTATTATTTTTAACTTCAGAATTTTTATTCTGTTCAGAATGTTTAAACAGGGTTTCTAATAAGATTCTAACATTTTTCAGAAATCATTTAACCTAATTTGAGTAATTACAGAATTAAAATCAAACTTTAAAACTGATTTGGGTCAATTTGTAATAGTTACAAATTTTCTAGGGTTCAAATTGAAATTACAGAACTATTTGATTAATTTGCAAATCATACAGGGGCTATTTGGCTATTTTAAACTGATTTCCTAATTTCTATTAAGTATAGGGTCACTTCTGCAAGAATCAGGGGCTATCTCATACTTATTCAAATCTCTAGGGACTAAAGCGTTAAAATCTCAACGGTTATAACTAAATTGAATGTGGGCCGTCGGATCTGAGATCAACGGCCCAGATTTAAAATAACCGAACCGGTACGCATGTTCTAATCCTAACCGTTCACGCTAAATGAACGCTCCTGATTGTGCCACGTCGCCCTATACTCGTCTCCCTCGCGTCTGGCGGCCGCGAGATCGCCGGCGAGCGGCGGCGGTGGCCGGAATTCTCTGTTTTCATCGAATTCTATACCAATCTTTGATCTCTCGGTACCAGAAGAAAGAGGGGAGGATGGGAAACTCACCTAGGGGGTCCTCGGGGATCAGAAACGGCCGGAGAAGCGTGATCTTCGGCGATAGTGCGAAACTCCGGCGATCTTCGTCGGGAATGATCTCCAGGCGCGTTTTTTCAGGGAGTTTGATCGGGAATTCGCTCTGGAGGTCGATGGAGTGTGTAGGAGTCGCTAGAACCAAGGATCTCCGAGTGTTTTCGAAGAATTCGAGTTTGGGGTGGTTTTTCCAATAGGGAGGAGTGAGGGCGGTTCTTAGGGTAAAAATGGCCGGCGCCGGGGGTATTTGTAGAGGGGAGCGAGGCGGCGGTTGCTGGGGTGTCGGTTGGTGAAGAGGAGCACGAAATTGGCCATGTGCCGGCGGTTTTCTCCCACATGCGGTAATAGAACGGGAAAAAGAGAGAGAGAGAGAGGCGGCGGTTTTGGAGGAGAAGGGGCTGACGGCCGGGCCGGAGTGGCAGAGAGGGAGGGGGTTTGCTCGTTGGTTAAGGATTTCGGGTATTACAACTCTACCCCCTTAGGAAAAATCTCGTCCTCGAAATTGGGGTTTACAAAGGGAATAGATTAGGGAATTGTGACTTTAACGCATCTTCCCTTTCCCATGTAGCTTCTGTCTCCGAATGATGTTTCCATTGAACTTTGCACATACGAATCCTTTTATTTCTTGTAACCTTTTCTATTGTGTCAAGAATTTTGATAGGGTATTCGGTATATGAAAGATCTTCTTGTATCTCCAATTCGTCCATTGGTAGTTGTTCTTCTGGTGTTCTCAAACACTTCTTGAGCTGTGACACGTGGAATACATCGTGTACATCCGACAGCCGGGAGGTTAACTCTAACTGATATGCTACTTCTCCTTTGCATTCCAGTATCTTAAATGGCCTGATATACCGAGGTGCTAGCTTCCCTCTTACTTTAAATCTCTTTAGTCCACGCATGGGTGACACTTTTAGATACACATAGTCTCCCACTTCGAAGACTAGTTCTCTTCGCCTTGTGTCTGCATAACTCTTTTGTCTTGTTTGAGCTATTTTTAGATTATTGTGAATTTCTCTTACTTTCGTTTCTGCATCTTTTAGTACTTCAGGTCCAAACACCTTATTTTCACCTATTTGGTCCCAAAATAGTGGAGTTCTACATCTTCTTCCATATAGAGTCTCAAATGGGGACATCTTCATACTTGCTTGGTAGCTATTATTGTAGGAGAATTCTGCATATGGCAAATTCTTATCCCAACTCCTACTATTTTTGAGAGCACAAGCTCTGAGCATATCTTCAAGAATTTGATTGGTCCTTTCTGTTTGCCCATCAGTTTGTGGATGATATGCAGAACTGAAATTCAATCGGGTTCCCATGGACTCATGTAATTTCTGCCAAAATCTTGAGGTGAACTGTGTACCTCTATCTGACACTATCTTTTTGGGTACACCATGTAGGCAGACTGTTCTCGACATATACAGTTCTGCTAGTTTGGAACCATTATAATTTTCCTTCACTAGAATGAAGTGAGCAACTTTGGTCAATCTATCCACTATCACCCATATTGAGTCATACCCTGTTTGTGTCCTGGGCAAACCTGTGGCGGACCGGAATCCGCTCATCCAGGATCGCAGAGGGTGGTGCCGCGCGATGCGACACCTGACAGCACACGTCATAAGAACACATTATATTACATGGGAAAAACAAACTGAAAGTACAAAGTAGTACACTTCTCAGTTACAAACTAGGGTCTTTATTACACAGCGGAAGTTTCTTTTGTACAACTCACGCCGCCTATCTAGCAAAAGTCGGTTGCCCAGCCCTAGGGCAACCCACACTAGCAGCACGTCTCAGCTCAGCGCGGTGTGTACGGCTCCCACTCAGCCGTGGTCCCAAGACGGAGGGTAACCCTCGCCGGTGGACTCGTACTCCGAGTCCGTGGGTGGCTCCTCACCTGAAAAACACTTAAGCAGCAACCGTGAGCACGAAGGCTCAGCAAGGCTTAACCGACTCACCTAAGCATGAAACTCTACATGAGGTGTACCATGGCATAGGATAGCAATGTTGCAGCAAATGGACACGCCTACAAGTTCATCCTTAGTTCATCTTTTAGCAACAAGTTAATGGTTCATGAAGCTGAAATTTAGTGAGCAATATTTGGTGGCACACATGTAGCAATACAATTATATCATAACAGCAATATTGAATCATAACATTCCATTCATTAGTCTACGTTACGATGCAGTGAACAAGCGGTACTCGTCACCGCGAGGGACGGCGAATCGACTCGATATACACCTGCAGGGAAACCCAAAGAGCACGTCACGTACGCCCATCCGTGGAGCTGCACAGCACACTCACTCGATGTCGTACGGGACAACCTTTCACCCAACAGCCCAAACGTCGAACCGGTCGCACCGAAACGAGCAGGAGGTTCCCCACACGGAGCATCTCTCTATGCCCGTTGGCAGATTTCCACCTTGCTGCCCTCAGCCTACACCTATAAATCGGTGCGTTATGCCTCGACGCCCGGAGGTTTAGGCTACATCGATTTATCGGGGCCCATATATCCGATATGCCTTCGGTACGTTCAATACTTGTTCAGCAGGGCCGCACACGGATCGGTCCTCAATCGACACGGGCAGGGCTGCGCACACAAGACTCTCTCTTGCTGCGCCCTAGCCCCTGCCTAGTTTCAGGATTCAAATGAACACAGCACCTTCAAATTGGAATTTCTCTGACCAAATCAACTCCAAACGGCCTGAAACTTTGACAAGGGTTCACTAACATCCTAAGGAACATTCTGGCAAAATTTGGGGATTTTTGGATGAACCAAACTCCCTCTAAAATTCTTTTTCTGAAAAGATTTAAAGGATTTTCCAGAATTAAATATTAGGTTTCATACAAATTGAGTTGCATATTTTGATAGAGCTATGCAAGATGAATCCAACCCAATTTGAATCACTAAATTTGGAGCCTCCTAGCAAAAGTTATGGGGTTCTAAAGTTTGGGGAATTCTAGAATTTGAATTAACCGGGAAAAGTTCAAATTCCTGACAGCGGGCCCGGCCCCCATGTGTCACCACCTCGGCTTCGCCACACGGGGCCACAGGACTGTTTTCCGCGTGTTCACAGCTGATCCGGTGCAACAGAAAATCCCCACACTGTGCCTCGAGGGACTGACGAGCGGGCCCGGCCGGCTCGTCTTCTTCCTCGCGCCCGCCCTTTTTCCTGCGCCGCCCCCTCGCCGGCACACCTCTGAGGCTCGCCGGACTTGGCATCCCGACCGCCTCTCGGCTGGAAACTCGCCGCCTGGGCCTACTATCATGTGCTGAACACGATGGTGCCGACTGCTCCGGTCGGCGGTGGCCCTAACCTAGCCGGCGACGGTGCAGCGGCTCGGACTCCCTTCGGTTATGCCACCCGGCCAACTCAGCCCGCCAAAACCTCGGTGGAAGGGCTCTACAGCACAGGGGAATCTCAGAGAGGGTCGACAAGGCCATGCCAGGGCTCGGGGAGAGCTCTAACCTAGTCGTCACCGTGAGCCCGACCTTTCCCGCCATAACCGCGGTTGAAAAACCGGAAATTACGTCGGCTACAGCCAAAACTACGCTAGGGTTGCAGAGCAAACTTGGGCGCCGTTGAGTCTAGCTCCTGTGAGCACAGTTTAGTGAACTGATGACGAGAAGGGAGTGGGAATTCAGAGGTCTCATACCGGAACGTTGTTCTGTTGTCGCCGGCGAAGTTTCTCCAAATTCTTGCTCGGTGGTTCACGGTTGGTCCTGTGGTTTGGGTGGGAGCAGCAGTGCTCACCGGCGCGTCCGGAGACGTCTCCGCTTGGGCATGAAAGGGCCTGGTGTAGGCTGCCTACGTACGCCCGATCGCCGGTTAGTTTTAGCTTGCCGCGGACAACGGAAATCAGGGCTCGGACACTGCCGGAGCTTGCTAGCTCTCGCGCTGGGAAGGTGAGGAACAAGGGCGTAGCTCTGTTGTGCAGGTCGGAGGGTGCTGTGGCACAGTTTGGCTGGCTCCCGATGATTTCCCAGAGGGAGCGGCGAGCTCGGCGGTTTCTTGCGCGAAGGGAAAGAACAGGCGCCATTCTTCAGTCCCGTGGGATAACAGCGGCGCAGCAGCGGTGCAAGGATGCCAGGCAGCTCTCCAGCGCACGAAATTTTCACAGGAGGTGGCTGCCGGCAGCTCCTCGGTGTCACCCGCAGCGGCGTCAGGGGGGCTCGGTTTACATCACGTGGGAGGAAATCAATCATCGACCGTGTGCTTCACTGAGGACTTTTGCAATTGTTTATTTCCCCCCAATGACAAGTGGGTCCCACTTGTCAGTGCTCCCCACCCCTGAAAAGATCTCCAAAATTTGGCAAGGGATGAATTCAAATAGTTGAAGTTTCAAACTGACCTACATTTGTATGGTTGGGCAAATTTCACCCAAATTCAAATGTATATTTGAATTCTTTGCACATTTGGATCCTTTGTGGAAAAATGGTTAGCAAACTTTTTCAAAAATTATTGAAACTTTGCCTCCCCACTAATTTGGACCTGAGAAATCCAATTATGCACTTTGACCCATGTTTTATCTGCTGCAATCATGAATTTGAATGCAACGGTTTTGAATCACCCTCTCATGTGTGATCATATGTGTAGAATTCCCACTTTGTGAAAGTGTAGGTTTCCCCTCTATCCACTCTTTTGATGGAGGTTACTTGCTCTTCCCACTTTTTCACCATCTATCCACAACAAGAACTGTGGTGTTGTGGGTTGAAGAAAAGTTTTTGCAAGTCCCTTTTCTTGGGCTTTTACATCCCTCTCCCCTTAAAAGAATCTCGTCCCGAGATTACAAAAGAAGAGATAGCGATGTAATAGGGACTTACCCGTGTTGAGAAGCCATGAACTCCGGGTAATTTGAGAGAAGGAACTCCTCGCTCTCCCACGTTGCTTCCTCAGCGGTATGGTTGCTCCAGAGGATCTTGTAGAACCACAATGTTCTGCTACGGGTGGTTCGGGCTTTCTCATCAAGGATTTCCACCGGATACTTATCATATGTTAAATCCGGTTTCAGCTCGCCGATGTCTTCGGTAGGAACAGCAGCTGTATGCTTCAAACATTTTCACAGTTGCGAGACATGGAAAACATCATGGACACCAGCAAGGTATGCCGGTAACTCCAATCGATACGCCGCTGGTCCACACTTCTCGGTGATGGCATAGGGTCCAATGAAACGGGGAGCGAGCTTCCCCTTGATACCGAACCGGTGCACGCCTTTCATCGGAGACACGCGGAGGTACACGTGTTCCCCAACGTCAAAGTGCAACGGTCTACGCCTCTTATCAGCATAGCTCTTCTGACGGGATTGAGCGGCCTTCAAGTTAGCTTGAATCACCCGAACGCGCTCTTCGGCGTCGTTCACCACATCAACCCCGAATGTGACCCTTTCACCGGACTCGCACCCATTTAATGGGGTGCGGCATTTACGACCATAGAGAGCTTCGTAGGGTGCCATCTTGATACTCGCCTGGTAGCCATTGTTGTACGAGAATTCCACCAATGGTAGGTGATCATCCCAGTTCCTACCATGGTGGATGGCACATGCTCTCAACATGTCCTCCAGAACCTGGTTCACCCTCTCTGTTTGGCCATCTGTCTGAGGGTGATAGGCGGAGCTCCTGATCAACTTAGTACCCAATGCAGCGTGTAGCTGCTCCCAAAAGCGAGATACAAATAATGCACCTCGATCTGAGACAATGGTCTTGGGTACCCCGTATAGGCACAAAATCTTCGCTATGTACAGCTCCGCATATTTGCCGGCATTGTAACGTGTATTCACCGGGATGAAGTGAGCCATCTTGGTTAACCGATCAACGATTACCCATATGGAATCATGCTTGTTGGATGTTAGGGGTAATCCCACAATGAAATCCATGCTCACATCTTCCCATTTCCATGCCGGGATCTTCAGGGGTTGCAGTAGCCCTGATTTCTTCATGTGATCAGCTTTCACTCGTCTACACGTATCGCACTCGGATACGTACTTAGCTACCTCCTGCTTCATCTGTGTCCACCAAAATTTCTTTTTCAAATCTTGGTACATTTTGTTTCTGCCCGGATGAATGGAGTATTTAGACAAGTGAGCTTCATCGAGGATCTTCTTTCTCAACTCCATATCCCGGGGTACGACTATGCGGCCATTGAACCACAGCGTCCCCTCCTTCCGGAAACATTTGATCTCCCCGTTGTCTATCCGTCTCCGGAGATGTGCCATGCCTTTATCATCTTTCTGAGCTGCAATGATGTCCTCCCTGATGGTAGGGATGAGGGCAAGGTTGTACAGCGACCCATAAGGAACCAAGTATACACTTGGCTCTTCCTCCTCCACCGGTGTAATGGTGAGGTGATGGACATGTGATTTCCGACTCAGCGCGTCGGCAACCACATTCACCTTGCCGGGGTGGTAATGGATCTCAATCTCGTAATCTTTGATCAATTCTAACCACCTCCTTTGCCTCATGTTCAGCTCCTTCTGGGTGAAAATATATTTTAAGCTCTTGTGGTCGGTGTAGAGATGCACCAGATTCCCCAGGAGATAGTGCCTCCACATTTTTAGCGCCAAAACCATGGCAGCAAGCTCAAGATCATGAGTCGGATAATGCTGCTCATGGTTCCGAAGTTGGCGTGAGCCATAGGCGACCACACGTCCTTCCTGCATCAACACGCAGCCGAGCCCAATACCGGACGCGTCACAGTACACGTCGAAGGGCTTTGTGGTATCCGGCTGAGCTAAGACCGGGGCTGTGGTGAGATGCTTCACCAATGTTTGGAATGCTCCTTCACACGCCGTGTTCCAAACATATCTCGTCCCTTTCTTTAGCAATTCTGTCATCGGCTTAGCGAGCTTGGAGAAGCTTGGAATGAATCTCCGATAGTATCCCGCTAATCCGAGGAAGCTTCTGACTTCATGAACTGAAGTGGGAGCTTTCCATTTCAGCACTTGCTCTATTTTGCTTGGGTCAACCGCAATGCCTTCTGCAGAGAGGATATGCCCCAAGAATGGCACTTGGCTGATCCAAAACTCACATTTGCTGAACTTGGCGTAGAGCTTCTGGTCTCGCAATCGTTGAAGAACGATTCGTAAGTGTTCGGCATGTTCGGCTTCTGTCTTGGAGTACACCAAGATATCGTCGATGAACACTACCACGAACTCATCCAGCTCCGGCATGAACACCGAGTTCATGAGATACATGAAATGGGCTGGAGCATTTGTGAGACCAAAGGACATGACGAGATATTCATATAGTCCATATCTCGTCGAGAAGGCCGTCTTCGGGATATCCTCCGCCCGGATCTTGATCTGGTGATATCCAGAGCGAAGGTCCATCTTTGAGAACACACTTGCACCCACAAGTTGATCAAACAATATGTCGATGCGGGGCACTGGGTACTTATTCTTGATGGTGACGGCGTTTAGCGGCCGGTAGTCCACACACAGCCTCAAGGTTTCATCTTTATCCTTCACGAACAGCGCCGAGCATCCCCAAGGCGAGGAACTCGGCCTAATGAAACCCTTGCTCAACAGATCATTGAGCTGTTCTTTCAGTTCCGCCAGCTCATTGGGAGCCATTTTGTATGGTCTCCGCGATATGGGCGTAGTCCCGGGTGCAAGTTCAATCTTGAACTCGACATCACGCTCAGGTGGCATGCCCGGAAGATCATCCGGGTACACGTCGGGATACTCCCGGACTACGGGGATGTCCTACAACTTGAGAGCTTCAGTATGGTTGATCACTTAATCTTCCCGGACTAGATTATCTAATAAGAGGGACTGCGGATGGTGTAATGGAGAGTTGAGGTGAACCGTCCGTGCTAGAGTTTCCAGGACAGCGCCATGGTAGCTTAGCCATGACATTCCTAGGATTGCATCAATCTTCTGCCCCCCTAGGATAATCATAGTGGTGGGATATATCTTCCCACCTAAGCACAGTGGTGCTTTTGGAACCATCATCGTTGCTGAAATCTTTCCTCCAGGTGAGCAGATCATATACGAACACTCGGTTGGAAAGGCTTCCAGCTGATGCTTAACCACGTACGATGCACTTATAAAGTTGTGGGTTGCACCAGAATCAAAAAGTATGACGATGGCTTGATGGTTGAGAGAAACGTACCCGCCAGCACGTTGTCTCCCTCTGGGGCGTCCTCATTGTCGAGGTTGCGGACACCCCCTGTCCGCTGACCAACCTTCTTCACCGGAGGTCGGCCTCGAGCACCGCCCTGGAACTGGGCTTGCCCGCTGCTCTGCTGCCCCTGGGGACAGTCCTTCGCGAAGTGGCCCGCCTGGCCACACGTGAAGCAGGTGAAACGGGGCGGTCCCCCGCTGATCGGTGGACGGAATCCCGGGGCGCGTTGTGGTGGTGGAAATGCCCGGGGTACCGTCTGCTGCTGCTGTTGCTGTCTTGGTGGTGGCATCGGCGGACGGAACGAGGGTGACTGGAAAGGACGTCCCCCGAACCGTTGAGGTCGTGCCGGTGGATGCCACTGCTGCCCGGATGGTGTCCGATACACCATACGGTACTTCTGGGCCGCGCCACCAGCGCTGCTAGGTGGAGCGCTGCGCTTCCTCTGCTCAGCTGCCAACTCCCGCTGAGCATCCTCTTGCATAATCGCGGCATTGACTAGGTCGTTGAAAGTGCCGCGATTCCACTGAACGAGGTGCGTCTTCATTTCGGGGTGTAACCCCCGATAGAAATGCTCCCTCTTCTTCTCCTCCGTGGAGATATAGTCTGATGCGTATTGCGCCAGATGGTTGAAGGCATGGGAGTAGTCATGGGCACTCCTCCCGCCCTGGTTCAGCTCCAAGAATTCTTGGAACATCCTCTTCATGATTCCGGGAGGAATGTGATAGGCGCGGAATGCCTCCCGGAACTCTTGCCATTCCACGGCATGGCCAGCCGGACGTGAGGCGACATAGTTCGCCCACCACGCACCAGCGGCACCGTGGAGTTGCTGCGCTGCGAACAGAGTCTTCTGCCGCTCCGTACATTGGAGCAGCCCGAACTTGGACTCGATGGTCCGCAGCCAGTTGTCCGCCTCCAGTGGTTCTTCGGCTTCAGTAAACACTGGAGGGTGCCTACTCAGGAAATCCGAGTACGACACTTCGCGGGGCTCACGAGGTCCTCTGTCTTGAAGTCCCCCCGCCTGGGACGTATTCTGCACGATCGTGTGGAGCGGGTCGGTCTGCTCCTCACGACCTCCCACCAGTGCCGCTATCACATCCGCTAGAGTAAGCGGAGGCGGCGGTGGTGGCTGCTGCTGCGGGGTGCTGTCGTAGGCCGGTGGCTGGGAGTCATCACCTCCCTGTTGGCTAGAGCCACCAACCTCGTGCGTGGTCCTAGTACGAACCATCTGCAACCACACGACAATAATCATCAGTCCCGCAGCATTTTTGCATGCAGTCCAATAAAAATGGGCGTAAAAACATTATGACAACAAAAACATGCGATACATCTCGTATGTAGATAATGTAATAACTTTGCACAAGCTACACCATTATCAGACCAAATACAAACTAGTTACATCCAACTTGATGCACCTCCACTTTGGAAGCTCACCATAACTAGGTTTGGTCACCACGAGGTATTACTATCGCTTTGTCCTCACGTATACCACCCTTAGGGTCCAACACCCTCTCCAATGAGTTCAATTGTCATTCTTTTGTCAGAATGACCAGTTTCTACCTATTCCAAATTTTGATCTGGTTCTGGGCATTTTCATGCCTCAAGTTGAATACCAAAGTTAAAGTTAACTTCAGTATCTTTCCAACGAGTATCCATTTGCCCCCAGATCAGCTTTGGTTAAAATGTTATGCTAATTCAAAGTCAGCAGAATTTCTGGGAGAATTTTAACAGCACCTCCCTTGGAAGTGGCTGTTTTCAATTCGAGTTTCCACTGAACTCTGTGCAGAAACTTCAGAAACTTTGAATTGCAAAGATGTCACACATCTTATACTATTTCTAAGGAGGTATCCTATGAAAATTTTTGGTTTTGCTACTGGAAATTATGTTTGAAAAACAGAACAGTTCAGAGAATGTTTTACTCTGTCCTGGTTCTGGGCAGTTTACATTCCTCTGGGATTTCAGCCATCTTAAGGTGTGTTTCAGCTCTGGAAGTCTACAACAAAGTTGTAGAGTACTTCAATACCTTTCCAGAACTATATACCACACCTCCCTGGGCTAAAAGATCAGTGAGTTATGCCCTGTTGAAGATTAGCAACTTGCTGTCCAGAACAGAACACTCTGTTTTTCAGTCTTTTTGGAACTACACTCATCACTATCCCATTCTTATACCCAACCAGGGTCCTAAATGTTGAACCTATAGATTTTAATTCCTTGTTATCATTATTTTTTTCATGCATATTCCTATGATATCTCGGTACTACGTTCCTCACAAAAGAAAATCCTAACCGGACTATACCGGCATATACGTCTCAAGGGTGGCACTAAACGGTCTCTCACACACGTTTTCTACACGGATACATACGTGGTTAGTACCTGCAGAAGACCACACAATAATGATGCACTCAAAGGTTGGTTTCATTTCAGGCAGGATCATATTTAAAAGTAAATACAAATGCCCGTATCATTGCCATACGGCCGTCCTTGAGTTAGGTCACGTCTCAAGGTACGTGATCGTGTTTCAACACCACACGACGGGGAACCCGAGTATGTCATGAACGGGTCGTCACGGTTGGCAAGCGCTGCGTATGTCCTCCTGGGCTACTTCCAGATGAACACACTCTCTCGTTACTGACCACGCGATGGGGTCTCCACTTACTTGCCTAATGCACGCTAGGGATCAGCGTTTCATATGAACTCAGGGGCATGAAGAGTCCAAGAGTTTCATATTGACGTCTCACACCAAGCTGTGAGACTCTATCCCTGAACCACGTTCCTCGTCAGGGGGAGCTAACCGAAATTGAACCGCTTCCGGTGGCGTTCCTTACCATACTTACCAGCGCGTAGGTGCGTCGTTACATAATTGAAATTCAGAATTATAACACATAAGTTAGTCTTTGCCACTTTAAGTAACTATTCTAATATAGTCCTTACTTGGGCAACTACCGAACCTCACCGTAAACCTAAGTTTCCCCGTAATACGGTTCATAAGTACTGTGCTATCCCCAATGCAGCTCTGATACCAGGCTGTGGCGGACCGGAATCCGATCATCCAGGATCGCAGAGGGTGGTGCCGCGCGATGCGACACCCGACAGCACACGTCATAAGAACACATTATATTACATGGGAAAAACAAAATGAAAGTACAAAGTAGTACACTTCTCAGTTACAAACTAGGGTCTTTATTACACAGCGGAAGTTTCTTTTGTACAACTCACGCCGCCTATCTAGCAAAAGTCGGTTGCCCAGCCCTAGGGCAACCCACACTAGCAGCACGTCTCAGCTCAGCGCGGCGTGTACGGCTCCCACTCAGCCGTGGTCCCCGACGGAGGGTAACCCTCGCCGGTGGACTCGTACTCCGAGTCCGTGGGTGGCTCCTCACCTGAAAAACACTTAAGCAGCAACCGTGAGCACGAAGGCTCAGCAAGGCTTAACCGACTCACCTAAGCATGAAACTCTACATGAGGTGTACCATGGCATAGGATAGCAATGTTGCAGCAAATGGACACGCCTACAAGTTCATCCTTAGTTCATCTTTTAGCAACAAGTTAACGGTTCATGAAGCTGAAATTTAGTGAGCAATATTTGGTGGCACACATGTAGCAATACAATTATATCATAACAGCAATATTGAATCATAATATTCCATTCATTAGTCTACGTTACGACGCAGTGAACAAGCGGTACTCGTCACCGTGAGGGACGGCGAATCGACTCGATATACACCTGCAGGGAAACCCAAAGAGCACGTCACGTACGCCCATCCGTGGAGCTGCACAGCACGCTCACTCGATGTCGTACGGGACAACCTTTCACCCAACAGCCCAAATGTCGAACCGGTCGCACCGAAATGAGCAGGAGGTTCCTCACATGGAGCATTTCTCTATGCCCGTTGGCAGATTTCCACGTTGCTGCCCTCAGCCTACACCTATAAATCAGTGCGTTATGCCTCGACGCCCGGATGTTTAGGCTACATTGGTTTATCGGGGCCCATATATCCGATATGCCTTCGGTACGTTCAATACTTGTTCAGCAGGGCCGCACACGGATCGGTCCTCAATCAACACGGGCAGGGCAGCGCACACAAGACTCTCTCTTGCTGCGCCCTAGCCCCTGCCTTGTCTCATTTTCATTACTAAAGTGATCTCACGTCACTCAACCGAACCCGTGTGTCCCAAAGCCTATCTCGCGAGTAGATTCCAACTACTCGACTTGTACCGAAGTCCTATGAATCATTAAGCATAGCCTGTCTACTCGAGGTCCTTGACACTACCCTCACTCTTTTAGGAATCTTTGGTTATGCAAGTGGGGTTTCATTCATCCTATACCTAATGCCCATACATACTTCATATGACACATGTAAACAAAGTAAAAACTTATAAAAAGGTTAATGCAAACCGGGGCTTGCCTTGTTGCTGCTGGTCAGGGGTTAAGTCTTCGTCCGGAAGAAGGAAGTCCAGCACTTCCGGAGTCTCTTCTTCAGTGACTACACGTTTATGAAATACTACATGTTAATTAATATGCATACAACTTATTGTAAGGTTACTGCTATTAGTTCTAATAACCAGTCTCTAACACCTGGAACTCTGTTTAAGAATTTAAAGATGAACTGGCTTGGTTGGCTTGGGTCTGGATCTAAGTACATGGTTAAGTGCTAAGTGGTTTCCCCCCTTTTCCATATTAATCCCTCAAGTGGTTAAACAGGACAGGGTGATCCAGAGCTCCAATGGAGCTGAGAATTTTTGTGTGAGTTCCTTGTCACAAGGAAACCCTCTGGACCAAATATTAGCACTTTTCACTGAGTGGTTTGCTCAGAATAATTCTTTTAGCAAATAAGCAAAGAAGAATTAATTCTGAGGTAACACCCCTGTTCATGCTAACCTTAGTGAACTACAATTTCAATTATAGCTCATAGAGTTTGCATGAATTTTCCTAGCATTTTTGGAGCTAGGATTTGCCCAGAACTGAATTTCCAAGTTTTGGAAATACTCTGAAAATGTTTCTGGATTCAAATGAACACAGCACCTTCAAATTTGAATTGCTCTGACCAAATCAACTCCAAATGGCCTGAAACTTTTACAAGGGTTCACTAACATCCTAAGGAACATTCTGGCAAAATTTTGGGATTTTTGGATGAACCAAACTCCCTCTAAAATTCTTTTGCTGAAAAGCTTTAAAGAATTTTCCAGAATTAAATATTAGGTTTCATACAAATTGAGTGGCATATTTGGATAGAGCTATGCAAAATGAATCCAACACAATTTGAATCACTAAATTTGGAGCCACCTAGCAAAAGTTATGGGGTTCTAACATTTGGGGGAAATTCTGGAATTCGAATTAACCGGGAAAAGTTCAAATTCCTGACAGCGGGCCCGGCCCCCATGTGCCACCACCTCGGCTGCGCCACACGGGGCCACAGGACTGTTTTCCGCGTGTTCACAGCTGATCCGGTGCAACAGAAAATCCCCACACTGTGCCTCAAGGGACTGACGAGCGGGCCCGGCCGTCTCGTCTTCTTCCTCGCGCCCGCCCTTTTTCCCGCGCCGCCCCTCGCCGGCACACCTCTGAGGCTTGCCGGACTTGGGTTCCCGACCGCCTCTCGGCAGGAAACTCGCCGCCTGGGCCTACTTTCGTGTGCTGAACACGATGGTGCCGACTGCTCCGGTCGGCGGTGGCCCTAACCTAGCCGGCGACGGTGCAGCGGCTCGGACTCCCTTCGGTTATGCCACCCGGCCAACTCAGACCGCCAAAACCTCGGTGGAAGGGCTCTACAGCACCGGGGAATCTCAGAGAGGGTCGACAAGGCCATGCCAGGGCTTGGGGAGAGCTCTAACCTAGTCGTCACCGTGAGCCCGACCTTTCCCGCCATAACCGCGGTTGAAAAACCGGAAATTACGTCGGCTACAGCCAAAACTACGCTAGGGTTGCAGAGCAAACTTGGGCGCTGTTGAGTCTAGCTCCTGTGAGCACAGTTTAGTGAACTGATGATGAGAAGGGAGTGGGAATTCGGAGGTCTCATACCGGAACGTTGTTCTGTGGTCGCCGGCGAAGTTTCTCCAAATTCTTGCTCGGTGGTTCACGGTTGGTCCTGTGGTTTGGGTGGGAGCAGCAGTGCTCACCAGCGCGTCCGGAGACGTCTCCGCTTGGGCGTGAAAGGGCCTTGTGTAGGCTGCCCACGTACGCCCGATCGCTGGTTAGTTTTAGCTTGCCGCGGACAACGGAAATCAGGGCTCGGACACTGCCGGAGCTTGCTAGTTCTCGCGCTGGGAAGGTGAGGAATGAGGGCATAGCTCTGTTGTGCAGGTCGGAGGGTGCTGTGGCACAGTTTGGCTGGCTCCCGATGATTTCCCAGAGGGAGCGGTGAGCTCGGCGGTTTCTTGCGCGAAGGGAAAGAACAGGCGCCGTTCTTCAGTCCCATGGGATAACAGCGGCGCAGCAGCGGTGCAAGGATGCCAGGCAGCTCTCCAACGCACAAAATTTTCAGAGGACGTGGCTGCCGGCAGCTCCTCGGTGTCACCCGCAGCGGCGTCGGGGGGGGCTCGGTTACTTCGCGTCGGAGGAAATCAATCAACGACCGTGTGCTTCACTGAGGACTTTTGCAATTGTTTATTTCCCCCCAATGACAAGTGGGTCCCACTTGTCAGTGCTCCCCCACCCCTCAAAAGATCTCCAAAATTTGGCAAGGGATGAATTCAAATGGTTGAAGTTTCAAACTGACCTACATTTGTATGGTTGGGCAAATTTCCCCCAAATTCAAATGTATATTTGAATTCTTTGCACATTTGGATCCTTTGTGGAAAAATGGTTAGCACACTTTTTCAAAAATTATTGAAACTTTGCCTCCCCACTAATTTGGACCTGAGGAATCCAATTATGCACTTTGATCCATGTTTTAGCTGCTGCAATCATGAATTTGAATGCAACAGTTTTGAATCACCCTCTCATGTGTGATCATATGTGTAGAATTCCCACTTTGTGAAAGTGTAGGTTTCCCCTCTATCCACTCTTTTGATGGAGGTTACTTGCTCTTCCCACTTTTTCACCATCTATCCACAACAAGAACTGTGGTGTTGTGGGTTGAAGAAAAGTTTTTGCAAGTCCCTTTTCTTGGGCTTTTACAAAACCCACTATGAAGTCCATCCCAATTTCTTCCCACTTCCGTTCAGGTATCTTTAGTGGTTGTAATAGCCCTGCTGGCCTTTGGTGTTCTGCTTTGACTAGCTGACATGTGTCACACAATGCCACATGCTTTGCAACATCTCTTTTCATTCCATACCACCAATACCTTGTCTTAAGATCATGATACATCTTTGTACTTCCAGGATGGATAGAATAATCTGAATCATGAGCTTCTTTCAAAATTAACTTCTTTATTTCCTTTATATCTGGCACACATATTCTTTTACCATGCCATGCAATACCATGCTCATCTTCTCTAAATCCCGGGGCTTTGTTTTCTTTGATCAACTCCCTGATTTCTTTTATCTTTTCATCGTTCTTTTGACCTTTTCGTATATCTTGTTCTAGAGTTGAGTCAACTTCCATTGCTATGGCTTCTGTATGATTCACCAAGCATAAGTTGAGCTTTGCGAACTCTTCACAAAGTTGGGGTTGTAGATCTCTTATTGTTAACATGTCAACATGTGTCTTTCTGCTCAAGGCATCTGCAACCACATTAGCTTTTCCAGGATGGTAATTGATTCCCACATCAAAATCATTAATGAACTCCAACCATCTTCTTTGCCGAAGGTTGAGATCTGGCTGAGTGAAGATATACTTCAAACTCTTATGATCGGTATAGATCTCAGTTCTTTTACCCATTAGGTAATGTCTCCATAACTTCAATGCATGTACAACTGCGGCCAACTCTAGGTCATGGGTAGGATAGTTCTTCTAATGCTTCTGAAGTTGTCGGGAAGCATAGGCAATAACATGCCCTTCTTGCATAAGCACACATCCTAACCCTTGTCCTGAAGCATCACAATATACAGAGAATGATTTCTCCATATCGGGCATAACCAGAACTGGGGCAGTTGTTAACTTCTTCTTTAATTCTTGATAGCTTGATTCGCACTCTTGAGACCATATAAAAGCAGCTCCTTTTTCCAACATCTTTGTGAGTGGCTTGGCTATTTTTGAAAATCCTTCAATGAACCTTCGGTAATAGCCTGCCAATCCTAAGAAGCTTCGGATTTCACCGACATTCTCTGGTGTCTTCCACTTTTGAACACCAGATGTCTTTTCTAGATATCTTTTCTGGGTTTACTGAGATTCCTCCTTCGGAGATAATATGTCCCAGAAAAGCAACCTTCTTAAGCCAAAATTCACACTTACTGAATTTGGCATAAAGTTGGTTTTCTCTTAGCTTTTGTAATACTATTCTTAGGTGTTCTTCATGTTCTTTCTCATTCTTTGAGTATATGAGGATATCATCAATGAATACTACTACAAACTTGTCCAAGTATTTCATGAACACCTTATTCATAAGGTACATGAAATATGCCGGAGCATTTGTTAGTACAAAAGGCATAACTGTATATTCATACAGTCCGTACCTAGAAACAAATGCTGTCTTCGGGATATCCGATTCTCTTATCTTTAGTTGATGATATCCGGAGCAGAGGTCAATCATGGACAATACACATGCACCTCTTAATTGATCAAACAAGTCCTCAATACGAGGTAAAGGGTACTTGCTTTTTATTGTCACTTCATTGAGGGCAGGGTAATCTACACATAACCTCTTGGTTCCATCCTTCTTCGGTACAAATATGACCGGAGCTCCCCATGGTGAGGAACTAGGACGGATATACCCTTTCTCTGATAACTCTCGGATATGATCCTTGAGTTCTACTAGCTGTTGGGTATCCATCCTATATGGCCTTTTATATATGGGAGCAGTACCAGGTACTAATTCTATAATGAATTCTACTTCTCGATCCGGTGGCATACCTGGTAACTCCTCGGGAAATACATCTGGAAATTTGTTGACAACCTTTATATCTTCAATAACTACTTCTGTCTTGTTGAGTTGAACATTTCCAGAGGGTACTTGAATAGAAGTGAACTCAACCTTTGTTCCATCCGTATGTGTTAGTTCCACTGTTCTCGTTGAACAATGTATAACTCCTTTATACTTGGTTAACCAGTCCATCCCCAAGATGATATCTATCCCTTGTGATTCTATCACAATGAGATTTGCAAGGAATTCTACTCCATTAACTCCTAGCTTTACCTTGGGACATATTTGTTTTGTCTTTATTTCTCCTCCAGGAGAATTCACTACTAACACTCGATTCATAGATGTAATTGGTAAGTTGTGCTTGGTTATGAATTCCTTGGCTATGAATGAGTGTGTTGCACCAGAGTCAAACAGAATTGTAGCAGGATAAGTATTGGCAGAGAACATACCAATCACCACATTTGGTGCCTCTTGTGCTTCCTCCATGGTCACATGATTCACCTTGCCACGCACAAGATTATGTGGTTGAGGTGGCTTCTTGTTGGGGCACCGGTTGGCGTAGTGTCCCGTTTCTCCACAGTTGTAGCATTGTCCTGTGACCTTGTTTAATGGGGCCTTATTGCCTTGTTGTGCATTTGGAGGGTTTGGCCCTGCAGGACGAGGTTGAAAGGCAGGACGTTGTTGCTGCACTTGTTGTCGCTGCTGTTGTGGTTGAAAAGTTGGATTCCTAGCAGCAGGGTTGTAGCTCCTCTGAAACTGATTTGGAGCTATAGGTCGATTCATTGCTCCCGTCGGTGGCGATGAGAAACGGGGCCGACTGTTGCTGCTAGAAGACTGTCCTTGCCAATTCATTTTCCTCTTTCGCTCCTCAACTAAATTCTGTCTTTTTCTTTCCACTATGAAAGCCATGTTGATGAGCTTTTGAAAACTTTCGTAGTCACTTGAAGACATGGCATACTGTATTTCCGAGTTCAAGCCCTCAATGAAACAGTCTTGTTTCTTTTCATCCGTGTCTATGTCCCCCGGAGCATAGCGAGATAACTGTGTGAACTTAGTAAGATATTCTCTTACGGACATGCTACCTTGCTTCAGGTTGAGAAACTCCTTCCGCTTGTTCTTTATTTCTCCTGCTGTAACATAGTGATTGCGGAAGGCTAGTTTGAACTCATTCCATGAGATACTTTCTGGATCCTCATGAGCATCTTTGTATGCCGTCCACCAGTCCGCTGCAGATCCATATAGTTGGTGAGAAGCAAAGAGTACCCTCTCACGCCCTGGGCATTGTATGATCTGCAACTTGTTTTCAATATTCTTGAGCCAATCATCAGCTTCTAATGGCTCTATAGCATTGTCAAACCTTGGTGGTTGGGTGCTTAGGAACTCATTTAACTTTGGTTGACGTGGTGCATTCTGAATTTGTGGTTGAGGTTGTTGCATGTTATCCACCACTTGTGTCAAGTTTTGAATGAGATGGTTTTGCATGTTCATCATCTGTTGTATCACCTCTTCATCAGCTCTGCGTGCAACTCGTGGCTGCCATCCAGGTAAAGGAAACTCTGCAGCCTCATTGTTGTTGTTCCCTTCGTGTCGTCTCCTTCTTCCTGCCATCTATTGTGAAAGACTATGTTTAAACTTAATGTACAAATGTTCTCTTAAGTGTATTACGTTGTGTATTTACTTCATCAGTCCTACACAAGAGTTACAAAAGTTTCTACTTCGTTTATTAAGTGATCATGGTTGAAGCAAACTAAGCATTTATATTCCTTAATAGATATGTACATACACTAACGAGGTTGTGAACATAAGGCTACGGCTTTCAAAACTCACGTCCATACACTAACAACACATTACATCATCAACCTAAACAAGTACACTAATCAACCATTACACTAGTCAATACAATACCATACATACGTACTACACGAACCACTACATGAGCAAGGACACCTATCCTAGTTGTCCCCTGGGTTCTGTGCATCCTCCTGTGGGTTTCCGCCATCACCATCAGGAGTTCTAGCCTCTGACTCAGCTGTGGAGGCCTCAGGTGTTGGAGAAGCATGAGGGCGTTTGGCTGCCCTACGGTCTGCAGAGTCCGTAGTCCAAGTGTCTCCATCTGAAGCATAGAGATCACTCACTTCTCCTTCCCTCATCCTTATCAGTCCACGCATTATGGCCTTCGTCTTCTTCAAAAGGTCACGTACGTCTTGAAGCTCCTGTTGGCAGTTCTGTAGCCTGGTTCTGACGTCAACTCCTACCTTGAGGCTCATCTCCATCTGCACTATGTTGCAACCTTCATGGATTGGCTCGTAGTTGAACACCGCACTTCCACTTTGTCGCCGAGGGGTGTACATGTATTGAGTCCCCTCAAGGCGGCCACGGTTGGTGTAGCTCTGGCAAGTGATTGCCTCCCAAGTGGCGTCCTTCTCAGCCTCTGCCATGGTAGACCTCCATGCTGGCGAATTGTGGATCTTGAGCAGCTTGTTCTCATAATAGATCCTCGCCTGCGACTTCCACTCCTCGCATTTTGCGCGAGAAACTCGAGTGGTGTCGTACTGCACCTCTAGCTTGCCGGTGTAACCAGCACAGCGAAGGAGGTGTCTAAGGCGATCCACCATGCCTCTAGTAGACTCCCCGTGGGTCTGGTAAGTGGCGGGGTTGTCCACATCCTCAACAGTGCGTTCAGCCAGCTGGTGTCACTCGTCCTCCGGTGGACTTACGGGCCGTGAGACGTGTGCGTGCCATCTGTTTCAAGAAAAATTTAAAATGTGTTAGAAAATAAACAATAATATAACTTTGAGTATAGATGAGGTTAGACAGCATATATATATCCAAAATAATCCTCCTTCTAACAAAATATTTAGAAAAATAGTTTTTAATAAAAATAGTGATGTCTATCCCGTCCATTTCTAACTAGGTTTGCGTCCTACGGGCAACCTTGGCTCTGATACCACTTTGTCACACCCGGTTTTCCATAAGGAACACCCGAGCGTATTCTCACATGTATGCCAGGATCAGTTGATTCATACATGTGCCGACAAGAGTGAAATATCATTATATTACAAGCCAAGTTTATCATACAATGTAATATTACATCATAAGAAATAGAATATCAAATATAGGTATAAGCACACTAATAACATGACAGCGGAAGACTCTAGCGTGGTGCTCCAGTTTACAAACGTTGCCCGGGGGTTTCACCAACCTAGAACAACTTCTCGGGATCGAAGTCCTCCTCATCGAAGTCTACATCTTCATTTGCACCTGAGCAGCATATGATATCAAACAAAAGCAAGTTTGAGTATCAAAGGTACTCAGCAAGTGTAGGAAAGAATGTTATGAAGGCTAATAGCAAGGAAAGGCTAACATGGTTAAGCACTATGCATTAATCCTAAACCTTAGCTTTGATTAGCAACCTATCTTACTAAGTGATAATCCCACCAACTCATTATTAAGTCATTAATGTTAGGTTACACCACCCAACGACCTTTCCAACCCATATCCATGTTTCTCTAAATATGGACAAGTCCAAGCCGCTCTTGACCGTGAGCACGGCTTTCATGACAGTTTGGTTCTGCAGAGATTGTACCACTTTACCCACAAGTAGTGATTTCATCCCCTGTTGCCAGGTGGACTAAGAAACCTCCCTGATATCCGTTGTTGCAAGCCACATTACACACTTCCTTTGATGTGCGATTAGGAGATCACTACATGGCCTTTACAAAGGGTCTACTGGCAAGTACAAGCCCACTGAGGTTTCACCGCTGCAGTTTCTAGGAGTAAACCCTCCCCTGCAGAAGCCCCCTCTTGAGCCTTGCAGTTCCCAGGGCAGTCAAAAATGGACTCCCATTCCCCGCACCATCCAAACACTCATACTATACCGGCAAACTCCTAATTAATTGGCCAAGCTGCCCTATCTTAGTCTTGTGGTGGCACTGTAAAGCCGGGTTAACTGTTCCATGAACCGGTCCTTAGAATCTAAGACAGGCACTATCACTAACCCGAGTCTCGTGCACGAAGCACCAACTAAAACAACCAGCCTGTCTAGATTCCTAACACCATGACACACACTTGTGTCTTTCATATAATCCACAAGACGAGTAACATCTATGTTCCATTCATTTTCTACATTCTAAGCATGGCTAAGCACATAAAATGATAACTAACCAATCCTATCTAAGTCCCTCCATGGTTTTGCAAGGAATGATAAAGGAATGAAACTATGGAAACATCCTACACTGGGTTTCATATTGAAAAAATCATGCAAATAATCTAACTAGTCATCCTAGAATAGGAACAAAGTGGTCAAGGAACACTTGCCTTTGAATGAAGGGTGATTCACTTCAAACTCTTGCTCTTGAAGATTATGAAACAGTTCTTGGGTTGGTTCTATCCATACATATGCACACAAAACAATGCCAAACATGCCATAAGAATCTTAGCAATGTATCTCAATCATATATGTTTGATTGCACACATGCACCTATTGATTTCATGTCATTTCATGTGATTTGAAATAAAAAATAAGTTTCAAATGGGCATCTATATCCTTCTACTTTATCTTTGTTGTAGCCAAAACACTCATTTTCTAGTTTTGTAGTGATATTAATAATTTTTAGGATTTTATGTGTATATATGTTAATTTTTATAATTAATTAAATCCTAAAAGTCATTTAAATTATTACTATAATCATTTTCAGAACTCATATTACTATTTTATACATTTCAGAACCTATATATATATTTGGAACAGTTTCCATAATTTTCCTTCATTATATAATATTTTTATCTATATTTCAGCCATTTATTTAATACTTAAAATGTATTATTAACCATTTAAATAATTATTCTGGGTTACAGAAATTATACATGTACAAAAATATGACAACAGAATAATTTTATACATTTTAATAAATTTCTACAATTTTTCTGAAATATATATGATTTATATTTTGATTTTCAGAATTGATTTGCTACTATAAAAATAATTTCAGCCTTTGGAACTATTATTTTTAACTTCAGAATTTTTATTCTGTTCAGAATGTTTAAACAGGGTTTTTAATAAGTTTCTAACATTTTTCAGAAATCATTTAACCTAATTTGAGTAATTACAGAATTAAATTCAAACTTTAAAACTGATCTGGGTCAATAGATAATTTTTACAAATTTTCTAGGGTTCAAATTGAAATTACAGAACTATTTGATTAATTTGCAAATCATACAGGGGCTATTTGGCTATTCTAAACTGATTTTCCTAATTTCTATTAAGTATAGGGTCACTTCTGCAAGAATCAGGGGCTATCTCATACTTATTCAAATCTCCAGGGACTAAAGCGTTAAAATCTCAACGGTTATAACTAAATTGAATGTGGGCCGTCGGATCTGAGATCAACGGCCCAGATTTAAAATAACCGAACCGGTACGCATGTTCCAATCCTAACCGTTCACGCTAAATGGGCGCTCCCGATTGCGCCACGTCGCCCTATACTCGTCTCCCTCGCGTCCGGCGGCCGCGAGATCGCCGGCGAGCGGCGGCGGTGGCCGGAATTCTCTGTTTTCATCGAATTCTATACCAATCTTTGATCTCTCGGTACCAGAAGAAAGAGGGGAGGATGGGAAACTCACCTAGGGGGTCCTCGGGGATCAGAAACGGCCGGAGAAGCGTGATCGACGGCGACAGTGCGAAACTCCGGCGATCTTCGTTTGGAATGATCTCTAGGCGCGTTTCTTCAGTAAATTTGATCGGGAATTCGCTCTGGAGGTCGATGGAGTGTGTAGGAGTCGCTAGAACCAAGGATCTCCGTGTGTTTTCGAAGAATTCGAGTTTGGGGTGGTTTTTCCAATCGGGAGGAGTGAGGGCGGCTCTCAGGGTAAAAATGGTCGGCGCCGGGGGTAATTGTAGAGGGGAGCGAGGCGGCGGTTGCTGGGGTGTCGGTTGGTGAAGAGGCGCGCGAAATTGGCCATGTGCCGGCAGTTTTCTCCCACATGCGGTAATAGAACGGGAAAAAGAGAGAGAGAGAGGCGGCGGTTTTTGAGGAGAAGGGGCTGACGGCCGGGCGGGGTGGCAGAGAGGGAGGGGGTTTGCTCGTTGGTTAAGGATTTCGGGTATTACACAAACTGGTTTAATAAAACTGCACCATAGGATTTGCATTCATCTATCCCATTGCATCTTGAGTAAAGTTTGTGCATGATGATTGATTTCTGTAAATTTTGTATGTGTGTGATCGCGAGTAGAAGAACAAGCTCAAGAGGCCATCTACGAGGATCTACAGCACCAAGGCTTCGAGACGCTTGAACAACAAGAACCACGGGAGCAAGGCAAGTGCCCCTTGACCATATTGATCCCATGTTTTGAAATGTTTGGTTTGCGAAAATGTATATGCTTGAGTCAACTTGATGGGACACCTTTTTATAGGAGTTTACTAGTTTTGTTAACCATCCTTGTCACCGGGAAAGTTGATGGTATGGTCGTTTTTTTCCTTTTTGCTTCGCTTAATCTAAGGGATACGGGAAGCTGAATTAAAACGTGGTTAGCTACTGCACTCATATGAATAATGATGATGAGAACTTGATGATGATAATGAGTGTGGCATCGGGGGAGATCTAGGCAAGCTTGGTTTGTGAATGTTGCTGGATGAGATGGTGGAACTTGCCGTGGATCTAAGGACCGGTTCAAGCGAGAATATGTCAGGAAAACAGTGCCACCACAAGGCCATGTATGGGTGCTGCTTAGCTGATTAATTAGGTGTGTTGCTAGCTTGTTATGGACCATGGATGGCATGGGGAATGGGAGTCGAGGAGGACTGCCCTGGGAACTGCATGGCACAAGAGGGGGCCCGTGGGTGGGAGAATGGTGATTCGAGCCTGCCGGTGAAATCTCAGGGAGTCCATACATCTAGTAGCCCCTTTGTAAAGGCTATTTTGTGATCTCTTGGCCATACACCGACGGTTGTGTACTGGTATAATGGAGGTTCTGCAGTCGCCGACGGGTGATGAAATCATGAACTTGTGGGTAAAGTGGTGCCACCTATGCAGATTGTAAAACTATCATGATAGCCGTGCTTCCGATCACAAACACCTGGCCAACTATCATGATTAGGGTGAAAACATGGGACGATTATTCGGTATGGTTATGGTATGGTCATTGGGATTGGTTTTGGGACTGTTTTGAGTCATGACATTAAGTTTGGTTTTGGTTATATGAATATGAGATGGTTACGAATATTTATGAGCATGAGATGAACTTGAGAAAGATTAATGGCTGGATGAGACTTAATAAGTGGTGAATTATGATGAAAGGTTGTTTCTGTTTACATGGTTATATTGGGATTAAATTCACCTAGAGATAATTTCTGTTTTTATCATGTTTGTGAAATAAAATTTGCTTGCTGTAATGAGCCTTTTTATTCCATACCTTGTTGTAAGCTACATGTCATACTTTTCCCGCACTTGCTGAGTACGACATGTACTCACCCTTGCATTATCACATAGATATCAGCAACAGGATAAGAGTACTTCGAGGACCATGTGGAGTACTAGGCGTGCGAACTACCGTCAACATGCCTGTAGAGTTGAAGATGGAGCCTGCTTCTATTTAGTTATTTCCGTTGTCGTTTAGAGACTTCCGCTCCAAGAATAAGTTAGAGATTCATGAGTGAGACAATGAGTCGATGTAATAAAGTACTTAAACACTATTTATTCGTGGTTATATTCTGAATTCAGTTTGTGGATTACATGTGTATGTGTGATGAACATCCTGGGCACGCATATGCATTAACTTGGTTCTGTTTTCAGAACCGGGTGTCACAGTAGAAAACTGCCTACTCGAGTTATGCCTCTTTTAATCCACTTTTGTTAACTTGAGATAAGCAGATATAATCAATTGATAATCTACTCTACATTAAACTCCAGGGTTTTTTGGGTCATGCATTTGGAGCTTCATACCATCTAGACTTAATGCAATAAACAAAATACTAGACAATATAAAGTGAATACAAATAAAAACTTGTATGTTTGGATGCACACCGGGGCTTGCCTTTGTTTTGCAGGGGACTTATATATAGGGTTCAGTTAGTGAAGACCACTTGGCTTGACCAATCGCTTTCCTCCTTCCTTGATCTCCACTCCGATGACTTCAAATGCTTCACGTAGATGCTACACATTATGAATATGCATATGGATTTAATTGTAAAGATTTTTCTAACAAGTTCTAATGACAAGTTTAAAAACTGGAACTCTGTTTAAGAATTTAAAATGATACTGGTGCTAGTGGTTTGGGTTTGGGTTTAAGTACTATGATCAAGTGATAAGTGTGTTTCATAACTTGTGTGTTGAGCACCTAATGAGGTTGAACAAAACAGTACTGATCCAAGACTCCAGTGGAGCTGAAACTTTTCATGTGAGTTTCTTGTCACAAGAAAGTCATCTGGACCAAAAATTAGCACTTTTCATTGAGTGGTTTGTTCAGAACAATTCTCTAAACAATTAAGCAAAAAGGAATTAATTCTGAAGTAACTCACATGTTCATGCCAAACTTAGTGAATTACAATTTCAATTATAGTTCACGGGGCCTGCATGAATTTTCCTAGGATTTTTGGAGCTAAGAATTTCCCAGAACTGAATTTTCAAGTTTTGGAAGTTCTCTGAAAATGTTTCTGTATCCAATTGAACACAGCAACTTCAAATCTGAATCCCCCTAATCAAATCAACTCCAAATGAGCTGAAATGTTTACAGGACTTCACTAGCATCCTAAATAATATTCTGGCAAAATTTGAGGAATTTTGGATGAACCAAACTCCCTCTAAAATTCTTTTGCTGAAAAGCTTTAAAGAATTTTCCAGAATTAATTTTGATTTTCATACAAATTGGGTTGCATATTTGGATAGATTTCTTCAACCTGAATCCAACCCAATTTGAATCACTAAATTTAGAGGTTCCTACACCAAGATATGACCTTAACAAGGATTGGTGAGAAACCGAAAATGATTCTTTAATTTTTTCCAATTTTTCAGAGACATAAGGAATTAACACCACATTTGGCAAAGCAAATGAGGTACAATTCCTCTGAAATTTTTACTGGAGTTCAAGTATTTTTGGAAGAATGTCCTGCCCAAATTTTGGAATTTTCCGATACACAGAACTCCTGGAAAAATTCCTACAAGATTTCCTTATATGAATTAATGAGCCAAATCCAGGTATTTTCATAACTATTGGGCTGCACCACTGGATACTACTCTCTGAGAGGAATCTAACCAAATTTCTTTGACAATTTTTGGACACTCCTACACAAAGTTGTGGCTCTCCAAAGTTTAAACTGAAAACTGAAATTCCTAAAATGTTTAAATGTCTGCTAGTGGGTCCCACCCGACAGCTCGTCTTCTTCCTCGCGCCAAACAGAGGCAGCGGCGACGCCGTCCGGCGAGCGTCGCTGGAATGGCCTTCCTGGCCATCTCCCGACCCCCTGCTCGCCGCTCCCCTTAATTTGTGGCGCTGAACCCATCTAGAGGGTCGCCGGCAGCCGTAGATCGCCGGAAAGTGGTGTGCGGCGGCGGCAGTGGCCGCTAGGGTTCCGGTGAGGTCGGAAACCTTCTACACCGCATCAAAATGATCGGGAGATGCTCGGAGAGCACCGTGGAAGCTTGAGGATGTCGAAAATGGACGCCAAACCTCGTGAAAAGGCCGGCAACATCGAGCTCCACGGTGACCCGAGAGGATTTCTCCATGGCAGCACGAGAAATGGCTATAACTCGGTCGATCCTAGATGTTTTCACTCGGTTCTTCTTCGAGGAGGGCCACTAGGAGGTGTAGAAGTTGTGTGCAAGCTCGCCCGAGCTTTGGTGGACCGTGCAACCAGAATTTTGGTATAAACCGACCCCTACCCGCATGCACCATGTTTCGGGAACCTTGGAAAATCTCCGAACTCAGTTGATCGTTTACTATAAGGGTTGCAGCTACACGATCTGGGGGGTATGGCGCACCTTTTTCGTGTAGAGAAGGGACGGTGAAGAGGGCTGTAGCTCCCTGTCCACGGTGACCCGACTTGGCTTCCGCCAGTGAGCTTCGGTTCTTTGCGCCAGTTGCTGATTTGCGCGCACCACAAGCTTGGATTGTCCGAGTTGTGGGGCTAGTGTGGTAGAGCACACACTGGCGCGGCTTTCCTGTGTAGCAAGCGCGAGCAACAGAGGCTCGGTGGGGGCCGGCGAAAGGGAGAAGCAGGGCGCGGGGGTGAGAGCAGAGCTCTGTTCGGGTGCTGTTCGTGAGGAGGAAGCCAAAGCACGATCGGCTCGGTCTGTGGAGAAGGGATTTTGTCGAGGCAGGAGTGAAATAACCACACGGGTTGGCAGCGCGAGAGAGGAGCAGGAGGTGGCTCCCGGTGCCCCTCGGTGTCACACCGCGGTAGCTCTGCTCGGTGAGAAGAAACACACCAGAGACTTTGCTTTGACTTCAGCTGCAAGTTTTTTGCTTCCTCTATGACATGTGGGTCCCACCAGTCAGTCCCCCTTATCCCTCAAAAGATCTCCAAAATTTGGCAACTGACTAATTCAAACGTTTGGAGTTGAAAACTGAGCTGCATTTGGATAGTTGGACAAATTCCATCCAAATTCAAATGTATATTTGAATTCTTTTGCACATTTAAGTCCTTTTTGAAAATGGATAGCAAACCCTTTCAAAAATTAATGAAACTTTTCCTACCCACTAATTTGGACCTAAGGAATCCAAATATGCAATCTTATTCTTGTGTTAGCTGCTGCAAACAAGAGTTTGAACACAACAGTTTGAATTACCATTGTGTCCTCCCTCATTTGAAATTTGAGTTGGACATTTAGTTCAAATTCTGATTCTTAAACCCTTCCATTGCACCTGAGTACTTCAATTATGTGGGTTTAATCCATCTAGGGTCCCAACATGCAAGTAACCCTAAGTTTCTTTAGAAAGAATCTCTCATGTGTTATCATATGTGGAAAAAGTTTAAACCAGTCCCCCTTTTCATACACATGACACCAACATTTGTGCAAACTCAAGTTTCCTTGTATTCATACTTTTGGGACCTTTACACCATGTCACTTGATGGTCCTCTGGAATGGTGGCAAGATGTTCAACCCACCAGTTTCCGGCAGCTCCATGGAGTTGCTGAGCGGCAAACTTTGTCTTTTGCACTTCATCACACTCGAATACTCCGAATTTAGACTCCATGACACGAAGCCATTGATCTGCTTCCACAAGTTTGGTGGCTTCAGTAAAGATTGGCGGTTGAGTCGCCAAGAAATCCAGATAAGCGTTTCGGGGTGGAACGACTTGTTACGTGTTCTGGAGTACGCCTTGCTGTACCAAGGCTTGGAGTAAGCGTGTGTTTTCTTGAGTTGCTTCTTGGAGTAGCCTAGTGTTCTCTTGGTTGGACTCGACAACTCGAGTCATGAGATCCATCCATCCCGTGGATGGTGGTTCCGATGGTGGAATAGAAGCATCACCGCCTCGGCGAGAACTCCCGGCCCTACTCCTAGAGGGAGTACGAACCATACTGCGAAAATGTATTCGAGATGAGTTAAACATGACTCGGCAGTATGTGAGACTAATGAAAACATGAATATGTCAAAACTTTATGAAAGCAGTAACAAAATCCATGTTTACACAACTCCTTAGTAGGTATAGCTATCCAGCCTATCTGTACAGAACAGACCTTCATGCACTATCCCCAGATTTTGATCTAGTTAAAAGCATTGTCATAGCTCAAGTTGAATACTAAAGTTAAATTTAACTTCCGTACCTTTCCAACGAGTATCCATATGCCTTCAAATCATCTCTGAATTAAAAGTTATGATTTTCCAAATTTGACAGAATTCCTGGATAAAATTTGCCAGCATCTCCTTTGTATGTGGCTGATTTTATCACAGTTGTATATGCAAATAAAATAAGAATATGAACAAACTTTGAACTACAAAAAATGTTGAACAATTCATAACCTTTACAACAGTGTATCATAGGCTTCTTAAGGATTTTTCTACAGGAAGGTATGGCTTAAAAACAGAAAGGTTCAGAGAGGTTTTGCTGCTGTCTTAGTTCTGGACAGTTTACCTTCCTCTGAACTTTCTACCAACTTAACCTGTGATTTTTCTCTGGAGGTCTACAGAGAAATTGTAGAGAACTTAACCATATTTCCAGAACTGTATCATACACCTTAATTGGATAAAACTACTCAGAGTTATGCTCTGTCAAAGTCCAGCAAGAATTCCTGCCCGAAACAGAGCACTCTGTTTTTGAAATCTTTGAAACCTAATCTTCCTCTCATTTGAATCTTAGCTCAAAATAAGAGTTCAGTAACTAATATTTGTTTCAAACTTCAATTTTTAGTTTAAATTTAGTTCATGAGTCATTTCTTCAAAGGAAAGAGGTTATTAAGTTTAGTACGGCGTCGATGCACCGTAAGAAACATGTCGGTACTACGTTGCCTCACAAAAGAAAAACCTAACCAGGTTATACGGGTATAACGTATCATAGGTGGCACTAAAACGGTCACTCGCAAATGTGTTCTACTCGTATTACGGTTTCGTGGTTAATCATGCATGTCACACTCAATCGTGATGCACTCAAGGGTTGTTTTCATTTCAGGCAGGTCCATATTTGAAAGTAAATACATACGCCCGTATCATTGTCATACATCCGTCCTTGAGTTAAGCCACATATCAAGGTACGTGATCGTGTTTTCACACCATACGAAGGGGAACCCGAGTAGAGCGCGAACGGGTCGTCACGGTTGGGAATTTTATCAACCCAACAGATACCACCTACTGCCCGGCAGGGCACGCCGATGGCAAGCGCTGCATATGTCCTTCTAGGCTATTTCCAGAAGAACACACTATCGTGTTACCGACCACACGATGGGGTTTTCACTCTCTTGCCTAATGCATTCCAGGGACCAGCGTTTCATATGAACTCAGGAACATGAAGAGTTCAGGAGTTTCATATTAACGTCTCATACCAAGCTTTGAGACCTATCCCTGAACCACATTCCTCGTCTGGGGAGCTAACCGAAATTGAACCGCTTCCGGTGGCATTCCTTACCATGCTTACCTGAGCGTAGGTGCATCGTTACATAATCAAAATTCAGAATTGTAATCACATACGTTAGTCATGCCACTTTAAGTAACTATACTACTATAGTCCTAATGTGGGCCTAATACTGAATCCTCACCGTAACCTAGATTTCTATTGTAATACGATCCTTATTCCATGCACTATTACCAATGCGGCTCTGATACCACACTGACGGGGTCCAACGCTGCCCGTTCAATCACGGGGCCGTGCCTCTCGCCCGGGAATCGCATTGGTTGGTGTCGTGTTGTGCAGCACCCAACAGCACACATATACGGAACAATGTATTACATAAAACAATAGCGGAAGCTTACAAGTTTTTCTTTGTTAATAGTTTACATCAAGTAGCTACAACGGAAGTCTATAAACAACTCACGTCGAATAACTAAAGAGCACTCGAGAAGAAGTCCAGCCCGCGGACTCCTCTCGCTAGCAACACGAAGACAACAGCAGCGCGCGGGTTCTCCATGTGTTAACGACTCGGAAGTCTCCGAGTCTCACCGGACAACCTTCTTCTTAGCATCGCTGTTAACCTGCAAAACCACTCATATAGCAAGCGTGAGCACATATGCTCAGCAAGACTGACCCGTCTCTCCTAAACAAGAAACTCTACATGCACGACGGTTGCAGTTGGGTTAGCTAATTTGCATAAAGGACTCACCTAATGTAGATCCTTAACTTTCAGATTTTAAGCCTCATTGTACAAACCTTGAGCCGAACAGCATCGCAACTCCACAATCAAACAAGAAATGCTTTGTTGCGATGCTCCTTGCACAAAGTGAAAGTAAAGTTTAATGAGCCTATCTCTAATTCAATCATGGTAGCAATACAAGTTACATCACAGCTTTATCAAGTTCAAAAGAAAAACAGTTCAGTTGTTACTACGTTAAGACGCAGTGGAAAAGTATGCTCATATAACTGTGAGCGACGGTGATTCGAATCAGTACACGCCCGGACTACATGACACGTACACCCGTACACCGAGTTGCCGGCAGCAACCTCGACTGACGTTGTACGCGGCCACCTTTCCCAAGATCTTCCACACAGGACGTGGTCTAACTGCCCCAAGTCCTTAAGCTCCCTCAAGGTACATGTAACACCCTCAAATTCATTTCCATGCATTGCATACATTTTTCATATATAGAAACATTATAAAAGAAGTACAAATGGAGAAATAATCATAAAAAAGGTGGGGAATGGAGGAGATAGCTGAAATGAGCCAATTCCAATTTGCCGAAGTGCGCTGTCGACACTTTCCCCGGCCCCGCTGGACGGGTGGCGCCCTCGGAGCTCACCTCCGCGGAGGGGGTGAGGTCTGGCACCGCTGGACACGTGGCGCCCTCGGAGCTCACCTCCGCAGAGGGGGTGAGGTCCGGCACCGCTGGACACTTGGCGCCCTCAGAGCTCGCCTCTGAGGAGAGGGGAGGTCCGGCACTGCTGGACATGTGGCGCCCTCGGAGCTCGCTCTGAGGAGAGGGGAGGTCCGACCCCGCTGGACACGTGGCGCTCTCGGAGCTCGCCCCTGCGGAGGGGGCGAGGCCCGGCTCCGCTGGCCGGGTGGCAGGCCCGGAGCTCGCCTCTGAGAAGGAGGGTGGCCCGGCCCCGCTGGGCACGTGGCGCTTTCGGAGCTCACCCCTGCGGAGGGGCGAGGTCCCTAGGCGGTTTTTCTACTATGCGCGGGGATACCCGGTACTGAGGGTACTGACACAATTTCCCTAAATTTTCCCCACATTGCTGCCGCACCTAACTGAAAAGATAAGTTTGTTGAAATCCAAAATGGAGTAGGACTCTTATTTCAGCTCAAATTGGAGTAGGACTCCTCTTTTTCCCCTTATAAGTAGAACCCAAACCCCCCCCCCTTTGGCCGTAAACCCTTTCCTTTTTTCTTCCTCCCTAGTCGGCGACTTGGAGGCCCTAGCCCCCAACTCGCCGAGTTAAACACCCCCCCTCGCCGGAGTTCAGTGCTGGTGAGCCCCCGCTGCTGCCATTGCTAGGAGGAAGACCCTGCCACCAAAGGTAAGTGGGGTAGGTCTTCGTTACCCATCTTACAAAGTCGTCGCTTTTTCTACGCATCCATTTTCTTCGCTCCCTTTGAGCAGAAACTTTTACGTGTGGACAGATCACGATTTGATCGGTTTTTGAATGTGGGATTGATCTAGATCTTGAGTGAAGATCACCACCACGTCCACACTTGATCCCTATACCCTCGTTCGTCATAAAACCCCATGAAATCCCATTAAAACATGCAAGAACATGTACAAACTGGTTTAATAAAACAGCACCATAGGATTTGCATTCACCTACACCATTCCATCTTGAGTAAAGTTTGTGCATGATGTTTGATTGCTGTAAACTTTGTATGTGCGTGATCGTGAGTAGAAGGACAAGCTCAAGAGGCCATCTATGAGGAACTACAGCACCAAGACTTCGAGACGCTCGGACAACAAGAACCACGGGAGCAAGGCAAGTGCCCCTTGACCATATTGATCCCATGTCTTGAAACTGTTTTGTTTGCGAAAACTCGTATGCTTGAGTCAACTTGATGGGACACCCTTTTATAGGAGCTTCCTAGTTTTGTTAACCATCCTTGTCGCCGGGAAAGTTTATGAGTCGGGTATGGTCGTTTTTCCTTTTTGCTTCGCTTAATCCACGGGATACGGGAAGCAGAATTAAAACATGGTTAGCTACTGCACTCATATGAATAATGATGATGAGAACTTGATGATGTTAATAAGCATGGAATCAGGGGAGATCTAGGCAAGCTTGGTTCGTGGATGTTGCTGAATGAGATGGTGGTTTACTTGCCGTAGATCTAAGTACCGGTTCATGCCAGCACATGCCAGGAAAACAGTGCCACCACAAGGCCAAATATGGGTGCGGCTTACCTGACTAATTAGGTGTGTTGCTAGCTTGTTATGGACCGTGGATGGCGCGGGGAATGGAAGTCGAGAGGGACTGCCCTGGGAACTGCATGGCACAAGAGGGGCCTGTGGGTGGGAGAATGGTGATTCGAGCCTGCCGGTGAAACCTCAGTGAGTCCATACATCTAGTAGCCCCTTTGTAAAGGCTATTTTTTGATCTCTTGGCCATACACCGACGGTTGTGTACTGGTATAATGGAGGTTCTGCAGTCGCCGACGGGTGACGAAATCACGAACTTGTGGGTAAAGTGGTGCCACCTCTGCAGTGTAAAACTATCATGATAGCCGTGCTTCCGGTCACAAGCACCTGGCCAACTCACAGGATTAGAGGGGAAACATGGGATGGATGTTCGTTATGGTTATGGTATGGTCATTGGGATTGATTTTGGGACTGTTTTGAGTCATAATATTGAGTTTGATTTCGGTTATATGAATTATGAGACGGTTATGAATATTTATGAGCTTGAGATGAACTTGAGAAAGATCAATGGTTGGTTGAGACTTGATAAATGGTGAATCATGATGGAGAAATTGATGCTCAATTACTTGGTCATGTTGGGATAAATATCACTTAGAAATAGTTGCTGTTTTTATCATGTTTGTGAAATAAAATTTGCTTGCTGCAATGAGCCTTTTTATTCCATACCTTGTTGTAAGGTACATGTCATACATTTTCCGCACTTGGTGAGTACGACATGTACTCACCCTTGCATTATCACATAAACATCAGCAACAGGAGAAGAGTACTTCGAGGACCATGTGGAGTACTAGGTGTGCGAACTACCGTCAACATGCCTGTGGAGTTGAAGATGGAGCCTGCTTCTATTTAGTTGTTTCCACTGTCGTTTAGAGACTTCCGCTGCAAGAATAATATAGACAATCATGAGTGAGGCAATTAGTCGATGTAATAAAGTACTTAAACACTATTTATTCATGGTTATATTCTGAATTCAGTTTGTGGATTACATGTGTATGTGTGATGAACATCCAGGGCACACATATGCATTAACTGGGTTCTGTTTTCGGAACCGGGTGTCACAGTACATACCCGCAGTGGTATGTTCTTGAGCGAGTTATGTGACACCCGGTTACGAAAATAGAACCAAGTGAATGCATATGTGTGCCTAGGATGTTCATCACACATACACATGTAATCCACAAACTGAATTCAGATTATAACCACAAATAAATAGTGTTTAAGTACTTTATTACATCTACTCATTGTATCACTCATGAATCCCTAACTTATTTTTGCAGCGGAAGACTCTAACGACAGCGCAACGTGACTAAAGACAGCATGCTACAATCTTCAACTCCACAGGCATGTTGACGGTAGTTTGCACGCCTAGTACTCCACATGGTCCTCGAAGTACTCATCTCCTGTAGCTGATGTTTATGTGGTAATGCAAGGGTGAGTACATGTCGTACTCTGCAAGTGCGGGAAAAATATGACATGTAGTTTACAACAAGGTAGGAAATAAAAAGGCTTATTGCAGCAAGCAAATTTTATTTCTCAAACATGATAAAAACAACAACTATTTCTAGGTGAGTTCAATCCCATCATAACCAAATAATTCAGCAACATTCTTTCATCATAATTCACCACCTATCATGCTTCAACCAACCAATAATCTTTCTCAAGTTCATCTCATACTCATGAATATTCATAACCATCTCATATTCATATAGCCAAAACCAAACTCATTGTAATGACTCAAAACAGTCCCAAAACCAATTCCAATGACCATACCATAACCATACCGAATAACCATCCCAAGTTTTCCCCCTAATCATCTGAGTTGGCCAGGTGCTTGTGACCGGAAGCACGGCTATCATGATAGTTTTACACCTTGCAGAGGTGGCAACACTTTACCCACAACTTTGTGATTTCGTCACCCGTCGGCGACTGCAGAACCTCCATTATACCAGTACACAACCGTCGGTGTATGGTCAAGAGATCACAAAATAGCCTTTACAAAGATGCTACTAGATGTATGGACTCACTGAGGTTTCACCGGCAGGCTCGAATCACCACACTCCCACCCACGGGCCCTCTCTTGTGCCATGCAGTTCCCAGGGCAGTCCCTCTCGACTCCCATTCCCCGCACCATCCAACGGTCCATAACATGCTAGCAACTGACCTAAATAGTCAGATAAGCCGCACCCATATTTGCCCCTGTGGTGGCACTGTTTTCCTGGCATGTGCTGGCATGAACCGGTCCTTAGATCTACGGCAAGTAAACCACCATCTCTTTCAGTAACATCCACGAACCAATCTTGCCTAGATCTCCCCGATTCCATGCTCATTAACATTATCAAGTTCTCATCATCATTATTCATATGAGTGCAGTAGCTAAACATGTTTTAATTCAGATTCCGGTATCCTGTAGATTAAGCGAAGCAAAAGGAAAAACAACCATAGCCGACTCATCAACTATCCCGGCGACAAGGATGGTTAACAAAACTAGTAAACTCCTATAAAAGGGTGTCCCATCAAGTTGACTCAAGCGTACAAGTTTTCGCAAACAAAACAGTTTCAAAACATGGGATCAATATGGTCAAGGGGCACTTGCCTTGCTCCCGTGGTTCTTGCTATTCGAGCTTCTTGATGTCTTGGTGCTGTAGATCCTCGTAGATGGTTTCTTTAGCTTGTACTTCTACTCACGACCATGCACATACAAAATTTACAGCAATCAAACATCATACACAAACTTTACTCAAGATGCAATGGGGTAGATGAATGCAAATCCTATGGTGCTGTTTTACTAAACCAGTTTGTATGTGTTCTTGCATGTTTTAACGGGCTTTCATGGGTTTTTATGATGAACAAGGGTGTAGGGATCAAGTGTGGACGTGGTGATGATCTTGACTCAAGATCTAGATCAATTCCACTGCAAAAACCGATAAAACATGATCTGTCCACACGTAAAAGTTTCTGCTCGAAGGGGGCGAAGAAAACGGATGCGTAGAAATAGCGGCGACATCGTAAGATGGGTAATTAAGACCTACCTCACTTCCTTTTTGTGGCAGGGCCCTTCTTCTAGCAATGGCAGCAACGGGAATTTTTTTATGGAAGATTAGGGCAGGACGAATCGTCGGGCTTCTTCTCCGGCGATGGCGGGGCTCGACGGAGCTCGATGGCGGCCAAATTCTGGCAGGGGAGGGGACTTGGCGACTTGGCAGCAAGGAAGGGGGGCTTGGCAGCAGGGGGGGACGTCGGGTCGGCCAAGGGGGTGGGGGTTATATTTATAAGGGGGAAAAGGAGAGTCCTACTCCAATTGGAGCACAAATAAGAGTCCTATTCAATTTTTTTGGATCTTAACAAACTTATCTCTTGTGGTGCTGTAGCCTTGGGGATTTTATCCTCAAAATGTGGGGAAAATTCCCCTCTCCATTTCTCCATTTCTACATTCCCCTCTCCATTTCTATGTCCCATTCTCCATTTCTACATTCCCCTCTCCATTTCTATGTCCCATTCTCCATTTCTACATTGCCCTTCTCCATTTCTATGCCCCATCCTCCATTTCTATATTCCCTTCTTCATTTCTGTTGTTTTTCCTCCATTTCTATGGTTCCTTCCTCCATTTCTATGGTTCTTTCTCCATTTCTATGGTTCCTTCCTCCATTTCTATGGTTCTTTCTCCATTTCTTTGGTTCTTTTCTCCATTTCTATGGTTATTTCTCCATTTCTATAGTTCTTTCTCCATTTCTACTTCTTTTATAATGTTTCTATACATGAAAAATGTATGCAATGCATGGAAATGAATTTGAGGGTGTTACAAGTTACCTCCTGCTACCCTGACACCGAAAGCCTAAGGAAGTTAGAAAAGTTCCAATGTGGATCTCCCAAGGTACATCGGTTTCCTAGGTCCCATATAGCAGGTATGTGCCCGGTACACAACTCAAACTTGTCCAACAGGGCCAAGCACGGACGGGCCTTAACCGACATAGGCAGGGCTATGCACGCACGGTCCGCAGCCTGCTGCATCTAAACCTCCCTGCCCGGTCTCCATTTCTTAGGTGTGAACTTTTCTCATTGTTTCTGTTCTCGACTCGCTCCGAATAAACCGGCCCTAAACTCGCGAGTAGATTCCAACTACTCGTCTTCTACTGAACCTTTCCTACTAACATTTAGCGTAGCCAAATCCACTCGAGGAGGTACTATTCTACCATTTCTCTCTTAGGTATTTTTGGTCATGCAACTGGGGTTTTCAATATCAACTAGACTTAATGCAATCAAATAATTCAAGCTATGATCCATAGAAATGGAAATGCTTTATAAAACTGTTCAAATGCAAACCGGGGCTTGCCTGTTTTGTAGGTGACTAAGATTACAATCAGTTAGTGAAGATCACTTGGGGCTTGCTCACTCGCTTTCCTTCCTTCTTGATCTTCACTTCAATTCCGTCATACGTTCTCACGTAGATGCTAGACGATATGAATGTGCATATGTATTTAATTGTAAAGCTTTTGCTAATAAGCTCTAATGAAAATTTTAAAAACTGGAACTCTGTTTAAGAATTTAAAATGACACTGATGCTAGTGGTTTAGGTTTGGTTTAAGCACTATAATCAAGTGTTGAGTGCTATCTCCACATGGGTGTTGATCACCTAAAGAGGTTACACAAGACAGTGGTGATCCACAGATCAGATGGAGCTGCAAATTTTCATGTGAGTTCCTTGTCACAAGAAAGTCATCTGGGCCAAAAATTAGCACTTTTCATTGAGTGGTTTATTCAGAACAATTCTCTAAGAAATTAAGCAAAGAGGAACTAATTCTGAGTTAACATCCATGTTCATGTCAAAATTAGTGAACTACAATTTCTATTATAGTTCATAGAGCCTGCATGAATTTTCCTAGGATTTTTGGAGCTAAGAATTTCCCAGAACTGAATTTCCAAGTTTTGGAAATTCTCTGAAAATGTTTCTGTATTCATTTGAACACAGCAACTTACAATCTGAATTCTCCTGATCAAATCAACTCCAAATGAGCCTAAACTTTTACAGGAGTCTAATAACACCCTAGATAATATCCTGCCAAAATTTGAGGATTTTTGGATGAACCAAACTCCCTCTAAAATTCTTTTGCTGAAAAGATTTAAAGAATTTTCCAGAATTAAATAATGACTTTCATACAAATTGGGTTGCATATTTCGATAGAGTTTGTCAATATGAATCTAAACCAATTTGAACCACTAAAGTTGGAGTTTTCTAGCAAAAGTTATGCTCTTCTAAAGTTTGGGGAAAAATCTGGGATTTGAATTAATCGTGGAAAAGTTTAAATCTGCCTGTGGGTCCGGGAAACACGTGTCGCGTGCTGGAACAAGACACACGGGGCCACAGGACTATTTCCCGCGTTTCCACAGTTGATCTGAGCCCAAAGAAAATCTAAACACTGTTTACCGTGTGACTGACGAGTGGGACCGGTAGCTCCTTCGTCTACCTCCCGCCCTCGTGCGATATCGCCGCCGAGCTCGCCGGAGCTCGCTGGTTTTCGACGCTCCATCCACATCCTGAGCTGCCACTCGCTGCTAGTGTCTAATTCAACTTGAGGAAGCCTCTGGTGTGGTCTACCCGAGCCGGCAGAGCCTCCAACTTAGCTCGCGACGATGCGGCGGCTCGGTGGAAGTCCGGCGACGTCGGTCCGATGATCTAGTCCGCCAAAAGTTCCCTGAAAAGACCCTACAGCACCAGTGCGGGCTGAAGAAGCTCGGCATGGTCGCACATGGGCTCGGGAAAGGCTCCAAAAACTAAGGTTCATCGTGCGCCCGAATCTTTCCGCCATAGCCGCCGTCGGGAAGACTGGAAATACGCCGTGCACAGTGGGTTTCATGCTAGGGTTTGTGAAGAAGAAATATTGGTCACCTAGTCTAGCTCCTGTGTGTAAATTTTTGTAGCCTCTAAACAAGTATCGATTATGAATTTGTAGTTTTCTTACTCGCGGGTCCGTTTACACCGGCCAGGAGAAAGTTGCAAAATTCGCCGTCGATGACACGGCCCCAATGGCCTTGTCGAGCCAGGATCACTCTGAGGGGTGCTGCGTTGCACAGCACCGGATATCGCACATCAAAGATACAAAGCGGAAGAAAAGTATTATTACATAAACAGGTTTATGAACATTTGTACAACAAAATATGTTCAGTCTACACTCGCGGGCATAGACTACGCATTGAGTTCACGTTCAGCCCGTGAACGTGTCCCCGCTAGCACGCACACACACTAACACGGTGGCGTGCACGACTCCCACTCGACGGGGTTCCCCTCCTGGGGTTCTGTCTCCTCCTCGGGAGTCCCTTCCTCATAGACCCCTGCAAAAGCTTCAAACACAAGCAGTGAGCACGATGGCTCAGCAAGACTGGCCCATCTCTCCTATACATGAAACTTCTACATGAATCGTTTTTGGTACATGAGGTAAAATAAGTTGCAAAGGACTCGCCTAATTAGTTGAACCTTACTTTCAATGTTTTAGCAGCAGGTAGTGGAGAACCTTACGCTAAGGCACATGAGAGAGCCGCAATCAAACAAGAAACACATTTCTCTCATGTACTTTGCCCAAAGTTGAAAAGAACTTTAATTAGCTCTAAACTACAACAAGACATTAACAAGCAAGATATATCTTTCCAGTCAGCAAACTTTTAACATGAATCTAGCCTGTTCTTTCTACGCCACGGTACAGTGAACAAGTAGTACTCACTGACTGCGAGGGACGGCGATTATAATCGATTTACACCTGCAGGGTTACCCGAATAACCCGTCAGGTACGCCCATACTCGATGTTGCCTACAGCAACCATCATGGACGTCGTACGCAACCACCTTTTACCCGTCAGACAAATATTGAACCGGTCCTATCATCCCGAGCAAGAGGTCTCTACGCGCGCATCCGCAGTGCCGCCAGCCGATTTACACCTCGAGCTCTCAACCTACCCTCTGAACGACAGGCAATGCCTCAATACCCAACTACCTGAGTTACATCGGTTTCCCGGTTCCCATATAGCCGGTAGGTCTTCGGTACTGTTCTAGCTTGTTCAACAGGCCCGCACACGGCTCGGTCCTCAATCAACACAAGCGGAGCTATAGCACCCAGGCCCCAAAGTCTTTGTTGCCCTTACTCTACACTCGGTCTCATTTTTCTTGCCATGCGTTTCATTTGCTATCTTTACCCGAGAGATGTGCCTCTAGCCTATTCTCGCGAGTAGTTCCAACTACTCGACTTGTACCGAATCCTACACTACCTTAGCACTGCAGTAGCTAAATGGGGTTTTCAATCCTAATCCCAACCCATGGTTTTCTTGGCTATGCAATTGGGTTTCAAACAAGACCCTAATGCAAGAAATTAGTGGGTGCTCAAAGTAAGTTCTCAAAACAGTAAAAAGTTGTAAAACAGGTTAATGCAAACCGGAGCTTGCCTTGCTGCTCTTGGTCATAGGCTAGCTGTTCTTCCGGAGTGACGAAGTCTAAGACTTCAGGTTCCTCCTCAACCTTAGCGACTACATGAGAGAATATTTATATGTATCAATTTGGATGCATTTAAATTGAAGTTTAAACTTGTGAGGACTATAATCTTACTATACAGACCCAATGGTTCTGAAATTTTTACTGTGGTTGGGATACAACCTAAACAGAGACTTGGCCAAGTTTTATCTGCAGCAAAGCTCATTTGAGCTCTCCACAAATAATTATGTACTTGACCTTAATTGGGGCTCTTAGGGTGTTCTAGGGATTTTCATGGAGCAAGCCATTACTTTCTACAAACTAGGTTTTCAGAGGGTTCTAATAGAGTTGGTCTCACTTAATTTGAAGGTTCCTAGCTAAAGATATGAGCTAACAATTTCAGTGAATTTCTGAAAATGTTTCTGGACATTTTCCATTTTCTCTGGAACAGTTTTATTCATCACACCATTAGGTGGATGAGCTCAAATGAATCTGATATTTTTATGGTAGCTCAGGGATATTTTGGTGAACATACTGGCAAAATTTCAGAATTTTCCTACAAAGGGTTCTTCAGTTAAAATTCTAACCAGTTTGAATTTGAAGAATTAATTCTGGAGAAATGAGGATTTTCATGAAGTGAAACTTGATTTGTTGGAAATTACTCATAGAGCTGAATCCAACAAAATTTGGTTCACTCGATTTGGAGTTCCCTAGCCAAAGTTATGTGGGTTTGAAGTTTGAACTAAATCTGAAAATCGGGAAAATGTTTAAATTTCTGCGCGTGGGACTGGGGCTACGTGTCAACTTCTCAGCGGTCGACACACGGGGCTACGGAATCCTTCGCGCGCAGCCGCACCCGATCCGGTGCCACAGCAAATCCCGGGGTTTAAAATATCGACCGCTGACACGTGGGACCGGGGGCTTCGTCTACCTCCGGCCTCCCTCGCTCGGCCGCCGTGACCCCTCGCCGGAGAGCTCGCCGGTGGCCTCTGCCGTGTGCCAAAATCCATGATATTGGCCACCTCTACCTAATTCCACACGGGGAACACGATGCTGGGCTCAGCTCATCATGACAGTCACCGGAACACGGCCGGCGACGAGCGGCGGCTTCGGAAGAACTTTGGCCGTGTCGGCCGGCCCTCCTAGCACCACAACCAATCGAGCAAAAGGCCGGAGAGCATCAGGGAACCCTAGGGAAGCTCGGCATGGGATTGAAGCAGCTTGGGAGAGGTCCTAAGTAGTCTCTCACTGTGCGCCCGACGCTCCCGAGCCATCCGCCATTGGCAAGCTCAGAAATACGCCACATACAGGGGTTCTCCTGCTAGGGGTTGTGAAGGCAACTTGTGCGCAACTAAGTCTAGTTCGTATAGGAACGGTTTGAGACTCTCTAAACATTTCTGGAGTGTGAATTTGTCGGATCCACACCCGAAGGTCGGTCTGCGCCGTGTGAAAGGGGAAACTGAAATTCGTCGCCGGTGATCAAACACTCGGGCTGTGGTTCGGGGGTGAGCAGGACCAGCCTCTGACGTGTCCAAGGACACCTTAGCTTGGGCGTGACAAGCTCCCGTTTGGGCTGTCCACGGAAGCCTGAGGTGCGGCAAACTTAGGTCACCGGGAAGAACTTTCGGTATGAGTGAGATCATCCGAGTTCAGCTAATTTCCTACAACGGGGAAGGAGAAGGAGAGCCTCTAGTACCTTTTTGCAGCTTGGAGGGAGTGGAGAGGCTGTGATCGTGGGCTCTTCCGATCAACCGAGAGAGCGGCGGCGAGAGCAACGATTCTTGCGTGAGGGAGCAACAAAGTGATCGGTTCTGCCCCCAATCGGGTCGGCTGCGGAGATAAGAGGGAGGGTGAGGCGGTTCAGTGGTCGGGGCGGCAACCAGCTGCTATCCCGATCGATCTTTTGCCGTGGCAGCTGCTGGATCAAGCGCAAGAAACCGAGCTCGGGCTTCAGTCGGTTAAATTTGCTGCTGAGGCTGACATGTGAGACCCACCCGAGGTTTAACCTCTGAAATTAAATTTTCCCCGCTGCTCTAAACAGTAGAGACCCAAATACCCTCACATTTTTGAATTATCAACCACAAGCTCATTTGATAGAATTCAAATTGTGAAGTGTTTCAATAGATTTCAGCACATATGCAGTTTGAAATTCAAATAAAGTTTGAATTTGCTAAACTTAGCTCATGTCAAGATCAACTCCAAATGGAGTGAAAATTGGTGTGTGAGCTCACAAAAATGTACTGAGTAAGAATATGCCTCCCACTTTTGAATTCATGGGATGGAAATAGTTTGAATTTGAATTTGAGTTCAAACCACCCTCTTCCTAGTTATACCCAAAAGGACTTCAAAAAGGTTTGAATTTGGGTGAAATTTGGCATGAGCATTCCTAGCAAGATGTAGGAGTTTTTCATATGCCCAGCCCCTATATGGTGCATGTGGGAAATACCACTTTTGCATTTTGTGAGTTTATTTTCTAATGGGCATGTTGATGGTGTTTACTTGCTCTTCAAATGTATTCATCAAGTTTCTTCAAATGAAGTGTGTGTGGTGATGAACACTTTGAATATGTGCCAAAAACTTAGGCCCTTACATTTCTCCCCCCTTGAAAGAATCTCGTCCCGAGATTATAAGGTGAAAATGAGAGAGAGGACGGTGGAACATTACCGTATATGCGACGTGAAAAAGTCGGGGTAGTTAGCGCGAAGAAATCCTTCGGTCTCCCATGTCCCTTCATCCACTGAGTGATTACTCCATAGAACTTTGTAGAACCACAACGTACGGTTGCGTGTGGTTCGGGCCTTTTCATCAATAATCTGAATCGGTTCCTCCCGATACGTTAGATCCAGTTTCAGTTCTTCTATATCCTCCAGCTGGATGGTAGTGGATAGCTTGAGACATTTGCTCAGCTGGGATATGTGAAATACGTCGTGCACACCGGAAAGTGCTTCTGGTAATTTCAGCCGGTATGCTACTGACCCACATCTTTCTGTAATCTGGAATGGACCGATGAATCGGGGTGCTAACTTTCCTCTCACCCTGAATCTGTTCACGCCCTTCATTGGAGACACACGTAGATATACGTGATCCCCGACTTCAAACTGTACAGGGTGTCTTCTCCGGTCCGCATATTGTTTCTGTCAGGATTGAGGGGCTTTTAGGTTCGCTTGAATCAGCTGAACATTTTCCTCCGCGTTATTGACAAGATCAATCCCAAAGGTAACCCTTTCGCCAGACTCACACCAATTCAGTGGTGTGCTGCATTTTCTCCCGTATAGCGCCTCGTAAGGCGCCATCTATGACGCCCCTGTTCTGAGAGAGAACCTCTCGGAACTGAGACTGATGCATATGTGTGCCCAGGATGTTCATCACACATACACATATAATCCACAAACTGGACTCAGAATATATATAACCACGAATGAATAAGGTTTTATTACAATGTTTCATGAGTTTCAAACTCATTCTAGCAGCGGAAGTGTTATCTTAGCAGCGGAAGTCTTATTCTAGCAGCGGAAGTCTTTATTCTAGCAGCGGAAGTCTTCTAAACTATTGCGGAAGCAAACTAAGCAGCAACAGCGGCTCCATCTTCTACTCCACAGGCAAGGTTGAGGATAGATTACACGCCTAATACTCCACGTGGTCTTCATAGTACTCCTCTCCTGTTGCTGATGATGAAGTAATAATGCAAGTTTGAGTACATGACGTACTCAGCAAGTGCGGGAAAATATGATATGTAGCTTACAACAAGGAAGGTATAAAAAGGCTCATTGCATAAAAGCAAAGTTTATTTCACAAATCATGATAAAACAGCAACTAGCTTTAAGTGGATGTAATCCCAACATGTATTAAACATCAACATACCTCCATCATGATTCACACCTTTTCATGTCTCTTCCAGACATTTATCTTTCTCAACTTTTTCTCATGCTCATGAATACCATCTTATATTCACTACCATCTCATGAATACCATCTCGTATTCACTACCATTTCATCTCATATTCGATTCCGTCTCATAACCGAGACCGTTCTCATTGCCATGACTCAACAGTCATGCAACCAATCCCATTACCCGGACTCAACAGTCCCGAAAACCAAATCCAAAGACCAAACCATAACCAAACCAATAACATTCCAATACCATCCCAATAACCAAAACCGAATCATCCATCCCAATAACCATCACATCTAATCATGGAAGTTGGCCAGGCGCTTGTGACCGGAAGCATGGCTATCATGATAGTTTTAGACTCTGCAGAGTTTGCACCACTTTACCACAAGTTTGTGATTTCGTCACCCGTCGGCGACTGCAGAACCTCCATTATACCAGTACACAACCGTCGGTGTATGGTCAAGAGATCACAAAATAGCTTTTACAAAGGGGCTACTAGATGTATGGACTCACTAAGGTTTCACCAGCATGCTAGAATCTCCAATTCTCCCACCTACGGGCCCCCTCTTGTGCCATGCAGTTCCCAGGGCAGTCCTCACTCGACTCCCATTCCCCGCGCCTTCCACGGTCCATAACAATCTAGCAACTTATCTAATTAGTCAGCTAAGACGCACCCATACTTGGCCTTGTGGTGGCACTGTATTCCTGGCATGTGCTCGCATGAACCGGTCCTTAGATCTACGGCAAGTAACCCACCATCTCATTCTACCACTTCCACGAAACCAATCTTGCCTAGATCTCCCTCCGATTCATGTTCATTAACATCAAGTTCTCATTATCATTACTCATGCGAGTGCAGTTAGCTAGACACATTCTATTGCTTCCCATATCATGTAGATTAGCGAAGCAAAAAGCACAAAAATGACCATACCCGACTCAGAAACTTCCCTAGCGACAAGGGTGGTTAACAAAACTAGTAAACTCCTATAAAAGGGTTTCCCATCAAGTTGACTCAACATACACAGTTTTTGCAGACAAAATAGTTTTCAAAAACATAGGATCAATATGGTCAAGGGGCACTTGCCTTGTTCCTGTGGCTCTTGTTGTTCTTGTCTCTCGATGTCTTGGTGCTGAAATCCTTCGTAGGTAGCTCCCTGAGCTTGTCCTTCTACTCACGATCATGCATATATAAGATTCACAACAATTAATATTCATGCACAATCCTTATTCAAGATGCAATGGTGCATATGCATGCTAATCCTATGATGCAGTTTTTTTATTAGATCGGTTTGTACGTATTCTTGCATGGTTTGCATGGGTTCTATGATGAACAGAGGTGTAAATATCAAACATGGATGTGGTAATGATCTGGACTCAAGATCTAGATCAAACTGATCAACACGTGATCTGTCCACGAAAATGCTTCTGTCCGAAGGGATCGAAAGAACCGATGCAAAGAAAACGCGATGACGTCGTAAGGTGGTAATGGAGACCTACCTTACTTCCTTCGGGTCCTATCTCCTAGCCAAAAACAGATCGTCGGCTCTCCTCCGGCGATGGCAATCATGTCTGGGCTCGTCGGCGGTCTCTCTGGTAGTCAAACTCCGGCGAAGGCATTTAGCTCAGTGAGTTTGGGGCTAGGTCTTCTATGTTGTCGGCTTAGAAAAGATGTTACGACCAAGGGGTTGTTTCGGGTTCTATTTATAAGAGGGAAACGAAGAGTCCTAATCTGATTGGATTTCAAATAAGAGTCCTCAAATTGTTTTTGAATCTTAACAACTTATCTCTTGCTGATTTGGTGCAGTATTCAACATAGAAGAGTTCGTGTCGGTTTCCTCCTTGTTGGGCACTCATGCATGGGAGAAAAACCGCTTCAGAATCTCGTCACCTCCGCGGTGATGAGCTCCGGAGGCTCCATGTGTCCTGCGGAGGCCTGGTCTCCCTTTTCTGCAGAGGCGGGCTCCGGTTGTGCCGCGTGTCAGGCGGACGAGACCTCCCCCTTCCTCAGAGGTGAGCTCCACGTGCGCCACATGTCCTAGCGGGCGGGAACCTCCCCTCTTTTCAGAGACGAGCTCCGCGTGCGCCACGTGTCCTAGCGGGCGGGAACCTCCCCTCTTTTCAGAGACGAGCTCGGCGTACGTCATGTGTCAGTGCCGGACCTCCCCTCTCTTCGGAGGTGAGCTCCGATAGTGCCACGTGTCAGAGCCGGACCTCCCCTCTCTTCGTATGTGGGCTCCGAGAATGCCACGTGTCCAGTAGCACCATACTTCCTTTCTCCTCAGAGACGAGCTCTGAGGTCGACACGTGTCCAACAGCGACGGACCTCCCGGAGGTAAGCCCCGGAGGTGACACATGTCCAACAATGTCGGACCTCCCGAAGGTGAGCTCCGGAGGTGACACGTGTCTAGCGGGGCCGGACCTCTCGGAGGTGTGCTCCGAGAGCGACACATGTCCCGCGGTGTCGGACCTCTCGGAAGTGAGTTCCGAGAGCGACATCTGTCCTGCACGGCTGGTCCTCTCTCCTCCGCAGTGACTAGCTCCGAAGGCGACACGTGTCCTGCGGGGCTGGCCTCGCTCCTCCGCAGAGGCTAGCTCTCGGGGCAACACGTGTCCCACGGGGTCGGACCTCGTCCCTTCTGCAGAGATGAGCTCCAAGCCTGCCACGTAGCCAGTTAGCGGCGGACCTCTCCCCCTTTGCGGGGATGAGCTCCGAAGGTGCCACATGGCCAGCGGCCGCGGGAAGTTGTCTTCGGCGCTCCTCGGCGAACTGGAATTAGCTCTTTTAGCTATCTTTTTTATTCTTTCTCTGTTTCAACTTATTTTAAAATGTTTCTCTACATGAAATATGAATGCATACAGGATTATGAAATCGAGGGTGTCACAAATCTACCCCCCTTAAATTGAATCTTGCCCTCGAGATTCGATAGAGTAGAGAATAGATGAGGGAATTCTACTTTGAGGTCTTCTTCACGCTCCCATATAGCTTCGGCTTCCGTGTGATGGCTCCATTGTACTTTGCACCAACGGATCACTTTGTTCCTCGTGACCCTTTCCTTCACGTCCAAAATTCGGACAGGGTGCTCTACATAGGTCAAATCCTCTTGAAGTTCTAGCTCATCCATCGGTACCTGCTCTTCTGGTACACTCAAGCACTTCTTGAGCTGGGATACATGAAACACGTCATGCACGTCGAAGAGGTGCATCAGGAGCTCTAGTTGATAGGCTACTTCTCCTCGTTTTCCCAAAATCTTAAATTGCCCGATGTAGCGAGGTGCTAGATTGCCTTTGATGTTGAAACATCGTTGGCCTCGGATAGGCGATACCTTAAGGTATACGAAGTCTCCTACTTCGAAAGTCAAGTTTCTTCGCCAACTGTCCGCATAGCCTTTCTGTCGTGACTGAGCAGCCTTCAAGTTCTCCCGTATTGTTTGGACTTGCTTCTCAGCTTCTTGCAACACTTCCGGTCCAAACACTTGGTTCTCTCGGGTCTCGTTCCAAAACAGCAATGTTCTACACCGTCTACCGTACAATGCTTCGAAAGGTGACATCTTCAAGCTAGCTTGATAGCTGTTGTTATAGGAGAATTCGGCATACGGCAAGCTCCTATCCCAACTACGACCATGTTTCAATGCGCAAGCTCTCAACATGTCCTCCAAAATTTGGTTTGTCCTTTCTATTTGTCCATCAGTCTGCGGGTGGTAAGCGGAGCTAAAATCCAGCCGTGTACCCATAGCCTCATGCAGCTTCCTCCAAAACCTAGAGATAAACTTAGAACCCCGATCTGAGACTATCCTCTTCGGGACTCCATGGCGCCACACGATTTGCTCCATGTACAGCTCGGCTAGTTGTGTAACGTTGTACTTGGTCTTAACAGGAAGGAAATGGGCGGTTTTCGTCAATTGGTCCACAATAACCCAGATGGAGTCGTAACCCAACTGAGTACGTGGCAATCCGACGATGAAATCCATACTGATGTCTTCCCACTTCCACTCAGGTACTTTCAATGGTTGCAACAGTCCAGCAGGTCTTTGGTGTTCAGCCTTAAACCATTGGCATGTGTCGCATAGGGCAACATATTCAGCTATGTCCCTCTTCATACCATCCCACCAATAACAAGTCTTTAGGTCCTTGTACATCTTTGTACTGCCGGGATGTATGGAATAAGGTGATCATGTGCCTCCATTAATATCGTGTCGCGGATGTGCTTCACGTTAGGCACACAAATCCTTTTTCCTAGCCAAAGTGTACCATTCTCATCTTCCTTCAAGTCCTTCTCTATGCCTTGTTGGATTCTTTCCTTGATCTCCTTGATTTCCTCATCCGTTTCTTGGCCATCTCTTATTTCTTGTTCCAATGATGAGTGGAGTTCCATCACTTCCATCTCGTTCAAGAAACCGAGATGTAACCGTTCAAACTCCTTGCGCAGCTCGGGCGGTAGCTCCGAAACCGTGAGTTGGTGATATGCTCCCTTCCGGCTCAATGCATCGGCTACTACATTGGCCTTACCGGGGTGATAGTTGATTCCAACATCATAGTCCTTGATGAGTTCCAACCATCGACGTTGCCTCAAATTCAAATCCGTTTGTGTGAATATATGCTTGAGACTTTTGTGATCTGTATAGATCTCACATCGATGACCAAGGATATAATGTCTCCAAATCTTTAATGCATGCACCACGGCTGTGAGTTCCAAGTCATATAGGGTAATTAAGCTCGTGCTTCTTTAATTGTCGTGAGGCATAGGCTACCACTTGTCCTTCTTGCATGAGCACGCATCCGAGCCCTTGTCTTCATGCGTCACAATATATGTCAAAGCTCTTGCTCACGTCCGGCAATACCAAAACCTGCGATGTGGTTAGCCTTTTCTTGAGCTCCTCAAAGCTTTCTTGGCACGCTGGTGTCCATTGGAAGGCCTTTCTCTTCATCAATAGCTCCATCATAGGCTTCGCTATTTTGGACAAATCCTTGATGAAGCGTCGGTAGTATCCAGCCATCCCAAGAAAACTCCGAATATCCCTCACCTTTTGCGGTTGGTTCCACTTCAGAACATCTCCCACTTTTCCGGGATCAACTGATACTCCTTCCTCGGAGATGATTGTGGGGACCACCCCGTGGTTCACCCACTCCAGGATCGCATAGGGTGGTGCCGTGCGATGCGGCACCTAAGAGCACACATGAAAAGAATAAAGAACAACATACAAACTTTTATTTGTTATAAAATAGCGGAAGTCTTTTACAAAACCTAATTAACAGCGGAAGTTATATACATAGTTGCTCTCAAATCCTAACTAAGCAAAAGTGCAGCCGTCCAGCCCGGGGACGCTACACACTAGCAGCATGGAACCGGAGATCACGGCAGCGTGCAGGGCTCCAGCTCGGCCGTGTACCCCGACAGGGGCATCGCCTCGTCCTCGGAACCTTCCTCATAACTCTCACCTGCACACAGCTCAAATATTGCAACCGTGAGCACAAAGGCTCAGCAAGTCTTAACCGTCAACCCTAGGCATGGAACTCTACGTGCAAGGATGTGTAAGTTAGGAAAGGACTTTGCAATAAAGACATGCCTATAAGTTAATCCTTACTTTCAGTTTTATAGCAGCAAATTCATATGCCTTAGGCAGCCCTCACATCGGAAGTCCACAATCAAACAAGAAACGCTTTCCTCCGATGTGGTGATACCCAAAGTGGAATATAAACATAATTAGCTCTATAACTACAGCAATCAAGGTATTCAAGACATTAAGATCAGTACAGCATTTTCAGTTGGCTTATTTCACTTCTTACTACGTCACAGCGCAGTGAACAAGCGGGTACTCAAATAACCGCGAGGGACGGTGATTGCAATCAAGACACACCCGGATAACACGTCACATACACCCACTTTCAGAAGCGTGATTCCACACCCCTTCCTACTCTGTTGTATGCAACAACCTTTCAAAGGCAACCCAAATGCCAAACCGGTCCATCCGTAACGGGTAGGAGGTCCCCACGTGGAGCGTGACTGTGCCCACAGGCAGATTTACACCTTGCTACCCTCAACCCACTCCTATTTACGGTTGGGTAAGCCTCGACACCCAGGTTAACCAATTACATCGGTTTCCTGGTTCCCATATGCCAGCATGCATCCGGTACTGTTCGATACTTGTCCAGCAGGGCCGCACACGGACGGTCCTCAACCGACACCAACAGGGCTACGCACGTGAGACCTCTGCTCACTGCTTCCTATCCCCCCTGCTGGGTCTCATTTTCATACAACTCAAGCCATTATCTACCTCTTTTCTTTCCGGTGATAAGTACTATCTCGCGAGTAGCTTCCAACCACTCGACTTCTACCGAGATCCTATACATTAGCATGGCATTCTCTACTCGTCGAGTTTGTAAACTACCCAACCCTCCATAGGATTTAAAGAGGCTATGCAAGTGGGGTTTCAATCACCCTAACTCTAATGCATACAATTCAAACTAGACATAAGTGATACAAATGGAAAACTTTATAAAAGGTACTTAAGTGCAAACCGGGGCTTGCCTGGTTGCGAGTCAAACGGAAAGTCAACTTCTGGTGGGAGTACGTCCAACGGCTCCGGCGTATCCTCAACTTCGGTCACTATTATGAAATGTAATAAAATACATGTATAAGTATTAAGGATTTATAAGAATTTGACTTCTATTCATAGCTACTGCTATTTAAAATCCTTAATTGGCTTGGGAATTTTACAGTGGATACTAGACTCTAAGGATGATTTGAGTCAAATGTGGAGACATGTCATTGCACAATGTAGTCTTTAAACTTCCTACAAGTACAATGCTTCTCTGAATTTTGAGCCCAATTCAGGAGCTTTGACATAGCTAATTGTGGAAGATCTGATTAGGGTAAGTCTCCATGGTTCTAACAGAATTTGTTTCACCATTTTTGGAGCTACCATCAGAGAGATATGAATTTTTGAACTTAAACAGGAGTTCTGAAAAAACTTCTGTTTAAATTTGAATTTCCAAATAAAGGCTGAACATGGGAAGGTAGTTTACACTAGCAAATGAACTCCACTGAAGCCCAAATTTTTACTGGAGATCAGTATCTGTGAAGAGGATTTGCTGCCCAATTTTTGGAATATTTCATAAAGAATTGCTCCTGTAATAAATCCCTAAAGGATTTAATAAAAACAATTCTACAGAAATTCCTGGGCATTTTCATAGCCTAAAATTGGTTTCTCTGTGAAGTACTCCTCATGAGGAATCCAACAAAGTTGGTCTCACTCTTTTTGGAGTTTTCTACACAAAGTTATGGGCTTGCAAAGATCAGCTAATTTCTGGAATTATTTCCCTAATAGAAACTTCAAATAATTGGAACTGGGCCCACTGGTTTAATTCGGACCAGTCAGATTTTAGCAACACCGGGGGCTATGGGGTTATTCCCGCGCAGCCGCACCAGATCCGGCGCCACAAACCGATCCTCGTGGGAACCCGGAGGCTGACGGTGGGACCCGGCCCCCTTCGTCTTCCTCGCGCTGCCCGCGCCTCCCGCGGTGGCGCACGCCGGCGAGGCTCGCCGGGATGGGGTTCCTGTGGTCTAAACTTCGTCAAACTCGCTGCCCGTGAGTTCTACACCGTGCTGAACACGATGGTGGGGTCGGGAGCCGTTGACAACGGCCGGAAAGGTGCTTGCACCGGCGACCATGTCGAACCTTACTTCGGCGACCTCGCTCTCCCTCAGCAGTGGGTCTTTCGGGCTAGGGTTGGCTCCAAAAGCACCAGTGTCTCATGGACAACACCGACCCATAGCTCGCTCTCCATGAAAACCACCGGAGAGGGGACCTCACCGGCGACCCGAGCCCGCAAAACTGCGGCGGCGAAAAAAACTCGATACCTGGCATCTCTACTTGCTCATTTGAGCTGCTAGAACTTCGGGGAGATGCGCAAGCCTGTGCTGGAGCTACTGTAAGCTTATCTAGAGCGGAGCTACCCCGAGCACAACGAATTTCTTTGAAGGGTCCTCGGGTTCCTAAAGAACCGCTGGCGCCAAACTTCAAAATACTCGGTACCGGAGCTAAGAAAGCAGAAACTGGTGGAAAGGAAGGAGGAAGGGTTCCTCACGCACCTCAGGGACCTTTCTGTTGATCGGAAGAGGCCGCAAATCCGTCGGGCGACGGTGCGGCGTACAGGCGATCAACACCGGTGCTGGTGTTCACTTGAGGCTTCGGGGAGCAGGAGAGACCTGGCGCAACGATCCCGCGGCTCAGCCGCGCGAGAGGCACGCCGAGCTCGCCGGGCATCGATGAGCCGAAGGTTTCTTCCGCCGGGCGGGGGTTTGGGTTCGCGAGGCTCGAGCAGAGCGTGGAGAGGCTGCGGGGTAATGAGGATGAGGGCAGATACGGCACTCGGCGGTCGCTTTAAGCACCCACGCGCCTGAACCGACGTCGGGGCGCGCGGAAGCAGCTCGGTGGCGTCGGCCGGCAGGATTGATCGGGAGCTGGCGCCCGCGCGTGAACAGCCGAGTGAAACAGAGAGATTTTGCTTCTATGGTGACTGACCAGTGGGCCCCCTCTCCTCATTTCTCAGTAAATTTTTCTGATATTTCCCACCAGCAACTCAATATTAAATACTTGACTTCACCTCAAAGTCATAGTTTGAATTTGCTGAATTTAAATAGTTTGAATTCTGGTGTGAAATTTGGATGAGGTTTGATCATTTGAATTTGAAAAGGAGTTTGAATTCTCCACTTTGTATTGCCTCAAAAATATAGCAAACCAGCTCCAAAGTTTCCAATTTTTGGCATGGCTGCTTATTAAAAGGTGGAGAACACATTTGTGAAACCCAATTTTCAAATTGAAGGAACTGGAATTTGAAACTGAATTTGAAATTCAGATTAGAGGGCTTCTCCTTTTAATCCCAAACAAATATTAGAACTCCTCCAAATTGGCTGAAATTTGGAAGGTTGAATATTTGGACTATAAAGATCCAAGTTGTGCATTTAGATCTCCATGTTTGGAAGTTTTGGGAAGTCTAAACCCTCACTTAGAACTCACACTTATTATAATTCAAAGTTTTAATTCCCCTCATTTTTCATAAGTGTATATGAGCTAAATTTTCTTGCTACCACTTTTTGGGGATTTTACATCCCTCCCCCTTAAAAAGAATCTCGTCCCGAGATTCCAAAGGAAAAGCAAAGTGGGAAAAACTTTACCGGGTATATGATGATAGCAAGTCCGGATAATACATTCGTAGATAATCCTCGCTTTCCCATGTCGCCTCATCAGCGGTATGGTTACTCCACACGACCTTGTAGAACCATAAGGTCCGGTTTCTTGTGGCACGAGTCTTTTCATCGATAATCCGGATCGGATACTCCGTGTACGTGAGGTCCGGTTGAAGAACTTCTATGTCTTCAGTGCGGATTTCAGCTGAGGGTTTGAGGCATTTCCTCAGCTGAGAGATGTGGAAGACATTGTGAATGCCTGCGAGTGACGCTGGTAACTCCAGGCGATAGGCCACGGGTCCACATCTTTCAATGACGGTGAACGGACCAATGAACCGCGGCGCAAGTTTACCCTTCACTCCGAAACGATGAACTCCCTTCATCGGAGACACACGGACATAAACATGGTCCCCGATGTTGAAGTGGAGAGGACGGCGTCTTTTATCCGCATAGCTTTTCTGACGAGATTGAGCAGCCTTAAGATTGGCTTGTATTACTCGCACTCGTTCTTCAGCTTCATTCACAAGTTCAATGCCGTAGATAACTCGCTCGCCAGACTTGCACCAGTTGAGAGGTGTGCGGCATTTCCGGCCGTAGAGAGCTTCATACGACGCCATCTTGATGCTAGCTTGATAGCCATTGTTGTAAGAAAACTCTGCCAACGGCAAATGATCGTCCCAATTCTTGTCGTGGTGGATGGCACAAGCTCGTAGCATGTCTTCAAGCACTTGATTCACCCGTTCAGTTTGACCATCTGTCTGCGGGTGATACGCGGAGCTTCGGATCAGTTTGGTCCCCAATGATGCGTGCAGCTGTTCCCAAAACCGAGAGACGAACAGCACACCACGATCTGAAATGATGGAGCAGGGAACACCGTGCAAACATAAGATCTTTGCAATGTACAGCTCCGCATATTGCTTGGCCACGTACTTTGTATGTACGGGGATAAAATGAGCCGACTTGGTTAGTCGATCGACTATCACCCAAATCGAGTCATGCTTGTGAGACTTGAGAGGTAACCCGACTATGAAGTCCATGCTGATATCCTCCCACTTCCATGCCGGAATGTTTAATGGTTGCAGCTGTCCGGCTTTACGCATGTGGTCGGCTTTCACCCGCCGACATGTATCACATTCGGATACGTATTTTGCGATCTCTCTCTTCATCCGTGTCCACCAAAACCTGGTTTTCAGATCCTGATGCATCTTTTTGCTGCCCGGATGAATAGAATACTTGGACAAATGAGCCTTGTCCAAGATTTTCTTCCGAAGCTTCATGTCACGGGGTACCACTATACGGTATTTAAACCATAGTGTGTCGTGTTCATCTCTTCGGAAGCATTTCATTTCGCCATTCTCCATCCTTCTCCGAATGTGCGACATTCCCATGTCCTTCCTCTGAGCTTCCATAATCTCCTCTCTTATTGTTGGGATGAGAGCAAGATTATATAACGCCCCATATGGAGTCAAGTACAGACTTGGCTCCTCCTCTTCAGGTGGGGTGATGGACAGATTGTTGACATGAGATTTGCGGCTTAAAGCATCGGCAACCACATTTGCCTTCCCGGGATGGTAGTGAATCTCGATCTCATAGTCTTTGATCAACTCTAACCATCTCCGTTGCCGCATATTCAACTCCTTTTGAGTGAAGATATACTTCAAACTCTTGTGGTCGGTGTAGAGGTGCACTAAATTCCCAAGCAAATAGTGCCTCCACATCTTCAAGGCCAACACCACAGCAGTGAGCTCAAGATCATGAGTCGGATAGTTCTGCTCGTGGTTACGGAGTTGACGTGAGCCATAGGCAACCACTCTGCCTCCTTGCATCAATACACAGCCGAGCCCGATACCGGACGCGTCACAATATACGTTGAAGGGCTTGGTTGTATCCGGTTGAGCTAACACCGGGGCTGTTGTAAGATGCTTCACTAGTGCTTGGAAAGCTTCTTCACAAGCTGAGCTCCAAGCATATTTGATCCCCTTCTTCAACAGTTCAGTCATCGGCTTAGCAAGCTTAGAGAAATTTGGTATGAATCTCCGACAATATCCTGCTAACCCGAGGAAACTTCTGACTTCATGGACTGATGTGGGGGATTTCCATTTCAGCACTTGTTCGATCTTGCTTGGATCAACTGCAATGCCTTCTGCAGAAATAATGTGACCAAGGAATGGCACTTGGCTGATCCAAAACTCGCACTTGCTGAACTTGGCATAAAGCTTATGGTCTCTTAATCGTTGAAGTACGATATGCAAGTGTTTGGCGTGTTCTTCTTCAGACTTGGAGTAAACCAAGATGTCGTCTATGAACACCACCACAAACTTGTCCAACTCCGGCATGAACACTGAGTTCATGAGATACATGAAGTGTGCCGGGGCATTGGTGAGACCAAAAGAAATGACGAGGTACTCATATAACCCATATCTCGTCGAAAAGGCCGTGTTTGGGATATCCTCCGCCCGGATCTTGATTTGGTGATATCCGGAGCGAAGATCCATCTTGGAAAATACACTCGCACCCACAAGTTGATCGAAGAGAATATCGATGCGGGGCAGTGGATATTTATTCTTGATGGTGACGGCGTTGAGAGGTCGGTAGTCCACACACAACCTCGAGGTTTCATCCAGTCTATACAATAGTGATGCGAGAATGGAATAAATAGTATGCATAACAGTCACACATATGGATAAAGTATAAACTTTATGCAACATATACATCCCTGGACCGTGTCACACGATTGAGTTCCAAAGTATTGAACTTTATGGGTTAAAAGTTCATTTCGACCATCGGGGTCACCACGGGATGTTAAGTGCGTTAGCATGCGTAATTCCTCGCTATTGTATTGGACCCAAGCATGTACTAACTCGAAGTGATATGTCAAATGCATAAACCCTTCGACTCCAAATCGCTGTTTTACAACAGCCACTGGACGTCAAACGGTAAAACTAAGTGTTTTGGTTGAAATACAGAAAATTCCCGAGAGCATTTGGTCTGCCCTGTTTCTGGACAGTACCTACTCATCTGAGATTTTCATCCCATTGGAGGGAGATTTTGTTCTAGAACTCTACAGAAAAATTGTAGAGGACTTCAAAACCTTTCCAGAATGGTATCCCACACCTCCATTGGTTCAACCAATCCTAAGTTATGCCCTGTTCAAGTTCAGAAAAATTTCTGCCAAAAACAGGGGAGATTGTTCCTAAGCTTTTGGGATTGAACCTATACTCCCAATTGACTCTTAGTTCAATATAGGAGTTTACTAACCCCTAAATGGATTCCTAAACTTCATTTTGACTCTTTTCTTTGAAAATAAACTTTTATGCAGTCGGTACTACGTTCCCTCACCAAAAAAAAATCCTAAACCGGTATTCCGGCATCTACGTGTCAATTGGTGGAACTAAAGTCGTCACTCACAAACGGTTTCTACACGTCATGCACTAACGTGGTTAATGTACCTGCAGAAAAAACACACAATAATGGTGCACACAAAGGTTTTAGCATTTCAGGCAGTTCCATATCATAGTAAAAACATACGGTCCATATCATTGCCATACGGATCATCCCTGAGTCAAGTCACGTCTCAAGGTACATGGTCGTGCTTTCGCACCACACGACGGGGAACCCGAGTAGAGCGCGAACGGGTCGTCACGGTTGGGAATTTTATCAACCCAACGGATACCACCTACTGCTTCATGACCGTCGAGGCACGCCGATGGCGACCGCTGCGTATGGCCCTTTGAACATTGAACGTTCAAGAGTTGCATACTATCGTGTTGCTTACCACACGATGGGGTATTCTCACTTTTGCCTAAAGCACGCTTGAGATCAGCGTTTTCATATGCTCTCAGAACCATTAAGAGGTTCAGAGATTCATATTCACTACTGTGCCAAGCCACGGTATAGCCTTCCATACTATTACTCGTATGGCGAGTTACCGTAATTGATCCGCCTACGGTGGCGTACCTTACCTCTTACCTGACGTCGGAGCGTCGTTACAGAATGTATAACATATAAGTTAGCTTTCCACCATCATAACTAGTACTATCATAGACCTTATGTGGGCTTAATGACTAATCCTCACTTGACTACTTCTAAGTTTTCAAAATAAGCTCTTTTCGAGCGTGCTATTCCCAATGCGGCTCTGATACCACGCCTGTGGGGACCACCCCGTGGTTCACCCACTCCAGGATCGCATAGGGTGGTGCCGTGCGATGCGGCACCTAAGAGCGCACACGAAAAGAATAAAGAACAACATACAAACTTTATTTGTTATAAAACAGCGGAAGTCTTTTACAAAACCTAATTAACAGCGGAAGTTATATACATAGTTGCTCTCAAATCCTAACTAAGCAAAAGTGCAGCCGTCCAGCCCGGGGACGCTACACACTAGCAGCATGGAACCGGAGATCACGGCGGCGTGCAGGGCTCCAGCTCGGCCGTGTACCCTGACGGGGGCATCGCCTCGTCCTCGGAACCTTCCTCATAACTCTCACCTGCACACAGCTCAAATATTGCAACCGTGAGCACAAAGGCTCAGCAAGTCTTAACCGTCAACCCTAGGCATGGAACTCTACGTGCAAGGATGTGTAAGTTAGGAAAGGACTTTGCAATAAAGACACGCCTATAAGTTAATCTTTACTTTCAGTTTTATAGCAGCAAATTCATATGCCTTAGGCAGCCCTCACATCGGAAGTCCACAATCAAACAAGAAACGCTTTCCTCCGGTGTGGTGATACCCAAAGTGGAATATAAACATAATTAGCTCTATAACTACAGCAATCAAGGTATTCAAGACATTAAGATCAATACAGCATTTTCAGTTGGCTTATTTCACTTCTTACTACATCACAGCGCAGTGAACAAGCGGGTACTCAAATAACCGCGAGGGACGGTGATTGCAATCAAGACACACCCGGATAACACGTCACATACACCCACTTTCAGAAGCGTGATTCCACACCCCTTCCTACTCTGTTGTATGCAACAACCTTTCAAAGACAACCCAAATGCCGAACCGGTCCATCCGTAACGGGTAGGAGGTCCCCGCGTGGAGCGTGACTGTGCCCACCGGCAGATTTACACCTTGCTACTCTCAACCCACTCCTATTTACGGTTGGGTAAGCCTCGACACCCAGGTTAACCAATTACATCGGTTTCCTGGTTCCCATATGCCAGTATGCATCCGGTACTGTTCGATACTTGTCCAGCAGGGCCGCACACGGACGGTCCTCAACCGACACCAACAGGGCTACGCACGTGAGACCTCTGCTCACTGCTTCCTATCCCCCCTGCTGGGTCTCATTTTCATACAACTCAAGCCATTATCTACCTCTTTTCTTTCCGGTGATAAGTACTATCTCGCGAGTAGCTTCCAACCACTCGACTTCTACCGAGATCCTATACATTAGCATGGCATTCTCTACTCGTCGAGTTTGTAAACTACCCAACCCTCCATAGGATTTAAAGAGGCTATGCAAGTGGGGTTTCAATCACCCTAACTCTAATGCATACAATTCAAATTAGACATAAGTGATACAAATGGAAAACTTTATAAAAGGTACTTAAGTGCAAACCGGGCCTTGCCTGGTTGCGAGTCAAACGGAAAGTCAACTTCTGCTGGGAGGACGTCCAACGGCTCTGGCGTATCCTCAACTTCGGTCACTATTATGAAATGTAATAAAATACATGTATAAGTATGAAGGATTTATAAGAATTGGACTTCTATTCATAGCTACTGCTATTTAAAATCCTTAATTGGCTTGGGAATTTTACAGTGGATGCTAGACTCTCTAAGGATGATTTGAGTCAAATGTGGAGACATGTCATTGCACAATGTAGTCTTTAAAATTCCTACAAGTACAATGCTTCTCTGAATTTTGAGCCCAATTCAGGAGCTTTGACATAGCTAATGGTGGAAGATCTGATTAGGGTAAGTCTCCATGGTTCTAACAGAATTTGTTTCACCATTTTTGGAGCTACCATCAGAGAGATATGAATTTTTGAACTTAAACAGGAGTTCTGAAAAAGCTTCTGTTTAAATTTGAATTTCCAAATAAAGGATGAACTTGGGAAGGTAGTTTAGACTAGCAAATGAACTCCACTGAAGCCCAAATTTTTACTGGAGATCAGTATCTGTGAAGAGGATTTTCTGCCCAATTTTTGGAATATTTCACAAAGAATTGCTCCTGTAATAAATCCCTAAATGATTTATTAAAAACAATTCTACAGAAATTCCTGGGCATTTTCATAGCCTAAAATTGGTTTCTCTGTGAAGTACTCCTCATGAGGAATCCAACAAAATTGGTCTCATTCTTTTTGGAGTTTTCTACACAAAGTTATGGGCTTGCAAAGATCAGCTAATTTCTGGAATTATTTCCCTAATAGAAACTTCAAATAATTGGAACTGGGCCCACTGGTTTAATTCGGACCAGTCAGATTTTAGCAACACCGGGGGCTATGGGGTTATTCCCGCACAGCCGCACCAGATCCGGCGCCACAAACTGATCCTCGCGGGAACCCAGAGGCTGACCGGTGGGACCCGGCCCTCCTTCGTCTTCCTCGAGCTGCCCGCGCCTCCCGCGGCGGCGCACGCCGGCGAGGCCCGCCGGGACGGGGTTCCTGTGGTCTAAACTTCGTCAAACTCGCCGCCTGTGAGTTCTACACCGTGCTGAACACGATGGTGGGGTCGGGAGCCGATGACAACGGCCGGAAAGGTGCTTGCACCGGCGACCATGTCGAACCTTACTTCGGTGACCTCGCTCTCCCTCAGCAGTGGGTCTTTCGGGCTAGGGTTGGCTCCAAAAGCACCAGTGTCCCATGGACAACACCGACCCATAGCTCGCTCTCCATGAAAACCACCGGACAGGGACCTCACCGGCGACCCGAGCCCGCAAAACTCCGGCGGCAACAAAAACTCGATACCTGGCATCTCTACTTGCTCATTTGAGCTGCTAGAAATTCGGGGAGATGCGCAAGCCTGTGCTGGAGCTACTGTAAGCTTATCTAGAGCGGAGCTACCCGAGCACAACGAATTTCTTCGAAGGGTCCTCGGGTTCCTAAAGAACCGCTGGCGCCAAACTTCAAAATACTCGGTACCAGAGCTAAGAAAGCAGGAACTGGTGGAAAGGAAGGAGGAAGGGTTCCTCACGCACCTCAGGGACATTTCTGTTGATCGGAAGAGGCCGCAAATCCGTCGGGCGACGGTGTGGCGTACAGGCGATCAACACCGGAGCTCCGAAGGGAATTCCAGCTCGTAGGCGCCAACCACCGGTGCTGGTGTTCACTTGAGGCTTCGGGGAGCAGGAGAGAGACCTGGAGCAACGATCCCGCGGCTCAGCCGCGCGAGAGGCACGCCGAGCTCACCGGGCGTCGATGAGCCGAAGGTTTCTTCCGCCAGGCGGGGGTTTGGGTTCGCGAGGCTCGAGCAGAGCTTGGAGAGGCTGCGGGGTAATGAGGATGAGGGCAGATACGGCACTCGGCGGTCGCTTTAAGCACCCACGCGCCTGAACCGACGTCGGGGTGGCGGGGAAGCAGCTCGTTGGCGTCGGCCGGCGGGTTTAATCGGGAGCTGGCGCCCGCGCGTGAACAGCCGAGTGAAACAGAGAGATTTTGCTTCTATGGTGACTGACCAGTGGGCCCCCTCTCATTTCTCAGTAAATTTTTCTGATATTTCCCACCAGCAACTCAACATTAAAGACTTGACTTCACCCCAAAGTCATAGTTTGAATTTGCTGAATTCAAATAGTTTGAATTCTGGTGTGAAATTTGGATGAGGTTTGATCATTTGAATTTGAAAAGGAGTTTGAATTCTCCACTTTGTATTGCCTCAAAAATATAGCAAACCAGCTCCAAAGTTTCCAATTTTTGGCATGGCTGCTTATTAAAAGGTGGAGAACACATTTGTGAAACCCAATTTTCAAATTGAGGGAATTGGAATCTGTAACTGAATTTGAAATTCAGATTAGAGGGCTTCTCCTTTTAATCCCAAACAAATATTAAAACTCCTCCAAATGAGCTGAAATTTGGAAGGTTGAATATTTGGACTATAAAGATCCAAGTTGTGCATTTAGATCTCCATGTTTGGAAGTTTTGGGAAGTCTAAACCCTCACTTTGAACTCACACTTATTATAATTCAAAGTTTTAATTCCCCTCATTTTTCATAAGTGTATATGAGCTGAATTTTCTTGCTACCACTTTTTGGGGATTTTACAATGATGTGGCCTAGGAACGATATCTCCTTTAGCCAAAATTTACATTTGCTGAGCTTGGCATATAATTGATGCTCTCGCAGCTTTTGCAATGTCAATCTCAAGTGTTCTTCGTGTTCCTCCTCGCTTTTCGAATACACCATGATGTCATCAATGAAAACCACGACGAACTTGTCCAAGTACTCCATTAATACCTTGTTCATGAGGTACATGAAGTATGCAGGTGCGGTCGATAACCCAAAAGACATAACGGTATATTCATACGAACTATACCGTGTTAGAAAGGCAGTCTTGGGTATGTCGGAGGGCTTAATCTTCAGCTGGAAGTATCCCGACCGAAGATCAATCTTGGAGAAGACTCGGGCTCCCTTCATTTGGTCGAACATGTCCTCTATACGGGGCAGAGGGTACTTGTTCTTGTTCGTCACCTCATTTGAGAGACCTATAGTCCACACACATCCTTTGGGTTCCATCCTTCTTGTCTACGAAGAGCACGGGGGCTCCCCATGGTGACGAGCTCGGTCGTATAAAACCCTTTTCTAGCTGCTCCTGGATTTGCTTCTTGAGCTCCACTAGTTCATTTACGGGCATCCTATATGGTCTCTTTGCTATAGGTGCAGTTCCGGGGACCAAGTCAATGGAAAACTCAATGTCCCGGTCAGGTGGCATACCTGGATGTTCTTTCGGGAACACGTCCGAGAATTCTTGAACCACCGGAATGCTTTCCAATGTTGTTCCTTCGACGTGGTTCAACGTGGCCTTCTCGGTTGTTGGCTGGGCTGACTCGAACTCGATGAGGGTTCCGTGCTCGTTTGTCAACTGCATGCTCCTTTCAGCACATTGGATTACTCCGTTGTGCTTGCTTAACCAATCCATTCCGAGTATTATGTCAAGCCCTTGGGAATCCAAGACAATGAGGTTGGCAAGGAAGTTTATCCCCCTTATTTTAAGGTTTACTTTTGGACATACTATTTAGTCCTCATCTCTCCACCGGGAAAATTAACCAACATAGTTTATTTCAAGTGTGATATGGGTAGATTATACTTGGCAACATACTTGGATGATATGAATGAATGTGATGCTCCAGAATCAAATAAAATGGTGGCTGGGTTGGAGTTGGCAAGGAACATACCAATCATGACGTCCTCAGCCTGTTGCGCTTCCTCAGCGGAGACATGGTTCACGTTGCCGCGAGCGTAGTTCTGCTGTCCACGGTTTCCTTGATTGGCTCCCCCGGTTCTGCTTGGGCACATTGCTTGGTTGTCCAGGATCTCTCTTCGGGCACTGGCTCGCAAAGTGTCCCGTCTCCCCGCATGCAAAGCATGCCTTGTTGCCCACGACAGCAGGTACGTTTGGGCGAGGGTTTTGAACAGGAGCACCCATGTTGGGTCGGGGCGCAGGAGGCAAAGGAACACGAGGTGCTTGCATGGCAGGACGTTGCTGTGGTGGCTGGTTAGGGCGAAGAGTAGGAGCAGATGGTCCATACTGCGGTGCAGCTGGGGGCATGTACCGGGGGCGTACATTGCTCCCTTGTGGCTGGTATGGCATCTTTCTCTTGCCCTCTTGCTCGATCTCTCAGATCTTGCTCTCAACCACTATGGCTTTGTCAACTAGCTTCTGGATGTTAGTATAGTCATTGTTGAGAAGTGGAACTTGGATTTCATTGTTCAACCCTCTCATGAACAAGTACTGCTTCCATTGGTCCGAGTTGACATCCTCGGGGACATACCTTGACAGTTGCATGAACTTGTTGAGGTACTCATTCACGCTTTTCTTGTCTTGGCGGAGACCAGCAAACTCTTGTCTTTTGAGCATCATGACACCAGCAGGGATATAATGAGAGTGGAAACTCTTCTTGAATTCAACCCAAGTGATAGTCTGTGACACCCTCATTTTTGGGTTCTGCATGTATTCATGTTTAATGTAGAAAAACACTTTTGAAATAAGTTGAAACCAAGAAAGAGTCAAAAAGTTAGCCAAAAGCAGCAAATTCCAGTTTACAGAGAGCGCCGAAGACAACTCCCGCGGCTCGCTGGCCACGTGGCGTGTTTGGAGCTCATCTCCACAGATGGGGAGAGGTCCGCCGCTAAACTGGCTACGTGGCAGGCTCGGGGCTCATCCCCGCGAAAGGGGGAGAGGTCCAACCCCGTGGGACACGTGTTGCCCCCGAAGCTAGCCTCTGCAGAGGAGCGAGGCCAGTCCCAAAGGACACGTGTTGGCTGCGGAGCTAGTCACCGCGGAAAAGAGAGGACCAGCCGCGCGTGACAAGTGTCGCTCTCGGAACTCACCTCCAAGAGGTCCGGCCCCGCCAGATACGTGTCAACCACGGAGCTCACCTCCAGGAGGTCCGTCACTGTTGGACACGTGTCAACCTCGGAGCTTGTCTGTGAGGAGAAAGGAAGTCTGGCGCTGCTAGGACATGTGGGAATATCGGAGCTCACCTCCGAAGAGAGGGGAGGTCCGGAACTGACACGTGGCATTCGCGGAGCTCGCCTCTGTTGAGAGGGGAGGTCCTGACCCACCAGACACGTGGCACATGCGGAGCTCACCTCTGTAGAAGAGAGAGGTCTTGCTCGCCTGACACGCGGCACAACCGGAGCTTGTCTCTGCGGAAAAAGGGAGCCTGGGTTTCCGCAGGACACGTGGAGCTTCCGGAGCTCATCACCGCGGAGGTAACGAGTTCTGAAGCGGTTTTTGCTTCTGTACGCGTGGGAATACCGGTACGGGAGGAAACCGACATGAATTCCACAATGTTACCGCACCAAATCAACTAAATATAAGTTGTTAAGATTCAACAAAATTTTTAATAGGACTCTTATTCGAAATACAATCATATTAGGACTCTTCTCTTCCCGATTATAAATAGAACCCAGAACCTTTGGCTGAAACCACGAACTTATTTTCCACCTCCTGAGCCGACAACTTAGAGCCCTATCCCCTACTCGCTGAGTAAACCCTTCGCCGGAGTTCAGTCACGAGAGATCGCCAGAAGAGAGCCCCAACGATCTGTCTTGATAGGAGAAGGACCCCGAGACTAAGGAGAACGTAAGGTAGGTCTCCAATACCACCTTACTACATCATCGTATTTTCTTTGCATCTGTTCCTTGATTTCTTTCGAACAGAAGCTTTTTCATGGACAGATCACGTGTTGATCGGTTTGATCTAAAGTCAAGATCATCGCCACGTCCACATTTGATCCGAACACCTCTCTTCATCGTAAAACCCATGCAAGCCATGCAAGAACACGTACAAACTGATCTAATAAAAACTGATCATAGGATAGCATGCATATGCATCATCATATCTAGTTAAAGTTTGTGCATGGTATTGATTGTTGTGAATCTTGTATGTGCGTGATCGTGTATAGAAGGACATGCTCAGGGAGCTACCTACGATGGACTACAACAACAAGATTTTGCGAAACCGGAACCGCCAGAACAAGGCAAGTGCCCCTTGACCATATTGATCCTATGTTTTGGAAAACTATTTTGTTTTTGCGAAAAGGATTGTGTGCTGAGTCAAACATGATGGGAAACCCTTTTATAGAAGTTTACTAGTTTTGGTTAAACCACCCTTGCTGCCAGGGAAGTTTATGAGTCGGGTATGGTTTTTGCTTTTATGCTTCACTGAGTCCATAGGATTCGGAAGTGAGATAGATGTGTCTAGCTAACTGCACTCGTAATGATAATTAGAAACTGATGTTGTTAATGAACATGGATCGGAGGGAGATCTACGCAAGCCTGGGTTTGTGAATGAGGTAGCCTGTGATGGTGGTCAATTGTTGTAGATCTAAGGACCGGTTCATGCGAGCACATGCCAGGATAACAGTGCCACCACAAGGCCAAGTATGGGTGCGGCTTAGCTGACTAATTAGGTAAGTTACTAGATTGTTATGGACCGTGGAAGGCTCGGGAATGGGAGTGGAGTGAGGACTGCCCTGGGAACTGCATGGCACAAGAGGGGGCCCGTGGGTGGGAGAATTGGAGATTCTAGCCTGCCGGTGAAACCTTAGTGAGTCCATACATCTAGTAGCTCCTTTGTAAAGGCTATTTTGTTATCTCTTGACCATACACCAATGGTTGTGTACTGGTATAATGGAGGTTCTGCAGTCGCTGACGGGTGATGAAATTACAAACTTGTGGGTAAAGTGGTACAAACTTTGTAGGGTCTAAAACTATCATGATAGCCGAGCTTACGGTCACGAGCGTCTGGCCAACTTCCATGATAAGATGGGATGGGAAGGTATTTGGTTATGGTTTGGTTATGGTTTGGTTTTTGGGACTGTTGAGTCCGGGTGATAAGATTCGGTTGCATGACTGTTGAGTCATGGCAACGGGATTGGTCTCGGTGTGAGACAGAATTGTTTATGAGATGGAATGGTAGCGAGTACGAGATGGTATTCTTGAGATGGTAGCGAATACGAGGCGGTATTCATGAGAAAGAATGAAGTTGATTAGTGTCTGATTGGGACATGGAAAGTGATGAACATAATGGAGGTATAATTGGTATTTTAATACATGTTGGTATTACGTTCACTTAAAGTTAAGTCGCTGTTTTATCGTGGTTTTGATAAGTAACTTTGATTTCCACAATGAGCCTTTTTATACCTACCTTGTTGTAAGCTACACATCATATTTTCCCGCACTTGCTGAGCACATCATTGTACTCAAACTTGCATTACTATTTCATCATCAGCAACAGGAGAAGATTACTATGAAGACCAGTTGGAGCATTAGGCGTGTAATCTATCCTCAACCTTGCCTGTGGGGATGGAGTAGAGATGAAGCCGCCGCTACTGCTTAGATTGCTTCCGCACTAGTTAGAAGACTTCCGCCGCATAGAAATAAGACTTCCGCTGTTAGCATGAGTCCAAGAATCATGAGACTCTTTAATAAACCCTGTTATTCGTGGTAATATATATTCTGAATTCAGTTTGTGGAACATATGTTTATGTGTGATGAACATCCTGGGCACACATATGCATCAGTTCTCGGTTCCGTGGTTTTTCCTCGAAATTGAGGGCGTCACAGATTGGTATCAGAGCCACGCATTGACGGTAGGTTACACGCTTAGATAGAAGTCTCAAGTTGGTATCAGGCAAAGATTGGTATCAACCTTCCACGGGTTGATCGTAGATCACACAAGTTATATACGTCACAGATTGATATTAAAGCCGCCATGCCTAGTCACAGATTGGTAGCTGAGCCATGTTGACTGTAGGACGCACCCTAGTAACAGCTTGGTATTAGAAGCCACGTTGACCATAGGATGCAAGCCTAGGATGCATAGATTGGCATTGGAACTACCTTGATATAGGATACAAGCCTAGGATAAGCCGTAGTTGGATCGCAGATTAGCATCACCCCAAGCCATATATGACCCCCATTGAATAAGCCTTGAATAGGAGTTGTGTGAGCCCTTGTGATGATTGTTCGTGATTGTGTGCTTAGTGTGAGTTGTGGGATGTCTCAAGCGTTGTCCGTATCCACACATAAGTAGAAAAGAGGTGTGAGATGCCTCTACACTTGTTCACATCGTCATATGGGCTAATATATATAGTCCAATCCACCTTGATGCCTATAGTTAGGGGGATCCATCTAACCTTCTAACCTCTATTCTATTTCTTTCTCTCTCACAGATGGTGAGAGGAAACGCCGACCGCCAAGGAAGGAACGTCCGTGGCAACCAAGAGGATGGCCACGTTGAAGTTCCTGTTAACTCCAGAGCTGGTGAGAACAACCTGGAATGGTTGATGGCCATGCAGAATCAGCTTATGCAAACCATGATCCAAACTTTGGGTCAGTTGCAGGCCAACAACAACAACCCCGTTCCGGCACCACCGCCACCACCACCGCCACCACCGCCAGCTCATAACAGACTGGGAGAGTTCATGAGGACTCGACCACCCACCTTTGCTCAAGCTAACGACCCCATGGAGGCCGACGACTGGTTGAAATCCATGGAGAAGAAGCTTGCCATAGTGCAGTGCAATGACCGAGAGAAGGTTCTTTTTGCGTCGCACCAACTCATGGGAGCTGCCGCTGACTGGTGGGATGCCCTGTGCAACGCTCATATCGATCCGGAGACGATCACTTGGACTGAGTTCAAGGAGAGTTTCCGCTCTCATTACATCCCTGCTGGTGTAATGATGCTCAAGAGACAGGAGTTCGAAGGTCTCCGCCAAGGACAGAAAAGCGTGAATGAGTATCTCAACAAGTTCACGCAACTGTCCCGGTACGCCTCCGAAGATGTCAACTCGGACCAACGGAAGCAGTACCTGTTAATGAGAGGGTTGAACAATGAGATCCAGGTTCAGCTCCTCAACAATGACTACGCGAGCTTCCAGAAGCTGGTTGACAAGGCTATAGTGGTTGAAAGCAAGATCCGAGAGATCGAGCAAGTGGGCAAGAGGAATATGCCATACAAGCCACAAGGGAGCAACGTACGACCTCGATACATGCCCCTATCTGCACCGCAGTATGGATCGACCGCTCCTGCATACCGCCCTAGTCAGCCACCACAGCAACGACCTGTTGCGCAAGCACCTCGTGTCCCTTTGCCTCCTGTGCCTTGACCCAACATGGGCGCTCCTGTTCAAAACCCCCGCCCCAACGTACCTGCTGCCGTGGGCAACAGGGCATGCTTTGCATGTGGGGAAACAGGACACTTCGCGATCCAGTGCCCAACGAGAGGTCCTAGACAGCAAGGCAACGTGCCCAAGCAGAACCCGCAGCCGAACAGAGGGGACAATCAAGGAAACCGTGGACAACAGTTCTATGCTCGCGGCAACGTGAACCATGTCTCTACTGAGGAAGCACAACAAGCTGAGTACGTCGTAATTGGTATGTTCCTTACCAACTCCAACCCAGCCACCATTTTATTTGATTCTGGAGCATCACATTCCTTCATATCATCCAAGTATGTTGCCAAGCATAATCTACCCATATCACACTTAGATTGTGCTATGTTGGTTAATTCTCCCGGTGGAGAGATAAGGACTAATATAATATGTCCGAAAGTAAGCCTTAAAATAAGGGGGTAGACTTCCTTGCCAACCTCATTGTCTTGGATTCCCAAGGGTTTGACATAATACTCAGGATGGATTGGTTAAGCAAGCACAACGGAGTAATCCAATGTGCTGAAAGGAGCGTGCAGTTGACAAACGAGCACGGTATTCGTATCGAGTTTAAGTCAGCCCAACAAACGACCAATAAGGCACGTTTGAACCACGTCGAAGGAGCAACATTTAACAGCATTCCAGTGGTTCAAGAATTCTCGGACGTGTTTCCGGAAGAGCTTCCAGGTATGCCACCTGACCAGGACATTGAGTTTGCCATTGATTTGGTACCCGGAACTACACCCATAGCAAAGAGACCCTATAGGATGCCCACCAATGAACTAGTGGAACTCAAGAAGCAAATTCAGGAGCAGTTAGAGAAGGTTTTTATACGTCCAAGCTCATCACCATGGGGAGCACCCGTGCTCTTCGTAGACAAGAAGGATGGGACCCAAAGAATGTGCGTGGACTATAGGTCTCTCAACGAGGTGACAATAAAGAACAAATACCCTCTGCCCCGTATAGAAGACCTATTCGACCAAATGAAAGGAGCCCGAGTGTTCTCCAAGATTGATCTTCGGTCGGGATACTTCCTGATGTGGACATCACACCTGCAGATATACACAACACTCACATGGTAGACATGCAAGGTCCAATTACTAGAGCTCGAGCACGACAATTGAATTTAGAGGTGAGCTCGTTCCTGAACAATTCTTTATATGCGAATTTTGAGAGTATGTTGCTACCTAATAGATTAATTATGATTAGGAACCATGGAGAGGACATGGAGATACATGGGGAGGGGTTTGCAGGCGTGGAGGACCAGAAAATACGCCAACAAGAAGTTAGAGACCGAGCCCAACTCAAACTCGAGTCCAACTCGGGCCCAGGAGCAGTCCACGTTAAAATGGATGCACAGGAGGCATACGGACTCTGTTTTTGACGTTCTACATATGCACGGAAAGCTGAGAGGATAAACTTTCCAATGTAACTGGCCCCACGTCAAAATTCCCTCGGAGTCAATGGGAAACTTCGAAACAATATAAAGTTTAGAGTCTGTCAGGGTGTTGCATCACCTAGTTGGGCCATTGGGCCTTGTATCGAGTCCAAGTCCATTATGTACGTGTATTAGGGTTAGGTCACGACCCCAGCACCCCCCTGGTCGTCCTCCACCTCCTTTATACCCCCTAGCCGCCGTCACAAACAGCTGGGTTTTGCTTAGATTATTCTGTCAATAACAGTTTCGCCGTTCATCGGTTTGTGAGACCCCAACTTGAGTGCTTCATATCTTTCAGCAATTTGGTTGCATTCTTTCTTGTTCTTGCTTGTGTTCTTCGATTCGCAGGCAAGGATTAGCCTTCTTGGCGAGGTCAACCGCACAATATCGGTTGATAACCTGAGGAGACGTGGTGCTGTGATTGCAGGGTTCAGAACGTGTTGTTCGTAAGCCGGATCGATTTGTGTCAAGTCTCCACCAAATCGAGAGTTATCAGAACCTTTTGGAAGATCGGGACCCCTGTACATAGCAAGTGGTAATCAGAGCTTTAGGTGCACCGTCAGGTTCGCCTTCCCCTAGTTTTGTTTATCTTGAACTCATCCTATCGTCCACGAAAAAGCCAAAAAAAAATTATAGTCATAGGTTTACCCATCCCAGACCAGGTTTAGCCTTTTGCACAATTCTGTTTTGGAGTCCATAGTGTTGAATTTGTGTCCTAGTTTGTGTTTTGTTGCTGGTTTAATCGTGTTTTGTTCCTACTTTGTTATTCCATCCGCTGCATTCCATCCAAACCCTAGCTACCACAATTGTTATCAAACCGATCACCATAACTATTCATTGTGCTAGGGTTATCCTTGGTCTTCAGTTTTCATCACATATTACGTGAGTTTATCCTCCTTGATATATGCACACCATCCCAGACGTTGTCACCATCATATCAATTTTTTCTCACCACCGTTTCCAATTCAGCTCCACCAAAAACATAGGTGCTGTCTTAAAACAGCCACAACCTTGGCATTGGGTTAAATTACATTGCCCAGATTCACTTTGGAAGATTGATTATTTGACATCTAAAGGCTCAACAACAATCATAAAGAAACATATTGAATTTCTGTTGTCCACATCATCTTTTTTCAAGTGAGCTGAAAATTTGTGCGACGTGTATATTAGTGCTCCTGATTTCATGGCAGATATAAAAAATCAAAGAAAAAATATAAAAAAGAAAATTTGTGAAGAGGAGCACAAATATCAAAACTTGGGTGTGTTATTTTGCCTTGTGGTGCAATTGTTCCTGCTCAATTATTGTCCTTATCATTCATACTTCTTGCTGTGTACAGGGGTCCCGATCTTCTAAAAGGTTCTGATAACTCTCAATTTGGTGGAGACTTGACACAAATCGATCTGGCTTCTGAACAACACGTTCTGAACCCTGCAATCGCAGCACCACGTCTCCTCAAGTTATCAACCGATATTGCAAGGTTGACCTCGCCAAGAAGGCTAATCCTTGCCTGCGAATCGAAGAACACAAGCAAGAACAAGAAAGAATGCAACCAAACTTCTGAAAGATATGAAGCACTCAAGCTGGGGTCTCACAAACCGATGAACGGCGAAACTGTTCTTGACAGAATAATCTAAGCAAAACCCAGCTGTTTGTGACAGCGGCTAGGGGGTATAAAGGAGGTGGAGGACGACCAGGGGTTGCTGGGGTCGTGACCTAACCCTAAGACACGTACATAATGGACTTGGACTCGATACAAGGCCCAATGGCCCAACTAGGTGATGCAACACCCTGACAGACTCTAAACTTAATATTGTTTCGAATTTTCCTGTCGACTACAAGGGAATTTTGACGTGGGGCCAGTTCCATTGGAAATTTTATCCTCTCAGCTTTCCGTGCATATGTAGAACGTCAAAAACGGAGTCCGTATGCCTCCTGTGCATCCATTTTAAGGTGGACTGCTACTGGGCGTGAGTTGGACTCGAGTTTGAGTTGGGCTCGGTCTCTAACTTCTTGTTGGCGTATTTTCTGGTCCCCCACGCCTCCAAACCCCTCTTCATGTATCTCCATGTCCTCTCCATGGTTCCTAATCATAATTTATCCATTAGGTAGCAACATACTCTCAAAATTCACATATAAAGAATTGTTCAGGAACGAGCTCACCTCTAAATTCAATTGTCGTGCTCGAGCTCTAGTAATTGGACCTTGCATGTCTACCATGTGAGTGTTGTGTATATGTGCAGGAGTGATGTTCACATCACTTCCAGCATAAGATTAAGCCCTCCGATATACCCAAGACTGCCTTTCAAACACGGTATGGTTCGTACGAATATACCGTCATGTCTTTTGGGTTAACAAATGCACCCGCATACTTTATGTACCTTATGAACGAGGTTTTCATGGAGTACTTGGATAAGTTCGTCGTGGTTTTCATTGACGACATTATGGTGTATTCAAAAAGTGAGGAGGGGCATGAAGAACATTTGAGACTGACCTTGCAGAAAATGCGCGAGCATCAATTGTATGCCAAGCTTAAGAAGTGTCAGTTTTGGCTAAAGGAGATATCGTTCCTAGGCCACATTATCTCCGAGGAAGGAGTATCGGTTGATCCCGGAAAAGTCGGAGATGTTCTGAAGTGGAACCAACCGCAAAACGTGAAAGATATTCGGAGTTTTCTTGGGATGGCTGGATACTACCGACGCTTCATCAAGGACTTCTCTAAAATAGCAAAACCTATGACGGAGTTGCTAACGAAGGGAAAAGCGTTCCAGTGGACATCAGCGTGCCAAGAGAGCTTTGAGGAACTCAAGAAAAGGGTAACCACAGCGCCAGTTTTGGTATTGCCAGATGTAAGCAGGAGCTTTGACATATATTGTGACGCATCAAGACAAGGGCACAGATGTGTGCTCATGCAAGAAGGACAAGTGGTAGTCTATGCCTCACGACAATTAAAGAAGCACGAGCTTAATTATCCTACACATGACTTGGAGCTAGCAGCAGTAGTGCATGCATTGAAGATTTGGAGACATTATATCCTTGCTCATCGATGTGAGATCTATACGGATCATAAAAGCCTCAAGTACATATTCACACAAACGGACTTGAATTTGAGGCAACGTCGATGGTTGGAACTCATCAAGGATTACAATGTTGGAATCAACTACCACCCTAGAAGGGCCAATGTAGTAGCTGATGCATTGAGCCGGAAGGGAGCATGTCACCAACTCACGGTTTGGGAGCTACCACCCGAACTACGAAAGGAGTTCGAACGGTTACATCTCGGTTTCTTGAACGAGATGGAAGTGATGGAACTCCACTCATCATTGGAACAAGAAATAAGAGATGGCCAAGCAACAGATGAGGAAATCAAGGAGATCAAGGAAAGAATCCGACAAGGCATAGAGAAGGACTTCAAGGAAGATGAGAAGGGTACACTTTGGCTAGGAAAAGGGATTTGTGTGCCTAACGTGAAGCACATCGGCGACGCGATATTAAAGGAGGCACATGATCACCTAAAGACTTGTTATTGGTGGGATGGTATGAAGAGGGATATAGCTGAATATGTTGCCCTATGCAACACAGGCCACTGGGTTAAGGCTAAACACCAAAGACCCGCTGGACTGTTGCAACCATTGAAAGAACCTGAGTGGAAGTGGGAAGACATCAGTATGGATTTCATCGTCGGATTGCCACGTACTCAGTCGGGTTATGACTCCATCTGGGTTATCGTGGACCGATTGATGAAAACAGCCCATTTTCTCCCTGTAAGGACCAAGTACAACGTTGCACAATTAGCCGAGTTGTACATGGAGCAGATCGTGTGCCATCATGGAGTCCCGAGGAGGATAGTCTCAGATCGGGGTTCTCAGTTTACCTCTAAATTTTGGAGGAAGCTGCAGAAAGCTGTGGGTATGTGACTGGATTTTAGCTCCGCCTACCACCCACAAACCGATGGACAAACCGAAAGGACAAACCGAAAGGACAAACCGAATTTTGGAGGAGATGTTGAGAGCTTGCGCCTTGAAACATGGGCGTAGTTGGGATAGGAGTTTACCGTATGCCGAATTCTCCTATAACAACAGCTATCAAGCTAGCTTGAAGATTTCGCCTTTCGAAGCATTGTACGGTAGACGGTGTAGAACGCCGTTGTTTTGGAATGAGACTGTATAAAACCAAGTGTTTGGACCCGAAGTGCTACAAGAGGCTGAGAAGCAAGTCCGAACCATACGGGGAGAACTTGAAGGCTGCTCAGTCCCGACAGAAAGGCTATGCGGACAATAGGCGAAGGAAGTTTACTTTCGAAGTAGGAGACTTCGTATACCTTAAGGTATCGCCTATCCGTGGCCAATGACATTTCAACGTCAAAGGCAAGCTAGCACCTCGCTACATCGGGCCATTTAAGATTTTGGACAAGCAAGGAGAAGTAGCCTATCAACTAGAGCTCCCAACGCACCTCTCTGACGTACATGATGTGTTTTATGTATCCCAGCTCAAGAAGTGCTTGAGGATACCAGAAGAGAAAGTACTGATGGATGAACTTGAACTTCAAGAGGATCTAACCTATGCAGAGCACCCTGTCCGAATTTCGGACGTAAAGGAAAGGGTCACGAGGAACAAAGTGATCCTATGGTGCAAGGTACAATGGAGCCATCACATGGAAGCAGAAGCTACATGGGAGCGTGAAGAAGACATCAAGGCAGAATTTCCTCATCTATTTTCAGCTAACGAATCTCGAGGGCGAGATTCAATTTAAGGGGCAAGATTCAATTCTCCTATAACACTTTTAAAATAAGTTGAAACCAAGAAAGAGTCAAAAAGTTAGCCAAAAGGAGCAAATTCCAGTTACAGAGAGCACCGAAGACAACTCCCGCGGCTCGCTGGCCACGTGGCGTGTTTGGAGCTCATCTCCATAGATGGGGAGAGGTCCGCCGCTAAACTGGCTACATGGCAGGCTCGGGGCTCATCCCCGCAAAAGGGGGAGAGGTCCGACCCCGTGGGACACGTGTTTCCCCCGGAGCTAGCCTCTGCAGAGGAGCGAGGCCAGTCCCGAAGGACACGTGTTGGCTGTGGAGCTAGTCACCACGGAAAAGAGAGGACCAGCCGCGTGGGACACGTGTCGCTCTCGGAACGCACATCCGAGAGGTCCGGCCCCGCCAGATACGTGTCAACCACGGAGCACACCTCCGGGAGGTCCGTCACTATTGGACACATGTCAACCTCGGAGCTTGTCTCTGAGGCGAAATGAAGTCTGGCGCTGCTAGGACACGTGGCAATATCGGAGCTCACCTCCGAAGAGAGGGGAGGTCCGGAACTGACACATGGCGTTCGCAGAGCTCGCCTTTGTTGAGAGCAGAGGTCCCGACCCACCAGACACGTGGCGCACGCGGAGCTCACCTCTGAAGAAGAGGGAGGTCTCGCCCGCCTGACACGCGGCACAACCGGAGCTTGTATTTGCGGAAAAAGGGAGCCTGGGTTTCCGCAGGACACGTGGAGCTTCCGGAGCTCATCACCGCGGAGGTAACGAGTTCTGAAGCGGTTTTTGCCTCTGTACGCGTGGGAATACCGGTACGGGAGGAAACCAACATGAATTCCACAATGTTACCGCACCAAATCAACTAAAGATAAGTTGTTAAGATTCAACAACAATTTGAATAGGACTCTTATTCAAAATACAATCAGATTAGAACTCTTCTCTCCCCGATTATAAATAGAACCCCAAACCTTTGGCCAAAACCACGAACTTCTTTTCCACCTCCTGAGCTGACAACTTAGAGCCCTAGCCCCAGCTCGCCGAGTAAACCATTCGCCGGAGTTCAGTCGCGAGAGATAGCCGGAAGAGAGCCCCAACGATCTGTCTTGATAGGAGAAGGACCCCAAGACTAGGAGAATGTAAGGTAGGTCTCCAATACCACCTTACGACATCATCGCATTTTCTTTGCATCTGTTCCTTGATTTCTTTCGAACAGAAGCTTTTTCATGGACAGATAACGTGTTGATCGGTTTGATCTAAATTAAAGATCATTGCCACGTCCACATTTGATCCGAACACCTCTATTCATCGTAAAACCCATGCAAGCCATGCAAGAACACGTACAAACTGATCTAATAAAAACTGATCATAGGATAGCATGCATATGCATCATCGCATCTAGTTAAAGTTTGTGCATGGTATTGATTGTTGTGAATCTTGTATGTGCGTGATCGTGTATAGAAGGACAAGCTCAGGGAGCTACCTACGACTGACTACAACAACAAGATTTTGAGCAACCGGAACCGCCAGAACAAGGCAAGTGCCCCTTGACCATATTGATAATATGTTTTGGGAAACTATTTTGTTTTTGTGAAAAGGTGTGTGTGCTGAGACAAACATGATGGGAAATCCTTTTATAGGAGTTTACTAGTTTTGGTTAAACCACCCTTGCCGCCAGGGAAGTTTATGAGTCGGTATGGTTTTTGCTTTTATGCTTCGCTGAGTCCATAGGATTGGGAAGCGAGATAGATGTGTCTAGCTAACTGCACTCGTAATGATAATGAGAAACTGATGTTGTTAATGAACATGGATCAGAGGGAGATCTAGGCAAGCCTGGGTTTGTGAATGAGGTAGCCTGAGATGGTGGTCACTTGCCGTAGATCTATGGACCGGTTCATGCAAGCACATGCCAGGATAACAGTGCCACCACAAGGCCAACTATGAGTGTGGCTTAGCTGACTAATTAGGTAAGTTACTAGATTGTTATGGACCGTGGAAGGCGCGGGGAATGGGAGTCGAGTGAGGACTGCCCTGGGAACTGCATGGCACAAGAGGGGGCCCGTGGGTGGGAGAATTGGATATTCTAGCCTGCCGGTGAAACCTTAGTGAGTCCATACATCTAGTAGCTCCTTTGTAAAGGCTATTTTGTGATCTCTTGACCATACACCAACGGTTGTGTACTGGTATAATGGAGGTTCTGCAGTCGCCGACGGGTAACGGAATCACAAACTTGTGGGTAAAGTGGTACAAACTCTGCAGAGTCTAAAACTATCATGATAGCCAAGCTTACGGTCACGAGCGCCTGGCCAACTTCCATGATTAGATGGGATGGGATGGTATTTGGTTATGGTTTTGGTGATGGTTTGGTTATGGTTTGGTTTTCGGGACTGTTGAGTCCGGGTGATAAGATTCGGTTGCATGACTGTTGAGTCATGGCAACGGGATTGGTCTCGGTGTGAGACAGAATTGTTTATGAGATGAAATGGTAGCGAATACGAGATGATATTCTTGAGATGGTAGTGAATACGAGAAGGTATTCGTGAGCAAGAATGAAGTTGATTAATGTCTGATTGGGACATGGAAAGTGATGAACATAATGGAGGTATGATTGGTATTTTAATACATGTTGGGATTACGTTCACTTAAAGTTAAGTCGCTGTTTTATCGTTGTTTTGATAAATAACTTTGATTTCCGCAATGAGCCTTTTTATACCTACCTTGTTGTAATCTACGCATCATATTTTCCCGCACTTGCTGAGTACATCATTGTACTCAAACTTGCATTACTATTTCATCATCAGCAACAAGAGAAGATTACTATGAAGACCAGGTAGAGCATTAGGCGTGTAATCTGTCCTTAACCTTGCCTGTGGGGATGGAGTATAGATGAAGCCGCCGCTACTGCTTAGATTGCTTCCGCACTAGTTAGAAGACTTCCGCCGCATAGAACTAAGACTCCCTCTGTAAGATTAGACTTCCGCTGTTAGCATGAGTCCAAGAATCATGAGACTTTGTAATAAACCCTGTTATTCGTGGTAATGTATATTCTGAATTCAGTTTGTGGAACATATGTATATGTGTGATGAACATCTTGGGCACACATATGCATCATTTCTCGGTTCCGTGGTTTTTCCACGAAATTGAGGGTGTCACATAGTCTCCTGGTCAACATGAGCGTTGCATAGAGCGTACCACTAGTTAGCGGCTGCTCCCATAAGTTGGTGCGACGCGAAGAGAACTTTCTCTCGGTCATTGCACTAAACTATGACAAGCTTCTTCTCCATGGACTTCAACCAGTCATCGACCTCCATGGGATCATTATCTTGAGCAAAAGTGGGTGGTCGAGTCCTCATGAACTCTCCCAATCAGTTGTGAGCCGGTGGTGGTGGCGGTGGTGCAGGAACAGGGTTGTTGTTGTTGTTGGCTTGCAGCTGATCCAAAGTTTGGATCATTGTTTGCATGAGCTGGTTCTGCATGGCCATCAACCGTTCCAAGTTGTTTGCACCAGCCTCGGGGTTGTCATTCTCAGGAACCTCAACATGGTCATCCTCTTGATTGCCACGGACGTTCCTCCCTTGACGGCCGGCGTTTCCTCTCACCATCTGTGAGAGATTTGGATAGAATAGAGATTAGAAGGTTAGATGGGTCCCCCTAACTATATGCATCAAGGTGAATGGACTATATATCATCCTATATGAGGATGTGAACAAGTGCCAAAGCATCTTACATCTCTCTACTATGTGTGGATATGGACAATGCCGAAACGTCCCACAACTCACACTAGCACTCAAGCACAAACAATCATCACAGAGTTCAGCACACAACTCCTATTCAAGGCTTACTCAATGGGGGTCCTATGGGGTCTTGGGGTGATACCAATCTGTGACTACCAATCTGTGACTTGTCTTACGGTCAATGGGGTTATAATGCCAATCTATGCATCCTACCTAGGCTTGCATCCTATGTTCAGCATGGCTCCTAATACCAATCTGCGACTAGGATTGCATCCTATGGTCAACCGTGGTTCTGCTACCAATCTGTGGCCTTATCCGGGCTTACAACCCACAGTCAACCGTGGTAGCTTGATACCAATCTGTGGTCTTACCTAGGCTTGACCGCTCTAATATCAATCTGTGATTTATATCTAGGCTTGTGATCTATGGTCAACCGTGGTATCTATACCAATCTGTGATCTCTATCTAGGCGTGTGACCTACGATCAACCGTGGTAGGTTGATACCAGCCTATGACTTCTATCTAGGCGTGTGACCTACGATCAACCGTGGCTCTGATACCAATCTGTGACGCCCCTGTTCTGAGAGAGAACCTCTCGGAACTGAGACTGATGCATATGTTTGCCCAGGATGTTCATCACACATACACATATAATTCACAAATTGAACTCGGAATATATATAACCACGAATGAATAAGATTTTATTACAATGTTTCATGAGTTTCAAACTCATTTTAGCAGCGGAAGTCTTACCTTAGCAGTGGAAGTCTTATTCTAGCAGCGGAAGTCTTTATTCTAGCAGTGAAAGTCTTCTAAACTATTGTGGAAGCAAACTAAGCAGCAACAGTGGCTCCATCTTCTACTCCACAGGCAAGGTTGAGGATAGATTACACGCCTAATACTCCACGTGGTCTTCATAGTACTCCTCTCCTGTTGCTGATGATGAAGCAATAATGCAAGTTTGAGTACATGACGTACTTAGCAAGTGCGGGAAAATATGATATGTAGCTTACAACAAGGAAGGTATAAAAAGGCTCATTGCATAAAAGCAAAGTTTATTTCACAAATCATGATAAAACAATAACTAACTTTAAGTGAATGTAACCCAACATGTATTAAGCATCAACATACCTCCATCATGATTCACCACTTTTCATGTTTCTTCCAGACATTAATCCTTCTCAACTTTTTCTCATGCTCATGAATACCATCTCGTATTCACTACCATCTCATGAATACCATCTCGTATTCACTACCATTTCATCTCATATTCGATTCCGTCTCATAACCGAGACCGTTCTCATTGCCATGACTCAACAGTTATGCAACCAATCTCATTACCAGGACTCAACAGTCCCGAAAACCAAATCCAAAGACCAAACCATAACCAAACCAATAAATTCCAATACCGTCCCAATAACCAAAACCGAATCATCCATCCCAATAACCATCCCCCTCTAATCATGGAAGTTGGCCAGACGCTTGTGACTGGAAGCAAGACCAACTTCCATGATTAGATGGGATGGTTATTGGGATGGATGATTCGGTTTTGATTATTGGGATGGTATTGGAATGTTATTGGTTTGGTTATGGTTTGGTCTCTGGATTTGGTTTTTTGGACTGTTGAGTCCGGGTAATGAGATTGGTTGCATGACTGTTGAGTCATGGCAATGAGAACGGTCTCGGTTATGAGACGAAATCGAATATGAGATAAAATGGTAGTGCATACAAGATGGTATTCATGAGATGGTAGTGAATACGAGATGGTATTCATGAGCATGAGAAAAAGTTGAGAAAGATTAATGTCTGGAAGAGACATGAAAAGTGGTGAATCATGATGGAGGTATGTTGATGTTTAATACATGTTGGGATTACATTCACTTAAAGCTAGTTGCTGTTTTATCATGATTTGTGAAATAAACTTTGCTTTTATGCAATGAGCCTTTTTATACCTTCCTTGTTGTAAGCTACATATCATATTTTCTCGCACTTGCTGAGTACGTCATGTACTCAAACTTGCATTATTACTTCATCATCAGCAACAGGAGAAGAGTACTATGAAGACCACGTGGAGTATTAGGCGTGTAATCTATCCTCAACCTTGCCTGTGGAGTAGAAGATGGAGCCGCTGTTGCTGCTTAGTTTATTTCTGCAATAGTTTAGAATACTTCCGCTGCTAGAATAAAGACTTCCACTGCTAGAATAAGACTTCCGCTGCTAAGATAAGACTTCCGCTGCTAGAATGAGTTTGAAACTCATGAAACATTGTAATAAAACCATATTCATTCTTGGTTATATTTATTCTGAGTTAAGTTTGTGGATTATATGTGTATGCGTGATGAATATCCTGGGAACACATATGCATCAGTCTCAGTTTTGAGAGGTTCTCTCTCAGAACAGGGGTGTCACACCATCTTTATGCTGGCTTGGTACCCATTGCTGTACGAGAACTCGGCCAACGGTAAGTGATCATCCCAATTCTTGCCGTGGTTGATAGCGCAAACTCATAGCATATCTTCTAAAATTTGCTTTACCCGCTCGGTTTGCCCATCCGTCTGCGGATGGTACGCTGAACTACGGATCAGCCTCGTCCCCAATGCAGTGTGTAGCTGCTCCCAAAAACGGGACACAAATAAAGTGCCCTGATCCGATATGATGGTATGGGGTACGCCATACAAGCATAGGATCCGTGAGATGTAGAATTCAGCATACTTCTTGGCATTGTAGTTGGTATAGACCGGGATGAAATGGGCAACTTTTGTGAGCCGGTCTACGATCACCCACACAGAATCATGCTTCTAAAAAGTGGTGGGTAAACCGATGATGAAGTCTATGCTCACGTCTTCCCACTTCCAGGCAGGAACGGCCAGTGGTTGTAGCAGTCTCGGGTTCCGCATACGATCTGCCTTCACCCTTCGACATGTATCACACTCGGTCACGTACTTTGCGATCTCCCGCTTCATTCGTGTCCACCAAAACTTGCTTCTGAGTTCTTGATACATTTTGTTGCTGCCGGGGTGAATAGAAAACTTTGACAAGTGAGCCTCATCAAAGATTTTCTTCTGTAATTCCGGGTTACGGGGTACGACAATCCGGTCCTTGAACCATAGAATGCCGTCTCCGTCTTTCCGGAAACATTTCAGCTCCCCACAGTCTATACGTCTCTGCAAATGCGACATGCCTTTGCCATGTTTCTGAGCTGCCGCTATCTCTTCACGGATGGTGGGGATCAAAGCTAAGTTGTAGAGAGCTCCATGTGGAATCACATGCAATGGTGGCTCACTCTCTTCGAACGGGGTGATGGTTAGATTGTTGACGTGTGACTTGCGGCTCAGCGCATCCGCCACTGCATTTGCCTTGCCGGGGGTGATAATGGATTTGTATTTCGTATTCCTTTATCAACTCTAACCATCTTCGCTGCCTCATGTTCAGCTCCTTCTGAGTGAATATGTACTTGAGGCTCTTGTGGTCGGTATATAAATGTACGAGGTTACCGAGTAGGTAGTGCCTCCATATTTTAAGTGTGAGCAACACGGCAGCGAGCTCCAAGTCATGAGTTGGATAATTCTGCTCATGGTTTCTCAGCTGCCGTGATCCATACGCGACCACTCTTCGGTCTTGCATCAGCACACATCCGAGCCCAATGCCGGATGCATCGCAGTACAGATCGAACGGTTTTGTTGTGTCTGGCTGCGCCAAAACCAGTGCTGATGTTAGGTTCTTCACTAGTGCCTTGAATGCTGCTTTACATGCTGGGCTCCAAACATATTTGGTAGCCTTTTTCAGCAGCTCTGTCATAGTCTTGGCAATCTTCGAGAAGTTCAGAATGAAACTCCGATAATATCCCGCGAGTCCGAGGAAACTCCGTACCTCATGAACAGTTCTCAGGGACGTCCAATTCAGCACTTGTGTGATTTTACTCGGGTCTACAGTGATTTCCTCCGCTGAGATAATATGCCCGAGAAAAGGCACTTGCGATATCCAGAATTCGCACTTGCTGAATTTCGTGTAAAGCCTGTGATCCCGCAGCCGTTGCAAGACTATACACAGATGTTTCGTGTGTTCTTCCTCTGACTTGGAATATACCAATATGTCGTCGATGAAGACCACGACAAACTTGTCCAGCTCCGGCATGAATACCGAGTTCATCAAGTACATGAAATGAGCTGGAGTGTTGGTGAGGCCAAAGGACATGACCAGGTACTCATAAAGTCTGTACCTCGTCGAGAAAGCCGTCTTCGGAATATCCTCAGCCCGTATCTTAATCTGATGGTACCCGGATCATAAGTCCATCTTGAAAAAGATCTTTGCTTCGTCCAACTGATCAAACAACATGTCGATCCGTGGCAACGGGTACTTGTTCTTGATGGTTACGGTGTTTATTGGACGATAATCCACTCAAAGCCGCAACGTCTCATCGTTCTTCTTCACGAATAATGCCGAACAGCCCCATGGCGAGGAGCTCGGCCTAATAAAACCCTTCTCCAGGAGGTCCGTTAACTACGTCTTCAGTTCAGCCAATTCCTTGGGCGCCATCTTGTACAGCCTTCGGGATATTGGCATGGTTCCCGACGCAAGTTCAATCTTGAACTCCACCTCTCGGTCTGGTGGCATCCCCGGTAAATCATCTGGGAACACGTCAGGGAACTCACGGACCACTGGAATGTCTTCCAATCTGATGGTTGCGGATTGATACACACTTGGAGGTTTTATTTCTGGACTGTCCAGAAATAAGAAATGAGATTCGTGCACTTCTGAGTTCAAGTGCACAATTCAGAGGATGGTGTCTAAAACAGCGCCATGGTGGGTTAACCACAACATCCCTAAGATGACATCGACCTTTTGTCCCTCTAGAACTATGAGAGACGTAGGGTATAATCTACCCTCTAAGCATAATGGCGCTTTTGGAACCATCATGCTTGCTGAAATTTTCCCACCCAGTGAACAAATCAAGTATGGACTATCGGTGGGTAGTATTTGCAAGCTGTATTTAGCAATGAAAGCTTGGGTAATAAAATTGTGCGTGGCACCTGAATCAAATAATACTATGCCGGGATGCTGGTGGAGTTGGAACATACCCGCAAGGATTGGTTCACCCTCCGGCATGTCCTCTATGGCAAGTTGGTGGACGGTGCCGGGCCTAGGGTTTGCCCGCCGCACATTAGTGGGGTTCCGGGGCTGATTCCTCCCCGGAAGTTGTGGTGCAACTCCGCCGCTGCCTCTCAGGACAATTGTTGGCGAAGTGTACTGGACGACCACATTTGTAGCATGTGGCTGCTGCTTGGCCGGTGCTTGGGGGACGAAAGCTCGGCATGTGCTCCTGAGGTGCATACGCATGCGGCATCGCCCGTGGCTGCTGTTGTTGCTGCAGAGGTGGTACTGGCAGTGCCGGCCTGAATGCCGGTGGAGAATATTGCCGGATGCGGAATGGCATCGACCTCTGTGGTTGCTGCCAGCATGGACCCGATGGTGAGCGATTCACCATCCGGTATTTTTGAGAAGGACCACCTCCTTCTCCGCTGCTTTGCGGCGTGCTTCGCTTCCTTTACGCCGCCGCTAACTCCTTGCCGGAGTCCTCCTGAACAATCGCAGCATCAATTACATCGTTGAGGCTGCCGCGATTGAATATTGCCAGCTTGTCCTTCAGGAGCGGGTTAAGCCACTTGTAGAAATGATCCGCTGCTTCTCGTCGGTATCGGCGTGATACAAAGCGTAGAGCGCAAGATCATTGAACGCCCTGGAGTATTCCAGCGCGTTCCGGCTCCCTTGCTGCAGGCGTAAGAACTCCTGCGTCTTCCTCTTCATGAGACCCGGCGGTATGTGATAGGCCCTGAAGGCCGTCCGGAATTCCGCCCAGTTCATAACTCGCTCGGTGGGCTGCGAAGTACAGTAATTCGCCCACAACGCGATCGCGGATCCCTGGAGCTGTTGGACCGCGAACTGAGTCTTGCGCTGCTCACTCACTTGGAGCAGCCCGAACTTCATTTCCATCGTGCGGAGCCAGTTGTCCGCATCGAGGGGTTCATCCGCCCTTTAGAATACCGGGGGATGAGTAGCCAGAAAGTCGGAGTAGGAGCTATGTTGTTGCAACTCACGATCTTGACGCCTCTCTGGTCGAGACTTATTCGCAATGAGGGTTTGCAGAATCTCCGTGTGCTGCTAATGAGAGCCCGCCATCGCTGCCACAATGTCAGCCAAGGTAACCGTTGGCGTTGGCGGTGACCGTTGTTGCTGTTACTGTTGCTGCTGTTGCTGTCCCGAGGAGTCCTCAGGAGACTGTTGGGAGGTCTCTCTATTGGTGATATGCCCAAGAGGCAATCATAACAATTCGAATAAAGGCCTGATGGATATTTGATCCATAAGAAATTAGGGTACTAATGGGCCTGTGACCTAAAAGCCCATTAGTGTGCCTATAAATATGAGGGGTAGGGTTAGGGGCAGATCACTCCACAACGTAACAGCCCTAGCTGCCGCCCCTCACAGGCCACACGCCGAAACCCCTGTCACGCGCGCGGCGCTAGCACACCGACGCACGCACGGCGTTCCTCCCTGTACGGGTGGACTCCGTGGAGGCGCTGCTGTTACTGCTGCGCTGATCGGCTACGGTGACACGACCCCACAGTCTTGTCGAGCCAGGATCACGCTGAGGGGTGCTGCGTTGCACAGCACCAGATAACACACGTCAAAGGTACAAAGCGGAAACGAAATGTTATTACATAAACAAGTTTATGAAAATTAGTTACAAAGAATAATTGTAAGCTTCCGCTTTTGATTTATGTAATACTGTGTTCCTTATATGTGTGCTGTTGGGTGCCGCATAACACCGCACCACCCAATGCGATTCCTCGGGCGAGGCGGCACGGCCACGTGATGGAGGTCGGGCCCCCTCAACATGTGGGTCCCACTTCCAATTTTAACCTCTGAAATTTACTCCTAATCACTGTTGTAAACAGTGAGCCCCAAAATACCCATGGTGATTCAAATTATTCACTCATGAGCCATTTGAATTGATCAAAGTTCAAATTGCGTTTGGTTTGAATGAATTTCAGCACAAGTTCAGTTTTGAATTCAAATAAAGTTTGAATTTGTCCCACTTAGCTCATGTCAAGATCAACTCCAAATGGAGTGAAAATTGGTGTGTGAGCTCACAAAAATTTGCTGAGTAAGAATATGCCTCCCACTTTTAAATTCATGGGATAAAAACAGTTTGAATTTGAATATGGTTTCAAACTGCCCTCTTTCTAGCTATACCCAAAATGACCTCAAAAAGGTTTTGAATTTGGGTGAAACTTGGCATGGACATCCTTAGCAATGTGTAGGAGTTTTCATATGTCCAGCCCTTCTACATCACATGTGGAAAATGTCACTTTTGCAATATGTGAGTTTGTTCTCAAATGAGCATGTTGATGGTGGTTACTTGCTCTTCATTTGTGTTCATCATCTTTCCTCAAATGAGGTGTGTGTGTATGGTGATGAACACTTCAACCATGTGTTAAAACTGAGGCCCTTACATTCCTCCCCCCCTTAAAAGAATCTCGTCCCGAGATTATAACGTGAAAATGAGAGAGAGGATGGTGGACAATTACCGGATATGCGACGTGAAATAGTCGGGGTAGTTAGCGTGAAGAAATCCTTCGCTCTCCCATGTCGCTTCGTCCATGGAGTGATTACTCCATTGAACCTTGTAGAACCACAACGTACGGTTGCGTGTGGTTCGGGCCTTTTCATCAATAATCTGCACCGGTTCCTCCCGATAGGTGAGATCCGGTTGCAGTTCTTCAATATCTTCCAGCTGAACGGTAGTTGATAGCTTAAGACACTTCCTCAGCTGGGCAATGTGAAAGACGTCGTGCACACCGGAATGTTCTTTTGGTAATTTCAGCCGGTATGCCACTGATCCACATCTTTTGGTAATCTGGAATGGACCGATGAATCGGGGTGCCAACTTTCCTCTCACCCCAAATCTGTTTACGCCATTCATTGGAGACACCCGTAGGTATACGTGATCTCCAACTTTGAATTGTAATGGGCGCCTTCTCCGGTCCGCATACTGTTTCTGACGGGATTGAGCGGCTTTTAGGTTCGCCTGAATCAGTCGAACCTTTTCTTCCGCGTTGTTGACGAGGTCAATCCCGAAGGTAACCCTTTCGCCAGACTCACACCAGTTCAATGGTGTGCGGCACTTCCTACCGTATAGTGCCTCGTAAGGTGCCATCTTGATGCTGGCTTGGTACCCATTATTGTACAAGAACTCGGCTAACGGCAAGTGATCATCCCAATTCTTGCCGTGGTTGATAGCACAAGCTCGAAGCATGTCTTCTAGGATCTGATTTACACGCCCGGTTTGTCCATCCGTCTGCGGGTGGTATGCTGAACTACGGATCAGCTTCATCCCCAAGGCAGCGTGCAGCTGCTCCCAAAAACGGGACACAAATAAAGTGCCCCGATCTGATATGATGTTACGGGGTATGCCGTACAAGCATAGGATCCGTGAGATGTACAGTTCAGCAGACTTCTTGGCGTTGTAGTTTGTGTTAACCGGGATGAAATGGGCAACTTTGGTGAGCCGATCGACGATCACCCACATAGAATCATGCTTCTGAAAAGTGGTGGGCAAACCGACGATGAAATCCATGCTCACATCCTCCCATTTCCAGACAGGAATGCCCAGTGGTTGCAGCAGTCCCGGTTTCCGCATATGGTCTTCCTTCACCCTTTGACATGTATCACACTCGGACACGTACTTTGCAGTCTCCCGCTTTATCCGTGTCCACCAAAACTTGCTTCTGAGTTCTTGATACATCTTGTTGCTGCCGGGGTGAATAGAAAATTTTGATAAGTGAGCCTCATCAAAAATTTTCTTCCGTAATTCCGGGTTACGGGGTACGACGATCCGGTCCTTGAACCATAGGACGCTGTCTCCGTCCTTCCGGAAACATTTCAGCTCCCCACTGTCTACACGTCTCCGCAAAAGCGACATGCCCTTGTCATGTTTCTGAGCAGCCGCTATCTCTTCACGGATGGTGGGGATCAAAGCTAGGTTGTAGAGAGCTCCATGTGGAATTACATGTAGTGGTGGTTCGCTCTCTTCTAACGGTGTGATGGTCAGATTGTTGACGTGTGACTTGCAGCTCAGCGCATCTGCCACTACGTTTGCCTTGCCCGGATGATAATGGATCTCTATTTCATAATCCTTTATCAGTTCTAACCATCTTCGCTGCCTCATGTTCAGCTCCTTCTGAGTGAATATGTACTTAAGGCTTTTGTGGTCGGTATATAGATGTACGAGGTTACCGAGTAGGTAGTGCATCCACATTTTCAGTGCAAGTACCACGGCAGCGAGCTCCAAGTCATGAGTTGGATAATTTTGCTCATGGTTTCTAAGCTGCCGTGATTCATACGCGACCACTCTTCGGTCTTGCATCAGCACACATCCGAGCCCAATGCCGGATGCATCGCAGTACACATCGAACGGTTTTGTTGTGTCTGGCTGCGCCAAAACCGGTGCTGATGTCAGGTTCTTAACTAAAGCCTTGAATGCTGCTTCACATGTTGGACTCCAAACATATTTGGTAGCCTTCTTTAGCAGCTCTGTCATAGGCTTGGCAATCTTCGAGAAGTTCGGAATGAACCTCCGATAATATCCCGCGAGTCCGAGGAAACTCCGTACCTCGTGAACAGTTCTCGGGGATTTCCAATTCAGCACTTGAGTGATCTTGCTCGGGTCTACAGCGATACTCTCCGCTGAGATGATATGCCCGAGGAAAGGCACTTGCGATATCCATAACTCGTATTTGCTGAATTTCACGTATAGCTTGTGATCCCGCAGCCGTTGCAAGACTATACGCAGATGCTTCTTGTGATCTTCCTCCGACTTGGAATATACCAGAATGTCGTCGATGAAGACCACGACAAACTTGTCCAGCTCCGGCATGAATACCGAGTTCATCAAGTACATGAAGTGAGCTGGAGCATTGGTGAGTCCGAAGGACATGACCAGGTACTCATAGAGTCCGTACCTTGTCGAGAAAGCCATCTTTGGAATGTCCTCAGCCCGTATCTTAATCTGATGGTACCCGGATCTTAAGTCCATCTTGGAAAAGATCTTTGCTTCGACCAACTGATCAAACAACATGTTGATCCGTGGCAACGGGTACTTGTTCTTGATGGTTACGGCATTTAATGGACGATAGTCCATGCAAAGCCGTAATGTCTCATCCTTCTTCACAAACAATGCCGAACAGCCCCATGGTGAGAAGCTCGGCCTAATAAAACCCTTCTCCAGAAGGTCCGTGAGCTGAGTCTTCAGTTCAGCCAATTCCTTGGGCGCCATCTTGTACGGCCTTCGGGATATTGGCATGGTTCCCTGTGCAAGTTCAGTCTTCAACTCCACCTCTCTATCGGGTGGCATCCCCAGCAAATCATCCGGGAATACGTCAGGGAACTCTCGGACCACTGGAATATCTTCCAATCTGATGGTTGTGGCTTGATAGACACTTGGAAGTTTTATTTCTGGACTGTCCAGAAATAATGAGTGAGAACCGTGCACCTCTGAGTTTAAGTGCACGACTCGAAGGACGGTGTTTAAAACAGCGCCCTGGCGGATTAACCACGACATCCCTAGGATGACATCGACCTTCTGTCCCTCTAGGATTATGAGAGACGTAGGGTAGACTCTACCCGCTAAGCATAATGGTGCTTTGGAAACCATTACGCTTGCTGAAATCTTCCCACCCGGTGAACAAATTAAATATGGACTATCGGTGGGTAGTATTGGCAAGCTGTGTTTAGCAATGAAAGCTTGGCTAATAAAATTATGCGTGGCGCCTGAATCAAATAGTACTATAGCGGGATGCTGGTGGAGTTGGAACATACCCGCAAGGATTGGCTCGCCCTCCGGAACGTCCTCTATGGCAAGCTGGTGGACGGTGCCGGGCCTAGGGTTTGCCTGCCACACATTAGTAGGGTTCCAGGGTTGATTCCTCCCCAGAAACTGCGGTGCCACTCCGCCGCCTTGCCTCTCCGGGCAACTGCTCGCGAAGTGTCCTGGACGACCACACTTGTAACATGTGGCCGCTACTGGTGTAGTGCTCGGGGGACGAAAGCCCGTCATGCGCTGCTGAGGTGCATACGCACGCGGCATCGCCCGCTGCTGCTGTTGTTGCGGAGGTGGTGCTGGCAGTGCCGGCCTGAATGCCGGTGAAGGGTACGGCCGACTGCGGAAAGGCATCGATCTCTGGGGTGGCTGCCAGCGTGGACCTGATGGTGGGCGATTCACCATCCGAAACTTCTGAGAAGGACCGTCTCCTTCTCCGCTGCTTTGGGGTGCGCTTCGCTTTCGCTCTGCCGCCGCCAACTCCTTGCCGGAGTCCTCCTGAACAATCGCAGCATCAATGATGTCGTTGAGGCTGCCGCGATTGAACATTGCCAACTTGTCCTTCAGGAGCGGGTTAAGCCCCTGGTAAAAGTGGTCCCGCCGCTTCTCGTCGGTATCGGCATGATACGACGCATAAAGCCCGAGATCATTGAACGCCCTGGAATATTCCAGCGCGTTCCGGCTCCCTTTCTGCAGGTGCAGGAACTCCTGCGTCTTCCTCTTCATCAGACCTGGCGGTATATGATAGGCCCTGAAGGCCGTCCAGAACTCCGTCCAGGTCATCACTCGGTCGGTGGGCTGTGAAGCACAGAAGTTGGCCCACCACACGCTCGCGGATCCTTGGACCTGCTGGACCGCGAACTGAGTCTTGCGCTGCTCGCTTATCTGGAGCAGCCCGAACTTCATCTCTATCGCGCGGAGCCAGTTGTCCGTGTCAAGAGGTTCATCCGCCCTTGAGAATACTGGGGGATGAGTCACCAGGAAGTCGGAGTAGGAGCTCTGTTGACGCTCCTCACGGTCTTGACGTCTCTCCGTGCGAGACGTATTGGCGATGAGAGTCTGCAGCAACTCCGTGTGCTGCTGATGTGAACCCGCCATTGCCGCGACGATGTCGGCCAATGTAACCATTGGCAGTGGCGGTGGCGGTGTTTGCTGTTGCTGTTGCTGCTGCTGTCCCGAGGAGTCCTCGGGAGGTGGTTGGGAGGTCTCTCCCCCTTGACTGGTACCACCAACGTCCGGGTTGGCACGAGTACGCGTCATTCTGAAATTCAAAACAGCAGCAATTAGCACATGTCTTACTTAAAAATTTCCATATGCAACAGTAGGTATTGAAGTAACACATGAATAATTTGCACAACATTCAGATATATTGATAAAGCATAAACTTTATACAAGATACATTATTCTGGGTCTCCGAGAAGTCGTGCTCATGTCGTCACTACCTATACATACGCTACTGTCTACACGACACGTCACCGATTACAAAAGTGGGGTTACGCTACCCTAGCTGCCCTACTTGGCAACTGTAACCCCTTACTCGGAGTAGAACTCGACCTGCTGTGGGTCGTCCTCCTCCGGTACCTCTGCTGGTGGCTCTGGATCTACCACCTCTTCTCCCATCTCGGGTTCTCCCATTGCTGGAAGGCCCAAGACTACCGGTACGCCTAACACCGGAGGTATGAGGTCCTGCAATTCATGCACCTCGTCCATGGCTTGGTTGTAGTCCTCTTCCCAGCCTTGCCCTTCCTCAATAGCGTCGTCCCGCTCTTGAGTAAGTTCCTCGTTCTGCTGGGTCAGACTCTGTACCAGTTCTTGCAATGCCGCGATGTCGACACGGCTTTTCCTCTTCGCCTTCTTCAGACGATGCAACTGATTGTGCTGTTCATTCAGTCGCTTGATCGTCGGAAGGAGCACATTGCGGAGTGCGCTGTGAGCACTCTCGAAATGGTCTCCACGGCTCGTGCTCTCCTTGAGCTTTGTGGCGAGATGCTCCATATGAACAGCTTGGCTGTCCATCACGGCGTTTCCCGCCCTCATCTGGAGGCTAAGGTTTGCCTCCGCGGGGTTGTAACTTGGTCATCTCCGGTCCGTTGCCTCCAGGTACCTCTCTTCCCACACATGCTGAGCCCGTCCCTCCACCGGAACAAGCGCGTATGGAGTGCCCTCCATAGCCTGCACGTGTAGTTGGCAGAAATGTGACATGGTGTCATGGGCTGCCACTTGCCACATCCCTTCCGGCTGTCTACCTCTCACCGTGACGGTGAACGGCACCCAACCAGGTGGCGTAGGTCCTTCAGGGACTTCGACATGGATCGTCCACGTCTTGTTCCCCTCTTCGCCTTCTTCCTTGGCGAAGTACTGCGGCATCTGGTTGTACCCGAAATATTGGAGCATTTGCCACAATGCTTCCGGGTAGCCGCTACGGTGAGAACAGTGGGACACCACCCACCCGTTCTCCAATTGCTTATCTGCTGTCATCTGTAAAAATATATTTGAGAAATGTCAAATATTTATTTAAACAGTAAACCTCTGAGTTATAATATAAAACATGTCATTGAACCCATAAGACTTGGAAACATAGTTCAATTTTTTTTTGAACAAATTTGACTGCTGATCTGCTGTTCCCATGACAGCCCTGACTAGTTTCCATTTCAACCTGATTTAGGCCATGTTGAAAGAAAAACCAATTCTGGAGCTCAACATCAAAGTTAAAGCTAACTTCAACAGCTTTCCAGAAAGTATTTGCCTATCCTAAGATCTGTCCTGGTTCAAAATTTATTAGATGTCAAGGTTAACAGAATTTCTGGAGAAAATTGGACAGCACCTCCCTGCTTTAGGTACTGATTTGATCCAAGAATCCCAGTTAATTCTGTTCCTAATCTGACAAAACTTTCTGTTACAAAGTTGTAACCTATCTCTTAAGATTTCCAGAACTACCTCAATTTCTATTTTTGGATTTTTATGCAGGAAGTTATGCTTAATTTACAGAGAGTTTACAGAGAGTGTTTGCTCTGCCCTGTTTTCTGGACAGTTTCAACTCTACTGCATTTTTCAATTGGTTAAGGGATGAAACACCTCTGGACCTCAACATAAAAGTTGTAAAGCTCTTCCAAAGCTTTCCAGAAATGTATCATATGACCCCAACCTCGAAAGAACTCAATCCCTAACCTCTGATCAACTTCAGCCCTAATCCAGCTGAAACCAGAGTACTCTGTCCTTAACAACCTATAAGTTGAAAACTTGTTAACTTTGAATATCCTGTTCAAGGGAAGGAGTTACCTCAAGTTTTACTACTTTGGATCAAAACCTTCAAGTTTTTACAATGAAGTTGTTCATTTAATGGGGTGTGACGTTGATGCATCACCAGATTATGTCGGTACTACGTCCTCACAAAGAAAAACCTATACCGGACTTAGCCGGCTTCGTTTTTTCAGTGGCACTAAACGTCACTCGCACACGGATGCTACACGCCTACCATTTCATGGTCAGGATACCTGCAGAAACTCAAACAATCATCAGACTCGGCTGCACACGGAGCCCGGAATCCATACAGTTTGTACACCCGGCCGTCATCACTCGCCCGGATGTTCTCAAGCCAAACACGCCTTGAGTTACGTGTTCACGTTTCAGACCACGTGACGGGGTCTCCCAAGTTGCACCATGCACGCCAGGGACAGACGTTGCTCGTATACCCCAAACGACATGAAGAGTCGTAGAGGATATCAAAGCGGGTCGGGTTACCTGCCACACGTGGGGCTCCACCCTTCAGCTTGTGCGCACTGGTGGACAGCGCTTACGTGCACCCCCCAAGACATACACGCCCCAAGACGCACGATTTTTCCGACATAATCAAATAAGTTAATATGCCACTTTCTATATGCTAATAACATCCTTATACGGGCTACTAACTCGTTCCTCACTGGATTTTTGAAAAAGATGACCTTTATAGTGCGTTAAACCTCAAGCGAGCTCTGATACCACGCTGACACGACCCCACGGTCTTGTCGAGCCAGGATCACGCTGAGGGGTGCTGCGTTGCACAGCACCAGATAACACACGTCAAAGGTACAAAGCGGAAGCGAAATTTTATTACATAAACAAGTTTATGAACATGTTTACATCAAAATAGTTCCAGTCTACACTCACGGGCATAGACTACGCATCAAGTCCACGTTCAGCCCTTGAACGGGTCCTTGCTAGCACACACGCACACTAACACTGCGGCGTGCACGACTCCCACTCGACGGGGTTCCCCTCCTGGGGTTCCGCCTCCTCTTCGGGAGTCCCTTCCTCATAGAACCCTGCAAAAGCTTCAAACACAAGCAGTGAGCACGAAGGCTCAGCAAGTCTGACCCGTCTCACCTATACATGGAACTTCTACATGAGGGGTGATGGGTACATGAGGTAAAATCATTTGCAAAGGACTCGCCTAATTAGTGGAACCTTATTTTCAGGTTTTAGCAGCAGGTTGTGGGAACCTTACGCTAAGGCACATGAGAGAGCCGCAATCAAACAAGAAACGCATTTCTCTCATGTACTTTGCCCAAAGTTGAAAAGAACTTTAGTTAGCTCTACACTACAGCAAATCATTAGCAATCAAGTCCATCTTTCAATCAGCAACATTTTAACATGCAACTAGCCTGTTCTTTCTACGTCACGGTACAGTGAACAAGTGGTACTCACTGACCGTGAGGGACGGCGATTATAATCGATTTACACCTGCAGGGTTACCCGAACAACCCGTCACGTACGCCCGTACTCGATGTTGCCCACAACAACCATCACGGACGCCGTACGCAACCACCTTTCACCCGTCAGCCGAGCAAGAGGTCTATGCACGCGCATCTCAGTGCCGCCAGCCGATTTACACCTCGAGCTCTCAACCTACCCTCTGAACGACGGGCAATGCCTCAATACCCCGCTACCCGAGTTACATCGGTTTCCCGGTTCCCATATAGCCGGTAGGTCTTCGGTACTGTTCTAGCTTGTTCAACAGGCCCGCACACGGCTCGGTTCTCAATCGACACAAGCGGAGATATAGCACACAGGCCCCAAAGTCCTGTTGCCCTTACTCTCCCCTCGGTCTCACTTTTCTTGCCATGTATATCATGTGTTATCTCTACCCGAGTCGAGTGCCCCTAGCCTATGCTCGCGAGTACTTCCAACTACTCGACTTGTACCGAATCCTACACTATCTTAGCATTGCAGTAGCTAACGGGGTTTGCAATCCTAAACCCAACCCATGGTTTTCTTGGCTATGCAGTTGGGTTTCCAAACAAGACTCTAATGCAATGAATAAAGTAATCAAGTATGTGCTCAAAACAATAAAAACTTGTAAAAAGGTTAATGCAAACCGGAGCTTGCCTTGCTGCTCTTGGTCGTAGGCTAGCTGCTCCTCCGGAGTAACAAAGTCTAGGATTTCGGGTTCCTCCTCGACCTTATCGACTACATGATATAAGACATACATGTATTAATTTGAATGCATTTATATTAAGTTTGAACTTGTGAAGCTTATAAGTCCCACTAGACAGACTCAGTGACTGTGAAACTTTTACTGTGGCTTGGTTACAACCTAAACAGAGACTTGGTCAAGTTTTAGTTGCAGCAAAGCTCATTTGAGCCCTCCACAATTAATTATGTACTTGACCTTAACTGTAGGCTTTTAGGGTGTTCTAAGGATTTTCTGGAAACAAACTATGACTTTCTGAAAACTAGATTTTCAGAGGGTTCTAATGGAGTTGGTCTCACTTAATTTGAAGGTTCCTATCAAAAGATATGAGCTAAACAATTTCAGAGAAAATTCTGAAAATGTTTCTGAACATTTTCTATTTTCCCTGGAACAGTTTCACTAATCACACCATTAGGTGGATCAAATGAGCTCAAATGGATCTGAAATTTTTATGGTAGTTCAGGGATATTTTGGTGAACATCCCAGCAAAACTTCATGATTTTCCTCCAAAGGATTCTCCAGTTAAAATTCTTAACAATTTAAAATTTGAGGAATTAATTCTGGAGAATTAAGGGTTTTCATGAAGTGAAACATGATTTTCTGAAAAGTTCTCAGAGATCTGAATCCAACAAAATTTGGTTCACTCGATTTGGAGCTTTCTAGCCAAAGTTATGAGGATTTGAAGTTTGAAGGAAATCTGAAAATCGGGGAAAAGTTTAAACTCGCGAGTGGGCCCCGGGGACACGCGTCGCACGCCGAGGCGACCGCACACTGCGGCCCACAGGGTCTTTGCGCGCCAGCACATCCGATCCCGGCCACACTCTGATCCCGATTTAAAATATCTGTCGCTGACAGCTGGGGTCCACCCCCCTTCTTCAACCTCACGACGCCCGCGCTCTGCCGCCGGGGAACTTCGTCGCAGAGCTCGCCGCCGGCTTATGTAAAGCTCCAAACTTCACGATTTTGGCCGCCCCTGCCTACTTTCACTCGGGGAACAGGATTCTGGGGTCGGCTCGTCATGACAACGGCCGGTACATGGTCAGCGACGAGCCGCCGTCTCGGAATAACTTCGGCCGTGTCGGCTGACTCCCCTAGCACCTCAACTACTCGAGGAACCGGTCGGGAAGCATCAGTGGACCTCAGGGAAGGTCGACACAAGCTCAAGGCAGCTTGGGGAAGGCCTGAAGTAGGTCCTCACCGTGCGCCCGATGCCTCCCGTTTGTTCCGCCGTTGGTAAACTTCGAAATACGCCGGCTGCAGAGGTTCTCCGGCCAGAGGTTGTGAAGGGAACTTGTGCGTTACCATGTCTAGTATATGTGAGAGCGGATTGAGGCCCTCTAATCCTTTCTAGAGTACAAATTCGACGGACCCGCACCCGAAGGTCGTTCTGCACACAGAAAGGGGAAAACTGGAAATTCGCCGCCGGTGAGCAACCACTCGGACTGTGGCTCGGGGGTGAGCAGCACCGGTCACCAGCGCGTCCAAGGGTGCCTTGGCTCGGGTGTGACAACGCCCCGGTTGGGCTGTCCACGGGAGCCCGAGGTGCGGTGGTTTTAAGTCACCGAAGTGATCTTTCGGCATAGCCGATATCAATCGGTTTCAGCTGAATTCTAACAGCGGGGAAGACGGAGGAAGGTTTCTAGTACCTTGCCGTGGCTCTGGAGGGGACGGAGAGGTGGTGATCAAGCTTCCCTGATCAGCTCCGAGTGATCGGCAGCGATGGCGCGGTTCTGATGCGAGGAGGCAGCAGAGTGGGCGGTGCTCGCTCCGATCAGGGCGGTGGCGTAGATAAGGGGGCTGTGAGGCGGTTCAGCACGTCGGGGCGGCAAGCAGGTGGTGTCCCGGTCGCCTCTTCGCCGTGGCGGCTGCTCAGTCCGGCACAAGAACCCGAGCTGGGTTTCAGTCGGTTTGAGTTGGAGTAGTGGCTGACATGTGTAAAAGTCCCAAAACATGTAAATAGAAAACTTGAGCTATGAATAAAGTTGAGTTTATATACAAGAAATGGGACTTACAAAAACTTTTGTGTTACTCATGAAAGTGCTGGCATGTGCAATAAAACCTGGAATTCAGTTTGAATTAAGAGGTGCACTTCAAAAAGAAGAAGGGCAGTTTCAAAAGAGGAAATTCAAACTGTTGTTTGAGAAGTGGGCTTTGCAATGGCCAACTCAAAGATCAGAGGACATATTTTCATTCCTCAGGTCTAAATTTTGAAGGAGGCAAATTTTGAGCAAATTTGGAGGTGCCTTGATATTATTATCAAAGGAACTTGTAAATTTCATCCAAATTTGAATTTAAACTCAAAACTAAGGAACAACTTGTCAAATTGCCAAATGACTTTTGGATTTAAGTTCCTCAGAGATGAAGTTTACAATGAGCCAAAAATTGGGATCTTTAGGATAGGAGCTGAGTGGGACCCAATTGTCATTGAGGAGAGGGAGAGACTTAGCACTTAAGCAAATTGCTCCCTGTTCAGACTCAAACCGGATCACTGCTTTCGCTCGAAGGACCGAACACGCGCGCGCGCCACCGAAGCCATGCGACCGCCAGCTCCCGAGCTGCTTCGACGTCGGTTCCCCTCGCCCTTATCGTCCTCCCACCGAGAGCGTGCACCTCACAGCACCGAAAAAACGTCCGAGCTAGCCTCCTCCTCGCACAGCGCCGTTTCCAGGGGCTTTTGCCGCCGCCGCGCCCACACGCTCGGGCTCCCGTCGTCAACCCCCCCCCCCCCCGAGCCGTGGACACTCGGACAAGCTCGGAAGCAACGTCGCCCACGATCCCTGAAGCTGTCAGCGCCAGTTCCGAGGGTGCAGCGGGCTGCAATCGCCTCGGCGAGTCGGTTCTTCCCCGGCGGACCAACCTCGGCGACTTGACTTCAAACCAAGCCCCTCTGGTGTTTCACGCCCAACAAAGCAACGAATAAGGTTGGTTACCACCTCTCCTTGCTGTCCACCGAGTCTGGGGTCAGTTCATGGGACCACCTAGCCGGAATTTGAGTTTTACTCACGGCGGTTTCTTCGGGTCGCCGGCTCCAGACCGGGAAATTCTCCCCCGAGGTGTGAGGGCTTCCAGTTGTGTGCTGGTGTCATGATCCTCAGCCTCCTACGGACCTCCTCGACCAAACAGCGCACGATTCCATCAACCCTAGCCGAAGAAAGCCCAGTTTTTACACTGTCGCCGCAAAAACCACCTCGGGCGCACGGTGGCAGCATAGCTAGCGGCCTCTCCAAGCAAAATTGAGCACACGTTGATGAGATACACCTTCCACTGATGCTGTAGCGCTAATCCTTCGTGCTTTTGGCGATCTAGAACGGCGGCGCTACGTCGCCGAAGCTCGGTTAAGCCGCCACACCGTCGCGAGCTCGGTTAGGGCCGACGTCGGTGTGGGGAAACCCTCTCCCCGTGTTCAGCGCACGAAATTAGGGGCTGACGGCAAGTTTGAGCACGGGAAGTGAACGGAGAACCGGGTTCCGAAGTTTTCCGGCGAGCTCCGGCGGCGGCGGTCGCGCGGGAGCAGGAGGAAGATGAAGGTGGTCGGTACCACCCGTCAGCGGCTGAAGTTAAACATACGGATTCTCTGTGGCCTCGGATCAAGCTGTGACAACACGGGAATGAGTCTGTGACCCCGTGTGGCAGGGTTCCCGCAGTTGACACGTGTACGAGGGGCCCGCAGTCAGAGTTTAAACAATTCTGTGATTAATTTGAAGTCTAAATTCAGTTCAAACTTTAGAACTGCATAACTTTTGCTAGGAGGCTCCAAATTTAGTGATTCAAATTGTGTTGGATTCAGGGTGAAAAGAACTATCCAAATATGCTACTCAATTTGCAGGAAAACCAATATAAAATTCTGGAGAATTCTTTAAAACTTTTCAGCAAAAGAATTTTAGAGGGAGTTTGGTTCATCCAAAAATCCCCAAATTTTGCCAGAATATTGTTTAGGATATTAGGAGACACCTGTAAAAGTTTCAGCTCATTTGGAGTTGATTTACTTAGAGTAATTCTGATTCCAAGTTTCTGTATTCAAATGAATACAGAAACATTTTCAGGAAATTTCCAAAACTTGGAAATTCAGTTCTAGTCCTTAGCTCCAAACATCCTAGGAAAATTCAGGCATACTCTCTGAGCTATGTATGAAATTATAGCTCACTTGAATTGCATGAAAGTGCAAATTTAATCAGAATTAATTCCTTTTTGCTTAAATGCTTAGGGAATTGTTCTGGGTGATCCACTTAGTGAAATGTTCTGAATTTTGGTCCAGAGGACTTTCTTGTGACAAGGAACTCCCAAGAAAATTCGCAGCTCCATTGGAGCCCTGGATAATTAGTGTTCTGTTCAACCATTAGTTGATCCCCCACCCAAGTGATGAACCTCACTTCTCACTTGATGATAGTGCTCAAACACGCACCTAAATCACCACCCCAGTGTCATTTTAAATTCTTGAACAGAGTTCCAGTTTTAAACTTGGCTTTAGCATTTGTTAGCAAAAAGTTTTATAATTGAACACGTATGCATATTCCTAACGTGTAGTGATTAAACGTGGAAAGTGAAGAAGGAGGAGGTGAACTTGGATCAAGGAACAAGAAGGGCAGGAGTGAACTTCAATACATCAGAAACTGACTTTCTCTCAACTGACTTTAGTCACCTGCAAAACCAAGGCAAGCCCCGGTTTGCACTTAAGTTGTTTTCTAAAATTTTTACTTTGTTCACTACTATGGGTCAAAGTTGGTATGTGCATTAGGTCAAGGATGTTTTATACTCCACTTGCATGACCAAAAAGAACCCTGGGATCAAGGGTAGAATTATGTCATTGCTGCAGAATAAGGCCATGCTAAATAGACTAGGGCATCCGGTAGAAGACGAGTAGTTGAAAACTACTCGCGAGCTATAGTTCAGAATATCATAAGTGTGGTTGGGGAAGGAAGCAAACTAAAGTTTACATTTCTAAAGATGAGACCGGGCAGAGGGGTTAGGCTGCGACAAGACGAGGTCTTGGTCGAGTAGCTCTGCCTGTGTCGGTTAAGGACCGATGCGTATGCCGCGTCCAGGAGCAAGTATTGAGTTGTGTACCGGATGCTTACTGATATATGGGAACCAGGAAACCGATGTACCAGGTTCACTGGATTGTAGAGGCATACCACATCGTCTCGTTAGACCTATGAGCCCGAGACGGCGCGACCGGTTCTACAGTCTAGTGTCCTGAGAAAGGTTGCCACATACGATGTAATGAAGGAAGCCAGAGTTGGGTCTTCAGAGGCGGGCGTATGTGTCGAGTTATCCGGGTAGTGTTTGATTCGAATCACCGTCCCTCGCGGTTATTGAGTACCGCTTGCTCCCATGTTGTGACGTAGTAATCAACTTGTGTGGAAACAGTTTGCAAAAGTATAATTGCTGCTATGATTATGTTAAGTTGAATGAAAACCATGTTTGAAGTAGAGATAGAGCTAACTAAAATTATTTTCTACCTTGGGGCAAGTAACATTGGAATGAAGCGTTTCATGTTTGATTGTGGAGTTCCAATGTTGCTGATCGCAAGGTCATTATTATTATGTCTAAAATTTGAAAGTTAAGGATGAACTCGTAGGCGAGTATTTTCGCAAATGACAGGCTTAAGTCTTAGGTTACTTTCATCTAGAGTTTCATGTCTTAGGAGAGACGGTTAAGTCTTGCTGAGCCTTTGTGCTCACTCTTGCTATATAAGTGGTTTTGCAGGTAAACCTCGACGCTATAAAGAAGGTTGTCCGGTGAGACTCGGAAACTTCCGAGTATTGTCACACTTGGAGAACCTAGCCGCTGCCATGTCTTCGTGTTGCTAGCGAGAGGAGTCCGCGGGCCGGATCTCTTCTCGAGTGCTTCTTAGATATTCATCGTGAGCTGTTTATAGACTTCCGCTGTAGCTATTTTATGTAAATTAGTTACAAAGAATAATTGTAAGCTTCCGCTTTTGATTTATGTAATACTGTGTTCCTTATATGTGTGCTGTTGGGTGCCGCATAACACGGCACCACCCAATGCGATTCCTCGGGCGAGGCGGCATGGCCCCGTGATGGAGGTCGGGCCCCCTCAACATGTGGGTCCCACTTCCAATTTTAACCTCTGAAATTTACTCCTAATCACTGTTGTAAACAGTGAGCCCCAAAATACCCATGGTGATTCAAATTATTCACTCATGAGCCATTTGAATTGATCAAAGTTCAAATTGGGTTTGGTTTGAATGAATTTCAGCACAATTTCAGTTTTGAATTCAAATAGAGTTTGAATTTGTTCCACTTAGCTCATGTCAAGATCAACTCCAAATGGAGTGAAAATGGGTGTGTGAGCTCACAAAAATGTGCTGAGTAAGAATATGCCTCCCACTTTTAAATTCATGGGATAAAAACAGTTTGAATTTGAATATGGTTTCAAACTGCCCTCTTTCTAGCTATACCCAAAATGACCTCAAATAGGTTTTGAATTTGGGTGAAACTTGGCATGGACATCCTTAGCAATGTGTAGGAGTTTTCATATGTCCAGCCCTTCTACATCACATGTGGAAAATGCCACTTTTGCAATATGTGAGTTTGTTCTCTAATGAGCATGTTGATGGTGGTTCCTTGCTCTTCATTTGTGTTCATCATCTTTCCTCAAATGAGGTGTGTGTGTATGGTGATGAACACTTCAACCATGTGTTAAAACTGAGGCCCTTACATACGGTGACGTGACGACGTTCCTGTGACGAGGATTCAGGAGGAGACGAACGTGATCGTCTACTTCTCCTACACCGACGCGCGTCTACAATCTGCTGCGCTGTGCGTCTAGTGGTAATGATCCATGACCTCCTTACTCGCATGTTTCCTGGGTGATACGGTCGAATTGCTAGAGTAGCGCATCGCCTATTTCCCAACAGTGGTATCAGAGCCGACTTGCGTAGTTTTTGGTCTAGATCTTAGATGCGATCTACTGCAGACAAGTTCATATGATGAATTTTTATTGTTCCGCTTTTGGGGTTTGGAATTGGTTAGAGTAGATTGCCATCATATGACTAAAGGATTAGTTCGTGATCCTTCTCTTCTGTGTGCGCAACCTGTCCCTACCGGCTGGAATCACCATCGGGGCTAATAGTGTACATAGCTAACAGATTGAGCCAACATATCACGGTCATGTGTCGCGATCTTCTCATAGATAACCAGTCACAATGAAAATTGAGGCATTCTGAATGCCTCAGATTCGGGTTGATTTGATCAATTCAATGAGATTTTCATAGTGATTTCATAGATGCGATCTATGTAATTCCGTTTGGTGTTCAGGGCGCCGCCCTAAAACCCGTGGGGGGCGGCTCCACCCTCGACCCCTGCCCACTAAGCGGCTAGCAGGACCGCCGTTGCTGTCTGCTATAGTGACATCATTAAGTTGTTTCACGATAAAAATCGTTCTACGCTTAACTTTTTTTTGCAGGGAATGATGTGAATGGTATGGCCTAAATGTGATGTGATGATCTGTGTGTAAAATTCGTGCAGCCTGCGTGTTGCAAATTTAACACAATCGGGTTGAGGTTGTCACATAATTGTATAACGACCTGCGTGTCGCCCTGTGATGCCTGATCTCTCATGTAATTTATTTGATAGCTATTAGATGTATTAGCTTTTTTTATATTCATTGAGAAACCTCAAGCATGATGGCGATGGTGATCACCATAAGAAGGGAGACATGGCGGTGTAGATCATGATGGAACCATGGTGATGGAGACCAGTATGATCCTAAAGGCCGTGCTATTCACAGATACGATATGATCATATGTCTGTGATGTTTTACTATTCTTTTCATGCTTTTCATATGGTGGATGTTTTGTCATGATAAAATAGCTTCCCTCAGAAAAGTTGAGTATTTGATGCCGTTTACCTATAGCTGCACTATGTTGTTTTGATCGTTGTATGGTAGGTTTGCCAAAGCAAAATACCGTCATCTATCATAATGAATAGGGTGAATGTTGGACATTCACATGCATAGTATTGGTTTACTCAAGAAAGCTATCAAAAAAAGGTTTTGGGCTTTATGGCATAGTGTTGGGAGCCATGGCATTGGATGTCACCCAACAAACAAGAATCATATAGAGATATGATTAACAATGGTTGTTTACCTATGTCATTAATTTTCTAGCAGTGAAGGCAAAGCTCACTACAAATTATGAATATGGATCTTGGACCACTATATGTCGTTAGAGGGAGGGCGATGCTCATATAGTGGTGGTGTCTTTTATTAAACTGTTAATAAAAGATTGGTACATAACATAGTGCTAAAACCTTGCATATTTATTGTAGATCATGTCTGCTAGTAACAATTCCGGTTTCAATTTGCGATTTGTGCTTGAGAAAGAAAAGCTCAATGGAGCTAACTTTATTGATCGGTACCTCAACCTGAGAATTGTTCTCAGGCAAGAGAAAACTGAGTATGTTCTTGAGCAACCATACCTCAATGACCTCCTTGATGATGCAAATGCCGCAACTCGCAGGACTTATGAGAAGTATTGCGATGATGCGCTTAATGCAAGCTTCCTCATGCTTGCCACAATGTCCCCTGATCTACAAAAAAGTATGAGCATACAGATGCTTATTCTATGATTCAGGGACTACGTGGAATGTTTGAGAACCAAGCAAGGGATGAGAGGTACAACATCTCAAAGTCCTTGTTCTCATACAAGCTGGCAGAAGGTAGCCCGATCAGTCCCCATGTAATCAAGATGATTGGTTACATTGAGACTTTGGACAAACTTGGTTCTGAACTCAAGGATGACTTGGCTATTGACGTTATTCTCCAGTCACTCCCACCGAACTATGAGCCATTTATATTGAATTATCAAATGAATTGCATGGAGAAAACGTTGGCTGAATTGCATGGGATGCTTAAAACAGCGGAGGAAAGCATTAAGAAAAACACCACTCATGTGATGATGGTTCAAAAGGAGAATAAAAAGGGGAAGCGTGTGACACATTCTAAAGGCAAGGGAAAGGTTCCCGATGAGCCTTCAAGCTCAAAGCCAAAGGGTAAATCAGGCCCTTCTCCTAATGATGAATGCGTTCACTGTCATGCTAAGGGGCATTGGTCTAGGAACTGCATGAAGTACTTGGAGAATAAGAAGAAGAAAGGGAGTGAGACTTCCACTTCAGGTATAAATGTTATAGAAATCAATATTGCTACATCTTCTAGTGAATCATGGGTATTTGATACCGGATCAATGATTTACACTTGCAAATCGTTGCAGGGTCTAAGTGAGACTAGAAGATTTGCAAAAGGCGAGTTGGATGTCTGGGTCGGCAATGGAGCAAAGGTTGCTGTCATAGCTGTCGGAACTTATCACTTGTCATTACCCTCAGGATTAGTTTTGGAATTAAATAATTGTTATTGCATTCCTTCTTTGAGCAAGAACATTATATCTTCTTCATGTTTGGAAGAAGTTAATGGTTATGAGATTATAATAAAGAACAAATGTTGTTCTATTTATTATAATAATATTTTCTATGCTCAATGTCTATTAGTGAATGGATTATATGTTCTTGATCTTGAGGATAAAACAGTCTATAACATTAATACAAAAAGAGCTCGACGAAATGATCTAAATCCCACTTTTATTTGGCATTGTCGCATAGATCATATAAATGAGAAACGCATTGAGAAACTCCACAAAGATGGTTTGTCAAGTTCATTTGATTTTGAATCACTTGACACATGTGTAAAAGTCCCAAAACTTGTAAATAGAAAACTTGAGCTATGAATAAAGTTGAGTTTATATGCAAGAAATGGGACTTACAAAAACTTTTGTATCCTCATGAAAGTGTTGGCTTGTACAATAATTTTTTGAGTTCAGTTTGAACTAAAAGGGTCACTTCAAAAGGGAGAAGGGCACTTTCAAAAGAGGGAATTCAAACTGTTGTTTGAAAAATTGTAATTGCAACGGCCAACTCAGGAATCAGAGGACATAATTAGATTCCTTAGGTCCAAATTAGTGGGTAAGCAAACTTTCATCAACTTTTGAAAAGATTTGCTACCCATTTTTCTAAATGGGGTTAAATATGCAAAGAATTCAAATAAACATTTGAATTTGGATGGAATTTGTTAAATTATTTAAATGCAGCTCAGTTCTCAACTCCCAACATTTGAATTGGTCACTTGCCAAATTTTGGAGATCTTTTGAGGGATAAGAGGGCACTGACTGGTGGGGCCCACATGTCATAGGTCAAATGTGACTTGCACACTAAGTTTCTGTGCTGTGTTCACTTCACCGAGCAGGGCTGCAGCCGTGTGACACGGAGGGGCACCGGGAGCCACCTCCTACTCGTCACTCTCGCGCTGGCGAGCTGTTTCCCCTCTTCTTATCACCTCAATCACGTCCTGTTGCCCAAGCCATTGCTGTTTGTCGCCTCCACGCGCAAAGGTTCGACAGAGGCTGCTGCCTACTTTGCTCATCGTCTCCCGGCCAGCCCAGCGCCTCTCCGGCGTGCTCAAGAGGCCACAGAGGTGCGCCAGGAGGTACTGAACCTCATCCTGTCGATCCCCTGCTCTTCCCCGACGCCGGCTAGCCGGAATTTCGTTTTTGGCGCCGGCGCACGTGAAGGACCGACCTCAGCAAATTTCTGAAATTAGCTCCAATCGATTGATTGTTCGTTCTACAATTCAGACCACAGCTACTAGGGTTCCTAGCGCCCTTCCACGCCAAAGCACGAAGCAAACCGACCACCCTATGCCCCGGGCGACGAGAAATCGTCGCCGGCGGCCAAAACTGCCACGGTCCACGGTGACGACTAGTTAGCAGCCATGTTCTGCACGAATTGATCTCCGTTCCATGTTCCTAGACCCATAGGGATGCTGTAGGACATCGTAGCTCACCGGGAGATGCCTTGGACACACGGGAACGCGTCCATGTCGAGCTCCCGAGCCGCCCCGCCGGTGCCGACCCACCTACAGCCGTTTTCACGCGGGGAAACCTTGCCCGGCAGCTGCGCCACGTTCCCAGGAGCATGTAGGGTGAAACCGGAGCTCATTTGGTGGAGAAATGAGGGAGAACGAGCCATGCCAAGTTTTTAGCCGGTGTGCACCCGCGGGCTCTGGCGGGAGGTTGAAGAAGCACCTGACCCGTGGGCCCCACGTGTGACTATGCTGTTTAAAATCAAACAGAGAGTTGTTCAAACTTGTAAAATGCATAACTTTTGCTAGGAAGCTCGAAATTTAGTAATTCAAATTGGTTTGGATTCAGGATGAAATGCTATATCAAAATATGCAACCCAATTTGCATGAAAACCCATAGAAAATTCTGGAAAATGCTTTGAAACTTTTCAGCAAAAGAATTTTAGAGGGAGTTTGGTTCATCCAAAATTCCCCAAATTTTGCCAGGATATTCTTTAGGATTTTAGGAGACCCTTGTAAAAGTTTCAGCTCATTTGGAGCTGATTTACTTAGGGTAATTCTAACTTCAAGTTTCTGTATTCCAATAAATACGGAAACATTTTCAGACAATTTCCAAAACTTGGAAATTCAGTTCTAGCCATTCCTTAGCTCCAACAATCCTAGGAAAATTCAGGCATACTATCTGAGCTATGTAGGAAATCATAGTTCACTTAAATTTGCATGAAAGTGCAAATTTAATCAGAATTAATTCCTTTTTGCTTAAATGCTTAGGGAATTGTTCTGGGAGATCCACTTAGTGAAATGTTCTGAATTTTGGTCCGGAGGACTTTCTTGTGACAAGGAACTCCCAAGAAAATTCCAAGCTCCATTGGAGCTCTGGATCATTAGTGTTCTGTTCAACCATTAGTTGAACCCCCACCCAAGTGATGAACCTCACTTCTCACTTGATGATAGTGCTCAAACACACACTTAAACCACCACCCAGTGTCAATTTAAATTCTTGAACAGAGTTCCAGTTTTAAAATTGGATTTAGCATTTATTAGCAAAAAGTTTTATAATTGAACATGTATGCATTCCTAACGTGTAGTGATTAAACGTGGAAAGTGAAGAAGGAGGAGGTGAACTTGGATCAAGGAACAAGAAGGGCAGGAGTGAACTTCAATACATCAGAAACTGACTTTCTCTCAACTGACTTTAGTCACCTGCAAAACCAAGGCAAGCCCCGGTTTGCACTTAAGTTGTTTTTAAAGTTTTCCCTTTGTTCACTACTATTGGTCGAGGTTTGTATGTGCATTAGGTCCAGGATGTTTGATACTCCACTTGCATAACCAAACATGAACCCTGAGGTCAAGGGTAGAAGTGTGTCATCTGTAAGGGCCTCAGTTTTGACAACTATTTGCAGTGTTCATCACCACACCACACACCTCATTTGAGCAAGAATGATGAACACAAATGAAGAGCAAGTAACAATTATCAACATGCTCATTAGAGAACAAACTCACACATTGCAAAAGTGGTATTTCCCACATGTGATATAGATGGGCTGGACATATGAAAACTCCTACACTTTTCTAAGGATGTCCATGCCAAGTTTCACCCAAACTCAAAACCTTTTTGAGGTCATTTTGGGTATAGTTAGGAAGAGGGCAGTTTGAAACCATATTCAAATTCAAACTGTTTTTATGCCATGAATTTGAAAATGGAAGGCATATTCTTACTCAGCACATTTTTGTGAGCTCACACACCAATTTTCACTCCATTTGGAGTTGATCTTGACATGAGCTAAGGGGGAGAAATTCAAACTTTATTTGAATTTCAAACTGAACTTGTGCTGAAATTCATTCAAACCAAACCTCATTTGAACTTTGATCAATTCAAATGGCTCTTGGGTGAATAATTTGAATTGCCAAGGGTAGAATAGGGTTCACTGTTTACCACAGCTGTTAGGAGTAAATTTCAGAGGTTAAAAGAGAGGTGGGACCCACATGTCAGCCTCTGCCTCAAAACAAACCGACTGAAACACAGTTCAGTCGGTTCCCGGCTGCTGTGCGCGCGCGCCACCGAAGGGGGGCAGCCGGCGCCAGCTCCTGCTGCGCGCCCCAAGCCGGAGACCAGCCGCCGGGGCTATTTATTTCCTCCCCGGCGTGCTCCGATCATTCATTCCCCGAGCTGCCGGCATACTCGGCCGTTTTTCCACTGCCATCACCGCCGCTCGAGCTCCCGCTCGATCAAGCCGATCGCAGCTTCCTCCTTCCACTCCAGGGTCCCAGCATGGTACTAGAGACCTTCCTCCATCCTCCCCATTGCTAGAAGTCGATTGAAACCGAGTGCTATCGGCTGTGCCGAAAGATCAAACTCGGAACTTGGAACCGCCGCACCTCAGGCTCTCGTGGACAGCCCAACCTGGGCGTTGTCACGCCCGAGCCAAGGCACCCTTGGCCGCGCGGGTGACCGGTGCTGCTCATCCCCGAGCCACAGCTCGAGTGGTTGCTCACCGGCGGCGAATTTCCATTTTTCCCCTTTCTGTGTGCAGAACGACCTTCGGGTACAAGTCTGTTTAATTCGTGCTCTAGAAAGGATTAGAGGGCCTCAGGCCACTCCCACACGAGCTAGACACGGTAACGCACAAGTTGCCTTCACAACTCTGGGCCGGAGAACCTCTGTGCCCGGCGTAATTTAAGGTCTACTAATGGCGGAACGAACGGGGGTATCGGGGCACGGTGAGGACCTATTTCGGGCCTTCCCCGAGCTGCCTCGAGCTCAGGTCGACCTTCTCTGAGGTCCACTGATGCTCCCCGACCGATTTCCCAAGTAGCTGAGGTACTAGGAGAGTCAGCCGACATGGCCGAAGTCGCTCCGATATGGCGGCTCGTCGCCGACCATGCTCCGGCCGTTGTCATGAGCAGCTGACCCTCGGATCATGTTCCCCAAGTAAAAGTAGGCAGGGGCGGCCAGAATCAAGAAGTTTGGAGCTGTACTGCAGCCAGCGGCGAGCTCTCCGGCGAGGTCCCTCGGCGGCGGAGCGCGGGTGTCGCGAGGTTGAAGAAGGGAGTGGACCCCAGCTGTCAGCGGCCGATATTTTGAATCGGGATCCGGCTGCGGCCGGGATCGGGTGTGCTGGCGCGCAAAGTCCTTGTGGGCCACGGTGTGCCATCGCCTAGACGTGCGACGTGTGTCCCCCTGGGCCCACGCGCGAGTTTAAACTTTTCCCCGATTTTCAGATTTCCTTCAAACTTCAAATCCTCATAACTTTGGCTAGAAAGCTCCAAATTGAGTGAACCAAATTTTGCTGGATTCAGCTCTCTGAGTACTTTCCAGAAAATCAAGTTTCGCTCCATGAAATTCCTTATTTCTCCAGAATTAATTCCTCAAAGTTTAAACTGTTAGGAATTTTAACTGGAGAATCCTTTTGAGGAAAATCCTGAAATTTTGCTGAGATGTTCATCAAAATATCTTTGAACTACCATAAAAATTTCAGATCCATTTGAGCTCATTTAATCCACCTAATGGTGTGATTAGTGAAACTGTTCCAGAGAAAATAGAAAAATGTTCAGAAACATTTTCAGAATTTTCTCTGAAATTGTTTAGCTCATATCTTTAGTTAGAGACTTCCAAATTAAGTGAGACCAACTCCATTAGGACCTTCTGAAAATCTAGTTTTCAGAAAGTCATAGTTTGTCTCATGAAAATTCCTAGAACACCCTAAGAGTTCCAATTAAGGTCAAGGACATAATTATTTGTGGAGGGCTCAAATGAGCTTGGCTGCAACTAAAGCTTGACCAAATCCTTGTTTAGGTTGTAACCAAGACACAGTAAAAGTTTCACAGTCATTAGGTCTATCTAGCAAAGGTTATAGACTTCACAATTTCAAACTTAATACAAATGCATTAAATTAATACATGTATGGTTTCTATCATGTAGTCGCTAAGGTCGAGGAGGAACCCGAAGTCCTAGACTTCGTTACTCCGGAGGAACAGCTAGCCTACGACCAAGAGCAGCAAGGCAAGCCCCGGTTTGCATTAACCTTTTTACAAATATTTATTGTTTTGAGCACATCTTTGAATATTGTTCTTTGCATTAGAGTCTTGCTTGGAAACCCAACTGCACAGCCAAGAAAACCCTGGGTTGGGTTTAGGATTGCAAACCCCGTTAGCCACTGCATTGCTAGGATAGAGTAGGATTCGGTACAAGTCGAGTAGTTGGAACTACTCGCGAGAATAGGCTAGAGGCACATTGCTCGGGTAGAGATAGCACATGATACACATGGCAAGAAAATGAGACCGAGCGGAGAGTAAGGGCAGCAGGACTTTGGGGCCTGTGTGCTGTAGCTCCGCTTGTGTCGATTGAGGACCGAGCCGTGTGCGGGCCTGTTGAACAAGCTAGAATAGTACCGAAGACCTACGGGCTATATGGGAACCGGGAAACTGATGTAACTCGGGTAGCTGGGTATTGAGGCATTGCCCGTCGTTCAGAGGGTAGGTTGAGAGCTCGAGGTGTAAATCGGCTGGCGGCACGGAGATGCGCGTGCAGAGACCTCTTGCTCGGGACGATGGGACCGGTTCAATATTTGGCTAACGGGTGAAAGGTAGTTGCGTACGGCGTCCGTGATGGTTGTTGTAGGCAACATCGAGTACGGGCGTACGTGACGGGTTGTTCGGGTAACCCTGCAGGTGTAAATCGATTATAATCGCCGTCCCTCGCGGTCAGTGAGTACCACTTGTTCACTGTACCATGACGTAGAAAGAACAGGCTAGTTACATGTTTAAAATGTTGCTGATTGAAAGCTGAACATTGATTGTTAATGATATGCTGTAGCTTAGTGCTAACTAAAGTTCTTTTCAACTTTGGGCAAAGTACATGAGAGAAATGCGTTTCTTGTTTGATTGCGGCTCTCTCATGTGCCTTAGCGTAAGGTTCTCTACAACCTGCTGCTAAAACTTGAAAGTAAGGTTCTACTAATTAGGCGAGTCCTTGCAAACGATTTTTACCTCATGTAACCCATTACCCTCATGTAGAAGTTCCATGTTTAGGTGAGACGGGTCAGACTTGCTGAGCCTTCGTGCTCACTGCTTGTGTTTGAAGCTTTTGCAGGGTTCTATGAGGAAGGGACTCCCGAAGAGGAGACGGAACCCCAGGAGGGGAACCCCGTCGAGTGGGAGTCGTGCACGCCGCAGAGTTAGTGTGCGTGTGTGCTAGCAAGGACACGTTCAAGGGCTGAACATGCACTTGATGCTTAGTCTACGCCCGCGAGTGTGGACTAAACTTATTTTGCTGTAAACATGTTCATAAACTTGTTTATGTAATAAAGCTTCCGCTTCCGCTTTGCACCTTTGATGTGTGTTATACGGTGCTGTGCAACGCAGCACCCCTCAGCGTGATCCTGGCTCGACAGGACCAAATGGGGTCGTGTCAGCGTGGTATCAGAGCTCGCTTGAGGTTTAACACAGTACAAAGCTCTTCTTTTTCAAAAATCCAGTGAGGGACGAGTTAGTAGCCCGTATAAGGATGTTATTAGTATATAGAAAGTGGCATATTAACCTATTTGTTATGTCGGAAAATCGTGCATCTCGGGACGTTCATGTCTTGGGGGGTGCACGTGAGCGCTGTCCACCAGTGCGCACAAGCTGAAGGGTGGAGCCCCACGGGTGGCAGGTAACCCGACCCGCTTTAGTATCCTCTACGACTCTTCATGTCGTTTGGGGTATTCAAGCAACGTCTGTCCCTGGCGTGCATGGTGCAATATGGGAGACCCCGTCACGTGGTCTGAGACGTGAACACGTAACTCAAGGCGTGTTTGGCTTGAGAACCTCCGGGCGAGTGATGACGGCCGGGTGTACGAACTGTATGGATTCCGGGCTCGGTGTGCAGCCGAGTCTGATGATTGTTTGAGTTTCTGCAGGTAGCCTTACCACGAAACGGTAGACGTGTAGTATCCGTGTGCGAGTGACGAGTAGTGCCACTGAACTAACGAAGCCGGCTAAGTCCGGTATAGGTTTTTCCTTTGTGAGGACGTAGTACCGACATAATCTGGTGACGCATCGACGTCACACCCAACTAAATGAACAACTTCATTTAAAAATTCGAAGGTTTTGATCCAAAGTAGTAAAACTTGATGTAACTTCTTCCCTTGAACAGGATATTCAAAGCTAATAAGTTTTCAACTTATAGGATGTTAAGGACAGAGCACTCTGTTTTCAGCTAAATCAAGGCTGAAGTTAATCAGAGGTTAGAGGTTGAGTTCTTTCGAGGTTGGGGTCGTATGATACATTTCTGGAAAGCTTTGGAGGAGCTTTACAACTTTTCTGTTGAGTTCCAGAGGTGTTTCATCCCTTAACCACTCGAAAAATGCAGCAGAGTTGAAACTGTCCAGAAAACAGGACAGAGCAAAGACTCTCTGTAGACTCTCTGTAAATTAAGCATAACTTCCTGCATAAAAATCCAAAAATAGGAAATGAGGTAGTTCTGGAAAGCTTATGAGATGGGTTACAACTTTGTAACAGAAAGTGTTGTCATATTAGGAACAGAATTAACTGGGATTCTTGGATCAAATCAGTACCTAAGGCAGGGAGGTGCTGTCCAATTGTCCCCAGAAATTCTGTTAACTTTGACATCTCATAACTTGTGAACCAGGACAGATCTTAGGCCAACAAAATACTTTCTGGAAAGCTGTTGAAGTTAACTTTAACTTTGATGTTGAGCTCCAGGACTGGTTTTGATTTTAACCTGGCCTAAATCAGATTGATATGGAAACTGGTCAGGGCTGTCATGGGAACAGCAGATCAGCAGTCAAATTTGTTTAAAAATTTGAACTATGTTTCCATGTGTTATGGGTTCAATAACATGTCTTATGTTATAACTCAATGGTTTACTGTTTAAATAAATATTTGACATTTCTCAAATATATTTTTACAGATGGCAGCAGATAAACGGTTGGAGAACGGGTGGGTAGTCTCCCACTGCTCTGACCGTAGCGGCTACCCGGAAGCATTGTGGCAAATGCTCCAATATTTCGGGTACAACCAGATGCCGCAATACTTCGCCAAGGAAGAAGGCGAAGAGGGGAACAGGACGTGGACGATCCATGTCGAGGTTCCTGCAGGGCCTACACCACCCGGTTGGGTGCCATTCACCGTCACGGTGAGAGGAAGACAACCGGAAGGGATGTGGCAATTGGCAGCCCGTGACACTATGTCACGTTTCTGCAAGCTACATGTGCAGGCTATGGAGGGTACTCCATACGCACTCGTTCCGGTGGAGGGGCGAGCTCAGCATGTGTGGGAAGAAAGGTACCGGGAGGCAACAGACCCGAGTTGCCCAAGGTACAACCCCGCGGAGGCAAACCTCAGCCTCCAAATGAGGGCGGGAAACGCTGTGATGGACAGCCAAGCTGTTCATACGGAGCATCTTGCCACCAAGTTCAAGGAGAGCACAAGCCGTGGAGATCATTTTGAGAGTGCTCACAGCGCACTCCGCAATGTGCTCCTTCCGACGATCAAGCGACTGAATGAACAACACAATCAGTTGCGTTGTCTGAAGAAGGCAAAGAAGAAGGGCCGTGTTGACATCGCGGCATTGCAAGAGCTGGTGCAGACCCTAACCCAGCAGAATGCGGACCTTGCTCAAGAGCGGGACGACGCTATTGAGGAAGGACAAGGCTGGGAAGAGGACTACAACCAGGCTATGGACGAGGTGCATGCATTGCAGGACCTCGTGCCCCCGGTATTGGGCGTACCGGTAGTCTTGGGTCTTCCAGCCATGGGAGAACCTGGAATGGGAGAAGAGGTGGTAGACCCCGAGCCACCAGCAGAGGTACCGGAGGAGGACGACCCACAGGAGGTCGAGTTCTACTCCGAGTAGGGGGTTACGGTTGCCAAGTAGGGCAGCTAGGGTAGCGTAACCCAACTTTTGTAATCGGTGACATGTCGTGTAGACAGTAGCGGATGTATAGGTAGTGACGACATGAGCACGACTTCTCGGAGATCCGAGAATAATGTATCTTGTATAAAGTTTATGCTTTATCAATATATGTGAATGTTGTGCAAGTTAATCATGCGTCGCTTCAATACCTACTGCTGTTTATGGAATTTTGAGTAAGACATGTGCTAATTGCTGCTGTTTTGAATTTCAGAATGACGCGTACTCGTGCCAACCCTGACGTTGGGGGTACCAGTCAAGGGGGAGAGACCTCCCAACCGCCTCCCGAGGACTCCTCGGGACAGCAGCAGCAACAGCAACAGCAAACACCGCCACCGCCACTGCCAACGGTTACATTGGCCGACATTGTCGCGGCAATGGCGGGCTCGCATCAGCAGCACACCGAGCTGCTGCAGACGTTAATTGCGAATACGTCTCGCCCAGAGAGACGTCAAGATCGTGAGGAGCGCCAACAGAGCTCCTACTCCGACTTCCTGGAGACTCATCCCCCTGTATTCTCAAGGGCGGATGAACCACTTGACGCGGACAACTGGCTCCGCGCCATAGAGATGAAGTTCAGGCTGCTCCAGATCAGCGAGCAGCGCAAGACTCAGTTCGCGGTCCAGCAGCTCCAAGGATCCGCGAGCGCGTGGTGGGCCAACTTCTGTGCTTCACAGCCCACCGACCGAGTGATGACCTGGGCGGAGTTCCGGACGGCCTTCAGGGCCTATCATATACCGCCCGGTTTGATGAAGAGGAAGACGCAGGAATTCCTACACCTGCAACAAGGGAGCCGAAACGCGCTGGAATATTCCAGGGCGTTCAACGATCTCGCGCTCTACGCGTTGTATCACGCAGATACGGACGAGAAGCGGCGGGACCATTTTTACCAGGGGCTTAACCCGCTCCTGAAGGACAAGTTGGCGATGTTCAATCGCGGCAGCCTCAACGACATCATTGATGCTGCGATTGTTCAGGAGGACTCCGGCAAGGAGTTAGCGGCGGCAGAGAGAAAGCGAAGCGCGCCGCAGAGCAGCGGAGAAGGAGGCGGTCCTTCTCAGAAGTTCCGGATGGTGAATCGCCCACCATCAGGTCCACGCTGGCAGCCACCACAGCGGTCGATGCCATTCCGCAGTCGGCCGTACTCTTCACCGGCATTCCGGCCGGCACTGCCAGTACCACCGCAACAACAGCAGCAGCAGCGGGCGATGCCGCGTGCGTTTGCACCTCCGCAACGCATGCCGGGCTTTCGTCCACCGAGTACTCCACCAGCAGCGGCCACATGTTACAAGTGTGGTCGTCCAGGACACTTCGCGAGCAGTTGCCCGGAGAGGCAAGGCGGCGGAGTGGCACCACCGTTTCCGGGGAGGAATCAAACCCGGAACCCTACTAATGCGCGGCGGGCAAACCCTAGGCCCGGCACTGTCCACCAGCTTGCCATTGAGGACGTGCCGGAGGGCGAGCCAATCCTTGCGGGTATGTTCCAACTCCACCAGCATCCCGCTATAGTACTATTTGATTCAGGCGCCACGCATAATTTTATTAGCCAGGCTTTCATTGCTAAACACAGCTTGCCAATACTACCCACTGATAGTCCATATTTAATTTGTTCACCGGGTGGGAAGATTTCAGCAAGCGTAATGGTCTCCAAAGCACCATTATGCTTAGCGGATAGAGTGTACTCCACGTCTCTCATTATCTTAGAGGGACAGAAGGTCGATGTCATCCTAGGGATGTCGTGGTTAACCCGCCACGGCGCTGTTTTAGACACCGTCCTTCGAGTCGTGCACTTAAACTCAGAGGTGCACGGTTCTCACTCATTATTTCTGAACAGTCCAGAAATAAAACTTCCAAGTGTCTACCAAGCCACAACCATCAGATTGGAAGACATTCCAGTGGTCCGAGAGTTCCCTGATGTATTCCCGGACGATTTGCCGGGAATGCCACCCGATAGAGAGGTGGAGTTCAAGATTGAACTCGCACCGGGAACCATGCCAATATCCCGAAGGCCGTACAAGATGGCGCCCAAGGAGTTGGCGGAACTGAAGACTCAGCTCACGGACCTTCTGGAGAAGGGTTTTATTAGGTCGAGCTCCTCGTCATGGGGCTGTTCGGCATTATTTGTCAAGAAAAAGGATGAAACGTTGCGGCTTTGCGTGGACTACCGTCCATTAAATGCCGTAACCATCAAGAACAAGTACCCGTTGCCACGGATCGACATGTTGTTTGATCAGTTGGTCGAAGCAAAGATCTTTTCCAAGATGGATTTAAGATCCGGGTACCATCAGATTAAGATAAGGGCGGAGGACATACCAAAGACAGCTTTCTCGACAAGGTACGGACTTTATGAGTACCTGGTCATGTCCTTTGGCCTCACCAATGCTCCAGCTCACTTCATGTACTTGATGAACTCGGTATTCATGCCGGAGCTGGACAAGTTTGTCGTGGTCTTCATCGACGACATCCTGGTATATTCCAAGTCGGAGGAAGATCACAAGAAACATCTGCGTATAGTCTTGCAACGGCTGCGGGATCACAAGTTATACGCAAAGTTCAGCAAATGCGAGTTTTGGATATCGCAAGTGCCTTTCCTCGGGCATATCATCTCAGCGGAGGGTATCGCTGTGGACCCGAGCAAGATTGCGCAAGTACTGAATTGGAAATCTCCGAGAACTGTTCATGAGGTACGGAGTTTCCTCGGACTCGCGGGATATTATCGGAGGTTCATTCCGAACATCTCAAAGATTGCCAAGCCAATGACAGAGCTGCTGAAGAAGGCTACCAAATATGTTTGGAGTCCAGCATGTGAAGCAGCATTCAAGGCTTTAGTCAAGCACCTAACATCAGCACCGGTTTTGGCGCAGCCAGACACAACAAAACCGTTCGATGTGTACTGCGATGCATCCGGCATTGGGCTCGGGTGTGTGCTGATGCAAGACCGAAGAGTGGTCGCGTATGGATCACGGCAGCTTAGGAACCATGAGCAGAATTATCCAACTCACGATTTGGAGCTCGCTGCCGTGGTACTTGCACTGAAGATGTGGAGGCACTACCTACTCGGTAACCTCGTACATTTATATACCGACCACAAAAGCCTCAAGTACATATTCACTCAGAAGGAGCTGAACATGAGGCAACGAAGATGGTTAGAACTGATAAAGGATTACGAGATAGAGATCCATTATCATCCGGGCAAGGCAAATGTTGTGGCAGATGCGCTGAGCCGCAAGTCACACGTCAATAGTCTGACCATCACACCGTTGGAAGAGAGCGAACCACCACTACATGTGATTCCACATGGAGCTCTCTACAACCTAGCTTTGATCCCCACCATCCGTGAAGAGATAGCGGCAGCCCAGAAGAATGACAAGGGCATGTCACATTTACGGAGACGTGTAGACAGTGGGGAGTTGAAATGTTTCCGGAAGGACGGAGACGGCGTCCTATGGTTCAAGGACCGGATTGTCGTACCCCGAAACCCGAAGTTACAGAAGAAAATCTTTGATGAGGCTCACTTATCAAAATTTTCTATTCACCCCGGCAGCAACAAAATGTATCAAGAACTCAGAAGAAAGTTTTGGTGGACACGGATGAAGCGAGAGACGGCAAAATACGTGTCCGAGTGTGATACATGTCGAAGGGTGAAGGCAGACCACATGCGGAAACCGGGACTGCTGCAACCACTGGGCATTCCTGCCTGGAAGTGGGAAGACGTGAGCATGGATTTCGTCGTCGGTTTACCCACCACCTTACAGAAACATGATTCTGTGTGGGTGATCATCGATCGGCTCACCAAAGTTGCCCATTTCATCCCGGTCAACACCAACTACAACGCCAAGAAGTACGCGGAACTGTACATCTCACGGATCCTATGCTTATATGGCGTACCCCGTACCATCGTATCGGACCGGGGCACCTTATTTGTGTCCCGTTTTTGGGAGCAGCTACACGCTGCCTTGGGGACGAAGCTGATCCGTAGTTCAGCCTACCACCCGCAGACGGATGGGCAAACGGAGCGGGTAAATCAAATCTTAGAAGACATGCTACGAGCTTGCGCTATCGACCACGGCAAGAATTGGGATGATCACTTGCCATTAGCCGAGTTCTCGTACAACAATGGGTACCAAGCCAGCATCAAGATGGCGCCCTACGAGGCGCTATACGGAAGAAAATGCCGCACACCATTGAACTGGTGTGAGTCTGGCGAAAGGGTTACCTTCGGGATTGATCTTGTCAACAACGCGGAAGAAAAGGTTCGATTAATTCAAGCGAACCTAAAAGCCGCTCAATCCCGACAGAAACAGTATGCGGACCGGAGAAGGCGCCCATTACAATTCGAAGTTGGGGATCACGTATATCTACGGGTGTCTCCAATGAAGGGCGTAAACAGATTTGGGGTGAGGGGAAAGTTAGCACCCCGCTTCATCGGTCCATTCCAGATTACCGAAAGATGTGGATCGGTGGCATACCGGCTGAAATTACCAGAAGCACTTTCCGGTGTGCACGACGTCTTTCACATTTCCCAGCTGAGGAAGTGTCTCAAGCTATCAACTACCGTTCAGCTGGAAGACATTGAAGAACTGCAACCGGATCTCACCTATCGGGAGGAACCGGTGCAGATTATTGATGAAAAGGCCCGAACCACACGCAACCGTACGTTGTGGTTCTACAAGGTTCTATGGAGTAATCACTCCATGGACGAAGCGACATGGGAGAGCGAAGAATTCCTTCGCACTAACTACCCCGACTTTTTCACGTCGCATATCCGGTAATTTTCCACCGTCCTCTCTCTCATTTTCACCTTATAATCTCGGGACGAGATTCTTTTAAGGGGGGAGGAATGTAAGGGCCTCAGTTTTGACAACTATTTGCAGTGTTCATCACCACACCACACTCCTCATTTGAGCAAGAATGATGAACACAAATGAAGAGCAAGTAACAATTATCAACATGCTCATTAGAGAACAAACTCACACATTGCAAAAGTGGTATTTCCCACATGTGATATAGATGGGCTGGACATATGAAAACTCCTACACTTTGCTAAGGATGTCCATGCCAAGTTTCACCCAAACTCAAAACCTTTTTGAGGTCATTTTGGGTATAGTTAGGAAGAGGGCAGTTTGAAACCATATTCAAATTCAAACTGTTTTTATGCCATGAATTTGAAAATGGAAGGCATATTCTTACTCAGCACATTTTTGTGAGCTCACACACCAATTTTCACTCCATTTGGAGTTGATCTTGACATGAGCTAAGGGGGAGAAATTCAAACTTTATTTGAATTTCAAACTGAACTTGTGCTGAAATTCATTCAAACCAAACCTCATTTGAACTTTGATCAATTCAAATGGCTCTTGGGTGAATAATTTGAATTGCCAAGGGTAGAATAGGGTTCACTGTTTACCACAGCTGTTAGGAGTAAATTTCAGAGGTTAAAAGAGAGGTGGGACCCACATGTCAGCCTCTGCCTCAAAACAAACCGACTGAAACACAGTTCAGTCGGTTCCCGGCTGCTGTGCGCGCGCGCCACCGAAGGGGGGCAGCCGGCGCCAGCTCCTGCTGCGCGCCCCAAGCCGGAGACCAGCCGCCGGGGCTATTTATTTCCTCCCCGGCGTGCTCCGATCATTCATTCCCCGAGCTGCCGGCATACTCGGCCGTTTTTCCACTGCCATCACCGCCGCTCGAGCTCCCGCTCGATCAAGCCGATCGCAGCTTCCTCCTTCCACTCCAGGGTCCCAGCAAGGTACTAGAGACCTTCCTCCATCCTCCCCATTGCTAGAAGTCGATTGAAACCGAGTGCTATCGGCTGTGCCGAAAGATCAAACTCGGAACTTGGAACCGCCGCACCTCGGGCTCTCATGGACAGCCCAACCTGGGCGTTGTCACGCCCGAGCCAAGGCACCCTTGGCCGCGCGGGTGACCGGTGCTGCTCATCCCCGAGCCACAGCTCGAGTGGTTCCTCACTGGCGGCGAATTTCCATTTTTCCCCTTTCTGTGTGCAGAACGACCTTCGGGTACGAGTCTGTTTAATTCGTGCTCTAGAAAGGATTAGAGGGCCTCAGGCCACTCCCACACGAGCTAGACACGGTAACGCACAAGTTGCCTTCACAACTCTGGGCCGGAGAACCTCTGTGCCCGGCGTAATTTAAGGTCTACTAATGGCGGAACGAACGGGGGTATCGGGCGCACGGTGAGGACCTATTTCGGGCCTTCCCCGAGCTGCCTCGAGCTCAGGTCGACCTTCTCTGAGGTCCACTGATGCTCCCCGACCGATTTCCCAAGTAGCTGAGGTACTAGGAGAGTCAGCCGACATGGCCGAAGTCGCTCCGATATGGCGGCTCGTCGCCGACCATGCTCCGGCCGTTGTCATGAGCAGCTGACCCTCGGATCATGTTCCCCAAGTAAAAGTAGGCAGGGGCGGCCAGAATCAAGAAGTTTGGAGCTGTACAGCAGCCAGCGGCGAGCTCTCCGGCGAGGTCCCTCGGCGGCGGAGCGCGGGTGTCGCGAGGTTGAAGAAGGGAGTGGACCCCAGCTGTCAGCGGCCGATATTTTGAATCGGGATCCGGCTGCGGCCGGGATCGGGTGTGCTGGCACGCAAAGTCCTTGTGGGCCACGGTGTGCCATCGCCTAGACGTGCGACGCGTGTCCCCCTGGGCCCACGCGCGAGTTTAAACTTTTCCCCGATTTTCAGATTTCCTTCAAACTTCAAATCCTCATAACTTTGGCTAGAAAGCTCCAAATTGAGTGAACCAAATTTTGCTGGATTCAGATCTCTGAGTACTTTCCAGAAAATCAAGTTTCGCTCCATGAAATTCCTTATTTCTCCAGAATTAATTCCTCAAAGTTTAAACAGTTAGGAATTTTAACTGGAGAATCCTTTGGAGGAAAATCCTGAAATTTTGCTGAGATGTTCATCAAAATATCTTTGAACTACCATAAAAATTTCAGATCCATTTGAGCTCATTTAATCCACCTAATGGTGTGATTAGTGAAACTGTTCCAGAGAAAATAGAAAAATGTTCAGAAACATTTTCAGAATTTTCTCTGAAATTGTTTAGCTCATATCTTTAGTTAGAGACTTCCAAATTAAGTGAGACCAACTCCATTAGGACCCTCTGAAAATCTAGTTTTCAGAAAGTCATAGTTTGTCTCATGAAAATTCCTAGAACACCCTAAGAGTTCCAATTAAGGTCAAGGACATAATTATTTGTGGAGGGCTCAAATGAGCTTGGCTGCAACTAAAGCTTGACCAAATCCTTGTTTAGGTTGTAACCAAGACACAGTAAAAGTTTCACAGTCATTAGGTCTATCTAGCAAAGGTTATAGACTTCACAATTTCAAACTTAATACAAATGCATTAAATTAATACATGTATGGTTTCTATCATGTAGTCGCTAAGGTCGAGGAGGAACCCAAAGTCCTAGACTTCGTTACTCCGGAGGAACAGCTAGCCTACGACCAAGAGCAGCAAGGCAAGCCCCGGTTTGCATTAACCTTTTTACAAATATTTATTGTTTTGAGCACATCTTTGAATATTGTTCTTTGCATTAGAGTCTTGCTTGGAAACCCAACTGCACAGCCAAGAAAACCCTGGGTTGGGTTTAGGATTGCAAACCCCGTTAGCCACTGCATTGCTAGGATAGAGTAGGATTCGGTACAAGTCGAGTAGTTGGAACTACTCGCGAGAATAGGCTAGAGGCACATTGCTCGGGTAGAGATAGCACATGATACACATGGCAAGAAAATGAGACCAAGCGGAGAGTAAGGGCAGCAGGACTTTGGGGCCTGTGTGCTGTAGCTCCGCTTGTGTCGATTGAGGACCGAGCCGTGTGCGGGCCTGTTGAACAAGCTAGAATAGTACCGAAGACCTACCGGCTATATGGGAACCGGGAAACTGATGTAACTCGGGTAGCTGGGTATTGAGGCATTGCCCGTCGTTCAGAGGGTAGGTTGAGAGCTCGAGGTGTAAATCGGCTGGCGGCACGGAGATGCGCGTGCAGAGACCTCTTGCTCGGGACGATGGGACCGGTTCAATATTTGGCTAACGGGTGAAAGGTAGTTGCGTACGGCGTCCGTGATGGTTGTTGTAGGCAACATCGAGTACGGGCGTACGTGACGGGTTGTTCGGGTAACCCTGCAGGTGTAAATCGATTATAATCGCCGTCCCTCGCGGTCAGTGAGTACCACTTGTTCACTGTACCGTGACGTAGAAAGAACAGGCTAGTTACATGTTTAAAATGTTGCTGATTGAAAGCTGAACATTGATTGTTAATGATATGCTGTAGCTTAGTGCTAACTAAAGTTCTTTTCAACTTTGGGTAAAGTACATGAGAGAAATGCGTTTCTTGTTTGATTGCGGCTCTCTCATGTGCCTTAGCGTAAGGTTCTCTACAACCTGCTGCTAAAACTTGAAAGTAAGGTTCTACTAATTAGGCGAGTCCTTGCAAACGATTTTTACCTCATGTAACCCATTACCCTCATGTAGAAGTTCCATGTTTAGATGAGACGGGTCAGACTTGCTGAGCCTTCGTGCTCACTGCTTGTGTTTGAAGCTTTTGCAGGGTTCTATGAGGAAGGGACTCCCGAAGAGGAGACGGAACCCCAGGAGGGGAACCCCGTCAAGTGGGAGTCGTGCACGCCGCAGAGTTAGTGTGCGTGTGTGCTAGCAAGGACACGTTCAAGGGCTGAACGTGCACTTGATGCTTAGTCTACGCCCGCGAGTGTGGACTAAACTTATTTTGATGTAAACATGTTCATAAACTTGTTTATGTAATAAAGCTTCCGCTTCCGCTTTGCACCTTTGATGTGTGTTATACGGTGCTGTGCAACGCAGCACCCCTCAGCGTGATCCTGGCTCGACAGGACCAAATGGGGTCGTGTCATCATCGCTGTAGAATAAGGCCGTGTTAAATAGGCTAGGACAGCCGGTAGAAGACGAGTAGTTGGAATCTACTCGCGAGCTGTTCCAGGACCACATAAGTGGGGTTGGAAAAGGTAGCAAACTAAAGTTTACGTTTCTAAAGATGAGACCGGGCAGAGGGGTTAGACAGCGACAAGATGAGGTCTTGGTCGAGTAGCTCTGCCCGTGTCAGTCAAGGACCGAAGCGTATGCGGCCCTGGGAGCAAGTATTGAGTTGTGTACCGGATGCTTACTGATATATGGGAACCAGGAAACCGATGTACCGGGTACACTGGATTGTAGAGGCATACCACATCGTCTCGTTAGACCTATGAGCCCGAGACGGCGTGACCGGTTCTACAGTTTAGTGGCCTGAGAAAGGTTGCCACATACGACGTAATGAAGGACGCCAGAGTTGGGTCTTCAGATGCGGGCGTATGTGTCGAGTTATCCGGGTAGTGTTTGATTCGAATCACCGTCCCTCGCGGTTATGAGTACCGCTTTCTCACTGCGCTGTGACGTAGTAATCAAGTTGTGTGGGAATAGTTTGCCAAAGTTTTAAATGCTGTTATGCTAATTATAAATTGCATGAAAACCATGGTTGAAATATAGATAGAGCAAACTAAAGTTATTTTTCACCTTGGGACAAGTAACATTGGAATGAAGCGTTTCTTGTTTGATTGTGGAGTTCCAATGTGGCTGGGCGCAAGGTCACTACTATTATGGCTAAAATCTGAAAGTTAAGGATGAACTCGTAGGAGAGTCTTTTCGCAAATGGCAGGCTTAAGTCTTAGGTTACTTTCATGTAGAGTTTCATGTCTTAGGAGAGACGGTTAAGTCTTGCTGAGCCTTTGTGCTCACTCTTGTTATATAAGTGGTTTTGCAGGTAAATTTCGACGCTATAATGAAGGTTGTCCGGTGAGACTCGGGAACTCCCGAGTCGTGTGACACTTGGAGAACCTAGCCGCTGCCATGTCTTCGTGTTGCTAGCGAGAGTAGTCCGCGGGCTGGACCTCTTCTCGAGTGCCTCCTAGATATTCGACGTGAGCTGTTTATAGACTTCCGCTGTAGCTATTTTATGTAAAGTATTTACAAAGAACAGTTGTAAGCTTTCGCTTTGATTTATGTAATACATTGTTCCTTATATGTGTGCTGTTGGGTGCCGCATAACACGGCACCACCCAATGCGATCCCCAGGCGAGGCGGCACGGCCCTATGATCGGGGTCGGGCCCCCTCAGCGTGGTATCAGAGCCGCATTGGTAATAGCACACGGAGTAAGGATCGTATTACGACAAAAACTTAGGATACGGTGAGGAAACGATATTAGGCCCACATAAGGACTATAGTAGTATAGTTACTTAAAGTGGCAAGACTAACCTATGTGTTCTACTTCTGAATTTTCATTATGTAACGACGCACCTACGTTCTGGTAAGCATGGTAAGGAACGCCACCGAAAGCGGTTCAATTTCGGTTAGCTCCCCTGACGAGGAAAGTGGTTCAGGGTTAGATCTCACAGCTTGGTGTGAGATGTTAATATGAAACTCTTGGACTCTTCATGTTCCTGAGTTCATATGAAACGCTGATCGCTAGCGTGCATTAGGCGAGTAAGTGGAGACCCCATCGTGTGGTCAGTAACGCGATAGTGTGTTCGTCTGGAAATAGCCCAGGAGGACAGACGCAGCGCTTGCCATCGGCGTGCCCTGCCGGGCAGTAGGTGGTATCCGTTGGGTTGATAACATTCCCAACCGTGACGACCCGTTCATGACATACTCGGGTTCCCCGTCGTGTGGTGTTGAAACACGATCACGTACCTTGAGACGTGACTTAACTCAAGGACGGCCGTATGACAATGATACGGGCGTTTGTATTTACTTTTGAATATGGAACTGCCTGAAATGAAACAAACCTTTGAGTGCACCATTATTGAGTGTTTTTCTGCAGGTACTAACCACGTACGTATCCCGTGTAGTACACGTGTGCGAGAGACCGTCTTAGTGCCACTGATAATACGTATATGCCGGTATAATCCGGTTTAGGATTTTCTTTTGGTGAGACAACGTAGTACCGACATGTTCTTACGGTGCATCGACATCGTACTACACTTAATAACCTCTTCCCTATTAAGAAATAATTCATGAGCTAACTTTCAACTAAAAATGGAAGTTTGAAACATATATTAGTTACTGAACTCTTATTTTGAGCTAAGATTCAAATGAGAGTATAACTAGGTATCAAAGTTTTCAAAAACAGAGTGCCCTGTTTCTGGCAGAAATTCTTGCTGGACTTTAACAGAGCATAACTCTGAGTAGATTGACCCAATTAAGGTGTATGATACAGTTCTGGAGAGATTTTCAAGTGGTCTACAATTTTCTTTGTAGACCTCCAGAGCAAAATCACTCTTTAAGTTGGTGAAATGTCCAGTTGAAGGCAAACTGTTCAAACCAGGACAGTAGCAAAAACCTCTCTGGACCTTTCTGTTTTTAACCCATAACTTCCTGTAGAAAAATCCTTAAGGAGCACATAAGTACTTGTTAGAAAGCTACTGAAGTTTACTAAAACTTTGGTATTGAACTCAAGTCAAGAATCTGTTGATAACTTGAGTAAAATTTGGAGTTTGTGTGAGCTGGTCAGGGTAGTCCCGCTGATTAGCTTAGCGTACCTAAGATTGGTTTAAACATGAATGTGGTTATGCTTTCATAAAGTTCATGACATGTTCATGTTTTACTTATCTTTACTTACTACTGATATAGAATTTTTATTGACTCAAAATTTTGTTTCGTGCAGTATGGTACGCACACGTTCTCAAATGGAGCTTGGAGGTTCAAGTCGAGGTGGGAATGACTCGACTTCATCACAAGAGCCATCGCCAACCGGATTGGCTGAAATTATGGCAAAGATGAATGAAACTCTCCAAACTCTAGTTCAGCAAGGCATAGATCGAGAAGCTCAACGTCACATGCCAACCCAGAGCACGTATCTGGATTTCTTGGCGACACAACCGCCGGTGTTCTCTGAGGCGGCTGACCATTGTGAAGCAAATCACTAGTTACGTGTCATCGAGTCCAAGTTTGGGTTGATCCGATGTGATGACTTCTCGAAGACGCTATATGCCGCTCAGCAGCTTCACGGCTTTGCTGGAGCATGGTGGACAGACTACCTTGCTGTCCAACCAGCAGGGCATCGTGTCACATGAGCGGAGTTCCAGGCTGCATTTCGTGCTCGTTTCATCCCTGCGGGCATAATGCAAACCAGTCTGGATGAGTTCTGGAGTCTGAAGCAAGGGGACATGAGTGTTATTGAGTATGCGAAGGAATTCAATCGCTTAGCTCAATATGTCCCTGACTATGTGAAATCACCATCCATGAGGGGTTATCATTTTTATCGAGGGCTGACTGCTAGGCTGCGATGTGAATTGGCTCAAGTTAGCCAAGAGAATTTTGATGAGTTTGTGAGCTGTGCTATCGCTCAAGAATATTATTCCAACCTCTACCTCAAAGAAAAGAGGGAGAGGGACTCATCACAAGATGAAGACAATCGTCTACCTCAGAAGTATCGGTTGGTAATCCGTTCACCTTCTGGTCGAGAGATTCCACAAGAGGTGCAATCATTCTGGGAGTGTGACGACTCTTCTACTCCACAGAGGTCTTCTTCACCTCCACCGCAGCAGCAACTTATTTCTTATGCACCTCAGTATCAACGAGGTGCACCAGAATACTTTTTCCCTCAAGAGGTTGAAGATGAACAAGGTGATTTCTCCGCTGAGCCAAGTGCTGTCCCATTTCAGTTTGACAATGAGCCCAATGTCAATGAAGCCACTGAACCGAGCAGCAACAATGGGTCTGCGGGTCCAGTTCCACAGAGTGATCTTGGGCAGCAAAGAAAAGCTATGTCTAAAGTGTGGACAGTTAATTATGTGTCAGTCGATGATCTGCCAAAGGGAGGACCTGTTCTTGCTGGCAGGTTCACATTAAATGACAAGCCGGTTGTCATTTTATTCGACTCTGGTGCAACACATAACTTCATTAGCCGGGCAACGGTAATCCGGGATCAGATCTCCACCACTGTCACAAAAGGTTCATAACTTATTCATTCGCCAGGTGGAGACATATCCACTAATGAAGTCGTCTCTCGAGCACCACTTCGCTTGGGTGAAAAAATTTATCCTACCACCCTCATCATTCTCGAAGACCAGGGGATTAATGCCATATTGGGAATATCATGGTTGACCTTCCATAAGGCTGTTCTGGACATCGAGAATAGGAGTGTTCACTTGGACTCTCCACTTCACGGACGTCAAACATTGTACCTTGGTGAAGCGATTTCCAAAGACCCAGAAGTATGTAATGCCGAGGCGTGCAAGTTAGAAGACATTCCGGTAGTCCGTGAATATCCGGACGTGTTTCCCGAAGATCTCCCAGGCCTACCACCTGAGCGCGAGGTGGAGTTCAAAATAGAGTTGATGCCGGGAACCATGCCGATCTCTCGGAGACCATACAAAATGGCTCCGAGTGAGTTAGCAGAATTGAAGGAGCAACTCAAAGATCTGATGGACAAGGGGTTTATTCGTCCAAGTTCATCACCATGGGGTTGCTCAGCTTTGTTTGTGAAAAAGAAGGATGAGACGCTGAGGCTATGCGTCGATTATCGTCCTTTAAATGCTGTGACCATAAAGAATAAGTATCCACTACCAGGAATTGATATCCTCTTCGATCAGCTAGTGGGTGCTAAGGTCTTCTCTAAGATGGACTTAAGGTCGGGATATCATCAAATCTAGATCCGCGCGGAAGATGTCCCAAAAACAGCATTCTCGACAAGATATGGACTCTATGAGTATCTTGTCATGTCATTTGGGTTGACCAATGCTCCGGCTCATTTTATGTATCTTATGAACTCGGTGTTCATGCCAGAGCTGGATCAGTTCGTCGTGGTATTCATCGACGACATCTTGATCTATTCCAAATCAGAAGAGGAACACGCTAAACATTTGCATATTGTGCTCCAACGACTGAGGGATCATAAACTCTATGCGAAGTTTAGTAAATGTGAATTCTGGATCAACCAAGTGCCACTTCTTGGGCACATTATTTCAGCAGAAGGCATTGCTGTTGATCCAAGCAAGATTGAACAAGTGCTGAAATGGAAGTCTCCAACATCAGTCCATGAAGTTCGTAGCTTCTTGGGTTTGGCGGGATATTACCGGAGGTTCATCCCGAGCTTCTCAAAAATCTCCAAACCTATGACTGAGCTACTGAAAAAGGGCATCAAATATGATTGGAGCAAGCCATGTGAGGAAGCTTTTCAAGCATTCGTGAAACACCTCACAACAGCCCCGGTTCTAGCTCAACCGGATACAACCAAGCCTTTTGATGTTTATTGTGATGCGTCCGGCATCAGGCTCGGTTGTGTACTCATGCAAGGAGGACGCGTGGTCGCATATGGATCACGGCAATTACGGAATCATGAACAACATTATCCAACTCATGATCTCGAGCTTGCTGCCGTGGTGCTATCTTTGAATATGTGGAGACATTACCTATTGGGAAATCTGGTTCATCTCTACACCGACCACAAAAGTTTGAAGTACATATTCACTCAAAAGGAGTTGAATATGCGGCAACAGCGATGGTTGGAACTGATCAAGGACTATGAGATTGAAATTCATTATCACCCGGGCAAGGCAAATGTGGTTGCCGATGCACTCAGCCGGAAGTCTCATATGCATAACCTGACCATTACGCCGCTAGAAGAGGAAGAACAAAGTCTCTACTTGGTTCCATATGGAGCTCTACATAACCTGGCTCTCGTACCCACAATAAGAGAGGAGGTCATGGTAGCTCAAAGGAAAGACAAGGGCATGACTCATATCAGAAGGAGATTGAAGAACAGGGAAATGAAATGTTTCCGGTTAGATGATGAAGACACTCTATGGTTCAAGGACCGGATAGTCGTACCCCGTGATATGAGGCTGCGGAAGAAAATTTTGGATGAGGCTCACCTATCCAAATTTTCTATTCATCCGGGCAGCAACAATATGTACCAAGAATTGAGGACTAAATTCTGGTGGACCCGGATGAAGAGAGAGGTTGCTAAATACGTATCAGAATGTGATACGTGTCGGCGAGTTAAAGCCGACCACATGAAGAAAGCGGGAACCTTACAACCGTTAAGCGTTCCGGCATGGAAGTGGGAGGATATTAGTATGGACTTCATTGTTGGACTACCTCTCACGGCTAATAAGCATGACTCAATTTGGGTAATCGTGGATCGGTTAACCAAATCAGCACGCTTCATTCCGGTGCGTACCAAATACAGCGCCAAAAAGTATGCAGAGTTGTACATAGCACGAATCTTTTGCTTGTATGGGATTCCCCGTACCATTGTCTCCGACAGAGGATCGCTGTTCGTGTCCCGCTTCTGGGAACAGCTACACACATCCTTGGGAACCAAATTGATTCGAAGCTCCGCGTATCACCCTCAAACCGATGGGCAAACTGAGAGGGTGAATCAAATACTTGAAGATATGCTGAGAGCATGTGCCATTCATCACGGTAAGAGCTGGGATGATCACTTACCGTTGGCGGAGTTCCCATATAACAACGGGTATCAATCAAGTATCAAAATGGCGCCTTATGAAGCTCTCTATGGCCGGAAGTGCCGCACACCCTTGAACTGGTGTGAATCTGGCGAGAGAGTGATTTACGGGATTGACCTTGTAAATGAAGCGGAAGAGCGGGTAAGGCTTATTCAAGCAAATCTGAAAGCCGCTCAGTCCAGACAAAAGAGCTATGCAGATAGGAGACGTCGTCCTCTGGATTTCCATGTTGGGGACCACGTATACCTCCGCATATCTCCGATGAAGGGCATTCACCGATTTGGAGTGAAAGGAAAATTAGCTCCACGTTTTATCGGTCCCTTCATTGTCATTGAAAGGTGTGGACCCGTGGCATACCGTTTGGAGCTTCCGGCAACCTTAGCCGGAGTTCATAACGTCTTCCACATATCTCAGTTGCGGAAGTGTTTAAAAGCTCTAACGGAGGTTCTCACGGGAGACATAGCAGATTTGAAGCCGGACCTCACTTATGTTGAGCGACCAACCCGGATAATTGATGAAAAGACTCGTGAAACCAGAAATTGGACGCTGCGATTTTTCAAGGTGCTATGGGAAAATGACACGTCCGACTAAGCTACATGGGAAAGCGAGGAGTATTTGCAACGCAATCATCCGGAGTTGTTAAAGGCGTATGTTGAGTAATTGTCCTCTCCACATTGTCCTTAATCATGAATCTCGGGACGAGATTCTTTTTAAGGGGGGAGGAATGTAAAAGTCCCAAAACTTGTAAATAGAAAACTTGAGCTATGAATAAAGTTGAGTTTATATGCAAGAAATGGGACATACAAAAACTTTTGTATCCTCATGAAAGTGTTGGCTTGTACAATAAATTTTTGAGTTCAGTTTGAACTAAAAGGGTCACTTCAAAAGGGAGAAGGGCACTTTCAAAAGAGGGAATTCAAACTGTTGTTTGAAAAATTGTAATTGCAATGGCCAACTCAGGAATCAGAGGACATAATTAGATTCCTTAGGTCCAAATTAGTGGGTAAGCAAACTTTCATCAACTTTTGAAAAGATTTGCTACCCATTTTTCTAAATGGAGTTAAATATACAAAGAATTCAAATAAACATTTGAATTTGGATGGAATTTGTCCAATTATTTAAATGCAGCTCAGTTTTCAACTCCCAACATTTGAATTGGTCACTTGCCAAATTTTGGATATCTTTTGAGGGATAAGAGGGCACTGACTGGTGGGGCCCACATGTCATAGGTCAAATGTGACTTGCACACTAAGTTTCTGTGCTGTGTTCACTTCACCGAGCAGGGCTGCAGCCGTGTGACACGGAGGGGCACCGGGAGCCACCTCCTGCTCGTCCCTCTCGCGCTGGCGAGCTGTTTCCCCTCTTCTTATCACCTCAATCACGTCCTGTTGCCCAAGCCATTGCTGTTTGTCGCCTCCACGCGCAAAGGTTCGACAGAGGCTGCTGCCTCCTTTGCTCATCGTCTCTCGGCCAGCCCAGCGCCTCTCCGGCGTGCTCAAGAGGCCACAGAGGTGCGCCAGGAGGTACTGATCCTCATCCTGTCGATCCCCTGCTCTTCCCTGACGCCGGCTAGCCGGAATTTCGTTTTTGGCGCCGGCGCACGTGAAGGACCGACCTCAGCAAATTTCTGAAATTAGCTCCAATCGATTGATTGTTCATTCTACAATTCAGACCACAGCTACTAGGGTTCCTAGCGCCCTTCCACGCCGAAGCACGAAGCAAACCGACCACCCTATGCCCCGGGCGACGAGAAATCATCGCCGGCGGCCAAAACTGCCACGGTCCACGGTGACGACTAGTTTGCAGCCATGTTCTGCACGATTTGATCTCCGTTCCATGTTCCTAGACCCATAGGGATGCTGTAGGACATCGTAGCTCGCCGGGAGATGCCTTGGACACGCGGGAACGCGTCCATGTCGAGCTCCCGAGCCGCCCCGCCGGTGCCGACCCGCCTACAGCCGTTTTCACACGGGGAAACCTTGCCCGGCAGCTGCGCCACGTTCCCAGGAGCATGTAGGGCGAAACCAGAGCTCATTTGGTGGAGAAATGAGGGAGAACGAGTCATGCCAATTTTCAGCCGGTGTGCACCCGTGGGCTCTGGCGGGAGGTTGAAGAAGCACCTGACCCGTGGGCCCCACGTGTGACTGTGCTGTTTAAAATCAAACAGAGAGTTGTTCAAACTTGTAAAATGCATAACTTTTGCTAGGAAGCTCCAAATTTAGTAATTCAAATTGGTTGGATTCAGGATGAAATGCTCTTTCCAAATATGCAACCCAATTTGCATGAAAACCCATAGAAAATTCTGGAAAATTCTTTAAAACTTTTCAACAAAAGAATTTTAGAGGAAGTTTGGTTCATCCAAAATTCCCCAAATTTTGCCAGGATATTCTTTAGGATTTTAGGAGACCCCTGTAAAAGTTTCAGCTCATTTGGAGTTGATTTAGTTAGGGTAATTCTAACTTCAAGTTTCTGTATTCCAATAAATACAGAAACATTTTCAGAGAATTTCCAAAACTTGGAAATTCAGTTCTAGCAATTCTTTAGCTCCAAAAATCCTAGGAAAATTCAGGCATACTCTCTGAGCTATTTATGAAATCATAGTTCACTTGAATTTGCATGAAAGTGCAAATTTAATCAGAATTAATTCCTTTTTGCTTAAATGCTTAGGGAATTGTTCTGGGAGATCCACTTAGTGAAATGTTCTGAATTTTGGTCCAGAGGACTTTCTTGTGACAATGAACTCCCAAGAAAATTCCAAGCTCCATTGAAGCCCTGGATCATTAGTGTTCTGTTCAGCCATTCGTTGATCCCCCACCCAAGTGATGAACCTCACTTCTCACTTGATGATAGTGCTCAAACACACACTTAAACCACCACCCCAGTGTCAATTTAAATTCTTGAACAGAGTTCCAGTTTTAAACTTGGCTTTAGCATTTGTTAGCAAAAAGTTTTATAATTGAACATGTATGCATTCCTAACGTGTAGTGATTAAACGTGGAAAGTGAAGAAGGAGGAGGTGAACTTGGATCAAGGAACAAGAAGGGCAGGAGTGAACTTCAATACATCAGAAACTGACTTTCTCTCAACTGACTTTAGTCACCTGCAAAACCAAGGCAAGCCCCGGTTTGCACTTAAGTTGTTTTTAAAGTTTTCCCTTTGTTCACTACTATTGGTCGAGGTTTGTATGTGCATGAGGTCCAGGATGTTTGATACTCCACTTGCATAACCAAACATGAACCCTGAGGTCAAGGGTAGAAGTGTGTCATTGCTGTAGAATAAGGCCGTGTTAAATAGGCTAGGACAGCCGGTAGAAGACGAGTAGTTGGAATCTACTCGCGAGCTTTGTTCCAGGACCACATAAGTGGGGTTGGAAAAGGTAGCAAACTAAAGTTTACGTTTCTAAAGATGAGACCGGGCAGAGGGGTTAGACAGCGACAAGACGAGGTCTTGGTCGAGTAGCTCTGTGTAAGGGCCTCAGTTTTTGACACCCATTTGCAGTGTTCATCCCCACACCACACACCTCATTTGAGGAAAAATGATGAACACAAATAAAGAGCAAGTAACAATTATCAACATGCTCATTAGGGAACAAACTCACACATTGCAAAAGTGGTACTTCCCACATGTGATATAGATGGGCTGGACATATGAAAACTCCTACACTTTGCCAAGGATGTCCATGCCAAGTTTCACCCAAATTCAAAACATTTTTGAGGTCATCTTGGGTGTAGATAGGAAAGGGGCAGTTTGAAAACATATTCAAATTCAAACTGTTTTCACCCACTGAATTTAAAAGTGGAAGGCATATTCTTGCTCAGCACATTTTTGTGAGCTCACACACCAATTTTCACTCCATTTGGAGTTGATCTTGACATGAGCTAAGGGGGAGAAATTCAAACTTTATTTGAATTTCAAACTGCACTTGTGCTGAAATTCATTCAAACCAAACCTCATTTGAACTTTGATCAATTCAAATGGCTCTTGGGTGAATAATTTGAGTTGCCAAGGGTAGAATAGGGTTCACTGTTTACCACAGCTGTTAGGAATAAATTTCAGAGGTTAAAAGAGGAGTGGGACCCACATGTCAGCCTCAGCCTCAAAGCAAACCGACTGAACCACAGTTCAGTCGGTTCCCGGCTGTTGTGCGCGCGCGCCACCGAAGGGGCCGGCCGGCGCCAGCTCCTGCTGCGTGCCCCAAGCCGGAGGCCAGCCGGCCGAGCTATTTATTCCCTCCCCGGCGTGCCTCAGTCACCATTTCCCCGAGCTACCGACGTGCGCGACTGCTTTTCCCACTGCCATCGCCGCCGCTCGAGTTCCTGCTTGATCAAGCCGATCGCAGCTCCCTCTTTCCATTCCAAGGTCCCAGCAAGGTACTAGCAACCATCCTCCATCCTTCCCATTGATAGAAATCGATTGAAACCGAGTGATATCGGCTGTGCCGAAAGATCAAACTCGGAACTGGAAACCGCCGCACCTCGGGCTCTCGTGGACAGCCCAACCTGGGCGTTGTCACGCCCGAGCCAAGGCACCCTTGGACGCGCAAGTGATCGGTGCTGCTCATCCCCGAGCCACAGCTCGAGTGGTTGCTCACCGGCGGCGAATTTCCACTTTTCCCCTTTCTGTGTGCAGAACGACCCTCGGGTACGATTCTGTTTAATTCGTGCTCTAGAAAGGATTAGAGGGCCTCAGGCCACTCCCACACGAACTAGACACGGTGACGCACAAGTTGCCTTCACAACTCTGGGCCGGAGAACTTCTGTGCCCGGCGTAATTCAAGGTCTACTAATGGCGGAACGCACGGGGGGTATCGGGCGCACGGTGAGGACCTATTTCGGGCCTTCCCCGAGCTGCCCCGAGTTCATGTCGACCTTCTCTGAGGTCCACTGATGCTCCCCGACCGGTTTCCCAAGTAGCTGAGGCACTAGGAGCATCAGCCGACATGGCCGAAGTCGTTCCGATATGGCGGCTCGTCGCCGACCATGCTCCGGCCGTTGTCATGAGCAGCTGACCCTCGGATCATGTTCCCCAAGTAAAAGTTGGCAGGGGCGGCCAGAATCAAGAAGTTTGAAGCTGTACAGCAGCCGGCGGCGAGCTCTCCGGCGAGGTCCCTCGGCGGCGGAGCGCGGGTGTCGCGAGGTTGAAGAAGGGGGTGGACCCCAGCTGTCAGCGGCCGATATTTTGAATCGGGATCCGGCTGCGGCCGGGATCGGGTGTGCTGGCGCGCAAAAGCCTTGTGGGCCGCGGTGTGCTGTCGCTTCGGCGTGCGACGCGTGTCCCCTGGGCCCACGCGCGAGTTTAAACTTTTCCCCGATTTTCAGATTTCCTTCAAACTTCAAATCCTTATAACTTTGGCTAGAAAGCTCCAAATCGAGTGAACCAAATTTTGCTGGATTCAGCTCTCTGAGTACTTTCCAGAAAATCAAGTTTCACTTCATGAAATTCCTTAATTCTCCAGAATTAATTCCTTAAAGTTTAAACTGTTAGGAATTTTAACTGGAGAATCCTTTGGAGGAAAATCCTGAAATTTTGCTGGGATGTTCACCAAAATATCCTTGAGCTACCATAAAAATTTCAGATCCATTTGAGCTCATTTAGTCCACCTAATGGTGTGATTAGTAAAACTGTTCCAGAGAAAATAGAAAATGTTCAGAAACATTTTCAGAATTTTCTCTGAAATTGTTTAGCTCATATCTTTAGTTAGAGACTTCCAAATTAAGTGAGACCAATTCCATTAGAACCCTCTGAAAATCTAGTTTTCAGAAAGTCATAGTTTGTTTCATGAAAATACCTAGAACACCCTAAAAGCCTTTAATTAAGGTCAAGGACATAATTATTTGTGGAGGGCTCAAATGAGCTTTGCTGCAACTAAAACTTGACCAAGTCTCTGTTTAGGTTGTAACCAAGCCACAGTAAAAGTTTCACAGTCATTAGGTCTATCTAGTAAAGGTTATAGACTTCACAACTTCAAAGTTAATACAAAAGCATTTAATTAATACATACATTGTTCTTATCATGTAGTCGCTAAGGTCGAGGAGGAACCCGAAGTCCTAGACTTCGTTACTCCGGAGGAACAGCTAGCCTACGACCAAGAGCATCAAGGCAAGCCCCGGTTTGCATTAACCATTTTATAAATTTTTATTGTTTTGAGCACATACTTGTTTTCTTTATGTTGTGCATCAGAGTCTTGTTTGGAAACCCCACTGCATAGCCAAGAAAACCATGGGTTGGGGTTTAGGATTGCAAACCCCGTTAGCCACTGCATTGCTAGGATAGAGTAGGATTCGGTACAAGTCGAGTAGTTGGAACTACTCGCGAGAATAGGCTAGAGGCACATTGCTCGGGTAGAGATAGCACATGATACACATGGCAAGAAAATGAGACCGAGCGGAGAGTAAGGGCAGCAGGACTTTGGGGCCTGTGTGCTGTAGCTCCGCTTGTGTCGATTGAGGACCGAGCCGTGTGCGGGCCTGTTGAACAAGCTAGAACAGTACCGAAGACCTACCGGCTATATGGGAACCGGGAAACTGATGTAACTCGGGTAGCTGGGTATTGAGGCATTGCCCGTCGTTCAGAGGGTAGGTTGAGAGCTCGAGGTGTAAATCAGCTGGCGGCACAGAGATGCGCGTGCAGGGACCTCTTGCTCGGGACGATGGGACCGGTTCAATATTTGGCTAACGGGTGAAAGGTAGTCGCGTACGGCGTCCGTGATGGTTGTTGTAGGCAACATCGAGTACGGGCGTACGTGACGGGTTGTTCGGGTAACCCTGCAGGTGTAAATCGATTATAATCGCCGTCCCTCGCGGTCAGTGAGTACCACTTGTTCACTGTACCGTGACGTAGAAAGAACAGGCTAGTTACATGTTAAAATGTTGCTGATTGAAAGTTGGATATTGATTGTTAATGATATGTTGTAGCTTAGTGCTAACTAAAGTTCTTTTCAACTTTGGGCAAAGTACATGAGAGAAATGCGTTTCTTGTTTGATTGCGGCTCTCTCATGTGCCTTAGCGTAAAGTTCTCCACAACCTGCTGCTAAAACTTGAAAGTAAGGTTCTACTAATTAGGCGAGTCCTTGCAAATGATTTTTACCTCATGCAACCCATCACCCTCATGTAGAAGTTTCATGTTTAGGTGAGACGGGTCAGACTTGCTGAGCCTTCGTGCTCACTGCTTGTGTTTGAAGCTTTTGCAGGGTTCTATGAGGAAGGGACTCCCGAAGAGGAGACGGAACCCCAGGAGGGGAACCCCGTCGAGTGGGAGTCGTGCACGCCGCAGAGTTAGTGTGCGAGTGTGCTAGCAAGGACACGTTCGAGGGCTGAACGTGCACTTGATGCTTAGTCTACGCCCGCGAGTGTGGACTAAACTTATTTTGATGTAAACATGTTAATAAACTTGTTTATGTAATAAAGCTTCCGCTTCCGCTTTGTACCTTTGACGTGTGTTATACGGTGTTGTGCAACGCAGCACCCCTCAGCGTGATCCTGGCTCGACAGGACCAGTGGGGTCGTGTCAGCGTGGTATCAGAGCTCGCTTGAGGTTTAACACAGTACAAAGGTCTTCTTTTTCAAAAATCCAGTGAGGAACGAGTTAGTAGCCCGTATAAGGATGTTATTAGTATATAGAAAGTGGCTTATTAACTTATTTGTTATGTCGGAAAATCGTGCATCTCGGGACGTTCATGTCTTGGGGGGTGCACGTAAGCGCTGTCCACCAGTGCGCACAAGCTGAAGGGTGGAGCCCCACGGGTGGCAGGTAACCCGACCCGCTTTGATATCCTCTACGACTCTTCATGTCGTTTGGGGTATTCGAGCAACGTCTGTCCCTGGCGTGCGTGGTGCAACATGGGAGACCCCGTCACGTGGTCTGAAACGTGAACACGTAACTCAAGGCGTGTTTGGCTTGAGAACATCCGGGCGAGTGATGACGGCCGGGTGTACAAACTGTATGGATTCCGGGCTCGGTGTGCAGCCGAGTCTGATGATTGTTTGAGTTTCTGCAGGTAGCCTTACCACGAAACGGTAGACGTGTAGCATCCGTGTGCGAGTGACGAGTAGTGCCACTGAACTAACGAAGCCGGCTAAATCCGGTATAGGTTTTTCCTTTGTGAGGACGTAGTACCGACATAATCTGGTGACGCCTCGACGTCACACCCAACTAAATGAACAACTTCATTTAAAAACTTGAAGGTTTTGATCCAAAGTAGTAAAACTTGATGTAACTCCTTCCCTTGAACAGGATATTCAAAGTTAATAAATTTTCAACTTATAGGATGTTAAGGACAGAGCACTCTGTTTTCAGCTAAATCAAGGCTGAAGTTAATCAGAGGTTAGAGGTTGAGTTCTTTCGAGGTTGGGGTCGTATGATACATTTCTGGAAAGCTTTGGAGGAGCTTTACAACTTTTCTGTTGAGTTCCAGAGGTGTTTCATCCCTTAACCACTCGAAAAATGCAGTAGAGTTGAAACTGTCCAGAAAACAGGACGGAGCAAAGACTCTCTGTAGACTCTCTGTAAATTAAGCATAACTTCCTGCATAAAAATCCAAAAATAGAAAATGAGGTGGTTCTGGGAAGCTTATGAGATGGGTTACAACTTTGTAACAGAAAGTTTTGTCAGATTAGGAACAGAATTAACTGGAATTCTTGGATCAAATCAGTACCTAAGGCAGGGAGGTGCTGTCCAATTGTTCCCAGAAATTCTGTTAACTTTGACATCTCATAACTTTTGAACCAGAGCAGATCTTAGGCCAACCAAATACTTTCTGGAAAGCTATTGAAGTTAACTTTAACTTTGATGTTGAGCTCCAGGACTGGTTTTGCTTTTAACCTGGCCTAAATCAGATTGATATGGAAACTGGTCAGGGCTGTCATGGGAACAGCAGATCAGCAGTCAAATTTGTTTAAAAATTTGAACTATGTTTCCAAGTGTTAAGGGTTCAATGACATATCTTATGTTATAACTCAATGGTTTACTGTTTAAATAAATATTTGACATTTCTCAAATATATTTTTACAGATGGCAGCAGATAAACGGTTGGAGAACGGGTGGGTAGTTTCCCACTGCTCTGACCGTAGCGGCTACCCGGGAGCATTGTGGCTAATGCTCCAATATTTCGGGTACAACCAGATGCCGCAATACTTCGCCAAGGAAGAAGGCGAAGAGGGGAACAAGACGTGGACGATCCATGTCGAGGTTCCTGCAGGGCCTACGCCACCCGGTTGGGTGCCATTCACCGTCACGGTGAGAGGAAGACAACCGGAAGGGATGTGGCAAGTGGCAGCCCGTGACACTATGTCACGTTTCTGCCAACTACACGTACAGGCTATGGAGGGAACTCCATACGCACTCGTTCCGGTGGAGGGACGAGCTCAGCATGTGTGGGAAGAGAGGTACCTAGAGGCAACAAACCCGAGTTGCCCAAGGTACAACCCCGCGGAGGCAAATCTCAGCCTCCAAATGAGGGCGGGAAACGCTGTGATGGACAGCCAAGCTGTTCATACGGAGCATCTCGCCACCAAGCTCAAGGAGAGCACAAGCCGTGGAGATCATTTTGAGAGTGCTCACAGTGCACTCCGCAATGTGCTCCTTCCGACGATCAAGCGACTGAATGAACAACACAATCAGTTGCGTCGTCTGAAGAAGGCAAAGAAGAAGAGCCGTGTTGACATTGCGGCGTTGCAAGAGCTGGTGCAGACCCTAACCCAGCAGAATGAGGACCTTGCTCAAGAGCGGGACGACGCTATTGAGGAAGGACAAGGCTGGGAAGAGGACTACAACCAGGCTATGGACGAGGTGCATGCATTGCAGGACCTCGTGCCCCCGGTATTGGGCGTACCGGTAGTCTTGGGTCTTCCAGCCATGGGAGAACCTGGAATGGGAGAAGAGGTGGTAGACCCCGAGCCACCAGCAGAGGTACCGGAGGAGGACGACCCACAGGAGGTCGAGTTCTACTCCGAGTAGGGGGTTACGGTTGCCAAGTAGGGCAGCTAGGGTAGCGTAACCCAACTTTTGTAATCGGTGACATGTCGTGTAGACAGTAGCGTATGTATAGGTAGTGACGACATGAGCACGACTTCTCGGAGATCCGAGAATAATGTATCTTGTATAAAGTTTATGCTTTATCAATATATGTGAATGTTGTGCAAGTTAATCATGCGTCGCTTCAATACTTACTCCTGTTTATGGAATTTTGAGTAAGACATGTGCTAATTGCTGCTGTGTTGAATTTCAGAATGACGCGTACTCGTGCCAACCCCGATGTTGGAGGTACTAGCCAAGGGGGAGAGACCTCCCAACCACCTCCCGAGGACTCCTCGGGACAGCAGCAGCAACAGCAACAGCAAACACCGCCACCGCCACTGCCAACGGTTACATTGGCCGACATTGTCGCGGCAATGGCGGGTTCACATCAGCAGCATACAGAGCTGCTGCAAACGTTAATTGCGAATACGTCTCGCCCAGAGAGACGTCAAGATCGTGAGGAGCGCCAACAGAGCTCCTACTCTGACTTCCTGGCGACTCATCCCCCTGTATTCTCAAGGGCGGATGAACCACTTGACGCGGACAACTGGCTCCGCGCCATAGAGATGAAGTTCGGGCTGCTCCAAATCAGCGAGCAGCGCAAGACTCAGTTCGCGGTCCAGCAGCTCCAAGGATCCGCGAGCGCGTGGTGGGCCAACTTTTGTGCTTCACAACCCACCGACCGAGTGATGACCTGGGCGGAGTTCCGGACGGCCTTCCGGGCCTATCATATACCGCCCGGTTTGATGAAGAGGAAGACGCAGGAATTCCTACACCTGCAACAAGGGAGCCGGAACGCGCTGGAGTACTCCAGAGCGTTCAACGATCTCGCACTCTACGCGTCGTATCACGCAGATACGGACGAGAAGCGGCGGGACCACTTTTACCAGGGGCTTAACCCGCTCCTGAAGGACAAGCTGGCGATGTTCAATCGCGGCAGCCTCAACGACATAATTGATGCTGCGATTGTTCAGGAAGACTCCGGCAAGGAGTTGGCGGCAGCAGAGCGAAAGCGAAGCGCGCCGCAGAGCAGCGGAGAAGGAGGCGGTCCTTCTCAGAAGTTTCGGATGGTGAATCGCCCACCATCAGGTCCGCGCTGGCAGCCACCACAGCGGTCGATGCTGTTCCGCGGTCGGCCGTATTCTTCACCGGCATTCCGGCCGGCACTGCCAGCACCACCGCAACAACAACAGCAGCAGCGGGCGATGCCGCGTGCGTTTGCACCTCCGCAACGCATGCCGGGCTTTCGTCCACCAAGTACTCCACCAGCAGCGGCCACATGTTACAAGTGTGGTCGTCCAGGACACTTCGCGAGCAGTTGCCCGGAGAGGCAAGGCGGCGGAGTGGTACCACAGTTTCCGGGGAGGAATCAACCCCGGAACCCTACTAATGCGCGGCGGGCAAACCCTAGGCCCGGTACTGTCCACCAGCTTGCCATTGAGGACGTGCCGGAGGGCGAGCCAATCCTTGCGGGTATGTTCCAACTCCACCAGCATCCCGCTATAGTACTATTTGATTCAGGCGCCACGCATAATTTTATTAGCCAAGCTTTCATTGCTAAACACAGCTTGCCAATACTACCCACCGATAGTCCATATTTAATTTGTTCACCGGGTGGGAAGATTTCAGCAAGCGTAATGGTCTCCAAAGCACCATTATGCTTAGCGGGTAGAGTGTACCCCACGTCTCTCATTATCTTAGAGGGACAGAAGGTCGATGTCATCCTAGGGATGTCGTGGTTAAACCGCCACGGCGCTGTTTTAGACACCGTCCTCCGAGTCGTGCACTTAAACTCAGGAGTGCACGGTTCTCACTCATTATTTCTGGACAGTCCAGAAATAAAACTTCCAAGTGTCTATCAAGCCACAACCATCAGATTGGAAGACATTCCAGTGGTCCGAGAATTCCCTGATGTATTCCCGGATGATTTGCCGGGGATGCCACCCGATAGAGAGGTGGAGTTCAAGATTGAACTTGCACCGGGAACCATGCCAATATCCCGAAGGCCGTACAAGATGGCGCCCAAGGAGTTGGCTGAACTGAAGACTCAGCTCACGGACCTTCTGGAGAAGGGTTTTATTAGGCCGAGCTCCTCGCCATGGGGCTGTTCGGCATTATTTGTCAAAAAGAAGGATGAAACGTTGCGGCTTTGCGTGGACTACCGTCCATTAAATGCCGTAACCATCAAGAACAAGTACCCGTTGCCACGGATCGACATGTTGTTTGATCAGTTGGTCGAAGCAAAGGTCTTTTCCAAGATGGATTTAAGATCCGGGTACCATCAGATTAAGATCAGGGCTGAGGACATTCCAAAGACAGCTTTTTCGACAAGGTACGGACTTTATGAGTACCTGGTCATGTCCTTTGGCCTCACCAATGCTCCAGCTCACTTCATGTACTTAATGAACTCGGTGTTCATGCCGGAGCTGGACAAGTTTGTCGTGGTCTTCATCGACGACATCCTGGTATATTCCAAGTCGGAGGAAGATCACAAGAAACATCTGCGTATAGTCTTGCAACGGCTGCGGGATCACAAGTTATACGCAAAGTTCAGCAAATGCGAGTTTTGGATATCGCAAGTGCCTTTCCTCGGGCATATCATCTCAGCGGAGGGTATCGCTGTGGACCCGAGCAAAATCACGCAAGTGCTGAATTGGAAATCCCCGAGAACTGTTCATGAGGTACGGAGTTTCCTCGGACTCGCGGGATATTATCGGAGGTTCATTCCGAACTTCTCGAAGATTGCCAAGCCAATGACAGAGCTGCTGAAGAAGGCTACCAAATATGTTTGGAGTCCAGCATGTGAAGCAGCATTCAAGGCTTTAGTCAAGCACCTGACATCAGCACCGGTTTTGGCGCAGCCAGACACAACAAAACCGTTCGATGTGTACTGCGATGCATCCGGCATTGGGCTCGGATGTGTGTTGATGCAAGACCGAAGGGTGGTCGCGTATGGGTCACGGCAGCTTAGGAATCATGAGCAAAATTATCCAACTCACGACTTGGAGCTCGCTGCCGTGGTACTTGCACTGAAAATGTGGAGGCACTACCTACTCGGTAACCTCGTACATTTATATACCGACCACAAAAGCCTCAAGTACATATTCACTCAGAAGGAGCTGAACATGAGGCAACGAAGATGGTTAGAACTGATAAAGGATTACGAGATAGAGATCCATTATCATCCGGGCAAGGCAAACGTTGTGGCAGACGCGCTAAGCCGCAAGTCACACGTCAATAATCTGACCATCACACCGTTGGAAGAGAGCGAACCACCACTACATGTGATTCCACATGGAGCTCTCTACAACCTAGCTTTGATCCCCACCATCCGTGAAGAGATAGCGGCAGCCCAGAAGAATGACAAGGGCATATCACATTTGCGGAGACGTGTAGACAGTGGGGAGTTGAAATGTTTCCGGAAGGACGGAGACGGCGTCCTATGGTTCAAGGACCGGATCGTCGTACCCCGAAACCCGGAGTTACGGAAGAAAATCTTTGATGAGGCTCACTTATCAAAGTTTTCTATTCACCCCGGCAGCAACAAGATGTATCAAGAACTCAGAAGCAAGTTTTGGTGGACACGGATGAAGCGAGAGACTGCAAAATACGTGTCCGAGTGTGATACATGTCGACGGGTGAAGGCAGACCACATGCGGAAACCGGGACTGCTGCAACCACTGGGCATTCCTGCCTGGAAGTGGGAGGACGTGAGCATGGATTTCGTCGTCGGTTTACCCACCACCTTACAGAAACATGATTCTGTGTGGGTGATCGTCGATCGGCTCACCAAAGTTGCCCATTTCATCCCGGTCAACACCAACTACAACGCCAAGAAGTACGCTGAACTGTACATCTCACGGATCCTATGCTTATACGGCGTACCCCGTACTATCGTATCGGACCGGGGCACTTTATTTGTGTCCCGTTTTTGGGAGCAGCTCCACGCTGCCTTGGGGACGAAGCTGATCCGTAGTTCAGCCTACCACCCGCAGACGGATGGGCAAACGGAGCGGGTAAATCAAATCTTAGAAGACATGCTACGAGCTTGCGCTATCGACCACGGCAAGAACTGGGATGATCACTTGCCGTTAGCCGAGTTCTCGTACAACAATGGGTACCAAGCCAGCATCAAGATGGCGCCCTACGAGGCGCTATACGGGAGAAAATGCCGCACACCATTGAATTGGTGTGAGTCTGGCGAGAGGGTTACCTTCGGGATTGATCTTGTCAACAACGCGGAAGAAAAGGTTCGATTAATTCAAGCGAACCTAAAAGCCGCTCAATCCCGACAGAAACAGTATGCGGACCGGAGAAGGCGTCCGTTACAATTCGAAGCTGGAGACCACGTATATCTACGAGTGTCTCCAATGAAGGGCGTAAACAGATTTGGGGTGAGAGGAAAGTTAGCACCCCGATTCATCGGTCCATTCCAGATTACCGAAAGATGTGGATCGGTGGCATACCGGCTAAGATTACCAGAAGCACTTTCCGGTGTGCACGACGTCTTTCACATTTCCCAGCTGAGGAAGTGTCTCAAGCTATCAACTACCGTTCAGCTGGAAGACATTGAAGAACTGCAACCGGATCTCACCTATCGGGAGGAACCGGTGCAGATTATTGATGAAAAGGCCCGAACCACACGCAACCGTACGTTGTGGTTCTACAAGGTTCTGTGGAGTAATCACTCCATGGATGAAGCGACATGGGAGAGCGAAGAATTCCTTCGCACTAACTACCCCGACTTTCTCACGTCGCATATCCGGTAATTTTTCCACCGTCCTCTCTCTCATTTTCACCTTATAATCTCGGGACGAGATTCTTTTAAGGGGGGAGGAATGTAAGGGCCTCAGTTTTTGACACCCATTTGCAGTGTTCATCCCCACACCACACACCTCATTTGAGGAAAAATGATGAACACAAATAAAGAGCAAGTAACAATTATCAACATGCTCATTAGGGAACAAACTCACACATTGCAAAAGTGGTACTTCCCACATGTGATATAGATGGGCTGGACATATGAAAACTCCTACACTTTGCCAAGGATGTCCATGCCAAGTTTCACCCAAATTCAAAACATTTTTGAGGTCATCTTGGGTGTAGATAGGAAAGGGGCAGTTTGAAAACATATTCAAATTCAAACTGTTTTCACCCACTGAATTTAAAAGTGGAAGGCATATTCTTGCTCAGCACATTTTTGTGAGCTCACACACCAATTTTCACTCCATTTGGAGTTGATCTTGACATGAGCTAAGGGGGAGAAATTCAAACTTTATTTGAATTTCAAACTGCACATGTGCTGAAATTCATTCAAACCAAACCTCATTTGAACTTTGATCAATTCAAATGGCTCTTGGGTGAATAATTTGAGTTGCCAAGGGTAGAATAGGGTTCACTGTTTACCACAGCTGTTAGGAATAAATTTCAGAGGTTAAAAGAGGAGTGGGACCCACATGTCAGCCTCAGCCTCAAAGCAAACCGACTGAACCACAGTTCAGTCGGTTCCCGGCTGTTGTGCGCGCGCGCCACCGAAGGGGCCGGCCGGCGCCAGCTCCTGCTGCGTGCCCCAAGCCGGAGGCCAGCCGGCCGAGCTATTTATTCCCTCCCCGGCGTGCCTCAGTCACCATTTCCCCGAGCTACCGACGTGCGCGACTGCTTTTCCCACTGCCATCGCCGCCGCTCGAGTTCCTGCTTGATCAAGCCGATCGCAGCTCCCTCTTTCCATTCCAAGGTCCCAGCAAGGTACTAGCAACCATCCTCCATCCTTCCCATTGATAGAAATCGATTGAAACCGAGTGATATCGGCTGTGCCGAAAGATCAAACTCGGAACTGGAAACCGCCGCACCTCGGGCTCTCGTGGACAGCCCAACCTGGGCGTTGTCACGCCCGAGCCAAGGCACCCTTGGACGCGCAAGTGATCGGTGCTGCTCATCCCCGAGCCACAGCTCGAGTGGTTGCTCACCGGCGGCGAATTTCCACTTTTCCCCTTTCTGTGTGCAGAACGACCCTCGGGTACGATTCTGTTTAATTCGTGCTCTAGAAAGGATTAGAGGGCCTCAGGCCACTCCCACACGAACTAGACACGGTGACGCACAAGTTGCCTTCACAACTCTGGGCCGGAGAACTTCTGTGCCCGGCGTAATTCAAGGTCTACTAATGGCGGAACGCACGGGGGGTATCGGGCGCACGGTGAGGACCTATTTCGGGCCTTCCCCGAGCTGCCCCGAGTTCATGTCGACCTTCTCTGAGGTCCACTGATGCTCCCCGACCGGTTTCCCAAGTAGCTGAGGCACTAGGAGCATCAGCCGACATGGCCGAAGTCGTTCCGATATGGCGGCTCGTCGCCGACCATGCTCCGGCCGTTGTCATGAGCAGCTGACCCTCGGATCATGTTCCCCAAGTAAAAGTAGGCAGGGGCGGCCAGAATCAAGAAGTTTGAAGCTGTACAGCAGCCGGCGGCGAGCTCTCCGGCGAGGTCCCTCGGCGGCGGAGCGCGGGTGTCGCGAGGTTGAAGAAGGGGGTGGACCCCAGCTGTCAGCGGCCGATATTTTGAATCGGGATCCGGCTGCGGCCGGGATCGGGTGTGCTGGCACGCAAAAGCCTTGTGGGCCGCGGTGTGCTGTCGCTTCGGCGTGCGACGCGTGTCCCCTGGGCCCACGCGCGAGTTTAAACTTTTCCCCGATTTTCAGATTTCCTTCAAACTTCAAATCCTTATAACTTTGGCTAGAAAGCTCCAAATCGAGTGAACCAAATTTTGCTGGATTCAGCTCTCTGAGTACTTTCCAGAAAATCAAGTTTCACTTCATGAAATTCCTTAATTCTCCAGAATTAATTCCTTAAAGTTTAAACTGTTAGGAATTTTAACTGGAGAATCCTTTGGAGGAAAATCCTGAAATTTTGCTGGGATGTTCACCAAAATATCCTTGAGCTACCATAAAAATTTCAGATCCATTTGAGCTCATTTAGTCCACCTAATGGTGTGATTAGTAAAACTGTTCCAGAGAAAATAGAAAATGTTCAGAAACATTTTCAGAATTTTCTCTGAAATTGTTTAGCTCATATCTTTAGTTAGAGACTTCCAAATTAAGTGAGACCAATTCCATTAGAACCCTCTGAAAATCTAGTTTTCAGAAAGTCATAGTTTGTTTCATGAAAATACCTAGAACACCCTAAAAGCCTTTAATTAAGGTCAAGGACATAATTATTTGTGGAGGGCTCAAATGAGCTTTGCTGCAACTAAAACTTGACCAAGTCTCTGTTTAGGTTGTAACCAAGCCACAGTAAAAGTTTCACAGTCATTAGGTCTATCTAGTAAAGGTTATAGACTTCACAACTTCAAAGTTAATACAAAAGCATTTAATTAATACATACATTGTTCTTATCATGTAGTCGCTAAGGTCGAGGAGGAACCCGAAGTCCTAGACTTCGTTACTCCGGAGGAACAGCTAGCCTACGACCAAGAGCAGCAAGGCAAGCCCCGGTTTGCATTAACCATTTTATAAATTTTTATTGTTTTGAGCACATACTTGTTTTCTTTATGTTGTGCATCAGAGTCTTGTTTGGAAACCCCACTGCATAGCCAAGAAAACCATGGGTTGGGGTTTAGGATTGCAAACCCCGTTAGCCACTGCATTGCTAGGATAGAGTAGGATTCGGTACAAGTCGAGTAGTTGGAACTACTCGCGAGAATAGGCTAGAGGCACATTGCTCGGGTAGAGATAGCACATGATACACATGGCAAGAAAATGAGACCGAGCGGAGAGTAAGGGCAGCAGGACTTTGGGGCCTGTGTGCTGTAGCTCCGCTTGTGTCGATTGAGGACCGAGCCGTGTGCGGGCCTGTTGAACAAGCTAGAACAGTACCGAAGACCTACCGGCTATATGGGAACCGGGAAACTGATGTAACTCGGGTAGCTGGGTATTGAGGCATTGCCCGTCGTTCAGAGGGTAGGTTGAGAGCTCGAGGTGTAAATCAGCTGGCGGCACAGAGATGCGCGTGCAGGGACCTCTTGCTCGGGACGATGGGACCGGTTCAATATTTGGCTAACGGGTGAAAGGTAGTCGCGTACGGCGTCCGTGATGGTTGTTGTAGGCAACATCGAGTACGGGCGTACGTGACGGGTTGTTCGGGTAACCCTGCAGGTGTAAATCGATTATAATCGCCGTCCCTCGCGGTCAGTGAGTACCACTTGTTCACTGTACCGTGACGTAGAAAGAACAGGCTAGTTACATGTTAAAATGTTGCTGATTGAAAGTTGGATATTGATTGTTAATGATATGTTGTAGCTTAGTGCTAACTAAAGTTCTTTTCAACTTTGGGCAAAGTACATGAGAGAAATGCGTTTCTTGTTTGATTGCGGCTCTCTCATGTGCCTTAGCGTAAAGTTCTCCACAACCTGCTGCTAAAACTTGAAAGTAAGGTTCTACTAATTAGGCGAGTCCTTGCAAATGATTTTTACCTCATGCAACCCATCACCCTCATGTAGAAGTTTCATGTTTAGGTGAGACGGGTCAGACTTGCTGAGCCTTCGTGCTCACTGCTTGTGTTTGAAGCTTTTGCAGGGTTCTATGAGGAAGGGACTCCCGAAGAGGAGACGGAACCCCAGGAGGGGAACCCCGTCGAGTGGGAGTCGTGCACGCCGCAGAGTTAGTGTGCGAGTGTGCTAGCAAGGACACGTTCGAGGGCTGAACGTGCACTTGATGCTTAGTCTACGCCCGCGAGTGTGGACTAAACTTATTTTGATGTAAACATGTTAATAAACTTGTTTATGTAATAAAGCTTCCGCTTCCGCTTTGTACCTTTGACGTGTGTTATACGGTGTTGTGCAACGCAGCACCCCTCAGCGTGATCCTGGCTCGACAGGACCAGTGGGGTCGTGTCACTCTGCCCGTGTTGGTCAAGGACCGAAGCGTATGCGGCCCTGGGAGCAAGTATTGAGTTGTGTACCGGATGCTTACTGATATATGGGAACCAGGAAACCGATGTACCGGGTACACTGGATTGTAGAGGCATACCACATCGTCTCGTTAGACCTATGAGCCCGAGACGGCGCGACCGGTTCTACAGTTTAGTGGCCTGAGAAAGGTTGCCACATACGACGTAATGAAGGACGCCGGAGTTGGGTCTTCAGAGGCGGGCGTATGTGTCGAGTTATCCGGGTAGTGTTTGATTCGAATCACCGTCCCTCACGGTTATGAGTACCGCTTGCTCACTGCGCTGTGACGTAGTAATCAAGTTGTGTGGGAATAGTTTGCCAAAGTTTTAAATGCTGTTATGCTAATTATAAATTGCATGAAAACCATGGTTGAAGTAGAGATAGAGCAAACTAAAGTTATTTTTCACCTTGGGACAAGTAACATTGGAATGAAGCGTTTCTTGTTTGATTGTGGAGTTCCAGTGTTGCTGGGCGCAAGGTCACTACTATTATGGCTAAAATCTGAAAGTTAAGGATGAACTCGTAGGCGAGTCTTTTCACAAATGACAGGCTTAAGTCTTAGGTTACTTTCATGTAGAGTTTCATGTCTTAGGAGAGACGGTTAAGTCTTGCTGAGCCTTTGTGCTCACTCTTGTTATATAAGTGGTTTTGCAGGTAAATTTTGACGCTATAATGAAGGTTGTCCGGTGAGACTCGGGAACTCCCGAGTCGTGTGACACTTGGAGAACCTAGCCGCTGCCATGTCTTCGTGTTGCTAGCGAGAGTAGTCCGCAGGCTGGACCTCTTCTCGAGTGCCTCCTAGATATTCGATGTGAGCTGTTTATAGACTTCCGCTGTAGCTATTTTATGTAAAGTATTTACAAAGAACAGTTGTAAGCTTTCACTTTGATTTATGTAATACATTGTTCCTTATATGTGTGCTGTTGGGTGCCGCATAACACGGCACCACCCAATGCGATCACCGGGCGAGGCGGCACGGCCCTATGATCGGGGTCGGGCCCCCTCAACATGCGAGTCTTGTTTGCTTGGGAAGATGACCAAAGCACCCTTCACCGGTCAAAGTGAGAGGGCAAGTGACTTGTTGGGACTTATACATACTGATGTATGTGGACCAATGAGTTCGGTAGCTAGAGGTGGTTTTCAGTATTTCATTACTTTTACCGATGACTTTAGTAGATATGGATGTGTCTATCTAATGAGGCACAAGTCTGAATCTTTTGAAAAGTTCAAAGAATTTCAGAATGAAGTACAAAATCAGTTGGGCAGGACAATTAAACTTCTACGATCTGATCGTGGGGGTGAATATTTGAGCCATGAATTTTATGATCATTTAAAACAATGTGGAATTGTTCCACAGTTGAGTCCACTTGGAACGCCTCAATGGAATGGGGTGTCCGAGCGGAGGAACCGAACCTTGTTAGACATGGTTAGGTCGATGATGAGCCAGACTGATCTTCCACCATCCTTTTGGGGTTATGCTCATGAAACTGCTGCATTTACACTAAACAGAGTCTCAACTAAGTATGTTGAGAAGGCACCATATGAGATGTGGACCGGGAAACGTGCCAGATTGTCTTTCCTCAAAGTTTGGGGATGTGATGCTTATGTCAAACGTTTTATGTCAAACAAACTTACTCCTAATTGAGACAAATGCTTCTTTGTGGGATATCCTAGGGAAACTAAAGGATATTATTTTTATAATAAAACAGAGGGTAAAGTGTTTACTGCTCGCAATGGTGTCTTCTTGGAGAAAGAGTTTCTCTCAAAAGGAGTTAGTGGGAGAAAGGTGCATCTTGAAGAAATTCAAGAAATAACTGAAAATGTTTCGTCACCCTCTAATCCTATACAGGATGTACAAGATGTTGTACAACCACTTGATGAAACTCCAGCCCCACAAAGGTCTACAAGGGTACGTCATGTGATGAGGACATCACAACAGTGGATACTCACATTGATATAAAAGGACCAATCACAAGAGGACGAGCACGATTACTAAATCAGCAGGTGAACTCGTTCCTAACTTCCTATCAATGTGATTTTGAGAATGGATTGCTATTGAATGATTTAATTGTTATTAGGAACCATGAACATGATCAACAAGTAAAGGGAGGAGGATTTGGGGACGTTGAGAATCAGATGATACGTCCACAAGTTGATGGAAACAGTCACCAACTCGGACTCGAGTTCAACTCGGAGTCCAGGAGCAGTACATCTTAAAACGGACGCCCAGGATGCATACGGACTCTGTTTTTTGATGTTCTACATATGCATGGAAAGATGAGAAGATAAACTTTCCAATGGATCTTTTACCACATTAAAATTCACTGGGATTCGTTGGGAGTTGTCGAAATAAGTTGAATTCAGAGTTCTGTCCGGTGTTGCACCACCGTATTGGGCTTTTGGGCCTTGTATCCCGTATGAGTCCATTAGGGACGCGTCTAAGGGTCTTATGGTCGAACCCTATCCTTTAAATACTGCAGCCGCCGGCCATATTTGGTGGGTTTTGCTTAGATTAAACACTTTCGCCGTTCTACGGTTTGTGAGACCCCAATTTCGCAATTTCAGATTGCATCTTCGTCGTTCTTGCTTGTGTTCTCGGTTACACCTGCAGGGATAGCCTTCTTGGCGAGGTCAAGCGTGTGAAGCACGGTTGATAACCAACAGAGCAGTGGTGTAGTGATTGCAGGGGTGTTCGGGTCTGCTCGAGTTCCTCGGATCATCAACGTCGAGATCTCCACTTCAATCGACCTACCTTTCGGAAGATTGGGCCTAAACAACTCATCATTTGGTATCAGATTTCAGGTTGCCCGTGAGGTATTTGATTTCCCACTAGATTATTTTTTGTTTTTCATACCTAGAGTCCACAGAAAAAGCCACAAAAAAACATATCATGTTACAGATTCCTAGACTATAGTGCCTGCAAGTTTTCGTATTTCAGTTTGCATTGTTGAGTTTGCATTCGTGTGGTCGAGTCTTGTTGCTGGTTTAGCTTTGTGTTTTTGGGTCGTAGTTATCATTATTATTCCATGTTTTTCTTGCTGCTCACCTATTCCACAATCCCTAAACGACAAACCGAGCCACCAAGATCATCGGTTTGCCCTAGCTAGCCGCCTTACATGAACTCCCGCATCGCCAGCCCTAGAACAGGTGACAAACCATTGTGCCAGTCCTCCTTGATTCATCACACAACATCCCATCAGCCGTCGTTGCTAAATTCCGATTTTTTTCACATCCTATTGCGAGATCTTTTTCAAAACCGAGTTTGAATCAACATAAAAAAACAGTAACTCGGGTAGCCTACCTTAAAACGGCCATAACTTTTGCATACGAACTCGAAATCGGGCGATTTTTTTTCTCAATTGATCTACTGAAATTTCGCAACCGATTTTCCACCGCTTCACCGTGTTCGGCGAAATTTGTTTTGCCAGATTCCCCTCGGAAGATAGACTATCCGGCCTTCGAAGTTTAAGCACAAATTTTAAAGAATCTTCCTGATTTTCTAGAGGCCACATCTTACATCCAATTGAGCTGCAAAGTTGTGTGCTTCCTATTTTTGTGCTCTCAAGTAAACAAAGATATCAGAAAAATATATAAAAAAAAGAAAAAAATAGTGAAGAGAGCACAGATATTAAAGCATTGACAGCACACACTTGAAACAGTTGGTCTATACACTTGTGCTGTACTTGTTGCTTATATCTTCCTGATCTTCTATTTGCCTCTCTACCGCCTTGTGTTGTGCTAGGCCTAGAAAACTTGTTAACCAGCAACAGTTCCTACATTGAATACTTATTCAACTTTGTTTTGCTGTTAACGATTTTCTTTGCTTATTAGCCACTATATTGTGCCATCCAAGCTCCACTTTTCCTCTTGAGCAGAACAGATACCTTTGCAATCACTCCACGCTTCATTGGTTCTCACCGTCCACCGTTTACCACCTGCTGTGTCGGTAAGAACACTTGTAATAACGTGGTAAGACGCTTGAGAGAGAGAGATTGTTTTCTTCCTTCCACTTTTCACATTGCCACTATCCTTTGTAGTTGATAGGGATAACATCTTTTTGTTGTATTTTGTTTACTACTAACAATTGTAGAAGATAAAAGGGATGATGAATGTGTTCAACATGCTGAGTTGCGTGACATGATGAGGGAAATGACAGATATGTTCACCAAAACCCAAGCATCGATAGAGGCGTCATTGACGACCTTGAGTCGCCAACTTGCTGATCTTGTTGTTCGGATGGATACTCTTGAGGCGCGGCTGCCTCTTGCTGAATATCGTGAAGACGATGCTTATAATATGGAAGATCATAACAATCAACCACGACTTCCACGTTATCTACGAGGTATGGGAGGTAATAATCGTTATAATTACAATGATTGTCATAACAATTTTAATCGCCCTCTTGATGATCCTTTTGCTAAATTCAAGTTTACTATACCCTCTTTTCTTGGTGCTTATGATGCTGAGGCATATCTTGATTGGGAGATGACAGTAGAGCAGAAAATTAATGCCCACCTTGTTCTTGAACAACATAGAGTTCATCAAGCCACTAGTGAGTTTAAGGATTTTGCTATCATATGGTGGAATGAACTTGTTAAAACTAGAACTGATCCTCCAACATGGGATAGATTAAAGGAAGCTATGCGTGTTCGTTTTGTTCCTCCTTCTTTTCAGCGGGACCTTCGCAAAAAGTTGCAGCGCTTAGACCAAGGTAACATGTCCTTAGAGGAGTATTATCAAGAGTTACAAAAGGGTATGTTGCGCTGTGGGGTAGTAGAGGACATGGATGATAAAATAGCTCGTTTTTATGGGGTGTTGAGGCGTGAAATTCAGGAAATTGTTGATTATAAGGAATATGATAATGTTAACAGATTATTTCAGCTGGCTATGTTGGCAGAAAAAGAATTGCAGGGCCGCCAACAGCAGCAGCACCAACGCATGAGGAGCACATTTACACCGCGTTTGACATCTACACCATCTAAAACAGCACCATCTTCGAGTTTTCCTACTGCCACTACACCATCCAATGGTGGCCGATGAACTTCATCTACTGCTCCATTTCCTCGTGCACCGGAGGGCAGCAAGACGACACCATTCAAGACTACGTCTTCCACTCCTTCCACGAGTCGAACTTCCAACATTAAGTGTCACCGCTGCCAGGGAGTTGGTCATGTGATGAAAAATTGCCCTAGCAAACGAGCATACATAGCATGAGATGATGGCGGGTATGATAGTACTTCGGATGTTGAAGATGAATATTCTCTTGCTATTAACGTTGCAGGACCAAAAGATGACCACTATAGCACAGATGAAGAGGTACTTGGTACTGCAGCAACAGAAAATTATAGAAGCATAATTGTGCAGCGTGCTTTGAGCTCCAAAGTTGAGGCGGATGACAAGCTACAACGACACAATCTTTTTCAAATGTTTCTCATTGTCAAGTACTGCCGCGTGCACACTATAATTGATGGAGGCAGCTGCAACAACTTGGTGAACACGGATGTGGTCAAGAAACTTGGGTTGACAACAAGAGCACACCCTCATCCATACCACATTCAGTGGTTCAACAACAGCGGAAAGGTTAGGGTAACACAAACAGCGAGGGTACATTTTTCGATTGGTTCTTACCATGATTTTGCTGATTTTGATGTTGTACCTATGGATGCTTGTTCTCTTTTGTTGGGACGTCCTTGGGAATTTGATACGGATGCTATTCATCATGGTAGAACTAATAAATATACTCTGATGCATAAAGGAAAGAAAATCACTTTGCTTTTTATGACTCCTGCTGAAATTGTACATTTTGAGAAAAATAAAACACGTGATGATAAGGCAACAAAATCACTAGACTCTGAAAAAAAGCATGTAATTAAGTTAAAATCACCTTCGTTGCTCACAACTAAATCTGACCTTGCTGATTTATTAAATACCAAGGGGATGTACTACGCTTTAGTATGCAAAGAAGCCATTTTTTCAATTCATGAAGTGTCCATTGCATTGCCCCCTGCTGTTGCTAACCTTTGCAGGATTTTGCGGATGTGTTTCCCCCCGAGATACCCCCTGGATTACCACCTATGAGGGGCATTGAACATAAGATCGACTTGATTCCAAGGGCAAGTTTACCAAATCGTGCGGCCTACAGGGCGAATCCGGAAGAGAAAAGGGAAATTCAGCGACAAGTTCAAGATCTTTTGAACCGTGGGTATATTCGTGAAAGCCTTAGTCCTTGTTCTGTTCCTGTTCTTTTGGTTCCTAAGAAAGAGTGTAGCTGGCGCATGTGTGTTGATTGTAGAGCGATTAATAACATCACTATTCGATATCGTTATCCTATTCCTCGCTTATATGACATGCTTGATGAATTGAGTGGTGCTATTATTTTCACAAAAATTGACTTGCGTAGTGGTTACCACCAAATTAGAATGGCACTAGGAGATGAATGGAAAACTGCACTTAAAACCAAGTTTGGACTTTATGAGTGGTTAGTAATGCCTTTTAGTTTAACTAATGCACCTAGCACTTTTATGTGATTAATGAACGAGGTTTTACGTCCTTTTATTGGAACATTTGTGGTGATTTACTTCGATGATATCCTCATATACAGCAAGTCGTATGACGAACATCTTAATCACTTGCGTGCTGTTTTCAGTGTCTTGAGAGATGCACATTTGTTTGGTAACCTCGAAAAGTGCGTCTTTTGCATCAATCGAGTTTCGTTTCTTGGATATGTCGTTTCATCGCAGGGAATTGAGATGGATGAGGCAAAAATTGTAGCAATCACTAGCTGGCCAACTCCATCGACCGTCACGCAGGTGCGTAGTTTTCTTGGTCTTGCAGGTTTTTATCGACGCTTTGTGTGGGATTTCAGCACCATTGCAGCACCTCTCCATGAACTGACGAAGAAGGGAGTGCAGTTTCGATAGGGCGAACAGCAGCAACAAGCTTTTGATGTTCTCAAATCAAAGCTTACACAAGCACCATTGCTACAACTTCCTGATTTTGACAAGACATTTGAGCTAGAATGTGATGCAAGCGGCATTGGTATTGGAGGTGTTCTCATACAAGGAGGTAAACCCGTTGCATTATTTATTGAAAAATTGCATGGTCCTTCTCTGAATTATTCTACTTATGATAAGGAATTGCATGCCTTAGTGCGAGTTCTACAAACTTGGCAACATTACCTGTGGTCTACGGAGTTCGTCATACATTCCGATCATGAATCTTTGAAGTATCTTAAGGGTAAAACCAATCTGAATAAATGACATACTAAATGGATTGAGTTCATAGAATCGTTTTCGTACATCATTAAGCATAAGAAAGGGAAGGAGAATGTTATTGCAGATGCATTATCTAGACGTTACACCATGCTGTCCCAACTTGATCATAAAATATTTGGTTTGGAAACAATAAAAGGATTATATCCTACTGATTTGGACTTCAAAGGTGCCTTTAAAAATTGTAGAGAAGGAAGAACTTGGAATAAATATGTACTACGGGAGGACCTCCTCTATCGTGCTAACAATCTATGTGTTCCTGCTAGTTCCGTTCGCCTATTACTTTTGCAGGAAGCACATGGAGGAGGTTTGATGGACATTTTGGAGTAAAGAAAACTGAGGACGTGCTGGCCACACACTTATTTTGGCAAAATATGAGACGCGATGTCGAGCGCTACGTGTCACGATGCACTACTTGCAATAAAGCTAAGTCTTGACTTAACCCACATGGTCTTTTTATGCCTCTTCCTGTTCCTAGTGTACCTTGGCAGGATATTTCCATGGATTTTGTTTTGGGATTGCCTAGGACTAAGAGGGGGAGGGATAGTATTTTTGTGGTTGTTGATCGTTTCTCCAAAATGGCACATTTCATACCTTGTCATAAGAATGATAATGCCTCACACATTGCTGATTTGTTTATGACGGAAATTATTCGTTTACATGGTGTGCCAAATACCATTGTTTGTGATCGTGATGCAAAATTTTTAAGTCATTTTTGGAGAACTTTGTGGTATAAATTGGGAACCAAGCTGCTGTTTTCAACCACATGTCACCCACAAACCGATGGACAAACTGAGGTAGTAAATCGTACTCTATCCACTATGTTGCGAGCTGTTTTAAAAACAAATTTAAAGGGTTGGGAGGATTGTTTACCACATATAGAATTTGCTGTCAACAGGTCAGTTCACTGTACTACAAAGGTACGACCATTCCAGGTAGTGTATGGTTTCAATCCCCGTGCTCCTATTGATTTATTACCTTTGCCTCCTTCTGAAACTATAAATTTGGATGCTACACAACAATCTGAATTCATTCTTAAGATGTATGAAACTACAAAGAAAAATATTGAAAGGATGAATGAGAAGTATAGAATTTCTGGTAGTAAAGGTAGAAAAGAAGTAAAACTTGAACCAGGGGACTTGGTATGGCTAAATTTGAGAAAAGAACGATTCCCTCACTTGAGAAAATCTAAACTTATGCCACGAGCTGCTGGTCCTTTTAAGATTGTTGAAAAGATCAATGACAATGCATATAAGCTTGAGTTGCCTCCCGATTCTGGGGTTAGTCCCACATTTAACATTTCAGATTTATGACCATACATGGGGGAAGAATATGATCTTGAGTCGAGGACGACTCCGATTCAAGACGGGGAGGATGATGAAGACATCACAACAGTGGATACTCACATTGATATACAAGGACCAATCACAAGAGGACGAGCACGGTTACTAAATAAGCAGGTGAACTCGTTCCTAACTTCCTACCCATGTGATTTTGAGAATGGATTGCTATTGAATGATTTAATTGTTATTAGGAACCATGGATGTGACACCCTCATCTCTGGTTTCTGCATGTATTCATATTTCATGTAGAGAAAAATATTTTAAAAGAAGTGGGAACAGAGAAATCATCAAATAGATAGCCAGTAAGAGCCGAATCCAGTTCACAGAAAGCGCCGAAGACAACTTCCGCGGCCCGCTGGCCACGTGGCGTGTTCGGAGCTCATCCCTACGAAGTGGGGAGAGGTCCGCCGCTAAGCTGGCTACGTGGCAGGCTCGGGGCTCATATCCACAAAGGAGGAGAGGTCCGACCCTATGGGACATGTGTTGCCCCCGGAGCTAGTCATTATGGAAATCAGAGGACTCGTCACGCGGGATACGTATCGATCTGGGAGCTCACCTCTGAGAGGTCCGGTTCTACCGAACACGTTTCACCACCGGAGCTTATCTCCGGGAGGTCCATCGCTGCTGGACACGTGTTAACCTCAAAGCTCGTCTCTGAGAAGAGAGAAAAGGTCCGGAACTGACACGTGGCGTGTGCGTAGCCACCTCCGAATAAGACAGGAGGTCCCGACCGCCAGGATACGTGGCACACGCGGAGCTCACCTCCGATGGAAAAGGGAGGTCTCGCTCGTTTGACACGCGGCACAACCGGAGCTCGTCCCTGCGGAGAGGGAGAGACCAGGACCCGATGGACACGTGGAGCCTCCGGAGCTCATCACCAAGGACGTAACGAGTTCTAGGAACGGTTTTTGGATTCTGTACGCGTAGAAATACCAGAACAGAAACCGACCTGAATTCCACAATGATACCGCACCAAATCAACTAAAGATAAGTTGTAAGATTCAACGACAAATTTGAACAGGACTTTTATTCGTAATACAATCAGATTAGGACTCTTCTCTTCCCGATTATAAATAGAACCCAGAACCTCTGGCCGAAACCACAATCTTCTTTTCCAACTCCTGAGTCGACGACTTAGAGCCCTAGTCCCAACCCGCCGAGTAAACCATCGCTGGAGTGCAGCAGCAAAGATCGCCGGAGGAAAGCCCAACTATCTGAGGAGGACCTCTAGACCGAGAAGAACTTAAGGTAGGTCTCCAATACCACCTTACGACATCGTGTGTTTTCTTCGCATCTGTTCTTTGGTTCCTTCAAACAGAGGCCTTCTCGTGGACAGATCACTTAATGATCATATTGATCTATAGACAAGATCATCGCCACGTCCACTTTTGATCCGAACACCTCTGTTCATGCAAGCCATGCAAGAACACGTGCAAACCAATCTAATAAAACTAATCATAGGATAGCATTCATATGCATCATCACATCTAGTTTAAGGTTTGTGCATAATATTGATTGCTGTGAATCTTGTATGCACGTGATCCTACATAGCGGGACAAGCTTAGGGAGCTGTCTACGACGAGCTGCAGTAACAAGGTTTTGAGATCCAAGAACAACCGGAACCGCAAGAACAAGGCAAGTGCTCCTTGACCATGTTGATCCTATATTTTGGGTGAAACTGTTTTGTTTTGCGAAAAGATGTGTGTGCTGAGTCAAACATGACGGGAAATCCTTTTTATAGGAGTTTACTAGTTTTGGTTAAACCACCCTTGTCGCCAGGGAAGTTTATGAGTCGGGTATGGTTTTTGCTTTATGCTTCGCTGATTCTATGGGATTGGGAAGTGAGATATATGTGTCTAGCTAACTGCACTCGTAATGATAATGAGAAGTTGATGTTGTTAATGAACATGGATCGGAGGGAGATCTAAGAAAGCCTGGGTTTGTGAATGAGATAGCATGAGATGGTGGTTACTTGCCGTAGATCTAAGGACCGGTTCATGCATGCACATGACAGGATAACAGTGCCACCACAAGGCCAAGTATGGGTGCGGCTTAGCAGAGTAATTAGGTAAGTTGCTAGAGTGTTATGGACTGAGGAAGGCGCGGGGAATGGGAGTCGAGTGAGGACTGCCCTGGGAACTGCATGGCACAAGAGGGGGCCCGTGGGTGGGAGAATTGGAGATTCTAGCATGCCGGGTAAACCTTAGTGAGTCCATACATCTAGTAGCCCCTTTGTAAAGGCTATTTTGTGATCTCTTGACCATACACCAACGGTTGTGTACTGGTATAATGGAGGTTCTGCAGTCACCGACTGGTGACGAAATCACAAACTTGTGGGTAAAGAGGTGCAAACTCTGCAGAGTCTAAAACTATCATGATAGCCGAGCTTACGGTCACGAACGCCTGGCCAACTGCCATGATTAGTTGGGATGGTTATTGGGATGGTTCTTGGTTATGGTTATTGATTTTCTGTTATGGTTTGGTTTTGGGACTGTTGAGTCCGGGTGATAAGATGGTTGCATGATTGTTGAGTCATGACAACAAGCTTGGTCTCAGTTTGAGGCAAAGTTGTTAATGAGATGAGATGGTAGCGAATACGAGAAGGTATTCTTGAGATGGTTGCAAATATGAGGAGGTATTGGTGAGAAAGAATAAAGTTGGTTAATGTTCGGGTGGAACATGGAAAGTGATGGAGGTATGTTGGTAATTTAATACATGCTGGGATTACATTCACCTAAAGGTTTAGTTGCTGTTTTATTATGGTTTCGATAAATAGCTTAGCTTTCTGCAAATGAGCCTTTTTATGCCTACCTTGTTATGAGCTACATATCATATTTTCCCGTACTTGTTGAGTACATCATTGTACTCAAACTTGCATTATTATTTCATCATCAGCAGCAGAAGAAGATTTCTATGGAGACCAAGTGGAGCATTAGGCGTGTAATCTGTTCTCAACCTTGCCTGTGGAATGGAATAGAGATGGAGCCATTTGCTGCTTAGATTCGCTTCCGCATTAGTTAAATTGCTTCCGCATTAGAATAAAGACTTCCGCTGCATAGAAATAAAGACTTCCGCTGTGAGCATGAGTTCAAGACTCATGAGATATTGTAATAAACTCTGTTATTCGTGGTAATATATAATCTGAATTCAGTTTGTGGAATATATGTGTATGTGTGATGAACATCCTGGGCACACATATGCATTAGTTCTCGGTTCCGTGGTTTTCCACAAAATTGGAGGGCGTCACAGATTGGTATCAGAGCCACGGGTTGACAGCAGGTTACACGCCTAGATAGAAACCTCAGATTGATATTAGACCACGGGTTAACAAGTAGGTTACACGCCTAAATAGGAATCATAGATTGGTATTAGACACAGATTGGTAGTTAAGCCACGCTGACCAAAGGAAGCACCCTAGGACGCTTAGATTGGCCTTGAAACTACCTTGACATAGGGAACCATCCTTGAAGCCCTTGTGATGATTGTTTATGATTATATGCTTAGTGTGAGTTGTGGGACGTCTTAAAACGTTGTCCATATCCACACGTAGGTAGAAAGAGGTGTGAGATGTTTCAGCACTTGTTCACATCCTCATATGGGCTAGTATATATATATAGTCCAACTCACTTTGATGCATATAGTTGAAGGGACCTACCTAACCTTCTATTCTATTTCGTCCTCTCAAACAGATGGTGAGGGGAAACGCCGGCCGAAGGAATGTCCGTGACAACCAAGAGGATGGTCACGATGAAGTTCCTGTTAACCCCAGAGCTGGTGAAAACCACCTGGAACGGCTGATGGTCATGCAGAATCAGCTTATGCAAACCATGATCCAAACTTTGGGTCAATTGCAGGCCAACAACAACCCTGTTCCGGCACCCCCGCCACCACCACCGCCGGCTCACAATAGACTGGGAGAGTTCATGAGGACTCGACCACCCACCTTTGCTCAAGCTAGTGATCCCATGGAGGCCAATGATTGGTTGAAATCCATGGAGAAGAAGCTTGCCATTGTTCAGTGCAATGACCGAGAGAAGGTTCTCTTTGTGTTGCACCAACTTATGGGAGCTGCCGCTGACTGGTGGGATGCCCTATGCAACGCCCATGTTAACCCGGAGACAATCACTTGGACTGAGTTCAAGGAGAGTTTCCGCTCTCATTACATCCCTGCTGGTGTAATGATGCTCAAGAGACAGGAATTTGAAGGTCTCCGCCAAGGACAGAGAAGTGTGAATGAGTACCTCAACAAGTTCACGCAACTGTCCCGGTATGCCCCCGAGGATGTCAACTCAGACCAGAGGAAGCAGTACTTGTTCATGAGAGGGTTGAATAATGAAATCCAGGTTCAGCTTCTCAACAATGACTATGTAAGCTTCCAGAAGCTGGTTGACAAGGCTATAGTGGTCGAAAGCAAGATCAAAGAGATCGAGCGAGAAGGCAAGAGGAAGATGCAATACTAGCCCGAAGGGAGCAACGTACGACCTCGGTACATGTCCCCAGCCACACCACAGTATAGGTCAACCACTCCTGCATACCGCCCCGGTCAGCCACCACAGCAACAACTCGTTTCACCAGCACCTCGCGTGCCCATGCCTCCTACGCCCCGACCTAACAATGGCGCTCCTGTTCAAAACCCCCGCCCCAACGTGCCTGCTGCCGTAGGCAACAGGGCATGCTTTGCATGCGGAGAAATAGGACACTTCGTGAACCAGTGCCCGAGGAGAGGCCCTGGACAGAAAGGCAACGTGCCCAAGCAGAACCCACGACTGAACGGAGGGGACAATCAAGGAAACCATGGACAGAAGAACTATGCTCGCGGCAACGTGAACCATGTCTCTGCTGAGGAAGCATAACAGGCTGAGGACGTCGTAATTGGTATGTTCCTTGCCAACTCCAACCCAGCCACCATCTTATTTGATTCTGGAGCATCACATTCCTTCATATCATCCAAATATGTTGACAAACATCATCTACCCGTATCCCACTTAGAATGTGCTATGTTAGTAAATTATCCCGGAGGAGAAATGAGGACTAATATAGTATGTCCGAAAGTAAGCCTTAAAATAAGGGGGGTAGACTTCCTTGCCAACCTTATTGTCTTGGACTCCCAAGGGATTACCATAATACTCGGGATGGATTGGTTAAGCAAGCACAACGGAGTAATCCAATGTGCTGAAAGGAGCGTGCAGTTGACAAACAAGCACGGTATTCGTGTCGAGTTTGAGTCAGCCCAGCAAACAACCGAACGGGCAATTTTGAACCACGTAAAAGGAACAACATTGGACAGCATTCCAGTGGTTCAGGAATTTTCATACGTGTTCCCGGAAGAGCTTCCAGGTATGCCACCTGACAGGGACATTGAGTTTGCCATATATTTGGTACCCGGAACTGCACCCATAGCCAAGAGACCCTATAGGATGCCGGTCAATGAACTAGTAGAACTCAAGAAGCAAATTCAAGAACAGTTGGAGAAGGGTTTTATACGTCCAAGCTCGTCACCATGGGGAGCTCCGGTGCTCTTTGTAGACAAGAAGGATGGAACCCAAAGGATGTGCGTGGACTATAGGTCTCTCAACGAGGTAACAATCAAGAACAAATACCCTCTGCCCCGTATAGAGGACCTATTCGACCAAATGAAAGGAGCCCGAGTGTTCTCCAAGATTGATCTTCGGTCGGGATACATCCAGCTGAAGATTAAGCCCTCCGATATACCCAAGACAGCCTTTCGAACACGGTATGGTTCGTATGAATATACCGTCATGTCTTTTGGGTTAACAAATGCACCCGCATACTTCATGTACCTCATGAACAAGGTTTTCATGGAGTACCTGGATAAGTTCGTCGTGGTTTTCATCGATGACATTATGGTGTATTCAGAAAGTGAGGAGGAGCATGAAGAACATTTAAAATTGACCTTGCAAAAATTGCGTGAGCATCAATTGTATGCAAAGCTTAACAAGTGTCAATTTTGGCTAAAGGAAATATCTTTCCTAGGCCACATTATCTCCAAGAAAAGGGGTATCGGTTGATCCTGGAAAAGTGAGAGATGTTCTAAAGTGGGACCAACCGCAGAGCGTGAGGGATATTCGGAGTTTTCTTGGGATGGCTGGATATTATCGACGCTTCATTAAATACTTCTCTAAAATAGCAAAGCCTATGACGGAGTTGCTAATGAAGGGAAAGGTCTTCCAATGGACACCAGCCTGCCAAGGAAGTTTTGAGGAACTCAAGAAAAGGCTAACCACAGCACCGGTTTTGGTATTGCCAGACGTAAGCAACAGCTTTGACATATATTGTGACGCATCCAGACAGGGGCTCGGATGTGTGCCCATGCAAGAAGGACAAGTGGTAGCCTATGCCTCACGGCAATTAAAGAAGCACGAGCTTAGTTATCCTACACATGACTTGGAGCTAGCAGCAGTAGTGCATGCATTGAAGATTTGGAGACATTATATCCTTTGTCATCGATGTGAGATCTATACGGATCATAAAAGCCTCGAGTACATATTTACACAAACGGACTTGAATTTGAGGCAACGTCGATGGTTGGAACTCATCAAGGATTACGATGTTGGAATCAACTACCACCCCGGGAAGGCCAATGTAGTAGCTGATGCATTGAGCCGAAAGGGAGCATGTCACCCACTCACGGTTCGGGAGCTACCACCCGAACTACGTAAGGAGTTCGAACGGTTACACCTCGGATTCTTGAACAACATGGAAATAATGGAGATCCACTCTTCATTGGAGAAAGAGATAATATATGGCCAATCAACGGATAAGGAGATCAAGGAGATCAAGGAAAGAATCTGACAAGGAATAGAGAACGATTTCAAAGAAGATGAGAAGGGCACGCTTTGGCTAGGAAAAAGGATTTGTGTGCCTAACATAAAACACCTCCGCGACATGATATTGAAGGATGCACATGATTCACCCTATTCTATACATCCCGGAAGTACCAAAATGTACAAGGACTTGAAAACTTGTTATTGGTGGGATGGTATGAAGAGGGATATAGCCGAATACGTTGCCCTATGCGACACATGTGAAAGGGTGAAGGCCGAACATCAAAAACCCGCTGGATTGTTGCAACCTTTGAAGGTACCAGAGTGGAAGTGGGAAGACATCAGTATGGATTTCGGTGTCGGATTGCCACGTACTCAGTCGGGTTACGACTCCATTTGGGTTATCGTGGACCGATTGACGAAAACCGCCCATTTTCTCCCTGTAAGGGCCAATTACAACGTTGCACAATTAGCCGAGTTGTACATGGAGCAGATCGTGTGCCGTCACGGAGTTCCGAGGAGGATAGTCTCAGATCGAGGTTCTCAGTTTACCTCTAGACTCTAGAGGAACCTGCAGAAAGCCATGGGTACACGACTGGATTTTAGCTCTGCCTATCACCCACAAGCTGATGGACAAACCAAAAGGACAAACCAAATTTTGGAGGACATGTTGAGAGCTTGTGCCTTGAAACGTGGGCGTAGTTGGGATAGGAGTTTACCGTATGCCGAATTCTCCTATAACAACAGCTATCATGCTAGCTTCAAGATGTCGCCTTTCGAAGCATTATATGGTAGACGGTGTAGAACGCCGCTGTTTTGGAACGAGACCGGAGAGAACCAGGTGTTTGGACCCGAAGTACTATAAGAAGCTGAAAAGCAAGTCCAAACGGTACGGGAGAACTTAAAGGCTGCTCAGTCACGACAAGAAGGTTATGCGGACAATAGGCGTAGGAAGTTTACCTTTGAAGAAGGAGACTTCGTATACCTTAAGGTATCGCCTATCTGAGGCCAACGACGTTTCAACGTCAAAGGCAAGCTAGCACTTCGCTACATCGGACCATTTAAGATTTTGGACAAGCGAGGAGAAGTAGCCTATCAACTAGAGCTCCCAACCCACCTCTCCGACGTACATGACGTGTTTCATGTATCCCATCTCAAGAAGTGCTTGAGAGTACCAGAGGAGCAAGTATCAATGGGAGAGCTTGAACTTCAAGAGGACCTGACTTATGCGGAACACCCTGTCCGAATCTTGGACGTAAAGGAAAGGGTCACCCGGAACAAGGTGATTCGATGGTGCAAGGTACAATGGAGCCATCACACCGAAGCTGAAGCTACATGGGAGCGTGAAGAGGATACCAAGGCAGAATTTCCCCATCTATTCTCTACTAACGAATCTCGAGGGCGAGATTCAATTTAAGGGGGGGGGCTAGATTTGTGACACACTCATTTCTGGTTTCTGCATGTATTCATATTTCATGTAGAGAAAAACATTTTAAAAGAAGTGGGAACAGAGAAATCATCAAATAGATAGCCAGTAAGAGCCGAATCCAGTTCACAGAAAGCGCTGAAGACAACTTCCACGGCCCGCTGGCCACGTTGTGGCGGACCGGGATCCGCTCATCCAGGATCGCAGAGGGTGGTGCCACGCGATGCGACACCCGACAGCACACGTCACAAGAACACAATATATACATGGAAAAAAACAAACTGAATGTACAAGGTAGCACATTTCTCAGTTACAAACTATGGTCTTTATTACACAGCGGAAGTTTCTTTTGTACCACTCACGCCCGCCTATCTAGCAAAAGTCGGTTGCCCAGCCCTAGGGCAACCCACACTAGCTGCACGTCTCAGCTCAGCGTGGCGTGTACGGCTCCCACTCAGCCGTGGTCCCCGACGGAGGGTAACCCTCGCCGGTGGACTCGTACTCCGAGTCCGTGGGTGGCTCTTCACCTAAAAAACACTTAAGCAGCAACCGTGAGCACAAAGGCTCAGCAAGGCTTAACCGACTCACCTAAGCATGAAACTCTACATGAGGTGTACAATGGACATAGGATAGTAACATTTCAGCAAAACGACACGCCTACAAGTTCATCCTTAGTTCATCTTTTAGCAACAAGTTAACAGTTCATGAAATCTGAAATTTAGTAAGCAGTATTTGGTGGCACACATGTAGCAATACAATTATATCAATCAGCATCATTGAATCAACATATTTCATCCATTAGTCTACGTTACGACGCAGTGAACAAGCAGTACTCGTCACCGCGAGGGACGGCGAATCGACTCGATATACACCTGCAGGGAAAACCCAAAGAGCACGTCACGTACGCCCACCCGTGGAGCTGCACAGCACGCTCACTCGATGTCGTACGGGACAACCTTTCACCCAACAGCCCAAACGTCGAACCGGTCGCACCGAAACGAGCAGGAGGTTCCCCACACGGAGCATCTTTCTATGCCCGTTGGCAGATTTCCACCTTGCTGCCCTCAACCTACACCTATAAATCGGTGTGCTATGCCTCGACGCCCGGAGGTTTAGGCTACATCGGTTTATCGGGGCCCATATATCCGATATGCCTTCGGTACGTTCAATACTTGTTCAGCAGGGCCGCACATGGATCGGTCCTCAATCGACACGGACAGGGCTGCACACACAAGACTCTCTCTTGCTGCGCCCTAGCCCCTGCCTAGTCTCATTTTTATTACTAAAGTGATCTCACATCACTCAACCGAACCCGTGTGTCCCAAGCCTATCTCGCGAGTAGATTCCAACTACTTGACTTGTACCGAAGTCCTATGACTCATTAAGCATAGCCTGTCTACTCGAGGTCCTTGACACTACCCTCACTCTTTTAGGAACCTTTGGTTATGCAAGTGGGGTTTCATTCATCCTATACCTAATGCACATACATACTTCATATGACACATGTATACAAAGGAAGAATTATAAAATGGTTAATGCAAACCGGGGCTTGTCTTGTTGCTGCTGGTCAGGAGTTAGTTCTTCGTCCGGAAGGAGGAAGTCCAGCACTTCCGGAGTCTCTTCTTCAACGGCTACACGTTAATGAAATACTATACGTTAATTTAGATGCAAATGTGAGTTTTAGAGTAAAACTTCTACTATTGGTTCTAATAACCAGCCTCTAACACCTGGAACTTTGTTTAAGAATTTAAATATGAACTGGTGTTGGTGGTTTGGTTTGGACTTAATCACATGGCTAAATGCTAAGTGGTTTTCCCCCTTTTTCCATATTAATCCCTTAAGTGGTTAAACAGGACAGGGGTGATCTAGAGCTCCAATGGAGCTGAGAATTTTTGTGTGAGTTCCTTGTCACAAGAAAACTCTCTGGACCAAACATTAGCACTTTTCATGGAGTGGTTTGCTTAGAATAATTCTCTGGGCAAATCAGCAAGGAATAATTTATCCTGAGGTAATACCCCTGTTCATACCCAACTTAGTGAACTATAATTTCAATTATAGCTCCTAGATTTTGCATGAATTTTCCTAGCATTTTTGGAGTCAAGGTTTGCCCAGAATTGAATTTCCAAGTTTTGGAAATTCTCTGAAAATGTTTCTGTATTCAAATGAACACAGCACCTTCCAATTTGAATTGCTCTGACCAAATCAACTCCAAACGGTCTGAAACTTTTACAGGGGTTTACTAATGTCCTAAAGAACATTCTGGCAAAATTTGGGGATTTTTGGATGAACCAAACTCCCTCTAAAATTCTTTTTCTGAAAAGCTTTAAAGAATTTTCCAGAATTAATTAATGGGTTTCGTACAAATTGGGTTGTATATCTGGACAGAGCTAGGCAAGATAAATCCAACCCAATTTGAATCACTAAATTTGGAGCTTCCTAGCAAAAGTTATGGGGTTCTAAAGTTTGCACCAAAACTGGAAATTCCAAAAATGTTTAAATCCTGCGGGTGGGACCCACTCCTCGAGCCGGCCCACTCAGAAAGCGGCCACACCGCGGCCCACGGGGTTTTACCCGCGCTTCCGCACCAAATCCCGGCCGCAAATCCGATCCCCGCGCGAGATCAGAGGCTGACCGGTGGACCCGGCCCCCCCTTCGTCTACCTCGCGCTCTCCCGCAGTTCCCGCGGCGGCGCTTCGCCGGAGCGCTCGCCGCCGGGTGTTTCCCCGCCCGACCTTTGACAAAACTTGCCGCCTGTGCCTAACTCGACTCGGAGAACACGCTGGTGCTCTCACCGGAGCTCGGCAATGGCCGGAACTATGCCCGCGACGGCGACAGAGCCTCCCTCTACTCCGGTGACGTCGCCCGGGCTACTCCGGGCCTTATTTCTCAAGCGGTTTGCTCCTACAGCTCCACCGTGGCATGCTGCGCACGAATATGAGCTCGGTTGGCCATGGAAATAGCCGGAGCTGGGACCTCACCGTCGACCTAGGCCCGATATCGACTGTTGCTCGAAAAACTTGGATATCAGCGCAAAGGCTCGATGGTTTTCGATGGTTTTGGATCCTAGGTGGCCGTGGGGGCATGTAGAACCTATGCTCAGCTAGGTTTACGCTGTGCAGGACCGATCGCTGCGAATTTCAACATTTCGGCTCACTCGTTTTTGTCGAGCACCGAGGACTAGACGGGGAAATACTCCCCCTACAAAGCATGGAAGAGGGTGGGGTCTTCACCGTGAGCTCGAGCAGTCCCCGGCGCGTGTCTTTGCTGTTGAACTCCGGTCGCGAGGTCGCCTGGATCAACGGCGCGACGAGGAGCCGAGGGGAGCGGCGGGTGTCGTTTTTCGTTTCGGGTAGGAACGGGCAGAGCGGAGGAGATGAGGCTGGCTCACGTGGGCTGGGAACTTAAACTGCGTCGGGCACGCGTGCGCTCGGTCGCCGAGCAGGAGGTGGCGAGGTGAGGCGGTCGGACGCCGGTGCTGTCCGCAGCTGGCGCGAGGTGTTCGACCGACGTCGGGAGCAAACAGCCACGCTCGGTTTGGGAAATAAGTTTCCCCCACTGACTTGTGGGCCCACTCTCCCCCTAATCCTCTCTTCTCCATTTCTTTTGTAAATATCCCAGCAACTACACATTGAATGAGAGACTTAGACCCCAAGTCTTGGTTTGAATTTGAGTTCTCAAATTCAAACTTTGTTTGGTTACATTTGCTTCATGTTTAAACTGAAATTCAAATTCAGTTTTGAATTATTGCAAATTTGGCTCCCGACAAGATGAACTCCAATGGGGATGAAACTTGGTGGGTTTACTCAGAAAAATGTGCTGAGTATAGATATGGAGCTAACTTTTGAATTTGGGTGATGAAAGTTGCTGCAATTTGAATTTACATTCAAATTGGCCTTTTTTTTTGCAATAACCCAAAAGTGCCTCAAAAAGTGTTAAATTTGCATGAGCTTTGGACTGAACCTTCCCAAGACTTTTTAAATTCTAGGGGTGAGCTCAACCTCTCATGTTCATGTGTAGAAACCCTACTTTGTGAAAGTGAAGGCTTTCCCCTCTAATCATTCTTTTGATGGAGGTTACATGCTCTTCACAACATTTCCTAAGGTGTCCACAATAAAAACTGTGGTGTTGTGAGGTGAAGAAAAGTTTTTGCAAGTCCCTCTTTCTTGGGCTTTTACATCCCTCCCCCCTTAAAAAAATCTCGTCCCGAGATTATAAAAGAAGGGATAGCGAAGTAATAGGGACTCACCCGTGTTGAGAAGCCATGAACTCCGGGTAATTTGAGCGAAGGAACTCCTCGCTCTCCCACATCGCTTCCTCGGCGGTGTGGTTACTCCAGAGTATTTTGTAGAACCATAACGTTCTGCTACGCGTGGTCCTGGCTTTCTCATCAAGAATTCCCACCGGATATTCATCATATGTTAAATCCGGTTTCAGCTCGCCGATGTCTTCGGTAGTAACAGCAGCTGTATGCTTCAAGCATTTTCGCAGTTGCGAAACATGGAAAATATCATGGACACCAGCCAGAGATGCCGGTAGTTCCAATCGATACGCCGCTGGTCCACACTTCTCGGTGATAGCGTAGGGTCCAATAAAACGGGGAGCGAGCTTCTCCTTCACACCGAATCGGTGCACGCCCTTCATTGGAGACACGCGGAGGTACACGTGTTCCCCAACGTCAAAGTGCAACGGCCTACGCCTCTTATCAGCGTAGCTCTTTTGTCGGGATTGAGCGGCCTTCAAATTGGCTTGAATTGTCCGAACGCGCTCCTCGGCGTCATTCACCACATCAACCCCGAATGTGACCCTTTCACCGGACTCGCACCAATTTAATGGGGTGCGGCATTTACGACCATAGAGAGCTTCGTAAGGTGCCATTTTGATACTCGCCTGATAACCGTTGTTGTACGAGAATTCCGCCAATGGTAGGTGATCATCCCAGTTCCTACCATGGTGGATGGCACATGCTCTCAACATGTCTTCCAGAACTTGATTCACCCTCTCTGTCTGGCCATCTGTCTGAGGGTGATAGGCGGAGCTCCTGATCAACTTAGTACCCAATGCAGCGTGTAGCTGCTCCCAAAAGCGAGATACAAATAATGCACCTCGATCTGAGACAATGGTCTTGGGTACCCCGTATAGGCATAGAATCTTCGCTATGTATAGCTCCGCATATTTGCCGGCATTGTAACGTGTATTCACCGGAATGAAGTGAGCCGTCTTGGTTAACCGATCGACGATTACCCATATGGAATCATGCTTGTTGGCTGTTAGGGGTAATCCCACAATGAAATCCATGCTCACATCTTCCCATTTCCATGCCGGAATCTTCAGGGGTTGCAACAGCCCTGATTTCTTCATGTGATCAGCTTTCACTCGTCTACACGTATCACACTCGGATACGTACTTAGCTACCTCCCGCTTCATCCGTGTCCACCAAAATTTCTTTTTCAAATCTTGGTACATTTTGTTGCTGCCCGGATGAATGGAGTATTTAGACAAGTGAGCCTCATCGAGGATCTTTTTCCTCAACTCCATATCTCGGGGTACGACTATGCGGTCATTGAACCACAGCGTCCCCTCACCATCTTTCCGGAAACATTTAATTTCTCCATTGTCTATCCGTCTCCGGAGATGTGCCATGCCTTTATCCGTTTTCTGAGCTGCAATGATGTCCTCCCTAATAGTAGGGATGAGGGCAAGGTTGTACAGCGATCCATAAGGAACCAAGTATAAACTTGGCTCTTCCTCCTCCACCGGTGTAGTGGTGAGGTGGTGGACATGTGATTTCCGACTCAGCGCGTCGGCAACCACATTCGCCTTGCCGGGGTGGTAATGGATTTCAATCTCATAATCTTTGATCAGTTCTAACCACCTCCTCTGCCTCATGTTCAGCTCCTTCTGGGTGAAAATGTATTTCAAGCTCTTGTGGTCGGTGTAGAGATGCACCAAGTTCCCCAGGAGATAGTGCCTCCACATTTTTAGCGCCAACACCACGGCAGCAAGTTCAAGATCGTGAGTCGGGTAGTGCTGCTCATGGTTCCAAAGTTGGCGTGAGCCATAAGCGACCACACGTCCTTCCTGCATCAACACGCAGCCGAGCCCAATACCGGACGCGTCACAATACACGTCGAAGGGCTTTGTTGTATCCGGCTGAGCTAACACCGGGGCTGTTGTGAGATGCTCCACCAGTGTTCGGAACGCTCCTTCACACGCCGTGTCCCAAACATATTTTGTCCCTTTCTTCAGCAACTCTGTCATCGGCTTAGCGAGCTTGGAGAAGCTTGGAATGAATCTCCGGTAGTATCCCGCTAACCCGAGGAAGCTTCTGACTTCATGAACTGAAGTGGGAGCTTTCCATTTCAACACTTGCTCGATTTTACTTGGGTCAACCGCAATGCCTTCAGCTGAGATGATATGTCTCAAGAATGGCACTTGGCTGATCCAAAATTCGCATTTGCTGAACTTGGCGTAGAGCTTGTGGTCTCGCAATCGTTGAAGAACGATCCGTAAGTGTTCGGCATGCTCGGCTTCTGTCTTGGAGTAAACCAAGATATCGTCGATGAACACTACCACGAACTTGTCCAGCTCCGGCATGAACACCGAGTTCATGAGATACATGAAATGGGCTGGAGCATTTGTGAGACCAAAGGACATGACGAGATATTCGTATAAGCCGTATCTCGTCGAGAACGCCGTCTTCGGGATATCCTCCGCCCGGATCTTGATCTGGTGATATCCCGAGCGAAGGTCCATCTTTGAGAATACACTTGCCCCCACCAGTTGATCAAACAAGATGTCAATACGGGGCAGTGGGTACTTATTCTTGATGGTGACGGCGTTGAGCGGCCGGTAATCCACACACAGCCTCAGGGTTTCATCCTTCTTCTTTACAAATAGCGCCGAGCATCCCCAAGGCGAGGAACTCGGCCTAATGAAACCCTTGCTCAACAGATCATTGAGCTGTTCTTTCAGTTCCGCCAGCTCATTTGGAGCCATCTTGTATGGTCTCCGTGATATGGGCGTAGTCCCGGGTGCAAGTTCAATCTTGAACTCGACCTCCCGCTCAGGTGGCATGCCCGGAAGATCATCCGGGAACACATCAGAATACTCCCGGACTATGGGGATGTCTTCTAACTTGAGAGCTTCAGCATTATTAATTGCTAAAACTTCCCGGACTGGCGTGTCTAACACCATGGAATGCGGACGGTGGAATGGAGAATTTAAGTGAACCGTCCGTGTCCGAGCCTCTAGGATAGCGCCATGGTATTGTAGCCATGACATCCCTAAGATTGCATCAATCTTTTGTCCCATAAGGATTATCAAGGTGGTGGGATATAGTTTCCCACCTAAGCACAGAGGTGCCTTTGGAATCATCATATTAGCTGAAATCTTCCCTCCCGGTGAGCAGATCATATAAGTGCAGTCGGTTGGGAAGACTTGCAATTGATGTTTAGCCACATAGGATGCACTTATAAAGCTGTGGGTTGCACCCGAATCAAATAATATGACGATGGCTTGATGGTTGAGAGTAAACGTACCCGCCAGCACGTTGTCTCCCTCTGGGGCGTCCTCACTGTCGAGGTTGCGGACACCCCCAGTCCGCTGACCAACCTTCTTCACCGGAGGTCGGCCTCGAGCACCGCCCTGGAGCTGGGCTTGCCCGCTGCTCTGCTGCCCCTGGGGACAGTCCTTCGCAAAGTGGCCCGCCTGGCCACACGTGAAGCAGGTGAAACGGGGCGGTCCCCCGCTAATCGGTGGACGGAAACCCGGGGCGCGTTGTGGCGGTGGGAACGCCCGGGGTACCGTCTGCTGTTGCTGTCTGGGTGGTGGCATCGGCGTACGGAACGGAGGTGCCTGAAAGGGACGTCCCCCGAACCGTTGCGGTCGCGCCGGTGGTTGCCACTGCTGCCCGGATGGTGTCCGATACAGCATACGGTACTTTTGGGGAGCGCCACTCCCACCGCTGCTAGGTGGAGCGCTGCGCTTCCTCTGCTCAGCTGCTAACTCCCGCTGAGCGTCCTCTTGCATGATGGCGGCATTGACTAGGTCGTTGAATGTGCCGCGGTTCCATTGTACGAGGTGGGTCTTCATTTCGGGGTGTAACCCCCGATAGAAGTGCTCCCTCTTCTTCTCCTCCGTGGAAATGTAGTCTGACGCATACTGCGCCAGATGGTTGAAGGCACGGGAGTAGTCGTGGGCACTCCTCCCGCCCTGCTTCAGTTCCAAAAATTCTTGGAACTTTCTCTTCATTATTCCGGGAGGAATGTGATAGGCACGGAACGCCTCCCGGAACTCTTGCCATTCCATGGCATGGCCAGCCGGACGTGAGGCGACATAATTCGCCCACCACGCACCGGCGGCACCGTGGAGCTGCTGTGCTGCGAACAGTGTCTTCTGCCGCTCCGTACACTGGAGCAGCCCGAACTTGGACTCGATAGTCCGCAGCCAGTTGTCCGCCTCCAGTGGTTCTTCAGCTTCGGTGAACACCGGAGGGTGCGTACTCATGAAATCCGAGTACGACACTTCGCGGGGCTCACGAGGCCCTCGCTCTTGACGTCCTCCCGCCTGGGACGTATTCTGCACGATCGTGCGGAGCAGGTCGGTCTGCTCCTCACGACCTCCCACCAATGCCGCTATCACATCCGCTAGAGTAAGCGGAGGCGGCGGTGGTGGCTGCTGCTGCGGGGTGCTGTCGTAGGCCGGTGGCTGGGAGTCATCGCCTCCACCTTGGCTAGAGCCACCAACCTCGTGCGTGGTCCTAGTACGAACCATCTGCAACCATACGACATTAAACATCAGTCCCGCAACATTTTGCATGCAGTCCAATAGAACTGGGCGGAAAAAACATTATGACAACAAAACATGCGAAATATCTCGTAAGTAGATAATGTAATAACTTTGCACAAGCTACACCATTACCAGACCAAACACAAGTTAGTTTAATATAACTTGATGAACCCCCTCTTTGGAAGCTCACCATAACTGGGTTTGGTCTCTACGAGACATTATTCTTGCGTTGTCACAACGTATAACACCCTTAGGGTACAACACCCTTTTCAATGAGTTCAACTGTCATTCTTCTGTCAGAATGACCAGTTGCTACCTATTCCAAGTTTTGATCTGGTTCTGGGTATTTCATGACTCAAGTTGAATACCAAAGTTCAAGTTAACTTCAGTATCTTTCCAACGAGTACTCATTTGCCCCCAGATCAGCTTTGATTAAAAAGTTATGTTAATTCAAAGTTAGCAGAATTTCTGGAAGAATTTTAACAGCACCTCCCTTGGAAGTAGCTGTTTTCAACCCTGATTTCCACTATATTCCGTGCTGAAACATCAGAAACTTTGAATTGCCAAGATGTCACACATCTTCTACTCTTTCTAAGGATGTATTATATGACAATTTTAGATTTTTCTACTGGGAGTTATATTTGAAAAACAGATCAGTTCAGAGGATGTTTTACTCTGCCCTAGTTCTGGACAGTTTACATTTCTCTGGGCTTTAAGCCATCTTCAGGTGAGTTTCAGCTCTGGAAGTCTACAACAAAGTTGTAGAGCACTTCAATACCTTTCCATAGCTATGTAGCACCACCTCTGGGCTAAAAGACCGGTGAGTTACGCCCTGTTGAAGATCAGCAAACATGCTGCCCAAAACAGAGCACTCTGTTTTTCAGTCTTTTTGGAACTACAATCATCACTATCCCATTCTTATACCCAACCAGGGTCCTAAATGTTGAACCTATAGATTTTTAATTCTTTGTTATCGTTATACTCATGCATATGCCTACAATATCTCGGTACTACGCTCCTCACAAAAGAAAATCCTAACCGGATCATACCGGCATATACGTCTCGAGTGTGGCACTAAACGGTCTCTCGCACACGTTTTCTACACGGATACATACGTGGTTAGTACCTGCAGAAGACCACACAATGATGGTGCACTCAAAGGTTGTTCATTTCAGGCAGTTCCACATTTAAAAGTAAATACAAACACCCGTATCATTGTCATACGGCCGTCCTTGAGCTAAGTCACGTCTCAAGGCACGTGATCGTGTTTCAACACCACACGACGGGGAACCCGAGTATGTCATGAACGGGTCGTCACGGTTGGGAATGTTATCAACCCAACAGATACCACCTACTGCCCTGCAGGGCACACCGATGGCAAGCGCTGCGTATGTCCTCCTGGGCTATTTCCAGACGAACACACTCTCGCGTTACTGACCACGCGATGGGGTCTCCACTTACTTGCCTAATGCACGCTAGGGATCAGCGTTTCATATGAACTCAGGGACATGAAGAGTCCAAGAGGTTCATATTGACGTCTCACACCAAGCTATGAGACAAATCCCTGAACCACGTTCCTCGTCAGGGAGAGCTAACCGAAATTGAACCGCTTTCGGTGGCGTTCCTTACCATACTTACCCGAGCGTAGGTGCGTCGTTACATAATTGAAATTCAGAATTATAGCACATAGGTTAGTCTTTGCCACTTTAAGTAACTATGCTAATATAGTCCTTACTTGGGCAGCTACCGATTCCTCACCGTATACCTAAGTTTTTCCCATAATGCAGTCCTTTAGTACTGTGCTATCCCCACTGCGGCTCTGATACCAGGCTGTGGCGGACCGGGATCCGCTCATCCAGGATCGCAGAGGGTGGTGCCGCGCGATGCGACACCCGACAGCACACGTCACAAGAACACAATATATACATGGAAAAAAACAAACTGAATGTACAAGGTAGCACATTTCTCAGTTACAAACTATGGTCTTTATTACACAGCGGAAGTTTCTTTTGTACCACTCACGCCCGCCTATCTAGCAAAAGTCGGTTGCCCAGCCCTAGGGCAACCCACACTAGCTGCACGTCTCAGCTCAGCGCGGCGTGTATGGCTCCCACTCAGCCGTGGTCCCCGACGGAGGGTAACCCTCGCCGGTGGACTCGTACTCCGAGTCCGTGGGTGGCTCTTCACCTGAAAAACACTTAAGCAGCAACCGTGAGCACAAAGGCTCAGCAAGGCTTAACCGACTCACCTAAGCATGAAACTCTACATGAGGTCTACAATGGACATAGGATAGTAACATTTCAGCAAAATGACACGCCTACAAGTTCATCCTTAGTTCATCTTTTAGCAACAAGTTAACAGTTCATGAAATCTGAAATTTAGTAAGCAGTATTTGGTGGCACACATGTAGCAATACAATTATATCAATCAGCATCATTGAATCAACATATTTCATCCATTAGTCTACGTTACGATGCAGTGAACAAGCAGTACTCGTCACCGCGAGGGACGGCGAATCGACTCGATATACACCTGCAGGGAAAACCCAAAGAGCACGTCACGTACGCCCACCCGTGGAGCTGCACAGCACGCTCACTCGATGTCGTACGGGACAACCTTTCACCCAACAGCCCAAACGTCGAACCAGTCGCACCGAAACGAGCAGGAGGTTCCCCACACGGAGCATCTTTCTATGCCCGTTGGCAGATTTCCACCTTGCTGCCCTCAACCTACACCTATAAATCGGTGTGCTATGCCTCGACGCCCGGAGGTTTAGGCTACATCGGTTTATCGGGGCCCATATATCCGATATGCCTTCGGTACGTTCAATACTTGTTCAGCAGGGCCGCACACGGATCGGTCCTCAATCGACACGGACAGGGCTGCGCACACAAGACTCTCTCTTTCTGCGCCCTAGCCCCTGCCTAGTCTCATTTTTATTACTAAAGTGATCTCACATCACTCAACCGAACCCGTGTGTCCCAAGCCTATCTCGCGAGTAGATTCCAACTACTCGACTTGTACCGAAGTCCTATGACTCATTAAGCATAGCCTGTCTACTCGAGGTCCTTGACACTACCCTCACTCTTTTAGGAACCTTTGGTTATGCAAGTGGGGTTTCATTCATCCTATACCTAATGCACATACATACTTCATATGACACATGTATACAAAGGAAGAATTATAAAATGGTTAATGCAAACCGGGGCTTGCCTTGTTGCTGCTGGTCAGGAGTTAGTTCTTCGTCCGGAAGGAGGAAGTCCAGCACTTCCGGAGTCTCTTCTTCAACGGCTACACGTTAATGAAATACTATACGTTAATTTAGATGCAAATGTGAGTTTTAGAGTAAAACTTCTACTATTGGTTCTAATAACCAGCCTCTAACACCTGGAACTTTGTTTAAGAATTTAAATATGAACTGGTGTTGGTGGTTTGGTTTGGACTTAATCACATGGCTAAATGCTAAGTGGTTTTCCCCCTTTTCCATATTAATCCCTTAAGTGGTTAAACAGGACAGGGGTGATCTAGAGCTACAATGGAGCTGAGAATTTTTGTGTGAGTTCCTTGTCACAAGAAAACTCTCTGGACCAAGCATTAGCACTTTTCATGGAGTGGTTTGCTTAGAATAATTCTCTGGGCAAATCAGCAAGGAAGAATTTATCCTGAGGTAATACCCCTGTTCATACCCAACTTAGTGAACTATAATTTCAATTATAGCTCCTAGATTTTGCATGAATTTTCCTAGCATTTTTGGAGTCAAGGTTTGCCCAGAATTGAATTTCCAAGTTTTGGAAATTCTCTGAAAATGTTTCTGTATTCAAATGAACACAGCACCTTCCAATTTGAATTGCTCTGACCAAATCAACTCCAAATGGTCTGAAACTTTTACAGGGGTTTACTAATGTCCTAAAGAACATTCTGGCAAAATTTGGGGATTTTTGGATGAACCAAACTCCCTCTAAAATTCTTTTTCTGAAAAGCTTTAAAGAATTTTCCAGAATTAATTAATGGGTTTCATACAAATTGGGTTGTATATCTGGACAGAGCTAGGCAAGATAAATCCAACCCAATTTGAATCACTAAATTTGGAGCTTCCTAGCAAAAGTTATGGGGTTCTAAAGTTTGCACCAAAACTGGAAATTCCAAAAATGTTTAAATCCTGCGGGTGGGACCCACTCCTCGAGCCGGCCCACTCAGAAAGCGGCCACACCGCGGCCCACGGGGTTTTACCCGCGCTTCCGCACCGAATCCCGGCCGCAAATCCGATCCCCGCGCGAGATCAGAGGCTGACCGGTGGACCCGGCCCCCCCTTCGTCTACCTCGCGCTCTCCCGCAGTTCCCGCGGCGGCGCTTCGCCGGAGCGCTCGCCGCCGGGCGTTTCCCCGCCCGACCTTTGACAAAACTTGCCGCCTGTGCCTAACTCGACTCGGAGAACACGCTGGTGCTCTCACCGGAGCTCGGCAATGGCCGGAACTATGCCCGCGACGGCGACAGAGCCTCCCTCTACTCCGGTGACGTCGCCCGGGCTACTCCGGGCCTTATTTCTCAAGCGGTTTGCTCCTACAGCTCCACCGTGGCATGCTGCGCACGAATATGAGCTCGGTTGGCCATGGAAATAGCCGGAGCTGGGACCTCACCGTCGACCTAGGCCCGATATCGACTGTTGCTCGAAAAACTTGGATATCAGCGCAAAGGCTCGATGGTTTTTGACGGTTTTGGATCCTAGGTGGCCGTGGGGGCATGTATAACCTATGCTCAGCTAGGTTTATGCTGTGCAGGACCGATCGCTGCGAATTTCAACATTTCGGCTCACTCATTTTTGTCGAGCACCGAGGACTAGACGGGGAAATACTCCCCCTACAAAGCATGGAAGAGGGTGGGGTCTTCACCGTGAGCTCGAGCAGTCCCCGGCGCGTGTCTTTGCTGTTGAACTCCGGTCGCGAGGTCGCCTGGATCAACGGCGCGACGAGGAGCCGAGGGGAGCGGCGGGTGTCGTTTTTCGTTTCGGGTAGGAACGGGCAGAGCGGAGGAGATGAGGCTGGCTCACGTGGGCTGGGAACTTAAACCGCGTCGGGCACGCGTGCGCTCGGTCGCCGAGCAGGAGGTGGCGAGGTGAGGCGGTCGGACGCCGGTGCTGTCCGCAGCTGGCGCGAGGTGTTCGACCGACGTCGGGAGCAAACAGCCACGCTCGGTTTGGGAAATAAGTTTCCCCCACTGACTTGTGGGCCCACTCTCCCCCTAATCCTCTCTTCTCCATTTCTTTTGAAAATATCCCAGCAACTACACATTGAATGAGAGACTTAGACCCCAAGTCTTGGTTTGAATTTGAGTTCTCAAATTCAAACTTTGTTTGGTTAAATTTGCTTCATGTTTAAACTGAAATTCAAATTCAGTTTTGAATTATTGCAAATTTGGCTCCCGACAAGATGAACTCCAATGGGGATGAAACTTGGTGGGTTTACTCAGAAAAATGTGCTGAGTATAGATATGGAGCTAACTTTTGAATTTGGGTGATGAAAGTTGCTGCAATTTGAATTTACATTCAAATTGGCCTTTTTTTTTGCAATAACCCAAAAGTGCCTCAAAAAGTGTTAAATTTGCATGAGCTTTGGACTGAACCTTCCCAAGACTTTTTAAATTCTAGGGGTGAGCTCAACCTCTCATGTTCATGTGTAGAAACCCTACTTTGTGAAAGTGAAGGCTTTCCCCTCTAATCATTCTTTTGATGGAGGTTACATGCTCTTCACAACATTTCCTAAGGTGTCCACAATAAAAACTGTGGTGTTGTGAGGTGAAGAAAAGTTTTTGCAAGTCCCTTTTTCTTGGGCTTTTACACACGTGGCGTGTTCGGAGCTCATCCCTGCGAAGTGGGGAGAGGTCCGCCGCTAAGCTGGCTACGTGGCAGGCTCGGGGCTCATCTCCGCAAAGGAGGAGAGGTCCGACCCTATGGGACACGTGTTGCCCCCGGATCTAGTCATCATGGAAATCAGAGGACTGGTCACGCGGGATACGTGTCGATCTGGGAGCTCACCTCCGAGAGGTCCGGTTCTATCGAACATGTGTCGCCACCGGAGCTTATCTCCGGGAGGTCCGTCGCTGCTGGACACGTGTTAACCTCGGAGCTCGTCTCTGAGAAGAGAGGAAAGGTCCAGCACTGACACGTGGCGTGTGCGGAGCCACCTCCGAATAAGAGAGGAGGTCCCGACCGCCAGGATACGTGGCACACGCGGAGCTCACCTCCGAACGAAAAGGGAGGTCTCGCTCGTGTGACACGCGGCACAACCGGAGCTCGTCCCTGCGGAGAGGGAGAGACAAGGACCTGGTGGACACGTGGAGCCTCCGGAGCACATCACCGAGGAGGTAACAAGTTCTAGGAACGGTTTTTGGATTCTGTACGCGTAGAAATACCGGAACAGAAACCGACCTGAATTCCACAATGATACCGCACCAAATCAACTAAAGATAAGTTGTAAGATTCAACGACAAATTTGAATAGGACTCTTATTCGGGATACATTCAGATTAGGACTCTTCTCTTCCCGATTATAAATAGAACCCAGAACCTCTGGCCAAAACCACAAACTTCTTTTCCAACTCCTGAGCCGACAACTTAGAGCCCTAGTCCCAACCCGCCGAGTAAACCATCGCCGGAGTGCAGCAGGGAAGATCGCCGGAGGAAAGCCCAACGATCTGAGGAGGACCTCGAGACCGAGAAGAACGTAAGGTAGGTCTCCAATACCACCTTACGACATCGTGTGTTTTCTTCGCATCTGTTCTTTGGTTCCTTCGAACAGAGGCCTTCTCGTGGACAGATCACTTGATGATCAGGTTGATCTAAAGACAAGATCATCGCCACATCCACTTTTGATCCGAACACCTATGTCCATGAAAGCCATGCAAGAACACGTGCAAACCAATCTAATAAAACTAATCATAGGATAGCATGCATATGCATCATCGCATCTAGTTTAAGGTTTGTGCATAATATTGATTGTTGTGAATCTTGTATGCACGTGATCCTACATAGCGTGACATGCTCAGGGAGCTGTCTACGATGAGCTGCAGCAACAAGGTTTTGAGATCCAAGAACAACCGGAACCGCAAGAACAAGGCAAGTGCTCCTTGACCATGTTGATCCTATGTTTTGGGTGAAACTGTTTTGTTTTGCGAAAAGGTGTGTGTGCTGAGCCAAACATGATGGGAAATCCTTTTTATAGGAGTTTACTAGTTTTGGTTAGACCACCCTTGTCGCCAGGGAAGTTTATGAGTCGGGTATGGTTTTTTCTTTATGCTTTGCAGAGTCTATGGGATTGGGAAGCGAGATAGATGTGTCTAGCTAACTGCACTCGTAATGATAATGAGAAGCTGATGTTATTAATGAACATGGATCGGAGGGAGATCTAGGCATGCCTGGGTTTGTGAATGAGGTAGCATGAGATGGTGGTTACTTGCCGTAGATCTAAGGACCGGTTCATGCATGCACATGCCAGGATAACAGTGCCACCCCAAGGCCATGTATGGGTGCGGCTTAGCTGAGTAATTAGGTAAGTTGCTATAGTGTTATGGACTGAGGAAGGCGCGGGGAATGGGAGACGACTGAGGACTGCCCTGGGAACTGCATGGCACAAGAGGGGGCCCGTGGGTCGGAGAATTGGAGATTCTAGCCTGCCGGTGAAACCTTAGTGAGTCCATACATCGAGTAGCCCCTTTGTAAAGGCTATTTTGTGATCTCTTGACCATACACCAACGGTTGTGTACTGGTATAATGGAGGTTCTGCAGTCGCCGACGGCTGACGAAATCTCAAACTTGTAAGGTAAAATGGTGCAAACTCTGCAGAGTCTAAAACTATCATGATAGCCGAGCTTACGGTCACGAGCGCATGGCCAACTGCCATGATTAGTTGGGATGGTTATTGGAATGGTTCTTGGTTATGGTTATTGATTTTGGGTTATGGTTTGGTTTTGGGACTGTTGAGTCCGGGTGATAAGATGGTTGCATGACTGTTGAATCATGACAACAAGCTTGGTCTCGGTGTGAGGCAAAGTTGTTTATGAGATGAGATGGTAGCAAATACGAGAAGGTATTCGTGAGATGGTAGCAAATACGAGGAGGTATTTGCGAGCAAGAATGAAGTTGGTTAATGTTCGGGTGGAACATGGAAAGTGATGGAGGTATGTTGGTAACTTAATACATGCTGAGATTACATTCACCTAAAGGTTTAGTTGCTGTTTTATTATGGTTTCGATAAATAACTTAGCTTTCTGCAAATGGGCCTTTTTATGCCTACCTTGTTATGAGCTACATATCATATTTTCCCGCACTTGCTGAGTACATCATTGTACTCAAACTTGCATTATTATTTCATCATCAGCAGCAGAAGAAGATTTCTATGGAGACTAAGTGGAGCATTAGGCGCGTAATCTCTTCTCAACCTTGCCTGTGGAATGGAATAGAGATGGAGCCATTTGCTGCTTAGATTTGCTTCCGCATTAGTTAAATTGCTTCCGCATTAGAATAAAGACTTCCACTGCATAGAAATAAAGACTTCCGCTGTGAGCATGAGTCCAAGACTCAGGAGATATTGTAATAAACTCTGTTATTCGTGGTAATATATAATCTGAATTCAGTTTGTGGAATATATGTGTATGTGTGATGAACATCCTAGGCACACATATGCATTAGTTCTCGGTTCCGTGGTTTTCCACAGAATTGGAGGGCGTCACAATGGACATGATCAACAAGTAAAGGGAGGAGGGTTTCGGGACGTGGAGAATCAGATGGGACGTCCACAAGTTGATGGAAACAGTCACCAACTCGGACTCGAGTTCAACTCGGAGTCCAAGAGCAGTACATCTTAAAACGGACGCCCAGGATGCATACGGACTCCATTTTTGATGTTCTACATATGCATGGAAATATGAGAAGATAATTTTTCCAATGGCTCTGGTCCCACATTAAAATTTGCCGGGAGTCGTTGGGAGTTGTCGAAATAAGTTGAATTCGGAGTTCTGTCCGGTGTTGCACCACCGTATTGGGCTTTTGGGCCTTGTATCCTGTACGAGTCCATTAGGGATGCGTTTAAGGGTCTCATGGTCGAACTCTAGCCTTTAAATACTGCAGCCGCCGGCCATATTTGGTGGGTTTTGCTTAGATTAAACACTTTCGCCGTTCTACGGTTTGTGAGACCCCAATTTCGAAATTTCAGATTGCATCTTCGTCGTTCTTGCTTGTGTTCTCGGTTGCACCTGCAGGGATAGCCTTCTTGGTGAGGTCAAGTGTGTGAAGCACGGTTGATAACCAACGGAGCAGTGGTGTAGTGATTGCAGGGGTGTTCGGGTCTGCTCGAGTTCCTCGGATCATCAACGTCGAGATCTCCACTTCAATCGACCTACCTTTCGAAAGATCGGGCCTAAACAACTCATTATCATGCAACTGAAAAGTTGACACTCCTAACCACGGAACAACAGGACATGGTATTGTAGGACAATAATGAGCCTGTGACCTACACTGAAGCAATAATGAGACCCGACTCTGAGAAATGGCCTGGAGCCATGGAATCCGAAATAGAATCCATGCATGAGAATCAAGTTTGGAACTTGGTTGATCCAATCGATGGTGTGAGACCGATTGAGTGCAAATAGATTTTCAAGAAAAAGACTGATATGGATGGAAAAGTTCACATCTATAAAGCACAATTAGTGGAGAAAGGTTTCAAACAAATTCAAGGTGTTGATTATGATGAAACATTTTTGCCCGTCGCTATGCTAAAGTCTGTTCGGATTCTCCTAGCAATTGATGCATATTTTGATTATGAAATATGGTAGATGGATGTCAAAACAACCTTTCTTAATGGGAGTCTAGCTGAGGATGTGTACATGACACAACCTGAGAGTTTTGTCGATCCTAAAAATGTTAGAAAAATATGCAAACTTCAAAAGTCCATCTATGGATTGAAGCAAGCATCTCGGAGTTGGAATCTACATTTTGATGAAGTGGTCAAAGGGTTTGGTTTCATCAAGAACATAGAAGAACCTTGTATTTACAAGAAGGTTAGTGGGAGCGCACTTATATTTCTAGTCCTATATGTAGATGACATATTGTTGATCGGAAATGACATTCCATTACTAGATGCTGTTAAATCCTCATTAAGGAAAAGTTTCTCAATGAAGGATTTAGGAGAGGCAGCGTACATTTTGGGCATAAAGATCTATAGAGATAGATCTAAAAGGCTAATTGGATTAAACCAGGACACCTATATTGACAAGATATTGAATCGGTTCAATATGCAAGATTCTATGAAAGGTTTCTTGCCAATGTCACATGGCATCACTCTAAGCAAAAGTCAGTGTTCTTCGACGCCTGATGAGCAAAAGAGGATGAGAGTGATTCCTTATGCTTCGGCTATTGGATCTATCATGTATGCCATGTTGTGCACACGCCCAGATGTATCCTTTGCTCTAAGTGTTACGAGCAGGTATCAATCAGATTATGGTGAGGCTCATTGGACAGTTGTCAAAAACATTATTAAGTACTTGAGAAGAACTAAGGATGTATTCCTAGTGTTTGAAGGTGATGAAGAACTCGTTGTAAGAGGTTACACCGATGCTAGCTTCCAAACAGACAAGGATGACTCTAGATCGCAATCCGGTTTTGTGTTCTGCCTCAATGGAGGGGCAGTGAGCTGGAAAAGTTCCAAGCAAGACACAGCAGCAGATTCAACGACGGAGGTGGAGTATATTGCAGCTTCTGAGGCTGCAAAGGAAGCTGTTTGGATCAGAAAATTTGTTTCTGAGTTGGGTGTTGTTCCTAGTGCGTCCGGACCTGTGGATCTCTATTGTGACAATAATGGAGCCATTGCACAGGCTAAGGAGCCTAGATCACACAAAAGATCCAAACATATACTACGATGATATGACCTCATTCGAGAGATTATCGACCGAGGTGATGTGAATATATGCAAGGTGCATACGGATTTGAATGTGGCAGATCCGTTGACAAAGCCTCTTCCATAATCAAAGCATGAGGCGCACACAAGATCTATGGTTATTAGATACTTACATCAGTGATCCTAATGTGTACGTGAGACACTTGTGTCATAGCTATGTTTACGTACTATTTGAGTAACTATTATTCACATTGATCATCAAGTATGTTACTTGTTCGTGAGACTCTTTGTTAATTATAATGTTACTCAAAATGATCCCTAGTCTACATCGTTATATGAGATAATGATAGTACGCAGACTAGCACACGTATTAATTGATGATCACGTTTCACGGATCATAGATATGGAGATATCAAATTAATAATGTGGACACATGTTAGTGAACATGGTGTTGGATAGACCCATTCAGAGACACTGTTGGGATTGTTATTTACATAGTGCCATCAGTCGGTCTTGAGTGATACACATGCTAGATTCTTAGACCTGAGATGGCCATTGTTTCTCACTATGTGTAGTTGTGCACTTTTGTCGAAGTGTGTAGTCGACACTTCCCATGGACCTGCTCTGGGCAGCCCGCGGAGGTTCTTTTTCGGAGGGGCTAGACACTTGCGGAGAGCTTAGGCGTTAGGGACAAGTGAGGGAGAAGCTTGACACGGGGAGTTTTACATGGTTCAGGCTGCCGGAGCGTAAAACCCTACGTCCACGGTGAGCAGAGGAGCTTGCTGTATTGCTTGCTGCTCAGAACCGGAGTCCTGAGCTTGAGGGTGAGTGATGTCTAGAGTGCGAGTTCACAGAGTTTGAACCCCTGCTAACGTTGCCTACTCGAGCCTTTTATAGTCCAAGGCTCGAGTGGCTTACAAGGTGGGCCCAGGACCCGACAGGTGGTCCCGGGGAGATTGCCTGCCGGCTACCGTATCTACAGTTATGCCGGTAGTTGTCTCTGGTGAAGGCTTCCGAGTCTTCGTTCTGCCGCCCTGCCCATGCCGCAAGCTAGTCGTAGTGGTCGATGATGGCAGAGGCGGCAGGGGATGTCTTGTCGCTGTGTTTATTAGCGGGCAGGCTCTGACACGGCGCACCAGTCTGCGATGTGACTGGGCGCAATGGTACCTGACAGAGGCGTGCCCCACGTCTCCGCGTCTTGGCAAGGCGCGGGCCTTGAATACCTTGTACGGGCAAGGTATGGCGCGTCTTTACGCCTGCTGCCTACCGCACGGGGGCAGGCAGCGTTGCTCTGCTGGCCACGTGGCAGGCCCGGAGCTCCCCTCTGAGGAGAGGGAGGTCCGACCCCGCGGGACACGTGGAGCCTTCGGAGCTCTCCCCCCCGGAGGGAGGAGGTCCGGCTGCTGCTGGCCACGTGGCGGGCCTGGAGCTCTCCTCTGAGGAGAGGGAGGTCCGGTCCCGCTGGACACGTGGAGCCTTCGGAGCTCTCCCCACGGGGGGAGGTCCGGCTCAGTTGGCCACGTGGCGAGTCCGGAGCTCTCCTCTGAGGAGAGGGAGGTCTGGCCCCGCTGGACACGTGGCGCCTCCGGAGCTCTCCCTGCGGAGAAGGGTGAGATCCTTAGGCATTTTTCCCCTGTGCGCAGGGGTACCCCATATCGAGGGTACCGACAGTGGCCCCCGGGCCCATCTCGGGGGAGATAGCGAGCCAGAGGTGGGGCCCCCGTCTCTTCCGTTCCGCGCACTTTCTCTAAGTCCCGCATTGACCGTTGCTGGAGCACGAACAGTCATGGGATCGTGGGGGCGTGCGCCCACTTGATGGTTGCTTTCACTGCGGCAGTTCCCAAGGCTGCCACTTCTGCATGTCGCAGCGCTTTTTTCGGGAACCGCCGAAGAGCCTTGCGGGCTTGTCTCCTTGGGAGACTGACTTCCTGGCCCACCGCTCCAGCTGGACAACTTGGGTCCACTTGTCATCGATGCTTAGTCTTGGAGCCGAAGCGGTTGCACAAGCAGCGTATTCGAAGAGTTTCGAATCGCTTTGAATCGCACCTGGGAAGTTTTTAAAAGGGGATCTTACCCGCATCGCGGCTTCCCTTCGCACTCCCCAGCGCTTTGCACCTTCCGTGAATTCTTGCGCCTTTGTCTTCTACCATGGCTTCCAACCCGCCTCTAGAGAAGAAACGCGTTCGATCTCCTCTGGTAGAGGCGTCTGCGCCGAGTCAGGGATCCAGGGCGCCTGCACGCCCTGCATCTGGAGATGGCACCCCGTCCGGTGGCGACCCCAAGAGGTCTCGGGCTCATCATCCCGACGGGACTCCTCTTGAGCGATGACAGGTTGAAGGTTCCCGGGCGTCGCGTCCTCCCTCCTTAGGCGGTGGAGCCTCCAAGGAAACTGCTGACGCGCCGAGGAGGGCTCCAGGCGGTGGAGTCTCCAAGGAGACTGTTGACGCGCTGAAGAGGGCTTCAGGCGGTGGAGTCTCCAAGGAGACTGCTGATGTGTCGTGGGGAGCTTCAGGAGCATCCCCTGCTCCGTCAGTCCGGGCGACTGTGGAGCAGCCGTCGGTGGCGACGGCAAGCTCTAGTGATCCTACCCCGGCTCGGAAGCCGGGGTTCAGAGCCCGTTGGAGTGCTCGCATTTCTCGGCCATTCCCGACTGATGGGGAGTCTGCATCACAGCGCTCGGAAGCCGAGACGGTTGCCGCGGCCCCCAAGCCAGCGCAGGTTCCTCCTGTACCAGGTGTCCCGGCTTCTATGGCAGCATCGACTCCATCCTCTCGTCCCTCTCCATCGGCTCAGGAGCCCGCTGTCGGCGAGGGTTCGGCGGGTCTGGCTGTCGAAGTCCCGACGCCAGCTTCTCATGACCGGTGTCTCATCCCGGTCGCCGGTGCATCGTATTCTATTGAAGACGACGTGATGGAGGAAGTCGGGGGCGCTGCTCTGGCCTCTGCTGCCCCACTGCCCCTGGTAGATGCTCTCTCGCTCGCCCAGACGAGCGTCCGGCAGGTCTTGGCCGCGCTCGGTCATGAGCGAGAGGAGCAAGTGGTTGAGAGGGATCGCCTCCTCATCCGAGGGAACCTTTTGCGGGAGCAGACCGCAAAGGTCAAGGGAGAGATTGACTCCAGGCGGGAGTCGCTTGACATCATGGAGGCGCTCCTTGATCGGCAGAAGCAGGCTGTCGACCGTCTGGACTCCGAGACGCGGCGGCTCCACAGGGAGGCCCTTGAGGCGCATGCCCGGGCCGAGGAGAACTTCTCTACCCTGGAGGAGGTACGACAGAGGCTGGCGCGCCGTAAGCGCGCCGTTGAGGACCAGGAGCGCTCCGTGGCGGCCGAGGCGGAGAGGGTCGCTGCGCGGCTTGCGGCGGGCGAGGGCGACCTGCGAGCTCGGGCCACGGAGCTAGAGGCCCGGAAGGCAGACCTTGCAACAAGGGAAGAGCAGGCCTCCCGGGAGCGTCAGGCGATCCTGGATCGGGAGTTGGCTGCCGACTTCCAGGCTTCAGAGTTGGAGCGGCTTGCCCAGACTCTCCGCCTTTGGGAAAGCTCCCTCGCGGCCAAGGAGAAGGAATTCTCCGAGGGGAGCCACGACGCCCTGCGGACAGCTCACCGCGAGGTAGAGGAGCTCTTGGCCTAGCGGTCTTCCAAGGCCCGTGTGGTCTCGAGCTTCGTTGACCAGGCAGGGTCCGCCTTGGTCCCTCTTGGCTTCAGCCCAGTGAAGACGGCGGCCCCTGCGCTGACGGTGGCTGAAGTGATCCCCGTGCTGGAGTCAATCGGCGCCAAGCTGAGCAGGCTAGATGTGGTGGTCACCGGCGAACTCGAGGCAGAGGGACGGGGCCTGGCCGTGGAGGTTGCCACTCATGTGTTGGGCATGCTTCAGGAGCCGGGACCCTTCTTTCTCATTGGAGCCAGCGAGACAGGGCCCTACTATGGAGCGGGAGGAGACCGCCAGGGCTGAAGTCAGGGATGTGGCCACCCTTGTAGCCTCTAGGTTCCGGCGTGAGCCAGGGGGACCCTAGGGCTTGTATCTCCCTCTATTTCTTTTTATTAAGTCTGTAGTCCAGCTCATGGAGCCATGAATAAATAGACTCTTGTGACCTTTTGTGCTTGTTATGCTTTTGTCTTCTTCTTGGTTTTGCCTGGCCGAGCCCTTAGCTTCGCAAGGTACTCAGAGGCCTTCACCAATCTTACAGCCTTGCACAGACACCTTCCCCGAGTCCTTATTGTGTTAAGGGCCCCGGGGGTCTCCGGAACTCACTGTAAAAGCCCAAGAAAAGAGACTTGCAAAAACTTTCCTGCACCTCACAACACAACAGTTTGGTGGTGGGTAGATTGTGAAATATTGTGAAGAGCAAGTGACCTCCATCAAAGGAGTGATTAGAAGGGAAAGCCTTCACTTTCACAAAGTAGGATTTATGCACATGAGCATGAGAGGTTGAGCTCACCCTAGGATTTGAAAAGTCTTGGGAAGGTTCAGTCCAAAGCTCATGCAAATTCAACAATTTTTGAGGCACTTTTGGGTTATTTCAAAAAAGAGGCCAATTTGAATGTAAATTCAAATTGCAGCAACTTTCATCACCCAAATTCAAAAGTTAGCTTCATATCTACACTCAGCACATTTTTCTGAGTAAACCCACCAATTTTCATCCCCATTGGAGTTCATCTTGTCAAGAGCTAAATTTGCTAGAATTCAAAACTGAATTTGAATTTCAGTTTAAATATGAAGCAAATTTAACCAAACAAAGTTTGAATTTGAGAATTCAAATTCAAACAAAGACTTGGTGACTAAGTCTTACATTAAATTGTGAGTAGCTGGAGATAATTGAGTGCCAACAGAAATGAAAAGAATTGGAAAGGGGATTAGAGGGGAGAGGGGCCCACAGGTCAGTGGGGGAAAAGTGGTTTCAGCTGAACGGGTTCGGCTTCTCACCGAAGCAAACGCTCCCGGCGTGCCACCGAGCCGATTCTTCGGACGCCCCCGCGTGAGACGACGCAGCCAGCTCCTGCTTCCTCCCTTGCGCTGGCCAGCTGCTTCTGCCGATCATCACGCGCCTACACCGCTGAGCAGAGGCGCCGTGTTCTGTTGCCCAAGGAACGACCGAGCGCACGCCGCCGACTTCGTTCGATCGAAACCCGGAAATTCACCGCGAGCAGCGCCCCTCCTAGCCACAAAACCGCACCAGCTACTCGCCCTTTACCTCCTCGGCACGAGAGTAGTCGAGTTCAGCCTTCACCAGCCTTAGCTCCACGTTTCCGAGCAACACCCGAGAGACCGCCACCACTCGGCTCACGGTGACAGCCCAGAAGAGGGCCTGTCACAGCTGAGCAAGGACGGTTTCGGACGCGCCGGTGAGCACTACTGCTCCCACCCAAACCACAGGACCCACCGTGAACAGCTGAGCAAGAATTTGGAGAAACTCCGCCGGCGACCACAGAACAACGTTCCGGTATGAGACCTCCGAATTCCCACTCCTTTATCGTCATTAGTTCGCTAAACTGTGCACACAGGAGCTAGGCTTGACGGCGCCCAAGTTTGCTCCGCAACCCTAGCTTAATTTTGGCTATAGCCGGCGTATTTCCCGGTTTTCCAGCCGCAGTTGTGGCGGGAAAGGTCGGGCTCACGGTGACGACTAGGTTAGAGCTCTCCCCGATCCCTAGCATGGCCTTGTCGACCTTCCATGAGATCCCCCGGTACTGTAGAGCCTATCCGCCGAGCTTTTGGCGGGCTAATGTGCCCGAGCGACGGTGCCGATAGTCACCGAAGGCCGCGGCTCGTTGCCAGCCTACTTCCGGCCACCGGCAGCCCGAGCCAACCCCGTAGACTTGTTCCCCGACCCTGAAAACCCCCAGGCGGCGAGCCTCCGGCCGAGAGGTGGCCGGAAAGCTGGGTCCGGCGAGCTCCAGTACAGCGCCGGCGAGAGGGAGGCGCGGGAGCGAGAGGAGGAAGAAGACCCACCGGGCCCACGTGTCAGCAGCTGAAGATTAAAACCCCGGATCAGCTGTGGCGTGTGATTCCGTGTGGTGGCGCGGGAAAGGGTCTGTGGCCCCCGTGTGGCGTGATTCCGGCGGTTGACACGTGTAGGGTGGACCCACAGGCAGAGTTTGAACTTTTACCGAATTAATTTGAATTCCAGATTCGGTTCAAACTTTGGAACTGCATAACTCTTGCTAGGAAGCTCCAAATTTAGTGATTCAAATTGGGTTGGATTCATCTTGCCTAGCTCTGTCCAGATATACAACCCAATTTGTATGAAACCCATTAATTAATTCTGGAAAATTCTTTAAAGCTTTTAAGCAAAAGAATTTTAGAGGGAGTTTGGTTCATCCAAAAAACCCCAAATTTTGCCAGAATGTTCTTTAGGACATTAGTAAACCCCTGTAAAAGTTTCAGACCATTTGGAGTTGATTTGGTCAGAGCAATTCAAATTGGAAGGTGCTGTGTTCATTTGAATGCAGAAACATTTTCAGAGAATTTCCAAAACTTGGAAACTCAATTCTGGGCAAACCTTGACTCCAAAAATGCTAGGAAAATTCATGCAAACTCTATGAGCTATAATAGAAATTGTAGTTCACTAAGTTGGGTATGAACAGGGGTATTTCCTCAGAATAAATTCTTCCTTGCTTATTTGCTAAGAAAATTATTCTGAGCAAACCACTCCATGGAAAGTGCTAAGGATTGGTCCCGAGGATTTTCTTGTGACAATGAACTCACACAAAAATTCTCAGCTCCATTGGAGCTCTAGGTCACCCCTGTCCTGTTTAATCACTTAAGGGATTAATATGGAAAAAGGGGGAAAACCACTTAGCATTTAGCCATGTGATTAAGTCCAAGCCAAACCACCAACACCAGTTCATATTTAAATTCTTAAACAAAGTTCCAGGTATTAGAGGCTGGTTATTAGAACCAATAGTAGAAGTTTTACTCTAAAACTCACATTTGCATCTAAATTAACATATAGTATTTCATTAACGTGTAGCCGTTGAAGAAGAGACTCCGGAAGTGCTGGACTTCCTTCTTCCGGACGAAGAACTAACTCCTGACCAGCAGCAACAAGGCAAGCCCCGGTTTGCATTAACCTTTTTAAAAGCTTTACTTTGTTTACATGAGTCGTGTGAAGTATGATTGTGCATTAGGTATAGGATGAATGAAACCCCACTTGCATAACCAAAGGTTCCTAAAAGAGTGAGGGTAGTGTCAAGGACCTCGAGTAGACAGGCTATGCTTAATGAGTCATAGGACTTCGGTACAAGTCGAGTAGTTGGAATCTACTCGCGAGATAGGCTGGGGACACACGGGTTCGGTTGAGTGATGTGAGATCACTTTAGTAATGAAACTGAGACTAGGCAGGGGCTAGGGCGCCGCAAGAGAGAGTCTTGTGGGCGCAGCCCTGCCCGTGTCGATTGAGGACCGATCTGTGTGCGGCCCTGCTGAACAAGTATTGAACGTACCGAAGGCATATCGGATATATGGGCCCCGATAAACCGATGTAGCCTAAACCTCCGGGCGTCGAGGCATAGCACACCGATTTATAGGTGTAGGTTGAGGGCAGCAAGGTGGAAATCTGCCAACGGGCATAGAGAGATGCTCCGTGTGGGGAACCTCCTGCTCGTTTCGGTGCGACCGGTTCGACGTTTGGGCTGTTGGGTGAAAGGTTGTCCCGTACGACATCGAGTGAGCGTGCTGTGCAGCTCCACGGATGGGCGTACGTGACGTGCTCTTTGGGTTTTCCCTGCAGGTGTATATCGAGTCGATTCGCCGTCCCTCGCGGTGACGAGTACTGCTTGTTCACTGCGTCGTAACGTAGACTAATGGATGAAATATGTTGATCAATGATGCTGATTGATATAATTATATTGCTACATGTGTGCCACCAAATACTGCTAACTAAATTTAAGATTTCCTGAACTGTTAACTTATTGCTAAAAGATGAACTAAGGATGGACTTGTAGGCGTGTCGTTTTGGCTGAAATGTTACTATCCTATGTCCATTGTACACCTCATGTAGAGTTTCATGCTTAGGTGAGTCGGTTAAGCCTTGCTGAGCCTTTGTGCTCACGGTTGCTGCTTAAGTGTTTTTCAGGTGAGGAGCCACCCACGGACTCGGAGTACGAGTCCACCGGCGAGGGTTACCCTCCGTCGGGGACCACGGCTGAGTGGGAGCCGTACACGCCGCGCTGAGCTGAGACGTGCAGCTAGTGTGGGTTGCCCTAGGGCTGGGCAACCGACTTTTGCTAAATAGGCGGGCGTGAGTTGTATAGTGTAGTCTTCCGCTGTGTAATGGAACAATAATTGTAACTGAAGTTTGTACTTGTTTGTACAGTTTCAGCTGTTTTTCCCATGTAATATATTGTGTTCTTATGACGTGTGCTGTCGGGTGTCGCATCGCGCGGCACCACCCTCTGCGATCCTGGATGAGCGGATTCCGGTCTGCCACAGCCTGGTATCAGAGCTGCAGTGGGGATAGCACAGTACTTAAGGACTGCATTATGGGAAAAACTTAGGTATACGGTGAGGATTCGGTAGTTGCCCAAGTAAGGACTATATTAGCATAGTTACTTAAAGTGGCAAATACTAACTTATGTGTTATAATTCTGAATTTTTAATTATGTAACGACGCACCTGCGCTCTGGTAAGTATGGTAAGGAACGCCACCGAAAGCGGTTCAATTTCGGTTAGCTCTCCCTGACGAGGAACGTGGTTCAGGGATTTGTCTCATAGCTTGGTGTGAGACGTTAATATGAACCTCTTGGACTCTTCATGTCCCTGAGTTCATATGAAACGCTGATCCCTAGCGTGCATTAGGCAAGTAAGCGGAGACCCCATCGCGTGGTCAGTAACGCGAAAGTGTGTTCGTCCGGAAATAGCCCAGGAGGACATACGCAGCGCTTGCCATCGGCGTGCCCTGCAGGGCAGTAGGTGGTATCTGTTGGGTTGATAACATTCCCAACCGTGACGACCCGTTCATGACATACTCGGGTTCCCCGTCGTGTGGTGTTGAAACACGATCACGTGCCTTGAGACGTGACTTAGCTCAAGGACGGCCGTATGGAAATGATACGGGCGTTTGTATTTACTTTTAGATATGGAACTGCCTGAAATGAACAAACTTTGATTGCACCATCATTGTGTGGTCTTCTGCAGGTACTAACCACGTATTGTATCCGTGTAGAAAACGTGTGCGAGAGACCGTTTAGTGCCACACTCGAGACGTATATACCGGTATGATCCGGTTAGGATTTTCTTTTGTGAGGAACGTAGTACCGAGATATTGTAGGCATATGCATGAGTATAATGATAACGAAGAATTAAAAATCTATAGGTTCAACAGTTAGGACCCTGGTCGGGTATAAGAATGAGATAGGGATGAGTGTAGTTCCAAAAAGACTGAAAAACAGAGTACTCGGTTTTTGGACAGCAAGTTTGCTGATCTTAAACAGAGCATAACTCACAGGTCTTTTAGCCCAGGGAGGTGTGCTACATAGCTCTGGAAAGGTATTGAAGTACTCTACAACTTTGTTGTAGACTTCCAGAGCTGAAACTCACCTGAAGATGGCTTAAAGCCCAGAGAAATGTAAACTGTCCAGAACCAGGGCAGAGTAAAACATCCTCTGAACTGATCTGTTTTTCAAATATAACTCCCAGTAGAAAAATCTAAAATTGTCATATAATACATCCTTAGAAATAGTAGAAGATGTTTGACATCTTTGCAATTCAAAGTTTCTGAAGTTTCAGCACAGAATTTAGTGGAAACCAGGGTTGGAAACAGCTACTTCCAAGGGAGGTGCTGTTCAAATTCTTCCAGAAATTCTGCTAACTTTGAATTAATATAACTTTCTAATTAAAGCTGATCTGGGGCAAATGAGTACTCGTTGGAAATATACTAAGGTTAACTTTAACTTTGGTATTCAACTTGAGTCATGAAAATGCCCATAACCGGATCAAAAACTTGGAATAGGTAGAAACTGGTCATTCTGACGGAAGAATGACAGTTGAACTCATTGGAGAGGGTGTTGTACCCTAAGGGCGATACTAATGTCTCGTAGAGACCAAACCCAGTTATGGTGAGCTTCCAAAGAGGGGGTTCATCAAGTTGGATTAAACTAACTTGTGTTTGGTCTGGTAATGGTGTAGCTTGTGCAAAGTTATTACATTATCTACTTACGAGATATTTCGCATGTGTTGTTGTCATAATGTTTTTCCGCCCAGTTCTATTGGACTGCATGCAAAATGTTGCGGGACTGATGGTTAATGTCGTATGGTTGCAGATGGTTCGTACTAGGACCACGCACGAGGTTGGTGGCTCTAGCCAAGGTGGAGGCGATGACTCCCAGCCACCGGCCTACGACAGCACCCCGCAGCAGCAGCCACCACCGCCGCCTCCGCTTACTCTAGCGGATGTGATAGCGGCATTGGTGGGAGGTCGTGAGGAGCAGACCGACCTGCTCCGCACGATCGTGCAGAATACGTCCCAGGCGGGAGAACGTCAAGAGCGAGGGCCTCGTGAGCCCCGCGAAGTGTCGTACTCGGATTTCATGAGTACGCACCCTCCAGTGTTCACCGAAGCTGAAGAACCACTGGAGGCGGACAACTGGCTGCGGACTATCGAGTCCAAGTTCGGGCTGCTCCAGTGTACGGAGCGGCAGAAGACACTGTTCGCAGCACAGCAGCTCCACGGTGCCGCTGGTGCGTGGTGGGCGAATTATGTCGCCTCACGTCCGGCTGGCCATGCCGTGGAATGGCAAGAGTTCCGGGAGGCGTTCCGCGCCTATCACATTCCTCCCGGAATAATGAAGAGGAAGTTCCAAGAATTTTTGGAACTGAAGCAGGGCGGGAGGAGTGCCCACGACTACTCCCGTGCCTTCAACCATCTGGCGCAGTATGCGTCAGACTACATCTCCACGGAGGAGAAGAAGAGGGAGCACTTCTATCGGGGGTTACATCCCGAAATGAAGACCCACCTCGTACAATGGAACCGCGGCACATTCAACGACCTAGTCAATGCCGCCATCATGCAAGAGGACGCTCAGCGGGAGTTAGCAGCTGAGCAGGGGAAGCGTAGCGCTCCACCTAGCAGCGGTGGGAGTGGCGCTCCCCAGAAGTACCGTATGGTGTATCGGACACCATCCGGGCAGCAGTGGCAACCACCGGCGCGACCGCAACGGTTCGGGGGACGTCCCTTTCAGGCACCTCCGTTCCGTCCGCCGATGCCACCACCAAGACAGCAGCAGCAGCAGACGGTACCCCGGGCGTTTCCACCGCCACAACGCGCCCCAGGTTTCCGTCCACCGATTAGCGGGGGACCGCCCCGTTTCACCTGCTTCACGTGTGGCCAGGCGGGCCACTTTGCGAAGGACTGTCCCCAGGAGCAGCAGAGCAGCGGGCAAGCCCAGCTCCAGGGCGGTGCTCGAGGCCGACCTCCAGTGAAGAAGGTTGGTCAGCGGACTGGGGGTGTCCGCAACCTCGACAATGAGGACGCCCCAGAGGGAGACAACGTGCTGGCGGGTACGTTTACTCTCAACCATCAAGCCATAGTCATATTATTTGATTCGGGTGCAACCCACAGCTTTATAAGTGCATCCTATGTGGCTAAACATCAATTGCAAGTCTTCCCAACCGACTGCACTTATATGATCTGCTCACCGGGAGGGAAGATTTCAGCTAATATGATGATCCCAAAGGCACCTCTGTGCTTAGGTGGGAAACTATATCCCACCACCTTGATAATCCTTATGGGACAGAAGATTGATGCAATCTTAGGGATGTCATGGCTGCAATACCATGGCGCTGTCCTAGAGACTCGGACACGGACGGTTCACTTAAATTCTCCATTCCACCGTCCGCATTCCATGGTGTTAGACACGCCAGTCCGGGAAGTTTTAGCAATTAATAATGCTGAAGTTCTCAAGTTAGAAGACATCCCCGTAGTCCGGGAGTATCCTGATGTGTTCCCGGATGATCTTCCGGGCATGCCACCTGAGCGGGATGTCGAGTTCAAGATTGAACTTGCACCCGGGACTACGCCCATATCACGGAGACCATACAAGATGGCTCCAAATGAGCTGGCCGAACTGAAAGAACAGCTCAATGATCTGTTGAGCAAGGGTTTCATTAGGCCGAGTTCCTCGCCTTGGGGATGCTCGGCGCTATTCGTGAAGAAGAAGGATGAGACCCTGAGGCTGTGTGTGGATTCCGGTCCGCCACAGCCTGGTATCAGGCGAGTATCAAAATGGCACCCTACGAAGCTCTCTATGGTCGCAAGTGCCGCACCCCGTTAAATTGGTGCGAGTCCGGTGAAAGGGTCACATTCGGAGTTGATGTGGTGAACGACGCCGAAGAGCGCGTTCGGACAATTCAAGCCAATTTGAAGGCCGCTCAATCCCGACAAAAGAGCTACGCTGATAAGAGGCGTAGGCCGTTGCACTTTGTCGTTGGGGAACACGTGTACCTCCGCGTGTCTCCAATGAAGGGCGTGCACCGATTCGGTGTGAAGGGGAAGCTCGCTCCCCGTTTCATTGGACCCTACGCTATCACCGAGAAGTGTGGACCAGCAGCGTATCGATTGGAGCTACCGGCATCTCTGGCTGGTGTCCATGATATTTTCCATGTTTCGCAACTGCGAAAATGCTTGAAGCATACAACTGCTGTTCCTACCGAAGACATCGGCGAGCTGAAGCCGGATTTAACATATGATGAATATCCGGTGGGAATTCTTGATGAGAAAGCCAGGACCACGCGTAGCAGAACGTTGTGGTTCTACAAAATACTCTGGAGCAACCACACCGCCGAAGAAGCGACGTGGGAGAGCGAGGAGTTCCTCCGCTCAAATTACCCGGAGTTCATGGCTTCTCAACACGGGTAAGTCCCTGTTACATCGCTATCTCTTCTTTTATAATCTCGGGACGAGATTCTTTTAAGGGGGGAGGGATGTAAAAGCCCAAGAAAAGAGACTTGCAAAAACTTTTCTGCACCTCACAACACAACAGTTTGGTGGTGGGTAGATTGTGAAATATTGTGAAGAGCAAGTGACCTCCATCAAAGGAGTGATTAGAAGGGAAAGCCTTCACTTTCACAAAGTAGGATTTATGCACATGAGCATGAGAGGTTGAGCTCACCCTAGGATTTGAAAAGTCTTGGGAAGGTTCAGTCCAAAGCTCATGCAAATTCAACAATTTTTGAGGCACTTTTGGGTTATTTCAAAAAAGAGGCCAATTTGAATGTAAATTCAAATTGCAGCAACTTTCATCACCCAAATTCAAAAGTTAGCTTCATATCTACACTCAGCACATTTTTCTGAGTAAACCCACCAATTTTCATCCCCATTGGAGTTCATCTTGTCAAGAGCTAAATTTGCTAGAATTCAAAACTGAATTTGAATTTCAGTTTAAATATGAAGCAAATTTAACCAAACAAAGTTTGAATTTGAGAATTCAAATTCAAACAAAGACTTGGTGACTAAGTCTTACATTAAATTGTGAGTAGCTGGAGATAATTGAGTGCCAACAGAAATGAAAAGAATTGGAAAGGGGATTAGAGGGGAGAGGGGCCCACAGGTCAGTGGGGGAAAAGTGGTTTCAGCTGAACGGGTTCGGCTTCTCACCGAAGCAAACGCTCCCGGCGTGCCACCGAGCCGATTCTTCGGACGCCCCAGCGTGAGACGACGCAGCCAGCTCCTGCTTCCTCCCTTGCGCTGGCCAGCTGCTTCTGCCGATCATCACGCGCCTACACCGCTGAGCAGAGGCGCCGTGTTCTGTTGCCCAAGGAACGACCGAGCGCACGCCGCCGACTTCGTTCGATCGAAACCCGGAAATTCACCGCGAGCAGCGCCCCTCCTAGCCACAAAACCGCACCAGCTACTCGCCCTTTACCTCCTCGGCACGAGAGTAGTCGAGTTCAGCCTTCACCAGCCTTAGCTCCACGTTTCCGAGCAACACCCGAGAGACCGCCACCACTCGGCTCACGGTGACAGCCCAGAAGAGGGCCTGTCACAGCTGAGCAAGGACGGTTTCGGACGCGCCGGTGAGCACTACTGCTCCCACCCAAACCACAGGACCCACCGTGAACAGCTGAGCAAGAATTTGGAGAAACTCCGCCGGCGACCACAGAACAACGTTCCGGTATGAGACCTCCGAATTCCCACTCCTTTCTCGTCATTAGTTCGCTAAACTGTGCACACAGGAGCTAGGCTTGACGGTGCCCAAGTTTGCTCCGCAACCCTAGCTTAATTTTGGCTATAGCCGGCGTATTTCCCGGTTTTCCAGCCGCAGTTGTGGCGGGAAAGGTCGGGCTCACGGTGACGACTAGGTTAGAGCTCTCCCCGATCCCTAGCATGGCCTTGTCGACCTTCCATGAGATCCCCCGGTACTGTAGAGCCTATCCGCCGAGCTTTTGGCGGGCTAATGTGCCCGAGCGACGGTGCCGATAGTCACCGAAGGCCGCGGCTCGTTGCCAGCCTACTTCCGGCCACCGGCAGCCCGAGCCAACCCCGTAGACTTGTTCCCCGACCCTGAAAACCCCCAGGCGGCGAGCCTCCGGCCGAGAGGTGGCCGGAAAGCTGGGTCCGGCGAGCTCCAGTACAGCGCCGGCGAGAGGGAGGCGCGGGAGCGAGAGGAGGAAGAAGACCCACCGGGCCCACGTGTCAGCAGCTGAAGATTAAAACCCCGGATCAGCTGTGGCGTGTGATTCCGTGTGGTGGCGCGGGAAAGGGTCTGTGGCCCCCGTGTGGCGTGATTCCGGCGGTTGACACGTGTAGGGTGGACCCACAGGCAGAGTTTGAACTTTTACCGAATTAATTTGAATTCCAGATTCGGTTCAAACTTTGGAACTGCATAACTCTTGCTAGGAAGCTCCAAATTTAGTGATTCAAATTGGGTTGGATTCATCTTGCCTAGCTCTGTCCAGATATACAACCCAATTTGTATGAAACCCATTAATTAATTCTGGAAAATTCTTTAAAGCTTTTAAGCAAAAGAATTTTAGAGGGAGTTTGGTTCATCCAAAAAACCCCAAATTTTGCCAGAATGTTCTTTAGGACATTAGTAAACCCCTGTAAAAGTTTCAGACCATTTGGAGTTGATTTGGTCAGAGCAATTCAAATTGGAAGGTGCTGTGTTCATTTGAATGCAGAAACATTTTCAGAGAATTTCCAAAACTTGGAAACTCAATTCTGGGCAAACCTTGACTCCAAAAATGCTAGGAAAATTCATGCAAACTCTATGAGCTATAATAGAAATTGTAGTTCACTAAGTTGGGTATGAACAGGGGTATTTCCTCAGAATAAATTCTTCCTTGCTTATTTGCTAAGAAAATTATTCTGAGCAAACCACTCCATGGAAAGTGCTAAGGATTGGTCCCGAGGATTTTCTTGTGACAATGAACTCACACAAAAATTCTCAGCTCCATTGGAGCTCTAGGTCACCCCTGTCCTGTTTAATCACTTAAGGGATTAATATGGAAAAAGGGGGAAAACCACTTAGCATTTAGCCATGTGATTAAGTCCAAGCCAAACCACCAACACCAGTTCATATTTAAATTCTTAAACAAAGTTCCAGGTATTAGAGGCTGGTTATTAGAACCAATAGTAGAAGTTTTACTCTAAAACTCACATTTGCATCTAAATTAACATATAGTATTTCATTAACGTGTAGCCGTTGAAGAAGAGACTCCGGAAGTGCTGGACTTCCTTCTTCCGGACGAAGAACTAACTCCTGACCAGCAGCAACAAGGCAAGCCCCGGTTTGCATTAACCTTTTTAAAAGCTTTACTTTGTTTACATGAGTCGTGTGAAGTATGATTGTGCATTAGGTATAGGATGAATGAAACCCCACTTGCATAACCAAAGGTTCCTAAAAGAGTGAGGGTAGTGTCAAGGACCTCGAGTAGACAGGCTATGCTTAATGAGTCATAGGACTTCGGTACAAGTCGAGTAGTTGGAATCTACTCGCGAGATAGGCTGGGGACACACGGGTTCGGTTGAGTGATGTGAGATCACTTTAGTAATGAAACTGAGACTAGGCAGGGGCTAGGGCGCCGCAAGAGAGAGTCTTGTGGGCGCAGCCCTGCCCGTGTCGATTGAGGACCGATCCGTGTGCGGCCCTGCTGAACAAGTATTGAACGTACCGAAGGCATATCGGATATATGGGCCCCGATAAACCGATGTAGCCTAAACCTCCGGGCGTCGAGGCATAGCACACCGATTTATAGGTGTAGGTTGAGGGCAGCAAGGTGGAAATCTGCCAACGGGCATAGAGAGATGCTCCGTGTGGGGAACCTCCTGCTCGTTTCGGTGCGACCGGTTCGACGTTTGGGCTGTTGGGTGAAAGGTTGTCCCGTACGACATCGAGTGAGCGTGCTGTGCAGCTCCACGGATGGGCGTACGTGACGTGCTCTTTGGGTTTTCCCTGCAGGTGTATATCGAGTCGATTCGCCGTCCCTCGCGGTGACGAGTACTGCTTGTTCACTGCGTCGTAACGTAGACTAATGGATGAAATATGTTGATCAATGATGCTGATTGATATAATTATATTGCTACATGTGTGCCACCAAATACTGCTAACTAAATTTAAGATTTCCTGAACTGTTAACTTATTGCTAAAAGATGAACTAAGGATGGACTTGTAGGCGTGTCGTTTTGGCTGAAATGTTACTATCCTATGTCCATTGTACACCTCATGTAGAGTTTCATGCTTAGGTGAGTCGGTTAAGCCTTGCTGAGCCTTTGTGCTCACGGTTGCTGCTTAAGTGTTTTTCAGGTGAGGAGCCACCCACGGACTCGGAGTACGAGTCCACCGGCGAGGGTTACCCTCCGTCGGGGACCACGGCTGAGTGGGAGCCGTACACGCCGCGCTGAGCTGAGACGTGCAGCTAGTGTGGGTTGCCCTAGGGCTGGGCAACCGACTTTTGCTAAATAGGCGGGCGTGAGTTGTATAGTGTAGTCTTCCGCTGTGTAATGGAACAATAATTGTAACTGAAGTTTGTACTTGTTTGTACAGTTTCAGCTGTTTTTCCCATGTAATATATTGTGTTCTTATGACGTGTGCTGTCGGGTGTCGCATCGCGCGGCACCACCCTCTGCGATCCTGGATGAGCGGATTCCGGTCCGCCACACTCACCCCGTGAGAACGGGGAGGTCCGGGTCTGCCGACCACGTGGCTGGCCCGGAGCTCTCCTCTGAGGAGAGGGAGGTCCGGCCCCGTGGGACACGTGGAGCCTTCGGAGCTCTCCCAACGGAGGGGGGAGGTCCGGCTTCTGCCGGCCACGTGGCGGGCCCGGGGCTCCTCCTGAGGAGAGGGGGCTCCGGCCCCGCTGGACACGTGGGGCCTTCGGGGCTCGCCCCTACGGAGGGGGCGAGGTCCTGATCCTTCGGTCTTGCCTTGGAGCTCCGGTCTTGCGCGATCCCGTAGTGGCCCCCTGGTAGGTGTGGCCCATTGGTTGGGCGCTCCTACCATACTCCTGCGGGGAGCTAAGGCCAAGAGGTCCTGCACACAAGTAAGGGAAACATAATTCTCCTTGGCTTACGGTCCTTATCCATTTGTACGGTGATTGGGAACTACAGTGCGCGAAGTGCCGGGGGCTCGGGGCCCCTGGCCATCGGCAGGTACCTCAATCGCAACCGCCTTCGGTAAGATAGCAAATGCCGACTAGAGGTGAGAATGAGAAAAGGGGCTGAGTGCATGGTGAGCATACACCGGAAGTGCGGTCATAAAAATTAATACGTAATTTAAATGAGCACAAGGGAAGAGCAAAGTAGGACAGGTTTCTTTTCATATAAATTCCCATAGGAGGAAGGCAGGCTAAACATGGAGGCAACGACCCGCCCCATTAAGAAGGGAAACAAGACTCTACGCGCTTAGGGTCGGAACCAGGCCAAGTTGAACGTAGTCCTGGACCGTCCCCTTGTGAGACCTATGTGTGCTGAATACATTGGCAATTAGGATAAAAGTTAGCATTAACATTCAAAGTTTTGAATATTGCCAAAACATTCTTCTGTGGCAAGGTCCGACAAGTTCTTTGTTAGGTCCGCCAAGTGTTGGCAAGGTCCGACGCAAGGTCCGGAGAGCTCCTGCAAGGTCCGAAGAGCTTCTGTGAGGTCCGGAGCTTGTTTTTAGGGAGCTCCCGTAAAGTTCAACTCGTAGAACTGTAGCGTCTTGTTTTTGCTTTTAACTCGCAATGTTTCAAACTTGCTTTATGGGAAGGTTTGCTTAGTATTAATTTGCTAAGTTTTTGGTGTGTTTTGGTGGTTATGGCTGTTATCATTTGATATGGTTTGCAACATGCTTATGTGACGTGCTCATGTAAGGTGTTGTGGTTTTCGAACTAACGTGAGTCAAGTCGAGGACTTGTGCTCGGAAGAATTGGTTGTTTATTCATGTGCAGGTGTTGCTTGAGTTCAAGACATGGCTGGTGACGAGATCCTTGGACTAGTCTCAGGGAGGAGATGAGGTTCCAACAACCAAGTTCGGGAGGAGCTGTGGTTGAGTTGATCGGGAGGTCGCGCAGCATGTTTGGATCAAGGGCAGTGCATATGAAGGTTGCGTGTACGTCGTTGGAAGGTGTTTGCACGTGTGAAAGGAGTGCATGGACGTGGCAACATTGTTCCAAGGCGTGATGAAGAGAAGCGGACGTAAAGAATTGGTCGGAAAGGTCCAACCGGCTGGATTGCGTACTCAGGCTGAGGCTGAGTCGGATATGGCTCAAATATGGAAGATTTGAGTTGGTTATGATAGGATTTCGTGCTAGGCACGAAGTTGAGTTGTTTTAGGAATGTTTAGGACGTTCCTAAGGTGTTTGGAAGTCTCATGATTGCTTCTATCTGCGAATAGGAGAGTCTTGAGCAGTTATGATAAGTTAGGATACGAGTCCAATTAGGAGTACGAGTCCTAGATTAGATTGTTTAGCCTGAGGGCTGGCTATAAAAGCAAGGGAGGGCAGAGCTCTCGTGTGCAGAGAACTTTGGGCTGTTCCTCTTGTGTTTCTATTGAATAAAGTTCATAGTTTCGAGGAGTTTTTATGCCTTGTTCGTCCGACTTGTTTTTCGTCAAGTCTTTCTCACCGAGTTTCTGGACATACCGACGTTGCTTCGGTGTTTCGTTCATAACTCGAGTTTTACAGATCCGGTTGACGTGATTCTTTTTGCGTTGTCTTCAAAACTCAATTATCTATCATCTGTCAAGTTTTCACGAGCTTCGGATCTGTAGTTTTTTAGATACACAAGTTTCTTTGCAGCGTTGCAGATCTGTTTTATATCAGGTAGAACAGATTGATCTTCGTTTAATGTTTTGATCGTATCTCAAGTTTTATTTCGTGTTTTCAAGTGATTTTTGTTGCATTAGATCCGTGACTTGATTCTCTACCTCTCTACTTGATTTGCCACGGATGAACACGTTTGAAAACACTTTCACACACGGTTTCTTTAACCGATTGATTTTTTGCTGAGGGGTTTTTGTTGTTTCCGCTGCGAAAAGTTTTAATCTACCATTCACCCCCCCTCTGGTAGCTTTTCACGTGCTATTCGATCCTACAATTGGTATCAGAGCCAAGGTGCTCTAATCTTTGTGATTTGCACGTGTTTTGACTAACCATCATGGAGAAGTACTCCGCAAAACCTTGTGTGTTCAATGGCATCGATTTTCAGGTTTGGAAGGCGCGGATGGAGGACTACATACAGGCGCAAGGCTTCGCCATATGGGAAAAGGTCTACCGGAACTTTGATGTACCACCCAACGATCAAGTTACGGCTGCGAACATGAGAGATGTTGACAACAACAACAAGGCTCGCAACTTGATCATCCAAAGATTGACTCAAAGCGACTTCGACCGTGTTGCACACCTCCGATCTGCATATGATGTTTGGAAAGCTCTTTGTGACTACCATGAAGGATCCAATACGATCAAGGAGGTAAGGCAAGATATGTTCAAGAAAGAATACATGCGTTTTGAGATGCAACCCGGTGAGTCAATTGACGATCTTTTTGCTCGCTTTAATAAAATTCTCAGCAACTTGCGTAGTGTCAATGTTAACTTTTCAGATGCTGAAAATGCTAGACAATTGTTAGGAGCATTAGATATGTCAATTTGGGAGATGAAAGTTACATCTATTCGTGAATCTACTGTCATGAGTTCTCTTACTTTAGACGGGCTTTATTCTAAATTGAAAACTCATGAAATTGACATCATCTCACGTAAAAACCCCAACAAGTCTATTGCATTTGTTTCACAACGTGACATGTCTAGTTCTAGTCAATCATCATCTAGTGGTGCACTCTCTTTGCTGTCCTCTCTAACCCTTGAACAGATTGAAGAGTTTCCAGAGGAGGAGCTTGCACTCATCTCTACTCGGTTCTCAAAAGCATTGCAAAATGTGAGAACTATAAGGAGAGGAAGCTCCAGACCTCAACGATGTTTTGAATGTGGTAAGACAAGACATTTTCGTACGGAGTGCCCTAACCTTTCAGGTACGACTTCACGTGAAGGAAAGAAAACAAGGCCGAAGAAATCGTTTGCAAAGAATAAGAAGAAGAAAGATTTATCAATGCGCAACATAGTGCATAGTATGATCTCTGCACTTCAAGATTTTGGCTCAAGTGATGTGGACACCGGTAGTGATGAAGATGAAGAAGCTATGGCAAATATGTGCTGCATGGCGAGCAAGTCAAGTTCAAGCTCCGAGGAGGCAGAACACAACAGCGACGATGAAGAGGTTTCACGTTTGAGGAAGGAGAACATTTGGATTGTGGATTCAGGTTGCTCATGCCACATGACCAGTAACAAAGAATGGTTCTCCTCTCTCTTTTGTGTCACGTGTAGAAAATGTTACTTTCACCGATAACTCTTCTACTCCCATAATTGCTAAAGGTTCGGTTAGAGTAAACAATATCTACACTTTGAAAGATGTGGCACTTGTTAAAAATTTGAAATACAACTTGCTTTCGGTTTCACAATTACTAGATGAAAATCTAGAGGTTAGCTTTGCTAAAAATTGCTGCAAGGTTGTAGATTCAAAAGGTGAGCTTTTGTTTAACATGTCTAGGTTTGGAAAATTTTTAAAGCTGATTTTGATTTGTCAACTTCTAAGCATCGGTGTCTAGTTGCTAATGATACAAAGGATCTATATTTTTGGCATCGTAGACTTGGTCACATAGGCTTTGATCATCTCACTTGTGTTAGTGCTCTCGATCGCATACGTGGGCTGCCGAAGCTTAAAAAGGACAATGATATTGTGTGCTCTTCTTGTAGACATGCTAAGTTTGTTGCAGGTTCACATGCTCCTCTCACAATGACCATGACAGCTGAACCGGGACAACTTTTACATCTTGCCACAGTAGGTCCGGCACGTGTTCAATCCTTCGGAGGTAAATGGTATGTGCTTGTGATTGTTGATGATTATTCCAGATATTCTTGGGTTTATTTTATGGCATCTAAGAATGAAGCTGTTAGTCATTTTAGAACTTTATTTCTTAGATTATCTATTGATCATCCAGGATCATTAAAAGCAATTAGAAGTGATAACGGAACTGAATTTAAAAACCAATCCTTTTATCACTTTTGTGCTGAAAATGGAATAGATCATCAATACTCTTCACCCTATGTACCACAACAAAATGGTGTCGTAGAAAGAAAGAACAGGATCTTAGTTGAGATGGCTAGGACTATGCTTGATGAGTATCAAACTCCTAGGAAATTTTGGGCTGATGCAATTGCAACCGCTTGGTATGTCTCAAATCGTGTTTTCTTGCGTGCTAAGCTTGGAAAAACCCCATATGAGCTCCGGTTTGGACATAGGCCTAGTGTTACACACTTTAGGGTTTTTGGTTGCAAATGCTTTGTTAAGAAACTTGGTAATCTTGATAAATTTGAAGCTAGATCTGTTGATGGCATGTTTCTTGGTTATCCATCTCATACTAGAGGCTACCGTGTGCTTTTACTTGACACTAACAAAATTGTGGAGACTTGCGAGGTTTCTTTTGATAAAGCTAGCCCAAGTACTAGCTCCGATATTGCAGGTCCGGATCCATATCCGCAGGGGGAGAGTATTTTTATTGAAGAAGATGAAGAAGTGGTGCTGCTGCCCGAAAACTCGGAAGTAAATAACGATCAAGCTGCTGATTTTGCACCACAACCAGCACCAACAGTCACTACTGCTGGTTCGGACCTTCCTCAATCAACAAGCTCTCCTAATCAAAGGTTCGAACATGAAGAAGAAGGTGCTTGTGAAGTGTCTACTCCCCTCCGAGTACTCAAAAGTCATCCTTCACAACAAATCATTGGAAGCTTGCATGAACGAGTCACTCGGTCCAGGTTTTGCGATCCAAACTCTCATGCTCATTATGCTTTTGTTGCTTCTTTTGAACCCAAGGATATATCACACACACTCACTAATGAATCTTGGATTAATGCCATGCAAGAAGAGTAAGAAAATTTTGAAAGAAATAATGTTTGTAAACTTGTACCTCCACCTCAAGGTCACACATTAATTGGAACTAAATGGGTATTTAAAAATAAGCAAAGTGAGGATGGAGTTGTGGGTAGGAATAAAGCTAGGTTGGTTGCTCAAGGTTTCACTCAAATTGAAGGTCTAGATTTTGATGAAACATTTGCTCCTGTTGCTAGATTAGAAGCTATAAGAATTTTATTAGCATTTGCTGCATCTAAAGGTTTCAAGTTATATCAAATGGATGTTAAAAGTACTTTTCTTAATGGCTACATAGAGGAGGAGGTTTATGTTAAGCAGCCACCGGGTTTTGAAAATCCAAATTTTCCTAATCATGTTTACAAACTGTCCAAAGCCTTGTACGGTCTAAAACAAGCCCCTAGAGCATGGTATGATAGGTTAAAACATTCTTACTTGAAAAGGGGTTTACCATGGGCAAGGTTGATAAAACTCTTTTTGTACTTAAGCATGGCAATGACTCATTATTCGTTCAAGTGTATGTGGATGATATTATCTTTGGTTGTGCTTCTCATGATCTCGTGTCCAAGTTTTCAGCTATGATGAGTTCAGAATTTGAGATGAGTATGATGGGAGAACTCACATACTTTTTGGGGCTGCAAATCAAGCAAACAAAAGAAGGAACTTTTGTGCATCAAACTAAGTACACAAAGGACCTTCTTAAAGTGCTTCAACATGGACAAATGCAAGCCTCTTCGGACACCAATGGGAACAGCAACAACACTTGAACTTGACGAAGATGGTGACCCGGTCGATAAAAAAGAATACAGAAGTATGGTTGGATCACTTTTGTATCTCACGGCGTCAAGACCGGACATACAATTCAGCGTATGTCTTTGTGCAAGTTTTCAAGCTTCTCCACGTGCTTCACATCGCCAAGCCATCAAAAGGATTCTCATGTACCTACATGGAACTCAAGAATTTGGCATTTTTCTTCCTTCTTCCTCAACCATTTCTTTGAAAGCTTTTTCGGATGCTGATTTTGGGGGTTGTAGGATAGATAGGAAAAGTACTTCGGGTGCTTGTCATTTTCTTGGTAATTCACTTGTTGCTTGGTCCTCTAGAAAACAAAGTTCAGTTGCACAATCCACGGCCGAATCTGAATATGTAGCTGCGGCTAGCGCTTGCTCACAAATTCTTTGGATTGTTCAAACACTTAAGGACTATGGGGTTGATTTAGATAGTGTTCCACTGTTTTGTGATAACACTAGTGCAATTTGTATTGCTAAAAACCCCGTGAAACACTCTAGAACTAAGCACATTGACATTAGGTATCACTTTCTTCGTGATAATGTTGAAAAGGAAACATTGTGCTTCACCATGTCGATACCGAACAACAATTGGCTGATATTTTTACAAAACCTTTGGATTTCACTCGTTTTTGTTTCATTCGTAGTGAAATAGGGGTTATGCATCCTCATGGCTTAAATTGAGGGGGAGTTTTTGAAACTTTGAAACTCTATGTGTGAATCTGAAACTAAAATAATATGAGCATAGTATTTCATACATATATGACTTTGTGATTCCTTTTACAGGCTGTAAGTTCTTACTACATTACTCATGTTATACATTTTGTAGTTTTTGCCATGACTAGTAATTGGAATAATTACTTACACTAAATCTGGTCATGATCGAACCTTCTTGCTGTTTTGAACTTGTTGCGTGCTCACAAGTGCTTTTAATCATAAAAAAATTTAATCAAGTGATCAGCTCACATGTTGAGTTTTCAAATAAAAAATTGAGAAAAGATCAAGAGAATATGCATGCATCGCACTTCTTCTTTTGAGATTGCTTATCATTGCACTAAGATATGAACTTGGAAGGAATTGTATATGACTAAAACCATGTCCTTAAGCTTCTGATTGTCAAATAACATAGGCTTGGCTTGGTTGGTTAGAATAAGGCTGATGCGGCATATAATCTCTTGCAAATATCATATGATCAACTTTGTGCCTTAAATGATTATGAATAATAAAAATGCAACAGCAAGTGTCATGTTTTCAGGTTTTGAAATAGTTGAGTAAGGGAGATCATGACTTGCTTAAACTGAAAAATACATTTGATCTCTAGCATGGCTTACACTACTTTATGTATCTCATTGATGTGATAGTGTAAGTAACCTGATAGTATGACTTGGATGAGCTTTGTTTTGTATGTATATGTTATAATATGCTCATAACATTTAAAAATTTCTCTTTTGAACCTTGCTGAATACATTGTCAAAGGGGGAGAAATATGTATAAGGAGAGATTTTTTTTACACTTTGCATATGTTATACACTTTCTTCCTTCTCTAATTTTAAAAAATGGGGAGAAATTAATAAAGGGGGAGAAATGAGTTTTCAAAGCTTTCCAAAACTTTTCATAAGCCAATGTTCGGATTTTAATTGGTGTTGCCAATGCATTCATCAAGGGGGAGATTGTGACACCTATGTGTGCTGAATACATTGGCAAATAGGATAAAAGTTAGCATTAACATTCAAAGTTTTGAATATTGCCAAAACATTCTTCTGTGGCAAGGTCCGACAAGTTCTTTGTTAGGTCCACCAAGTGTTGGCAAGGTCCGACGCAAGGTCCGGAGAGCTCCTGCAAGGTCCAAAGAGCTTCTGTGAGGTCTGGAGCATGTTTTTAGGGAGCTCCCGTGAAGATCAACTCGTAGAACTGCAGCGTCTTGTTTTTGCTTTTAACTCACAATGTTTCAAACTTGCTTTATGGGAAGGTTTGCTTAGTATTAATTTGCTAAGTTTTTGGTGTGTTTTGGTGGTTATGGCTGTTATCATTTGATATGGTTTGCAACATGCTTATGTGACGTGCTCATATAAGGTGTTGTGGTTTTCGAACTAACGTGAGTCAAGTCGAGGACTTGTGCTCGAAAGAATTGGTTGTTTATTCATGTGCAGGTGTTGCTTGAGTTCAAGACATGGCTGGTGACGGGATCCTTGGACTAGTCTCAGGGAGGAGATGAGGTTCCAACAACCAAGTTCGGGAGGATCTGTGGTTGAGTTGATCGGGAGGTCGCGCAGCATGTTTGGATCAAGGGCAGTGCATATGAAGGTTGCGTGTACGTCGTTGGAAGGTGTTTGCACGTGTGCAAGGAGTGCATGGACGTGGCAACATTGTTCCAAGGCGTGATGAAGAGATGTGGACGTAAAGAATTGGTCGGAAAGGTCCAACCGGCTGGATTGCGTACTCAGGCTGAGGCTGAGTCGGATATGGCTCAAATATGGAAGATTTGAGTTGGTTATGATAGGATTTCGTGCTAGACACGAAGTTGAGTTGTTTTAGGAATGTTTAGGACGTTCCTAAGGTGTTTGGAAGTCTCACGATTGCTTCTATCTACGAATAGGAGAGTCCTGAGCAGTTATGGTAAGTTAGGATACGAGTCCAATTAGGAGTAGGAGTCCTAGATTGGATTGTTTAGCCTGAGGGCTGGCTATAAAAGCAAGGGAGGCCAGAGATCTCGTGTGTAGAGAACTTTGGGCTGTTCCTCTTGTGTTTCTATTGAATAAAGTTCATAGTTTCGAGGAGTTTTTGTGCCTTGTTCGTCCGACTTGTTTTTCGTCAAGTCTTTCTCGCCGAGTTTCTGGACAGACCGACGTTGCTTCGGTGTTTCGTTCATAACTCGAGTTTTACAGATCCGATTGACGTGATTCTTTTTGGGTTGTCTTCACAACTCAATTATCTATCATATGTGAAATTTTCACGAGCTTCGGATCTGTAGTTTTTGAGATACACGAGTTTATTTGCAGCATTGCAGATCTGTTTTATATCGGGTAGAACAGATTGATCTTCGTTTAATGTTTTGATCGTATCTCAAGTTTTACTTCGTGTTTTCAAGTGATTCTTGTTGCATTAGATCCGTGACTTGATTCTCTACCTCTCTACTTGATCTTTCACGGTTGAACACGTTTGAAAACACTTTCACACACGGTTTCTTTAACCGATTGATTTTTTGCTGAGGGATTTTTGTTGTTTCCGCTGCGAAAAGTTTTAATCTACCATTCACCCCCCCTCTGGTAGCTTTTCACGTGCTCTTCGATCCTACACCCCTGAGACTTCGCTGCTCCGAGCGCTGTTCCTGGACTCTATGGAATCTATTACAAAAAGAAGAGACTGTCCTATTATTGCTCTAGGGGTAGAACTTACGGAGGTGTTCTATGTTCCAAGGGTTCGGGAGTGGGTCCCCATCCTCGGTGGAAAGGCGTACGCACCCGGGGCGGCATACTTTCGTGACCCGGAAGGGACCTTCCCAGCCGGGGGAGAGTTTGTCGGTCCCTTCACGAGAGAGTATGCACCGCAACACAAGGTCGCCTTCCTGCAGCTCCCGGACACGCACAGACCTTTGGTGGTAGCGCCGGAGCGCTTGTCGGTATCGTGCGTTGCGGAGTGCTGCCTGTAATCGAGCCCCATCAACAAGGTCAATGTCTTCACGCCGGAGGTTGTCCTGCGTGGCTTCGTCATAAGCTCGGACACGGAGGGACCCCATGGTGATCTCTGGGGGAAGCACAGCCTCGGCCCCGTATACCATGAAGAAGGGTGTCTCTCCAGTGGCCCGGCTCTGGAATGTCCGGTTAGCCCATAGTGTGCTCGGAAGCTCGTCCACCCACTTGGCGCCATGTTTCTTCAAGCCGGCATAGGTGCGAGTCTTGAGGCCCCGAAGAATCTCGGCGTTGGCCTTCTCAACTTGTACATTGCTCTTTGGATGAGCAACGGAGGCATAGCACACCTGGATGCCGAGGTCTTCGCAGTATTCTTGGAATGCTGCGCTGGTGAACTGGGTCCTGTTGTCAGTGATGATTCTGTTCGGGACCCCGAACCGGCAGATGATCGACTTGATGAACTTTACTGCGGATTGCTTGTTGATGGTGATGACGGGTGTGGCTTCCGGCCACTTGGTGAACTTGTCGATGGCGACGTAGAGGTACCAGAATCCCCCGATGGTTCTGGGGAATGATCCCAGGATGTACAACCCCCATACGGTGAACGGCCATGAGGGTGGGATCATCTGAACCGTCTGAGCCGGTGTATGGATCTGCTTGGCGTGGAACTGGCACGCCTTGCAGCTCTCGACCTGCTTGACAGCATCCTGGAGTGTTGTCGGCCAGTAGAAGCCATGCCGGAAGGCTTTACCGACAAGCGTGCGTGAGGAAGAGTGACTCCCACATTCGCCTCCATGGATCTCAGCGAGCAAGTTGCAGCCTTCCCCCTGGGTTATGCACCGCAATAGGACGTAGTTGGCGCCACGCCGGTAGAGATCCCCTTCTACCAGCACGTACCTCTTAGCCATGCGCACGATCCGTTCAGCGGATACACGTTCATCAGGGAGGATGTTGTCTTTCAAGTAGTCCCGGATCTCCATGATCCATGCATCGGGTCTGACTTGAGCTTCTGGATCTTGAGCGCTGGGTTGCACGGAGTCCCCAGTGACGCTTACGATCCTTGGTGGCGTCCATGGCTGCAGGGCCGCCGGGACCACCAGCTTCGAGGTGCTGGTCCAGCCCCCTTCGTCCGGCTCGGCAGGCCGGGCTGTGGGCCGCAGCAACGTCCTCTCGTAGACTCCTTCAGGCACAGGGGCTCCGGTGGAGGCCTTCGTTGAGACGTCGTCAGCTGCGGCATTGCCAGCGCGCGGTACATGGCGCAGGTCCAAGGCGAGGAAGTCTTTCTCCAACATCTGCACATGGAGCAGATAAGCAGCTAGCTGTGGGTCATTGCAGGAGCAATCACCCTTAACTTGTTTGATGACTAGCTGGGAGTCGCCCTGTGCCAACAACTAGCGAGCGCCCAAAGACAGGGCTATCTTTAGGCCAAAGATGAGCGCTTCATACTCTGCCATGTTGTTAGTTGCCTTGAAGTTGAGACGCACCATGTACCCAAACTGCTCCCCCGATGGCATGAGAAGCAGTACGCCGGCACCGGCCCCTGCATTCACGAGGAGCCGTCGAAGAAGAGCGTCCAGTGAGGCCCGGTGAAGACCGGAGCTCGGTGCTTCGGTTCACCGTCTTCGTGGCCCCCTGGGTCAGCCTTCGTTGGCGTCCACTCAGCCACGAAGTCAGCCAGTGCTTGGCTCTTGGATGCATGGCGAGGAAGGAAGTCTAGTTCAAACTCCGCCAGTTCCGCTGCCCATTTAGCGACATTGCCGGTCACGTGAGGGCTGTGAAGGATCGCCTTCAGCGGATAGGAGGTGACCACCGAGATCCGGTGGGCTTGAAAGTAGTGGTGGAGCTTTCTGTATGCCACGAGCACTGCATACAGCAGTTTGTGGACCTCCAGGTACCTTGTCTTAGCATCGTGGAGGACTTCGCTGATGTAGTAAACAGGCCTCTGGATGGTCCGGACCCTCCCTTCCAAGCCAGAGATGTCTTCATACATTGGCTCAGGCCTACCGGAGGTGGGTGGGTCCAGGGGGTCTTCCGGGAGCTGGGACTCGAAGGCTCCTAAGCCGCCTTGGACCTCCGAGAGATCCCGCTGGTTTGCCGGGAGCCTCGGGAGGTTCCGTTGGACCTCCGGGGGGTCCCGTCGGACCTCCGTGAGGTCCCGTTGGACCTCCGAGAGGTTGTCGTGGAGGTCCGAGGGTCCGTCTTGGACCTCCGGGTTTTCCTGGTGCTTGTCTCCTGCTACCGGAGCAGGCTGTGGTGACGAGAGATCCGGCCGCTCTGCGACGAGGACCATACTCACCACTTCAGTTGTTGCTGTGATGTAGAGCAACAAATGCTCTTTGGGCTCGGGGGCTACCATGATGGGTAGGGTCGTCATGAGTTGCTTCAACTCCTGGAAAGCTTCTTCTGCTTCGTCGGTCCAAGCAAATGGACCGGATTTGCGCAGGAGCTTAAAGAAGGGGAGCGCTCGCTCTGCCAGCCTCGATATAAACTGACTCAGCGCGGCTAGGCATCCCGTGAGTTTCTGGACTTCTTTGATGCGGACGGGAGGCCGCATCAGGTCGATGGCCTTGATCTTCTCTGGGTTGGCCTCAATTCCTCGGTGTGAGACCAGGAATCCTAAGAGTTTTCCAAAGGACACGCCGAACACACACTTGTCAGGGTTCAGCTTGGTGCGCGTGGAGCGCAGTTTGTCAAAGACTAAGGCCAGGTTATCTAACAAGGATGAACTCTGCCTGACCTTGACAACGATGTCATTGACATACACCTCAACTAAGTCCCTTATTAACTCTCCAAAGGTTTTGTGCATTGCATGTACAAAGGTGAGAAGAGCATTATTTAGGCCATAAGGCATAGAGACATAACAATACAGGCCGTCTACTGTGATGAAGGAGGTGTGCTCTTCATCTTCTCTAGACATAGGGATCTGATGGAAACCCGAGTAGGCGTCTAGGAAGCACAGCATATCAAAGCCTGATGTCGAGTCTACTATTTGATCTATTCTAGGGAGAGGGAATTGATCTTTGGGACATGCCTTATTGAGACCGGTGTAGTCGATGCACATCCGGAGCTTCCCGCCGGCCTTTGGGACAACAACAGGGTTCGCCAACCACCGGGGGTGGTGGACTTCCCGTTTGAAGCCAGCGTCCAGCGGCTTCTTGATTTCTTCTCGAATGAAGTTTTGCCGCTCGATGGACTGCTTGCAAGGCTTCTGTTGGACTGGTCGGGCGTCTGGGAAGACCTTCAAGTGGTGCTCGATCACCTCCCTAGGGATCCCCGGCATCTGTGACGGCTGCCATGCAAACACGTCGACGTTTTGCCGGAGGAAGGTGACGAGCGCGCCTTCCTATTTGCTATCCAGGCCCCCGGCTACCCGGGTGGTCTAGGCAGCATCGGCGCCGACTTGGACGACCTTCAGGGGGACGTCGCCCTCGTCGAGGGGATGCACACGGGGTTCTGCGGTAGAGGCACTGTGGCGTTCACTCGGGTGGAGCCGGTCCAGTTCTGCACTGCCAGGGGCTGGTGCTCGAGCTGTTGCAAGTGCCTGGAGCTTTTCCAAGGCTGACACTGCAGCAGTGCGGTCTCCACGAATCCTGAGGACGCCTGTTGGTGTAGGCATCTTAAAGACGAGGTAGCCATAGTGGGCTACTGCCATGAATCGGTACAGGGCTGGCCTGCCGATAATGGCATTGAAGGGGAGGTCGATCGCCGCCACGTCGAACAGGATGTATTCTGTCCGATAGCTGTCCGGTGCCAAAGGTCACCGGAAGGCTGATGTTGCCATAGGGAACGACCTGTCCCGGCCCTACCCCTGAGAATGGGCTCGATGGGGTGAGTTTGGCCATCGGGATCTGCAGCTTCTGGAAAGCTGCGCGGCTGATGAGGTTCAGCCCGGCCCCGCCGTCTACCAGAACGTGGTACATCCTAACGTTGGCGATGGTGGGCGCTACCAAGAGCGGTAGTTGGCCGGCCCCAGCCATGTTCCTGGAGCAGTCGGTGGCATCGAAGCTGATGGGGGTTCCCATCCACTTGAGGTGCGGCGCGGCACTTGGAAGGGGAGCCACCGACGCTACCGCTCGGCGCAGGGTCTTAACCGCGCTTCGGGACGAGGGGTCAGCGGACCCACCATAGATGACGTAGAGCATCTTCCGGCGCTCGTCATCACTGGAGCTGGAGTCCTCATGGTTGCGCACCGCATTCACAGCGCGCTGAGGCTCCTGGAACTCCACTTGGTGGTCGACGTTGTCTGGGGCGTCGACCTTCTGCTTGCCCTCCCTTTGACGGAAGGGTGTGGCGTCAGTTCGCAGCTGCTTCCCTTTCCGGAAGCGCTCCGCGAGCTTCTGGATCTCCTGGCACTCGGCAGCAGTATGGTAACTGGTGCCGTGCACGGGGCATAGCTCGCCTTGGTCACCATCTGGAGCTGGTGACATTCGCAGCCTTTTGTCGGGCTGTGGCCCCCGAGCTCCACTGGGTGCCGCTGCTGCAGCAACGGGAGCCACGGGCGGTGGCTTCATCTTGCCACCGCCCCGGTTCTTGATCTTCTTGCCGCTTCCATAGGAAGCAGCGCCAGATCCGGGCTGTCCTCCTGACTCGGAGGCTGGCAGAGAGTGCCAGTTCCGCCCTTCTGCTGCTCTGGCGCACTTGTCCGCCAGGCTGAAGAGCTCTGAGACGTCGCGAACCTCTCTGGTCGCGAGCTTCTCAAGCATCTTCTTGTCCCGTACACCCTGCCGGAACGCCACCACCACAGAAGCATTTTGGATATGCGGGATGGTGTTCCGTACCTGGGAGAACCGCTGGATGAATGAGCGCAGCATCTCTCCAGGTTGTTGCTGGACGGCGTGGAGGTCGAGCTCCGTGCCAGGCCGGGTATAAGAGCTGCCGAAGTTAGCCGTGAACTGCCGGCAGAGCTCTCCCCAAGAGGTTATGGAACCCTGGGGGAGGTTCATGAGCCAAGACCGGGCTGGGCCGGTCAAGGCGACGGGAAGTAGTTGGCCATGACAGCCTCGTCCCCTCCTGCAGCAAGGACGGCGGTGGAGTAGATCTGGAGGAACTCCGCCGGGTTGACGCTGCCGTCGTTCTTCTCGGGCAGGTGCGGCCGGAACTTGCGCGGCCACCTCGCGAAGCGAAGGTATGGCGCCAGGGCTGCACATCCTGCTCCTGTTGCTGCAGGTGTTGGTGCCGTGAACGCTTGGTTCGCTGCTGGCACTGTGTACCCCGATATGGACAAGGCTGCACCATAGACCGGGGCACCGCTTGCAGGGCATATGGCTGGGGCACATGCTGCGCGGCGTATGCCTGGGGCAGAGATCGCGTAGCGAACGTCTGCGCTTCATGCAGGGTTGAGGCAGTCGACATGCTGTCGGCGGCCTCCTGGTTGCGACGCCTTTCTCGTCGTCGCTCGAGGAACACTCGGGCATCTTGACCCAAGTGGCATCGTTCCAGCTCCGTCTTCAGGTCCGTCGATGGGAGCCTGGTGGAGCGGGAATCCGCCGCCTGCCCGTCAACCGTTGGCGTACGCGTCAGCGACACAGCCGGTTGGCCGGAACATCGTCCCCGCCGAGGTCGAGGGTTTGCGGCGGCGACAACGAGACGGTCTACCTCGCGAATCCACTTCTGGGTCGCTGACTGAGGCGCGTCCCCAGCAGGTGGATTGCGAAGCAGCGCCCTGGCTGCAGCTAGCGCGCCCCCGTGGGGAATGCTCAGCGCTGCAGAGGATCTCACGCTCGGTGGAGCCTGCGTTGCCGGAGTCGGCGCTGCCGGAGTCGGCTGCTGGCTTCCAGCTTGCACCGACACACTCCATCCAGAGTGTGTCGAGACGTAGTCCCCGCTAGTCACGGTCTGTCGAGAGCTTGCCGCTGAAGGAAGCTTGGTCATCTTCGCTGGCAAAAGCTCGTCGCGCAAGGGAAAAGCCCCCTTCCTGGCGCGCCAAATATCGAAGTGTGTAGTCGACACTTCCCCCGGACCTGCTCTGGGCAGCCCATGGACGTTCTTTTTCGGAGGGGCTAGACACTTGCGGAGAGCTTAGGCGTTAGGGACGAGTGAGGGAGAAGCTTGACACGGGGAGTTTTACGTGGTTCAGGCCGCCGGAGCGTAAAACCCTACGTCCACGGTGAGCAGAGGAGCTCGCTGTATTGCTTGCTGCTCAGAACCGGAGTCCTGAGCTTGAGGGTGAGTGATGTCTAGAGTGCGAGTTCACAGAGTTCAAACCTCTGCTAACGTTGTCTACCCGAGCCTTTTATAGTCCAAGGCCGGAGTGGCTTACAAGGTGGGCCCGGGACCCGACAAGTGGTCCCGGGGAGATTGCCTGCCGACTACCGTATCTGCAGTTATGCCGGTAGTTGTCTCTGGTGAAGGCTTCCGAGTCTTCGTTCTGCCGCCCTGCCCATGCCGCAAGCTAGTCGTAGTGGTTGATGATGGCAGGGGCGGCAGGGGATGTCTTGTCGCTGTGTTTATTGGCGGGCAGGCTCTGACACGGCGCGCCAGTCTGCGATGTGACTGGGCGCAACAGCACCTGACAGAGGCGTGCCCCGCGTCTCCGCGTCTTGGGAAGGCGCGGGCCTTGAATACCTTGTACGAGCAAGGTATGGCGCGTCTTTACGCCTGCTGCCTACCGCACGGGGGCAGGCAGCGTTGCTCTGCTGGCCACGTGGTGGGCCCGGAGCTCCCCTCTGAGGAGAGGGAGGTCCGACCCCGTGGGAAACGTGGAGCCTTCGGAGCTCTCCCTACGGAGGGGGGAGGGTCCGGTCCCACTGGACACGTGGAGCCTTCGGAGCTCTCCCCACGGGGGGGGGGGGGAGGGGGGGGAGGTCCGGCTCAGTTGGCCACGTGGCGAGTCCGGAGCTCTCCTCTGAGGAGAGGGAGGTCCGGCTCCGCTGGACACGTGGCGCCTCCGGATCTCTCCCTGCGGAGAAGGGCGAGATCCTTAGGCATTTTTCCCCTGTGCGCGGGGTACCCCATATCGAGGGTACCGACAACTTTGAAACTATCAAACGCTACTCAGTAACTGGGTGGTCATAAAAATAGTCTTCAGGTACATGATGAAGCATGGAATGAGATGTGTGCGGATCAAGATGGGATTTGCCCCTCCTAAATAACAGGAGAGATATCTCTGGGTCCCTCGAGATAGTTGGATTGGACAGTGCATGGCCATGCCAAAGTGATTAAGGAGTTAGTCATTATGACTAAAAGTTAGTCATAGATTGAATCCACTATTTGATCGAGTGAATGGTCGAGCTATCACAAGGATGGCACGTATCTCGCCTTGAGCTTGACTGGTATCATGTGGCAAAGGAATTAGCATGTGAATGTATCTAGGTTCAGCCGTTATGATCTTTATGTACATTCCGGATTCAGTATGTCCTGCTAGGTACCTCTACTGACTTGTGTTTGAAAATAGTTTTCATTCATAACCGACTGTACATGAACCTAACGGGTCACACACTTAAGGGGATAGAATATTGAAAAACTTGGCTATATGATTGTCTCTAGTGCAAGTGGGAGATTGTTGGTGATAAGCCCAAGAGGCAATCATAACAATTCGGATAAAGGCCTGATGGATATTTGATCCATAAGAAATTAGGGTACTAATGGGCCTGTGACCTAAAAGCCCATTAGCGTTCCTATAAATATGAGGGGTAGGGTTAGGGGCAGATCACTCCACCACGTAACAGCCCTAGCTGCCGCCCCTCACAGGCCACACGCTGAAACCTCTGTCGCACGCGCGGTCCTAGCACACCGACGCACGGCGTTCCTCCCTGTATGTGTGGACTCCGTGGAGACGCTTCTGTTACTGCTGCGCTGATCGGCTACGGTGACGTGACGACGTTCCTGTGACGAGGATTCAGGAGGAGACGAACGTGATCGTCTACTTCTCCTACACCGACGTGCAACTACGATCCGCTGCGCTGCGCGTCTAGTGGTAACGATCCATGACCTCCTTACTCGCATGTTTCCTGGGTGATACGGTCGAATTGCTAGAGTAGCGCATCGCCTATTTCCCAACACTCTCTGTGGCGGACCGGAATCCGCTCATCCAGGATCGCAGAGGGTGGTGCCACGCGATGCGACACCCGACAGCACGCGTCATAAGAACATAATATATTACATGGGAAAAACAACTGAAACTGTACAAACAGGTACAAACTTCAGTTACAACTATTGTTTATATTACACAGCGGAAGGCTACACTATACAACTCACGCCCGCTATTTAGCAAAAGTTGGTTGCCCAGCCCTAGGGCAACCCACACTAGCTGCACTCCTCAGCTCAGCGCGGCGTGTACGGCTCCCACTCAGCCGTGGTCCCCGACGGAGGGTAACCCTCGCCGGTGGACTCGTACTCCGAGTCCGTGGGTGGCTCCTCACCTGAAAAACACTTAAGCAGCAACCGTGAGCACGAAGGCTCAGCAAGGCTTAACCGACTCACCTAAGCATGAAACTCTACATGAGGGGTACCATGGACATAGGATAGTAACATTTCAGCAAAAGGACACGCCTACAAGTTCATCCTTAGTTCATCTTTTAGCAACAAGTTAACAGTTCATGAAATCTGAAATTTAGTAAGCAGTATTTGGTGGCACACATGTAGCAATACAATTATATCAATCAGCATCATTGAATCAACATATTTCATCCATTAGTCTACGTTACGACGCAGTGAACAAGCGGTACTCGTCACCGCGAGGGACGGCAAATCGACTCGATATACACCTGCAGGGAAACCCAAAGAGCACGTCACGTACGTCCATCCGTGGAGCTGCACAGCACGCTCACTCGATGTCGTACGGGACAACCTTTCACCCAACAGCCCAAACGTCGAACCGGTCGCACCGAAACGAGCAGGAGGTTCCCCACACGGAGCATCTCTCTATGCCCGTTGGCAGATTTCCACCTTGCTGCCCTCAACCTACACCTATAAATCGGTGTGCTATGCCTCGACGCCCGGAGGTTTAGGCTACATCGGTTTATCGGGGCCCATATATCCGATATGCCTTCGGTACGTTCAATACTTGTTCAGCAGGGCTGCACACGGATCGGTCCTCAATCGACACGGGCAGGGCCGCGCACACAAGACTCTCTCTTGCTGCGCCCTAGCCCCTGCCTAGTCTCATTTTCATTACTAAAGTGATCTCACATCACTCAACCGAACCCGTGTGTCCCAAACCTATCTCGCGAGTAGATTCCAACTACTCGACTTGTACCGAAGTCCTATGACTCATTAAGCATAGCCTGTCTACTCGAGGTCCTTGACACTACCCTCACTCTTTTAGGAACCTTTGGTTATGCAAGTGGGGTTTCATTCATCCTATACCTAATGCACATCCATACTTCATATGACACATGTAAACAAAGTAAGACTTATAAAAGGGTTAATGCAAACCGGGGCTTGCCTTGTTGCTGCTGGTCGGGAGTTAGTTCTTCGTCCGGAAGGAGGAAGTCCAGCACTTCCGGAGTCTCTTCTTCAACGGCTACACGTTAGTGAAATACTACATGTTAATTTAGATGCAAATGTGAGTTTTAGAGTAAGACTTCTACTATTAGTTCTAATAACCAGCCTCTAACACCTGGAACTTTGATTAAGAATTTAAATATGAACTGGTGTTGGTGGTTTGGCTTGGACTTAATCACATGGTTAAATGCTAAGTGGTTTTCCCCCTTTTCCATATTAACCCCTTAAGTGGTTAAACAGGACAGTGGTGATCTAGAGCTCCAATGGAGCTGAGAATTTTTGTGTGAGTTCCTTGTCACAAGAAAACTCTCTGGACCAAACATTAGCACTTTTCATGGAGTGGTTTGCTCAGAATAATTCTCTTGGCAAATCAGCAAGGAAGAATTTATCCTGAGGTAATACCCCTGTTCATACCCAACTTAGTGAACTATAATTTCAATTATAGCTCCTAGAGTTTGCATGAATTTTCCTAGCATTTTTGGAGTCAAGGTTTGCCCAGAATTGAATTTCCAAGTTTTGGAAATTCTCTGAAAATGTTTCTGTATTCAAATGAACACAGCACCTTCCAATTAGAATTGCTCTGACCAAATTAACTCCAAATGGTCTGAAACTTTTACAGGGGTTTACTAATGTCCTAAAGAACATCCTGGCAAAATTTGGGGATTTTTGGATTAACCAAACTCCCTCAAAAATTCTTTTGCTGAAAAGTTTTATAGAATTTTCCAGAATTAATTAATGGGTTTCATACAAATTGGGTTGTATATCTGGACAGAGCTAGGCAAGATGAATCCAACCCAATTTGAATCACTAAATTTGGAGCTTCCTAGCAGAAGTTATGGAGCTCTAAAGTTTGCACTAAAACTGGAAATTCCATAAATGTTTAAATCCTGCGGGTGGGTCCACGTACACGTGTCGACCGCTGGAGCCGAGCCACACGGGGTCACAGACTACTTCCCGCGCGGCCGCACTGGATCCCGGACCACAGAGAATCCCACCCATTTATCTCCAACCACTGACGCGTGGGGCCTACCCCTTCGTCCTCCTCCGGCCACCCGCGCGACCCCGCCGCCAAGCTCGCCGGAGCACTCGCAGGAGACGGGTTCCGGTCCTCGGAGCTTGCTGAATCTCGCCGCCAGTGCCTATCTCGGCCTGAGGAACACGGTGGTGCCCTCCCCAGAACTTGACAACCACCGGAACAGTGCTCCCGACGGCAACAGCGGCCGGGAGCTCACCGGCGACGTCCAACTCGGCATCCCACGCACCTTTTTCGATGCGGTTTGCTCGGGGAGCTCCGCTGAAACCTGCTGGTCACGGACATGGACACTGATCCCCGTGAAAACGGCGGTAACTATGACCTCACCGGCGACCTAGGCCGGATATCGGCTGTGCTTCAGAAAACTTCAAAGAACCGTAAACCTAGCCCACGGTTTTTACTGGTTTTCGATCCTAGGTGGTCGTGGCCGTGTATAGAGCGTGTGCATGACTCGGTTTGCCCGGTGATGAGCTAACCCCCACGAATTTTGGGATTTTGTGGGAGCTCGGTCTCAAGACACCCGAAGCTTTCCCGGCGAAATACTCCCTCGACAGCCCATGAAATGAAGAACGGTAGGGACTAGAAGAATCAGCACCTTAAGGCGGTCCTTTCTTGTGTGGCTCGTCGGGCACGAGCGCGCCTGTGCTGGCCGGACGCCGGCGATCAGAGAGGGCGGCGTTTCTGTGCTCGCGCGGAAACGAGGAAGGAGCTCGGTAGGGGGGGTTCTCGTTTGGAAAGCAGGAGGAAGGCGGCGTGGGCTGTGCGCTGGCCTTTAAGCCGCGGTTTTGCACCGTGAGGTGGCCGATCGCTGCCTCGGTGGCTCGCCGCCGTTCCCTGGCTTGCGCGCGAAGTCGGGGTCGGCTGCAGCAACCGACTGCCCCTCCTGTGTGCCACTGACCTGTGGGTCTCCCCCTTTCTTCTTTTTCCCTAATATTTCTTTTCTGTTTTTGCTAATTATCCCACCAGCTACTCACAATTTAATGTGAGACTTAGCTCCCAAGTCTTTGTTTGAATTTGAATTCTCAAATTCAAACTTTGTTTGGTTAAATGTGGTTCATATTTAAAGTGAAATTCAAATTCAGTTTTGAATTCTTGCAAATTTAGCTCTTGACAACATGAGCTCCAATGGAGATGAAAATTGGTGGGTTTACTCAGAAAAATGTGCTGAGTATAGATATGGAGCTAACTTTTAAAGTTGGGTGATGAAAGTTGCTGCAATTTGAATTTACATTCAAATTGGCCTCTTTTTGAAATAACCCAAAAGTGCCTCAAAAAGTGTTGAATTTGCATGAGCTTTGGACTGAACCTTCCCAAGACTTTTTAAATACTAGGGGTGAGCTCAACCTCTCATGTTCATGTGTAGAAACCCTACTTTGTGAAAGTGAAGGCTTTCCCCTCTAATCATTCTTTTGATGGAGGTTATATGCTCTTCACAACATTTCCTAAGGTGTCCACAATAAAAACTGTGGTGTTGTGAGGTGAAGAAAAGTTTTTGCAAGTCCCTTTTCTTGGGCTTTTACATCCCTCCCCCCTTAAAGGAATCTCGTCCCGAGATTATAAAAGAAGAGACAGCGATGTAATAGGGACTTACCCGTGTTGAGAAGCCATGAACTCCGGGTAATTTGAGCGAAGGAACTCTTCGCTCTCCCACGTCGCTTCTTCGGCGGTGTGGTTGCTCCAGAGTATTTTGTAGAACCACAACGTTCTGCTGCGTGTGGTTCTGGCTTTCTCATCAAGAATTCCCACCGGATATTCATCATATGTTAAATCCGGTTTCAGCTCGCCGATGTCTTCGGTAGGAACAGCAGCTGTATGCTTCAAGCATTTTCGCAATTGCGAAACATGGAAGATATCATGGACACCAGCCAGAGATGCCGGTAGTTCCAATCGATACGCCGCTGGTCCACACTTCTCGGTGATAGCGTAGGGTCCAATAAAACGGGGAGCGAGCTTCCCCTTCACACCGAATCGGTGCACGCCCTTCATTGGAGACACGCGGAGGTACACGTGTTCCCCAACGTCACAGTGCAACGGCCTACGCCTCTTATCAGCGTAGCTCTTTTGCCGGGATTGAGCGGCCTTCAAATTGGCTTGAATTGTCCGAACGCGCTCTTCGGCGTCGTTCACCAAATCAACTCCGAATGTGACCCTTTCACCGGACTCGCACCAATTTAATGGGGTGCGGCATTTACGACCGTAGAGAGCTTCGTAAGGTGCCATCTTGATACTCGCCTGATAACCGTTGTTGTACGAGAATTCCGCCAATGGTAGGTGATCATCCCAATTCCTACCATGGTGGATGGCACATGCTCTCAACATGTCTTCCAGGACTTGATTCACCCTTTCTGTCTGGCCATCTGTCTGAGGGTGATAAGCGGAGCTCCTGATCTACTTAGTACCCAATGCAGCGTGTAGCTGCTCCCAAAAGCGAGATACAAATAATGCACCTCGATCTGAGACAATGGTCTTGGGTACCCCGTATAGGCATAGAATCTTCGCTATGTATAGCTCCGCATATTTGCCGGCATTGTAACGTGTATTTACCGGAATGAAGTGAGCCGTCTTGGTTAACCGATCAACGATTACCATATGGAATCATGCTTGTTGGCTGTTAGGGGTAATCCCACAATGAAATCCATGCTCACATCTTCCCATTTCCATGCCGGGATCTTCAGGGGTTGCAACAGCCCTGATTTCTTCATGTGATCAGCTTTCACTCGTCTACACGTATCGCACTCGGATACGTACTTAGCTACCTCCCGCTTCATCCGTGTCCACCAAAATTTCTTTTTCAAATCTTGGTACATTTTGTTGCTGCCCGGATGAATGGAGTATTTGGACAAGTGAGCTTCATCGAGGATCTTTTTCCTCAACTCCATATCTCGGGGTACGACTATGCGGTCATTGAACCACAACGTCCCCTCACCATCTTTCCGGAAACATTTGATCTCCCCATTGTCAATTCGTCTCCGGAGATGTGCCATGCCTTTATCATTTTTCTGAGCTGCAATGATGTCCTCCCTAATAGTAGGGACGAGGGCAAGGTTGTACAGCGATCCATAAGGAACCAAGTATAAACTTGGCTCTTCCTCCTCCACCGGTGTAATGGTGAGGTGATGGACATGTGATTTCCGACTCAGCGCGTCGGCAACCACATTCGCCTTGCCGGGGTGGTAATGGATCTCAATCTCATAATCTTTGATCAGTTCTAACCACCTCCTCTGCCTCATGTTCAGCTCCTTCTGGGTAAAAATGTATTTCAAGCTCTTGTGGTCGGTGTAGAGATGCACCAAGTTCCCCAGGAGATAGTGCCTCCACATTTTCAGCGCCAACACCACGGCAGCAAGTTCAAGATCGTGAGTCGGGTAGTGCTGCTCATGGTTCCGAAGTTGGCGTGAGCCATAAGCGACCACACGTCCTTCCTGCATCAACACGCAGCCGAGCCCAATACCGGACGCGTCACAATACACGTCGAAGGGCTTTGTTGTATCCGGCTGAGCTAATACCGGGGCTGTTGTGAGATGCTTCACCAGTGTTCGGAACGCTCCTTCACACGCCGTGTTCCAAACATATTTTGTCCCTTTCTTCAGCAACTCTGTCATCGGCTTAGCGAGCTTGGAGAAACTTGGAATGAATCTCCGGTAGTATCCCGCTAACCCGAGGAAGCTTCTGACTTCATGAACTGAAGTGGGAGCTTTCCATTTCAACACTTGCTCGATTTTACTTGGGTCAACCGCAATGCCTTCAGCTGAGATGATATGTCCCAAGAATGGCACTTGGCTGATCCAAAATTCGCATTTGCTGAACTTGGCGTAGAGCTTGTGGTCTCGCAATCGTTGAAGAACGATCCGTAAGTGTTCGGCATGCTCGGCTTCTGTCTTGGAGTAAACCAAGATATCGTCGATGAACACTACCACGAACTTGTCCAGCTCCGGCATGAACACCGAGTTCATGAGATACATGAAATGGGCTGGAGCATTTGTGAGACCAAAGGACATGACGAGATATTCGTATAAGCCGTATCTCGTCGAGAACGCCGTCTTCGGGATATCCTCCGCCCGGATCTTGATCTGGTGATATCCAGAGCGAAGGTCCATCTTTGAGAATACACTTGCCCCCACAAGTTGATCAAACAAGATGTCAATACGGGGCAGTGGGTACTTATTCTTGATGGTGACGGCGTTGAGCGGCCGGTAATCCACACACAGCCTCAGGGTCTCATCCTTCTTCTTCACGAATAGCGCCGAGCATCCCCAAGGCGAGGAACTCGGCCGAATGAAACCCTTGCTCAACAGATCATTGAGCTGTTCTTTTAGTTCAGCCAGCTCATTTGGAGCCATCTTGTATGGTCTCCGTGATATGGGCGTAGTCCCGGGTGCGAGCTCAATCTTGAACTCGACATCCCGCTCAGGTGGCATGCCCGGAAGATCGTCCGGGAACACGTCGGGATACTCCCGGACTACGGGAATGTCTTCTAACTTGAGAACTTCAGCATTATTAATTGCTAAAACTTCCCGGATTGGCGTGTCTAATACCATGGAATGTGGACGGTGGAATGGAGAATTTAAGTGAACCGTCCGTGTCCGAGTCTCTAGGACAGCGCCATGGTATTGCAGCCATGACATCCCTAAGATTGCATCAATCTTTTGTCCCATAAGGATTACCAAGGTGGTGGGATATAGTTTCCCACCTAAGCACAGAGGTGCCTTTGGAATCATCATATTAGCTGAAATCTTCCCTCCCGGTGAGCAGATCATATAAGTGCAGTCGGTTGGAAAGACTTGCAATTGATGTTTAGCCACATAGGATGCACTTATAAAGCTGTGGGTTGCACCCGAATCAAATAATATGACGATGGCTTCATGGTTGAGAGTAAACGTACCCGCCAGCACGTTGTCTCCCTCTGGGGCGTCCTCATTGTCGAGGTTGCGGACGCCTCCAGTCCGCTGACCAACCTTCTTCGCCGGAGGTCGGCCTCGAGCACCGCCCTGAAACTGGGCTTGCCCGCTACTCTGCTGCCCCTGGGGACAGTCCTTCGCAAAGTGGCCCGCCTGGCCACACGTGAAGCAGGTGAAACGGGGCGGTCCCCCGCTGATCGGTAGTCGGAAACCCGGGGCGCGTTGTGGCGGTGGAAACGCCCGGGGTACCGTCTGTTGTTGCTGTCTTGGTGGTGGCACCGGCGGACGGAACGGAGGTGCCTGAAAGGGACGTCCCCCGAACCGTTGCGGTCGCGCCGGTGGTTGCCACTGCTGCCCGGATGGTGTCCGATACACCATACGGTACTTCTGGGGAGCGCCACTCCCACCGCTGCTAGGTGGAGCGCTGCGCTTCCTCTGCTCAGCTGCTAACTCCCGCTGAGCGTCCTCTTGCATGATGGCGGCATTGACTAGGTCGTTGAATGTGCCGCGGTTCCATTGTACGAGGTGGGTCTTCATTTCGGGGTGTAACCCCCGATAGAAGTGCTCCCTCTTCTTCTCCTCCGTGGAGATGTAGTCTGACGCATACTGCGCCAGATGGTTGAAGGCACGGGAGTAATCGTGGGCACTCCTCCCGCCCTGCTTCAGTTCCAAAAATTCTTGGAACTTTCTCTTCATTATTCCGGGAGGAATGTGATAGGCGCGGAACGCCTCCCGGAACTCTTGCCATTCCACGGCATGGCCAGCCGGACGTGAGGCGACATAATTCGCCCACCACGCACCAGCGGCACCGTGGAGCTGCTGTGCTGCGAACAGTGTCTTCTGCCGCTCCGTACACTGGAGCAGCCCGAACTTGGACTCGATAGTCCGCAGCCAGTTGTCCGCCTCCAGTGGTTCTTCAGCTTCGGTGAACACCGGAGGGTGCGTACTCATGAAATCCGAGTACGACACTTCGCGGGGCTCACGAGGCCCTCGCTCTTGACGTCCTCCCGCCTGGGACGTATTCTGCACGATCGTGCGGAGCAGGTCGGTCTGCTCCTCACGACCTCCCACCAATGCCGCTATCACATCCGCTAGAGTAAGCGGAGGCGGCGGTGGTGGCTGCTGCTGCGGGGCTGTCGTAGGCCGGTGGCTGGGAGTCATCGCCCCCACCTTGGCTAGAGCCACCAACCTCGTGCGTGGTCCTAGTACGAACCATCTGCAACCATACGACATTAAACATCAGTCCCGCAACATTTTGCATGCAGTCCAATAGAACTGGGCGGAAAAACATTATGACAACAAAACATGCGAAATATCTCGTAAGTAGATAATGTAATAACTTTGCACAAGCTACACCATTACCAGACCAAACACAAGTTAGTTTAATCCAACTTGATGAACCCCCTCTTTGGAAGCTCACCATAACTGGGTTTGGTCTCTACGAGACATTATTATTGCGTTGTCATCACGTATAACACCCTTAGGGTACAACACCCTTTTCAATGAGTTCAACTGTCATTCTTCTGTCAGAATGACCAGTTGCTACCTATTCCAAGTTTTGATCTGGTTCTGGGCATTTTCATGACTCAAGTTGAATACCAAAGTTCAAGTTAACTTCAGTATCTTTCCAACGAGTACTCATTTGCCCCCAGTTCAGCTTTGATTAAAAAGTTATGCTAATTCAAAGTTAGCAGAATTTCTGGAAGAATTTTAACAGCACCTCCCTTGGAAGTGACTGTTTTCAACCCTGATTTCCACTAATTTCCGTGCTGAAACTTCAGAAACTTTGAATTGCAAAGATGTCTCACATCTTCTACTCTTTCTAAGGATGTATTATATGACAATTTTAGATTTTTCTACTGGGAGTTATATTTGAAAAACAGATCAGTTCAGAGGATGTTTTACTCTGCCCTGGTTCTGGACAGTTTACATTTCTCTGGGCTTTAAGCCATCTTCAAGTGAGTTTCAGCTCTGGAAGTCTACAACAAAGTTGTAGAGGACTTGAATACCTTTCCAGAACTATATAGCACACCTCCCTGGGCTAAAAGACCTGTGAGTTATGCCCTGTTGAAGATCAGCAAACGTGCTGCCCAAAACAGAGCACTCTGCTTTTCATACTTTTGGCTATACTGCTCCACTATCCCATTCTTATACCCAACCAGGGTCCTAAATGTTGAACCTATAGATTTTAATTCTTTGTTATCATTACTCTCATGCATATGCCTACCATATCTCGGTACTACGTTCCTCACAAAAGAAAATCCTACCCGGATCATACCGGCATATACGTCTCAAATGTGGCACTAAACGGTCTCTCGCACACGTTTTCTACACGGACACATACGTGGTTAGTACCTGCAGAAGACCACACAATAATGGTGCACTCAATGGTTATTCATTTCAGGCAGTTCCATAATTGAAGTAAATACAAACGCCCGTATCATTGTCATACGGCCGTCCTTGAGCTAAGTCACGTCTCAAGGCACGTGATCGTGTTTCAACACCACACGACGGGGAACCCGAGTATGTCATGAACGGGTCATCACGGTTGGGAATGTTATCAACCCAACAGATACCACCTACTGTCCTGCAGGGCACGCCGATGGCAAGCGCTGCGTATGTCCTCCTGGGCTATTCCCAGACGAACACATTCTCGCGTTACTGACCACGCGGTGGGGTCTCCGCTTACTTGCCTAATGCACGCTAGGGATCAGCGTTTCATATGAACTCAGGGACATGAAGAGTCCAAGAGGTTCATATTAACGTCTCACACCAAGCTGTGAGATCAATCCCTGAACCACGTCCCTCGTCAGGGAGAGCTAACCGAAATTGAACCGCTTTCGGTGGCGTTCCTTACCATACTTACCAGAGCGTAGGTGCGTCGTTACATAATTGAAATTCAGAATTATAACACATAAGTTAGTCTTTGCCACTTTAAGTAACTATGCTAATATAGTCCTTACTTGGGCAACTACCGAATCCTCACCGTATACCTAAGTTTTTCCCATAATGCAGTCCTTTAGTACTGTGCTATCCCCACTGCAGCTCTGATACCAGGCTGTGGCGGACCGGAATCCGCTCATCCAGGATCGCAGAGGGTGGTGCCACGCGATGCGACACCCGACAGCACACGTCATAAGAACATAATATATTACATGGGAAAAACAACTGAAACTGTACAAACAGGTACAAACTTCAGTTACAACTATTGTTTATATTACACAGCGGAAGACTACACTATACAACTCACGCCCGCTATTTAGCAAAAGTTGGTTGCCCAGCCCTAGGGCAACCCACACTAGCTGCACTCCTCAGCTCAGCGCGGCGTGTACGGCTCCCACTCAGCCGTGGTCCCCGACGGAGGGTAACCCTCGCCGGTGGACTCGTACTCCGGGTCCGTGGGTGGCTCCTCACCTGAAAAACACTTAAGCAGCAACCGTGAGCACGAAGGCTCAGCAAGGCTTAACCGACTCACCTAAGCATGAAACTCTACATGAGGGGTACCATGGACATAGGATAGTAACATTTCAGCAAAAGGACACGCCTACAAGTTCATCCTTAGTTCATCTTTTAGCAACAAGTTAACAGTTCATGAAATCTGAAATTTAGTAAGCAGTATTTGGTGGCACACATGTAGCAATACAATTATATCAATCAGCATCATTGAATCAACATATTTCATCCATTAGTCTACGTTACGACACAGTGAACAAGCGGTACTCGTCACCGCGAGGGACGGCGAATCGACTCGATATACACCTGCAGGGAAACCCAAAGAGCACGTCACGTACGCCCATCCGTGGAGCTGCACAGCACGCTCACTCGATGTCGTACGGGACAACCTTTCACCCAACAGCCCAAACGTCGAACCGGTCGCACCGAAACGAGCAGGAGGTTCCCCACACGGAGCATCTCTCTATGCCCGTTGGCAGATTTCCACCTTGCTGCCCTCAACCTACACCTATAAATCGGTGTGCTATGCCTCGACGCCCGGAGGTTTAGGCTACATCGGTTTATCGGGGCCCATATATCCGATATGCCTTCGGTACGTTCAATACTTGTTCAGCAGGGCTGCACACGGATCGGTCCTCAATCGACACGGGCAGGGCCGCGCACACAAGACTCTCTCTTGCTGCGCCCTAGCCCCTGCCTAGTCTCATTTTCATTACTAAAGTGATCTCACATCACTCAACCGAACCCGTGTGTCCCAAACCTATCTCGCGAGTAGATTCCAACTACTCGACTTGTACCGAAGTCCTATGACTCATTAAGCATAGCCTGTCTACTCGAGGTCCTTGACACTACCCTCACTCTTTTAGGAACCTTTGGTTATGCAAGTGGGGTTTCATTCATCCTATACCTAATGCACATCCATACTTCATATGACACATGTAAACAAAGTAAGACTTATAAAAGGGTTAATGCAAACTGGGGCTTGCCTTGTTGCTGCTGGTCGGGAGTTAGTTCTTCGTCCGGAAGGAGGAAGTCCAGCACTTCCGGAGTCTCTTCTTCAACGGCTACACGTTAGTGAAATACTACATGTTAATTTAGATGCAAATGTGAGTTTTAGAGTAAGACTTCTACTATTAGTTCTAATAACCAGCCTCTAACACCTGGAACTTTGTTTAAGAATTTAAATATGAACTGGTGTTGGTGGTTTGGCTTGGACTTAATCACATGGTTAAATGCTAAGTGGTTTTCCCCCTTTTCCATATTAACCCCTTAAGTGGTTAAACAGGACAGTGGTGATCTAGAGCTCCAATGGAGCTGAGAATTTTTGTGTGAGTTCCTTGTCACAAGAAAACTCTCTGGACCAAACATTAGCACTTTTCATGGAGTGGTTTGCTCAGAATAATTCTCTTGGCAAATCAGCAAGGAAGAATTTATCCTGAGGTAATACCCCTGTTCATACCCAACTTAGTGAACTATAATTTCAATTATAGCTCCTAGAGTTTGCATGAATTTTCCTAGCATTTTTGGAGTCAAGGTTTGCCCAGAATTGAATTTCCAAGTTTTGGAAATTCTCTGAAAATGTTTCTGTATTCAAATGAACACAGCACCTTCCAATTAGAATTGCTCTGACCAAATTAACTCCAAATGGTCTGAAACTTTTACAGGGGTTTACTAATGTCCTAAAGAACATCCTGGCAAAATTTGGGGATTTTTGGATTAACCAAACTCCCTCAAAAATTCTTTTGCTGAAAAGCTTTAAAGAATTTTCCAGAATTAATTAATGGGTTTCATACAAATTGGGTTGTATATCTGGACAGAGCTAGGCAAGATGAATCCAACCCAATTTGAATCACTAAATTTGGAGCTTCCTAGCAGAAGTTATGGAGCTCTAAAGTTTGCACTAAAACTGGAAATTCCAGAAATGTTTAAATCCTGCGGGTGGGTCCACGTACACGTGTCGACCGCTGGAGCCGAGCCACACGGGGTCACAGACTACTTCCCGCGCGGCCGCACTGGATCCCGGACCACAGAGAATCCCACCCATTTATCTCCAACCACTGACGCGTGGGGCCTACCCCTTCGTCCTCCTCCGGCCACCCGCGCGACCCCGCCGCCAAGCTCGGCGGAGCACTCGCCGGAGACGGGTTCCGGTCCTCGGAGCTTGCTGAATCTCGCCGCCAGTGCCTATCTCGGCCTGAGGAACACGGTGGCGCCCTCCCCAGAACTTGACAACCACCGGAACAGTGCTCCCGACGGCAACAGCGGCCGGGAGCTCACCGGCGACGTCCAACTCGGCATCCCACGCACCTTTTTCGATGCGGTTTGCTCGGGGAGCTCCGCTGAAACCTGCTGGTCACGGACATGGACACCGATCCCCGTGAAAACGGCGGTAACTATGACCTCACCGGCGACCTAGGCCGGATATCGGCTGTGCTTCAGAAAACTTCAAAGAACCGTAAACCTAGCCCACGGTTTTTACTGGTTTTCGATCCTAGGTGGTCGTGGCCGTGTATAGAGCGTGTGCATGACTCGGTTTGCCCGGTGATGAGCTAACCCCCACGAATTTTGGGATTTTGTGGGAGCTCGGTCTCAAGACACCCGAAGCTTTCCCGGCGAAATACTCCCTCGACAGCCCATGAAATGAAGAACGGTAGGGACTAGAAGAATCAGCACCTTAAGGCGGTCCTTTCTTGTGTGGCTCGTCGGGCACGAGCGCGCCTGTGCTGGCCGGACGCCGGCGATCAGAGAGGGCGGCGTTTCTGTGCTCGCGCGGAAACGAGGAAGGAGCTCGGTAGGGGGGGTTCTCGTTTGGAAAGCAGGAGGAGGGCGGCGTGGGCTGTGCGCTGGCCTTTAAGCCGCGGTTTGGCACCGTGAGGTGGCCGATCGCTGCCTCGGTGGCTCGCCGCCGTTCCCTGGCTTGCGCGCGAAGTCGGGGTCGGCTGCAGCAACCGACTGCCCCTCCTGTGTGCCACTGACCTGTGGGTCTCCCCCTTTCTTCTTTTTCCCTAATATTTCTTTTCTGTTTTTGCTAATTATCCCACCAGCTACTCACAATTTAATGTGAGACTTAGCTCCCAAGTCTTTGTTTGAATTTGAATTCTCAAATTCAAACTTTGTTTGGTTAAATGTGGTTCATATTTAAAGTGAAATTCAAATTCAGTTTTGAATTCTTGCAAATTTAGCTCTTGACAACATGAGCTCCAATGGAGATGAAAATTGGTGGGTTTACTCAGAAAAATGTGCTGAGTATAGATATGGAGCTAACTTTTAAAGTTGGGTGATGAAAGTTGCTGCAATTTGAATTTACATTCAAATTGGCCTCTTTTTGAAATAACCCAAAAGTGCCTCAAAAAGTGTTGAATTTGCATGAGCTTTGGACTGAACCTTCCCAAGACTTTTTAAATACTAGGGGTGAGCTCAACCTCTCATGTTCATGTGTAGAAACCCTACTTTGTGAAAGTGAAGGCTTTCCCCTCTAATCATTCTTTTGATGGAGGTTATATGCTCTTCACAACATTTCCTAAGGTGTCCACAATAAAAACTGTGGTGTTGTGAGGTGAAGAAAAGTTTTTGCAAGTCCCTTTTCTTGGGCTTTTACACTCTCCCCCCTGACTAGAACCCCCATCGTCCGGGTTGGCACGAGTATGAGTCATTCTGAAATTTAAAACAGCAGCGATCAGCACATGTGATACTTAAAATTCCATATGAAACAGTAAGTATTTGAAGTGATGCATGAATAATTTGCACAACATTCACATATATTGATAAAACATAAACTTTATACAAGATACATTATTCTCGGGTCTCCGAGAAATCATGCTCATGTCGTCACTACCTATACATACACTACTGTCTACACGACATGTCACCAATTACAAAAGTTTTTGTTACATCCTCCTCGCTGCCCTACTTGGCAACGGTAACCTCCTACACGGAGTAGAACTTGACTTCCTGCGGGTCGTCCTCCTCCGGTATCTCTGCTGGTGGCTCTTGGTCCACAACCTCCTCTTCTGGCTCGGGTTTCCCCATTGCCGGAAGACCCAAGACCATGGTACGGCACCTACCACCGGTATGCCCATTACCGGAGGTACGAGGTCCTGCAACGCGTGCACCCCGTCTATGGCCTGGTTGTAGTCCTCTTCCCAGCCTTCCCACTCATCAATAGCGTCGTCCCGCTCTTGAGTGAGGACCTCATTCTGCTGGGTCAGAGCCTGTATCTGTTGTTGTAAAGCCGTGATGTTGATACGGCTTTTCTTCTTCGCCTTCTTCAGATGATGCAACTGATTGTGTTGCTCATTCAGTCGCTTTATCATCGGAAGGAGAACATTGAGGAGTGCGCTGTATACACTCTCGAACGATGGCTTTTGCTCTCCTTGAGCTTCACGGCGAGACATTCCATATGAACAACTTGGCTGTCCATCACGGCCTTTCCTGACCTTAATTGGAGGCTGAGGTTTGCCTCCGCTGGGTTGTACCTTGGGCAACCCGGATCTGTTGCCTCCATGTACCTTTCTCCTCACACATGATTAGCTCCTCCCTCCACCGGAAGAGCGCGTATGGAGTTCCCTCCATAGATCTCACGTGTAGTTGGCAGAAACGCGACATGGTGTCGCGGGCTGCCACTTGCCACATTTCCTCCGGCTGTCTGCCTCTCACCGTGACGGTGAACGGCACCCAACCGGGTGGCGTAGGTCCTGCAGGAACTTTGACATAGATCGTCCACGTCTTGTTCCCCTCCTCCCTTGTTCTTTGGCGAAGTACTGCAGCATCTTGCTGTACCTGAAATATTGAAGCATTTGCCTCAAGGCTTCCAGATAGCCGCTGTGGTGAGAACAGTGAGATTCCACCCACCCGTT